>LR990667.1:11842156-13118140 GCA_905147715.2 Xestia xanthographa | reverse complement strand
ACAGTTGTTACACAGAAGCAGTACACAGGCAGCTCTGTTAACATCACAATATGGGCATCAGAACCAGGACAGGCTCATCAGCGCCCTAAACGCATTATTGTATTGGAGTTTCATGACAACAACCTTCACCAACAACATTATTTTGAAGAAACAACAAATTATCAAGCATTTTGCAGTATTTAAGTAATAAATGTTTTTCCTGTTTTTACTATTTTGATTTTTCGAGATCTTTTTACTGATTAGAGACTAGATAGTGTAGCAAAACTACCAAAGACATTCAAATATTTACTACTCTTAGAAGAAGAGTAAATATTTTAAAGTCTTTGGTCAAGTCATCAAATAACACACATTTGGCGACACTCTGACCCAACAACCAATCATTTGAGAAAAACAACACACCTGACCAAAGATTTAGAGAGCACAACGTGGACCAGCCAGATTCCTATAAACATAAAAGCCGGCCTAGTGTAGTTAGTATAGCTGTCAGTATTTTTCATCACGACAAACGCAAACGTTTTAACACCGTAACACTTGAACCAACGTAGAAACGGGCCCCATAATGCCCGTGCCAGACTGTTGTAAACAGCGGTTTACAACAGTGCGTCAACAGTGCGTGCTGTTGTAAACCGCCGGTGGAGACCGATGTGGAGGGCTTGTTTACAACAGTCTGGCCCACACGCTTTAGCCCATAACTCTGTGCGCTCAAGATGAAACAACAGAACAGAACGATCAAACACTAAGAAATAGCGGTCGAAATCACAAAACGATATTTCCAAGTTTGAACTTTTATGACATTTTTGGACAATTCCCGACGAAGTGCCGACTGCCGCGGCAGCGGCCAGGGAGCGCTACCTCGAGATTGGTCGCGACATTTTTCTCTTTTTTTCCTATTGCCCATAAAACGACCCACTGACCAGAATTTCAGGACACTTTCTTACGAATACGTAGATTATTCTTCATCATCTTATCCAAACAACAATTACTAAACAAGTTACACGAAGCAACACAAATAACACATCAAACTAACTTGTAATAAACCAATTGACACCATTTTCTTTTATATCGAAATCAAATTAAATAAAGCACAAAGAAGTACCTAACAGATTTCTTTTTCCCGTATTTTTGCAAAGCACTTGATTGAAGCTTACGAAATTATACCTATTATACGAGACGACCGACAGACCTGCTACGCCATCACCCCATCGCCACAGCAAACGCAAAGGGAAAGACAAAAGAAAGAATCAGGGTTGCCGATACTAATATGCTAAAATCCCCAAACGCATTGTCAAAAAAGAATAATGGTAATTCCGCACAGAAATAAAACAACCAAAAATGTAGGTGTATGTATACATTTCTGACATTATATTAGATATCACTAGTGGCACTTTCACTGTAAAGTTCTTATTAATATCTGTATTATTATTTATCTTATTAATATATGTATTTTCTAATTATATTATTCGTTACGTTGAAAAGCAAATACAAATATGTACATACATTCAAAGTTACACATTATCCATGGAATCACTACCTGTCAAGGTAAGGTTTTTTAGGTTTATTTATTATTAAAATATGACAAAAGTTTAAAAAATCTACACTTTTTTTCGCGCCAAGCTAAAAAAAGAATGTAAAGAAATTTGATATCAAATATCGTCTATTTGTGTTCATACTTAAAAGAGGCATTTTACCCGAATTGAAGTTCTCCCTACACATTCCACAGTCAGATTCGCTTTCCCCGCAGTTTGGGGAATCCAAACAGATTGGCAACCCTAGAAAGAATATTTTTGAAAGCACGCATAAAAAAGTCTTGTCTATGATTCCCATAATGCTACAGCGCTACTGGCCAGTTACTAGAGAAAAGAAAGGTCGGTTGAAGCGTGGGAGTTATTAAGAACTACTAGAAATGGAAAACTCACCAACACTTTCACAAAAAAATATTTAAAAAATAGGTCGCGCGGATTACTAAAGCCCGTCATAGGTTTTTCCCGACATAATTATGGAGGTAGGCGCGTCAAGTACTGCCCTGGCTTGCGCGTAGCTGTATGGACGCTGGAGCTGAGGAACAGGATGCAGGACCCGCAGGGTAGGCGGTAGCGGTGCCGGGGTCCGGATGCCGGATGCCCGATGCCCGTAGAGGCGTCGTCGGATGCTGGATATGAAAGCGACTCGTCGGTTGCGTTGCCACCAGGTGACGCGGCAACGGCACACACGGGTTTAAGCCCGGTCAAACAAACCCGAACTTTGGTCCCTGGAATTTACGTCCAGAATGTATGCATGGGTTCTCTGCTTATCCTCTCCTGACGCTTACGGTGACCACAGCAGCGTAAGCGTAAGCGTAGGGATGGGTACTATTGCACTTAGGGCGAATGTGTGTAGAGGTCACCTTCAGAAGCGGAGTTTACAGAGAAAAAAAAGAAAAGAGAAAAAAAGGTGTGAAGCACTTTTTAAATTAATATTTACATACATAAAATATTCATATAGCAAGGTTTGAGTAATGGTTAAAATGGCTAAAATGATGTGTAAGAAAAAGATGATGAAATAATTTGCACATCATTGACCTTGACATGCCATTTAAAAATAAGCAATGCGTGAATTAGTCAACACTAAGCCACTTACCCGATATGGGGAATTAAACACTGAAGTTAATGTTCCTTTATTGAACTTTTCAATAAAAATAAATTATTAAAAAAAAGTTTTGGAAATTAAGTAGTCCAAAGGTCTAATTAGCGAGGCTGCGAGTAGGTCGTCTAGTACATGTGAAGATTGCCCGAGCGTGGACGTCGACTGACCTCTGTAGGTATGCGATCGTGGTCGCCGCTCGCGGCGCGCGTAGACATCATGGAGTGGGAAAAAAAACTGGTTTTAACAACGTGAGCAAGTGAGACAAAAGTACAGGCGCGATCAGGTGATTTGGTCGGCTGGAAACGATATTAAAATGACTTCTTTTTTTATTAGGGTTCCGTACCCAAAGGGTAAAAACGGAACCCTATTACTAAGACTTCGCTGTCTGTCCGTCTGTCTGTCACCAGGCTATATCTCATGAACCGTGACAGCTAGACAGTTGAAATTTTCACAGATGATGTATTTCTGTTGCCGCTATAACAAAAAATACTAAAAACAGAATAAAATAAATATTAAAATGGGGCTCCCATACAACAAACGTGATTTTTGATAATGGTACGGAACCCTTCGTGCGCGAGTCCAACTCGCACTTGGCCGGTTTTTGTTTACCTTCTATCAAATTATTAATTAACAACGTTACACGGTTAAAAGCTTTTCTTTGTGAAACTTTATACATATAAGCAGAATTTATGTCGTATTTATTAATCTGTATTTATGTTCAAGGTTGAATGGGGAGAGTTTCTGGTAGCTCGATGTGCTGACGACAGAACACGTCATAGCTTGGACATTGAGCGTGAGCGCAGAGCGTTGGCTGTCCGCTACAATATGTTGATTGGGGACAGTGTCTGGTAGCTTGATGTGCTGACGACAGAACACGTCATAGCTTGGACATTGAGCGTGAGCGCAGAGCGTTGGCTGTCCGCTACAATATGTTGATTGGGGACAGTGTCTGGTAGCTTGATGTGCTGACGACAGAACGCATCATAGCTTGGACATTGAGCGTGAGCGCAGAGCGTTGGCTGTCCGCTGCAATATGTTGATTGGGGACAGTGTCTGATAGCTCGATGTGCTGACGACAGAACACGTCATAGCTTGGACATTGAGCGTGAGCGCAGAGCGTTGGCTGTCCGCTGCAATATGTTGATTGGGGACAGTGTCTGGTAGCTTGATGTGGTGACGACAGAACACGTCATAGCTTGGACATTGAGCGTGAGCGCAGAGCGTTGGCTGTCCGCTGCAATATGTTGACTCGTGCTCGACTGAAGTAAACGTAATGTACTGTCAGTCGTTTTATACATGCAGTCTGTGGCTCAACTACACGCATATGCAATGCATTCAGGGTGTTGGTGGGGTTGTCGCGCTACTGCAGTGCATGTTTGCAGAAGCGGCCATTGATGGATCATGCGTAAGTGATGCGCCTTCATCGTGCGCAGGGTACGCGACACCTACAGCATCCTGAAAACTATCGCTGACAGGTTGGACACCGGACAGTCCCATACTGGGGCATTGGATGCGCACATGCTACTGTGGTGCCTTGGAGCTGCTACTGAGAAATTCTCAATGTGGGATTGTTCGCAAACGTGCCGGTTGAAGTAGGTATGCATAGCTTACTTCAGAACAATAACACACAAATACTTACCTAAACGCAGCTTTATCTCTTGTCCACTTTCATGAAGATGCGTTCGGGTTCGTTGACAGCGTTGAGCTATACAACAACAGCCCATAACGTCCACTGCTAGACATAAGCCTCTCCCATGATGGGAGGAATTTGCCGTAATCTCCACGCTTGGCAGGCGGATTGGAGATCGCAGTGATGAAAGACTAACAGAAAACGCTGCTGCCCATTCTCTGGTCTACGGAGGGGCAAGGTGTTCTGCCTCAGACATTAATCGCCTTATTCGACACCCGTGATTGTTGGGGTTGGTTCTATTCTACTCTGCCGGATACCACACGGCTAGTTGAGCTATGTGAGCACCTTATTCGGGCAAACCACGCGTGTACTATGACGTCAATTCATGCATAGCGTGGGTATGCGCCTTCATATTCACGATGTGTGCTTGCTAGTTATTTTACTTCGAACGACCGAACCCAAGACGTCATGCTCAGCAGCCGCGCTCGTCACCATGAAGGTACAATTATCATAAAAGAAGTTATATTCACAATTTTTCAAAAACACTGGCATATAGAATAAACTTTCATAAACACAAATTTAAGAAACTGTCATTTAAGTCACAATATTTTTTGAACGTTTTGTTTTTGTCCATTTTTTATTTTGTTTTTTTTTTTTTTGTAATTTAAATCACTGCTTATAGAATAAACGTATATTTATCTCAATGGAATAAACTTTCATAAGAACAGATTTATGAAAATCATTTCTCACATTGTTTTTCCAAGGTTTTATTTTGGACGGGATCTGTTACCAGTAATCACATATTCCAGACTATTTTCATTTTCTCCTTTCATTTCTCTAGATTTCCTAATTTTGTCCATCCACTTAGTTCTCACCATTCTTTGCACTTCTCCTTTCAGTTCTATTCCCTGAAACCATGTCTGTGATGACCCGTAAGGCTACTACCCAGGAGTTGCAGGCTAAGTTGAGAACGGCCCTTGATGAACTTAACGCAGCAAACAGCAAATGTCAACAGCTGTTATTGGATAGAGAGGAACACGAGGTTGAAATCGAGAAAGTCATTCAGAAAAACACAAGCTTGAAACGGGAGCTAGTGGACCTGCACCAACAATACACGGATGTTGTTGATGAACGGGACAAACTGCGGGTGGTCACAAATGGTTTCAATGACTGTAGTAACTATTATGAGACGGCTTTATGTAAGGTTAGAGACTTAATAACTTAAGAAGATGAACTGCTTCATGCTAACAAACAAATAATTAAGTTTCAGAAAGAAAGAGAATGTACTCAGGTTAGGGAAACAGATCACCTTTATAATCAATTATTAAACTCAAATTGCAACCCACATTCTTTAACAACAATAAATCTTACTGAAGATTCTATTCTAAAATATAAGGAACCCAATTGTGGGTTAGCAGTTACAAGGTAATTTTGGCTTACCTTGTAACTGCTACAATTATATTTTAGAATAGAATCTACAATAGAATCTTATATTTTAGAATAGAAATTATATTTTAAAATAAAAAATTATGCAAAACTTAATAGAATTATAAAGAAATGCAATAAATATAAAAAACAACAAAAACACAGTTCCCACAATATTAAACTAAGAAAAGAACGTGTTTTTCTCGTAAAAAAGTTAACCTCTCGGTACCCGCGCGAAATAACGGTTTATCTCCCTGCCGCACCATGACGCAATACTTAGTTACGTCATCGCATGCGTCATCTGAAACCGATAACGAAAACACTTATCGCTCGAGTTACAAGAGTCCTATTCTCGAACCGTAAACATTGTCGGCTTCGCTATGAATCAGACTGCGTTTTATAATATAAACAACACTTCTAAAACCACTTCAGAATTAAAAACATGAGTTATAACATAGATGACATGGGAGAATTTACCTGTGGCCGTATCTTATTTTTTTATGGTAAAATTACTGATTCAATTTACACGAAACTTTAGAACCAATGTAACAAATACACAAGTAACCTAATACATAATTCATATAAGAATCTTACTGATACATTCTAATCAGATTTCAACTAGATCTAACAAAAAGTTCGTATACGGCGAACTGTCATTGACCTTGACTCGAAAACACTTGAAATCTATTTAGATATGTATATTTATGCCTCGGTTACATATAAATAATGAATTATCACTAATTCTTACCTTGCTAATGCTGTTTCCAAGACCATATTTCATTTTAGAACAGTCAAATTCACATTTTCAATTGTTTACTCCACATTGACAAAAAAAACGGTCGACGAAAATTTTGTTGGCTCACAAAATAATTTTGGTTCATTGTTCTACCTAAGTATCTTGCTACAAAGTAGCATTATACATTAATAAGGTAATAAACATTCACTTCACAACGTTTTCAAGCACATAACTAAACAAAAACATAATAAATCACTCGCGTGGCACTAAATGTTTACCTAAACTGACGTTTCAACGACTAACGCGCTTCTATATTTTTTTTTTTAAAGTTGCCCGTTATAAGTTACTAGTGTTTGACATCGTTCGAATCGACTACTGTCAGGCACCAGAGGTAAAAATTGCCTAACGATTTCGAACCATAGGTTAAGTAAAAATAAGGTTTGAAGTTGTTCGTACGAGGTGGCATGAATTCATGCCAGCGGGGCTCAACGGTATGTTCGTTATCTGGAACGAATCACGGCACTCCGGTACCGAGAGACAACTATCAAATTAAATTAGAGGACAGTAAGAATTTTTATGAAATAGACACTCATAACTTACAGTCTGAGATTCAAGAACTAGAGCGTCAACTAAAATCATGTTATTCCATGAATGTGAAATCTCAAAAACAAATTAAGGAACATATCCTTGCTACAAACGAGTTGGTCAATAGTGGTGATAGTAATGCAGACTGCGTAGACATGATGACCAACATCACTCACTGTACATCACAAAGGGAATCCAGCCCTGACACTATCCTGCCTGAGGAAACGGAGGACCCGTCCCGGTTAGGAAGTGCTCGGGACTGTATCCCCATTCAAAATTCACCAGACATTGTACAAGGTTCATCACAGGTAGAACAAACAGAACGCAGTTCTCCCTCTCGTTGTAGTACACATTGTGACTGAGTGAATTTCTCAGGCGAAAAATTTACGCGTCTAGGCTGAAAACGCAGTGCTGCTTTACAGATAATGCAACGATTTTTTTTCTCAGAATTAAAGTGACATGAATCTAAATGAAGCCACTTAAATTATATTTATAAGACTATTACTTTTTATGAAAAAAATCGGTAAATGACGAATTATCAATTTCTGTGTCTTGTCCACAATCACTTTCATACACAACATTTACCTCTCAGGAAGATAATCTCCAACATATGTAGGAAAAAGTATTTTGATTGCGTTAAGTAATGATTGACCTACAAGAAGTTAATTAGTTTTGAATGTTTAGACTCATAGTTAATGAGTACATGACAACGGTAGTTTTGTCCAAGCGAAATTACTAATTTCTATGGTCATTTTGTTTCACCGTCCTGAGCTTCCACCAATCAGTCTAAACGAACAATAAATCCCTGCTCGGCAAGAGACAGTCGTGCGCTTACGTGCAGTAAGAATGGTAGTGCACCATATCGCCAGGTCTTTCCGCCAAAAATGTAAGTACGTGATTTTAGTTTACTCGGAACGAAATTTTGCAATTTCGGTGATCAGGTTTTAAAAGGATTTTTGCAAGAAATAAAGGTATCACTTTTATGCATGCTAAGTAGCCTTTGGTACACATTTAAGATTATAGAAAATAATAGTCATAGACTTGATAGGTTCTTGTAAATAAAAAAAAATAGCCACGTTTCCAATTTCTGTGGGGCAATTTCTGTGGTTTCCGTGGCATCTAGGTGCCCACGGAAATTACACGACTCCACAGAAATTGTACCAATCAATTATTGTATTAATGTTAATGAAGATTTTTGAAAAGAATCAACACTTGTTATGCCGAAATTACTTTGACAGAACTAGGTCCTTAGCCCCCAACATTAAAATAAAATTGTATTACTATTTCTTGAAAAAGTCATTCAATTGGATTAAATGAACTTTGAGGGTTGCATCCTTCGGGAGCTCCTCCTGAAAGCCTCGATCGTGCAGGCCTGGGTGACATCACCGGGCAGGGCTGCCAACGTTGACGATGAAGCAGCGTGGTTCCAGGAGGCCATGCCCGACATCTGCGACATGCACATATGTCGAGTCCCCAGCATCATCGCGAGGAGATGCTGGGGACTCTCGACAGAGATCCGTGGGGGCGCCCTTCCAAGATGGCGCGGGATAAACTCCGCACCTGGGCCCCCCTATTGACGCAGAGTCTCCGGCCTGAGCTCATGGAGGACGTGGTGAGTATTCTGTTCCCTTCACGAGGGGAACACCCCCCCCCCCCCCGCCTATGGCTCCGCCGCCTGCGATGCTGGAAGTGGACCAACTGGACGACGACGAAAACGCTCCTCCGAAGTGACTGGGGTAGACCTGAGAGTGGCGGTTCGTAGGCTCAGTGCCAAAAATACCACCCCGGGACCCGACGGCTTGCCTGGTAAAGCCAGGGTTCTGGCTTTGGAGGCTCTCGGGCCCCGACTAGAGGGACTGCAAAACGCGAGAAAGGCCAGTTCCCGCTTCGTTGGAAGACGGGAAAGCTGGTTCTCATTCGGAAGCCGGGGCGCCCTGCGGAATCTCCGTCCGCATACCGGCCTGTAGTGCTGCTCGGCGAGGAGGGCAAGCTCTTTGAAAGAGTAATAGCAAACCACCTCGCCGAGTGCCTTGCGGGGACGGGGCCGGATCTTGTGGAACACCCGTTTGGTTTCCGCAAGGGGCGCTCTAAGGTGGACGCCATCAAGCGCGTGAGAGCCCTCACGACGGGGGATGCAGTTTCCCGGGGTGAGGTTGTCTTGGCGGTGTCTCTTGACATCGCCAATGCCTTCAACACCATGCCCTGGAGCTGCATTAGGGAGGCACTCCGGTATCACCGGGTGCCGACCTACCTTCGTCGTGTGGTTGAGTCGACTTTGAAGTACCTAGGACTCGTCCTCGACAGCCGGTGGAACTTCGTGGAGCACTTCCGACGTTTGGCCCTTAAACTGGAACGGACCGGGGCTGCCTTCAGGCGGCTCCTGCGCAACCTGGGGGGGAGGGGGGGCAAACGCCTACGCGGGAGTCGTGCGGTCTATGTACATGTAGTCGTGGCCGGGGGCCACGTGGTGGGTCTGTGGGCTATGGGCTAGCTCGCCGTTCGTCCGTCTCATCGACGGCGCGTTCGTGTTCCACAAGCGCCTCAAAGAGAGTCAGCAATAGGTAGGGGACCCCTTGCAAGGACCGATGCCTGCCGGGATTGCGGGACTGTTCGAAAGAGATACCGTGGCCCCGGAACACAAAGGGCGATGAAGGAACATGAATGGGTTTTAGTCAGTAAAATTCTGAAAGTCCCTCCTGCTTCGCCCAGAAAGGGAGGAGTCATTTGATGATTTCCCATCCTCTTCATAGATGCAAAAAACATAATCAGTTCCTTGATTGCTAATTTTGTAAGATTGATTTAAGCAATAGTACACCACGTTGTATTTTTAGAAATGCTTATTAAAATGATCAAATCGTTTATTTGTGATACATGGGTTACATGCTGGTGTTCATTACATAATTACGACGATAATATATAAATATATATATATTAACGACGATTTCGTAATATATCAGTTTTTTCATTAAACCTTATCTTTCTTTACATATTATTAAAAAACAATGTTTATATAAAATAATTCACAATTTCGGTGCAAACGCAGAATTTCTGTGTCACCTATACAATTTGGGTGGCTATAATAAAATTTCTGTGGCTCGCCAATTTCGGTGGCCCAAATAACTCTCTAAGTTATTTAATTATAATATCCCCATTCAGAAAATGTATATATAATGTGGATATGTTGCGCTTTATTATCAAAGTTTTTCAAAAAACCTGAAAATGAAAATGTCCATAGAAATTAGGTAAAAAATTAAGTTGTTTAAATTGACTCGACTGCTCCGTCATGTATTCAGATGGTATTGGAATAGGTTTAGGCAAATTAATTAGTAACAATCTGAGTCATTCTTGTCAAAATTATTGTACACCTCAGGCTTCATACAACCACATAATATCATCCATAACTCGGAAGGAATTAGATCCTCATGCCATTGTAACTGTATTTGTAGGTAACAGTTCGAACGTTAAAATTGACGATATCACTGACAATGTCACTCAACTGTTAAAACTAAAATGTAAGAAAATTATTCTATGCGCATTCCCGTACTTTAAGAAATTGTCTAGCAAGCAAAACCATTATATCCATGCCTTAAATAATCATTTGCATTTTCTAGTTAGTCATTATAGTGACAGGTTGGCATTTTTCGACACTAACAGTTTCGTTCAGAAATTGAAGTCAACCAGAAACCATGTGCGACATACCACATATGTCTGAGTTTATATTAAAAGCTAATAGCCGAGCTATTTGACGTCTAAAACTAATAGGCAAGTACGCATGCATGCTATAAACTCAGACATATGTGGTATGTCGCAGTTTTTTGTAAATAGGTCTACGGAAATTAGTAATTATACTAATTGTAATTATACAAATAGTATTAGCTTAGATTTAAACTAGTCAATAAGACAATA
Organism: Xestia xanthographa; assembly: GCA_905147715.2. Classification (NCBI taxonomy): domain Eukaryota; kingdom Metazoa; phylum Arthropoda; class Insecta; order Lepidoptera; family Noctuidae; genus Xestia; species Xestia xanthographa. The sequence continues at coordinate 13,107,236 of LR990667.1, read as the reverse complement.
GAAAGTACGAGTGACAATTTAGTTAATCTCGTCAACTTCGATGTATCTTCTAGCTCTCAATCAAATAACTGTAAAAAAGGGGCTGAGCAGAATTCCTTAAAATTGTTTCACCAGAATATTCAGGGACTTTCTTCCAAAGAACTAGAAATAGAACTATTTTTAGAAAAAACTAAGTTTGATATTATCTGTTTTACTGAACATTGGATGAAAAATTATGAAGTAATGCAAATAAATTATGAGAATTACAATGTGAGTTGAGTTGCTTTAACCGAAAATCTCAGATGTGTGGGGGTTCATTAATCCTAGTAAAAAAATGTATTAAATCTAAGTCTCATAATGATATAGTCGATCTATCGGTTGAACATAGCATTGAATTGTCTTGTGTTGAGCTAGATAAGCATGTAATAGTGTGCGTTTACAGACCCCCTAATTACCTGAACTATTCTATCTTTGAGTCAGTAATGGAAGATGCTTTGGCAAAACTTGTAACTGGTAATAAACCAATAATTATCTGTAGTGACTTTAATGTTAATATCATAGAGAATAATGTGAATAGCAGTAGATTCTTAAGTCTCTTTAAATCATTTAACTTGTCAAATGTGTTTTCAGAACCAACTCGAATTACTACAAATACTGCTACATGTATCGATAATGTTTTTTGTTGCTGCGATTACATAAATAAATCCATCGTAAATTACCTGCCTTCAGATCATAGTGGTCAGACGGTTACTTTCGCGTACAATAGACAATTACAAAGAATTCAGATACAAACTAGACTAATAACACCCAGCAATCTAGACAAATTTAATAATAATTTAATTAGCAAGTTAAGTATACCGGGTCATATTAGAAACAATGCAAATGTATTTTATGAAGAATTATTTTCGGTAGTTCACACTGAATTTAATAATACTTTAAAAAAGAAATCTAAAACTATTGGCCCAAAGTTTATTTTCAGTGACTGGGCAACACAGGGTATTCGGAAAAGTAGGGAACGATTGTTTGAGCTGTACGGCCTTAAGCCTTACATCAACACTGAAGCTTTTAATAAATATGTTGCTACTTACTCGAAAATTTTTAAAAACACTTGCAAGGTATCCAAATCCTTATTCATTAGCAACAAGATTAAATCAGCCGACAACAAAATAAAGACGGTTTGGAAAATTATCAACAGTAAAACAAATAGAAATAAAAAACAAGGTAATGACTTCACACTAGAGACACCGCGTGGCCTTGTGAGCTCAAACAATGAAGTTGCTCAAGAATTTGTAAATTTCTTTACCAGTATCCCACTTAAAACGACAGAAACCTTAAATTCCTCTCCCTTGCTCTCTATTGATTTATTGAAAGCGAACGTTACAGCCTGTCCAAATGAATTTAAATTTCAACATATAAACCCCTTAACAGTCATAAAAGGTTTTAAGCAAATCAAGGTCAAATTAACGGAAGATCTATGGGGTATGTCTATCAAAGCTTGTACCTCAGTTATTGAGACTGTAGCGCCGTATTTAGCCTCAATATTTAATTTGTGTGTCCGTATGGTGTCGGACGTAAAGAATAACACCATCCCATATCTTCCCGTGGGTGTCGTAAGAGGCGACTAAGGGATTTACCAGAGAATGGGCAGCAGCGCTCTCTGTGTCTTGTGTAAGAACCGCACTCACTGCGATCGCCAACCCGCCTGCCAAGCGTGGCGATTATGGCAAAACCCCCCCAAATGAATAGCGCATCACAAAAATGGCCCCTAGTGCCCGGCAGCCCGTCTACCCTCGACTACGGCAGCGGTCGAGGCTACGGCGTGGCAAGGGGTGCGAAGAATCTCCGGAAGGGATCCGGCTGCCAATACCGACGACTAGACCTGGCAACATATAACACGCGCACACTCCGGACCGACGAGAAGATAGCGGAACTCGAAGAGGAATTGAGCAGGCTGCGATGGAGTATTGTGGGATTATCTGAAGTCCGAAGAGAGGGGGAGGACACGATAATCCTGAAATCCGGCAACCTGCTCTATTTCTGCGAGGGTGACCGGCAATCCCAGGGTGGTGTTGGGTTTATCGTCCACAAGTCCCTTGTGAACAACGTGGTGAAGATCGAGAGTGTGTCGACCAGGGTGGCGTACCTTATACTCAGAATATCCTCAAGATATTCGCTGAAGGTCATACAGGTCTACGCCCCAACCTCGGCACACCCCGACGACGAAGTGGAGACCATGTATGAGGATATCTCTAAAGCCATGCATGGTTCCAAAACTCACTTCACAGTTGTCATGGGGGACTTCAACGCGAAACTGGGCAAACGAGACGGCGATGAGCTGCAAGTGGGGCAATTTGGAGTTGGACGTCGGAATCGCCGGGGTCACCAACTGGCTAGTTTTATGGAGAAGGAGGGCCTCTATATGATGAACTCCTTCTTCAGAAAGCGTGAGCACAGGAAGTGGACCTGGCAGAGCCCCGATGGTGCAACTAGAAATGAGATCGACTTCATCATGTCAACCAAGAAGCAAATGTTCAATGATGTCTCTGTGATCAATTCGGTGAAAACCGGGAGCGATCACCGCATGGTAAGAGGCGCATTGAACATCAATATCAAGCTTGAAAGGTATCGACTGATGAAGTCTACGCTCCGTCCAGCACAGATCCAAATCCAAAACCCCGAGAGCTTTCAGCTTGAACTCCACAACCGTTTCGAGTGCCTAGGAAGCTCAGTGGACGAGTACAACGATGGGTTCGTGGAAACTGTCCATACGACCGGGTCTAAGTTCTTCAAGGCGCGTCGTACAGATCAGAACAAGAAGCTCTCCGATCACACTCTCAAGCTCATGAAGGAGCGGCGTGAGATGATCCTGCAGTCTTCAGACGAGGCGTGTGAATATAGGCAGCTCAATAGACGGATCTCTAAATCCTTGAAGAGCGACCTCCGCCGCTTTAATACCGAGCGTATTAAAGACGCGATTGAGCGGAATAAAGGCTCCAAGGTATTTGCAAGAGATCTGGCTATTGGGCAGAGCCAGCTCACGAAACTGAAGACCGACGATGGTAGGATCTTATCCGCCAAACCGGAGCTTCTGAGGGAGATCGAGAGCTTCTATGGACAGTTGTACACGTCAACTAGCAAACCCGTCGTAGATCTAGCAAACGACCCAAGAGCTAGACTGACCCGACACTATACTGAAGACATTCCGGACGTCAGCCTGTACGAGATTAGGATGGCTCTGAAGCAGCTCAAAAACAACAAGGCACCGGGTGATGACGGAATTACGGCCGAACTCCTGAAGGCGGGTGGAAAACCGGTACTTAAGGCCCTTCAGAAGCTGTTTAATTCCGTCATACTTGAGGGAAAAACGCCACAGGCATGGTGCAGGGGTGTGGTGGTGCTCTTCTTCAAAAAGGGTGACAATGCCCGGTTGAAGAATTATAGGCCCATCTCACTTCTAAGCCATGTCTACAAGTTGTTTTCTAGAGTCATCACGAATCGTCTCGCGCGCAGGTTTGACGATTTCCAGCCACCCGAACAAGCCGGTTTCCGAAAAGGCTATAGCACCGTAGACCACATACATACGCTGCGGCAAGTTATACAGAAGACCGAAGAGTATAACCTGCCTCTCTGTTTAGCGTTTGTGGACTACGAGAAAGCCTTCGATTCGATCGAGACCTGGGCTGTACTGCAGTCTCTCCAACGGTGCCAAATCGACTATCGGTACATCGAGGTGTTGAAGTGTTTGTACAAAAACGCCACCATGTCAGTCCGACTTCAAGACCAAGTCTCAGAACCTATCCTCCTGCAGCGAGGTGTGAGACAGGGAGACGTCATATCTCCGAAACTGTTTACTGCTGCACTGGAGGATGTCTTCAAGGTTCTGGACTGGAGAGGGCTAGGCATCAACGTCAATGGCGAGTACATCACTCACCTTCGGTTTGCCGACGACATAGTGGTCATGGCTGAGACCATGGAGGACCTCAGTACAATGCTCGATGACCTCAGTAGAGCTTCCGGAAGAGTGGGTCTTAAAATGAACATGGACAAAACCAAGGTCATGTTGAATGCCCATGTCACACCCACTCCTATCAAGATCGGAGACTCTACACTCGAAGTTGTAGACGATTATGTGTACCTGGGACAAACGGTCCAGTTAGGTAGGTCTAACTTCGAGAAAGAGGTCAATCGTCGAATCCGACTCGGCTGGGCAGCGTTCGGGAAGTTGCGCGGTATCTTCTCGTCCAACCTACCGCAGTGTCTCAAGACGAAAGTCTATGACCAGTGTGTGTTGCCAGTGATTACATACGGGACCGAAACGTGGTCGCTTACAATGGGCCTCATCAGAAGGCTTAAAGTCACCCAAAGGGCAATGGAGAGGGCTATGCTCGGAGTTTCCTTGCGCGATCGAATCAGAAATGAAGACATCCGCAAGAGAACCAAGGTTACCGACGTAGCCCGAAGAATTGCCAAACTTAAGTGGCAGTGGGCAGGGCACATTGCTCGCAGAACGGATGGCCGATGGGGCCGAAAAGTTCTGGAGTGGCGACCGCGAACCGGAAGACGTTGCGTTGGAAGGCCTCCCACTAGGTGGACCGATGACCTGGTGAAGGCTGCGGGAATCCGCTGGATGCGAGTCGCACGTGACCGTTCAATGTGGCGACACTTGGGGGAGGCCTATGTCCAGCAGTGGACGTCTTTCGGCTGAAATGATGATGATGATGATGATTTAATTTGTGCGTGGATCAAGGGGTCTTCCCGGATCTGATGAAATTCAGTAAGGTAATACCGCTTTTTAAATCCGGGGACAGTAAAGACACCAATAACTATAGGCCCGTATCCGTGTTGCCGGTTTTCAGCAAGGTGTTTGAAAAGATTATGCTCAATCAAATGCTTAACCACTTTAACACCAATAAAATATTACACGAGCAACAGTACGGTTTCACCAAAGGACGTTGAACGACTGACGCCGGTCACTTTATTAAAACACATATTTACTGCGTGGGAAGAGGCACAAGATGCCATAGGAATCTTCTGTGACCTTTCGAAGGCATTTGATTGCGTAAATCACGAAACCCTGATCTTGAAACTTCAGCATTACGGTTTAGGTAAACTTGCGCTCAGTTTAATAAAATCGTATTTGCATGATAGACAGCAGCAGGTACAAATAGATGGAGTCAACTCAATGGGTTTAAAAGTAAAAATGGGTGTACCACAAGGTTCGATATTGGGTCCCTTCCTCTTTTTAGTTTATATTAATGACCTACCCCATCTATTTAACAACCATCCGCATATGGTGTTGTTTGCTGACGATACTTCTTTAATATTTAAAATAAACAGACGTGCCACTAATCTTGATGACGTAAATAACGCCCTACTGCAGGTCCACAATTAGTTTACCGCTAATAATTCAGTACTAAATGGGAAAAAAACTAAATGCATTAGATTTGCTGTACCAAATGTCAAAAGTAGTGATTGTGACATAATATTGAATCAAGAGAAACTAGAATTTGTCGATAAAACGGTTTTCTTGGGAATCACGCTCGACTCAAGGTTACAATGGGGTCCTCATCTAACATCTCTTGCAGGACGGCTAAGCTCAGCAGCATATGCTGTTAGAAAAATCCGTCAGTTTACTGATGTTGATACCGCGAGGCTGGTCTATTTTAGTTATTTTCATAGTATTATGTCATACGGTATTTTACTATGGGGACGGGCTGCAGACATCGAGTCTATATTTATTCTGCAGAAAAGAGCCATCAGAGCCATTTATGAATTACGCCTTGTGACTGGGACTGTAGCTTTGATTTCCTTTTTTGTATTTTTGACTTTCAAAAGTGCCGTAATGGTCTAATTGAAATAAATGCTTTGAGTTTGAGTTTGAGTTTGAGACGTGTTGTATTTTGAATTTTTCTTTTGTAATTTTTTCACCTTTATACTTATTCTTTTTTAATAACTGGTACGCATCTGGTACGTATTTAAAAGTTTTTCCTGGAATAACTTATAATAATTACTGTTACTTCGCGGCGTCAGCGAGGTGTGAGCTCGGAGTCCGCGCGACGGTGGCGGCGGCGCGCCGTCCACCCACGGGCCGTGCGCCGTCCACCCGTGGGCCGTGCGCCGTCCACCCGCGGGCCGCTCGCCGGCCACCCGCAGGCCGCGCGCCGTTCGCGAGGCGCAAGCTCGCAGTCCGCGCACTGGCCGGGATAGTCCGCGAGCTAGCGTTGCATTTTAGGTAAGTAGTGTTTTTACGGCGATCGTTTGCCATCTTGTTGAATAGATCTCGAATGACTGATAAGTGAACCCCGTACCCGCGGTGGCTGGAGGATTGGCAAGTTACCCCACTAACACCCTTTACGTTAGAGGACTGTCCAGCGCTGATTGTACTTTTGATCATTTAAACAATCACTTTGTTTTTCATCCGGCGTACTATAACTTTACAAGTTTATGCGAGCGCCTGACGCATAATCCCCCCTAAAAGTTTCAGCCGGCTTACTATGACTTATTTATTTCAATGAAATGAATGTACTTTTCAAAACAATAAATTATTCTTATTTGTCTATTTTAATCTTAAACAATAATATTTCACGTTACATAACACACACATAACATTTTTTTATAGGTGGATCTAGTGAACGGCTTGGCGACACGGCGCGCCAGGCGCCGCTGACACCGACGCAGCCGAGGATGTCGTCGGCGGCGCCTTCACAAAAGAAGCTGTCGCTGTGCCCCTTAAATTCTTTAGGGTGACTTTTTTTTATTAAAATGTATTTAAAATATTGTTTTTGTTTTCCTTTTCTAAATTATAATGGGTGACACTGCGATACCGAAAACCACAAAGCATACAGACTACAACTTTGCACACACCTGTTGATAGATTCCAGCGTCATAGATCCATTCCTGCGCCTGATCTCGCCCTAAGGTACGATGTGCGTTTTTTCCGTTTACAGAGTTAGTTATTTTTGTTCCTAGCCTGCTCTGTCCCACTGCTGGTCAAGGGCCTCCTTCCACATTTTCCATTTCTCGCGAACCCGCGCGTCCTCCTTCCCGTTAAGGTCCTGACGGAACCTGTCCAGTTCGTCTCGCCACCTCTCCTACGTGGCTTGCCACGCGATCCCTTTTTTTGCATAATGTTTTTTTTCCTAATATACTTTGACATAACTATTTTGGCATAATTTGTTTTGCCATAATAATACTTTGCCATATTTTGTTTTGGCATACCTACAATTTATGTTGGTATAATTATCTTAAAGGACAATTTGTTTTGGCATAAATTTGAATTCGCATAATTGTACTAGGCATAATGACTATTAGCATAATAGTATTTAGGCACACAATAGAAATAACGAAATCAAATTTGAGTTATGTTTACGTATTTATTTTGAATTGAAAATGCATTAGGTTGTGCTACAAAAGTTAGTGACAGAAACGAATCGCTGCAAAACCGACCCCAACGTAGTCTTGTCTGCCCTTACCCTAGAGTGCAATCGAGGCCCGCGTAGGCGTGGAAGGGCGAGGCGGCCCGCGAGTTGAGGAGCAGGTGGTTGCAACACTCGCCGCCGCGGCTAAGGTTGAGCCGAAGCTGCGGTGGCGAGCGTAAAACACATCTCGATTCGATTTTTGATTCGATTTTCGATTCGATATTCGATTCGATTTTCGATTTGATTTTCGATTCGATTTTCGATTCGATTTTCGATTCGGAAAGTCGTATGTCTATCTCGCTCGATTTCGTAATGTCAAAAAAAGATAGACATATGACTTTCCGAATCGAAAATCGAATCGAAAATGGAATCGAAGCGTTGTGTATAAGGGGCCTGGTGAAGGTTGCGGGGACCCGATGGATGCGAGTCGCACGAGACCGGTCAATGTGGCGACACTTGGGGGAGGCCTATGTCCAGCAGTGGCGTATGTCCAGCAGTGGACGTATGTCCAGCAGTGGACGTCTGCAGGCTCAAATGATGATGATGATGATTACTATAGTCTTAACAAATCAATTCTAGAATCGTCTTTTTACTTGAATGCGTGTCAGCAAGACCCAGGGTTAGGTTTATTTCACATACAGAATCGAATCGCCTATTGACCTTGTTTCGTTGTCTCTGCTGATATGGGTGTCTCACTAATTGGAAATTATGGTTTTTCCTACTTTTCTGATTAATTTCGTTGCAAGACAGTTAAATTGTTCTCTGGAACTGTCTCGGCGTTTTCTGGTGGTCGCCACTGTTGGTTCTAGCGCACAGAAGTTACAGTGGTTTGGGAATACTGTGGCGGGCTTGTCCCAAATAAAATAAAATACAGGTGTGAGTAATCGAACTATCACTGTCGGTCATTCACGCACGTACTGACCAGCAGGGTGGCAGCGCTCACCTAGTGGCGGCTGGGGCACTCAGAACACTGCACTTCTTTCTGTTACAAAAGTGAGCACTTCTTCTTGTTTGCCAATGTCGTGCAGCAAGTAATTATGCATATAATATGCGATGGCTTTGCCCGCGTGAGGCTAGGTAATTGTCGTACGGCCAGGATAGAAGTAACCTATGCGTTAATCCAGGTTATTAACATCTGTGTGCCAAATTTCATTAAAATCCATTCAGTACATTTTGCGTAAAAAATAACAAATATCCATACAACAACAACAGCCCATAACGTCCACTGGTGGACATAAGCCTCTCCCATGATGGGAGGAATTTGCCGTAATCTCCACGCTTGGCAGGCGGATTGGAGATCGCAGTGATGAGAGACTAACAGGAAACGCTGCTGCCCATTCTCTGGTCTACGGAGGCGCAAGGTGTTCTGCCTCAGACATTAGTCGCCTTATACGACACCCGTGAGTGTAATGGGTTGCTTCTATTCGCCGGATACTACACGGCGTATAATAATAATATGGCGTATAATAATAATATCCAAACACACATCCTCATTTACTTTCGAATTTATATATACTGTGTAATGTAATATGTAATGGTCATTCAGCTACTGCTATGCTTTGCACCCAACTGTACCAAAGTAAAATGTTTAAGTAGGATTTATGCACATCCGATTATGTTGATAATTCGTATGAAAACAGTCGTAATGGTCACAGAGTTCCGAATCTCCTAAAGCCGACAATAGGGAATATGCATACACTTTTTTTTTATTTCGATACGGAATTCTACAGTACTAAAAAAATAATGACAAAAAGCGAAAACAATACATAAATCTGTCAAACAACACAAAAGTTATAACCATTTAAACTTTTGTGGATTTTGTGCGTCGATGCAGCTAATGACGTCATTCGCTGTATCGGGTCTCTCTGTCAGCAGTTTCAAATGCTTATAACTTAGTATTTTTTATAGATATTAAAAAAGTAATTTCACTTCGCTATTTCTGATGTAATACGCTTTGTTTAGAATGATCAAAAAAGATCATGCATATACGGTATTCTTTCTAACGTCATTTTCTGGATGCCACTTGTCTGATTTAAGTATTAAAGAGGTTATCGTGGTGAGTGGTCATCACATCCAACTTTATAAGCTTGGATGGAGGAAGTAATCTCTGAAACTAAACGTCCAATTTGAAAAGTTATTTCACTGATGGAAAGCTAAGCTATTACCGAACACCAAAGAGTTTGTCGAATGTGTATAATTCAATGTCGCATATATTGAGAGTAATCGGAATGAATGATGATGATGATGATGATGATGATGATGATGATGCTGCTGCGCACTGCACTTCATCGCACTTGACTTGTAGTCAAGCGCAACATCGATTACTCTCAATATATCAAAACGTGTTGCGCCGACCCCAAGTAACATGGGACAACCACAGGAAGATGATGATGATATATTGAGAGTAATCGATGTCGCGCTTGACTACAAGTCAAACGCGACATCGATTACATACTCTCAATATATCAAAACGTGTTGCGCCGACCCCAAGTAACAAGTAACATGGGAAAACCACATGAAGATGATGATGATATATTGAGAGTAATCGATGTCGCGCTAGACTTGTATGTTTCGAGGTATGAGGAATGGACAGGTTGTCCAACCATTCGGCTGTTGTGTCTGGCGGGGTACTGCCGAATGATTGTTTTTTTTATTGTGAATGGCATCTCGCGGATCGATCGATGTTCCTTCATCGCCCTTTGTGTTCCGGGGCCACGGTATCTCTTTCGAACAGTCCCGCAACCCCGGCAGGCATCGGTCCTTACGGACCCCTTCCTTTTTACTGACTCTCTTTTAGGCGCGCGTGGAACACGTACGCGCCGTCGACACAGCCTGTCGTCATGAGACGGACGGACGGCGAGCTAGCCCATAGCCCACCGTCCACAGGCCCGCGCCTACGGTGGCCGGGGGCCACGTGGTGGCCCCCGACGCCCACGTGGTGGCCCCCGACGCCCAGGGCGTCTCCCGTGGCGGCCGGGACGTTCAGAGGTTCTCTCCCTCTCACGTTCCGCCACCTCCTTCTCTAGCATTACGGCGTCCCATTCCGTCTCGCTCCGGACCATGGCTTGAACCAGGGCCGGAGGCGAGAGCTCGCCGCCGCCAATCGCCTCTTCGAGGACACGGCGGTGCTCCGCCCAGGGGGGCACACCTCCACCGTATGCTCCATCGTGTCCTCCGGTCGATCCTCGCAGTGGAAACACCCGGGCGTTTCCTCTCGCCCAATTCGGTACAGGAACCTCCCGAACACACCGTGTCCCGTCACCGGTGAGGACCTGCGTCAGGCGGAAGGTGAGGACGCCGTGGCGTCGCTCAAGCCACTCCTCAAAGAGGGGACTTATCGCCACTATCGTGGCGTGCCCTGCACGGGGATCCTGTGGGTGCCTTGAGTGTAACTATAGTCTGCGCCAGTTAAGTAGGAAATAAAGGTCATTAACCCGCATACATTTATTCATATACATAATTCCGAAAACAGAAATAATGACATAAACTTGTCCCGAAACTACCTTTATCGTGATCCTTGACTTTTTCTAGTAATAAAAAACGATTCATAATGTATTGTTGGAGTACCTACGCAGAGAAATTAAGGAAAGAGCAATGACCTTTAATTCTTACTTATCTGGCGCAGACTATAGGCTTCCATAGACATATTGGGTAGGAGCCTTGGCTTAGGGCGTCGCTGGGGAAGGACACCAATGGACATGCAGGCTGGATCGGTTAAGGGGGAGACTATTATTAAAAGTTATCGGTTGTTTACACGCTAATCTTGTGGATAACAGCGAGCGGTGGCCCAGTGGTGGCGGCCCCGACTTACGAACAGTAAGTTATTATGAACGTTCGAGTATTTAGACGTTCGATTTATAGTTGTCGATCAATTGATATTCGATTATTTGGCATTCGATAAGGTACACCCATATAAACTGTTGAAAATGCCACCTCTAGCAGTCCTCGCCCCGGGGCGTATTTATGCTCTGTGGTACTGAATAGTCTTCATCATCAACTGTCACATAACAATCGAAGCCTCTGTTTTTGTATTCAGCTGTACGTAATTACGTATGCCATATTTTCAGTTATGATTAATGAGTTCGTTAAAAAATGGACGTGAATACAAGTGTTGCTCTCTGAGAAAAAGGACTTGAGTGATATGAAAATAGCGGTTTTTGGAAAAAAAAAAATTCAGTGTAAACTTTTGAAATAGTATTAACCCGTGAGTGTTTCAGAGAATAAAGAATTTTGTTTAAAGTGTTGAATACTGTAAACTTTCTTTGTGAAGAGGTTAAAGTTTTGTGTAAGTATCGTTAATGATTTTTCATTCGTATTTATTTAATCACTAGCGGACGTCACGCGGTTTCACCTGCGTAGTTCCCGTTTACGGGGATAAAATATAGACTATGTTACTCAAGGTGAATGTAGCTTCATAATGGTGAAAGAATTTTTTAAATCGGCGTAGTAGTTTTTGAGATTATTCATTACAAACATACACACACACACACACAAAAATACAAATCTTTCCTCTTTTTAGGGTTCCGTAGTCAACTAGGAACCCTTATAGTTTCGCCATGTCTGTCCGTCCGTCCTCGCTTAATCTCTGTGACCGTTAGCACTAGAAAGCTGAAATTTGGTAACAATATGTATATCAATCACGCCAAAAAAGTGGTAAAATAAAAATTGGAAAAAAATGTTTTATTAGGGTAGCCCCCCTATATGTAAAGTGGGAAGTGATTTTTTTTTTTTAATTTCAACCCTAACGTGTGATATATTGTTAGAAAGGTATATAAAAATTAATAGGGGTTTCCTAAATTCATTTTTTGATAATGTCAATAATTTTGGAAATAATCGCTCCAAAAGTAAAAAACAATGTGTGTGTCCCCTCTAACTTTTGAAACATAAGTTTAGAAAATATGAAAAAAATCTGAAAAGTAGAACTTTATAAGGACTTTCTAGGAAAATCATTTTGAACTTGATGGAAACAACAGTTTTTGTACAAAAAAGACAAAAAGTTGTACAAAATAATTTCTGGACTAAGTTTGTATATGAAGTTGTTTATTGTGACGGACGGGAAACTACGGAACCCTACACTGAGCGTGGCCCGACACGCTCTTGGCCGGTTTTTTTTTTATATCAGTGTAGATTAACAACATACAAAATACTAAAGAAAGGGTACAAATGTGATGCTTACTCCTAAATAGATCTCTTCTAGAATATTTTGCGAAAGGAGAATAGATGCAAAATATATGTATGCACTAGTTGGTACCCGCAACTTCGTTCGCGTAGAAATTTTGATGTGTATGTGTGAGACTAAAAAATATCCTATGACCTATTTATCAGACCTACCAAATATATACAAAAAAAAATCGGTCAAGCCGTTTCGGAAGAGTTCGATAACAAACACTGTGACACGAAATTTTTAAATATTAGAAGATAGGATACTGTACCAAGTTATTAACACTGAAAACAGGACTTTTACCTAGTTAATATTGTTGTTGATAGTGTTAATAATGTTAGTGATCATGTCAGTTTCAAAACTTGTACCAAATTACTTTTCTTCTAAGACTTGAAATGTGTGATCGGTTAAATACCGGAGATGTAAATGTTTCGCTTGATTTTATGCTAAAAGCAATAGGTTTTTAAAACCACAACGTGAATTTATCGTGGTTAAACATAACAATAATTTAAAAGCAATCATTGTTTTGTAAAGGTATAATCAAACACAGCGTCGTTTTTTATAAATATCTGCAGTGCTGTTCTGTAAAATCTCACTAGGTATTTATTTTATTCACTACAAAACGGGTGGAATACATGTTATTAATAACTTTTTTGCAAAAAATAAAACCGACTTCAAAAAACACAAAAAAGTGAAAAATAACTTTAGCTTTAGAAGTCGGTGACTTGTTTGTTTGATTTCGTTTTTTTTTGCCACCGACTTCTGAAGCTAAAGTTATTTTTCACTTTTTTGTCAGTTAAGTCAGTTTTGTTTTTTGCAAAAAAGTTATTTATTTTTAAATTTTTAGTTGTTCCCAAACCAATATTTGCCATGAATTTATTTTACATTGTTATCAATACATGTCATGATAATAGTCTTATCCCCAATAAATGGAACTAAACATCTGGGTGTATTTTACACATCTGCGCCCCTCAGAGCATACAGGCGTGATGTTACGTCATGTTATTACGTCATGTTGTTGTATAAACAATTAACATCCAAGCGATTACAGCAATCACGGCAGATTTGCCGTCTATTTTTGAAGAGTTCCTTTGTATATCTCCTCAAATCAGCATCATATTTTCACACAATTGTAAATGGGACCACACGGGAAGCACCAGCTTCATGAAGAATCATCAAAATCGATTCACCCAGTCGAAAGTTCTGAGGTAACAAACACAAAAATAATAAAAAAACAGTCGAATTGAGAACCTCCTCTTTTTGGAAGTTGGTTGAAAAGTGATGGACTTTGGTGGATAGAGGAGAGGAATGCCACTACACTACACTACACATGTCTACCTCTCAGAATTGATTTAGGAACGGGTCCCGTGGTACTAAAAAGCTGCTCTTCATTGATTCGGCCATTCGCCGCTTTCGAAGGGATCTGTCTACATTTTGAATAGATTATAACAAGATCACAGAAAAGATCACCTATGATTCTGTGCCTCATACCCTCATTCATGGCTCATGTTCACTACCAAAAACTATAATCGTTACCCTATTGTTGGAGTTGGGCGCAGTCTGATAAAAAAATTATATTCGTCTTTCGAAGCCTCCCAGTAAAAGAGAAGTTATGCAATAAGAATAATCAGCCTATAATGTTCCCACTGCTGGGACACGGCCTCCTCTTTAGAGAGGGTATGGGCTAAAATGACGAGGTCTCGGCCGAGATTGACGAGGTCTCGGCCGAGATTGACGAGGTCTCGGCCGAGATTGACGAGGTCTCGGCCGAGATAGACGAGATCGAGCGGCAGTAGTCAGCGACGCATCACGCGTGTGCTTGGCGCGCGAGCGACTCGCTCAACTCGCTGACTGGAGAAGAAGAGAGTATAGGAATCGCAAACTATCCCGACTGATGTTGGGCGAGCCGAATAGGAATGAATAAATGATATAGTTTTGACCAAAGTGAGCTACGTGTTTTTATTGGTTAATTTAATGAAAAATTGAAGAGCTATTTCCAAAATCACTCTTATAACCATTTGTTTCTTGTTTGTCTCACTTTCATTATTTTTGTTAAAATACGTACCTACTTTCTGTATAAGAGTTTACGGGTCTGAATTGTGATTTGTGTGTTCATTGACATAATTAAATAATTACAAGATACAACATTAATTATTTTCTCAATAATTAATGTTGTATCTTACTCGCATTATAATCACAACTAAGCAGTTTCAATCATGTTTCACATAACTAAGTAAAACAATACTTTTTGAACACCATTCGAGGTCTCGAAAATGCCGAGATCTCGCCGAGATCGAATTGGCGAATAGTCGAGATCTCGACTTGGCGATCTCGTCTCGAGATTGCATTCCCTAGCTATAATCCACCACGCGGGCCCAGTGCGGGTTGGTAGCTCTTCGAATTTCTGCTTCTAGGACACGGTTGTTTTCTTCATCATTCTAAGAACAGCGGTGATGAAATAAATTACACAAATTAATGCGCCTTTCTGGGTTCAAACCCACGACTTACTGCTTGTAAGTCGGGGCCGCCATCACTGGGCCACCGCTGCTCCCAGTTATGCAATGCCGATGACTTAATATGCATTGTCTGATTCAATGATATTTTATGTAACGTAATGGATGTTTTAATTGATTTACTGTATACATGATGTAATCTTTTGTGTAGAAGTCCAGAAATGTATGACCTACCATAATATTGAATGTTATGTATGATAAATATCCCGCATTCTCCATAAAGTTGAGGCGAAGAATTATAAAACAATGGTTAGACCTGCTGTCTTGTATGGATCAGAATATAGGGGCACAAAAGGCATAAATGAAAGACATTTATATCTCAGCCACATTCGTAATGTGGCTGAGATATAAATGTTAAGAAAGATGTGTGATGTAACGCAAATGGATAAAAAAAAACAATCGGGGCAGTCTTTGGGGATTGCCGATAAAGTGAAAACAAAAAGTACACAGGCCCCTCCCCAGTCGTAGCACTGGTTAATGTGGTGCTACGCCGTAGCGGATTGCCTACGAGTGCTACGAAGCGTGATCGCACGTTACGTCATGTGACGATGATTTCAATGTTTTTGCTTCACCCAAAAAGTGCTCTACGCGCCTAATAAAGTTTTCACTTCAATAAGAAATGAGTTCATAAGAGGAAGTCTGAAAGTGGCGCCGGTGACTGAGAAGTCGTGTGGTAATCGGTTGTCGTGGTATGGGCATGTGATGCGGAGGAATGAGGAAAATGTCGTGAGGAAAGTTTTGAGTATGAATGTGGATGTGTATAAGAGTAGAGGAAGACCAAAGAAACGATGGATGGACTGTGTGAAGGATGATATGGTGAGAGAGGAAGTGTCTGATGAGATGACGAGTGATAGAGAAGTGTGGAAGAAGAAGACATGCTGCGCCGACCACAAATGAATTGGGTTATGGGGAAGATAATGATGATGAAATATGATCATCACCTCGTCATCTACCTAGTCTTTTTCCAACTATATTCAGCAGGGCTTTGGTTGTACACCGAACTTTGATGACAACCAAGTCATGTCATATAATTGGTATTACGTATCACACTGAGTGGATGTCACTTTACGGTGACTACCATCCCAGGTATACGGTGTAACGTCTTTCACGAAAGTCACTTCAAACTCATTTGTCATCAATTTGGTGTCCACTATGCTTACAGGGTGTAAAAGATCTCATCACGAAGCCGTCAACCATGCATTCAGTACATCAAATTAAGTAACTTTACGCAAAAATTACTGCTGGAAAACAATTTTTTTTTTTGGGGTGAAAAATCATGTTTTGTGGTAGAACTCAATGTAACGCACTCAAAATATTGTGCTTATGGATGGAGTGAATAGTGGGGGGTCGTGGAGGTGTTTTAAAAATCTTACATTAAAAACTTCTAGAAGGTTCCCAGGTATGGTGTAAAAAAAAATATCGCAATGACGAGGAGGACAAGTGCCTTTCGGCTTCGTTAAGGGGTGTTTTACACAGTTTGTAATCGCAATATCAGAAGAATCGATGCGAAAGCGTCTGTCAAAATGAGTTACGGTGACTATCAGCCACGATGGGCACCGATGACGTCATATTTGATCGCGACTGGTCATACATAATACGAAAATAACCTTTGTGTCCATTGACACTGAGCCCAGTTTCTATCATTTCAAGCTGTCAACAGAGATACGTAATAGGCCTGCAGGTTTCCAGTCCAACCGGATGCAGCTGAGTACCAGTATTTTACATGGAGTGACTGCCTATCTGCCCTCTACAACGGCCACAACTCAGTTACTGGGTAAGACTGACAATTATGTCAGACTCTCGGGCTTGTAAAGACACGTAACGACTTTTATCTACACCCATGCTATAAATCCTCTATAAAGGTATCTGAAACAGTTAGCTTATGGCCAACATTAAAACAGCCAGTGTCTTAATAACCATTATAACACCCAAACGGGTGTTATAATGTTGTACTGAATTTCATTATGCAACTCGTTTTAAAAAAAGAACATCGAATGTGGTAGTGAATCGAACGTCTAGCACGTGCGATTCTCTACCACAGCGCCGTAATTTAAAAAAAAAACTTATAGGTTAATTCGAATTCACGTCGTATCCCGCCATTTTTGTTCGACATTTGGATATTAGTATTGCATTATGTACTTTGTTGTTTACAAAAATGAGTGATACAAGCTTTGTGAATTTTGATAATTGAACAATACAAAATGTAAATAATTATATTACTACCTATACACGGTTTGTTTGTAGTAAATACAAGCAATTAAACTTTCCATGAATTTACATAGACTTCTTAGAACACTGCAACACCCTATGGTTTCAGAACCTTTTATGGAGGATTCATAACATGGATGTAGATAAAGTCTTGTATGCAACTGTACATAATTAGGTATTAAAACACTCATGTGATACTATTATCACACTCGGCTTCGCCTCGTGTGATAAACCCACATTCGTGTTTTAATACCCCTCATTATACAACAGTTGCATAAATAACTATTAAAAGATTTATAAAACCAAAACAGCGTGCCTGAGACATATTTAGCAACGGAAAAAAAAATATGACTGAATGATTAAAATATGTCTCAAGCATACTGTTTTGGTTTCCTCACGATGTTTTCCGTCACTGAAGGAAGTGTATAATTTATACAATACGCACAAGAATCCGAAAAGTCAGATGTGTTATCGGCATTAGAATTATACTTGTTCTGAGAAAATTTCAACTGTCTACGTATTATCATGAGATACAGCAGTATTGTCATGACAGACAGACGGACGGACGGACAGAGGCTTAGGTATTCCTGCTACGCTGACATCGGTCGCGTACGTCAGTTGCGCGTACGTGTATAAGTACATTAATTGGAGTGTACTACATATCGAATGCCAAGTTCCATTATTTTCAAATTCTTTAAAAATGGAACTAGTGGTTATAAAAAAACAACACTAGTTCCATCATGGAACTGTTAATGGTACTAGTGACAATAAAGGAAATAATAGAATATCAATTGATCGACAACTATAAATCAAACGACTAAATACTCGAACGTTCATAATATCGAATGGTTAATAAATCGAACATTCATTAAATCATACACTCAATACATCGAGTGTTCAAAACATCGAATGTTTGTTTGATCGATGATCAATACATCGCATATTCATTGTATCGAAATAGAACTTCCCTTTTTTATGGCAGCTGGATCAAGGGCTTGATTCAGAAAGCAGTACTTCTAGACATGGCACGTATTGTTAGGGGGTTCCTATCTCAAGAGCCCTGACCACCGGCAGTTCAGACCTTGTTCCCGATGCTATAGTACACCCCATTAATTGTGTTCTTTATAGCACCATATTGCGACGCTGACGTCAGTTGCGGGTATGTTGTTATTGTTTTTCTCGCTGACGTACGCGACCGACATCAGCGTAACAGGAATTCAGGCCTTAGTAATAGGGTCCCGTCGGTAACCCTTCGGGCACGGAATCCTGAAAACCCGCAGATGAAACCGAGGGGCACAGGTAGTGTAATATGGTATTACCTAATAATACGGTAGTCTAAAATGTATGAATGAAAAATTATGAAGTGTTAATGAGATTTTTTCAATGGAAAAAGCAATTATAGATGTAGGTAATAAAACGGCTTAATTTACGATAAGATAAAAAATACAATGTTAAATTAAAATTCACTTGTTTTAATTAACTGTTTGCCAGGAAAGTTTTGATAAATCTGAACGTGAAATTGAATCAAATAAAAAAATGTTTTCAAAGTTCATAATTCAATTCTACATCAAGTACATTCGGGTGCAAAAGTTAAAAAGTTGCACGACAACAAACAATCAATAATTATGTACCTAAGCTGAAGCCGGAGGATGCAGAGAAAGGCAATTTGCTTAAAATAATTTTAATTATAAAATAATTACATTATGGACTACATTCTAAAGAGGTGATAATTGGTCGATGTATGTACCAAGAATGAATATTTCTATGAGATGATTAACTACGCGGATGCATGAAAACTATTGCGAAATTAGGATGGCATGATTTAGTGACGCATTTGCTGAGTCGCGTCTCATGTCGGCGAAGGTTGCGGTACACGGAATGGGGGTCAGTCTGTTGCAGTCAGCGTTTCTGCTATTGTCTTCTATTACACCGATGCGTAATAATCGATCACACTGTTACACCAACATATAACACAATAACAACAAACAACAACAATAAAACAACAACAAACACACAATCACAATCTAACAATCAATTATGAATCTCACGAAAAATACTAGGCTAGCATGAATCTAAGCACATCAAACTAAATAACATTTCGCAAGAATTATACCTTGGAAGCGTCTTTTTTTGGTGTGAACGCACTCAAAATATTTTGCTGATAAACGCATTGAATCATCATCATCATCATCATCAGCCTATTAATGTTCCCACTGCTGGGACACAGGCCTCCTCTCTATGAGAGGGAATGGGTGATAATCCACCACGCGGGCCCAGTGCGGATTGGTAGATGTCACATGTCTTCGAATTTTTGGTTCTAGTACATGCCGGTTTCCTCACGATGTTTTCCTTCACCGTTTTGAGAGCAGCGGTGTTGAAATAAATTACACAAAGTAATGCGCCTGTCTGGGTACGCATTGAATAGTTTAGTATAATTTTACCTTCAATATTTCCGTAACTGGAAGGTTCCTGGTAAGGTTCGGAACAAAAAAATTACCGCAATGAATTTCTGCTTTGTTAATTATAATTTTATACCCGTTAATTAGTACATCATCATTCTCTTTCCCTTATTCCAATTCATTTGTGGTCGGCGCACCATGTCATCATCATCATTTCAGCCGAAAGACGTCCACTGCTGGACATAGGCCTCCCCAAGTGTCGCCACATTGAACGGTCACGTGCGACTCGCATCCAGTGGGTTCCCGCAACCTTCACCAGATCATAGGTCCACTTAGTTGGAGGCCTTCCAACGCAACGTCTTCCGGTTCGCGGTCGACACTCCAGAACTTTTCGGCCCCATCGGCCATCCGTTCTGCGAGCAATGTGCCCTGCCCACTGCCACTTAAGTTTGGCAAATCTATCTTCTCCCACACCTCTCTATCACTTGTCATCTCATCAGACACCTCCTCTCTTACCATATCATCCTTCACACAGTCCATCCATCGTTTCTTTGGTCTTCCTCTACTCTTATACACATCCACATTCATACTCAAAACTTTCCTCACGACATTTTACTCATTCTTCCCACACCACGACAACCGATTACCACACAACTTTTCAGTCACCATTGGTTAGTTATGGATAGCTAATCTCATTCTTCCTTTGAACTCTTTTCATCTGCTTATTATAGTCGCCATTATCTTCCTGCCCTTAATGTCCCCAGCCTATTAATGTTTCCACTGCTGGGACACAGGCCTCCTCTCTATGAGAGGGACTGGGCTATAATCCAACACGCGGGCCCAGTGCGGATTGGTAGATGTCACATGTCTTCGAATTTTTTGGTTCTAGGACATGCCGGTTTCCTCACGATGTTTTCCTTCACCGTTTTGAGAGCAGTGGAGATGAAATAAATTACACAAAGTAATGCGCCTGCCTGGGTTCGAACCCACGACTTACTGTTCGTAAGTCGGGGCCGCCACCACTGGGCCACCGCTGCTCTATGCTGTCCCATGTTACGTTGTATAAACTCTACATATTTTCGTCGTCCATTCTCTCATCAGCTGTCTCACTATCATTCACTACTTTTTAACATAACGCCTGTAATCCCCGAAGGCTTAGTCAGAGGTGCACCCATTAGTACACCTACATATCACCAGTTACATAATATAAAGGGGGGCTGCCACCACTGGGCCACCGGTGCTCTATGCTGTCCCGTGTTACGTTGTATAAACTCTACATATTTTCGTCATCCATTCTCTCATCAGCTGTCTCACTATCATTCACAAATTTTTAACATAACATAACGCTTGTAATCCTCGAAGTGTTAGTCAGAAGTGCACCCATTAGTACACCCACATATCGATAGTTACATAGTATAAAGGGTGTAAAACGCCTCTTAACGAAGCCGAAAGGCACTTGTTCTCCCCGTCATTGTGATCATTTTTTTGCTCTACACCATACCTGGGAACCTTCTAGTTACGGAGATATTGGGGGGTCAAAGCTCCAATTTTTTGACAAGTTTTTTTTTTTTTTTAAATGTAAGATTTTTACTTAAAACACCTCCACGACCCCTTTAATATTCAATCCATCCATCAGCACAATGTTTTGAGTGCGTTACATTGAGTTCTACCACAAAACATGATTTTTCTCCCCAAAAAAAGAAGTCGTTACTCAGCAATATTTTTTGCGTAAAGTTACTTAGTTTGATGTACAGAATGCTTGGTTGAAGGCTTCGTGATGAGGTCTTTTACACCCTGTATGTTTATGTCGCGTGCCTATTGCCATCAATCGGGCACAAATCCAGACTCCGTGTCTGCTACTGAGAAATTCCTATACCTCTAGACCAACGACAGGCAGTCACTTCTTTCTGCTTCTCTGAATAATACATATCATGGTAATAGGCATAACCCCAATGAAATGTTACAGGTAGTAGTTCCGGGTCTGGCTGTTTATGTATGAAAGTTTAAATGTTTGTAAACGAACCCCACGATACAAGATAAATTACTAGTGTGGGGCAATGTTTAAAAGAAATATTGGCCCTACTTTCATCAAGAAACAACTGAAAGAGCGAAGGGATGGTTCTACTTCTACCAACGCGCGGGCGCGCGGGGCGAGAGGGGTGAGGGACGGCGCCGCTGCGAGCGTCCCGTCTCGTCTCCCTTCCGCAGTCAGGAAACGCTACTTAACTCGAAAGCACGTCCGTTTGCTATCCCGACGGTCCCTCTCGCGAGTGCAATATATTAACTGTGTTGATTAAACGCGATAGCTATAAAATTGACTTTCATTAATGAGATCTCCTTTCAGCTCAGTAAGTGGGATTAGACTAATAAACGTCCACTAGTTAGTAAACGTGAACTTGAATAATTACACATAAATAGTTTTCATCCGTTCTCCACGAATCGAACGATATAATATATAGGTAGTTGTGTTGTGTCAGCAACGCAACGACGTGAATATTGTCGTATATTATTACGTGAGTGTTTTGTGTGAATTGTGTAAACGTGCGTGTGCGCGAAAATGAGCGCGGATAACGCAATCAAAGAAGAAATTAGCCGCATTCGTCGCGAGCTTTTAACTAATTTAGAAGAACAATTAAAACATCGCGTGCGTAAACTGGAAACGGAAGTTTACGGCGCGCCGGTTTCGCGTGATACCGATGAAGAGGGCTCCTTGACACCACCGATACCTACATCATTGACCGTCGGATATGTGACACCGGCCGGGCGAGGCTGTGGTCATCAAGCAGCGCATGGGAATGAATCCCGTACCACTTTTCCTGCCACGACGTGTCAACATGGCTACTTCACGAGTTCGTGGACGCCTGCCACTACCGGTATCGGACACCGGGCGGTTTCGCAAACCGCTGGACCAGTCGCGTCATCGTCGGCGGAGCAGACACCGAATATGTCAGCCCCACAGCTGGATTCAGGTATTTCTCAGTTAGCGATGCCGGGCGCCCCGTCGCTTGGCGTCCTAAACACGGTCGGCGAGTGCGGGTTACCATCCACGCGCGCCGATGAGCTTGCACGTGTTATTAACAAGTTGCCTGACGCCGGTACGCCGCCGTCGCAACTGAACTTCACTACTTTGACGCCTACAAATACCGGGTATGTTGCATCTCCATCATCACTGCGATATGTAGGTCGTAGCGACCCTATACCGGAATTTGACCCCCAGAAAACTTTAATTACAATGGAACTTTGGATTCGTAAAATCGAAGGTATATCTAACATGTATGGCTGGGACGAAAAGACCACTATTTTCAATACTTCGTCAAAATTAAGGGGATACGCTCGTCAGTGGTTTGATAATTTAATAGACGTGAATGTGACTTGGTCGGATTTTAAGTCAAAGCTAATGGTGGCTTTTCCGTCCCAGAAAAGCAAATTGAATATGTTACGTGATTTAGTTAACGTCGTACGGAAACCCGACGACGATTACATGCAATTTTATTATGATAAACTGGCTTTGGGAAATGCTTGTGGCCTTCCGCCATCGCTCACCACGGAAATTATAATTGGCACGATTGGTAGTCAGATCGTGGAAGTCGGCGCGGTTTCCGCGGCTTGTAATGACCCCACTAAGTTGTTAAAATACCTATCCGCACTTCGTACCGCCGAAGGAACAACTCATATCGCGCCAAGTGTAAATTCCTCTTTTAAAAAGATAAGATGCAATCTTTGTAAAAGGCGCGGTCATATTGCATCGAATTGCAATTACAAGGCGCGTGATAAAGCAACTATTTGCGCTTTTTGCCGTAAATCGGGCCATACGGAAGATAAATGTTTCCGCAAAGCTAAAAAATGTACGTATTGTGGTAAATCGGGCCATAGCAAGGAAGAATGTTTTAAACTCAAGGCCCGAAAGTCGCACACCAATAATAATAATAATAATTCGAACGCTGGCGCATCCCAGTCGGTACATGCTATAAAAGACCAGTCATCAAGCTCGAAATATTATTTAAACGCAAGAGTCAATGATCGCCTCGTGAAAGCTTTTATTGACTTCGGTAGTTCGTGTATAACCATTACTAACTCTACGTCACAAAAATTAAATCTCGAAGTGCAGCCCTGTCAATCGAATAGCGTTATTAGTGGTTTTGGTGGTTCGAAGATAATCCCTATTGGTGAAGCGTATGTAAAGGTGTGTGTAGACGAAGCTTCGTGCGACGCGAGCGCTTATATTGTGCCAGACAGCGCACAAGACATCGGTGTGATTATAGGTCAACCGTTCACGGATTATCCAGACGTGTACGTCATTAAGACACCTACGTGTTTAAAAATGTATAACGCAAATAATTTACGCGAGCTACCTGCCGTTTGTGAGGATGTCGAACATGTGAAGTTGGTCACGGATAGTTTAGTCGCGTTGTCGCCAGGAGTGAACAAAATAATAGTTTCATGCGACCAACTGCTATTTGGACGTGCGTCCGTACGTCACACCGAACATCAAGCTCCGAGGGCTGAGTGCGTTATTCCACAGAGCGATATCGAGTTTATTGACGGAAAGGCAGTTATGAATATAATAAATACGAGTAATAGTCCATTTGACTTAACTGTTAATCGATGCGTAGCACGAGCCGTGATAATCGACAGCGGGAATACGTACAAAATAGGTGACGATCTTGAACCGGACGTGTTAACGAAACTTGAGTCGATTTTACAAGAATACTCGGAATGTTTCTCGGGAGTAGACGACAGTAGAATAGGCAAATGTTCTGTTAAGATGCATATCGAGTTGACGGACAAAGAAAAGGTCGTATATTACCGACCATATCGCATGTCGGCGAGTGATCGTGAGAAGGTCCGCAATATCGTTAGTGATTTAAGGAGTAAAGGTATCGTGGAGGAGTCCACATCGCCATACGCGAGTCCTGTCATTCTCGTGACCAAAAAGACGGGAGAGCCGCGCATGGTCGTCGATTACCGCGCGCTTAATAAAGTTACTAAAAAGGAGCGCTACCCTTTACCGTTGATACAGGACCAACTAGATCGACTTTCGAATGCGAATGTTTTCTC
This sequence comes from Xestia xanthographa, assembly GCA_905147715.2. Taxonomy (NCBI): domain Eukaryota; kingdom Metazoa; phylum Arthropoda; class Insecta; order Lepidoptera; family Noctuidae; genus Xestia; species Xestia xanthographa. Next base: position 13,082,500 of record LR990667.1, on the reverse strand, counting down.
GTGCTTAGATATTTTATCGGCTTACCACTGCATTCAAATCGATGACGAGAGTAAACACTATACCGCGTTCATCACACCAGACGGTCTTTATCAGTACACTCGCATGAGTTTCGGATTAGTTAATGCACCAGCGGTGTTTCAACGCGCTATAGACGAAATCCTCGGGCCGTTAAAATTTAAATTTAGCACGGCTTACTTAGACGATATTTTAATATATTCAAACTCGAAAATTGATGCGTTAGACCATTTAAGGGCAATTTTAGAGCGGATCCGAGACGCCAACGTTACACTGAGACTCGATAAGTGCTCATTTTTAGTATCTCGTGTCGAGTATTTAGGCCACGAAGTGTGTAATGGCGAAGTAAAACCGGCTCAACATAAACTTAATGCCGTGCACGATTTTAAGCAACCCGAGAACGTACACCACGCAAGACAGTTCATGGGTCTAGCGAACTACTTTCGTAAGTACGTACGTAACTTTGCTTCGCTAGCTCGACCTATCACTCTATTGACAAAAAAGGACCAACCATGGCTCTGGGGCGCTGCCCAACAGCAGGCCTTTGATAGTATTAAGAACATACTCGTAAGTCGTCCGGTACTATTATTATTTCACCCGGAGTATGAAACACAAGTGCACACCGATGCCTCTAAAATCGGTTTGGGAGGTATTCTGCTTCAAAAACCGCCTAATGGTACTTACCAACCAGTCGCTTACGCTAGTCGCCAGACGACCACCGCGGAGCAACGTTACCATAGTTTCGAACTTGAGACATTAGCTGTTGTCATGTCGCTACAGAAGTTCAAGGTCTACTTAACGGGTTTAAAATTCACCATTGTAACTGATTGTAATGCTCTGCGGTGGACGTGGTCAAAGCGGGACCTGAACCCGCGCATCGCTAGATGGTGGCTTGAAGTGCAGGGACTTAACTTTGACGTGGAGTATCGGCCGGGCAAGGCCATGGCTCATGTGGATGCATTGAGTCGTAACCCAGTTGAATCCGTTATGCGTTGCACAGACGGAGATCTTATTGAAAGCATGCAGCACGCTGACGACTCAATCCGATCCACTATAGGGCAGCTGAAGGACGAAACGTCCGTGGGCAATACCAACGGCCTAGACCGGGACTACGTTTTAGAAAATAACGTTTTATTTAGAAAAGTGAACGGTCAAAACAAAGTTGTAGTACCACGTCAGTCTCGATGGTCAATCATGCAAACTTTTCACGATAACAACGGTCATGCCAACTATAAAAAAACCTATGACGCCATAAAGGAAAAGTATTGGTTTAGTGGTATGAGACGGTTTGTGCAGAAGTACGTCGGTGGTTGCATATCATGCCAATACGCAAAGAAACCAACGGGTCGTAAAGTAGGGTTATTACATCCTATAGAGAAGGTAGCGGTACCGTTTCACACCGTCCACGTGGACCACCTCGGTCCATTCTGTAAGAGTCCTTCAGGTAAAATGTACATACTCGCCATTATAGACGCCTTCACGCGTTTCATCTGGATTGAGGCGGTACGCGATGCTGGTTGTGACAACGTATTAAAGACATTTGATCAGTACATTAAAACGTTCGGATTGCCGAGCCGTATAATCAGCGATCGTGGTAAAGCCTTTGACTGCCATGAGTTCAAAAGGTACTGTCGTGATAGGCAAATCAAGCACATACTAACCGCGGTGGCAAGTCCAAGAGCCAATGGGCAAATTGAACGGTTCAATCGTACGATATTGGATGCTCTGGTCGCCTACCTCGGAGAAGAGGATCAGAACCGTTGGGAAGAATATTTGCCCAAGGTGCAGCTCGGGATTAACTCCAATACCAATAATAGTACAGGGAAGTCACCACTAGAACTACTATACGGTTTCCGACCACGACTGTCGGGAGACATCGTTATACCTACGAGGTCAGATATCAGCTCTCTTCGGGCTGGCGCTATTACTCGCTCTCAGGAGGCTGCCCGGAGGTCTAAAATCAATTTTGATAAAAAGAGACGTGAGGGCGCTCCATTTAAGGAAGGCGATCTCGTCCTGGCTGAACGTAAGGTATTTAAGAAAGGGCTACGCAGCGGCAAGCTTATGCCTCGTTTCGATGGTCCTTTTACCGTGCGCAAGGTTTTACCTCATGACCGTTATTTAATCAAAAGTACCACCTCTCGTGGTCGTCCTTACGAAAACGTTCTTGCCAGAGATAAGCTCAAGCCTTTACAATATCCTAACGAGTTAACCTCCGATACTGATTGATAACAGGATGGAAGTTGTTTAGATTATAGGTATTATGTTTTATTTTATTTTATTTTTTTAGTTATATGTTGTAATTAATCGTTTCAACTATTATTATAAGACTAACATATTTAACATGGTTAATTATTATTACTTAACGTCAAGTAATAACCTATACCGGGTTGCACGTTAAACGTGTTAATAATGCTTGTCTTAATGTCACTATAACAGGCAGTTGATTAATTTTTACTATTAAACGCATGTGTGTGTGTAACCGTGTGTACAATGTGTACTGACAGTTGGTGGTGGATGTCGAAATGTTTACAGTACTTACTTTTCAATTATTACTTATATAATAAGTAACTTAATTAACAACAAACATACTTCCTACGTATTTCTGTTAATGTTGTGAGCCACTACTCTGTGGCCGCTGCAACTGTTCACTTAATACGATAATTATATTCATTTACTTAATTTTAATACTGCTATTAATTGTGAGTCACTAAACTGTGGCCGCTGCAACTGTTCACCTAATATAATATATTCATTTGTTTAATGTGAATGTTGTTATTAATTGTGAGTCACTAAACTGTGGCCGCTGCAATCGATGATCTGGTTATAATACAAGGGTACCCTGCTAAATATTAAGCGCTAAATTGAACATGCATGAAAGACAGATACCGCATTGGTGTCGTCGTTAAAACGAAGGCCTCCTTAGACTGGTGGTAGATACATAGTGTCGTTCTTGTCGATGGGCGCATTTATAAAGTGTCAGCCACTTGTAACAGATACGCAGTGTCGTCACCGTCGATAGACACATTGATAAAGTGTCATCCGCAGATGATAGACAACAGGGTCGGCACATCCAATGTCATCATCTGATAGACACATTCATAAGGTGTCGTCTGATATAACCACGATAGATGCTCAGCTCGTCGTCGTCTGACAGACACATTCATAAGTGTCCTTATTATTTTATAGTGCCAGACACATTCATAAGTGTTACGACAGTGTCTCATGGTCTGACTCTCTAACAGACGTAACGATATATCTACGTTCTTCAATTTTCTTTTTCGTGAGATTAAGAACTCACCTTAACCAGTTGACTTCGAGAGTCGGTATTATTAGTTCCAGGATAGGCTACCCGGGGCGGGCAGCTTCATCAGGAAAGGCCGACTGAAAGAGCGAAGGGATGGTTCTACTTCTACCAACGCGCGGGCGCGCGGGGCGAGAGGGGTGAGGGACGGCGCCGCTGCGAGCGTCCCGTCTCGTCTCCCTTCCGCAGTCAGGAAACGCTACTTAACTCGAAAGCACGTCCGTTTGCTATCCCGACGGTCCCTCTCGCGAGTGCAATATATTAACTGTGTTGATTAAACGCGATAGCTATAAAATTGACTTTCATTAATGAGATCTCCTTTCACAACGTTACTATTAATGGAACTTAAACATAACTAACTAGCGATTGGCAGTATCGTTGTACCCCTTGCAAAAGCACACAGGCGTTTGTTATGGGAATTGTGCATCATATCCAAGCGGTTGCAGTAATCACAACAGATTTGTTGTCTATTATTGAAGACTTCCATTGTCCGAAGATCTTTCCAAATCACGCACATCAGATCGGAATCGGTTAAAAATTGTCGAAGATTTCGCTGAACACTCAAACGAATTAAATAGATAACCTCTTTTTGAAAGTCGGTTAAAAATTGTCGCATATTTTAGGAAAAATACGTGCAGTCATTTAAACATCGGTAAATTCAACCATTTTGTCACCGACTGTCTTTTATCATTGTGTGCATAGAAGCACGTCTGTGTGTGACATTTTTGAAATTCGAATTATTTCTATAATAAGACGTGCTGACCAATTGCCATCATTTCAACTTATTCGTTCAACTTAATAAGAGGTTAGTAAGTAATTAAAATTGTTTTATTTTTTAATCAGTAGTTTGCATTAGTTACGTTGTACACAGTTCACTCGTGTTTATAATTTGGTAAATAAAATACAAATACTTCATTACCAAAAACAAAAAGGTTTTAAACCTAAACTTGGACACCAACACGAGGGTTTAACATTGCAAAAAAATAAAATATGTATATTCGGTGGCGAAAACATCCATTCAAATGATTCTTCTCAAAACTAAATAAAATAAAATATCAGAACGTTTGACAATCAAAATTAAAATCAATGAAACATAATTAAAAACATAATATCGATAACACGGGAAGAAAAAGGTTAAATGAGTTAGTTTGAGGGTGCGACGAAGAGTGTCTGTGTTATCTTTGTTAATAATTAGAAGGAAAAAAACAAAAAGGTCAGCGCGAAATGTTATTATTTTCAAAGATTTTATTCTCATATAATCAAAAACAGTGTCTTAAGTCACTGTTTTAAGCTTTCACGGTTTAAAACTAAACTTACACAACATATTGGAAGATACTAATCACGGAAGATATCCCGTAAGTGACAATATAAGTTTTGTGTCTTGTTTTAATGGTGAAAAAATGAGAACTTCTTCGTAAACGTGAGGACGCCATGTTACATAACGGCGGCGTTTTTCAATCCGGCCCGCCATCATATAAAACGGCGTGTTATACAAGTTGGCTGCCACATGGGCATGTGATGCGGGAATGAGGAAAATGTCGTGAGGAGAATGTTGAGTATGAATGTAGATGGCAATAAGAGTAGAGGAACTAAAGAAACGATGTATGGACTATGTGAAGGATGGACTGTGTGAAGGATGGACTGTGTGAAGGATGGACTGTGTGAAGGATGGACTGTGTGAAGGATGGACTGTGTGAAGGATGGACTGTGTGAAGGATGGACTGTGTGAAGGATGGACTGTGTGAAGGATGGACTGTGTGAAGGATGGACTGTGTGAAGGATGGACTGTGTGAAGGATGGACTGTGTGAAGCATGGACTGTGTGAAGGATGGACTGTGTGAAGGATGGACTGTGTGAAGGATGGACTGTGTGAAGGATGGACTATGTGAAGGATGATATGGCTAGAAAGGTGGTGACAGCTGATGAGTAATAGAGAAGTATAGAAGAATAAAACATGCTGCGGCGACCACAAATAAATTGGGAAAAGGGCGGGAAAATGATGGTGATCTATCGACAAGGTTCACCTTCAGTGATAAACCTACTCAGTTTTATAGAATAGCTCTAAACGATAGTAAAAGGAACCATAACGCTTGCCTAAGTTGCAGTGGCGAAGGATCCATACAACTCGATTCCTACCAGATTACCTTTGAAAATGGCACAGTCAGTATTCTATAGACAAATAATAATAATCGCATTAAAGATACGTACTCCGGCTTACCTCTTACAAAACTTGACCCTTCGCTACTGCTAAGTTGCATATATGGATGGGTGACCACCTATTACATGCAGCATGTAACCGAATTTCTTCCGTGCCTTGGAAAGCACGTTAAGCCGTCGCGGCTGTCATTTGTAGATATTTGACAGTCGTTACAGGAAGCCAGTGACGATTACCCAGTACTAACTGGGTTGTGGAGGTCAGATGGCGCGCATTCACTCCATGTAAAACACTAATATTCAGCTGCATCTGGTTAGACGTGAAGCCGACCCCAAAATAGTTGGGAAAAGGCTAGGCAGATGATGATAGTATCACAATATGCATTAATATATCACGTATTTTGATTGTGAAGCTTATCTAATCAAATATAATCTAAGTATTCGTTATCGGTCGATATGACACATACGGGGTGAACTCATATTAGCTAGCGAAACTCAACAAACTCGATCAAAACCAAATTGAAGTACTTATCTGTTTGTAATTTCAAAATAACAGCTTTTTACTAAACCCATGTGAAAGTACATATTACGGTATTTTTACGGTACTTGTAACAAAAATACATTATTGCTATTTTTGTTTTTCTGTTCTTTTGTGTGTCTGTTTGTTCCGGCTGACCTCCGAAACGGTGGGACCGATTTTGATGGAACTTTTACTGGCTGATAGTTGATTTTATATAGAGTAACTTGGGCTCGTTTTGTGTTTTAGAAATTGGATTACAGTTCCTTGCAAAAAAACAAACCCAATATTTATTAACAAAATCCATTTCAAGTAGGTAGGTAATATTTTTATAATTTCACGCAGACGAGGCGAGCAACAGCTAGTATGAAATAAATATAGCTGAAGAAAGCTCTAATATATATTTTCTTTTTGTTACAGCACCAAAAATGTCGGACATGAGTATTGGGATCGTCAACGAAGCTTTCGACTGCACAGAAACTCAGAATAATACAGTTATAGAAAATGGTTTATCCAAACACGATGATATCATTGAGAGAGACAAACATACTGTTTATGAAATAAAAGAAGATAATCACAACGACGTTATAAAAAATTATCAAAATACATTAAAAAAGCAAGTAAAAACAAATTCCGTCTTAGATTCTGTTTTTAATATGGAAAATAGCGCCAAAATAAAGGAAAATGTCAGTAATCATAAAGAGATGACAGAAAATGATCATGGTACAGTAGAACAACTTGTAAAAACAGATGCAGTGTTAGATTTCATCTACAAATTGAGAGGGCCGGCGTTTAGAAGCATGGGGGAGAAGAAATTGAAGAAAATTTGGAGAAGAGCGTCGCTCAAGGAAGCAGAAGATGGAGATGCAAAGATGTAAGTACTTTATTTCTATTATGTTTACACTAATAGAGACATAACCCGCTTAGCATGAACACCGTAGAAACGAAAGAGAATCGACAAATGTTTTGTTCATCTGTCATTGAAAAGAGAATTGACAAATCTTTTGTTCATCTGTCATTGAATCGACAAAATGACAGATGAACAAAAGATTTGTCGATTCTCTTTCGTTTCTACGGTGGTCATGCTGCGCGGGCAGAGTGGCCGCTCGAATCGAGCGTGCGGCGGGGCGGCGCGTGCAGCGTTCATGTCAAACACATGCATTTATACGTGAGTGGCCTGAGTAGACGCCCGCCGCGCGGCGGCTGCAGCGTGCGTGTTTGCGTCTTGCGGGGCGTCCGGCGTCGCGTCGTGAGCGAGTTCAAACCTGTTTGTTTCGGAGCGGCGGCGTGCGGCGAGACGAGCGTGCGCGCGTTGTCATTTGAAGAAATTATAATATGAATTCAAAATAAACTAGAATAATTAGAAAAAGAGTGTGGAGAGAACTAGCAATAAAATTGGGATTTGTAAGTAAATATATCGATTTGTTAACAGAAAACGTAGATACTTATCAAGGCTAGGTTATTAAAAACACTTTTCCTACATATACCTAAAATATGTAGGAAAAATGTTTTTAATTAATTCTATTTTTCCAAAAGTAGACTGAAAACTGCTGTCGTATATTTCTCGCGGGCGGTGGATTCACCCGAACGCAGAGCGTGCACTATAGCCACTCATTGAACGCGCTGTTGGCCGCTCGCCGCCCCACAGAACGCCCTGTCGGCCGCTCGCCGCCCCATCGAATTCCCTGTCGGCCGCTCGCCGCCCTACAGAATGCCCCGCCGAACGCTACTGCACTCAGGCCGTACACTTAGGTAAAGTTCTTAATGAAAAGTATTGTGATCATTATCTTAGTCACAATGTATGTAGTTTGAAAAAAAAGAACTAGCTCAAAAGTTTAAAGTCGGGCTAAAATATCGTTTTTATAAGACAGTTCGGTGTCGTGATGGTTCATATGTTCAGAATTTTGATACAAGTGGAGAAAGTTTGTTATTACATTCGAGGCGGAATTATAACACCCGAGCCGTAGGCGAGGGTGTTTTTGAGCCGAGAACTGCAATAACAAATGTCCACGTGTATCAAACGACGTTTTTCAATACACTTTTGAAGAAATAAAATAAAATAAAACCAAAAATAGTTTTGTCACGAACTAAGAAACTATGACTCTATTTTTCTTTTTTTTTCGCCTTCAGCTTTCGCCAGGTTGAAGGAGAGGCAAAGGTATGAAGCCGTTAAACAGCCTAATATAAAAAATATATTTATTTTGTATTTTTGAATTCAGAACACAAATAAATGTTAATTTGTATATAAAAATAACTACATATTAGTTTTTAATAATCATGTTTATCTACGATATTCTATATATAAACACGGTTTTAATACACACATCAAAAGTATCTAGGGATCAACATATATTTTTGCAATAACTTTTCTCCTGATTGATATTAATTAAAATTTTCTTTAAGGATTCATCAAATAAAGTGTTTTCGTTTGTCACAGTAACGATAAACCAAGTCACCTTTGCATTAATAAAGAAATTTGCCATTTTCCTAATAAAGGGATTTTTGACATTTGAACCACTAACATTAAAGTTCGAAAAAATGACTGAAAACACAGTTTTCTTTAAAATTTTATTGGGTAACTTAAACAATTAATAATCCGTGTTTCTACCGCGAACACTAACAACACAAGAACATCGGTTTGGCATACTCAAAATGAGTTCATCCAAATCACGCTGTGGAATGGCCGCCCATGTTCGTTGCAACAACAAAAAAAGGTCTTCTTGCGACTGGATACCCTCCATATTCGGCAGAGCTCTTCTCTGTAGCATATCCCATGCATGCTCAATCGGGTTCAAGTCTGGCGACTGAGCAGGCCAGGGCAGGACATTGATGTTAGCTGCGGCGAGAGTCTGTCTTACAACTCTTGCGGTGTGCGGTCGTGCATTATCATGCATTAACTGAAATAAGGGACCGATTTGCACTTGTAGAGGAACGATGACGTCTGATACAATCGTCTCAGCATAAATTTGAGCGTTGAGGTTGCCTCTGATCCAAATCAACTCAGTTCTTCCGCCGATCCAAATACCCGCCCATACCATGATGGTTCCACCACTATAAGGATGGACTTCCTGGCAGGATTTTAATCGCTGTTGGCGTCCAGGGGTTCTCCAGTGTCGTATACGTCTTGTATCCGGTCTCATACCAAAACGAGACTCATCAGAAAAGCACACGAAACGCCATTGTTCTTCTGCCCAATTTCTGTGTTCAAGAGCCCATTGATATCGAATCCTACGATTGTGCATTGCTATAGGTGGTACCCGTAGCGGTCTTCGGGAATGAAGGTTCACTTCATGCAAGCGGTTTCTGACTGTTTGGTCGCTAATTAAGTTCCCTGAAGAGTGATGAAGCCTCACGGCTAACATCATGGCGGTTATTGTTGGAGCTCTTCGAGTTAAGATTTGAATGTATCGGTATTGTCTCCGTGTGGTGCAGCGATACCGTCCTCCATGGCGCTCAGCCACGGTACCAGTGCTTCGGTAACGTGTCCAAAGTCGACTGATAACACTCTGACTTGTATTCAGAGCTAAAGCTACAGTACGTTGCCGGGAACCAGCTTCTATCATTCCCACGGCTCTGAGCATTTCTTCCCTGCTTAAATGACGTCGCCGCTCCATAATAACGTTGGTTTTAATCAGTAGTAGGGAAACAGTAGCACTAATAATGTCTTCAATGCGTTGTATGTTTTTATAGGGAAAATATTGACAGCTTATTTTCATCTTTTACTCGAATTTGATTGAGAGTTCCTGATTCAAATTATGAAATGCACCAAAAAGGATCCATATAAATTTATAAAATCATAAATTTATTACAAAGCCACATCTCAATCTCAAGAAATCCGCATAAAAATGCTTGATCCCTAGACACTTTTGATGTGTGTATTCAAAAAATATTTACGCCGTAAAGACGCGTAGTGCTTTGCCGAAATTAAAAAAAAAAACATTCACCTCAGACTATAGGCATTGAACCAAGTTGGACTAAGTATATGTATAGTTATCTGTGGCAATTTTCATTCCCGCACACATGCGGGAAAATGGAAAAAAACGCACGCGTGTGAAATACATTGCATGTTGTACCTAATCGTAGGGACCAGTTTTCGAGGAAGAGTATTGAAAACTCATTTTTAAAGCACAAAGTTATATTAACACAAGGATTTTTTATAAACTTGGTAAAACTGGTGTGACTTTTTCAATACAGTAATCATTTAACTCTACAATATCTCACGCAAGTACGCAATTTTGTTATTTTATGCATGCACATTAATTACGTAATAGTAATCTTATGAAATATTTGTTTTATAAGTCATTCATTATGGAAATAAAAAAGCTATTATATTATACATATTATTATATTATATTACGCAAGTCAATACTTTTCAGTCTTACCAAGGAGTATCGTGTTATGCAGTAGTGTAGTGCAAATAAGTATAGCTCGGTTCAAACTTAATGGCGGCTCGGAAGTTAGCTGCAAGTGACGGTCTACGCATTATACAGACAAAACGATGCGTCATCTGCGCCCCGTTGATACTTAAAATTGTTGTCTTAGCGCAGCTTTACGTAAGATGTTCCGAATCGCCATAAACTTCAAAGCGTTATTCCTGCGCATACCGTCACTCGCAGCTAACTTCCGAGCCGCCATTAAGTTTGAACCAAACTATAATAGCAGCCACACAATAGCATATACAAAACCAAAAAATATATGATATTCTTCAGAATATATGCTAGTATGATAGTTTTTTGAAAACATAATACAACTAATTATGCTCTATAAAAAAAAATCACGAACTTAACTCTAAAAATTTCTTTGAACGAGTAAAAACCATACTAAAATACATACAATCATTCTGATTTTTTGGCAAATAATTCTACAAGCAATATATTAACATGATTTATTTATTTATTATAGGTCTACCAACAATTGTTCACACTGGATACAGCGACATAATTCATTCTTAAAATTAAATAACAGCGCAACAATTACTTAAAGGTAAACACCACATGCACAAAACAACACTAAACACGTACTTTAGTCCAATTAATAGATTTTTTGTAAATCGCAAAAAAAAACACTCATTTCGCACTATTCGAGTAGAAACCGCAACCTTTCAACTGTCAACACGCATAGTCATGCTCTCTGATAGTTAAAGTGATTTAATGCATAAAACTTCGAGTTTGTGTTTGGAAACATTATTATAGTGAACTTTAATAAGTGATAATCGTGTACAATTATTAGTGGCTAAAAGCAATAAGTGATTCTTAACAAAAACAGTGATTAATTACAAGAGTGACACTAGAAATTTCAATTTTCCTTCGTCCACCCACATAATTTTTATAAAAGCTTGAAATTAGTTAACGTCAGATGTCAAAATGTCATTTGACATTTGGGACAGTGTTACCATTGTAAGAAAATAATTACCACCATGAGTTGCAAAAATGTTGCCAATTTGACTAGAGTGGGAAATCAGGGTCAAAGTCAAACCAATGATACTGATGAAAATCAAAAGAACAAAACCTCGCCTAAGAAATTTGTTCAACAAATCTTTCACCCAAGCCTCTTCAATAGACAAAGATCTAATTCATTGAGCGAAATTTCATCCAAACAATCGGGTTCTTCCAACAATCCTATCCTGCTCCTCTGCGAGAAAGAATCGGATGAAGCAACAGAACAAGTACCAGCTGTACAGCCTCCAACAGATGTAGCACAACCTCCACAATGGCAGCGAGTGCCCACATCTAAGAAAAGAAAAATATGCGACAACTCACCACCATCAATTGAGTCCGTAAACCGATTTTCTAATCTGCCGGTTGACCTAACGGAAGACACAAAATCTGAGCCTAAACCACCAAATAAGCCCCCTCCTATTGTTTTGTATGGGATTGAGGATCTAAACGAACTCACCAAACTAATTGAGTCCGTAATTCGTCCAGAAGAATTTCGGTATAAAATAATAAATAAAAACCTGTTACGCGTGATGGTTAGCACAGTCGATAATTACAAGCAAGTCATTGATCTGATCCGACAAAAAGGACTAATCGGTCACACCTTCTCTCGTAAAGATACGAAATGCTACAGAATAGTTATCAAAGACCTCCATCATACTACTCCTCACGATGCAATCGTGCAGGAGTTGGAAAAATCTGGTAACAAGGTCAGAGGAGAAATCATCAACCACCGCTACGGAGCAGAGAAAATTCCTACCTCTACTTTTTTTGTAAATTTGGAACCCAGCCCAAATAATAAACTGGTTAAAAATATCCAGTATATCCATCACCAACGCATTAAAATTGAAGATCCACGCAAAACAAAGACTATAGTACAATGTCAAAGATGCCAACAGTATGGCCACTGCAAAAACAACTGCATGAGGCCATACAGATGTGTCAAATGTGGGGAGGGCCACAAAACTTCAGAGTGCCCCAAAAAAGACAGGAATTCACCCGCCAAATGTGCCCTCTGCTCCTGCGATCACCCTGCTAATTACAAAGGTTGTCAAGTTTACAAAGAAATACTCTCAAGGAAAATGAAACCCAGAAGTTTCCCAACTGTCAACTTTTCTACTAATATACCACGCATCGACACAACTCCAGAAAGCTCCACCCTACCCCAACGAAACACCCATCGCAGATCAGAACAAAGCTACTCGGATACAGTCGCCGGACGTACCAAAGATCGCCCACGAGACAACGCCGCTACATCTCGTCACTTAGACAACCCTCAACAAAACGTATCCGCTATGGAACAACTTGTGATCAAGCAAAATGAAAAAATCGACCTACTCCTGCAACAAATAAGTACCCTAATGGGTCTATTAACTACTGTCATTACAAAACTAGCACCATAAATGACTCCTCTACGAATTGCAACCTGGAACATCAATGGATTGGCTCCCAACATCCAAGAACTGGAGACTTTAATAAAAACAAACAAACTAGACGTGGTACTAATTTCAGAATCACATAGCACGTCCCGAAGCTCATTCCGCATTAAGGGCTTCAACATTTACCATACTCCCCATCCCGACGGTAGTGCACACGCTGGCTCAGCGCTGGCCATTCGAGGAAACCTAAGACATTCACAGATAGAACCCTATTCCACAGTGCATCTACAAGCAACTTCAATTAGATTGGAGGACAGAGCAGGCACTATTATTCTCTCCTCAATCTACTGCCCACCAAGACACAAAATAACTTCAGAAATGTTTAAAACCTACTTCAACACTCTTGGCCACAGGTTCATTGCAGGCGGTGACTGGAATGCCAAACATACATTTTGGGGATCCCGCTGTAACAGCACTCGTGGACGCGATCTGAAACGTTGTGTTGATGAAAATCATCTAAAACCAGTATCTACCGGTGAAGCCACTTACTGGCCTAGCGACCCAAAGAAACTACCGGACCTACTAGACTTCTTCATAAATAAGGGCATAGACAGTTTACACACTACAATTGAATCGAGCCTAGACGGATCATCAGATCACACACCGGCGATCCTCACTATTAGCACTAGTGAGCTCACTCGAGAAACGGCCGAGTCTCTGACAAATAGCCGAACTGACTGGGACGGTTTCAAGACTTACCTCATTGACAACTTTACTTCTGCTATACCTTTAAATGATCAAAACGACGTAGATAACGCCTGCCGATATCTTACAAATGCCATTCAAATAGCTGCCTGGATCAACACACCCTCTCGATCCAAAGGTTCGACCAACCCCTCTCATCCACCAGATATCATGCAAAAAATCCTAGAAAAACGCAGACTTAGAAGAATTTGGCATCAGTCTCGTCATCCGCTTGATAAACTGTACTATAACAAGGCAGCTAAAGAGTTAAAGGCAATAGTCCAGGAATCTATTAATTCAACGGTGGCAACAAACCTACAGATGATGTCACCTACGGGGGTTGGTGCAAACTCGCTCTGGAAAGCAACCAAAAACCTAGATAATCCTCAACAGTCTTATCCTCCAATTAGATCACAAGCTTCCTGGGCAAGAACTGACTTGGAAAAGGCCGAAGTATTCGCAATGCATCTGAGTTCTGTATTCAAACCCAACGAGAGCGTTGCAGATGAGCGTGATATTAATGCGATATTAGAACAAGATCTGCAGATGTGTCTGCCCATTAAACCAACAACACCTAAAGAAATTGCGAAGGAAATCAGACAATTGAACTCGAGAAAAGCCCCAGGATTTGACCTGATCACACCAGCAATACTCAAAAATCTTCCTAGAAAATGCATTGCCTTCTTGGCAAGTCTGTTCAACGCTATCTTTCGAACATCTCACTTTCCTGACCTTTGGAAAATCTCCGAAGTTGTCATGATTCACAAATTGGGCAAACCTGAACATGAAGCGTCGTCTTATCGGCCGATAAGCTTAACTCCTGTACTGTCCAAACTGTGGGAGAGGATATTCCTTAACCGACTAAAACCATGCCTGGACGTCAATGACGTTGTTCCACCTCATCAGTTTGGCTTTCGGAAATCCCATTCAACAATAGAACAGGTTCACCGAGTTTATCAAACAGGAAGACAGGCCTTTGAACGCAAAAAGTACTGCTCAGCGGCATTTCTTGACGTACAACAAGCTTTTGACCGGGTCTGGCACAAAGGATTACTGGCAAAAGTGAAGGAAAAACTTCCACACTCAATGTTCCTGCTCATTCGGTCGTACTTATCCGATCGCTGCTTCCGTGTTAAACAGGGCGAAGCACGATCAAGATTGTTTGATGTGGAAGCTGGAGTACCACAGGGTTCTGTTCTTAGCCCTGTGTTGTATAACATATTTACATCAGATTTACCCACACTAGATGACATAACAGTTGCAACATATGCTGACGACATAGCCTACTTATCAGTGGACGACAACCCAGAAATGGCCAGCAATAAACTTCAAAATCAGTTAAACGAGACACATAAATGGCTTTGTAAGTGGCGGATACGCGCCAGTGCATCCAAGTCTAACCATATCACCTTCACGCTCAGGCACGGAAACACCCCACCCGTTAGACTTGGACCTGATACCTTACCACACACAGATTGTGTTAAATATCTTGGCTTCCATTTAGATAGGCGCCTAACATGGAAGCATCACATTAAACAAAAAAGGGAGGAGATAAACCATAAGTTCCGCAACCTGTATTGGCTCATGGGAAGAAACTCGGTACTCTCTGTAGACAACAAGCTACTAATTTACAACTCGGTCCTTAAACCAATATGGACGTACGGAATCCAATTGTGGGGCGTAGCCAGCAAAAGTAACATTCTCTGCCTGCAAAGGGTTCAAAATGGCATACTAAGAGCCACAGTAAATGCACCTTGGTTTGCTCGAAATAGCGAAATCCACGACTTCCTGCAGGTACCGCTCGTAAGCTCTGAAATCGAGCGGTACAAAGGTCAACACAAGGCACGCCTAGCCATGCACCCAAACCCCCTAGTGACTGAACTGTTAAACCCGACAGCGGTGGTAAAAAGGCTGAAGAGGAACCACCTTCTATAAGTGGGAGGCGCAGCACAGGCTGCTCCACCACAACGCCATGCAAACTGCAACAAATTCGCTTATGGTCTGACGACCGATTGCAAATAATAATAGAAGAAAAAAAAAAAAAAAAAAAAATTTCGCACTATTCGGCCGCAGTGACCGACGTAACAATCGCTTTGTAGTACAAGCTGATTAGAACTTTATTCTAACAGAATTTCTAACAAAGTATGAACCACCACAAATAGAGTTGCTAATTTAGCTCCTGTAGTCGCCTTAATGTAGATTATTAAGGTTACCATAATCAGGCCACCACAGATTCCCACTGTTGGGACTGGGAGACAGGCCTCTTCTCTATGAAGGATTGTGTTATCCACCGCGAGGGCTCAGTGTATGATGCACATGTCATTAAATATTTAGTTCAAGGACATACTTACTGGTTTCCTCTCAATATTTTCTTCACCCTTTTGATGGGGTAGTGGTGATTAAATAAAGGCATACAATTAACGAACCACCAGCTATAGCTAAATGTAACGGCAAAAAAATCACTTCTGATTGCCAAAATTAGTAAATGATCACCAAAGTTAATTCCCATTTTATCGTGAAATTAGAACCAAAAAATAAAATTATTTTTGACCAACAGAAATTGAACTGTTATGCTCTTACATCCGAGTCGAGGGAGCCCCGGTCGCTGGCTCCTACTTCTGAATGGTTTATAAAAAAATCGGCCTAAGCAAAGCTAGTTTGTCATTAAAATTTAGTGCTCAATTTACTAAATTTGGTGCTCAATTTACTAAATTTGGTGCTCAATTTACAAAATTTAGTGATCAATTGATATTTTAAGTCATAGATGTTAGTGGTCACAAAGTTAATTTTGGTGGTCATTATATTTTCCCCCTTAATTAAATGTGAACACAAAGAAAGAAAGAAAGAAAATTGAGTTTATTTGGCATTAAAACACCCAATGATAATACAAAATAAATGAACAAACAAAACTAATGATGCCAAAAGGGCCTCAGCTCAGCATAATTCCAGATGGCTACAAAATGTGTACCACCTGACGCTGATTTTCAGCTGCAGCCCACGAGTGCCACAGAAAGTAATGCACCAGTCTAGTTTCGAACCCGCGATCGGTAGGTCGAGGTCATTACCACTGAGCTGTTAAGACTAGGTAAACATAACACAATACGTGTATGTGCTTATGATTTAAACGACTGTTTATCTCAATAACGCCTGAGAAAATTGTTATAGCCATAAAACTCATAACGATTGTTTAAAGTAATAAAACTAGCAGTGACAATCATATACGTACTCAACGTCAAGTTAAGTAATCGCTAAGGCAAACGTGTTTTTTTGTAATAGAAACGAATTTAAACGAATTAAGAACCGTCAAGAAAGCAAAGCTTACCCTGGTATGTACAGTCAAGTTATAATTTTAAGATATAATTTTACTTTTAGCAAATTAAGTTAGATTCAAATTGCTTATTAGCCTTATTAGGCTAGATTGTAATATAAAAAATAAAAGTTTAAGTAATAACTTATGCAAACATTTTTTTGCAATAGACAAAAATTTAAACGAATTAAGAAACGTCAAGAAAGCAAAGCTTACCCTGGTATATGTATAGTCAAGTTAAAGTAACCTTATGCAAACATTTTTATGGAATAGACCGTAATTTTAACGAATTAAGAAACGTCAAAGAAAGCAAAGCTTACCCTGGTATATAATGTACAGTCAAGTTAAAGCAACTACTTGAGTTTAAGTAATTACATAAGCAAACATTATTTATGCAATAGACAAGAATTTAAACGAATTAAGAACCGTCAAGAAAGCAAAGCTTACCCTGGTATGTACAGTCAAGTTAAAGTAACTACTTGAGTTTGAGGGCCTATACTACCTCAAATGGCTTAGCATGATCTTCCGTTTCGCCTAAAACACTGCAGCATTAATTTTGAAATAAATATATGGTAAAGTTGAGGATTAATGTCAGGTCTTATGTTTGGCGAAAACACGATTACATAAAATTTTCTCGATAGAAAAAAATCCCAAAGTTACCTCTAAACTGAACAATAAACCGATGGCAATCATAAAATACTTCAAATTAGATCATGAAACTTTTCAAACTAACTGAACTAACTATAAAGCAGGTCTTATATTATTTATTTTTTTAGTCCAATCAATATATTTTTTGGAAATCGCAATAAACTACTCGTCTCATTTTGCACTATTCGGCCCGCAGTGACTGACGTAACAACTACTTTGTAGTGCAAGCTGATTAGAACTTTATTCTAACAGGATTTCAAACGAAGTTTGAACCACCACAAATTAATAGAGTTGCTAATTTGAGGTAGTATAGGCTCTTATGTAATTACTTATGCATACATTTTTAGGCAATAGGCAAGAATTTAAACGAACAAAAGGAAGTCAAACAGACGTATAAAAGTGTTTGATAAAACCAATTTACAGACCAAACATCATGTATCATTTACAATAGCCGGTTAGGCATAGAATAGGTAAACTAATGGTTATTATTGTGGTTGATAGCCGAACCACAATTTCGCAGCACTGTGTGTATATAAAAATAAACGTTTTCCTATGACGTCAGTACAGTAGCTGTAGTTTCGTAAACATTTACAATAATTACCGACTGAGCTGTTTAGACCGGTTTTGTTTCTACTTTATATAGCATTTTTGGCTACTTAGACCTGTAGGTCATACAAATATTTGTTCCGTGCTTGAATCGAACGTGCGACACGCAGCGCACGCAACAGCCAATTGCACACCCACTGCACCAGCCGTGCCGTCAAAGCGACGTTTTTCTACCAACTCCGCCCGCGTTTAGTCGGAAACTACATAAATACCTACGTAATAATAAAGAAAAACATTATTTTTCCTAATCTGAGTCATAATCAAACTGTGTCCCCCTTTTTTGTTTTTTTCGGATGGTGAATCATCAAAATGACTCCTCCCGCTCTGGGCGGAGCAGGAGGGAGTGTCAGACTTTTACTGACTAAAACCCATCCATGTTCCTTCATCGCCCTTTGTGTTCCGGTTCCACGGTACCTCTTTCGAACAGTCCCGCAACCCCGGAACTGTGTCCCCCTCCATTTTAGTCCGTTTAGCCGTTAGAAAAGATTTGAAAAGCTAATAGAAAGACCAATGTTTTAGACCTTGAGTTAAAAAAGTCCAAAAGGATGCTGTTTTGACTCACTGGAAATCTAAGATACGCTTTGGTTTCTCAATGCAAGGCTCAATAACGACAGTTTAAAATCCAGAGTATCACTCTCCTGCCTTTATCTCAATCTATTTGTGTGAAACGGGTAGCAGTAATACTCTTTTTCTGTTAATCACAATTATTTATTTCTAAAAACTTGGAGAGTTATTTTCTTTTTTCATTTGACCGCTCAATGTCAGGAATGTCTAGTTTTCCCGCCGTTCACTCTTATTGGCTCGCTTTGACAACTGGCTTCTAATGGCGATGGCATGGCTTGGCTTAGCATGGCTTGGCATGGCTATACATGGCTGTACCATGTACACATGGCGACCATCAATGTATACTGGAGCGTTACATGTGTCTTCTTCCTCTATACTTTTCTATTACTCGACATCTCATCAGACATCTCCTTTCTTGCCATATCATTCTTCACACAGTCCATCCATCGTTTCTTAGTTCTTCCTTTACTCTTATACCCATCCACATTCATACTCAGAACTTTCCTCACGACATTTTCCTCATTCTTCCACATCACATGCCTATACCACGACAACCGATTACCACACAACGTTTCAGTCACCGGCGCCACTTTCAGACTCCCTCTTATGTACTCATTTCTTATTTTATCCATTCGCGTAACACAATGCATCCCTCTTAGCATTCACATCTCCGCCATATGCAAATGTCTTTCATCATTCATACTCAACATTCTCCTCACTACATTTTACCGCAGTTTAAAATCCAAGCAAGATAAAAATGTCAAGTCTGCAGTGAAGTACACAAGTGCACTGCAAGTACGTAGCAATCGATAACGATCGAATCGATACGATTCGATAAATCCGGCTTTTCGATTGGATAAAAACTCATTTTATCGAGAATAACTGTCAGATTTATCGAATCGTATCGAATCGAGTGCTACGTACTTTCACTGCAGACTTGACATTTTTATCTTGCTTGGATTTTAAACTGCGGTAAAATGTAGTGAGGAGAATGTTGAGTATGAATGATGAAAGACATTTGCATATGGCGGAGATGTGAATGCTAAGAGGGATGCATTGTGTTACGCGAATGGATAAAATAAGAAATGAGTACATAAGAGGGAGTCTGAAAGTGGCGCCGGTGACTGAAACGTTGTGTGGTAATCGGTTGTCGTGGTATAGGCATGTGATGTGGAAGAATGAGGAAAATGTCGTGAGGAAAGTTCTGAGTATGAATGTGGATGGGTATAAGAGTAAAGGAAGAACTAAGAAACGATGGATGGACTGTGTGAAGAATGATATGGCAAGAAAGGAGATGTCTGATGAGATGTCGAGTAATAGAAAAGTATAGAGGAAGAAGACACATGTAACGCTCCAGTATACATTGATGGTCGCCATGTGTACATGGTACAGCCATGTATAGCCATGCCAAGCCATGCTAAGCCAAGCCATGCCATCGCCATTAGAAGCCAGTTGTCAAAGCGAGCCAATAAGAGTGAACGGCGGGAAAACTAGACATTCCTGACATTGAGCGGTCAAATGAAAAAAGAAAATAACTCTCCAAGTTTTTAGAAATAAATAATTGTGATTAACAGAAAAAGAGTATTACTGCTACCCGTTTCACACAAATAGATTGAGATAAAGGCAGGAGAGTGATACTCTGGATTTTAAACTGTCGTTATTGAGCCTTGCATTGAGAAACCAAAGCGTATCTTAGATTTCCAGTGAGTCAAAACAGCATCCTTTTGGACTTTTTTAACTCAAGGTCTAAAACATTGGTCTTTCTATTAGCTTTTCAAATCTTTTCTAACGGCTAAACGGACTAAAATGGAGGGGGACACAGTTCCGGGGTTGCGGGACTGTTCGAAAGAGGTACCGTGGACCCGGAACACAAAGGGCGATGAAGGAACATGGATGGGTTTTAGTCAGTAAAAGTCTGACACTCCCTCCTGCTCCGCCCAGAGCGGGAGGAGTCATTTTGATGATTCACCATCCGAAAAAAACAAAAAAGGGGGACACAGTTTGATTATGACTCAGATTAGGAAAAATAATGTTTTTCTTTATTATTACGTAGGTATTTATGTAGTTTCCGACTAAACGCGGGCGGAGTCGGTAGAAAAACGTCGCTTTGACGGCACGGCTGGTGCAGTGGGTGTGCAATTGGCTGTTGCGCTGCGTGTCGCACGTTCGATTCAAGCACGGAACAAATATTGTATGACCTACAGGTCTAAGTAGCCAAAAATGCTATATAAAGTAGAAACAAAACCGGTCTAAACAGCTCAGTCGGTAATTATTGTAAATGTTTACGAAACTACAGCTTCTGTACTGACGTCATAGGAAAACGTTTATTTTTATATACACACAGTGCTGCGAAATTGTGGTTCGGCTATCAACCACAATAATAACCATTAGTTTACCTATTCCATGCCTAACCGGCTATTGTAAATGATACATGATGTTTGGTCTGTAAATTGGTTTTATCAAACACTTATACACGTCTGTTTGACTTCCTTAGTTCGTTTAAATTCTTGTATATTGCCTAAAAATGTAAGTAATTACATAAGAGCCTATACTACCTCAAATTAGCAACTCTATTTGTGGTGGTTCAAACCTCGTTTGAAATCCTGTTAGAATAAAGTTCTAATAAGCTGGCACTACAAAGACAGTAGTTGTTACGTCAGTCACTGCGGGCCGAATAGTGCAAAATGAGACGAGTAGTTTATTGCGATTTACAAAAAATATATTGATTGGACTAAAAAAAAAAATAACACAAGACCTGCTTTATAGTTAGTTCAGTTAGTTTGAAAAGTTTCATGATCTAATTTGAAGTATTTTATGATTGCCATCGGTTTATTGTTCAGTTTAGAGGTAACTTTGGGATTTTTTTCTATCGAGAAAATTTTATGGAATCGTGTTTTCGCCAAACATAAGACTTAGCATTAATCCTCAATTTTACCATATATTTATTTCAAAATTAATGCTGCAGTATTTTAGGCGTAACGGAAGATGCGAAACCATTTGAGGTAGTATAGGCCCTTATACTTAAGTAGTTACTTGAACTTAACTATACATACCAGGGAAAGCTTTGGTTTCTTTGACGTTTCTTAATTCGTTAAAATTACGGTCTATTCCATAAAAAATGTTTGCTTAAGGTTACTTAAACTTGACTATACATATACCAGGGTAAGCTTTGCTTTCTTTGACTGTTGTTAATACGTTCAAATACATAATGCAAAAAAATGTTTGCATAAGTAATTACTTAAACTCAAGTGGTTACTTTAACTTGACTGTACATACCAGGGTAAGCTTCGTTTTCTGTGACGGTTCTTAATTCGTTTAAATTCTTGTCTATTGCATAAAAAATGTTTGCATAAGTAATTACTTAAACTCAAGTTACCAGGGTAAGCTTTGCTTTCTTTGACGTTTCTTAATTCATTCAAATAACGGTCTATTCCATAAAAAATGTTTGTATAAGGTTACTTTAACTTGACTATACATATACCAGGGTAAGCTTTGCTTTCTTTGACTGTTGTTAATACGTTCAAATACATAATGCAAAAAAATGTTTGCATAAGTAATTACTTAAACTCAAGTGGTTACTTTAACTTGACTGTACATACCAGGGTAAGCTTCGTTTTCTGTGACGGTTCTTAATTCGTTTAAATTCTTGTCTATTGCATAAAAAATGTTTGCATAAGTAATTACTTAAACTCAAGTTACCAGGGTAAGCTTTGCTTTCTTTGACGTTTCTTAATTCATTCAAATAACGGTCTATTCCATAAAAAATGTTTGTATAAGGTTACTTTAACTTGACTATACATATACCAGGGTAAGCTTTGCTTTCTTTGACGGTTCTTAATTCGTTTAAATACGTGTCTATTGCATAAAAAATGTTTGCTAATGTACTTACTTAAACTCAAGTAGTTACTTTAACTTGACTATACATATACCAGAGTAAGCTTTGCTTTCTTGACGGTTCTTTATTCGTTTAAATTCTTGTCTATTGCAAAAAAAAACATGTTTGCCTAAGTGAGTAAGTGAGTATAATATGATTGTCACTGCTAGTTTTATTACTTTAAAAAATCGTTATGAGTTTTATGGCTATAACAATTTTCTCAGGCGTTAATGAGATAAACAGTCGTTTAAATGGTAAGCACCTACACGTATTGTGATGTGTACCTAGCATTTACAGCGTAGTGGTAATGACCTCGACCTACCGGTCGCGGGTTTGAAACCAGACTGGTGCATTACTTTTAGTTTGTGTGGCACTCGTGAGCTTCAGCTGGAAATCAGCGTCAGGTGGTACACATTTTGTTGCCATCTGGCATTATGCTGAGCTGAGGCCCTTTTGGCATTATTAGTTTTGTTTGTTTATTTATTACCACCAAAATTAACTTTGTGACCACTAACATCTATCACCTAAAATATCAATTGATCACCAAATTTAGTAAAT
The DNA here is from genome assembly GCA_905147715.2 of Xestia xanthographa. Lineage (NCBI taxonomy): Eukaryota > Metazoa > Arthropoda > Insecta > Lepidoptera > Noctuidae > Xestia > Xestia xanthographa. The sequence continues at coordinate 13,059,394 of LR990667.1, read as the reverse complement.
TGAGCACCAAATTTTAATGAGGCGTTTGATGACAACTAGTTTTGCCTAGGCCGACTTGGGGCACCCAACACCAAAAAATCGTTTTTATAAGCCATTCAGAAGTAGGAGCCCCGCGAAGAAGGGCTCCGGCGACCGGGGCTCCCTCGACTCGGATGCAAGAGCTTATCAGTTCAATTTCCCCTCAAAAGTGTCCCCCCCCCCCTGTGTCCCAGCAGTGGGAACATTAATAGGCTGATGATGATGATTTAAACTCAACCTTATGAAAAACTTTTAGGTAGGTAGGTACAATGAAAGGAAAACCCTAAAATCACGAAAATCACCTACATTTTATTTATTAAATGTAATAGTGACAAATGTATGACACAATGTTTTTGTTTTGCAATTGTCCTTTTGTGGTTTGAGGTTATAGGTACCTACATTTTTGTTCGTCTCATCATCATCTAACTACCTACATTATCCTTCCAACTATGTTGCGGTCGGCAATCGGCATACATTTTGTTCGTCTATTAACAGAATTCGAAGAATACATGGCTTACCCCACAAATCCCCCTAAAAGTCCCCCTACTTAATACATATGTATTCATACATGGTTAGTTTCCAATGACCGACCAAATTTACAGAGATGGTTTAGAATCGATAATATTTTCGATTTAATGAAAAAAAAAAACATTTTTTTAAATAAATTTCATTCCAGTCCACCACTAAAAAGCGAGCGTGTGGATATTGCAACAGCACAATTCAGTTAAACAACCTAGATAGGTAGCAGTTAGCACACACGTTTGGCGGTGCATGCACGCACACAAATGCATTGATTCCCACTAGGTTTATGATTTAGGAAATTTTTAGGACATTTTCAAATGAATCCTGTTATTTTATTTTACACTAGCTGACGTCCCGCGGTTTCACCCGCGTAGTTCCCGTTCCCGTGGGAGTACGGGGATAAAATATAGCCTATACGGATTCGGAAGAATCCCTCTAAGTAATGGTAAAATAAATTTTGAAATCGGTCCAGTAGTTTTTGAGCCTATTCAATACAAACATACAAAAATACAAAGGTTTCCTCTTTATAATATTAGTATAGATTTTTCGACAATAATATTTAAAATGCACTTTTGGTTTGATATCTAGATCTTAATTTTACAGTTTGACTGGTCATTGAAAACTAACCCTGTAAGTATATACAGGGTGGAATTTTTGCATGCCACCTGGAGGGAAAGTACTCTAAATAACGGAGATAGCAAATTTTACTCAAAGGAAACATTTTACTAACTTTATTTTTAAAAATAAATTAATCTGCATTCATAGATTCTTAAAATTCGCTTGCCACACTTGGGAATCAAACCGGCTAAATTCCAAAAAAAAATAACACCCTGTACTTTTATGGCACCAATCGATAGGGTCAATCATAAGGATCAAATCTCTCTAACAAGCATGATAAATTAAATGAAATGATTAAATTACACCATACCTGGGAACCTTCTAGTTACGGAGATATTGGGGGTCAAAGTTCCAACTTTTTGACAAGTTTTTTTTTTTTAATACAAGTTTTTAATGTAAGATTTTTACTGTAAACACCTCCACGACCCCCGTACTATTCAATCTATCCATCAGCACAATGTTTTGAGTGCGTTACATTGAGTTCTATCACAAAACATGATTTTTCACCCCAAAAAAAAAGTCGTTTCCCAGCGAAAATTTTTGCGTAAAGTTACTTAGTTTGATGTACAGAATGCTTGGTTGACGGCTTCGTGATGAGGTCTTTTACACCCTGTATATACTTATGTACCTATATGTACATATATGTACAGTATGCGTTTATAGGTGCTGAGGCACGCTAATGATTGTATTGCTGTGAACGCACGGTCGAGCGTCCGTGCGTCTATATGTGTAAGTGGTCTCAATACAGTACGCACACCACAGCCACAGAGTTCGCCCAATCGCATGTCGCGCGTCACACTCCACGAAACATAAGAATATATTTCCGTTTCTTTTATTATACACGCAGCAAACCTTATTTGTGTAGCGACCTGTTCTTACCATTGGATAGTTAAAATTCACATCTATTGACCATGTGTTGATAGCTGTTGGGGTAATCAGTAGGATTCACGATCAAAGAGATCCGAGTTCAAATCCTGTTAACTATGTGTGGGGTTTTTGTTTCTTGGTAACATTAGTTATTGGTTCATTATTTATTTTTTATAAGAATAAATTAAATATTAGTAAAAAAAAAAACATAGTATTATTATTCAACTATTTATTTATTATTTTAGCTGTTCGGTGTGGGAAGGTGGAAATAAAAAAGTCGTGGTGAATGATAACAAAAATGTTTATTCGTTTTATTTATTTATAAAATTAACAAACTTTCATGATAATTGTAACGTCACATTCCTACCTAGATGTAAAAAAGTTCTCTTGTAACCGATCATAAGATTTTTTATTGTATACGGTATACCCACTTACTTTCAATTCATAATAACATACTTAAGTAACAAGGAAAGGATATTCTAATCACACAAATATAACATATAGTTGATACCCACTTATTATAGGTATCGGTAATCAGCAGAGTTTATTGAAAACTAATATAAATCATTTAGACTTGATGAATATTTTTTTTTGTGACGTCACAATAAATGTAACTCGTATTGAGGTTTTAGTTTAAGTGTTCATTTTCCCGAAGAAAAGAAGATTGAAACTAAACCTCAATTTAAGATCATTAATATAATTACGGATAAGTTAATGTTCACTAAATATTTTGATACACATCTAATTAAAACTAAAGCATCTAGGGATTAATTTTGTAGCATGACAGCTTCTAATACTTCTACATAATTAAGTAGAACTGTTGGCGCGTGGAGGATTGCGCCATAAATGAAGCCTAACCTTTTGACTTTATTTAAAAAGTCAGTTTTTTGAGTCTTCTCATGGTAGTATTCCAGTAAAAATCTAAATAATCCCGTGCGAAACGTAATCGTTCCTCTATAACTCTTTCTGTCAAGAAGGGTTTCTTAGCTGGTCTTCGTGATACAAGCCTTCAGCGTGGAGGGCACGGCGAACAGTTTGCGATGAGGTGTCAAATAATTCCACAAAGTGTCTCGTAGGTGTGAAACCATTTGTTTCTTATTCGCCAACCATATATTATGTCATCGCTGCGCATCGATAATAAGCGACGGCTTTCCACTTCACAGTATTCCTCTAAAACAAAAAACAAAAAAATTATGTTAGGCAGCTATAATAAAATACTGAAGTTATCATTCACTCTGCGTTTATAAATCCAATAATTAACACTAATTATTTATCTTTTATGCCTCATGATGGATTTAAAATCAATTTATTAATCCCTAAGTCACCAAATAAATAAACAATAACAAAGTAGGCTTTAATTTTTAATAAAACTTTGTTACAATAATTCATAAATATAATACTCACATTAGTCCGGTTTCTTCAGATATTTGTGTTCTATTAAGACCACTTTTATGCAGCACGATAATATTAGTCGCCCTCGCCTCAATATCAATATTTGCCTACATTTTGAGAAATACCAACAACAATACCGCTATCTATTAAACCACACGTCACTAACCAAATTTAACATAACCAAACGACAATGTTCATTTCGATCAAGTAAAATATTCATAAAACTCAGGTTTACCTCACAGAAATATAAATTCTTGACTTATTTTTCTATGATCTACCTTCTTCTAACTTTATGAAATGTGTGAACAAAGCGAGAATATTTTTCTGTCCCATTACTTCCAGTCGAGTAAACACTTACAAAAAGTCTAAAAGTAACAACGTGAGATTTGAACTCACGACTTAGTGATTCACTCTTAGATGTGGACGCGCCTAACCACTAGGCCATTTTGACTTATGTTTCCATGTTGAAATTTTGGACTACATTTACTTGTAGATGACAATGTCTATTTTCTTGAAAGTAGAAGGTCGTAAGTCAAACTAAACGTCAAGCTATTGCTTTGTGAGATTGCCTATCGACTTTTAGTCGACACTGTACATATATGTACATATATATGTATATATATATATATATACATGTATACATAAAATCACGCCATAATCCCCGAAGCGTTAAGCAGAGTTGTATCTTATTACAGTCCATTATAGCCCATGTCACCCATTAAAAGGGCAAGCCATTTAGTAGGGGGCAAACCTGTTGCTATTACCAATAATATTCCGTGTTTTTATTGTCTTTTGGCACACGAATAACATAGTCAGGACCAAACTGTTGGTAGTCATTTCTGAAATTGCCTGTGGAATTTTTTTTGCTAAACAAGAATTTGTGTTGTAAAACTTTTTAGTTGTACAACACAAATTCTTGTTTACCCGACTACTGAAAAATCACGCTTTAATTAAAATCGAGGTTCACGAGATAAAATCAACACCTCCTATTGTTGAAGTCGGTTAAAACATAGCCTGTGTTACCTAAGCCATAATAACAAATCGATGGACACCTTATTCATCTAAATCGGATGAATAGTTTAGGTGCTACGGTGGAACATACGTAAATACTAACATACATACATACGAGTATAAACTCATTGTGTCGAGAATGACTGTCAGATTTATCGAATTGATTCCTACGTACTTGCACTGCAGATGCCCTTGGGCGGCATAATTTTACGACATTTAACTTTTGAAAATTTTGAAATGTATCTTCTGTCCTGCTTGAATTGAATAAAATGTTTTTTTCTCGTAGACTGCGAATCATAACCTTTCGTGTGGCTTCGCCTTAGCCGGGTAAAAAAACGAGATAGCAGTGTTAGATTCGAAAAATATCGGTATCAGCGATAAGACTGATAATGTCCCCATAGAATTAACAATATTGTAGATAGCTGTGTATTAATACACACACACACAGTACACACACACACACAGCACACACAGTACAGTGAACAGTGTACAGTGAATTTTACAGGGTTAGTTTTCAATGACCAGCCAAAATTTAAAATTAAGACCTAGATATCAAACCAAAAGTGCTTTTTAAATATTATTGTCGAAAAATATAAAATAAAATAATAGCATTCATTTGAAAATGTCCCAAAAATTTCCTAAATCATAAACCTAGTGAGAATCAACGCACTTGTGTGCGTGCATGCACCGCCAAATTTATGTGTGTGCTAACTGCTACCTAACTAGGTTGTTCAAATGAATTGTGCTGTTGCAATATGAACACGTTCGCTTTTTAGTGGTGGACAGGAATGAAATTTTATTTAAAAAAATGTTTTTTTTTTTCATTATATCGAAAATATTATCGATTCTTAACCATCTCTGAAAAACTAAACCTGTATAATAAGTATTCTGTTCTATTCTAGATCCGATATTGGCTACGCGGTAATGGAGTCTTGAACAACTATTATTCCTTGTTTTATCTATTTTGAGTGGCGTAACTGCAAAGACGTTCGTAACATTGATTGACGCGATCGCCCGTGATGTCTTATCATTGTGAAAATGATAAATAATTGTCACTGTCTTTCAATGCATGACAGTAAACTTTGATAGATCGAATGCTCTGTCTCCAAAGTTATTAATCAGTGCACGACAGCAGTGATAGCCGAGTCGTTCATCAACTCGTCCCACAAGCCTACGGCCCATTTGGGACGAGTTGATGAAAACCAAAATACGTAATATTTTCGTTCTGCAACTCGTCCCACGTATGAAAAAGGTATAATCAGTAGTAAAAGTGTTAGTGTAGAAAAAATATTGCCTATAAAATATTAATCATCACAACATTGTCTAGATGCTAGATAAGGGCCTAGTTAGTAACCTTACGATAAGCACTAGGCGGGCATGAATTCAAGAAGGTATTATTTTATTGCATCCCACCTTGAATTCGGTATCAGGACACTTCAGTGACCTTACGAAAAGTACTAGATGGGCGTGAATTCAAGAAGGTATTATTTTATTGCATCCTACCTTGAGCTCGGCATCAGGACTCTTCAGTAACCTTACGAAAAGTACTAGGCGGGCATGAATTCAAGAAGGTATTATTTTATTGCATCCCACCTAGTGGTGTGACCGTCGGACTAGCAAGTCATAGGCCTTGAGTTCGAACCCAAGGCCGACTTCTGATTTTTCGGGTAAATAATAAATGATCTCTTGCTTCGGTGAAGAAAAACATCGTAAGGAAACCAGCATGCCAGAGAGATATTTATTGACGGCATGTAAAGCCATGGCCATTACAACCAACCCATTACACTCACGGGTGACATAATAAGTATAAGGCATAATAAGTATAAGGTATAATAAGTGTAAGTATAAGGCGACTAATGTCTGAGGCAGAACACCTTGCGCCTCCATAGACCAGAGAATGGGCAGCAGCGTTTTCTGTTAGTCTTTCATCACTGCGATCTTCAATCCGCCTGCCAAGCGTGGAGATTACGGCAAATTCCTCCCATCATGGGAGAGGCTTATGTCCAGCTGTGGACGTTATGGGCTGTTGTAGTAGTAGTAGTATGTAAAGCCAAGTTAGAGGCTCATGTACGGCATAAAAACTCTGACACACCAGCACTGCAAGTACGTAGCAATCGATAACGATCGAATCGATACGATTCGATAAATCCGACTTTTCGATTGGTTAAAAACTCATTTTATCGAGAATAACTGTCAGATTTATCGAATCGTATCGAATCGAGTGCTACGTACTTGCACTGCAGGTTAGGCTCTAAAGATACTATAAAGAAAAAGTACACGACAAACATGGCGCCTAGCGCCTTTTGCTCGAAGTGCCAGTCTGATGTAAACACAGTCTCCAACAACAGCCATTCACATTACAGGTTACTTACTGGTACTGTAATGTACAAATACAAAATAGTTTATTGCTTCTTATGTTTACAAAAACTTTAATGTTTGGAGCTTCTCTTTAAGCAAATAATGCCTGTGTTGGGAAGCCCCGCTCTTTCATAGCAAAGCAATACAAATTTATACAAAAGTTTGGTAAAACTGGGAATTTAAAATAAACATAAAAAAACAATAGGTACAGAAATATGATATTATTATACAAGAAGTTACGATTTAATTTTAAACTAAAGAAAATCTTGCTTGCAGGTGTGTGTTCAGTGTTATGTAAGGTAGTGTGTTGTGTATGAAGGATAGTAGTGTTATGTTGTGTGTGTGCGAGTGTGATGATATATTGAATTAGTGATAGATGTTTACGACATCTATATCATCCATAAACATGGAGCCTATCGCCTTTTTCTCGAAGTGCTAGTCTGATGTAAACACAGTCTCCAACAACAGCCATTCACATTACAGATTACTTACTGTAAGCTGTGGCTGTTTTTGGTGACAATTGAATTTGGCTGGCCAAATTACGACAAAAATCCTGATTGCTGGTTGTAGGTATCTTATTAATCTGAAGAAATAAAACCTAACACTGCTCGTATAAGGACATCTACTCTGTAAGTCCGTGAACGAAGATTCGGGCTCGTCCGAAAGCAACTCGATAATTCGAATTACACCCTACTTATTACTATTACCACTACTACTACCACTACTACCACTACTACCACTACTACCATTACTACCACTACTACCACTACTACCACTACTACACTATTATTTTCTCCGGACTCATGAGTTTTGAACACAGATAAAGAGAGAACAAGTAAGGCGTAGGGCAAATGTCCAATTGTGTTGTGCTTGTGACACATTTAGTTCGGCCCCCTAACTAATCTTATGTATGTAAGTGTTGGAAACGCCCGTAAACATAATCAGCAGGACACACGTCTCCTCTCTATCAGAGGGAGTGGGCTGGCTACGTCCCATCTCGTACTTTCTCATTTCGACAACTAAAGTGAAAAAGTGTCCCGTTTCGTCAACCATAAATCAACTTTTGATAGCTGCGCCACATTACTTTACTTTTGTAGCTATTTTCGTTTTTCCTATGTAATCTGTAAACTTAAGTTATTCCAAATAAACGTATTAACTGTTTTTTTGTACAGTCAGCTCCCAAAGCTACAAGGAAACCCCTTGTTGATGTTGCAATTTTTTTTTGTCTCTTCTGGCACACTAAGATTTGTTACGAGTCATCCACCACGCGGGCCCAGTGCAGGTTGGTAGATGTCACATATCTTCGAACTTTTTGGTTCTAGGACATGCCGGTTTCCTCACGATGTTTCTTTCACCGTTTTGAGCGCAGTGGTGATGAAATGAACGTAATGCTCCTGCCTGGCTTCGAACCCACGACTTACTTATTTGGTTCGTAAGTCGGGGCCGCCACCACTGGGCCATTGCTGTTTCCACCAATACTACGGGATCGACGCTTGGAGAGTAGGTAGACCTCCAATCCAAGGATAGACCCCAGTGTGCCTTGTTCGGCAAACCACTTGTGAAACTACTAGACCAAAGTATCAAAAAACCCGACTTCAAATTGTATTATATACCGATATATATTTTTGTAATTTCCTTTATTTTGATACCTTAGTCGAATATGACCTCTGAGTTTGTTTCGGCTGTTTCTTCTCAGAGTAGTCAGGTACGAAACAACGGCCCCATCTAGTTTAAAAAAAATGACGTGTAAAAGTGTTTGTAAAAACCTACTTGCAAAATAAACATCATTTATCATTTACTCGCTAATTTAGCGCCAAAAATCTGCCAATGGTTTTGATTCTGTTGTACACAAACTTAACTTAATTTAGGTTATTGTTATCTTCCACTAAAAGGCAGTGCAAGAAAAGGACGGCTATAGCTATGAACTAAGTTAGAGATGTCAAAATAATTTATGCCTTGCGCTACACCGTGTTTTTAGTCGACATATTTTTACGTGCACAAGTATGGAAATATTAGTTTCAACTAAATTTGACAGCTCTAAAATACGTCCGTCGCTTTCTCGTTTTATTTAGAGAGAGAAAAATAGCAATAGCCTTTTTTTTTTCGTATGGGAAATCATCAAATGACTCCTCCCGCTCTGGCCGGAGCAGGAGGGAGTGTCAGACTTTTACTGACTAAAACCCATCCATGTTCCTTCATCGCCCTTTGTATTCCGGGGCCACGGTATCTCTTTCGAATAGTCCCGCAACCCCGGCAGAAATAGCAATAGCCTAAATTAGGTCTAGTTTGTGCACAACAGAATCGACACTATTAGTCTAAGATCCCTTTAAGAACGACCTTCACCGAGCTGGTTATTGGATGAAAACTGTTTTATTTCAAATTAAATATGTCAAAAAATATATTGCAAATGGGTTGTCTAAAAAATTTCAGTCCAGAATATGATTAATTATCAATTTATTTTTTAAATATATTTTTTAACTTTTCTCTGGTTTGCTTAATAGACAAATTCCATACCAATTGAAAGTATGAAGCCTATAGAATATATACAAACGTTAGGTTGACCGGTTAATCTAACGTTTGCATATTCTATAGGCTATAGAATATGCAAAAGTTATGCAGCCTATAGAATGTGCAAATGTTAGGTTAACCTAACGTTTGCATATTTTACAGGTTTCATACTTTCGATCGGAATGGAATTCGTCTATTAGCCAAACCAGTGAAATGTTGAAAAAAAAAAAAAAAATATCTGGACTGAAATTTTTTAGACAACCCGTTTGCAATATATTTTTTGACATATTTAATTTGAAATAAAACACTTTTCATCCAATAACCAGCTCGGTGAAGGGGAACTTATAATATATTTTATTTTGTTTTCAAATACCTATTTATGGACACTTGGGTTTTTGAGACGAATTTAATAATACCTTAATTTCGACGATTCATCAAATTTACAAAGAAACATACAAGAAACGCGCGAAAAAGATTACCCTTCCTTAACAGTCGGGTAAAAAGGTGGTGCTAAATAAATTCATCCATATATTGCACAAAATCGTTAAAATAACATAGGGTAACTAAAACAAATGCAGCAGTTTCCGAGTAACGAGCAAACATACACACGGACGCGTCATACTCATTAACTGTTAGAATCAATGTTTAATTACTCAGATAAGATAATGCAGTATCCACTTAGCATAGAGGACTTGTGATAACTAACCATAGATTATTTATATTATGTTTATTATTTAGCTGACACGATTATTCATTTGTTGTACGCTCGGCCATAAAAATATAGAACTGGACCGGTGAAATCTACACTAATATTATAAAGATTTTTGTATTTTTGTGTATGTGTTTGTATGTTTGTAATGAATAAACTCAAAAACTACTGCGCCGATTTCAAAAATTCTTTCACCATTAGAACGCTACATTTACCCTGAGTAACATAAGGTAATTTTATTTTCGTACTCCCACGGGAATAGGAACTACGTGGGTAAAACCGTGTGACGTCCGCTAGTTGTTGTATAATAATTTAAGGTTTTCGTAGGAAAAAATGTACTACTGTGGCGTTTTTCATATTAATCTGAAAAAATGTACTACTGTGGCGTTTTTCATATTAATCTGAAAAAATGTACTACTGTGGCGTTTTTCATATTAATCTGAAAAAATGTACTACTGTGGCGTTTTTCATATTAATCTGAAAAAATGTACTACTGTGGCGTTTTTCATATTAATCTACTTGGTGGTTTTATGTAATTCAATGCCAGCGTGTCATCATCATCAACTGCCTAGCCTTTTCCCAACTATGTTGGGGTCGGCTTCCAGTCTAACCGGATGCAGCTAACCAGTATTTTACATGGAGCGACTGCCTATCTGACGTCTATAATTTTTAGTACGCTGTGACATCACGAGCCATGCCAATGTTCATTGATTTACAAAAACAAAAAAATAAACGCGTCCATTATTTTCCAATACTCTAACTAACTGACGGAATAAGTAAGTATATTAATACCTAAGTAACCCGTCGCGGATAGCAGTAGTGATGTTATGTTATGTATGGATATTGCATTATGCACTTATGAGACCGTGAATTAGTTAGATAATCACCATGGCAACGGACCTAATGAACGTAATCTCCGTGTTAATACTAGGGTTGCCACCCGTACTATAATATATAGTATTGTACTATATTTCAGTCAATTGTACTTTAAATTACTTATAGAAAAATAATATAGTACGAAAAATAGTATATTTTTATCCCTAATTCAACTGTCGCGCTTTTCTGAAAGTCTTGAACGTACCCACAGCACTGCACGGGGAATTTCAGAACGGAACGCATTCGCGGCAATAAAACGTCAAACTGTCAATAATTTGTCGATGAATGCCGCCCGATTTATTATAGCTATGTGTTTATTCTCTGCTATTAAAATAAAATAAAGCGTGTAAAAAATAAAGTGATGATGGTTTTTGAACGACACCCAGGAAAAAGCAAAAAAAAGATAAAAGGCTTCAAAAGTATAGGAGCGAATCGACTACCAATGGTGCAAAGAAGATGTTAATATCATTGATGGCCAAAGCGAAGAGCAATAACAAATAGGTATAAATAAAATAAAATAAAATAAAATAAAATAAAATAAAAATAGCCTTTATTCTACCACAAATTTAACAGTTATGTAACAAAACTCAAAAATAATCATAATAATTGATAAATATACTTAGGATAATGTTTGAATTTAAGTTTTAAATTAATATCATTATTGAATAAAAATAAAATTATAAATTACCATTTTCATGCATAAATTAATATAATATTTAAATTATCATTTTCGTGCATTATTATAGAATTAATATAATTATTATTTATTTTTCTTTTATTTAATTTGTGGAAGTCGCCTCTTTGGCGTAGGCCTCCCCCAGCTTCCTCCAGTTGTCTCTGTCCCTAGCCAGTCTTCGTCAACAAATAGGTATATAATATGGAAAATTACATAATGTGTACAAATAAACGTGTGCTGTTTTTTTTCCTGAATTTCCCAAAAGTACTATATTTTTGCAGCTTTTTTGGGGAAAATAGGTACTATATTTGTTCAAAATAAAGGTGGCAACCCTAGTTAATACGCAAACCAAGGTACTTAGTCCTTGTTTTTCATTTACATATTTCCCCAGTTTGGTGTTTTATTTCCAAGTGTACAACAACAAATAAAATCAGCATATACTGTTCCCACTGCTGGGACACAGATCTCATAGTCTGTGAAAGAGAGTGGGTGGTATCCCCTACATGGGATAGTTCGGGTTGGTAGATGTGTTTTTTGAAAAACTTTCTGAAGTCGGTTTTATTACTTGCAAAAATGTTTAACATACAGGGTGTAAAAGCCCTCATCAAGAAGCCGTCAACCAAGCCTTCTAAACATCAAACAAAGTAACTTTACGCAAAAATTATTGCTCGGAAACTACTTTTTTTGGGGTGAAAAATCAATCATGTTTTGTGGTAGAACTCAATGTAACGCACTCAAAACATTGTGCTGATGGATGGATTGAATAGTACGGGGGTCGTGGAGGTGTTTAAAGTAAAAATCTTACATTAAAAACTTGAATTAAAAAAAAAAAAAAATCTTGTCAAAAAGTTGTAACTTTGATCCCCAATATGTCCGTAACTAGAAGGTTCCCAGGTATCGTGTAGAACAAAAAAAATATCGCAATGACAAGGAGAACATGTGCCTTTCGGCTTTGTTAAGAGGTGTTTTACACCCTTTATAGGAATGACGTCTTAGAAAAAATTGTTCGGTCTGATGGGCATTTCCTGTTGACTTACAAAAATGTTTAGTCTGATGGGCATTTTTCCTGTTGACTTACAAAAATGAAAGATCTGAAACGTCTCGAATCGTCTCGCGCATCCCGTTGTTTTCCCGTCCCCGGGCTCTTAAGATTCGACATCAGACGTTTCAGATCTTCTATTTTGACGACCCTGTTGTCGCTGGTATAAGCAACAGGATCCGCGTAGAAAGTCGCGGGCAGAAGCTAGTCTATACTAATATTATAAAGAGGTAACATTTGTTTGTAAGTTTGTATGTTTGTAAGTTTGTATGTTTGTAAGTTTGTATGTTTGTAAGTTTGTATGTTTGTAAGTTTGTAAGTTTTTAAGTTTGTATGTAGGGGGTAATCTCCGGAAGTAATGAACCAATTTTAAAAATTGTTTAAGCAATAAATATCCAAGCGATAGCCATCATGAAATTATTGAAGACTTCTAATGGCTATCTCCAAATATCAGCATAAGATCTTCTCACCACGGAATAATGCAATGAGGGATTTTCTTTTTAGCTGTTTCCTTTTTAGCTGTAGTCGCTGGATAGATGGCGCTAGGAGTAAGTATGATAATGCAAGGAACAGAACCTAAAAAAACTGATTTTAACAAAGTGCGAGAAAACTAGGTTATATTCGGAAGGTTAAGCAAATGAAAGTGTCGATCAACGAAAGTATGTGACGTGACACAATGTTTTTTTTTTCAAGCGGATTGGCTTTGGCACCAACTATCATAGTAAGTTCAACGCCAACTATAGTGTTCTTGAAAACTAAGTTTTTTTTAAAACCTCAAAAGGAAAACCTCTCATTACAAAAAAATAAGACAATCATTAATCGAAGATATCACTGAACAGCATACACACAAAAAAAAACAGAATTGATTACCTCCTCCTTTAGGGAGCCGCTTAAAAATAACGCACCTGTCTGGGTTCTAACCCACAACCTACAACTAGGAAATCTGGCACTTTACTACTGGTCCAGTATACTGCTCTACATAAATCATCATCTGTATAGCATTTCCCAACTATGTTGGAGTTGCCTTCCAGTGTAACCAGATGCAGCTAAATACCAGTATTTTACATGGAGCGACTACCTATCAGACCTCCACAACCCAGTTAGTACTGGGTAATACGATACCCCTTGGTAAGACTGGTTGTCAAACTTACGGGCCACTGACTACCTGTAACGACTGTCAAAGATCTACAAATGACAGCCGGAACCAACGGCTTAGCGTGCTTTCCGAGGCACGGAGGAGACTCGGTATGCAATGGTTGGTCACCCATCCACAGACCAATCTAGGTAAGCACGGCTTAACCTAAAGATTGACCTGAGCGGCTCACAAGCTCCTCTACAAACTGCTCTACCTAAATAGCAATCTTAAAATGACTAACAGACAAAAATCGCATAACCAAAACTAGCTCTGGAACCATGAAATTAAGTACAACAGTAACTTATGTAACGACGGTTAGCATAAAGTAAGAACTTTTGAAAATTCATCCCTTGAAGAGGTTGCAAGTTTGTAAGGAATTTCGTAATTTTCCCGATTAGAAATTCTTTCAAACACTGCTTGCTTTATAATGAAAATGCTCTTGAAAAATATATAAAAAGAACAGGAACAGAATCTAACTTATTTGGTTTTATAGGATCGGATGTGATGCACTCGTCACACTATTCAAGAAGCCGAAAGGCACTTGTTCTCCTTGTCATTGCGATCATTTTTTTGTTCTACACCATAGCTGGAAACTATTTTTTAAATACACGTTTTTATTGTAAGATTTTTACTTTAAACACCTCTACTACTCCCGTACTATTCAATCCATCCATCAGCACAATGTTTTGAATGCGTTAATTTGAGTTCTGCCACAAAACATGACTTTGCACCCCAAAAAAAAAAGTCGTTTCCCAGCAATAATTTTTGCGTAAAGTTACTTAGTTTGTTGTACAGAATGCTTGGTTGACGGCTTCGTGACGAGGTTGTTTACAGCCTGTATAAAACATTAATTATCCTTTTGTTTAGAAATAAAACCTTATTTTATGAAAATATTTTATTACAAAAATACATTAAGTAAGTAGGTACATTGTATTTTAATAAAATAATAATATACCGACTTATTAGATACGTAACGATATGAGATGACATACCTATTTAAAATAAAATAAACAAAAAAAACAAAGGCTCTAGAAACGACCTCGCTTAGCAACATAAAACCTCCAAAAAATACGCGAAACCTAATTGTCATAATCTGTATGACAAATAACTAATCAAGCAATAAACATAATACGTATAAAGATACGGCAGGCACTGATAATGTTTACAAAAGCCAGTCTAGAACCGCGCGCGGCTGAATAAGCACGCATACCGTTGCGCGGAAAAACAAAAACAAACATAGTGCATAATTCCCGCCAATTTCACAAGTGAACTGTCAAAAAGCTGTCAAAAGTTATTTTTTGTTATAAATCTTTACAATTTCCGTATTAAGTTCGTAATTTGACAGTGAGTTTTTCATGTTGTTGTGTTGTGTTTTCAATCAAGTTGGGTTCTAGCCAAAATTCGCGTGACATTTCACTGTTTGTATATACAGACTATTTTTGTATTTATATTTTTGTTTTTTGTTAAGATTATCGCGTGTATGTTTGCGTACTTTTCCTACTGAGTTTGGAGTAATGATAGTGAGTCAACAGATTACAAATATAAATAGGTCAAACGATAAAAATGTTATGATAGAATCAGCTGTTGGTCGTCTCATTGAAATCATTATTTTATTTATTCATGCATTTAAAAGACAGAAAAGCGGTTTGTCCTTAGCATTTTTCTACATATTTTTCCTTTATATTTATTTTATATTCATCGAAAACAATTATTACTGCTACTATCCTAGAATAATAGTTACTAAAAATATAATTTAAACAACAATTCTAGTAATCATTAGAATAATAATATTTAAAATAAAAGTGTGCATTTACATTTGTTATTAAATAGGGTCTAGTTAAATATATATACCTAAAGTTAAAATTCAGACTGTTTGTCTCATGCACGATAGCGATGTAAACAAAATAAGCATTTCTTACTTACGGTTAGGTATATAACGTCATTGTTATGTAAATAAGTCGCTAGGTACTTCCACATTAGTATGTGGAAGTAGAGGCTAATTTACGCGGAACGCTTTGTTTATATACTTTAATACTTAAGTATAATTATAATAATATTTATGCATATGGAGCGTGAATAATCTTTAGGAAAATGTAGTGAGGAAAATGTTGATCACGAATGTAACATAGATGTGTGTTGATGAGAGTATAGAGATGTGGGATGTGTGTTGATGAGTCGCTATAAGAGTAGAGGAAGACCAAAGAAACGATGGATGAACTGTGTGAAGGATCATATAGCTAGAAAGGAGAAAACATGCTGAGCCAACCCTAAATAAATCGATATAATAAAGGCAGGAGAATCATGATGATTCAAGTACCAACTATTTGCATGTTTTTGAGTACCAAAGCCGTGTGGTATCCGGCAGTGTAGAGTAGAACCAACGAGGTATTTACACTCACGGGTATCGTATAAGGCGACTAATGTCTGAGGCAGAACACCTTGCGCCTCCGTAGACCAGAGAATGGGCAGCAGCGTTTTCTATTAGTCTTTCATCACTGCGATCTCCAATCCGCCTGCCAAGCGTGGAGATTACGGCGAATTCCTCCCATCATGGGAGAGGCTTATGTACAGCAGTGGACGTTATGGGCTGTTGTAGTAAGATGAGAATAGCGGTCATTGACCCACCTACATTTATTAAACTTCTTAACTTTGAAAACTAAAAATTGGCCTGTTCAAGTCTTAAATCGTCATCTATCGAGATCTTCAACAGTTTTGCCAATGAAAAACGATACATGCTTTATTTGTTTTGGTTCGTACGAAGAGATATTAGGGAAAGGGCAATGACCGCTATTCTTATCTTAACTGGCACCAACTATAGGTATAGTTCTTTTTTACCCATATGGACCCGTAGAGTAAATGATAGCTCATGCCGTAGTGAAAATCTTAGGTAGTCAGCAAAGTCGTTGCAAGAAAAGAAAAGAAGAAAATGTATGTATTGACAATCGCGGTTAAATAACAGCAATTTGGGTCGATCTTCAGGTTACCCCGTGCTTACCTAGGTTAGTCCGTGAATAGGTGAGACCACTCATTACTTACCGAGTGTCAAAGCCCGTTAAGCCGTTGGTCCCCGCTGGCATTTGCAGATCCTTGACAGCGGTTACAGGTAGTCAGTGGCCCAAAAGTTTTAGTCGAAACTTACGGGCCACTGACGTTCTGACCCCCTCGATATCTCTCTCGATATCTCTATCAATAACCCTTGGTAAGACAATGGGTATCATATAAACCAGTACTAACTGGGTTGTGGAGGTCAGATAGGCAGTCGCGCCTTATAATAACTTGATACTGGTATTCACGTGCACCTGGTTAGAATGGAAGCCACCAAACCTAGTTGGGAAAAGCTAGGCAAGCCAAGCCTAGCTTTTCCCAACTAGGTTTGGTGGCTTCGGTAAAGAAATCTCCCCTTAGCGTCCTTGTGCCCGGCACAGTGGTCACGGGTCACAGGCCATAGAGAAGATTGTGGCACAGTCTGTGCCACAATCTTCTCTATGGCCTGTAGTGGCACTACAGAGACTACAGAGCAACACAGAACAAAAAGTACTAAAGCGCCATCTATGACTTGGATGATGAACTAAACAACGAAATACATCAAAATCCTACATCGCGCAAGTTATCCGCAGCTTAAGACTACCTATATAAAGGGCGTAAATAGACCTTTAACGAATCCCCATACCTCTCGCTCCATTAGGCGTGATTACGACCAACGAGGAAGTTTCGTGATTTAGACTGCACTACACTCTTCAAGGTTATCTAGAATTCTAGATGACTAATTCAATGACTTAGCCTTTAAAATATTAATAATATAAAAGCTATTAATGGAAGCGATTAGATTTATAAGAAAAACATGGATTCTATTGGGTTTTTCCATTAGGAATATCTCTGTAGCAGCCACGGAGTCTGGATTAGCACCCGGTTGATGGCAATAGGCTCGCTATTACATGGAACTTAAACATGACTGGTGAAATGTGTGTGTATTTGTTAGGTACACCTCTGCTTAAGCCTTCGGGGATTACAAGGCGTGATGTTTAAAAATATTACCGAATGTCAGTGAAACGCAGTGGCTTTGCAAGGTCTACACATCTACTACTAACACGTGAGTTCATACGGGTGTTTGTAGCTGTAGTAACGCCATTGCAACGTTTAGCCCTAATAAGTATTGCCTGAAGCAAAGACAACCTTTTTCTTCGCATCGTGTTTATGGCAATCTAAATGGGGAATTTTCTAGTGTTTTTTATGAACGAACTAGATGGCGCTGATCAACATTAGGAACCAATAACACAAGAGTCCTGTCTCTGAAATGGCTCGTTTTTATATCTACAAAGCCTTAACTGAATTACGGAGGAACCTAAGCTCGACTCGACGCACCAGGAGTTTAGACGTAACGCAAAAACACTCAGAAGAACAATAGCAAAAACCATGCAAAAACTTGTAGTTCAGTGGGGAAAGGTGGTCAAAGCTGATTGTAGATGGCGTGTCCATAGCTTAGTCCCAATCTGACCAATGAGGTCCAACTATTTTGAAATATAAAATGACATTGACAGATTTTCAACCAATGACGATGTTTGGTACAAGCGATGCTAGCGCCATTCAGTGATGCAAAAAAAGTCAGTAAACTCTTTAGATTTAAAATGTTTGACAGAAAAAAGGTTCCTTAAATTTCTAACTTTAGATTCAACAATAAATAATAAAGAAATTTTACTATACAATGAGTTTGACATAATGTGTCTAGGAGAGTTTTTTTTTTGCCCTGCTAAGAGATTTCACCATTGACCTATAATATAATACGTAGTAAATTCTTTTTTCATTGGATTTTACTAGAACAACAACAAACAACAACAACAACAGCCCATAACGTCCACTGCTGGACATAAGGCTCTCCCATGATGGGAGGAATTTGCCGTAATCTCCACGCTTGGCAAGCGGATTGGAGATCGCAGTGATGAAAGACAAACAGAAAACGCTGCTGCCCATTATCTGGTCTACGGAGGCGCAAGGTGTTCTGCCTCAGACATTAGTCGCCTTATACGACACCCGTTAGTGTAATGGGTTGGTTCTATTCTACTCTGCCGGATACCACACGGCTTACTAGAACACCGCTTAAAAATTATTCCCAAAGCTGATCAGCGCCATCTATTGATATACACTGAAGTGTTGTGACAAACGTCAGTGGAAAATTCCTCATTGATTCGGCCCAAAATTTGAATATTAGTTTGACGCCTCCAGTAGCGGTTATCCTTAGTGAGCAAACAACAGGACAATAACATAGTAAAGGTCCCATCGTAAGGTGCTTCTCAGTAATTAATACGGCGAAAGGAAATATAATACTTTATTCATAATGGTATCACATTGCTGTCGTTTATAACTTCCAGGTAGTATTTTATGTGCATTCTAGTACACCGAGGTCTTTGCACAATAACAAGTCCGGAATACAGGATGAATTTTTCAAGTGAGCGTGGATGAAATCCGAAACTATGCGAAATAGCGAAAAATACTCAAAGAAGGAGCCCGATTTTGATGAAAACTAAAACTGTATCATTAGATTTTTGAAAAATCAATATTCCTAGCCAGGAATCGAACGCATTGATTTTGGAAAAAAAGCATTATCTTTACGACATTCGATAGTCTCGTTAATAAGGATCAAATTCTGGGAAGTAGGTAATGACATCATCATCATCATCCGCCTATTAATGTTCCCACTGCTGGGACACAGGCCTCCTCTCTATGAGAGGGAATGGGCTATGATCCAACACGCGGGCCCAAGTGCGGATTGGTAGATGTCACATGTCTTCGAAAATTTTAGTTCTAGGACATGCCGGTTTCCTCACGATGTTTTCCTTCACCGTTTTGAGAACAGTGGTGATGAATTAAATTACACAAAGTAATGCGCCTGTCTGGGCTCGAACCCATGGCTTACTGTTCATAAGTCGGGGCCGCCACCACTGGGCTACCGCTGCTTTCGCTGCTAAGTAAAATAAAGGAAAGAGATATTTATTGATAAAAAAATCATTATTGGCGCCAACTCACTAGTCTAGTAAGTTCGCTGGCAGCCTTTTGGTACGGAATCCTAAATAACGTTCACCACACAGATACAATTATCAACACAGTAACTAAATAAGGTCCAATTAATAACTTATCAAATTAAGGATTAATTCATGATTTATCATCAATAAATTATATCAATCATCAAATGTATACTAAAAAATTTAAAAGAATTATGATTTTAATCATCATTAAGATTTAGAATCAGATAAATAGCTACAATCTAAATATATAAAAGAAGAAACTGACTGACTGACTGACTGATTGACTGACTGACTGACTGACTGACTGACTCATCTATCAACGCACAGCCCAAACCGCTGGGTCTACAGATTCCAAATTTGGCAAGTAGGTTCCTTATGTGGTCTAGGGGTGCACTAAGAAAGGATTTTTCAAAATTCAACCCCTAAGGGGGTTAAACGGGAATCCAAAGTTTGTATGGGTAAAACAAGATTAGTTAGACTATTTTATTCGAAAATTCACAGGAGTGCTCCTATTGATAAATGAGTAGAAACGGGTTTCAGGTTTTTTCAGAATTCAACCCCTAAGAGGGGGAAATGGGGTGGCAAAGTATAAAAATCAATGCACAGCCCAAACCGCTGAGTCTAGAGATTCCAAATTTGGCACAAAGGTTCTTTATGAGGTTTAGGGGTGCATTAAGAAAGGAATATTCAAAATTCACCCCCTTAGGGGTTGGAACGGGAGTCCAAAGATTACGTGGGGAAATAAGATTAGTTAGACTACTTTATTCGAAACTTAACAGGAGTACTCCTATCGATAAATGAATTAACGTTTGTTTCAGTTTTTTTTCAGAATTCAACCCCTAAAGGGGGAAATGGGGTAACAAAGCCTGAAATTCAGCATAAGTATTGTTTTTATGGTGAATTGGGTCGGGTGTATTACAAAAACAACGATTTTAAGATTTAATGTGGCAGACCTGAAATACTACCATTCCCTGTTGGGGTGCGATGGGGTTGAAATGTCTAAAATCAATATGGGTGTCGATACCGAGATTATCAGGGGTGCTGATTACGAAAATGGCATTTATTTTGAGATCCAGATGATAATGATTGTGATTACGATGATGATGATTGTGATAATGATGACGATGATTGTGATGATGATGATTTTGATTACGATGATAATGATTGTGATTACGATGATAGTGATTGTGATGGTGATGATGATTGTGATAGTTATTCTGAGAGTGGTGGTGATTGTGATGGTGATAGCGATGGTGATTGTGATGGTGATTGTGATGGTAATTGTGATGGTTATTGTGATGGTGATGGTGATTGTGATGGTGTTGGTGATTTGATGGTGATAGCGATGGTTGTGATAACGAGGAGGGAGATTGTGATGATGATGATTAAGATGATAATTATTGTGATTACGATGATACTGATTGTGATAACGATGATGGTGATTGTGATAGTGATTTTGATGGTGATTGTGATGGTGATGTTGATGGTGATTGTGATTGTGACAGTGATGGTGATTGTAATAATGATGTAGATTATTGTGATTACTATGATAATGATTGTAATAACGAGGGTAGTGATTGTGATGGTGATGGTGATTGTGATGGTGATTGTGATTTTGATTGTGATAGTGTTGGTGATTGTGATAATGATTGTGGTTGAGATAGTGATGGCGATTGTGATCATGATGATTGTGATTAAGATGATAGTGATTGTGATTACGATGATAATGATTGTGATGACGAGGATGGAGATTGTCATGACGAGGATGGAGATTGTCATGACGAGGATGGAGATTGTGATGATGATGATTGTGAATACGATGATAATGGTTGTGATTACGATGATAGTGATTGTGATAATGATGATAGCGATTGTGATTACGATGATAATGATTGTGATAACGATGATGGTGATTGTGATACTGATTTAGATTGGGGATTGTGATGGTGATGATGATTGTGATAGTTATTCTGAGAGTGGTGGTGATTGTGATGGTGATAGCGATGGTGATTGTGATGGTGATTGTGATGGTGATGTTGATGGTGATTGTGATGGTGACTGTGATGGTGATTGTGATGGTGATTGTAATGGTGATTGTGATGGTGATTGTGATGGTGATTGTGATAGTGATTGTGATGGTGATTGTGATGGTGATTGTGATGGTGATTGTGATGGTGATTGAGATAGTGATGGTGAGTGTGATAATGACTGTGATTACGATGATTATTATTGTGATAACGATGATGGTAATTGTGATAGTTATTTTGATGGTGATGGTGATTGTGATCGTGATTGTGATAGCGATTGTGATAGCGATAGTGATGGGGATTGTGATAGCGATAGTGATGGGGATTGTGATGGTGATTGTGATTGTGATAGTGATGGTGATTGTGATGGAGATTGTGATAATGGTTGTGGTAATTATGGTGGTTGTGTTAATGATGATAATTGGTGATAATGATGGTGACTGTGATAGTGATGGTGATGGGGATTGTGATGGTGATTGTGATTGTGATAGAGATAGTGATGGTCATTGTGATAATGATGGCGGTTGTGATAGTGATGGTGATTGTGATAATAATAATTGTGATGATTATGAAATGTGGCACATAGATAGTTTATAACCTGGATTAACATGGAGGACACTATTATCCCTTTAGTATGATTCAGTGGGACAGTTACCAAACTTCACGCGGGCGAAGCCGCGGGCAACAGCTAGTATATTATAATAGTAATGAATGATTAATAGCAATTTATCATAATTTTTAATGATGATAAAGAAAAAAGTCGGCTTGAACCGGACTTTAAAGATATATAGATCTAAGCGGCTTACTGTGATAACATTATCAATTAAATCTAATACAAGCATCTATGAAAACAACAACCAACCTCGATTTCCCCAGTGGAAAGTTTGCTAAAATGAGTCGGGCATTCGCAAAGAGTAGCTATCTAGCCTAGGTATAGTAGCTATCTAACCTAGGTAAAGTAGCTATCTAGTCTAGGTATAGTAGCTATCTTACCTAGGTATAGTAATAGCTATCTAACCTAGGTATAGTAGCTTTCTAGCCTAGGTATAGTAGCTATCTAACCTAGGTATAGTAGCTACCTAGCCTAGGTATAGTAATAAGGGAAAATAAACTTGAAATTAAACTGCCAACTAAACTGTACATTAGAATAAACGCAACGGCTAACAACTGTACGATGAAGTAATTTTATAGTAGGTTATAACTGTGACCATTTGGTCTCAGTTTGTGAGCGAGCCGAGATGATCGCTAGGGTACCCTAACCAAATAAAAAAGGAGTTAGGTAATTCATAGTCTTCAATAAAATATATTGATATCAAAGACCTTTTATTTCTGAGATTATATAAAGTTTTGGACAAGCAGTTTTTTTTAATGACCGCTTACTTTTCAGCTTTCAGATAAATATGAATTAAATGTCTGGAGTGGAGTAGTTTTTTTCATAATTAGTTGTTTTTGGTAACAACAAAAAGTCAGAAAAAACCGACACAGCTCGGTAAACTTGAATTAATTAGTTGTCTAGATGACCTCTAGTATAAATAACCCCCTTTCAAGGAATAGGTCGAGTTTTCCTGTCACTCTGTATATTCTTGCAGACTTTTACAAACTTGCAAACGTTTCTGTGTTACAAATTTTCACGATGATCCTAAGGAATGTGGAACAAGGGCAAGGAAGACAATAGTGTCGATTCTGTTGTGCACAAACTAAACTTAATTTAGGCTATTGCTATCTTTTTCTCTCTCATAAAACGAGAAAGAGACGGACGTAATTTAGAGCTGTCAAATTTAGTTGGAATTAATATTTCCATACAAATGAAGGGTACACGTAAAAACATGTCGATTAAAAACACGGTGAAGCGCAAGGCATATACTAGTTTGACATCTCTAACTTAGTTCATAGCTATAGCCGTCCTTTTCTCGCACTGCCTTTTAGTAAAAGATAGCAATAGCCTAAATTAAGTTTAGTTTGTGCACAACAGAATCGACACCAATGAGACCTTGGCTTAGCGAACGAACAGAATAAGATATGAGTGTCTAAGAGGAAGTCTGCGAAAGTGGCGCCGGTGACTAAAAAGCTGTGTCGAAACCGGTTTTTTATCTTGTGATGCAAGAGTATAAGGAAAATATCATGAGGAAAGTTTTTAGTATGCATGTGAATGGCCAAAGAGTTGAAGACGACCAAAAAGCAATGGGTCAATTGTGTGAACGATGATATGGCTAGAAAAGGTCTCTTATGGATCACTGATATGATAACTAAAGGTGCAAGTTGGCAGCGGGCGACACGAAGCCGCCGCAGACGACGTGTCCTCGCTTCTTGTCGCCGCGACACGTCGTCGCCTCATGTCACTGGAGTCATGATTTTGAACCCGGCATTTCGGCGTCAGCGACACTACAGATCTGCGGTCGGGCGACAGTTGCATCTGCCGTTCGACGACGCGTTGCTAGCTTCATGTCGCTTGCTTCGGAGGGAATTTCATAGAAATACATAGAAACGCTGCGACACGTCGTCTGCGGCGGCTTCGTGTCGCCGGCTGCCAACTTGCACCTTAATAGAACTATAGAAGAAGAAGTGATGCTATTTGCTTCACTAATTCGCCGCCTTCTTTTGTTTGTATTTGTTTGTGTGTGATAGATTGATTTTGATCATGGCGATCATATTATGGGCAGAACATCGTGAGGAAACCGGCATGTCCTAGAACCAAAAATTCGAAGACATGTGACATCTACCAATCCGCACTGGGCCCTCGTGGTTTATTATAGATCATTTCCTCTCATTGAGAGGCTGTGTCCCAGCAGTGGGAATATTATAGGCTGATGATGATCATGATGATACAAACTTTCACCGTAATCTGCCTACCCTTTTCCCATGTATGTTGGCCTGAAGCAGCTCTACATTTTTACCCACAACAGAAAATTTATTTATTTTAATAACTTAATTAAATAAATTATGACAATTACGGTGTACAGGCGTGTTCGGAGATAATTATGCCAGGGTCACAAGGTCAAAGAATTGCGGGGTTTATTATGTTTATTATTATAATAACGGTTCTACAGTGTCCGTTGAAATTCCTTAATAGTTATTTATGCAACTGTTGTATAATGAGGGGTATTAAAACACGAATGTGGGTTTATCACACGAGGCGAAGCCGAGTGTGATAATAGTATCACATGAGTGTTTTAATACCTAATTATGTACAGTTGCATACAAGACTTTATCTACATCCATGATATGAATCCTCCATAAAAGGTTCTGAAACCTTAAGGTGTTGCAGTGTTCTAAGAAGTCTATGTAAATTCATGGAAAGTTTAATTGCTTGTATTTACTACAAACAAACCGTGTAAGTATAGGTAGTAATATAATTATTTACATTTTGTATTGTTCAATTATCAAAATTCACAAAGCTTGTATCACTCATTTTTGTAAACAACAAAGTACATAATGCAATACTAATATCCAAATGTCGAACAAAAATGGCGGGATACGACGTGAATTCGAATTAACCTATAAGTTTTTTTTTTAATTACGGCGCTGTGGTAGTGAATCGCACGTGCTAGACGTTCGATTCACTACCACATTCGATGTTCTTTTTTTAAAACGAGTTGCATAATGAAATTCAGTACAACATTATAACACCCGTTTGGGTGTTATAATGGTTATTAAGACACTGGCTGTTTTAATGTTGGCCATAAGCTAACTGTTTCAGATACCTTTATAGAGGATTTATAGCATGGGTGTAGATAAAATTAGTATGTTGTGTGTTGCATACATTTCTGTTCATTGATATTAATCGACAAAATGGTTTCTGACCCATGGAACAGGTGCTTTTTTGAGTCGTTTTCTGATAATAAATGTTCAAGACTATGATCCGAGTGCAATTAGACAAAAATACTTAAATGGTGGAACTTTATAGTGGTCGGATTTTCATAGGACTTTTTTTATTAAGTTCCTATAGTTTTTTTTTGTTACTTTCTCCTCCACACCTCTATGAACTCAACTCAACTACAACAGGAACGAAAAAATACCAAAAAAGACCCACCGACCACTTCTACCTTTTTGCTAGATTGCATTCGGAAAGATGAGTCGGTACAATGATCCTTTTTCGAGTATGGGGTAAACAAAACACAGACACACACAACACACAAACAACAACACTAACACACAACACGACACGACACAAAACACAACACAAAACACAACTCTATGAAAATAACTTACTGTTCGGTTTCGGTAGGTTGCTATCTCTGTCTGTTTGATATTTTGCTTACAGACGAGACGGTTAGAAACAAAACGTCACTGAAAATCTATCTTTGATTTTTCTATGTATCAACTAGTATCAAGTGCCTCAAGCTTACTTTGTTTATAGAAACACCGATAGTTGCGAAACGTGGCATATTTACTGACAATTATGCGTAAGTAAGTTTTATAAAAAAAATAAAAACCCGACTGCGTAAAAAATAAATAATAACTTTATATGAAAACTGATGAAAAGAATAAAACAAGTTCAGGAAACAGGAATTGACTGCAACAGTCAGGACCCACATTGGATTTTAGTCTAGATTATTTAATGGATCCCGACTGTTGCAGTCAATTCCTGTTTCCTGAACTTGTTTTATTCTTTTCATCAGTTTTCATATAAAGTTATTATTTATTTTTACCGCGGTCGACTTTTTTTATTTTTTTTATTTATTTTTTTTATTTTACACTTTTTACTTAGTTATACCGTTTTAAATCAACATTTGAATTTGGCGCCAGAAACCCACCATTTTGTTTTTTTTATTATTATTCTGATATACCCAGTGTCATTCTCGCAGTAAATACAAATCTAACGACACCTCGTAAGCTAAAATCCATCTTTCCGTTCAGGCTGTAGAGCGTGCCAAACATTTGAATTTGCCGCCAAAAATCCGCCATTTTGTTTTTTTTTTTATTTTGATATACCCAGTGTCACTCTCACAGTAAACACAAATCTAACGACACCTTTCAAGCTAAAATCCATTGAGCCGTTCAGGCCACAGAGCGTGCCAAACAATTAAACATACATCATACTCTCGAAAAACATAAACCTCCTTCTGGCGCAGTCGGGTAAAAACGGGCCTTGGTCATTGAGATCGCGATTGTTTATGGAACTTGGACCCTGAAGCGGTCCTGAGTCCACCCTATGGGTAGAGCAAGGTGTTATTAGGTATTTTCAAGAAGCTTCAGCACACCTGCTTACCTCTTTGGGCTATAGAGGCGACATGTAAACTCAACAGCTAAATTCATATCACAGTTGATGATGCCTGCCGGGGTTGCGGGACTGTTCGAAAGAGATACCGTGACCCCGGAACACAAAGGGCGATGAAGGAACATAGATGGGTTTTAGTCAGTAAAAGTCTGACACTCCCTCCTGCTCCACCCAGAGTGGGAGGAGTCATTCGATGATTTCCCATCCGAAAAATAAAAAAGTTAGTTGATGTTACCACTTATCTCTTATTGCAGTTATGGTTTATGCCCCTGGTTTTGAACTTAAAACTCGTTATCATAATTCGCTAAGATAAATCTGTTCTAGAGCAAATATTAATTGTGCTAGCATTGTTATCAGTACCTAACACTATCATACACATTTTAATCTACAATAACGTGTTTCTTGTCAAGGATTCTTAATTCTCATTGAAATACTGACTACTATTAGTGTTGTCTAAAGCGTTGAATGAATGATTTTATAGTTTTTTTTTTTATTATTGTTTTAATTATTCTTTGTATGTATTAGTTTCGATCTTTGACAGTCGTTACAGGTAGTCAGTGGCCCAAAAAGTCTGACAACCAGTCTTACCAAAGTGGTATCGTATTACCAAGTATGAACTGGGTTGTGGAGGTCAGATAGGCAGTCGCTCCATGTAAAATACTGGTACTCAGCTGCATCCGGTAAGACTGGAAGCTGACCCCAAAATAGTTGGGAAAAGGCTAGGCAGATGATGATGATGTATTAGTTTCTTATTGTCAATAATATATAAATATGTTAAGTTAAACCGTGTTTTGTGCATGTGGTGTTAACCTGTAATTAATTGTTGCACTTGTAAATGTAACTCTAGTCATTAAGTCAGAAATGTAGAGTAACAGTCAGAAGTCGACTGCCAATCTCGCAACACAATGGCAAATCAATATTGGTGGTACTTATGACCTTCTTCTATAAGAACGTTTGACAACACTTACACATTAGCAACTTGTTGCCCGCTTAAGATTGTTATTACAAATTTCAATGAGTTGTGTAAGTGATACGGTGGCCAAATTGGTTGTTAGCGTTGGAACATCACTCACACGGATAAATATGCGTATGTGTGTATAGGCGCCGCCGCCCGTATAGCGCAAACGATAATGTGCATTGCGGTGGAAGTGGAATTTTGACCTTTGACTGTACATAGTGTAAACAATTATTGGTTAACCTAAATAAATAAATAATATCACGCCTGTAATCCCCGAAGGGTTGAGCAGAGGTGTACCTAATAGTAAGTCCCATGTAATAGGGGGCGACCCTATTGCCATCAAACGGGCACAAATCCAGACTCCGTGTCTGCTACTGAGAAATTCCTGATGGAAAACCCAAAAACACTTTGCCCGACCGGGGAATCGAATCCTGGGGCCCTACTGACTAACGTCCGTCCGTCCATCCGTCTCTATCCGGCGCTCTCACTCGCACTCATCTGCAGACGTGTGCGAGAGGGACGGATAGAGACGGACGGACGGACGTTAGAGAGTAAAACTCCAGGACCATTAGACCAACAAGGCAGTCCAAACACGTTTATAAAGAACCAAATTAATATGACAGTTTTAAAATTACAAAGTAATTATTTCGTGAATACATTGGTGTCGATTCTGTTGTGCACAAACTAAATTTAGGCTATTGCTATCTTTTACTAAAAATACAGTGATAGAAAAGGACGGCTATAGCTATGAACTAAGTTAGAGATGTCAAACTAGTTTATGTCTTGCGCTTCACCGTGTTTTTAGTCGACATGTTTTTACGTGCACCCGTCATTTGTATGGAAATATTAGTTCCAACTAAATTTGACAACTCTAAATTACGTCCGTCTCTTTCTTGTTTTATTAGAGAGAAAAAGATAGCAATAGCCTAAATTAAGTTTAGTTTGTGCACTACAGAATCGACACCATTGTAGTACTTCAGAATGATTAATTAATTACGATTGTCAGAGCTAGTCTTGTGAATAATAACTTTATTTATTAATAAACACGTGCACTTGAAAGGTGCAACGCAATAGTTATTGGCATAAGGTATAGAAAAGATTATATAAACTGCGCAGAATTGCAACAACACACTCCCTAATATAAAAATATGTAGAGAATTTACAACATTAGCCGGCATTTAGCCGTGTGGTATCCGGCAGAGTAGAATAGAATCAACCCATTACACTCATGGGTGTATAAGGTGACTAATGTCTGAGGCAGAACACCTTGCGCCTCCGTAGACCAGAGAATGGGCAGCAGCGTTTTCTGTTAGTCTTTCATCACTGCGATCTCCAATCCGCCTGCCAAGCGTGGAGATTACGGCAAATCCCTCCCATCATGGGAGAGGCTTATGTCCAGCAGTGGACGTTATGGGCTGTTGAACCGGCGAAAATGGTTTCGGATTTTTTTACCCGACTACGGAGAAACGAAAAAGAAAGGGTTATGATTATGTGTGTTTGTATTTACGTATGTTCCTCCGTAGCGCCTAAACTAATCATCCGATTTTGATGAATAAGGTGTCAATCGATTCGTTATTATGACCCGGGTAACATAGGCTACATTTTAACCGACTTCAACAATAAAAGGAATCGATTTTACCTTGTAAACCCCGAATTTAATTAGAGCGTGATTTTTTGTAGCCGGGTTTTTTGTGGTAGTTTATCACACAAATTCTTGTCTATCGGAAAATTCGTGCGTCGTAGGGTCAGATTATGGCTTTTATGCTGACGATGGTTTAGTAGAAGAATACAAAAGAAACGTTAAATGGATTGGCCGTTTTCACATTAAGAGCCTATACTACCTCAAATTAGCAACTCTATTTGTGGTGGTTCAAACTTCGTTTGTAATACTGTTAGAATAACGTTCTAATCAGCTTGCACTACAAAGCGGTTGTTACGTCAGTCACTGCGGCCAAATAGTGCGAAATGAGTGGATTTCATTCTTTATAAAATAAAATTTTCGTCTTTTGGAAAATATAAAAAACATAAGACTTGCTTCATAGTTAGTTCAGTTAGTATGCAAAGTTTCATGATCTAATTTGAAGTACTTTTTGAATACCAGCGGTTTATTGTTCGATTTGGAGGTAACTGGGATTTTTTTCTATCGAGAAAATTTTATGAAATTGTGTTTTCGCTAAACATAAGACCTAACATTAATCCTCAACTTTACCATATATTTACTTCAAAATTAATGCTGCCGTATATTAGGCGTAACGAAGGATCATGCTAAGCCATTTGAGGTAGTATAGGCCCTTAACGTGATAACGACACGATATCGTGGGGTTTTTTTTTCACATTAATCCGACAATGTCGAGACATTAACCAACAGCTTGTATTATGCCGCCGAGTAGTCTCGAAGACCCTAGTCGCGTTCCGCCAGCAACTTGCATCTACATCTACACTATATCTATATCTATACTAATATTATAAACAGGTAACATTTGTTTGTAAGTTTGTATGTAGGGGGTAATCTCCGGAAGTAATGAACCGATTTCAAAAATTCTTTCACCATTAGAAAGCTACATTCACCCTGAGTAACATACTATACTAATATCTACATCGACACTAATAATAATACAATTATATTATAAAGAGGAAATATTTGTATTTTTGTGTGTGCGTACGTAAGTTTGTAATGAATAAACTCAAAAACTACTGCGCCGATTTTAAAAATTATTTCACCATTAGAAAGCTACATTCACCTTAAGTAACATAGGCTATATTTTATCCCCGTACTGCCACGGGAACGGGAACTACGCGGGTGAAACCGCGTGACGTCCGCTAGTCCACAATATGTATGAAAGCACCAGTCCCACGATGTTGTGTCGTTGTTGTTATCGCCTAATGTGAGAAATGTGAGAATTGATAAGGAAGTAAAATGAGTGGATGATAGTGTAACGGTTGACAGGTTGAAGCGACACGGGACACGGTCAGAAAGATAATAATGTTGACAACATTGACATATATATTACTGCGTAAGGACTGGGTGGACCGCATGTTACAATGACGCCTCGAACGTGGTCCCAAAATGGTCTTCCCTATAGCGAACTAAACTAGAACGCGTTCGGCTGTCTTCGGGAGCGGTCGTAAATTTTACAAGCAAAAATGCCAAGTTGAGTCGTGAAGGGATGCGTGAACTACGACAAAAAGCACAATAAAATAAATGATAACATTTCTTATCACCGGTAAGTAAAAAAAAAAATTATATCAACTTCTAACATTATTTAAAACAATTTTCTTTCGTATTTGTCTCAACGTTTGGCAAAGACGACGCGAAGCCGCGTAAAAGTTAGACATAACTTTGCAGCGGCGCGCGTTTTAGCCGATGAAATGAAAAGATTTAATAATTCATATCATAAAATTAATTTTATATGTATAAAATAATTTTTTATTGTTTATTACAAGCAAATTAAAATGTGTTATTATGTACTTACTGGTAAAAATCTATAAGTACAGTGAAAATACGTATTTAATTTGCAGATTTCCTACTGATTCGGTGCGAAAAATACCCGCTCTTACAAGGTTACGTCTAGGGGCAGACCACGCCGATTGACATCGTAGTTCATAGTAGTTCTAATAGATGGCGTTAGTGTTTCTGTATGGCGACCGCGTTCGGCGAACGTTCGGACGACCGTATCTTTACTATTTCAATCAATGGTTGACAATAAGGATGATGACTGACTAAAAAAATATGATTCTGTTTAGTCCGTCAGTTAGATTATCGAAAAAAATGTGTGGATGATAGTGTAACGGTTGACAGGTTGAAGCGACACGGGACACGGTCAGAAAGATAATAATGTTGACAATAAGGATGATGACTGACTAAAAAAATATGAATCTGTTTAGTCCGTCAGTTAGATTATCGAAGAAAATGTGTGGATGATAGTGTAACGGTTGACAGGTTGAAGCGACACGGGACACGGTCAGAAAGATAATAATGTTGACAATAAGGATGATGACTGACTAAAAAAATATGAATCTGTTTAGTCCGTCAGTTAGATTATCGAAGAAAATGTGTGGATGATAGTGTAACGGTTGACAGGTGGAAGCAACACGGGACACGGTCAGAAAGATAATAATGTTGACAATAAGGATGATGACTGACTAAAAAAATATGAATCTGTTTAGTCCGTCAGTTAGATTATCGAAGAAAATGTGTGGATGATAGTGTAACGGTTGACAGGTTGAAGCGACACGGGACACGGTCAGAAAGATAATAATAATGACAATAGGGATGATGACTGACTAAAAAAATATGATTCTGTTTAGTCCGTCAGTTAGATTATCGAAGAAAATGTTTGGATGATAGTGTAACGGTTGACAGGTTGAAGCGACACGGGACACGGTCAGAAAGATAATAATGTTGACAATAAGGATGATGACTGACTAAAAAAATATGAATCTGTTTAGTCCGTCAGTTAGATTATCGAAGAAAATGTGTGGATGATAGTGTAACGGTTGACAGGTTGAAGCGACACGAGACACGGTCAGATAGATAATAATGATGACAATAAAGATGATGACTGACTAAAAAAATATGATTCTGTTTAGTCCGTCAGTTAGATTATCGAAGAAAATGTGTGGATGATAGTGTAACGGTTGACAGGTTGAAGCGACACGGGACACGGTCAGAAAGATAATAATGATGACAATAGGGATGATGACTGACTAAAAAAATATGATTCTGTTTAGTCCGTCAGTTAGATTATCGTAAAATATTGGATAGTAGTGTTGTTTTGTTTTAACAAATTAATAAACATTGACGAAGATAAAACGTGTCAAAGATCATGAGTGGGGGGGCTTGTGACGTCACATTTGAGGAAAAAAATGTACTCAAATGTGACGTCAGATGAGTTTTTGACGCACTGTATCGTCTTCATTTTTGTTTACGTGAAAAATTAAGAAAAATTTGTCCAATATTTTTTAGAAATCTATCTGACGGACTTATTACATTTATTTTTGTCACCTACCTTATTTGTCTCACTTACGATCTATCTGGCCCCAATAGGGTAGATGTATGATTTTTTTTATCACTCTAAACAAAGCGTATCAACATCAGAAATAGCCAAGTGAAATTATTTTTTAAATATCTATTAAAAATACTAAGTTATAAGCATTTGAAACTGCTGATTAGACAGAGAGATCCGATACAACGAATGACGTCATTCTCTGCATCGACGTACAAAATCCATACTAAATTCCGTTTATCTAGAAAGAGATAGAAATAAAAGTTTAATGTGTTATTTGGCCGATTTATGTCTTGTTTCCGCTTTTTGTCATTATTTTTATAGTACTTTAACATTCCGTATCGAAATAAACAAAAAAAAAATTATGCATCTTCCCTATTACAGGGGATTAAATTAAATTCTGAAGCGAGATGGTCAATAAAAAAAAATACCTATTGAATTGAGAACTTCCTCCTTTTCGAAGTCGGTTAACTAGCTTTTCCCCGCTTCTTCACTCGCGTTATGATGGGAAAGTATCCCATGGAAACGTTTTAAATATAGGGTGTAAGCAACCTCATCACGAAGCCGTCAACCAAGCATCCTGTACATCAAACTAAGTAACTTTACACAAAAAATATGGCTGGGAAACGACTTTTTTTTGTGGTGAAAAATCAGGCTTTACGGTAAAACTCAATGTAACGCTAACAAAACATTGTGCTGATGGATGGATTGAATAGTACGAGGGTGGTGGAGGTGTTTAAAGTAAAAATATTCTACTAAAACTTGTATTTAAAAAACAAGAGAGTGTAAAAGACCTCATCACGATGAGGTCTTTTACACTCTCTATATACTGTACATGCATGTGTTTCAATTTTTTTCTTGTAACAACTCATAGAATGTATTTCTGTTTGTATGTTTTCTCGTAGCCAATTTAACAGTTTACCCCACCCCAAACTGGGCTGTTTTGCCAATTGTATCCCTCTTGCTTAAAAAGTTTCGTAACTTTCGTGGGCACCAAAATTTCAAAAAAGAATATCTCTGTAGTTTATGCACCGATTTACACATAATATAAAAAAATCCTATTGTTTTTACACCGTCTTAAATGTGTGTCCGTTATTAAAAGATTACTCTAAAAAATAAATTTGCCACGAAAGTTACGCGGAGAATACTTTTTGAATCTATTTACACTAGAGATGCAACGGATATCCGGTAACTAATCGGTATCCGGCCTATATTTTACTATCCGGCCGGATACCGGATAGTAACTCATTATCCGGCGGATACCGGATATTCATAAATTTGCTAAAAAATCCTGTAAAACGGACATGAAATAAGACAGCATCTAGCAATTATGATAAGTTCTATTAAAAGTTATATGTATGTACTCTAACGTCTCTAACTCATCACACCGCACTAAAACAAGTGTTTTTTAACTAAAAATTGATATTTATTATCAACAAGTGGCACGATCACTCCCGATAAGATCCGAAACCGCCCGAAATAATCTAATCGCGTTGCCCGCAGCTGTACGACGCTGACTGAACATGTCACTACTTGCCTTAGAGAACTATTTACTCTCCGCCGGAGCTCCGGCGGCCGGATATCCGGCCATCCGGCCTCGCAGTTCACCGAATATCCGTTATTCGGTATCCGGCCAAACAACTATCCGTTGCATCTCTAATTTACACCCTTTAAATTTTTCGGAATCGTATCAGTAGATTACCTCCTACATCCAAACTTTACCTTTTCAATAAGTATAAATCTACGTCGTTTTACTTACTGTACTGTATGTTATTATGGCGTTAATAATTAACTGCATGTAGGTATGTTAAGCTTGTACCATTGAGTGATAACGCCGATAAGAGTGACGCAGCGGGTAACAAACGCGACAGGATATCAATATTTAACAAAACAGATTATATGCATGGGATGTGTTGAATTTGAACGAATCCATAATTATTATTTTGCGAAAGTAATATCTGTTTCCATGTGTTTCTGTATGGTGTCGGACGTAATAATCATCATCTGCCTAGCCTTTTCCCAACTTTGTTGGGGTCGGCTTCCAGTTTTACCGGATGCAGCTGAATACCAGTATTTTACATGGAGCGACTGCCTATCTGACCTCCACAACCCAGTTAGTACCGGGTAATACGATACCCCTTGGTAAGACTGGTTGTCAGACTTTTTGGGCCTCTGACTACCTAACGACTGTCAAAGATCTACAAATGACAGCCGGGACCAACGGCTTAGCGTGCTTTCCGAGGCACGGAGAAAACTCGGTATGTAATGGGCGGTTACCCATCCACAGACCAACCTAGGCAAGCACGGCTTAACCTAACGATTGACCCGAGCGGCTGTTATTATTTAGCCACGAGCTCCTGACGGACGGCTGGTGTCGGACGTAATAATAATAATAATAAATTTATTTAACACAAAAAAAAAAAATACACAGATTACAGGGCGAAACTTAATGTAAGCGTACAAAAAGCAAATAAATGATCAATGACCCCCATGCTAGGTAAAACCTGTGTTATATTGGTCATCCATCCGTCCATTATGTATAATATATAATAGTCGCTTTTAAAATTAATAATGTGCACTTAGTTAAAAATAAACTAGGCTAGTACAATTTTATTTCTAGGATAAAAAAAAGGAGGTAGGGAAAAAAAAAGAAATGGAGTTTATTAAATTAATTAATAACAGGAAAAAGGGAGTATCTATAAAGGAGCAAAGAATAGCACCATCCCATATCCTGTCTGCCAAGCGTGGCGATTATGGCAAAACCCCCCTTTGGGGGAGGCCCATGTCCAGCAGTGGACGTCTTTCGGCTGAAATGATGATGATGAATATCTGTTATTTTTAGTAGATTCCCCCCCTACCTTTTCACGTCTAAACCACTAAAGTATCTATGCAAATAAATTAAATTGAAGTGTTTGTTTGTAATTTCAAAATAACAGTTTTTATTGAATGCTTATGAAAGTAAAATTATGAGGTGTATCTATTCGAGGAGCTCGTGGCTAAGTAATAACAGCCGCTCGGGTCGATCGTTAGGTAAGCCGTGCTTGCCTAGGTTGGTCTGTGTATGGGTGACCGTCCATTACATACCGAGTTTCCTCCGTGCCTCGGAAAGCACGTTAAGCCGTTGTTCCCGGCTATCATTTGTAGATATTTGACAGTCGTTAGGTAGTCAGAGGCCCAATAGTCTGACAACCAGTCTTACCAAGAGGTATCGTATTACCCTGTACTAACTGGGTTGTGGAGGTCAGATAGGCAGTCGCTCTATGTAAAATACTGGTAGGTATTCAGCTGCATCCGGTAAAACTGGAAGCCGACCCCAATATAGTTGGGAAAAGGCTAGGCAGATGATGAACTCTGTATGGAACAGCAGATTTTTTTTTTAGCTGTATTTGTTATATTTCCCGAAAGGACGATTTTCGTCTTAATTCCAAAAATCGTTATGCAGATAGCTTTCTTTCATAAATTGTTTTTAAATTTAGCTTATAACCTTCTCAGCTAATTTTTCTTTCTATTAGTGAAAACCGTATCAAAATCTGTTCAGTACTTTCTGAGATCCTAGCGAACAAACATACCCTCTGCCCGGCGGGGGACTTTAATTTATAATATGTAGTGATGATGATGATGATAATTCAATTCAATTCAAATATTTCATTTCAGAATTACATCCATATATTGTTAGTAGTAGTATAACTTAGCCTAATATTAGTATTATATTAAATTTACAATAATAAATAACAAGAATAACAATGAACTGTACGTGCAATGGAACAACAGCTTATTTGGATAAGTGTGTCTGAACACTTATCCACCTTCGTAGGAGAGGAGAGTCCCACCGGTCTGAAAACACATTCAGAATGCCATTGGAGGAGGAGCGCAAGCGCGTCAACATGGAAGCACATCTCTTCCGCATGATTGCGGCGATAATATGTAGTAATGATGATTCTAGAGCTAGTAGATTATAATATTTATATGCTTTAGAGTACTACATTTTATAGATACTTGAAGTATTATGAAATCCCGAGATCTCGGGATAAAAATTAATTAGGATACGAGCAAGAGAGTGATGACCTGGAATTTCTGAGTAGGAGTCCGACGATCATATCCATTATAAGAGGAACTCTTGGACAATAAATATACATCCGAATATCCGATCTCTACTCATAAGTCACCCTCTCACCTCTAGCCTTATCATCTTTAAAGCAGTCCATTCATTGCTTCTTCGATGGCCTTCCCCTACTGAATTTCTGAGTTTTAAGTACTTATAAATGTGAGCTGCTATAAGCTGCCCACATTCATACTTAGAATTCACCACCACCACCACCATATCAGCCGAAAGACGTGCACTGCTGGACATAGGCCTCCCCCAAGGGGGGGTTTTGCCATAATCGCCACGCTTGGCAGGCGGGTTGGCGATCGCAGTGCGGTTGTTACAAAAGCACAAAGAGCGCTGCTGCCCATTCTCTGGTAATCCCTTAGTCGCCTCTTACGACACCCACGGGAATATATGGGATGGTGCTATTCTTTACATCCGACACCATACAGAATTTTTCACAGCAAGACATTTTTCTGAGAAATTCTAGATGTACCTATTTAATTTAAAATTTAATAACCATCCTACACAGTCATATCAAATAGTAAGATCATGTGACAGGTCCGTGGATTGTGCTATATATACTTGATATTATAGGTACTGCATATTAAATGCACTTATTATGATTCATATGAGAATGTTTAGTCTATGTAATACAAGTTAAATTATCAGTAAGTATAGTCACTTTTAATAATCTGTACAGAAGATTTTATTAAACACAAACTAATAATATTTACATAATTTCAATACTAACTATAATAGAAATAAAAATATTTACAAGTATCAAAAAGGGGTTACAGGGTGTCGAAAAATTCGTCCACATCGCTGTAAACAGGAAAAGTGCCCAGAAGGCTGGCAGCATTGCCACGTTGGATGGCAATGCTGATTCTTTGGCCAAAAAATAGGCCCACCCTCTAGTCACGTGAAGAGTCGGCCAACCATTTGGCAATTTCCTGAAATACTAGGTGGGCACTCGGACCCCATGGCCGTAGTGTTTCAACCCCAAACGGCTCAAACACATAATCAAATAATCTTAACTTACTGTAATAGTAAGATAAGATTAATTACTACTACTTATTGCAAATGCGCAAGTTTCTTAGCCTCTCCGACGCAATTTGTCACACTCGTGACATCCTGCACTTCGTTTGAGCGCTATCTGTCACACTTGTTGCACGCGCACCCGCCTTCAAAAAACTGCATTAAAAACCGTCTAAAACTGTCTACTCCACAGTTTATTACTCTGTGTTCAATTCGTTACTAAATTCCTCAATAATAAAATCGAACATCGCAACACTATTCCATTGACAACTTGCCGAAAAAAAAAAGAAACTTTCATTTGACATTAAACGACTGACATTGAACACTCGAATTTCGGAGAGGTTAGCACACACGGAATAGTGCAGCTTTCTGCCAGTGAAAGATTTTTTAGAATTGGATCATTAGTTCTGGAGATTATACCCTACAACTACTACTATTCTATTCTATAATCTATTTTAAATTTTATTCCGTTACTAATTGACTTGTTTTTGTTTGTTTACACTTGATTTAAATTGCATTCGGATCTCACATTTTTTATTTGTACCTATATTATTAATTCATTCTGTTTTGTAATCATTTTTAATTTAATTGTATTGTTGTGAATGTTGAGCATACCTACCTATAAGTGACGTATTTACACGCACTGTAGACCTATAATCACCTTATGGAACCAATATTGTAAATATGTCGTTGGTGGCACACCACACACTTATCTAATAAATAATAACAAACTTACAAACAAATACCTCTTTAAAATATTAGTATAGATATGTATGTAAGATTAAATACATTATGATTGTGACCAATCGCTATTATGAAGTAGAACACAGAAAAATAATCGGGAAGTAATTTCAGATATTGCGTAAATAATTGCCTACATACTGACCGTAGGTATAAGGAAAAATTGCGATTAAAAGGAAAATAGAGTTTAAAATTTTCAATAACTAACAAAAACAATATTATTATTTTAGATTTATATTTATTTGTTAGGAAATTATGAGCTGTGTCCAGAAGAATACTGCCGACAAACTGGCCTGCAGTTTGGCAGAAGATTTATTTAACTTTTTGTTGAAATAAATAAAAAAGATCTAAAAAAATGTGTTTTATAAAATATTGTAACAAACATAAGTGCTCTGTTTTATAATATAGTGTTCGTGTAACAGCTTGTGGTTTCAATACAAATACCATAAATAAGTTTGGTCCTTCGAGCCGGATAGCAAATTATACACGGAAATGACATACTAGTAATAATATAATATAAAAAAGATACGTAATAAAATTTACGATAACAGATGCAACATTTTAGTTAGGTACCTGCAATTTGCTGAAATAAATAATAAATAAATATTACTAGATATTACACACAGCGCCATCTAGTGGTACACTAAGCAACGAGGCTTGTGTCGTGGAAACCAGATAGTTGATATACTACATAGATACTTTTTGTTTGTAAATACATACTTATTAGGGACTACTGATACTTATTTAGCTCTTCTATTCAGCTTATGCCCATAGAAAACAACGATTTTGTATGAGACGCGTACGAATCCGTTCAGCGCGCACGACACGTACGCGTCTCATACAAAATTGTTGTCTTCTATGAGCATAATAGCGCTGAATAACTGTAAGTAGTCCCTTAAACATACAGGGTGTAAAAGACCTCATCACGAAGCCGTCAACCAAGCATTCTGTACATCAAAATAAGTAACTTTACGCAAAAATTATTGCTGGGAAACGACTTTTTTTGGGGTGAAATATCATGTTTTGTGGTAGAACTCAATTTAACGCACTCAAAACATTGTGCTGATGGATGAATTGAATATTACGGGGGTCATGGAGGTGTTTAAAGTAAAAATCTCAAATTAAAAACTTGTATTTTAAAATAACTTGTCAAAAAGTTGGAACTTTGACGCCTACCAGGTAAGGTGTCAAACAAAAAAATGATCACAATGACGGGGAGAACAAGTGCCTTTCGGCATCGATGAGAGGTGTTTTACACCCTTTATAAACATCCATGACTCGGAAACAAATGTCCAAACTCATCACACAAACATTTGCTCCTACCGGGATTTAAACCCTGGACCCTAAGAACGTAAGGCAGCCTCACTACCACTGCGCCATTCGGGTCGGTAAATGAAATGAATAAAATGATAATATTCATACAACACAAGGACAGAGGAAAAGTTTTGTCTTTGCAGTTCGCCTATTCACATTCGATATGGTGATTCATGACATTGATAGGCAAGTGAGCATTGATCACCACGGTTGCTTTGTGTTGCTCATATCGGGGACTGTAGGTCGCGGCACGAAACTCTAGCGCTGACCGTTATTGCGCAGAAGTACAAAATAAGAATGTCTTGGGGCGTGCGTTGCACCGATTGGCTCTCCAGTCGTATAACATGCGCAGCTATCCCCTCTACGTTTCGTTCAGCGCTAGAGTTACGTGCCGCGACCTGTACCACCATCTCTAGTAGCAGTAGGTACCTACAGTCCCGCTTGCGAGCACTCGACTAACTAGGCAAGATTTTTCTTTTTCTATTGGCAAATTATCAGAAGCTGCCCAAATCGTTGTGCCCTGGCAATAGGAATAGTTTCACCCCTTATTGGAGAACTTAGCTACAACATAAATGTGAATGTCTTAGGAAGACCTCCCACTAGGTGGTCCGATGACCTGGTGAAGGTTGCGGGGATCTGCTGGATGCGAGTCGCATGGGACCGGTCAATGTGGCGACACTTGGGGGAGGCCTATGTCCAGCAGTAGACGTCTTTCGGCTGAAATTATGTCGATGATAAGTGTTTTAAATACACCTGTGCCTACCTCTTCGGGGAATTCCACCGTGATGTTCTATTACGTCATGTTTTTAGTGTTACATTGTATATAAATGAGTTACACGTTAACTTATGTTAAATGCATGACGCCAACTACGTTATAACAATGGAGTTATTGTGAATCTACAGATACCTACGCATAAAACTATGAGTTTACACCTACTGTTGCTAATTTGAGAGAATAAAGAAACAGTATTGATTTCTGTACTGGCTTTTGACAATAATTTCATTGTTAGGTGTTAACTAGTACCTATTTAGGTATGTCAAATAGCCTCTCATATAGGTAAATATGTTATGTAGCATATATATTATAATTATGGTTCTCCTTACGGATTTCAGTAACGGCGACCCTTGGAAACTACTTCCATGCGTGTGCCCTTATATGGCTGGCCACCTTCTTTTTTTTTTTTTTTCGGATGGCAAATCATCAAATGACTCCTCCCGCTCAGGAGGGAGTGTCAGACTTTTACTAACTAAAACCCATCCATGTTCCTTCATCGCCCTTTGTGTTCCAGGGCCACGGTATCTCTTTCGAATAGTCCCGCAACCCCGGAATAGTCCCGCAACCCCGAAATAGTCACTGGCCATAATCAATAATGTAGCATAATCAGCTTATGAAGGTCCCACTGCTGGGACAAGGTCCTGCTCTCTGTGAGGAGTAGATTGTAATCCACCACGCGGGCCCAGTGCATAGTCATAGTCATAGTCATTTATTCATTAACAAGTAACTTGTATCTGAATTTATACACAAAAATTATACAATTACAGTAGTCACAATAGATAAATTACATTTTACAACAACAATTTAACATAAAAAAAATAAAAATAATCAGTTCATAATTCATCAAATGTCCTTCACAATTCATCAAATGCATGTAAATGATAACAATATAGCCAAAAGCTTAAAATTTAAAAATAATAACAATAAAAATAATTAGCAATAGATAAATTTGATACATTATAATTAATAATAATATTTATAATTCGATATAATTAATTAAAAACAATAACATCAATAAACCCAATGAAATTAAACACGATTTTTTTCAATAAAAATAAAAATTGCAGTTAAATAAAATTAAAGCTCTTCTACCGCATATAGACACTTATTCAATAGGAATTCCTTAAGTTTTATTTTGAAGGTGCTACTGTACACAGCACTTTTTATGTCCAAAGGCAACCTGTTGAATAATTTTACGGACTGGTATCGTGGACTGTGTTTAACAATTCTTAGATTATGATTAGTGAAGTTTTTGTTCTTCAAGTCCAGTCTACGGGTGCCTTCCCTTATCTGCCGTTCTTTTACTGTCTCATAGTCTTGTATGTATTTGGCCATATTACTTAAAAGTACCAGTACATAGAGACTTGGTACTGTAAGTATGCCTAAACTGATAAAATGTTGTCGGCAACTTTCCCTTTGTGAGATGCGGACCATAGTACGAATTGCACGTTTTTGTAGTACGAAAGCTCTTCTACTATTATATTCATAGCTGTTTCCCCAAAAAAGTATGCTGTATCTAATTTTTGACTCCACCAACGCAAAATATACCATTTTTAGCTGTTCTATGCTGATTTCATTTCTCAGGGCTCTCAGAGCGTAACATGCAGACGACACGGATGCATCAATAGCTTTTAATTCAGGTTTCC
Organism: Xestia xanthographa; assembly: GCA_905147715.2. Classification (NCBI taxonomy): domain Eukaryota; kingdom Metazoa; phylum Arthropoda; class Insecta; order Lepidoptera; family Noctuidae; genus Xestia; species Xestia xanthographa. The sequence continues at coordinate 13,016,835 of LR990667.1, read as the reverse complement.
AGTTTAACAGTTGGTCAATATGTATACCTAAAAATTTTACTTCAGCAACGAGCGCAATTTCAACTTCATTTAAGGCTACTTTTAAATTGTCTTTGTTTCGGGCTGTAGTCTTAAATAACATTATTTGAGTCTTTTTATTATTAATAAACAATTTATTTGCCGTGAACCACACATGAAAAGCTTGTAGCGTAGCATTCACCTTTTCCGTCAACTCTACCATGTCATTAGCTGCCACTATGGCATTTGTGTCATCTGCGAAAATTACTAATTCAATGTCCGGTAAAATTGTATTTAAATAATTAATTAAGTCATTAATAAATATTAAAAATAAAATGGGTCCTAAAATAGATCCCTGAGGGACACCCGTCGATATGCGCACAATTTTGGATGTATACCTTTTCTTATAATTATCCTGAGTTTTGTCAATTTCAACGTACATACGCCTGTTTTTTAAGTAGGAAGAGAATAGTCGCAAAGCATTTCCACTTATTCCATAATGACTCATTTTAGCCAGAAGCAATTCGTGGTCAATTGTGTCAAATGCAGAGCTTAAATCTAGGAAAGTCCCTGCAACTCTCATTTTATTATTAATTTTACTTATCACATCATCCAATAACGTATATATGGCGTCTGAAGTGCCCACACCCTTTTGATACCCAAATTGTCTATTATTTAAAACTTTATTTACTCGCAAGTGTGCTAAAAGTCGAAATTTAAGAATCTTTTCAAATAATTTAGATAGCACTGGTAGTAGAGAGACAGGTCTATAGTTTTTAGGGTCAGACTTACTTCCCTTCTTATACACAGGTATTACTTTCGCCATTTTTAGTTGCTCTGGGAAGATAGCCTCTTTTATACATTTATTGAAGAAGTCAGATAGTGGCTTGGCTAATACTTCAATGTTCTCTTTGAACAGACAAATCGGAACTTCGTCATACCCACAGGAATGTTTGTTTTCCATTCTTTTAACTATAGAACAGATCTCGTTAGGAGTGGTGGGAGAAATATGCATGTCACTACCAATCTTGTCCGTGTATCTATTAAGTAATGCCGTAGCATGGACTCCTTCATTTTCGTCAATAGCACCTTTGTAGTCAAATTGGTTTACTAGTAAATTAGTTATTTGCACTGGATCTACTACAATGTGTCCATCCACCTTAAACCTAAGTTCCCGCTGAATTCCTTTATCTCTATTAGTGCATTTATTTACAACTTTCCAAATTTCCTTACCCATATTTTTTGATGTATTTATTTGAGTCATTATAGCAAGCTTTTTAGCTTTAGAAACAATCCTTCTATATAACCTGACGTACATGTTTTTGTATTTTAAAACACTCGGTTCAAGATTATTTCCATTGCGTGCACATAAAAAGCGTTTCATTTTGCTGGAGGTACGTATCCCTTTAGTGATCCACGTTAATTGTGATTTATTTTTAAGATTAATTTTACATTTTCTCTTTCTATAGCTATTGCGAAACACTTTATAAAAACATTTAAGAAAAGTATTAACACCCATATCAGCCCAAGATTCTTTTAGAATACCATCTACAAATACTGCACTATTTTTAGTGTTGAATACTCTTTTATCTATTAAAATAAACCGATTCTCATTCAAATATGCACTAGATCGATTTTGCAATTGAACCTCGGCAAAAATACCTGCATGTCCGTCGGCCAGACCATTGTGATCTACCTCATCACCTAAAACACATGCATCGGGCAGATTGGTTATGATGTTGTCGATACATGAAGTACTATTATTACGGATGAAAGTAGGAGAAGAGATTAGATGTCTAAAATTATAACATTTTAACAGACTAAGGAATTCCGCACTTTTTTTATTGTCCACTAGCAGATCAATATTAAAATCACCGCATATTATGCATTTCCTATTTAATAAATAGTCCAACAACTTCTCTAATCTTTCTAAGAATTGTTCGAAATTTTTATCCACAGGATTTCGATAGCAACAACAGATATAGAGACCCGTGATAGTATCTCTAGCACCACAAACTTCAAAACATTCCATTTTATACAATTTATTTATTGGTTCACAAATTTCGGCCTGTCTATCCACATGCCCTAAAATTAAACTACCACCTCTTAATTTATTTTTTCTAGTGTTGTAAGCTACTAACTTATAGCTATTTAGATTAAAAACCTTTGCAGTGCTCTCATTCAAGAAGTGTTCACTAATACACACGTAATCCAGTCTTTTATCAAGAGTTTCCACATAAACTTCTAATTCATTTTTCTTGTTCAGAACTCCACATAGATTTTGATGATAAATATTAAGGGATATATATTTATCGGGATCAGATGAATTTGTCAGGCCATTAGAATTAATAGATAATTTAAGATCGAAAAAAATCACTTTCATCTGTCTGTGTGCCAATGCTATCTGTAACTGGCTTGCTAAGCATTAATAAAGTTTCATTCTCTGTCTGTGAATATGCATTATTGTAACATTTTAATTCATTTGATTTAATTTTAACATATTCTAAATAATCATTTCTGTACTTCAAACGTAGTATTTCCTTATGGATTAGCCTACTTGCTCTCACTGTATTTATGTATTTTGAAGATATTTTAGTACCATTATAATTCAGATCCAGTGGCAAAAATGACGTATTTTTGAAGTTGCCACATATTAGCTTCAGAGAATTATTGAGCATATTAACATTGAGATAATTATTTTTATACAGTTTGCCAACTAAGACGTTTGCGTGTTTCACTTGTCCCAGGGTGTAATACAAAATTGACTGAAAATTCAGTGGATTAAAGTCATTAGAACCCCCTAGTATTATTACGTAGTCTGAGTGGGTAAACTCCTTACACAAATCAACACATGAACTTATTACTTCAGCCATAGTGGCTCCTGGTTTAATCATCGAAGTAACTTGGAAGGAATCTCCTAGAAGCTCTTGAAGTGCTCTCCTCATATCAAGTCCTGTTTGGTCAGCAAAGATCTTCACCTGATGTTTTCTAGCGATTAGTTGACTTGTTTCATTTTTTGATTTTATATTATTAGATAAACTTAAGTGTTTCTTTTCATGGTCTGAAATATTACTGATATCTATGGTCAGAGTTCCAACTGTCACTGTGTCAACTATTGTCCCCATTTCAATGTTACCTTGATCTGCAATAGGTCGATAAGAAGGCTGGTGACTTATGATTGTGTTTTGGAAGTCACATTCTGATGTTAGGGGCTGCTCGAAAAAGCAGCTTAAATTGTAGCTTTCAATGTGTTTTTGATTATCACTCACTGCGTTTAAATCTATTTCTTTAGATGATGTTCTTGTGAAGCCTTTTCTTATACCAAACGACCTATATCGCTTTCGATACTGTGGAGAATAGAATTTGAGCGGCGAAGCAATCGATTTGTCATTCTGATATGGTTCTAAAGCGCCAACAGATTTGTACAGATTAATTTTTTGTTGGGCTAATGATAACTCTTTTTTTAAGGCGCTATTCTCAATATTCAAACATTCTATCTCAGTGCGTGTTGGTAGATGTCACATTTCTTCGAATTTTTGGTTCTAGGACATGCCGGTTTTCTCACGATGTTTTCCTTCACCGTTTTGAGTGTCTTCGAATTTTTGGTTCTAGGACATGCCGGTTTTCTCACGATGTTTTCCTTCACCGTTTTGAGTGTCTTCGAATTTTTGGTTCTAGGACATGCCGGTTTTCTCACGATGTTTTCCTTCACCGTTTTGAGAGCAGTATTCATCATCTGCCTAGCCTTTTCCCAACTATGTGGGGGTCAGCTTCCAGTCTAACCGGATGCAGCTGCTCCATGTAAATTACTGGTATTCAGCGACTGCCTATCTGACCTCCATAACCAAGTTAGTACTGGGTAATACGATAACCCTTGGTAAGACTGGTTTTTGAGAGCAGTGTTGATGAAATAAATTACACAAAGTAATGCGCTTGCCTGTGATCGAACCTACGACTTACTGTTCGTAAGTCGGGACCGCCACCACTGGGCCACCGCTGCTCTCTAACACAAACTAAACCGGTAAAGCTTGCCCTCCACAATATAATTAAAAGCATATTTTTATATCGTTAGTGTAGTGAGAGCTACGATTAGGTGAGCCGTGATATGTGTGATTAACGTTATCAGATTGTGTAGAACATGGGTTAGGGAGAAATTATGTACAGTCAGCGAACATAATTATAAGAAAATAAAATACAGAAACTATACAAGATGATTTTTTTATCACTTTCCAAAAAAAAATGGGTATAATAATAGGTGAACGGAGTTGAAGCAAATGGCAAGCATAATTTTTTTTTTTTTTGCGAAAAAAAAAAAAAAAGTAAAGTTGAAATCATATGCGTATTGCGTACGATTTCAAATTCGTTTTTTTTTTTTTTTTTTTTCAAAATTTCTATTTCTTTGTTCTAATATGAAAAGTTTAAGTACTTGAATGGTGTAGCGTTTTTTGATGATGGATCATTTTTTTTCTAAGCTGTGGAAAAAAGGAAAAAATACTAGGTATGCCATAAGCTTCTACTCCGTTCACCTAATACACCCATTTTTTTGGAAAATGATAAAAAAGTCATCCGGAATAACTATGTTTTTTTCTTCGAATTTTTCTGTACTATTGCACCTACTGTTTTGTCTCTGCATCATCCTAAGGTAGACTGGTAGAAAATGCCAAATGCAATGTACATTATGTGCATAAAGTCTTAATAAATACGTAAATAAACCATTTTTCTTTTTACGTTATCATGATTTTTTTTTAATTATGAAAAGCAATGATTCAATGGTACAACTTACTCGGAAACAACGCTGATTGCATCAAATTCTATCAGCTCGAACATTTTATATTTCGTTAGTGTGGATTCTATGCGGCGATTTTCTTATTTTTACAAGTAAATCTTCGGGTTACTTAGGGAGTAATCAATGGTAAAAACCGGCCAAGTGCGAGTCGGACTCGCGCACGAAGGGTTCCGTTGCATTATTTAAAAACATTAGACAAAACTGCAAAAAAATCACGTTTGTTGTATGGGAGCCTCCCTTAAATATTGATTTAATTAGTCATTAGTCATTAGTCATTTATTCATGAACAACAAATTGTATCTGAAATTACATGGTAGGTCCCAAATAGCACAAACTAGCTGCTTAAGAGCTTTGGAGCTAATCCGATTATTCCCAAAGGCGCCAAGCACAAGCCCCAGAGCGTGCACTGCAGACCTTATGCAGCAGCTTTGCAGCCAAAGGGGCACAACTTTTTGCAACTAACAGTTCCGTTAGAACTTCTTAATAGTGGCATAAAAATACTACAGGGGCTGCAACTAATAATTAACACCACACTAAAGGTCTTGTGGCGCTTATTGAATAAATGACAGGTCTAACTGAACGAAAAAAGGATCACTGATCATTCACTTGTCTCTCATTTATTAAAATACATCTGTTGTTCCTGAGTCAGACATTACTGAATACAAATAAATAATAAGTGAAGTGAAGGCATAGTGTTTTTGAGCTATATTTTGTATTATATGCAAGTGGATAAAACCGCAGCTCAGTTTATCGTGCCTAAAGTTGATATTATTGGAGTATTTTTAACGCGCCTCAATAATTACCTCAGAATATCGTAAAATATGTATTATATAAATAATATTATATCACAAACATACACGATATTGAAATAACATCTTGACTACATTTGTATTAAGTGAGTTGCTGGTTCTATATTTAGTTATATTTTACAACAAATTGTGATAAAAACCTATAAATTTCTCAAGTAATGATTAATAATTGTCTTGTAAACATGGCGTCTTTGAGAAGCAGCTTTAACTTGCAACTTCAACCTTAATACTTCCTCTCTGCGCGATAAAGCTTTAAGATTCATTCTTCTGAAGGTCCAAGTAATACCTGTTCCACTAATGCAGTTCAAGTCTTTACAATCACTTTTATTTCGTACTTACTGCAGGTATCGATCCACACGAATGTTTATTAGCTTAGAGATCCGTAAAACTCGTTGAAAACCCTAAAATACGATGATCGTTTGTAGCTGCATCTATATTTTTCGCTCTTTCAATTGTTTAACACTTACTATTTCTTACCATGTTTTCATAATGCCTTTCAAAATCATTCAAACTTCTAATGAACAACAAAATCAACAAGAACTTCGCATCTGTCCATCTGCGTGGGAAATACATGGAGTGTTACACTGGCCGAACAAAAAAATTATGTAAAATAGAAAATTCAACTCCACAACAAACTGGACTAAAATAAACTGCAAAGAACCAATATTATGTCACACGAAATTGCTAACAAGCAGTTGACAGAAATGTTAGATGGTTTGACAATAGAACAAGAAGCCACAGAACCTTGATGATTTTCCAATAAAAACAGCAGAATGTATCCAAATGAGAAGGCAATGTCCATTACGCTCCTGCTTCTATTGTGAAGCCTTAATGTCGCTATTAGTAAAACAGTCGATCAAATTGCTACATAAGTTTGCACAAAAGTACAAATTATTTCAGCAATGAAACTTTCAGTGGCAGAACAGTGATAAATATATGTTTTATACAGTTCCGTTAAAAAGTCTGCAATTAAAGTCTTTGTGCAGGTCTGAAGCGTACAGCAGCGGCAATAGCGGCTTTTTAGCAGCTTTAAGCTTTACCATACATGTTTTAATTCTCTTTTAAAGCTTTAGACGGCAAAGGGGTTGTAACATAAACTCTTATAAAGCCTAGAGTGGCATTTGGTTTACTTTATGCTACCCCTAGTGATATTTACAGCTATGAGCAGTTACGGAAGCAATAGTAGAACTTAAAACCATTTTCTGAACCCCTAAATCGCTGCTGTACAGCTAAAAGTTGCAAAATAGGTTGCTATTTCCACTAGTGTGCTAGTTGGGGTATAAATAAAAATAAAAAATTACATAAACAAAAACAAAACACACACGCCAAAATATTACAACAATGCATAAATTAAACAACAATGAAATATAACATAATTACATAATATAGGAATTTCGTTACAGATCTTCAACAGCATAAAGACACTTATTCAGTAGGAAACTTTTAAGTTGTTTTTTAAAGGAGCTTGAGTAGATAGCGCTTTTTATATATAGAGGCAACTTATTGAATAATATAACCGATTGATATCTGGGACTGTGCCTAACAATATTTAAATTAGGCTGTACCTTGTAGCGTATAATGTCTTGTCTCCGTGTGCCTTCTCTAATCTGTCGTTCTTCTGCTGTCTCATACTCATGCATATATTTTGCCATGTTACTTAGTAGTACAAAAACATAAATGCTCGGCACTGTAAGTATATTCAGATTAACAAAATGTTCACGGCAACTTTCTCTTTGTGGGATACGGAGTATTGTTCGAATTGCTCGTTCGATCGTTCGTTAATTCTGTTTTTTTTAATTAAAATTTCAACTGTCTAGCTGTCACGGTTCATAAGATACAGCCTGGTGACAGACAGACGGACAGACGGACAGACAGACGGACAGACAGCGAAGTCTTAGTAATAGGGTTCCGTTTTTACCCTTTGGGTACGGAACCCTAATAATAGGGTTCCGTTTTTACCCTTTGGGTACGGAACTTTAAAAATCAGTAACCGTTATGCGATGTGAAAATTATCGGGAAACACATCACATAAGCATTGTTTTATCAATTTCCAATCAAGTTTAGTCCAATAAAACTGCGCTATTCTCACCGCCGCGCCGTCGCCATAGCGTTATTTTATCTCGACCATCAATAAAGGCAGAAATATAGAAGAAAAGTAACAGAACCAGGGTTCAATAAAAAATGGCTTCCAGTAAAATCATTGCGGGCAGTTACATAGTAACACCTCTTTTTTTTGGATGGGAAACCATCAAATCAGTCGACTCCCCCCGCTCTGGGCGGAGCGGAATGGAGTGTCAGACTTGTACTGACCAAAACCCATCCATGATCCTTCTTAGCCCTTTGTGTTCCAGGGCCGCGGTATCTCTTTCGAGAAGTCCCGCAGCCCACATAGCCTCACCACACAACACCTTAGAAACATCTGCGGAGCCTTTTCCAAACTACACACATCAAAAGTATCTAGGGATCAACATATATTTTTGCAATAACTTTTCTCCTGATTGATATTAATTAAAATTTTCTTTAAGGATTCATCAAATAAAGTGTTTTCGTTTGTCACAGTAACGATAAACCAAGTCACCTTTGCATTAATAAAGAAATTTGCCATTTTCCTAATAAAGGGATTTTTGACATTTGAACCACTAACATTAAAGTTCGAAAAAATGACTGAAAACACAGTTTTCTTTAAAATTTTATTGGGTAACTTAAACAATTAATAATCCGTGTTTCTACCGCGAACACTAACAACACAAGAACATCGGTTTGGCATACTCAAAATGAGTTCATCCAAATCACGCTGTGGAATGGCCGCCCATGTTCGTTGCAACAACAAAAAAAGGTCTTCTTGCGACTGGATACCCTCCATATTCGGCAGAGCTCTTCTCTGTAGCATATCCCATGCATGCTCAATCGGGTTCAAGTCTGGCGACTGAGCAGGCCAGGGCAGGACATTGATGTTAGCTGCGGCGAGAGTCTGTCTTACAACTCTTGCGGTGTGCGGTCGTGCATTATCATGCATTAACTGAAATAAGGGACCGATTTGCACTTGTAGAGGAACGATGACGTCTGATATTGTATCGGACGTGATATCGTCTCAGCATAAATTTGAGCGTTGAGGTTGCCTCTGATCCAAATCAACTCAGTTCTTCCGCCGATCCAAATACCCGCCCATACCATGATGGTTCCACCACTATAAGGATGGACTTCCTGGCAGGATTTTAATCGCTGTTGGCGTCCAGGGGTTCTCCAGTGTCGTATACGTCTTGTATCCGGTCTCATACCAAAACGAGACTCATCAGAAAAGCACACGAAACGCCATTGTTCTTCTGCCCAATTTCTGTGTTCAAGAGCCCATTGATATCGAATCCTACGATTGTGCATTGCTATAGGTGGTACCCGTAGCGGTCTTCGGGAATGAAGGTTCACTTCATGCAAGCGGTTTCTGACTGTTTGGTCGCTAATTAAGTTCCCTGAAGAGTGATGAAGCCTCACGGCTAACATCATGGCGGTTATTGTTGGAGCTCTTCGAGTTAAGATTTGAATGTATCGGTCTTGTCTCCGTGTGGTGCAGCGATACCGTCCTCCATGGCGCTCAGCCACGGTACCAGTGCTTCGGTAACGTGTCCAAAGTCGACTGATAACACTCTGACTTGTATTCAGAGCTAAAGCTACAGTACGTTGCCGGGAACCAGCTTCTATCATTCCCACGGCTCTGAGCATTTCTTCCCTGCTTAAATGACGTCGCCGCTCCATAATAACGTTGGTTTTAATCAGTAGTAGGGAAACAGTAGCACTAATAATGTCTTCAATGCGTTGTATGTTTTTATAGGGAAAATATTGACAGCTTATTTTCATCTTTTACTCGAATTTGATTGAGAGTTCCTGATTCAAATTATGAAACGCACCAAAAAGGATCCATATAAATTTATAAAATCATAAATTTATTACAAAGCCACATCTCAATCTCAAGAAATCCGCATAAAAATGCTTGATCCCTAGACACTTTTGATGTGTGTATGTATGTTTGGATCGACGACCTGTCTAAATGGATTCTGAACGAGAATACCAGTATTTTCATGAAACGACTGCTTAGCTGACTTACCACAACCCAGTTCTACTTCTTCATGACCATGATTTCTATAGTTATTTAATTTTTGTTTCGACCAGAACTCAGTCAATTCGACGGCGTTGTGTGGCTTCGGATTGGCCTTAAAGTGCAGGTGGAGTTGCATAATGAGCAGGTCAGGAGGTGGACTATCGTTTTAAATGAAACTCAGCCGCACTCAGCCTTATCGGTATACCTCCACCAGACCAAGTTGTTACTGGAGCAGCCCACCTGGCTTCGCTGATTCTCCCACAACCCCAGTTACTCGGGAACATCATCTGCCTAGCCATTTCCCAACTATTTTGGGGTCGGCTTCCAGTCTAACCGGATGCAGCTGCGTATTTTACATGGAGCGACTGCCTATCTGACCTCCACAACCCAGTTAGTACTAGGTAATACGATACCACTTGGTAATACTGGTTATCAGACTTACGGGCCACTGACTTACCGTAACGACTGTCAAAGATCTACAAATGACAGCCGAGACCAACGGCATAAAGCACTTTCCGAGGCATGGAGGAAACCATCCACGGATCAATCTAGGCAAGCGCGGCTTAACCTTTAGGTCAACCCAAGTGGTGGTTATTTTTAGCCACGAGCTCCTACAGTTACTCGGGAACATGAAAGATATACAGGGTGTAAAGACCTCATCACGAAGCCGTCAACCAAGCATTCTGTACAACAAACTAAGTAACTTTACGCAAAAATTATTGCTGGGAAACAACTTTTTTGTTTGGGGTTTTAAAACCATGTTTTGTTGTAGAACTCAATGTAACGCACTCAAAACATTGTGCTGATGGATGGATTGAATAGTACGGGGGTCGTGGAGGTGTTTAAAGTAAAAATCTTTTATTAAAAACTTGTATTAAAAAAAAAAACTTGTCAAAAAGTTGGAACTTTGACCCCCAATATCTCTGTAACTAGAAGGTTCCCAGGTATGGTGTAGAACAAAAAAATGATCGCGATGACGAGGAGAACCAGTGCCTTTCGGCTTCGTTAAGAGGTGTTTTACACCCTTTATTATTTAGCCACGTCAATCAATATATCTGGTGCCTAAGCTTACTATATTTTCTGACCTGACTGTACATTTTCACCGGCGACTTTCTACATCGCAGTCACAATAAAGCTGGGCTGTTTTCTCTTTGTTAACAGTGACATTTCGCCTTCTAATGTATTCCGTTTCATAATGTGTTTGTTGTTGAGTGTTGTTTTCTATGTGGCGATTTACTAGTGGAATACTTGGAGATCAGGGAATCACCTTTTTCAATACACTTCCTCGAAAACTGGTCCATAATGCACTACGATTAGGTACAACATGCAATGCGTGCGTTTTTTTCCATTTTCTCGTAAATTGCCACAGTTAACTATACCTATACTTAGTCCAACTTGGTTCAATGCCTATAGTCTGAAGTGAATGTTTTTTTTTTTTTTATTTCGGTAAAGCACTACGCGTCTTTACGTCATAAATATTTTTTTAATGTTAAAATTGTGTTTATAAATAGAATATCATAGATAAACATGATTATTAATAATAGTTACTTTTATACACAAATTAATATTTATTTGTGTTCTGAATTCAAAAATATAAAATAAATCTATTTTTTATATTAGGCTGTTTAACAGCTTTATACCTTTGCCTCTCCTTCAACCTGGCGAAACCAAAGCGCGAAAAATAAGAAAATTAAAATCATAGTTTCTTATTTCGTGACAAAAATATTTTTCGTTATATTTTATTTTATTTCTTCAAAAGTGTATTGAAAAACGTCGTTTGATACACGTGGAAATTTGTTATTGCAGTTCTCGGCTCAAAAACACCCTCGCCTACGGCTCGGGAGTTATAATTCCGCCTCGAATGCGATAACAAACTTTCTCCACTTGTATCAAAATGTACTATATTCTCGCCTACCTAAAATACGTATGCGATTGTGCGCGTCAGGGGTAGCGCTTTTTTGTTAATGTTTTTGCATTAAAGTTTCACCCACGAACGTTCTCGGGTACTTTGAGAAAAAAAAATATCATGAGTTCAAATTGTGTATTTTTTAGGGTTCCGTAGTCAACTAGGAACCCTTATAGTTTCGCCATGTCTGTCCGTCCGTCCTCGCTTAATCTCTGTGACCGTTAGCACTAGAAAGCTGAAATTTGGTACCAATATGTATATCAATCACGCCGACAAAGTGGTAAAATAAAAATTGGAAAAAAATGTTTTATTAGGGTAGCCCCCCTATATGTAAAGTGGGAAGTGATTTTTTTTTTTAATTTCAACCCTAACGTGTGACATACTGTTGGAAAGGTATTAAAAAATGAATAGGGGTTTCTTAAAATCATTTTTTGATAATGTCAATAATTTCGGAAATAAGCGCTCCAAAAGTAAAACAATGTGTCCCCCCCCCCTCTAACTTTTGAACCATAAGTTTAGAAATATGAAAAAAATCTGAAAAGTAGAACTTTTTAAGGAATTTCTAGGAAAATCATTTTGAACTTGATGGAAACAACAGTTTTTGTACAAAAAAGACAAAAATTGTACAAAATAATTTCTGGACTAAGTTTGTAGTATATTCGTATATGCAAGCATCTTTACTTATTGGATACCCACCTTTAAACTCATAAGTGGGAACACTTATTGTGACGGACGGGAAACTACGGAACCCTACACTGAGCGTGGCCCGACACGCTCTTGGCCGGTTTTTTTTTTTTAATACAGTGCATGATATTACAAGCTGCTAAAAATATGGATAAGAAAAACCGAACCTTTGTAGCCACTTGAGCGAAAGCTTTTAAACTCGTTTTAGGGGAAACCCGGCCCACGACGGATAGTAGGTAGACCCGAAATGGTAGCGGTAGGACCAGTGTTGAATACAATTTAACGGAAACTGTGATTTAAAGTTCTTTTCCTATTTGGGTCGTGTTAGCACGAGCTTTTCAAGGATATCTCATACATACCGTATTGAAAAGATAAATTAGACAAGTTTTCATTGCCCAAGGTAGGACACCTATCTAGAGAAATAGAAATTGTGTTAAAATGAATATGCAGGTGGCACTGTAGGGACTGCAATACAATTGCTAATGTTTATTGGCGGTTACTGATTTTTACCATTGATTACTCCATATGTAACCCGAAAATTTACTTGTAAAAATAATAAAATCGCCGCATAGAATCCACACTAACGAAATATAAAATGTTCGAGCTGATAGAATTTGATGCAATAAGCGTCGTTTCCGAGTAAGTTGTACCTACCTCTAATCTTTTACGTGTCACGTTGTTTGTCCGCGATGGACTCCTAAACCACTTAACCGATTTGAATCAAATTTGCACACCGTGTGCAGTTTGATCCAGCTCGAAAGATAGGATAGCTTACATCTTAATTTATAGTCGCAATATTATTTTATTGCAAATGATTTGTCTATTATTTGACATTCACAATTATAAGGGGGGGGGGGGGGGGAATTAGAGGAAAAAAAATGTCCACCCGTGCGGAGCCGGGAAGGGCCGCTAGTCTATACTATACTATTAATATTATAAAGAGGTAACATTTGTTTGTAAGTTCGTATGTAGGTGGTAATCTCCGGAAGTAATGAACCGATTTTCAGAATCAGAATCAGAATTATTTATTTGTAAAACATAGGTGAAGAACATTATATACATTAATCATACATGTCAAGGTCTTAAATAGATAAGTGTTGCACTATGCTTTGTCATTGTTGACATACAAATATTAAAGTCAGGTTCATCAAAGTTAACAAAATTTTCTATCAATTTTATACAAATACATTAAAATAATCAATTTAATAATGTCCACTACAAGAAAGAAAAACAAAAAACACACACAAGAAGATCACAACAAAAGAACATGCGAGAAATTATTCGTCCGTTACATTAATAATATGAATTAATAAAATTACAGAATTTAATCAAATAGTCATCCAAAATTAAAATAGTCATCCAAGTCAACATTAATAATATAGATTTATAAAATTACATAATCTCATAGTTCATCATATCATAATTTAATCAAATAGTATTATCATTAAAATAGTCATCCAAGGTATAATAACATTTCTCAACTAATAACTTGTGAAGACAATACATTAAGCTCTTTTTCATTAACGCAGTATTACATTTCAACGTACATAGTTGATTTTCATATTGACTCCGAATGGGGGTCTTCTTAACTGTTGAAAATTTTGTAAATAAATGTGGATTTGATTTTATAAATAATGCAGTTTCTAATATATATTTAACTGGTAACGTTAATATTTTTAATTTCTTGAATGAATTTTTAAAATTGAATTTTAAATTTTTTTAAATTGAATTTTAAAAATTGTTTACTGGTAGAAAGCTACATTATTCGTGAGTACTATAGGCTATATTTTATTCCCGTACTCCCACGGGAACGGGAACTACGTGGGTGAAACCGCTGGACGTCGGCTAGTATATTTGTTTTTCGCCAACTGGTTGACACTTTCTTTGGCCAAAGAAATGCCATTCAACATGGCAATGCTGCCCGTCTTCTGGGCACGTTTGGAGGCTGCAATATGGGCTAAAGAAGGAGACGAAGATCAAACAAAAGATGAATAGATTGTGTGTGAGGAATGATATATAAGGAGTCAATGATAGCGTGACTGCCGACAGTGTGGAATGGAATGTAAAACTATGTTGCGCTGGTAGATGATGATATCTAAAGGCGACTACAGGAGCTAAATTAGCAACTCTATTTGTGGTGGTTCAAACTTCGTTTGAAATACTGTTAGAATAAAGTTCTAATCGGCTTGCAATACAAAGTGGTTGTTACGCCAGTCACTGCGAGCCGAATAGTGCGAAATTAGTGTTTTTTTCCGATTTACCTAAAATCTATTGATTGGACTAAAAAAGTAAAACACTATGATGCTAATATGTTGCTTGCTTGTAGAATTATTTGCCAAAAAGTCAGAATGATCGCATGTATTTTAATACGGTTTTTACTCATTAGAAGATTTTTTTAGAGATAAGTTCGTTATTTTTTTTTATCGAATAAATTTTGTTGTATTATGTTTTCAAAACACTATCGTACTAGCATAAGCCTGAAGAATATCATATATTTTTCTGGTTTTGTTTATTGCAGTGAGGAGCTCGTGGCTAAATATTAACAGCCGCTCGGGTCGATCGTTAGGTTAAGCCGTGCTTGCCTAAGTTGGTCTGTGGATGGGTGACTGCCCATTACATACCGAGTTTCCTCCGTGCCTCGGAAAGCACGTTAAGCCGTTGGTCCCGGCTGTCATTTGTAGATCTTTGACAGTCGTTAGGTAGTGAGAGGCCCGAAAAGTCTGACAACCAGTCTTACCAAGGGGTATCGTATTACCCGGTACTAACTGGGTTGTGGAGGTCAGATAGGCAGTCGCTCCATGTAAAATACTGGTATTCAGCTGCATCCGGTAAAACTGGAAGCCGACCTCAACACAGTTGGGAAAAGGCTAGGCAGATGATGTTTATTGAAGTGAATCATATGCTTTTTTTGCATTTTAAAACCCGCCTTTAGCTCTTGTAATCGCCTTAATGAATGCCGTAGGCATGTGGAATTTTACACAGCTTATAGCAGTAGAGAGCTCTTCTTATTCAGATGACTAAGTAAGTCGCCTTGCTTGCAATGCTTTAGTGATTTTAGGCCACTCAAAGAAGTATTACAGTCCAAAAACTCATGTTTATGATACTTATTGAAAAAGTCAAATCATCAAATTCGATCAATTTAGAAAAAGTAACCAAATAATGCAAATGTCTATTCTTTCATAGTTTTGAACCAGGGTCTAGAACAAGCTTTCGAAGACACGACACTTATTTACAAGTATGTAGATAAGACGAAAAGAGTTTCCATACCAGGCTGTCAAAAAAAACAACAGTGCCAAAAAAGTCATCTTATAAAAACCCAACTTGTCAAATACACCACAACAACAATATTTATTTATAAGTAACCTCAAAATTCCAGTGTTATTAAGTAAATAAATAAAATTAAAATAGAAATGTTAAAATAACTCAACATGAACAAATTAAAGAAGAGTGTAAAGTCATGGCGTGCCCCCAGGCCTGTGGAAGAGTTGACCAGGAGTCAATACTCCCTGGTGTCGACGGACCTGACTGATGGAGCGGTTCAGCTGTGGCTGGGTCTGCCTGATGAGGTCAAGTATGACCCTGCGTTGGAGCAGTTCCGCCAGCACTATGAAAAGGAGCATGGTGAGTCAGAAATATACTTTTTAGATTTAATTTCTTCTGGGTCTTGGTGGTCGTAAGAGACTGCTGCGTTACATTGGGTTAGATGCCTGGGTTGGGCCGATGTTTTTGAGGTTCTTTCATACAGAAAATACTGCATTTGTCTGGAATAGGGAATATGCAAGAAATTTTTCTTGGCTTGCAATATGCTTTCCACATATTACATGGGACTTTTTTTTTTCAAGGAGCTCGTGGCTAAATAATAACAGCCGCTCGGGTCGATCGTTAGGTTAAGCCGTGCTTGCCTAGGTTGGTCTGTGGATGGGTGACCGCCCATTACATACCGAGTTTCCTCCGTGCCTCGGAAAGCACGTTAAGCGGTTGGTCCCGGCTGTCATTTGTAGATCTTTGACAGTCGTTGGGTAGTCAGAGGCTCAAAATGTCTGACAACCAGTCTTACCAAGGGGTATTGTATAACCCGGTACTAACTGGGTTGTGGAGGTCAGATAGGCAGTCGTTCTATGTAAAATACTGGTATTCAGCTGCATCTGGATGGACTGGAAGCCGACCCCAACATAGTTGGGAAAAGGCTAGGCAGATGATGATGATATTACATAGGACTTAATATAACTGGTGAAACTAGCGAGCTCAATATTTACACATCTGCCTAACCCTTCGAAAATATTAGGCGTAATATTACGAAATATCGAAAGATCCCCAGATTTAGAAAAACAAAAATATGTTCTTGTCTAGCAATGATATTCTTCTAATAAACAGATATGTTAAACACGGAAAAAAGCGTTCCGCGGGACAGAACCAGCTCACATACACGCAGTGACGCAGAATAAAGGCAAAACGACCCAATTGGCCCGTTTTCGAGTCTTCACGATTGCGAGCTCACAACATATCTGTTTAAGGCGATTACAACAGCTAAATTAGCAACTCTATTTGTGGTGGTTCAAACTTCGTCTGAAAAATTCTGCGGGCGGAATAGTGCGAAATGAGTGGTTTTTGCGATTTACAAAAAATCTATTGATTGGACTAAAAAAGTAAAACACTATGATGCTAATAAGTATGTTGCTTGTAGAATTATTTGCCAAAAAATCAGAATGATCGCATGTATTTTAGTATGGTTTTTACTCGTTAAAAGAAATTTTTTGAGATAAGTTCGTAATTTTTTTCTATCGAATAAAATTAGTTGTATTATGTTTTCAAAACACTATCGTACTAGCTTAGATCCTGAAGAATATCATATAGTTTTCTAGTTTTGTTCATTGCAGTGAATCATATGCTTTTTTGCATTATAAAACTCGCGTTTAGCTCATGTAATCGCCTTAATAGAATATCATTGTTGTCTAGATTCACTTTGCATATTTTGTCAAAGATCCAATTTGTAGTGTTATTTTTAGTTCATCAAATAGTTGCGCTATCCAAAAGTTCAATCGCATTAAAATTGTCAGCTATATTTGGCTAGGACTCAGCCCAGAATCTTTGCTAAAGATACACTGATGGACGTCAACCGGGTAAAGCCGACGACAGACTGCAGCCACACGACTGATTTCTATGTAGTAACTAAAGCCTACCGAAGGACCGAAACGTGGTCGCTCACAATTGGGCCTCATCAGAAGGCTTAAAGTCACCGAAAGCGCAATGGAGAGGGCTATGCTCGGAGTTTCCTTGCGTGATCGAATCAGAAATGAAGACATCCGCAAGAGAACCATGGTTACCGACGTAGCCCGAAGAATTGCCAAACTTAAGTGGCAGAGGGCAGGGCACATTGCTCGCAGAACGGATGGCCGATGGGGCCGAAAAGTTCTGTAGTGGCGACCGCGAACCGGAAGACGTTGCGTTGGAAGGCCTCCCACTAGGTGGACCGATGACCTGGTGAAGGTTGCGGGAATCCGCTGGATGCGAGTTGCACGGGACCGTTAAATGTAGCGACACTTGGGGGAGGCCTATGTCCAGCAGTGGACGTCTTTCGGCTGAAATGATGATGATGAACTAAAGCCTATGGCACACCGGGGATGACACGGCAAGGCATATTATCTTTAGCATATCATATCAGCATAGCATAATCAGCCTACAATGTTCCCACAGCTGGGACACGCAACCTCAATCGTTTCTAACGCCACCACTTGTTTTCTTAAGGCCCTTCTAACCCTAAAATTTGCAACTCTATTTGTTGTGGTTCAGACTTCGTTTGAAATACTTGTTAGAATAAAGTTCTAATCAGCTTGCACTACAAAGCGGTTGTTACGTCAGTCACTGCGGCCGAATAGTGCGAAATTTGTGTTTTTTTGCGATTTACCAAAAATCTATTGATTGGTCTAAAAAAATAAAACGTATAAGACCTGCTTTATAGCTAATTCAGTTAGTATGCAAAGTTTCATGATCTAATTTGAAGTACTTTTTAGGGTTCCGTACCCAAAGGGTAAAAACGGAACCCTATTACTAAGACTTCGCTGTCTGTCCGTCTGTCCGTCCGTCTGTCCGTCTGTCTGTCACCAGGCTGTATCTCATGAACCGTGACAGCTAGACAGTTGAAATTTTCACAGATGATGTATTTCTGTTGCCGCTATAACAACAAATACTAAATATAGTCAATGGTACGGAACCCTTCGTGTGCGAGGCTGACTCGCACTTGGCCGGTTTTTTGAATACCAGCGTTTTATTGTTCGATTTGGAGGTAACTTTGGATTTTTTTTTCTATCGAGAAAAAAATATGGAATCGTGTTTTTGCCATACATAGTACTTAGCATTAATCCTCAACTTTGTCATATATGTATTTAAAAATTAATGCTGCAGTATTTTAGGCGTAACGGAGGATCATGCTAAGCCATTTGAGGGATATATAGCCCTTAAATACTCAAAACAACTAAAAATGTTCCTGTCAACGTTGCTCAGGAGTTAAAATATCCTTGTAGCACTTTATGTAAGTTTGCCATGGCAATAAATGGAAACTCCAATGAAATATAGGTACATAGGGGTCACACATTAAGGTTTTCTTAAACAATAATCAGCGACACCATAAAAAGATATTTATGTTGAGTAACACTTACCATATTTGAAAATGACATTTTGACGAGTAAATAATAAACTTGCAACCTTGAAATATTGAGGTAAATGGACTTGTTTTTAGGCATCATTGGTTGGTGATTAGTACCTAGAAAAACTACCTTGAAATCAAATATATTTAAAGTCTTCTTCTTAGTCGTTCA
This sequence comes from Xestia xanthographa, assembly GCA_905147715.2. Lineage (NCBI taxonomy): Eukaryota > Metazoa > Arthropoda > Insecta > Lepidoptera > Noctuidae > Xestia > Xestia xanthographa. The sequence continues at coordinate 12,997,745 of LR990667.1, read as the reverse complement.
CTCTTGACAGAGTGGTCGTGGTCATGAGGGATCGCCCACAACAGCGGTCGCTGCCTTCGCGATCCTTTTCCACCGGTCTCTATTGGTCGCATGGCGAGCACATTCTGCCAGAGGGATCTTGGTGACAGATTTAATGGAGTCTGTCCATCGGGTTGGTGATCGACCACGTGGTCCCGTGCCTTCGACTCTACCCTAAACTACCAAACGCTCCATGGAATTATTGTTGCGGGTAACGTGCCCAAAGAATCTGAGGATTCGTAATTGCACAAGCGACGACAGTCTTTGTTTAATATTGAGTTCTTTGAGTATTGACACGTTAGTCCGATGAGTGGTCCAGGGAATCTTTAGCATGCGCCTCCAACACCACTTCTCAAGGGCGTCAATCTTGCGTCGGTCCCTGCATACGCAATGTCGATGTCTCCGCTCCTTAGAGGAAGAAAAGTAGGTTAAAGTAGTTTGTGTAATTTTGCGATAGCTCTATGGGCGTTCGTCATCAGACACCTCCTTTCTAGCCATAATTATGATATATCCTTCACACATTTCAATCATCGTCTACATTCATCTTTACACTCAATTTTTTATTTTCCTCACGACATTTTCCTCATTACTCCGCATCAAAGGCCATACTAAGCCAACCAATTACCATATCACTTTCAGAGTCATTTTTGAAGATAAGAAAAATATTTTAAAAGCACGTGTATTTGTTTATAAGCAGGAGCTCATGGCCAAATAAAAACAGCCGCATGCGATCGATCTTCAAGGCTAACTAACGCTTACCGAGGTCGATCCGTGGATGGGATGGGTGACGATTCCTTACATACCGAGTTCCCTTCTCGCCGTTTGTCTCGGCTGTTATTTGAAGATTTTTGATTGTTTTTACGAGTAGGCAAAAGCCTGGAAATCTGACTACCTGTCTTACCAAAGGTCTATCATATTCCCAATTACACCCATACGCCTATTACATATTCAAATTGCAAGTAGTGGGCAAAAAAAACCCTTTCGTTTGCTTGGTTCCCTTCTAAGTGAACGTCAAAAGATGTGTAACCTATCTACTATTTTTATATAAGAGCAAATAGGAAAAGCATCAAGAAATACATCCACAACCTTCTCTACTGGAGACGATCCCTAAAAGCCGGCAGCATTGCCAAATAAAACAGAGTGCTAACCCGAAAAAGATGTTCAAAGGGGATGGCGGGGTCTTGAGAGCCACCAAAGAATTTTGGAGGCTGAAAAGGTTGTCCTCCATGTAAAATACTGGTGTTCAGCTGCGTCATGTTAGACTGGAAGCCGACCTCAACATAGTTATTTATAAGGAAATAAAAATAACAGTGGGTTTGCAATTTCAAATACTTGCAAAACGTTTATTATCTTAAATCAAACGCTATCTCTGTTTACCCAAGATTTTTTGTCAGCGTTCCAAGCTCTAGGCTATATTTAAACCGGTCGGAACCAGTTCGCACCGGTATCTAGCTATATGTTGTTCTGCCGTCTCGCTCTGTCTGCGAATTTTTGCACGTTTCTTACGCGATTTTAAACTCTATTTAGAGAAAAACAAACTGATGCAGGATGTTTTGAGCGATATTTTTTTTGGATGTGCAAAAAACGTGTCTATGTTTTGCAAATAAACTAGATCATTAGTACAAAAACTGATCCAAACTGTACTTGTAAAATTTCAAATTACCAAAACCACAAACATCCTGTATAATAACCAGTCCAAACCAGTTACCGCCGGTTACCTACATTCAAACGTCTTTCAGAATCAGGCATCATTAATTGTCTAGCCTTTTCCCAACTACATAATTATGATAGGGTCGGCTTCCAGTCTAACCGGATGCAGCTGAATACTAGTATTTTACATGGAGCGACCGCACAGCTGATCTCCAAAACTCAGTTAGTACTGGGTAATACGATACCCCTTGGGAAGACTAGTTATCAGACTTTCGGGCCACTGACTACCTGTAACGACTATCAAGATTAGATAAGATTTATTTATTTGCTTAAACATACAATCATAAAAAGTGCTTGTAGGATGACATAAATAAAAATTCGTTCGGACATGTTTGCTACATACATACTATTATGGCGTGAAAATGTTTTGAGTAATAATAATGCAAATAATAATGTCAAAAGTTAATGAGAGGTTTTCCTTTTGAGGTTTTAAAAAAAAAACTTAGTTTCCAAGAACTCTATAGATGGCGTTGAACTTACTATGCCAAAGCCAAAACGCTTGAATAAAAAAACATTTTGTCACGTCATATACTCTCGTTGACTGACACTTTCATTTGCCTATCCTTCCGAATATAACCAACATTTCTCGCGCTTTGTTAAAATCAGTTTTTTTCGGTTCCGTTCCTTGCATTATCATACTTACTCCTAGCGCCATCTATCCAGCGACTAGGGAAGAGCTAAAAAGAAAATCCCTCATTACACAGTCATGTCAAACGTAGGTAAGTAGTTACTAGTTAGACTTACAAATGACAGCCTAGACGATTCCGATGCACGGAGGAAACTCGGTATGTAAAGGACGGTCATCCATTCACGGACCAACCAGGACATAATGGTGGAAGGGACCGACCGACACGACGTGAAAAAAAAATCAGTTGTACCATATATTTTGACCGTGTAGATACTGCACCAGATGGCTCTAGCAGTGGCCAGATGACATACAATACAACATAGAAATTGTTTCATCGCGGTGACCGTCTTCGCGTATCTGTATGCTGGAGGCGGATGCTTCGAATTCCATGGACACTATGAACAGCCAAACGCACAAATGTTTCTATCCTCTCCTAACTTGAAATCAAGACCCGATTGTCTACCTACAGTTTGCTTACAGCGTATTTTGACCTATTTCGGCCACATAATGCGAAGAGGAGATAGCAGCCTTGAAAAGCTGGTCATTGTTGGTAATACCGAAGGCAAGAGAGCGCAAGGCAACACGATGGTCCGACCAAGTCAAAGAGGCTATGTCCTCAAGCAAATTTCAGCAGGTGGTGATGGCAAGTTTGGGTCTGAGTAGATGGAGGCAGATTGTCCGTTTAAAGGGGTCCAGTGACCACGATCCTCAGTAATGAGGGACCGATATTCTGTTAAAAGTCCATCTAAGGTAGCTCAGCTCAAGGTTTCAAGGTTAAATTGTTACCAATACCACCGACTGTACACGTTGTTTTCTCTAGCTTCACACCATTTTAATTCTGTCTGGGATATAGAGTACCTAGCTAGTGTTTATAAACAGTTCTAGTCTAGGGTATATTTAACCGTTCTGATCCAGTTTGCGCCGCTTCTAATGTGGGGTGAACGACCTTTTACTAACTAGAAACGTTGTAGATTGTTTTTCAGATAGTATTTTGGGGTTTGTGTGGACTATATCACGCTTGTAATTCCCTATGGGGTTAGCAGAGGAGTTGCATGTTGAGGTGAAGACACGTATTGCCTTTAAGGGCTATATATCCCTCAAATGGCTTAGCATGATCCTCCGTTACGCCTAAAATACTGCAGCATTAATTTTGAAATAAATATATAGTAAAGTTGAGGATTAATGAATTTTATGTTATGAATGAATCGAAGATGAAGAGATGTTTTACACCCTTTATGTAGGTATTTAACACATTTTCTTTTTTAAGTAAGTATTTGGAATTCGATTTAATTTTCAATGTAGCAAAAATAATAAAAATCCACGATGGGAGAAATTAGTTAATGACAAACAAGCGAAACCTCATATAGATGAGTACTAATAAGTTTTTATTTTGTTAATTTGTATGAACATACAAATGTTTAGGTATATCCGTTAGTTTACATTTTCTTATTATATCTGTCTTTCTAGGCTTTATTGTTTCGTTTATTGAGGTAGTTTTCACGACCTCTTGCGACCTATAGAGGACCCACAGGTTGAAAAACACTGCTCTAGACCAATTAGGTAGACTGTGCATAGACTAGACATTTCATTGGGACAAGCCCGCCACACTGTTCCCAAACCACTGTAACTCCTGAAAGCCAGAATCAACAGTGGCGACCACCAGAAAAGCGCCGAGACAATGAAGCTCGACGAAGTCCCAGAGAATGAATTTAACTGTCTTGGATCCCGCAACGAAATTAATCAGAAAAGTATAGCGGAGGAGTAGGAAAATCCGCAATTTCCACTTCCCTCCATATCAGCAGGAGACAGAAAGAAACAAGGCCAATAGGCGCAAAGGGACGTTTACAACTGGGATAGGCCCAGTTGCCTAGCACCACGGATAAAATATTAACATTAATGGGTCCTAAGTTGTGAGCAGTCTAGTATAGACTAGACAGTGGTAGACTGGTTCAAAATATTTGTCTTTCGTACTTTTTAATGAGTCGCAGTTAAAGACACATTGTGCTCGTAAATATTGACATTCAGCCACATCTGGAGAGTCTGTAATAGTCCTTGACATGCATGCATGGCCATTACTTTAAAAGTATGTATATTTATTCTGACTGCATCTGTAGTTCGCACAGGCGGCAAGCGAGGCCGCTGTGCAACGCATGTATAGTTTAGAACTGGTTTGAACTGGATAATGGTGTCGATTCAGCACTGCAAGTACGTAGCAATCGATAACGATCGAATCGATACGATTCGATAAATCCGACTTTTCGATTGGTTAAAAACTCATTTTGTCGAGAATAACTGTCAAATTTATCGAATCGTATCGAATCGAGTGCTACGTACTTGCACTGCTGTTGTGTACAAACTAAACTTAATTTAGGCTATTGCTATTTTTTACTAAAAGGCAGTGCGTGAAAAGGACGGGTGTAGCTATGAACTAAGTTAGAGATGTCAAACTATAGTTTATGCCTTGCGCTTCACCGTGTTTTTAGTCGACATGTTTTTACGTGCAGCCTTCATTTGAATGGAAATATTAGTTCCAACTAAATTTGACAGCTCTAAATTATGTCCGTCTCTTTCTCGTTTTATTAGAGAGAAAAAGATAGCAATAGCCTAAATTAAGTTTTGTTTGTGCACAACAGAATCGACACCATTACAAGTTTAGATGTGTAATAGAAAGTTGTGTAAAACATCTATAATTTATTGCGTTATTTACGTTGTCGAATATAAAATCGGTCAAACACTTGCAGCAAAGGCTTGCTTAGCCCGCATGGAGGTCTAAAATTATCCAACGTGAACGTACAACCAGTATTAAATCAATCCTATGTGGAATATTCTATCTTTGTGCCAAATCCATTACGCTAAAATACTATATAATTTTTAACAAACAGACAGATTTACTTTCCCTTTCCCATGTATAATATTATATGAACTAGCTTATGCCCGCGGCTTCGCCCACGTGGAGTTCGATGTCCCACGGGATCGTACTATCGGGATAAAAAGTATCCCATATGTTAATCCCGGTCATAAATTAACAGCCACACAAAACACACGCACACACACTCACACTCACACGCACACACACACACACACACACACACACACACACACTCACACACACACACACACACACACACACACACACTTACTCAACACAAAATTATAAATCTTGTCTACTTATGATAAATACTACCTATGATAAATATGTTATTATTAATAATTCTAATTCTTCTTTCTTTTGTTATGGAAGAGCGGAGTCTTCTAATACAGGCATTGTTTGCTTGAAAGAAGGCTCCAATTTTTTTTAATATCTATAAAAAATACTAAGTTATAAGCATTTGAAACTGCTGATTAGACGGAGAGATTCGATATAGCGAATGACGTCATTCGCTACATCGACGTACAAAATCCATACTAAATTCTGTTTATCTAGAAAGAGATAGAAACAAAAGTTTAAATGGTTATAACTTTTGTGTTGTTTGGCCGATTTATGTCATGTTTTCGCTTTTAGTCATTATTTTTATAGATTTTTAACATTCCTTATCGAAATGAAAAAAAAATGTATGCATATTCCCTATTTTGAATTCGAATTTTGATTTTTTTAATTTGAATAAATTTTAGCTATATGCCAAACCAAATCTGGTCAGTCAGTAGTTTTTGCGTCAACAAACATCTATGATCCATCCTCACAAACTTTCGCATTTATAATATAATAAAGTATATATAATAATAAAAGTATATATACTTATAGTAATATAAAGTAGGATTCTTTTTTTTTTCATTATTTTATTGCAACACTCGTATTTGTATCATTCGATCCGCACTCAACTCACCCGAGCTAAGTCAAACCAGTTCAATCCAGTACGTTGTTCTTCTCTGCTCTTCTATGTTTTAATCCAGGCTACAAACTATCTTATTGCAAAATTTGATCCAAATCCGTTGAGTCGTTTTTGCGTGAAAGAGTAACAAACATCCATACATCCGGACATTCTCACAAACTTTCGCATTTTATAGATAACTAGCGGACGTCACCAGTTTTCACCCGCGTAGTTCCCGTTCCCGTGGGAGTACGGGGATAAAATATAGCCTATGTTACTCATGGTGAATGTAGCTTTCTAATGGTGAAAGAATTTTTGAAATCGGCGCAGTCGTTTTTGAGTTTATTCAATACAAACATACACATACACAAAAATACAACTCGTTCCTCTTTATAATATTAGTGTAGAAGAGTTGATAATAGTAGGACCTCCTAATACTGTATCGTGAAAAACAGGGGGTCTAAAATGGCCGCTTTTTCAGAATCGTATTATGAATCACGATAAAAATTTAAAATTCTTAAAATGGGCTTTAATTTCATTATCATAAAATCCATTTTAAGAATTTTAATTTTTTAACGTGATTCATATTGCGATTCTAATTAAGATCTGCTGATTTCATCAACTTTATTCCCCCAAGGATTGAATAGGTTTGAAGTTTGTCTGTTTCAACGGATGGTAAGGGTAGGTTTTCAACGCGAAAAACTAAAAAAAAAAAATGTAATAATTAACAAAAAAAAAACAATTATATACAGGGTGTTTGGTGCATCGTTTGCCAAATTGAACGGGTCGAAAGGAGGGATCATTTGCTGTCTCTTCAGCCACAACAACTTGTCCTTGACCCCACGAATTATTTCATTGTATTATTATTTTTCAAAATTGTTAAAATTTGTCATTCTTTATAAAGGGTGTAAAACACCTCTTACCGAAGCTGAAAGACACTTGTTCTCCTCGTCCCTGTGATATTTTTTTTGTTCTACATGATACCTGGGAACCTTCTAGTTACGGAGATATTGGGGGTCAAAGTTCCAACTTTTTGACAAGTTTTTTTTTTAAATTCAAGTTTTGAATGTAAGATTTTTACTTGAAACACCTCCACGACCCCCGTACTATTCAATCCATCCATCAGCACAATGTTTTGAGTGCGTAACACTGAGTTCTACCACAAAACATGATTTTACATTGATTGTTTATTTTTCAAAATCGTTAAAAGTCGTTCTTTATGATTGTCAAATAAATATTATATCAGACTGCTTTGTAAACATACATTCTCATGCTTTAAAAGTCAACACGATTGGGCGTCATTGACAAAATTAACTTCCCAAAATTGGTCAATCTTGTCAACTACACCGACTCTAAATTACACGTAATTTCCTTTTGAAAAAATACCAAATAATTATGTAAATGATCATCATCATGGGATTTTGAAAAGCAAAAACTAATGATTTTAGACCAAATGACAACAATGTTAGTAATTATGTTTATAATTATTTTAATGATGATCCTTTGTCAAAGTTGAGCATAGGTACTATCGAGGACACTCCCGCCTGACCACCACTAAGCTTATTTTTGCTTGCACTCGCAACATAGAAACGCTCTCTAGCCCCGCCCCGTTGACTTTGTATAGAAATAATGAATGAAAAGATACCGAATCGGACGAGCGCACTGACGACGCACGCCAAACGAGAGTTATTGTTATTTTGCGCGCCAAAGTTGAGGCTTTCCTAATAGGCCCAAACTTTAAGGGGGTGTGGCTCGGCGCCTTCACATGTTTTAAGCGAAAAAAAATTAAAATGGTCAGGCGGAAAAGAACCCGATACTACAAAGTCAAATTCAAATCTAAACTCAAGGTTCTGAAAGCGTTTAAAAAACATAAAACATGCCTGCATTCTACGAATCTATGACAGAGTGGTGAATTGTTCACTCAAAAGAGCTTCTATGCAACCAGTCTTACCAAGGGGTATCGTATCACCCTACTAACTGGGTTGTGGAGGTCAGATAGGCAGTCGCTCCATGTAAAGTACTAGTATTCAGCTGCATCTTGTTAGACTGGATGCCGACCCCAACATAATTGGGGAAAAGATAGGCAGATGATGAGAGCTTCTATGCAATTGGCCGACAGGGCCGTGAAGTTCTGTGTTAACGACCGCGAATGCATATCGTTGGAAAGCGTCTCACAAATGGGACGGTTTTCTGAACGCCACCGCCGGGGAAAGTCACTGGTAACGAGAAATACCGGACCTGTCGACGTAAAGTAGACGAACTAGGCATAGTAAACATGCACCTCCACCTAACCTTGTAACTACTTAAGGCCCGTCTAACCCTAAAATTAGCAAGTCTATTTGTGGTGGTTCAAACTTCGTTTGAAAAACTGTTAGAATAAAGTTCTAATCAGCTTGCACCACAAAGCGGTTGTTACGTCAGTCACTGCGGGCCGAATAAAGCGAAATGAGTGGTTTTTTGCAATTTACAAAAAATCTATTGATTGGACTAAAAAAGTAAAACACTACGATGCTAATAAGTTGCTTGTAGAATTATTTGCCAAAAAATCAGAATGATCGCATGTATTTTAGTATGGTTTTTACTCGATACAAGACATTTTTAGAGATAAGTTCGTGATTTTTTTCTATCGAATAAAGTTAGTTATATTATGTTTTTAAAACACTAACGTACTAGTATATCATATATTTTTCTGGTTTTGTTTATTGCAGTGAATCATATGCCTTTTTAGGGTTCCGTAGTCAACTAGGAACCCTTATATAGTTTCGCCATGTCTGTCCGTCCGTCCGTCTATCCGTCCTCGCTTAATCTTTGTGACCGTTAGCACTAGAAAGCTGAAATTTGGTACCAATATGTATATCAATCACGCCGACAAAGTGGTAAAACAAAAATAATTTTTTGATAATGTCAATAATTTCGGAAATAATCGCTCCAAAAGTAAAAAACAATGTGTCCCCCCCCCCCCCTCTAACTTTTGAACCATAAGTTTAGAAAATATGAAAAAAATCTGAAAAGTAGAACTTTATAAGGACTTTTTAGGAAAATCATTTTGAACTTGATAGAAACAACAGTTTTTGTACAAAAAAGACAAAAAGTTGTACAAAATAATTTCTGAACTAAGTTTGTAGTATATTCGACCTTGATATAACCGATTGATATAACCGAGTGATTGATGATACCTTTAAACTCATAAGTGGGAACACTTATTGTGACGGACGGGAAACTACGGAACCCTACACTGAGCGTGGCCCGACACGCTCTTGGCCGGTTTTTTTTGTATTATAAAACTCGCGTTTAGCTCAAGTAGTCGCCTTAAATAACAATGATGTGAGTCTGTTGAGTAGTCGAGTCTTTTACAGACAGCCAGCCACACTATTCCCAAACCACTGCAACTTCTGAAAGCCAAAATCAACAGTGGCGACCACCAGAAAAGTGCCGAGACAATGAAGCTCGACGAAGTCCCAGAGAAACAATTTAACTGTCTTGGATCCCGCAATGAAATTAATCAGAAAAGTATAGTGAAGGAGTAGGAAAAACCATAATTTCCACTTCTTTTACAGACAGTCTATACACTAATATTATAAAGAGGAAATATTTGTATTTTTGTATTTTTGTGTGTGTGTATGTTTGTAATGAATAAACTCAAAAACTACTGCGCCGATTTCAAAAATTCTTTCACCATTAGAAAGCTACATTCACCCTGAGTAACATAAGCTATATTTTATCCCCGTACTTCCACGGGAACGGGAACTACGCGGGTGAAACCGCGTGACGTCCGCTAGTCTATAATATCTATACATATAATAAATCTGTAGAAAAGTCATTTTTGTACATTGAAAAAATTGAAAAAAAAAATAGCCAGCGTGTGAAAAGATAAGTAACAGAACCCATTTCCATCATTTTTGAAATTTTTGTCTGTTTGTCTGTTTGTCTGTTTGTCTGTTTGTTTGTGCGCACATCACGTAAAATCTACGAATTCAATGCTGACAATGTTTATACATAAAAATTGTGTGTAACTTGGGGTATGATTTAGTGTTTGTTTCATTGAAATCGGTTAATTCTATCAAAAGATATATGAACTTAAAGTTTTCAAGAAGAACTAATCATCAAATGTAAGATACATACATGCAGCGACATCTGTTGAACTAAAATTATACCAATGACTAAAAATGTGCTCACCACAGTCATAACTTTTAAATCGACTGACCAGCTTTAAAAAAAATTATAGCATAGGTAATATACTTTAGCAGTTTAACATTTTGGTCGATAGACGGCGTTGTTTATTTCACTCCATTTTCTGAATTGAATGACCCTCGCCCGTGTCAGTTGCCTATTTTTTGTTTTTTTTTTTTCAGATGGGAAATCATCAAATGACTCCTCCTGCTCTGGGCGGAGCAGGAGGGAGTGTCAGACTTTTACTGACTAAAACCCAGCCATGTTCCTTCATCGCCCTTTTGTTCCGGGGCCACGGTATCTCTTTCGAACAGTCCCGCAACCCCGGCAGACATCGGTCCTTGCGGATCGGCCCTTCCTTTTTGCTGACTCTCTTTTAGGCGCGCGTGGAACACGAACGCGCCGTCGACACGGCCTGTCGTCATGAGACGGACGGACGGCGAGCTAGCCCATAGCCCACCGTCCACAGGTCCGCGCCTACGGTGGCCGTGGGCCACGTGGTTGCCCCGGAAGCCCGGGGCGACTGCCGCGGCGGCCGGGACGTTGAGAGGTTCTCTCCCTCTCACGTTCCGCCACCTCCTTCTCTAGCATTACTGCTTCGCAGAAGGAGGTGACGGCGTCCCATTCCGTCTCGCTCCGGACCATGGCTTGCACCAGGGCCGGACGCAAGAGGTCGCCGCCGCAAACGTGTAAATTGCCTCAAGATTGGTTTTTTAACCGCCGAAACAAAAAGAAGGCAGTTCGAAGCACGGATAACTTTTACAGAGAAGTCCGTACATGGTCCTTTTGTTTGTAAAAAGCGTAGGTACATCTCAAAGTTGGTCCCATTTATAATTGAAAAATCGTGTTTGGGCTAATTTCTTGCACCTTTGATGAGAACTTTCGACCTAGCTGGAGTATAACTGTCATCGAGTGTCTAAGGATGAAGGAGGTGGCGGAACGTGAGAGGGAGAGAACCTCTAAACGTCCCGGCCGCCGCGGGAGACGCCCCGGGCGTCCGGGGCCACCACGTGGCCCCGGCCTGTGGACGGTGGGCTATGGGCTAGCTCGCCGTCCGTCTGTCTCATGACGACAGGCCGTGTCGACGGCACGTTCGTGTTTGACGCGCGCCTCGAAGAGAGTCAGCAATAGGAAGGGGTCCGCAAGGGCCGATGCCTGCCGGGATTGCGGGACTGTTCTAAAGAGATACCGTGGCCCCTGAACACAAAGGGCGATGAAGGAACATGGATGGGTTTAGTCAGTAAAAGTATGACACTGCCTCCTGGTCCGCCCAGAGCGGGAGGAGTCATTTGATGATTTCCCATCCGAAAAAAAAAGGCTGTCGAGGTAAGCCCTTTTTTGGAAAAACATAAGTAGATTATTAATGCAAATATATCGAAGAAATTAAATGTTACCCACTTGGATCTACGTAGGTATATATCTACTAATATTATAAAGCTAAAGAGATTTTGGTTGGTTGAACGCGCTAATTACAGGAAAACTTTTAGTGTTGAATAGTTATCGAGGATGGCTATAGGTTATCTAACATCACGCTATAATTAAAAGGAGCGGAGCATCAATGATAAATGTTGCAAAAACAAGGAAAATTTATTTCTTTCGAGAGCTTCCTTTGCTGGCGCTGCATAAACGGTTAAAGTTGCGCAACAATCATGTATTAGGGAATTGTTCGTTTTAAAGCGTTCTAAAAAAAACCGCGATAGCATTATGTCTATCTTTCAAGGTTGACTCCACTCTCTCTAACCATCTCATGTGACGCAGACGAAGTTGCGCGGGTCAGCTAGTACTATAATAATATAATATTATAAAGAGGTAACATTTGTTTGTAAGTTTGTATGTAGGGGGTACTCTCCGAAAGTAATGAACCAATTTTAAAAATTGTTGCGCTGGTAGAAAGCTACATTATTCGTGAGTGCTATAGGCTATATTTTATCCCCGTACTTTGACGGGAACGGGAACTACGCGGGTGAAACCGCGTGACGTCCGCAGTCGTAAATATATCTGTAGTGTTACAAGTTATTACTCACACAATCAAGATGAACAGACTGCCTCGTTGCTCTAATGGCTGCAAGCCTGACTGCTGGGCATCAGGTCCTGGGTTTAATTCCCCAGGTCAGGCTTATAACTTTGCGACTGTGCGTTGATCTTATTAGGAAGCGAAAGAGTACCATGATTATGTATGAATCATTGCAGTTAACAAAATTGTATCATAACATCACGGCTGTAATCTAAAAACGGTTAGGCAGAGGTACACCTAATAGTACATCCACATTTCGCTAGGGTGTATGTTGATTAAAATATTATTCGCGGCTGTAAGGCGTATAGTAAAAGTGTAGAAATGTCTTTTTCTGTTTTTTTTTTGGTTCCTTCATCTTTATGAACTTGGAGGGTTGTATTGATGATTTTGATGATAGTAATTCTGTAACTGCATACGTCTTGCAGCCGCAAATAATATTCTAATCAACATACAGCCTACCACTGGCCTGCAAATTGCAAAAAAACGTAAGAAAATTTGAATTTCGCGGACTGGTTGGAGCATTCACATTAAGTCCCATGTATTGTTAGGTAAGTGCGACCCTATTGCCATCATCATCATCTGCCTAGCCTTTTTCCCAACAATGTTGGGGTCGGCTTCCAGTTTTACCGGATGCAGCTGAATACCAGTATTTTACATGGAGCGACTGCCTATCTGACCTCCACAACCCAGTTAGTACCGGGTATTAAGATACCCCTTGGTAAGACTGGTTGTCAGACTTTCTGGTCACTGACTACCTATCGACTGTCAAAGATCTACAAATGACAGCCGGGACCAACGGTTTAACGTGCTTTCCGAGGAACGGAGGAAACTTGGTATGTAATGGGTGGTCACCCATCCACAGACCAACCTAGGCAAGCACGGCTTAACCTAACGATCGACCCGATCGGCTGTTATTATTTAGCCACGAGCTCCTCCCCTATTGCCATCAATTGGGCAAATATCCAGGTTCCGTGGCTGCTATTAAGAAATTCCGGATGGAAAAACCCAACACTTTCCCCGACCTACGAATCGAACCCAGGACAGAACCCACTAGCCAACTATTCCACAATGCCTTACATGATAGCGATTCTTCACATCAATGCCTATAGGAAACGCAAAATGACTTGCATGCATGATTCATTGCAGTTTACGTAAATATAGCAGCGTTTGAAAACATGTTGCTGGCAGCGTTGCATCTGTAATTAGAGGTCGTTGGCCTTCGGGTCAAGGACCTCTGGCTAGTTTATGTAATAGTAGTTAGGTATAAATAAGGCTTAGGGGACGAGCAATTAACCGTTATCTGTGTGTTTGGGGGAATGGATGCCGAATTACAGACACATGAGATATTAGCTGCCTTGTTGGTTTAGTGGTCGAAAGCGAGCACGCGGGTTTACTGCTGAGGTCTTGGGTACGGTTCCTAGGTCAGGCAAAAGTTTGTTGTGTTTTTCCATATGAAATCTCTCAACAAACAACTACGGAGTCTGGATTTGTTCCCGGTTGAATTTTATTTTGTTTTTATTATTTTTTAATGTCGCGGCAACCAAAATACATCATCTGTGAAAATTTCAACTGTCTAGCTATCACATTTCATGAGATACAACGTGGTGACAGACAGATGGACAGATGGACAGACGGGCAGACGGGCAATGGAGTCTTAGTAATAGGAACCCTAACAATCGAATTGAGAACCTCCTTCTTTTGGAAGTCGGTTAAAAAAAGACATAATATTGGGTATCTATATTGTCTCACAGCTGCACCAAATATGGGCATATTTGGTGCAGCTGTGAGACACCCAATAGACCCAAATAGGGAAGATGCATGATTATTTTTTATCACTCTAAACAAAGCGTATTAACATCAGAAATAGCCAAGTGAAATTATTTTTTAAATATCTATTAAAAATACTAAGTTATAAGCATTTGAAACTGCTGATTAGACAGAGAGATCCGATACAACGAATGACGTCATTCTCTGCATTGACGTACAAAATCCATACTAAATTCCGTTTATCTAGAAAGAAATAGAAACAAAAGTTTAAATGGTTATAACTTTTGTGTTATTTGGCCGATTTATGTCTTGTTTCCGCTTTTTGTCATTATTTTTATAGCACTTTAACATTCTGTATCGAAATAAACAAAAGAAAATTCATGCATCTTCCCTATTCAGCAAACTGCCGAGCAGTTTAGGGCACGACGACGGTGGTTTTCAACTGATAAAATCCTAATGGAAGAACCCAATAACACCTACAAAGTCCCAAAAATAATACTTCTTTATGAAAATATTATATTCTTCTCCGCAGGTGGTATGGGCTTGCCCCGTAAGAGCAAGTCGGGCTCGTCGAAGCGCCTCCCTAGTGTCAACTCGGCGCCACACCTTAACAACAATCTGCAGGTCCTAAAGGATGAGATCTCTATCGCATTCCTCAATGGCAGCAAGACGCACCCTCCTTGCGAAGAGAAGAAGGAGAACATGTAAGTACTACTACCACTGTCCACTGCTGGACATAAGCCTCTCCCATGATGAGAGGAATTTGCCGTAATCTCCACGCTTGGCAGGCGGATTGGAGATCGCAGTGATGAAAGACTAACAGAAAACGCTGCTGCCCATTCTCTGGTCTACGTAGGCGTAAGGTGTTCTGCCTCAGACATTAGTCGCCTTATACGACACCCGTGAGTGTAATGGGTTGGTTCTATTCTAATCTGTCGGATACCGCACGGCTAGCATGTAAGTACATCTGTCAGATATCTCGAAGAGCTCGTGGCTAAATAATAACAGCCGCTTGGCTCGATCTTCAGGTTAAGCCGTGCTTGCCTAGCTTGGTCTGTGAATGGGTGACCATCACCCTTTACATACCGAGTTTCGTCCGTGCCTCAGAAAGCACGTTAAGCCGTTGGTCCCGGCTGTCATTTGTAGATCTTTGAAAGTTGTTACAGGTAGTCAGTAGCCCAAAAGTCTGACAACCAGTCTTAACAAAGGGTATCGTATTACCCAGTACTAACTGGGTTGTGGAGGTCAGATAGGCAGTCGCTCCTTGTAAAATACTGGTGTTCAGCTGAATCCGGTTAGACTGGAAGCTGACCCCAACATAGTTGGGAAAAGGCTAGGCAGATGATGATCCGTCTGATATCTATTGTTCTCAATACAATGAAGAAAAATATCGTGAGAAAACCGAAATTTTGTTTTCATTTCTATCTAAAATTCCGAGACGTAATATTTCACGGATTTATTGATAGTGACACTAGTTATGTTTTAATTTACTTTAGATAAAGTATAGGTATTAGATTTTTGTGAAGTATTATAGGGGTCACATTTTAAAATCGAACATTTAATCTAAGTTTCACGAAATTTGTACTACTAACGAAAATCTTAAAAATATTACCAACTTTATCAGTAGGAACACGAAAAATTGCAATATATCTGACGTCACAAATATGACCAGCTGTGACAAGGACGGTCAAAAAATCATGAAATTCGTGTGACGTCGTATTTTATGATCCTTACGGAAATCCTCATGGGGAGCAGGCATGTCCTAGAACAAAAAAATCGAAGATATGACAGTTCTACCACCCCGATGCGCAGGGCTCGGGCGGTAGATTATGACAAAAAGGAAGCCTGTGTGTGGGAACGTTATAAAGCGTGTTACAAAAATGTGTATGTGGTATGGACCATAAAACTAAACAACTTTCTCTTTAGGAGTCCTATTACATTTTTTTCGCAAAATTTTGTTTTTACTTCCTGGATCAAATTATTTCGATCGGCGTACATGAGTCGATAATAATAGCGATCTCCAGACTATTGTCAATTGTTATTGACGAAAATTAGAGACGAGACTGACATGAGACTAAGGAGCGAGCTGAATTGACGCAGAATTATAGTAATTCAATTTTATTTTTTGTAATGTTGTCTTATTATATTGACAAACGAAAACTAATTAAACGTATTAATTGTAGATCGAAGTTTTATATCATATTGATTTATTTGATAAAATTGAGTTTATTTGAAATACAATGGACGCTGAATCAAGACATCTTTGCGATTTTTTCCGTGAAAACTCAAGGAATTTTAAAAAAAATCTAGAACCTTAATAAACAAGTAAAACATTCAACTTTTCTTTTAGTAATTTTAGCTTTTATAAGAATTGAATGTAACTATGTGAATTTGAGCGTCAAAGTTCCATCACCGTCGGTTTTTCTTGCAAACTGATTTCGTAAAATATTTATAGTCAATTACACGAAAATGAAAATGTGTAACTCCAACTTACAATAAAGAGAATGGCACTATCGTTATTCATAAGCAAATAATTAAAATATCTTACTTGTGCTGAAAATTACTGCGTGAAAAATCCTGAATTGACGTTAAAAATGTAATACCAACATAATAATCGCGAATTAAGACTCCTCATAAGGGTGCGATACTTAATCTGGTTGTCAAAACGGTATACTACATTTGTATTTCTTTGCAAAAATCGCTTCAATTTACGTTACGTTTACGTCATACGTTCGTGCTATATTAAATTAGTTACGCAAAATGACAATAGCCAATCCTAGTACGGTAGCACTCCAATGCTATAGTCTCCGCCAAATAAGTAAGAATTAAAGGTCATTAACCCGCTTATATTTATTCAAATACATAATTCCGAAAACAGAAATAATGACATAAACTTGTCCCGAAACGACCATTATCGTGATCCTTGACTTTTTCTAGTACGAAAAAACGATTCATAATGTATTGTCGGGGTACCTACGCAGAGAAATTAAGGAAAAAGCAATGACCTTTAATTCTTACTTATCTGGCGGAGACTATAGCAATCATACCCAAGTGAATGTTGTTTACAATTGTTATGTTTATTCATTGTATTTAAAATAAAATAATAAATAAATATTGCTGGGCATTACACACAGCGCCACCTAGTGCCACACTAAGCAACAAGGCTTATGTCATGGACACCAGATAGTTGATATACTACATAGATACTTTTTGTTTGTAAATACATACTTATTATACATATAAACATCCATGACTCGGAAACAAATGTCCATGCTCATCACACAAACATTTGCTCCGACTGGGATTCGAACCCGGGACCCTAAGAACGTAAGGCAGCCTCACTACCGCTGCGCCAATCGGGTCGTCAAACACACATTTACATTTAAAAGTTATTTATTTTTATTTTACAGAGTTGACGACGAACCTGCAGCACCGAAAAAGCCAACAAAGGTAAAAAAAAGCGATATTTTTGTAATAAATCTCTGGAAACCTTACCCAACATAATGGGTGTAATAAAAATACTCTTAAGACAAGACAATGAATACTAGCGCTCCTATCCTGCTTCAGCCACAAATTAATATACTCACATGGCAAAACATGTTATTTAGTTAAATTTTCTACTACAGTGAAATACATAATTTTCAAAATCTTTTGTGTTCTCTATAAGAACTAAACGGTTCCACAGACAAATTTTATACGGAAATTGTCTTTGTTGCTCTTGCATACTAACTCTATATTTTTGTCCTCAGATAGCCCAAGCCAGACACATCGTAAAGATGACACTCCTAGTTGCCCTGTGGATGTTCTTCACCATCGTGTTCCTTTTGCATAATGAGAAGGAGGAGTTTAGCAGGCACTCCTCCGTAGCTCCCGGTGAAGTTAAGAGTAAGTTCTTTAATGGCCTATACCACCTCAAATGGCTTAGCATGATCCTCCGTTACGTCTAAAATACTGCAGCATTAATTTTGAAATAAATATATGGTAAAGTTGAGGATTACTGCTAAGTACTATGTGTGACGAAAACACGATTCCATAAACTTTTCTCGATAGAAAAAAAATCCAAAGTTACCTCCAAATCGAACAATAAACCGCTGGTATTCAAAAAGTACTTCAAATGAAATCATGAAAACTTTGCAGACTAACTGAACTAACTATAAAGCAGGTCTTGTGTTTTATTTTTTTAGTCCATTCAATAGATTTTTTGTAAATCGCAAAAAACCATTCATTTCGCACTATTCGGCCGCAGTGTCTGACGTAACAACCGCTTTGTAGTGCAAGCTGATTAGAACTTCATTCTAACAGTATTTCAAACGAAGTTTGAACCACCACAAATAGAGTTGCTAATTTTAGGGTTAGAAGGGCCTTAGTACGCTCATCACAGATTTAAATAGTGCTTAGTCGCGCGCAAAAGGGATGATGACTGACTAAAAAATATATGATTCTGTTTAGTCCGTCAGTTAGATTACCGAAAAATATTAGATACCTGTTTTTTTGTATTCTTATCAAATTGATAAAAATTGACGATGATAAAACGTGTCAATGATCATGAGTGGGGGCTTGTGACGTCACATTTGAGTAAAAAATGTACATCGCACGAGTTTTCGACGCACTGTATCGTCTTCATTTTTTGTTTACGTGAAAAAAAATCTGTGTCCAATATTTTTTCGAAATCTATCTGACGGACTAATTAGATTTTTTTTTGTCATCTACCCTAATTTGGCAACACTCAGAAGAGTGCGCTCGCTTAGCCCGCACAGAAAAATAGATACGTTTTTCATTATGAGTGAGCAAGACAACACGAATTTCATTGTAAACGAAACTATAAAGCTGCGTTGAGATGAGCGAGCATGCGTAGCACCTCCACACACATCCCTCGCTACGTATCCACGCTTATCCCTAGTGGGAACACAGCCTATCAGTAGGTTTTTGACGCAGTAAGACGGATCTAACCCGCGGGTCCACGAAAAGCGACGCTCCAAGCGGCGCGCGCGCGCGTGCTTGTGCTGCAAGCGTCAGCGTAAAAAAAAAACAATCGGGGCAGTCTTTGGGGACTGCCGATAAAAGTGAAAACAAAAAGTACACTGGCCCCGCCCCAGTCGTAGCACTGGTTATGCCATGCCTATGTGGTGCTACGCCGTAGCGGCTGCTACGAGTGCTATGAAGCGTGACCGCACGTTACGTTACGTGACGATGAGTTCAATGTTTTTCCTTCACCCAAAAAGTGCTCAACGCGCCTAAAGAAGTTTTCACTTCAACAACAAATTAACAGATCAAAAAGATCGGACCTCATACTACAGCTACGAAACAGACAAATTTCTGAACGCAACTATAAATTAATATTTGAAAACCAAGTCCCACCAACCTACACGCTACAGGCGAACATTTGAAGTTCGTGGCCTTGTTTTTGGCGCTTAGAAATGACGCTTGTAGCGAATTGACGCCTCAAGCGTGGCGTTACTTTCGTGGCCGAGCCATTTGACGCTAAGTAAATTCGCTGGAAAGAAATCCTATACACATGCTTTTACTTTTGGAAGACGTGAGTGAAGGTAGACAACTTTGGGGATTGCGTTTCACAATTATGACCAGTTTTTGCACCGATTAAAGTAGTTTTTTTTTATTCTTGCTCCCCCGCTCTATTATACATGATCTCTATTAACTGTTTCGTTTAGGCTAAAGATGAAATTATTCGGCGCAAATTATCTTTTTATTGAAATTTAGCGGGTCCTCAAAGATACACCTAAGTTTAGCCGGTCAATCTTAAGTTCACACCTATCTTTAGCCGTAACAAAATCTATCTCTTCTGTCAAGTCTAATTCTTCTTTAAACCTTCCCTTTCTTTCTAGGTTTTCCTCTCAAATCAGATCAAGACCATCTATCAGTTCTCCTGAAGATGACGGGACCCTTCATATCAGAACAAAATGAGAAGAGATACAACTCTAGTGAGAAGTTGACGATGTCCAGAATGGACGTCTGGCTAGAGAGAGGCGGAGTTCAAGAAATGACAAATACTAGTCAGGTGAGAGCTAATTCCATACCTAAAGTTGGTGCCAGTTAAGATAAGAATAGCGGTCATTGACCCACCTACATTTATTAAAGTTCTTAGCTTTGAAAACCAAAAATAAGCCTGTTCAAGTCTGGAATCGTTATCTATCGTGATCTTCAACATTTTTTGTAATGAAAAACGATACATGGTTTATTTGTTTTGGGTCGTACGAAGAGATATTAGGGAAAGGGCAATGACCGCTATTCTTATCTTAACTGGCGCCAACTATAAAGGTATTTCTGTCAAGAAAGAAGATAAATGGAAGACTCGTGAATAAATAGCAACATGAATGAAGGCTCGTGGATAAATATCAACAGCCACTCGGGTCAATCTTCAGGTTAAGCTGCACTTGCCTAGGTTGGTTCGTGGACGGAAACTCGCTATGCAATGGATGGTCTCATTACATACAGAGTTTCCTTCGTGTATCGGAATTTAGAGATTACAGGTAATCAGTGGCCCAAAAGTCTTACTAAGGGTATCGTATTACCCAGCATTAACTAGGTTGTGGAGGTCAGATACGCAGTCGCTCCATGTCAACTACTGGTATTCAGCTGAATTTGGTAAAACTGGAAGCCGACCCCGACTAGTAGATATAACTGTATTCTGGCGAAAGCTGAAAGGTCTTCTGCTTAAAATTTAACAGCAGACATTGATCAAATACTTGATCATTCTTTTAAAAACCATTGGTACGTGTGTAATGTTCTAATAATTCCTCTTCTTTGTCCCTAGACATCTAGCTGGGTCCTATACCTGGATCCAGACGGCGATATAGACTTTACGCTTGGAGAAACAAGATCGAAAGTCCTGAAGCTGGCCCCGACTGCGATCAGTCGAAGCTCCTTAAGTCCAGGGTCCAACCACAGCGCGTATGCCGTGATGTTCACAACTTCCCCAACCACGGTTCCGTTTGCCCTGAGTTATACCATGAATCCTCTGGATCTGTCCACCGGGGTGATCTACGCCTGTATACTCCTTTGTGCACTCTATGTGCTTATTATTTTTGAGGTGAGTGTAGTGTAAAACTGTTTCTAGCATTAAGGTGCAAGTTGGCAGCGAGCGACACGAAGCCGCCGCAGACGACGTGTCGTCGCTTCATGTCGCCGCGACACGTCGCCGCCTTACGTCGCTGCAGTCATGATTTCGAACCCGGCATTTCGGCGTCAGCGACAGTACTAATCTGCGGTCGGGCGACACTTGCGTCTGCCGGTCGACGACGCGTCGCTAGCTTTATGTCGCTTGCTTCGGAGGGAATTTCATAGAAATACATAGAAACCAGTAGTCGAGGCGACATGCAGCGACGACACGTCGTCTGCGGCGGCTGAGTGTCGCCCGCTGCCAACTCACACCTTTACGATAATCGACAGATTTTGTAAAACTATTCTATCAACTTCTAAACCTGTTTAAAATGATTTCTTCTATGTAGACCGTGAAATTCGAAATTTCTTGTTTTCGCACGGCGCCGATGTTTTACATTTTATACTGATTTTAATTCAGTTTGCGGCAATTAAGATAGATAATTACTACATTCTAATAATTGAAAACAAAGCTCTTGAAATTATATTGTCTAGAACTGGTCAGCTACTTACACATATTTTTTGTAAAAATCCATAAGTTTGTATTTTGCGGGTTACTATGACAGATCACAGAATCTACACAATATTACTCTAGTGAATCTGAAGAAAATTAGTATCGTATCATGTCAAGCTACAAATGAGTAGAAATCAGGAAGCGAGCTAGACTGAAAGGCGACGTATCACGAAAAGTCTACCAAGTAACATATACGTACATATGCCAGACCAGACTGTACTCTTACCGTTGAGCCACGCGGCTATGCTTATCAGCTGTACATTATTGACACACATGCTGATATTAATAATATACTACAGCTATGTATAAACACAGATAATTACACTATCCAGCGGTTTGTGTGATGTTGAGAGCTGAGGCTAGATTTGAACCTGACTTTGGTTTCACTTATCCTTGTTAGTAGTGTCATGAACTCATAATGTAACAGATTCCAAAGGTTTGCGAAAACATCAAAATTAATTTAGTAGGTTTGGGAAAATTGTACACACAAACGTACATACGGTTTACGTACGTTTTTTTTTATTTTTAGGGTATTAATGAACAGGGTGTAAAGTTCTTCACCCCTCACCCCCCATAGAAATTGAAGAATCTCTAACCAGAGTTATAGTCGGGATTTTCTATACGGTCATAAACTCGCGGATAACTTCAATATAGCGATTCGGGATTTTGATGTTAGTTCTTCATTATAGCATAGCTCCTAATTACTTTAAAATCAACAAAAATCCTCAATTTTAATAATATGCTTGGATAAAGCATTATCTGCGGGCTTTTAAATGTTAACCTTTTTTTTTCGAATGGGAAATCATCAAAATGACTCCTCCCGCTCTGGGTGGAGCAGGAGATGGACGGTGTCACACTTTTACTGACTCAAACCCATCCATGTTCCTTCATCGCCCTTTGTGTTCCAGGGCTGCGGAATCTATTTCAAACAGTCCCGTAGCTCAGCTAATTTGCATGATATCAATATATTTTATAGCCTATAATTACTCGGTACAGATGTAGCTTTCTTATGGGTAAAGAATTTTTTAAATCGGTTGTGTAGTTCTTGAGTCGTAACAAACGAACAAAAAATCAAATATTTCCTCTTTTAGTTTAGATGAAAGTCATTAATATAAATAATTTTAAGTACTTGGTAATTAGAGGAGTAGCGGTGGCGCAGTGGTGGCGGCCCCGACTTACGAACAGTAAGTCGTGGGTTCGAACCCAGGCAGGCGCATTACTTTGTGTAATTTATTTCATCACCGCTGCTCTCGAAACGGTGAAGGAAAACATCGTGAGGAAACCGGCATGTCCTAGAACCAAAAATTTCAAAGACATGTGACATCTACCAATCCGCACTGGGCCCGCCTGGTGGATTATAGCCTATTCCCTCTCATAGAGAGGAGGCCTGAGTCCCAGCAGTGGGAGCATTAATAGGCTGATGATGATTACTTGGTAATTTGTTGTTGTTGCCTTCTAAAAGAAAGGAAGGTTCTAGAAATATGTATCCTAAGATTGAAATGTTATCCTGTCATGACGTTTTTCTCCAGATAATAAATCGGACGATGGCCGCAGTCCTGATATCCACCACATCATTGGCAGCGTTGTCCCTGGTCGGCGAGAGACCTTCACTGCCGGAGCTGATCTCCTGGCTGGACGTGGAGACGCTGCTGCTGCTGTTCAGCATGATGCTGCTCGTCGCCATCATGGCGGAGACTGGGCTGTTCGACTTTCTCGCTGTATTTACTTTTGAGGTATGTGCTCTCGAAATTGGGACGATGTTAGTGGTTTTAAAAGCTCTTTG
The DNA here is from genome assembly GCA_905147715.2 of Xestia xanthographa. Classification (NCBI taxonomy): domain Eukaryota; kingdom Metazoa; phylum Arthropoda; class Insecta; order Lepidoptera; family Noctuidae; genus Xestia; species Xestia xanthographa. Next base: position 12,974,216 of record LR990667.1, on the reverse strand, counting down.
CTCTTTTTGTTCGCGATGGAACTGAAAAACACTTGGGTTTGGATTCTAATGTATATAATAGTTTTACTTATAGTTGCTGTTAAAAAAAAAAATGGTCAATCAAGTCTTTACCTATAGGTAAAGAGAATTGATTGACCATTTTTTTTTTTTTTGGTAAATCATCATATGACTCCTCCTAGGAGTGTCAGACATTTACTAACTAAAACCCATCCATGTTCCTTCTTCGCCATGTATGTTCCGGGGCGCGGTATCTCTTTCGAACAGTCCCGCAGCCCCGGCAGGCATCGGCCCTTGCGGACCCCTTCCTTTTCTGCTGACATCTCTATCAACCCGCATTCTGCCCGCGCTATTGATCCCACTCCGTCTCATAAAAATGGGGGCTGTATCCTAGCAGTGGGAATATTACAGGCTGATTAAGATTCTGTTGGTCGTGACAAATAAGCAGAACCAAATGGACGATAATTAATCAAGACGAGAACTCAATCGATTTTGTGTAATGAGTTTTTAATTAAGTGTGAATAGCGCTGACCTAATTAGGGAAACGAAAATCATGATAACTGCAGTTAATTTGCGTTAAACTTACGACAAGTTTAACGCAAATTAACTGCAGTTGTCATGATTTTCGTTTCCCGTTTGAAAGCGTTTAACTTTATGTAAGTAAAACAATATAACTTGGGTGGTATATATTTTAGAAAGTTCATTGACTTTCTGCCGTTGGGCGATACCCTTTTTAAGACTGGTTGTCAGACTTTCGGGCCACTGACTACCTGTAACGACTGTCAAAGATCTACAAATGACAGCCGGGACCAACTGCTTAACGTGCTTTCCGAGGCACGGAGTAAAATCTGTATTTAATGGTGGTCAGTGTGGTCACACATTTACCACGAGCCTATTTAGTCGTTTTGAAGACTGTGTAAATAAAGGCCCAACACGTTTGATGAAGAATTCCGGATGGGACAAAATAATTATGCGTTATTTTTTTTTATTGAGCTTACCTTAAACATAAAATAGTAAAAGGGAAAGTAAATATATTACAATCAGAAAACATTAACACCCGTGAAAAACTGAACGAGGTGAAAGAAGCGTGCATGTGGTAGGTACGCGAGCCCTGGTCACGCAGGCTTCTGGATTGTTCTAGACTTTTCTATGTCTTTGGCATTTGTGTGCGTCTTCTTATGGTGGCCATACACCATCCTTCCTATCGTCAAATCGGCATGACGCTGCCGATTGGATCAGTTAGAACTGACCGTGTGTGGGCTTGGATTGGCATGACAGTGGAGTGGTCTTTTTTAAACTTTCACGATCAAAACACATTATAATACACATATAAACGGAAAAGAGCGGAGTGCGGGTCAAGAAGTATCCTAATTTCAATCGCGAAGACGGCTTCAGACTCTCTCCCGCTTGGAATCCAGTGATCACTAAGTGTAGTCGTCATTCGTCAAGTGAAATCATCTCAGTATGCGGGCACTGTTAGTGTAGTGTGCTGTCCTAGTGTGAACCGGCCCTAATTAACATTTATGAAGATCAAGTGAGGGTAGTTGAATAAACACCTTCGCTTTGCTGTGGCGGTACCTCCAATACTTCAGTCTTCCCGCGACCACGGCTGGTGCAATCCGGTCGAAACGTCGAGCTAATATTAAAGGTAAAAATTCGCGAAAATACCCGTTTACATGTGTATTATACAGTGGAGTGGATTGGCATGACATGCCAAATTTCGCATGATCGAATTTCGATTCTTTTGGCTTGATCATACCTATTGGACCGTGTATGGCGGTCGGCGATCGTTAGTTCAGTCATAGAAGTTTCTTCATTCTTTCTACAATGATCTTTTGGCGTAATCCTCAATTCTTTTAATAAATTTGTATGAGTAAACCGTTTTCTTTTCATTAACCACTGTTTGCACCACTCTGCTCGATCTTTTCTTTTTTTTGTTTTATTTTCACGAGTAAAGTGCACAAAACGGCTAAAACATCGTCGTCTGTCACCGGTGACGCTATGGCTTCTACTGAACGCCACTGCCGATTTGACAAATCGGCAGCGAAGTGTGTGGTGTATACTAACCAACTGCCAATTTGATCATGCCGATTGGATCATGCCGATTTGACGATAGGAAGGATGGTGTATGGCCACCATTACACACATTATGCGAGGCGTTAACTTACAGACTATTAACATTAGATATAGCGACAGACCGTTTTTCTATTTCAATGGCTTCTGTAGCACTTTATCAGATACAATTACCTATCTATATTCCCAGCACGTGATAGTACAACGACATGAGATAAACGTTACATTAATTCATGTTTTAATCGCACTTTTATCAGTCTGTTAATATTTTCCTTAGTTTGGAGTGGTTAATAAAATATCGACTGTTTTGTCAAAATAACTGAAATTACTTGTGAAAGAGGAATGTATGACCAAATTACAAAATCAATATTTATTTATATCCTTTTTTTCGGATGGGAAATCATCGAATGACTCCTTCCGCTCTGGGCGGAGCTGGAGGGAGTGTCAGACTTTCACTGACTAAAACCCATCCATGTTCCTTCATCGCCCTTTGTGTTCCGGGGCCACGGTACTTATCTCTTTCGAACAGTCATTAATATTGTCCATCCACCCACTGCACGGGCAAAGCCTCGGCCAAATGCTAGTTAATTATATAAGCGAGCTCGATTATTTTATTTTATGTATGTTTAATAGTAAATAATAATAAAATATTATAAAGCTGAAGAGTTTGTTTGTTTGTTTGTTTGAGCGCGCTAATCTCAGGGACTACTGGTTGGAATTGGAAAATTCTTTTAGTGTTGGATAGTCCATTTCTTGAGGAAGGCTATAGGCTATATAACATCACGCTACGACCAACAGGTGCTGAGCAGCGAGGGTGAAACCGCGGGGAACAGCTATAAGCTATATTATGTGACGCAGACGAAGTTGCGCGGGTCAGCTAGTAGTAAATAATTAGTTCCAAGAGCAGGTCATACTTTTTACACAAAGTCAATATGTACATATTTGCACCTTTAATCTCGTGTCTTGGTAGAGTTACCAGCACGTGTGTTATTAAACTGTTAAAGTAATGATTATTAGCGCGAAGATAAGATAATACTTAGTCGAGTGACGCAGACGACACAATGTTACCAAGATTTACGTAGTAATACAGCTCTTTGTGAAAGAACTAGACCAAGAAGTTATTTTCATTTTGTTGGATGACAACAGAAGGGGTTTGGGGCTCCGGGGTTGTGGGACTGTTCGAAAGAGATACCGTGGCCCCGGAACACAAAGGGCGATGAAGGAACATGGATGGGTTTTAGTCAGTAAAAGTCTGACACTCCCTCCTGCTCCGCCCAGAGCGGGAAGAGTCATTTGATGAATTCCCATCCGAAAAAAAAAGGGGTTTGGGGCTAAATAATAAGCTGCACCGGTCGGTCTTTAAGGTTAAACAGTGCTTGCCGAGGTCGGTAATTGGATGGGTGACTATCCATTACACACCGAGTTCCCTTCGTGCCTCAGAAGACACGTTAAGCCGTTGGTCCCGGCTGTCATTTGTAGACAATTGACAGTCGTTACAGGTAGTCAGTGCACTGAAAGTCTGACAAAAGTCTTACCATCGTATTACCCAGTAACTTCATTGTTCATGTCTGATCAGAGGCTGTAATATATTGGTATTCAGCTGCTTCCAGTTAGGATGGAAGCTGACCCTAAGATATTTGAAAAAGGCAGATGATAAGATGATAAACAATAGTCAAGAGGGGGTCGTGGCTTTGTAATAACAGCTGCTGGGCTGGCCGAAGTCAGTTCATCGATGGGTAACATTCTATTAACATATTGAGATGCTGCATCGTGTTAGGCCGACCCCACCATACTTGGGAAAAGGAGATGGGGTACCTGAAGAGAAAAGTCACCACCGGTCGGTTGGATGTGGATATCAACGATTACTACAAGCTTCACATCCTGTGGAACTGATTGCGACCCCGCCGAGAAATCTAAAATGTCTGTTGTCATTGAAAGAAAGAAAATACATTTTTTGGCACGTGTCACAAGAAAAAGCCTTAAAACTAACACTGTGCCTCACGGCTGCGCCAAATAGGCCCAATTCAGCAAAATGCCGGACAACTAGTGCCCGACTTCAACTGGACCTGGATTCGTGAGGTTACGGAAATAAAACAGTTTTATATTTTGGGTCAATGGTGGTGGTGAATAGAATAGTTTCTACGTTTAAATCGAAACACAGCAACGCTGTTTGGGAGCAAACATAGATATTATCTTTTCTTTTAAGAAAAGATAATGGTGTCGATTCTGTTGTGCACAAACTAAACTTAATTTAGGCTATTGCTATCTTTTTCTCTCTAATAAAACGAAAAAGAGACGGACGTAATTTAGAGCTGTCAAATTTAGTTAGAACTTATATTTCCATACAAATGAAAGGTGCACGTAAAAACATGTCGACTATAAACACGGTGAAGCGCAAGGCATAAACTAGTTTGACATCTCCAACTTAGTACATAGCTATAGACGTCCTTTTCGAGTACTGCCTTTTAGTAAAAGATAGCAATAGCCTAAATTAAGTTTAGTTTGTGCACCACAGAATCGACACCAATGTCTATTTTTGCTCCTGTGAAAGGTGTGTGAGGAAGTTTGTATGGATGTTTAGTACTCTTTCACGCAAAATCTACTATCATTTGAAAGAAATGACACGCAGATAGTTTATAACCTGTAAGCGTTTAACGCATAGGGAATTGTGTGTCACATCATCATCTTAAAAGCTATATCTAGGTAAGGCTTGGCTAAATGATACCTTATCTATTGCAGGTGACAAAAGGCAAGATCTGGCCGCTGATAACACTACTGAGCGCTATCACGGCTTTCATGTCGACGTTCTTGGACAACGTGACAACCGTACTACTCATGACTCCGGTGACTATCAGGTAATGACTTGGGTGCTAGTGTGAACCACGCATTAATAGTAAGAAAATAGGGTTTTATTTTCAATATTTTTTCTTATCATGATCTCCATACTGATTACTACTGCACTCAATTTAAGTGGTAAGTCCTTTCTTCCTTAAATTACCTATAATATCTGTCATTAAGTTTTGGTAAACAGCGATAAGCTTAGAATGTATTTCTGAATCTTCTTTACATAGTATAAAAACAAAGTCACTAAAAAAAAAAAAAAAAACAAAAAAAAAAGAACACACACACACTCGCACTCATCTGCAGACATGCGCGAGTGTGCGAGAGAGACGGATAGGGACGGACGGACGGACGGACGTTAGAGAGTAGGGCTTTAGGTTATGCACTAACCACACTATAAAGAAGAAAGGTCAGGTTTGTTGCTAAGTTGCTAGCAACAGCAGGTGTTGAACAAGAGGGACCCTTGCCCTTTACCCTTGAATGTCGTAGTCATGAGAGCGCTGTTAGTAAACATTTGTGATGATTTTTTTGATTGGTAGAAAAACTGGCTGTCTGTAAAGTCGGTTTACGGACGATAATTTTAAGTGATAACGTCATTTTTCATGATACTAGTGATTTTAACTTAAAAAACAAAATTTCACCCCTTAATGGGGTGAAAAGTGTGCGTTAGCTTCCAAGCATTTTGCAATTTTTACTTCGAAAATTAAGGACTTTCCATACAAAACTTTATCCCCTTTTTTAACTCTTTGAGGGTGGAATTATCGAAAACGCTGAGACACGTATAAATTAATTTTCAATCTTCAGCCTAAACACAAAATTTTAAGATCCTAACTTAAAAAACAAAACTTAAAAAACTTAACTTTAAACCTGACGGACTTTCATTGTCGAAACAAAGATGAAAATTAAATGTAGCAGTCCCAGTCACAAGACATAAAAACCCATCCCCTATTTAACTCTCTTAGGGGTTGATTTTCGAAAAATCCTTCCTTACTCCTTGTCTACATTACAAAGGGAACCACTGTGCAAAATTACAGTTTTCTAGGTCCAAGGGTTTGGGCTGGGCGTTAATCGCGGCGCGCGTAACGGTGTGACACTTTTTCGTGCGTGCAGCCGGTGTTCATCGATTTATAAGACGTTTATTACGTCAAAACTGATCGCTGCGTTAGTTTTCATTATGGCCGCATGCCTCCAGATCCATGTTTAACTTTAACGGTATTAGATTATCGTTTATTTCTGATTGGCAGGTTATGTGAGGTGATGGACCTAGACCCCATACCAGTGCTGATGTCCATGGTGCTGTTCAGCAACATAGGGGGCACTGCAACTCCAGTCGGTGACCCGCCCAACGTCATCATAGCATCGAACAAGCAAGTTGTGCAGTCTGTAAGTACTAACTATCCATTTTTATCGTGTTAACGTTAACTTAATGATTTCCCGCTGACCCCACCAGTGGGACTACGAGCAGTGGGGTCGGTGGGGTCAGCGGGAATACACTGTATTAACCAGTGACGGCCAGTCGCTTCATGTAAAATAATGTTATTTAGATCGGGTGCATCTAAATAACATTATTTTTGAATACAGCTACAGCAGAAACAGCGATCGCAGTTCGACCTCGGTCGTGCTGTTTTATAAAGAGTTCTACCACTCTATTATACGTGTTTGGAAAATATCAATAAAGTGGTATTTCCAATTACTAACGCCCGCTTCGTTGTGTTTTCACGGACAACGACCTGCGTGCGACTGGCAGCGTTTAAAACCTTCTTCAGCTAACTTCACATTTGATTTCATGTGTTGACGCAGTCATATTGCTTTTTAGGGTTCCGTACCCAAAGGGTAAAAACGGAACCCTATTACTAAGACTTCGCTGTCTGTCCGTCTGTCCGTCTATCCGTCTGTCCGTCTGTCCGTCTGTCCGTCTGTCTGTCACCAGGCTGTATCTCATGAACCGTGACAGCTAGACAGTTGAAATTTTCACAGATAATGTATTTCTGTTGCCGCTATAACAACAAATACTAAAAACAGAATAAAATTAATATTTAACACTTCAATACCCGCAATTACAGACACAATTAAAATAACAATGCACTGTGCCTCTGGAGGCACGGCCGGGAGCATACAGGTTAAGGGGGGCTCCCATACAACAAACGTGATTTTTTTGCCCTTTTTTGATAATAATGGTACGGAACCCTTCGTGCGCGAGTCCGACTCGCACTTGGCCGGTTTTTGTATAATACGGAAGGTCGTATCTCCTAACACAGGCACTATCTGCCTAAAAGGAGGATCCAATCACAAAATTTTGTTAAACCTAAACTTGTTCTACCAATACACTATTTTTATTTTATTTTATTTATTGTTTTATAAACCGTGTGGTATCCGGCAGAGTAAAATAGAACCAACCCATTACACTCACGGGTGTCGTCTATGGCGACTAATGTCTGAGGCAGAACACCTGGTTTATTCCAGAAATCCCCACCGACAAATCCCTACCAGTGGGGATCGATCCTTTTTTTTCCAGAAATCCCCACTAGTTAAATAATCTCAGCCTAGTGGGGATTTTCGGAAAAATAAACAACAATCCCCACCAAATGTTGTTGTTTCCGAATTGTTAAACAAAAAATGCGTCAGTCAAACCGTTTAATTAGAAGAAAAAAGAAGAAAACACATTTATTTACAAGTGCACACAACAGAACAAAAATAAGAATGAAATAAAACACCTAAAACTACACAATAAAAAAGTTAAAAAAAAAAACTTAAAACTGAACAGAAAACAAAAGAAATAATAAGGGCGAGAATTGAATCTGACGAAATCCAACATTTTGAAGAGGCAAATTGAACTTGCTGCAGTACTACCACTTTTACTGGAAAACCTAATTATAGAGGCTGGTTCTATGTTGCCAGCCAAAGCCCAGACAGTAAAAAAACTTTTTACAAAAAAAATAAAACCGACTTCAAAAAACACAAAAAAGTGAAAAATAACTTTAGCTTCAGAAGCCGGTGACCTTTGTTTGACTCATTTAGTTTTTTTTTGTCACCGACTTCTGAAGCTAAAGTTATTTTTCACTTTTTTGTGTTTTGTGTTTTTTGAAGTCGGTTTTATTTTTTTTGTAAAAAGTATTTTATTTTTTCATTTTAGTTGTAATATGCTATATAAATATATGCTATGCATTTATTTTACATTGTTTTACTTATCCTCAATAAATGGAACTTAACATACGTAAACTGTCGAAATTTGGGTGTATTGTACACATCTGCGTACCCCTCAGAGCATACAGGCGTGATGTTACGTCATGATGTTGTATAAACAATAAACATCCAAGCGATTGCAGCAATCACGACCGATTTACCTAGACGGTAAATCGGTCGTGATTGCTGCAATCGCTTTGTTTTGAAGAGTTCCATTGTATATCTCCGAAGATCAGCATCAGATCTTTACCAAATTTGCGACCATCTCAGGAGTATACTCTTTCAAATAAAAAAATAATTTTGAAAATCACTCCACAAATGGAGGAGAAATCGGTGAACATACATGAAATTATACCATATGACTAAAGTAAAAATGTTCATAAAATGAAAACTACTGGGCCAAACTATATTATTTTTTTATGGGACCAAATGGCAACTATTCCGCATCAAATTAAAAAATAATCACGTAAATCAAATCATAAATCTCAGCGTAATCGGTGTACATACATAAAAAAAATAATAAAAAAAAATACCATTCGAATTGAGAACCTCCTCCTTTTTGGAAGTCGGTTAAAAATGAACAAATTTTAAAAAATTACGCGATTATGAATTTATCTGTCTTTCCAAAAAAGGCACTGTAATGCTGTCATGCATTAACTCTCGTTGAGCATCTAAGATGAACTGGTCTTTTTCTTTGCTAGCAGTTCTTTCATAAAATAAAGCGTCTTTATGCAAAAAATGTAGGAGTTTTAGTAAACTTGGTATTTTTTTAGATACAGCTTTTTGTTTTTTTTTCGGATGGGAAATCATCAAATGACTCCTCCCGCTCTGGGTGGAGCAGGAGGGAGTGTCAGACTTTTACTGACTAAAACCCATCCATGTTCCTTCATCGCCCTTTGTGTTTCGGGGCCATGGTATCTCTTTCGAACAATCCCGCAACCTCGGCAGATACAGCTGCATTTAGCTTATTATGCCACACTTCCAAGAAGTTGGTCGTACTGTGCCTCTCTCTGTGAACACATAACATGTTTATAAAATCTTTTAGCCAAGACTTAAAAGCTATTTACTCTATGAAATTACGTCATCACGAATAATTATTTAAAAAATAATTAAAAAAAACTGTAACTTGGAAAAAAAAGCTTAAAATTAAATGTTTTACGAAATAAAAATACCTGAAAAATACTTTACATACCGAATTCTTGCCCTGATTATTTCTTTTGTTTTCTGTTAAGTTTTAAGTTCTTTTTTACTTTTTATTGTGTAGTTTTAATGTGTAGTTGTAGGTGTTTTATTTCATTCTTATTTTTGTTCTGTTGTGTGCACTTGTAAATAAATAATATGTTTTCTTCTTTTTTCTTCTAATGAAACGGTTTAATTGACGCATTTTTTATTTAACAATTCAGCAACAACATTTGGTGGGGATTGTTGTTTACTTTTCCGAAAATCCCCACTAGGCTGAGATTATTTAACTAGTGGGGATTTCCGGAAAAAAAAAGTAACGATCCCCACTGGTAGGGATTTGTCGGTGGGGATTTCTGGAATAAACCGCACCTCCGTAGACCAGAGAATGGGCAGCAGCGTTTCCTGTTAGTCTTTCATCACTGCGATCTCCAATCCGCCTGCCAAGCGTGGAGATTACGGCAAATTCCTCCCATCATGGGAGAGGCTTATGTCTAGCAGTGAACGTTATGGGCTGTTGTTGTTGTTGTTATTATTTCATCTGAGCGTGGCCGCTTTAGATACAAGTTTCCAAGAACCAAGTTGAGTGTTCAATTAGAGACTCTTAAGTAATATTCATCAGCGTGCAGCAGTCCATTGCTGGAATGGACTGCTGCACGCTGCTAAAGATGATCCAAAGACTGATATACTGTTTCGTCTCTTCCCCAGGGTATAAACTTCACGAACTTCACACTGCACATGACGTTGGGCATCCTACTGGTGTTTGTCCAGACTTACTTCCAGTTCAGATTTATCTACAGGGATACCGACAAACTGAGGCTCAACGTGCCCAGAGATGTACAAGGTAATTTAACATGTAGCGGCACTACAAAAGTACTACAGTAACATACAACAAAAAATACAGCAGCGCCATCTATACATTGTCCGGTTAAGCAGACGACAACCTCTCTAGAACTGCGAGATGCCATTCCGCAAAAAGCGCCATCTATGCCACAGTTGATAAACTAAAACATTGAAATCCATCTAATAGGGTAGATGACACACCAACCAATTGACATACTTTTTAAGAGCTGTCAAAACGCGGTTCTCTCATAGATTTTATATGGCAATAGCACACTGTGACGTCATTGTTTGGTCAACTCAATGACACAACTATTTATGGATTTCAAAGCAACTAAAAATCCAATTCGGCAATTATTTGAAAATAAATCGGGTTTTCAGGCCCGAAATAAAGTCTTTTTTATGAGATTTGTGTCTTGGAATTATTGTTTTAAGGTGTCATCTACCCTATTCCTACATCGCGCAATTAAAGTTATCCTCGACTTAAGACTATATAAAAGAACCTGACAACAACTGTCGGGCAGTAGCCCACCAGACATAACACCCGTCTGGTCGGAGGATCCTCCCTTTTCTGTGGGGGATGAAGAATTTTACACCCTGTTCTTCATACCACCAAAAATATTAAAACATAAGTAAGAGTCTTAGTGAATAAAAAATCTTACCAGTATGAGTCTCGTGGCTCGATAATAACAGCCACGGGTGGGTATATACCGAGACCCCTCCGTCCTTCGGAACGCACGGGTGCCATTGTTAAGTCTGTAACTGTAATTAGTGGGAATTAGATACGAGAGTCGAATAACTACCATCATCGCCGTCGTTTTGCTAAACATTTTAGTCAGTAACAGGATTGAGGTGGTTAGAGTTATCAGATCTCATGTACAGCCAAGCTTCTAACTCTACAAGTCCTAACTCTACAAGGTCTAACTTCACACACTCTACACCATCAGTGGATACATTTTTCACCTTACGGCCATGTGAATGTAACGAAATAGCCAAGCCACATTAAGGTGTAGAGTTTGAGACCTTGTAGAGTAAGGGCGGTTAGAAGCTTGGCTCTACATGAGATCTGGTAACTTTTTGACAGTGCAAGTCATATGGTCTCGTCTTGGCAAAATTTTATATGAAAATGTTTTGGGTAAGATCATCTTTTCCCTTTCCAGATCTGCGTCATCAGATCTCAATATGGCGTCGAGCCGCTGATTCTCTGCCACATCTGAGCAGAGACGAGCAGGTGGTGAGGGACCGCTTGGAGAGGAAGGTCCGCAAGCTCTCGGTCAGGCTCGAAGCGCTGGTCAAGGAGACCAAGATCAGAGCCTGTCCCAAAGACTGCTTCGAGACCATGCTGGCTGACATGAAGGATAAGGTGAATATACTGGACTGATGTTACAGAAGTTGAGTTGCACGTCAGTAATTGCAATTTATGCCTTTTTAAAGTGATATAAGTGTCTCTCGCTCGCCAGAACTAAGGGGCCGCCTCCACGAGCGAGAGAATCGCGGTGATATTATCGTCCTTGCCACGTTTTTCTATACACTCTCTTTGGGGTCGTCTCCACGAGCGAGAGAATCGCGGTGATATCATCGTCCTTGCCACGTTTTTCTATACACTCTCTTTTGGGCCGTCTCCACGAGCGAGAGAATCGTGGCAATATTATCGTCCTTGCCACGTTTTTCTATACACTCTCTTTTGGGCCATCTCCACGAGCGAAAGAATCGCGGCGATATTTTCGTATAGAAATACGTTGAATCGCCACGATTCTCTCGCTCGTGGAGGTGGCCCCTAAGCTACTAGTTTGGCGCTTTCGGTAGCGTCTCAGTTCCTGTAGTGAACAAGTGTGAACAAGTGTAGTGTAGTGGGACACGATGTTAAGCGCCCCATCGTTTGTGGAACAGCACCACTCTTGCACTCCATGGACGTGAAGTCACGAGTGTGCGTTTATAAAAATTTGCGAGAATTCAGTGCTAACACTGAATTCTGGCTAATTTTATCGCTGCTGTTTTCAGAATTCTTTGCTCTGACGACAAATGGACGAATCTAAAGCTTAGGCTTGTTTTAATTCTGATGTTGTATTAAATGTCTGTAAGGTGATGTGATACACACGTGGTGGTGCTAAAGAGAAACCGTGAGGAATGGAGTTCTAGGAACCCTTCGCCACTGGTAGACACTAAGTAATGACATGCACCTATATTTCCCAAACTAGAAAGGGTGTCTAGAAGTGTTCTACGTTCACAATCACAACGGCGCCAGTAGAAACGATGGATTGTATTCATTCCTGCTGTTGATTGCGCTCTTCTAATACCTTCACTAACTTTCATAATTTTGTCTCTTTCAGTACAAGATTCGAGACAAGGTGCTGCTCATCAAGTGTACTGTAGCCATCACATTCGTGGTCGTCGTGTTCTTTCTACACTCCATTCCTGAGTTCAGTAAGTGATTTATAAAAGCTATTGCCTGCAGCTTTGTCCACGCTGAGGTCGTAAGTTATCTCACTGGAATGTCAGGATGTAAATAATCCTATATCGTCCCAGGTCTCAATCTATCTGTATATTAAAACATCTGTTCAGCCATCACAGCGTCAACATCTGCCTAGCCTTTTCCCAACTATGTTGGAGTCGGCTTCCAGTCTAACCGGATGCAGCTGAATACCAGTATTTTACACGGAGCGACTGCCTATCTGACCTCCACAACCCAGTTATTACCGGGTAATACGATACCCCTTAGTAAGACTGGTTGTCAGACTTTTTGGGTCTCTGACTACCTAACGACTGTCAAAGATCTACAAATGACAGCCGGGACCAACAGCTTAACGTGCTTTCCGAGGCACGGAGGAAACTCGGTATATAATGGGTGGTCACCCATCCACAGACCAACCTAGGCAAGCACGGCTTAACGTAACGATCGATCCGAGCGGCTGTTATTATTTGGCCACGAGCTCCTCACAGCGTCAACAGGTGACAGATAAATAAAGTAACTTTTGTATTATTGAGTGTGTCGACTTGTTACTTCCCGTTTATACTGCGGCGTCTACGACACCACATAGAAACTATACACACCGTCGGACCCTGTCAGAGAATCCGCATATTTATATGGAGTATAAGCAAATTTACACCTGCTCCTCCTTTAAAGCTTATTGCCAAGTGTTTTACACGTGCACCCTGTGGTGGTGTGGTGTGTGTGTGGTGGTAATACTCAGCGGGTTATCAGCGCCCTACGGGTCCAATATAATAACGGGTTCAGGATGTTGATGGGGCTGCCCCGTTTCTGCAGTACATCAGGTATGTTTGCACAAGCACACGTCGATAGCTTCCACGCCATAGTCAGACAGAAATCTGCATCTCCTCTGCAGAGTGCGGGACAGCTCCAACTCCATCCTGAAGACTATAGCGGGGAGCTGGGATTCTCTTTTTAACCGACTTCCAAAAGGAGGAGGTTCTCAATTCGATTGGCATTTTTTTTTAATGTATGTACACCGATTACGCTGACATTTATGATCCGATTTACGTGATTCTTTAGTTTGATGCGGAATAGTTGCCATTTGGTCCCATAAAAATTTTACACAGTTTGGCCCAGTAGTTTCCATTTTATGAATATTTTTACTTCAACCGTGTGGTATAATTTCATGTATGTTCACCGATTTCTCCTCCATTTGTGGAGCGATTCTTTTTTTATTTGAAAGAGTATACTCCTGAGATGGTTGCATTTAAATTTGGTGAAGATTTGATGCTGATCTTCGGAGATATACAATGGAACTCTTCAAAACTAGACGGTAAATCGGTCGTGATTGCTGCAATCGCTTGGATCTTTATTGTTTAAACAACATCATGACGTAACATCACGCCTGTATGCTCTGAGGGTTACGCAGATGTGTTCAATACACAAAATAAATTTATTACATTATAAATTTCGACAGTTTAGGTATGTTAAGTTCCATTTATTGGGGATAAGCCTATTATCATGACATGTATTGCTAACAATGTAAAATAAATGCATAATAAAAAAACTTTTTTGCAAAAAAATAAAACCGACTTCAAAAAAAATAAAAAAGTGAAAAATAACATTAGCTTCAGAAGTCGGTGACAAAAAAAAACGAAATGAATCAAACAAAGGTCACCGACTTGCAAAAAAGTTTTTTTGTTAGATGATGTTGTTCAAAGATGCATTTTGAACAACAGCCTTGCGTTAAGCCGTTGGTCCCAGCTGTAATTTGTAGATCTTCGACAGTCGTTAGGAAGTCAGAGGCCCAAAAAGTCTGACAATCAGTCTTACCAAGGGGTATCGTATTACCCGGTACTAACTGGGTTGTGGAGGTCAGATAGGCAGTCGCTCCATATAAAATACTGGTATTCAGCTGCGTCCGGTAAAACTGGAAGCCGACCCCAACATAGTTGGGAAAAGGCTAGGCAGATGATGATGATGTATTAGTTGCTTATTGTCAATAATATATAAATATGTTAAGTTATGATGGTGATAAGTTTCCTAACATAGGTATAAGTTATCTTTTTGTTTTTACTAACCCATATGGATGTTGCTTATCCGATTTTTTTATTTATATTCCTCCTAGCTGTGTAAAACTAACTGACTCTTCGCTCTCGCAGACCGCGTGTCGCTTGGTTGGACGGCCCTGCTGGGCGCGCTGCTGCTGCTGACGCTGGCAGACCGCGAGGACCTGGAGCCGGTGCTGCACAGGATCGAGTGGTCCACGCTACTGTTCTTCGCCGCGCTCTTCGTGCTTATGGAGGTAACCATTTACAATAGGCATGACGATTGACGACAGTGGTGTCGATTCTGTTGTGTACAAACTAAATTTAATTTAGGCTATTGCTATATTTTACTAAAAGGCAGTGCGAGAAAAAGACGGCTATAGCTATGAACTAAGTAAGAGATGTCAAACTAGCTTATGCCTTGCGCTTCATCGTGTTTTTAGTCGATATGTTTTACGTGCACCCTTCATTTGTATGGAAATATTAGTTCTAACAAAATTTGACAGCTCTAAGTTACGTTCGTCTCTTTCTCGTTTTATTAGAGAGAAAAAGATAGCAATAACCTAAATTAAGTTTAGTTTGTGCACAACAGAATCGACAACAATATTTCATTAAATAAAATGTTGCTTCTCATTCAAGGCTCTATCTAAACTGGGGCTGATTGAGTTCATCGGAGGACTCACGGAAGGTGTCATTCTGAAGGTGGATGAGAGTGCGCGATTGGCTGTGGCTATTCTACTCATGTTATGGGTAGGTATTCGACATGGATTATTGAAGTGAAAACTTCTTTAGGCGCGTTGAGCACTTTTTGGGTGAAGGAAAAACATTGAATTCATCGTCACGTAACGTAACGTGCGGTCACGCTTTGTAGCCGTTCGTAGCACTCGTAGCATCCGCTACGGCGTAGCACCACATAGGCATGCGCGGGGCATTACCAGTGCTACGACTGGGGAGGGGCCTGTGTACTTTTTGTTTTCACTTCTATCGGCAGTCCCCAAAGATTGCCCCGATTGTTTTTTTTGTTTTAAGTTGTTTCAAGGATTTGTAATGTTCACAATGAAGCCGGATTCAACACAATAGGGATGATAACTGACTAAAAAAAAAATAAAAAAATATGATTCTGTTAAGTCCGTCAGTTAGATTATCGAAAAATATTGGATACGTAATTTTTGTTTTAACAAATTAATAAAAATTGACGCAGATAAAACGTGTCAAAGATCATGAGAGGGACTTGCGACGTCACATTTGAGTTAAAAATGTTCTTAAATGTGACGTCACACGAGTTTTCGACGCACTATATCGTCTTCATTTTCCGTTTACGTGAAAAAAGAAAAAATATGTGTCCAATATTTTTTGGAAATCTATCTGATGGACTAATTAGTTTTTTGTCTTTTTGTCATCTATTGAGATAACGCTTGTAGCGTTGTGACACATTTGGGGATCCCCCAAAATATTCAATAACATTTGCCACAACCGAAAGATTTTTTTTTTATTCATTAATTATCGCAATAGGTACCTAAAATTTGTCCCAGGGATTCAGTGAACAATGATCAAATAATTATGGACTCATTGAAATTATTCGACATACCATGTCATATTTAATGTGTCGCCTACACATAAAGAATTGGAGACTTAGAATCATGAAAACTTGGTATAAAACAGTGGTTCCCAACTTTTCTTGGACCAGAGACCAGTTTGGTGTCTTTATTGTTAACAGTCATAGGCCGTGTGGTATCCGGCAGAGTAGAATAGAACCAACCCATTACACTGACGGGTGTCGTATAAGGCGACTAATGTCTGAGGCAGAACACCTTGCGCCTCCGTAGGCCAGAGAATGGACAGCAGCGTTTTCTGTTAGTCTTTCATCACTGCGATCTCCAATCCGTCTGCCAAGCGTGGAGATTACGGCAAATTCTTCCCATCATGGGAGAGGCTTATGTCCAGCAGTGGACGTAATGGGCTGTTGTAGTATTGTTAACAGGGGCCATAACAGCCTTGTCACACTAGCGGATTCAAACCAGAGGATCGATTTACAAAAAATCTATTGAGTGGACTAAAAAAATAAAACACTGATGCTGATAAATGTTGCGTGTAGAGTTATTTTGCCAAAAATCAGAATGATCACTTGTATAATAGTATGGTTTTTACTCGTTAAAAGATTTTTTTAGAGATAAGTTCGTGATTATTTTTTTTATCGAGTAAAATTAATTTTATTATGTTTTCAAAACACTATCGTACTAGCATATATCCTGAAGAATATCATATATTTTTTTGGTTTTGTTTATTGCAGTGAATCATATACTTTCAGGCATTATAAAACTCGCGTTTAGCTCCTGTAGTCGTCTTAAAACGATTTTCAACAGAAAAAATGTCCGTAATATCTTCAGGTATCAGGAATAACGTCAGCGTTCGTGGACAACATCCCGCTGACGACGATGATGGTGCGCGTCGTGACGTCACTGGGCAACAACCCCTCGCTGGGCCTCCCCATGGCGCCGCTCATCTGGGCGCTCTCCTTCGGCGCCTGTCTTGGAGGTCAGTCTGACTGCTGACTAGGTCAAATTTAATTTGCTAGTGAAACTCCGCAAACGAAGACGACTACAAAGAATCGGATCATAAATCTCAGCATAATCGGTGTACATACATATAAAATATATACCAATCGAATTGAGAACCTCATTCATTTTGAAGTCGGTTAAAAAATAAGTTCTAACCCTAAGGCCGCGTTTCCACTATGTGACGATTCATTTATCGTTGGTTTTTAGTTGGCATAAGTCGTTATACAGAATATAAACAACCTCATCACGAAGCCGTCAACCAAGCATTCTGTACATCAAACTAAGTCACTTTACGCATAAATTAATGCTGGGAAACGATTTATTTTTTGGGGTGAAAAATCATCTTTTGTGGTAGAACTCAATGTAACGCACTTAAAACTTTGTACTGATGGATGGATTTAATAGTACGGGGGTCGTGGAGGTGTTTCAAGTAAACATCTTACAATAAAAACTTGTATTTAAAAAAAAAACTTGTCAAAAAGTTGGAACTTTGACCCCTAATATCTCCGTAACTAGAAGGTTCCCAGGTATGGTATAGAACAAAAAAATGATCACAATGACGGGGAGAACAAGTGCCTTTCGGCTTCGTTCAAAGGTTTTTTACACCCTTATTTGAACACCTCCATTTAAATACACAATCCACGGCACTTAAAACTACACGATTATCTGTAATTACAATAAAGTGGGAAAGCTCAAGGGTTAGATCTTATTTATTTTATAGCCATCTTAGTTTGCGGAGTTCCACTAGCAAATTAAATTTGAGCAAGCATACTATAGTTGGTGCCAGTTAAGATGAGAATAGCGGTCATTGACCCACCTACATTTATTAAATTTCTTAACTTAAAACCAAAAATAAGCCTGTTCAAGTCTTGAATCGTCATCTATCGTGATCTTCAACATTTTGTAATGAAATACGATACATGGTTTATTTGTTTTGGTTCTTACGAAGAGATATTAGGGAAAGGGCAATGACCGATATTCTCATCTTAACTGGCACCAAGTATAAACTGTACGCGGTTGTATTTTTATCGTGGATATTCATTAGCTGATTAAATTTGAACCTTTTTTTAATGCCTTTTGGTATACTTACATGTATCTGACTGAATCTCGATGCAACCTCGCAAATAATAGAAGCAAGAGTAGAGATGATGACTGACTAAAAAAATATGATTCTGTTTAGTCCGTCAGTTAGATTACCGAAAAATATTGGTACGTGTTGATACGTGTTTTTTGTTTTATCAAATTAATAAAAAAAATATGAAGATAAAACGTGTTAAAAATCATGAGTGGGGGCTTGTGACGTCACATTTGAGTAAAAAGTGTACTCAAATGTGACGTCAGACAAGTTTTCCATGCACTGTTTCGTCTTAATTTTTTGTTTACGTGAAAAGAGAAAAAATATATGTCCAATATTTTTTGGAAATGTATTTGACGGACTAATTAGATTTTTTTGTCATTGTAATGATCTTAAATCGCACAAAATCAGATCTCCATACCTAATTATATCTAACTTACGTCCACATTGGTGTCGATTTTGTTGTGCACAAACTAAACTTAATTTAAGCTATTGTTATCTTTTACTAAAAAGCAGTGAGAGAAAAGGACGGCTATAGCTATGAACTAAGTTAGAGATGTCAAATTAGTTTATGCGTTGCGCTTCACCGTGTTTTAGTCGACATGTTTTTACGTGCACCCTTAATTTGTATGGAAATATTAGTTCTTGACAGCTTTAAATTACGTCTGTCTCTTTCTCGATTTATTAGGGAGATAAAGATAGCAATAGCCTAAATTAAGTTTAGTTTTTGCACAAAAGAATCAACACCATTTTCGAATTATCGTCTTTATTTCAGGTAACGGCACACTAATCGGCGCGAGCGCGAACGTGGTGTGCGCAGGAGTTGCAGAACAACATGGATACAAGTTCACCTTCATGCAGTTCTTCAAGATCGGCTTTCCCATAATGATAGGACATCTTGTAGTGGCCTCGGGTTATCTGATGCTGTGCCATTGTGTGTTTGAGTGGCACTAGAAGAAGATAGTGTGCCTCTGATAGAGATGCGAATCGTATAAGTATTCTAGACTTACTTAAAATCTGTGAAAATTTTGTGAAAGTTGTTCGAGTTGTTTCTGAATTTCTGTAAATTAACGTTCGTTGTTGGTCTTTGAAAACTTTAAAGCTTCTCATCCTGAAGAAGCTGCCCGCTTGGTTTTGTTTTTTGTTTCCAGCCAGCAGGCTTAGCCAATTTGACAATCTACAATCGTTAACGCTAGTAGGAAACTAATCAAATGTATGGGAATGACATCATCTCAACGTTAAATCATGTGATCAAAACTACTAATAGAAAATTCGTAGACAAGTTTACATCGTTCAAAATGATAGAATAGGATGTTATCGTTTCTACAATGTTGATCGCTATACTCTTTAAAGTGTAGGTTCTTTCTACAGATATTTGCACAAGCACGAGCGATCGATTCAGTCGTGTCAACTTGGCTACCAATTTAGCGCTTTCTACAATCGCTTACGCTGAGGCGTTTACGATTGTAGAAAGAGAATCGATACGAAACGTTTGTAACTTGGCTAGGCCTACAGGTTTCATTTGGATAACAAAATGAAAGCTTGTTTTTGCCAACAACAATGCGTGGACAACTTTCTACGAAAAAATTAAAAGTGATCCGTTTTAAGACTAATTTTATGTGATATTGCTGTTGAAGAAGTATAGAAGGTAAAATTGAAGTCCTTTAGGGGGCCGCTTCCACGAGCGAGAGAATCGCGGCGATTCAACGTATTTCTATACGAAAATATCGCCACGATTCTCTCGCCCGTGGAGGCGGCCCAAAAGAGTGTTTAGAAAAACGTGGCAAGGACGATAATATTGCCGCGATTCTCTCGCTCGTGGAGGCGGCCCAAAAGAGAGTGTATAGAAAAACGTGGCAAGGACGATAATATTGCCGCGATTCTCTCGCTCGTGGAGGCGGCCCAAAAGAGAGTGTATAGAAAAACTTGGCAAGGACGATAATATCGTCGCGATTCTCTCGCTCGTGGAGGCGGCCCAAAAGAGAGTGTATAGAAAAACGTGCCAAGAACGATAATATCGCCGCGATTCTCTCGCTCGTGGAGGCGGCCCAAAAGAGACTGTATAGAAAAACGTGGCAAGGACGATAATATCACCGCTATTCTCTCGCTCGAGGAGGCGGCCCTTAAGTAAAAAGAAGACTTATTGGAACCCTGCTTAATGTATAAACAACAAGGGACCTGGTTGAATAATCTGACTGATATAAATTGAGTGTTATTCTTGATGATGGGCAAAAATCTGGGCGTAACACCAATATAATTGACATTTAACTCAAATTGTAGCTTATAATTAGTACTTCACTTAATACTATTGCATCAAGTACAGGAGTCGAGGGAAAACAAAAAGAGCCTGACAGTTGTAGACAAATATTATGGGAGAATGGAAGAAAAAAAACGTGTTGCGCTGACCCCAAATAACATGGGATATAAGGGCTGGAAGATGTTGATTAGGCAAAGTCACATCATCATCATCTGCGTAGCCTTTTCCCAACTATGTTAGAGTCTGCTTCCAGTCTAACCGGATGCAGCTGAATACCAGTATTTTACAAGGAGCGACTGCCTATCTGGCCAGATAGGCAGTCGCTCCATGTAATGGTACCTATCTTAGTACTAACTCGTACTGGGGAATACGATACCTCTTGGTAAGACTGGTTGTCAGACTTTTTGGACCACTGACTACCTAAAGACTGTCGAAGATCTACAAATGACAGCCGGGACAAACGGCTTAACATGCTTTCCGAGGCACGGAGGAAACTCGGTATGTACTGGGTGGTCACCCATCCACAGACCAACCTAGGCAAGCACGGCTTAACCTAAAGATCTCTTGTCCAGTCTCCAGCGACTTTGGTGCTTGCTGCTATACTCTGAATGGAGTACTATTGCTTACAATTTATAGGCAATCCTTTGAGCCAGTGTTTTTCAACCTGTGGGGGGTCGCGAAGCCTCTATGGGAGGTCGCAAGAGGAATAATGACAAACAAGCGAAACTTCAATAAGATGGATGAGTACCAATAAGTTTTTATTTTGTTAAATTTTATGAACATACAAATGTTTATATCCTCTAGTTAACATTTTCTAAATAAATTTATCTTTCTAGGCTTTATTGTTTTGTTTATTGATATTAACTACTTAGGTGCAAATGCGTAAAAAATTGTATGGATTTAATATTTGTTATAATAAAATAAATTTAAAAAAAGCGAAGGGTCGGAGGTCACCAAATATTTTTTCATATTAAGGGGGTCGTGTCATGAAAAAGGTTGAAAAACACTGCCTTGAGTTATGGATGTTTAATTGATGTTGGACTTACGCCCATTTTGACCATCATTAGGAATAATTTTGTTATTTTTAGTCCATGTACTTAAATATTTCGTCGATAGAGCGACATCAACTAGCGGTTCTATGTTGGTATTCCCGAGGGTTATCTTTGATTGAAAGTAATGCCAATAATTAAGTAACAGTCAAAGTTTTAAGTGTGATCGATCCACCGATGTACCTAGATGTCACGCTTTCGTTGTAGGACCTAGGGAAAATAAGATTAGGGTCACTCAACTAGTAACTTGGCCTACGGGCCAACAATACGGCAAGCCCCTAGGGCACGCAGACTGTTCAGAAATCCTAACAAACCCTAAACAACACCTTAATGTATTTATGCCAATGATATTCTAGTAAACAGATATGTTGTGATCGCGCAATCGTGAAGACTCGAAAACGGACCAATTGGGTCGTTTTGCCTTTAGTCTGCAACACGCATGGCGACGAGCGATACGCTGGTACGAATTTAGATAAAAATTGTAAAAATGCCATCATGCGTGTTCATAAAGTCTACCAATTATGATACCAAAGTAAATAAAACACAAGGGATCTCATACCACATGTAACTACGCAATATACTTCGATTTATTAATATTTTTCATTTATTTTCCTAATATTCAGATATTTGGAGGATAAAAAAAGAAAGAGATGGGAAATACATTTGTATTGTATTGTATTGTATAACGGGCTGGTGTCCGCAACTCCACATCGAAGCGCGTATTTTGCGTGCGGAAAAAAGTACATACATTTTTGTCGTGAGTACGACAAGGACGCAAGCACTCTAGACGTAGAACAACACTATCTGTCTCTTTTGTTCTTATTGGTTTTATCGAGCTATCCCTTTTGTTTAATTTTGACTTGAAGTGAAATGTAGAATGAATGAAAAGGTGTGGTGCCGCTGCCGCGTGGAACACTTTTTTCGGTGGTCTTGTAGGTGTATAACATTATCTGTTTTATAGAATATCATTGACATATTATGCCCTAAATAATACTGCGCTATTGGAATTTCAATTCTCTGCGCGTAGTGGAGCGTTCTATATCCACCAGTGCGCTTTTATTTCGTATTTATTGAGGTGGAGTTTTGGTTTGTTCATAAAATGCATGTTATTTATAATCTATCAAAACGGCTTTGAATAATTTATTTTTTTGGCCAATATGTATTTTTTTGGCCAAAAACCCTTTATTTGTAGCAAATAATGGCCTTGAATGGCTTTTGTACAAATATGTAGTGTGATACAATATTACAGTATTGTTTTAGAACAAATTGTAGAGTAAGTTTATTTTATAAACCGCTATTATGGTTTTTTTTCGTAATATTATTGTGCTGAAGATTTCTTTGTTTGTTTCATTTTCACAACTATGGCGAAAAGTTTTCATTAAATAAGTATTTATTTTTTTAGTGCAAAAGCTTTATAAAAATTATACTTTGATAATTATTCAAGATGATGAATGAAATTTTGACACGGTTTTTGGGAATGGGATTAGTAAGTACTTAGATAATTTAATGGTTATTTTTTTTTTCTAAAAATCGTGTATTTATTTATGTATTAAACTAGGTAATAAATAAAGACAGAAGTGAGAGATTTTCGAGACATTTTAGAATAAAATAATTGATAATGTTTACCTAGTTTTGTTTTTTAAAATGAATTTGTAGTGTTAACGGAACAAAATATTATAATCCTAAATTTTATCATCAATAGGTATCTACGGGGTGTAAACGACGAAGCAGACATGTACACGTTCTGTAAATCTATCGTCTGTTGCGCGTGCAAGGATCTTTTGGCGCGTGGTCAAAATCGGAACTAGTATTATACATACTTTGTAAAGCAACATTCCAGTTGCTGTTGATTTATTTTTATATCAGGTATAGATCGCCTAACTTAGAATTGCGCGCGAATATGTACTGTTGTTAACCCCAAAACAATATAATAATAAAATTTGTGACCCCAAAATATCTTCTTTTTTTTGTTTAAAGTAAAGTCGCGAGTAATTTTAAATTAGCCGAACTAATACCTACATATTTTGTTATCTTTAATCCTGTTCTCAAAGTATTATCTGTTATATGTCTAGGTAACTAGTTTCCTTTTATCTGTAAAAAATATTAAAAATAGGGCTGAAAGACACTTTGTATACTTTATAAGTACGAGTATACTGTATATATTATAGGTAGATTGTATTGTTTTGATGAGTTGGAACTTTAGGAAGTCGCTAAACTATTCGCGCCATTTTGACCAGCTTGTAAATCTCAGAGGACCCACTAGTAGGACTTGGGAGACACATCAGTATTCGGAGACCCACTGGTGGGTCTGCTTGGTGTGTCCTTGAAGACGAACTGGCGAGCAGCTTCGTCTTCAAGGACCCACCAAGCAGATCTACCGGTCGTTCTCCGAATACTGATGACTGTGTCCTAAGACCTACTGACTGGTAGGACCTATGTGACTATTTAGTTTTATATCCCCTGAGACCCACCAGGAACTTAAATGTGTGAAAGGAAACAATTACAAATAATCCTTCATTGGTGGCATGGGCACCGGGCAGTAGGCCGACAAAGGAGGCCGCCGCAGGCCCGGCACTTCGGGGACGGAAATCAAAGAGTATTATTTAATATGCGAGCAAAGCGAGCGCGGTTTTACGAACCCTTATCTCTGATGTTACGTTTTCTATTTTTACCCACGACGGAACGAAGACGGTTTTCTTGTTTGTTTGTTTGAATACATTTTCTCGTTTTTCTCCAAAACTACTAGTCCGAGTGGGTCTTCGAAAACAATAAAATCTCAGAGGATCCACTAGTAGGTCTTGAGAGACACATCAGTATTCGGAGACCCACCGGTGGGTCTGCTTGGTGATCCTTGAAGACGAACTGGTGCGAGCTAGGAACTGATTTACCGGGTTTAATGGACTATAACCCATATTTGATTAACTATTACACGGGTTAACCCTTACAATAAATGGGTTAACCATTTAAATATTGCTGATTAACCAGAATGAAAGAGACAGAGCACCGAGCGTGGGATAACTCCGTCACTTTCTTGCATATATTTTTTCATGATTAGCCCTATAATACGGCTTATCTTTTACTCTAGGGTTTTCCACCTAACGTTAACCCGATTAAAACTCCTATACAATTAATGTATATATATATAATATTTTTTGTGATATTACCTAAATAAAACACTTTTTACTTAAATTATTGTTAATCTTTATAATAGTGTTTTGAAAAGGTTACATTTCGAGACGAAATAGACAAAATGACGTAATAATTATAAGTTCAAATAAAAGTTATGACATTATGATTGATTTTTTTTTTGTTTTATTACCTAGTTCAAAATCAACAGAACTTGACGATTTGATGATTGACAAACACAGGTCGTTGGTCCACATAAAATGTGTTTGTCATAGACAAATCACTACATAATTTAAAACAAAGTCCTCCGCCGCGTATGTCTGTCTATCTGTTCGCGATAAACTAAAAAACTACTGCAACGATTTTCATGCTCTTTTCACCAATGGATAGAGTGGTTCTCGAGGAACGTTTTATTATATAATTTGTGAAGTTTTTGTATATGTCGGGTTTGACAGGGATTTCTTTCACTAGGCTCGAGCTTATGTGGGCAGAAGACGGGTTTCGTGCTATGAAAACACACTGGATGCGATACACTATTTTATTTCACATAGCACGGTTCGGCGTGGTAGTTTCCATGGAGAAGAACCGGCAAGAAACTCCATGGTTACTCTTTTCAAACAGATGCACTGAGTCTAACAAATTACTTGACATTACACTTTGACACATTAACACTGGGCACAACGATTCGGGTACAGTTTCAGGACTTCTTAACTCCACTGCGATCAGACCTAGAATGTACTCGGCGCTGCGAGCTGTTAACATCAGGACTCTCTAGAAGCACGCCATGGTGGGGTAGACTGATAAGTAGGTCGCGTGATGTCATGTCACCAATGGCGCGCTTTCGATACATTCGCCCGTCCGTACTCATGACCGGATGAGTCCGGATCCGACATATACATTGGCTAAAATATAATATGTTCGAGGTATCGGCAAAAATAAGCCGTCTGGGAGCTTTTCTTTTGGTCGCGATAACCGACAACCACGCGGGAGAAGCCGCGGGCATCAGCTAGTAAATAATAAATGTTTAATGAAGTTGTGTTTATAATATTATTATAGAGCAAGAGCCCGCGACGGCCAGACCTTCGTTATTTTATAAAAGCTGAATTTTTTTCTGTGCATGTCCCCTATACAGGTAAGAACAACCAGCGACTATAGAGTTTGGGTTATGGTTACTTCGGCAGGTAACAGAGATTAAAGGTGTATAAAATAGTGCCTTACTTTCGTAAAAGTATAAAGCTCAATTTTTTATATATTTTCTTCGGGATAACTTTATAAATCTCGTCATCCATTGCCGGACACTTATGACAGTTGCAACCCCCTGCCAGACACCCCTTAACTTGAATAAACTATACTTTCGTCATAGTATAAAAGCTAAATTTTATATATGTTACTTGGGGGCCAATAAAAAAATGTTACCTCGATAGCCGGACAGTTTTCATGGTTTTTACACCTTGCCAGACACATTGAAAGTCCTATGTACTTAGTTGCGAGCGCGAGTGCTTAGTCGATTGCGATTTTTTTAGATTTTAAATAAAGAAATAATTTTATAACGTTCATAGCCATGTTATTTACAGTAACAAAATGTTATTTTATTATTGTATAATACAAAAAAAAGAAAAAATCGTTTTTATAAATTTCATCACTGTCGTCGATATTTTCATTTTCATCGTCACTACTCCTCCAGTCGATGGCATCATCGTCGTCAATTTCGCCTTCTTTGTCTGGCCTCAAGTAACATATAAGGGTGTAAAAAACCTCATCACTAAGCCGTCAACCAATCATTCTCCACCTTTTAGTACCGCAGAAAAGTGGTTCAAGTACTGTAAATGAGATAAACACCTACTTCTCTAACATTGGTAAACAGTTAGCAGATAAAATAACTCCAGCTCAAAATAATTATAAATTTGACATAACCCCCATCCCAAATTCAATAGTGTTACTTCCGCCAGACGAAGTCGAAGTTGAAGCGTTGATTATGAATCTCAAGAATGACTGTGCTACTGGTTGGGATTCTATCTCAGCCAAGTTTCTTAAATTAGCTAGACACATTATCGTCCCTCATCTGACTAAACTCATTGAGATCTGTCTTACCCAGGGTGTTTTTCCGAAAGTTTTCAAGAAGTCCCTTATAACTCCTGTCCAGAAGGGGGGAAAGAAGGACGATGTTGGAAACTACAGGCCCATCTCAGTTCTTACTACTTTATCCAAAATACTAGAAAAGGTTCTAAACAAAAGGCTCACAAACTTTCTGCAACACAATAAGATACTGTCAGAAGCCCAATTTGGCTTTAGGTCGGGAAAAAGCACTGAAGATGCCGTAAACCAATTGGTAGATCACGTCACGCTAAAAATAGATCAAAAACAAAAATGCGTCGGCATATTTCTCGATCTGGCCAAAGCTTTCGACACCGTCATGATTTCTCTCCTTGTGGACAAGTTAAATAAGATTGGTATTCGCGGAAATGCTCTAAACATTTTTAAGGATTTTCTCTGTGACCGTACGCAAAGAGTTAAAATAAAAGAATACGTTAGCTCTGATGCTGGGGTTACCTATGGCGTCCCACAAGGCAGTATACTTGGCCCAAGTCTCTTCTTGATTTATATAAATGACCTGTGTCAGTTGCCACTTGTAAACGGCAAAATCGTTACCTACGCTGACGATACGGCATTAATATTCCATGGAGGGACCTGGGACGAAGTTCGACGAAGCGCCGAACTGGGACTGCATAGGGTAAGTCATTGGCTGAGATCTAACCGGCTCACTTTGAACCTTTCCAAATCCACTTTCCTCCAATTCTCTTTTTCTAAAACTAAACCTTCCAATTTAGATATTAGATTACATGACTGTAACTTGGCTTCTTCAACGTCATGTTCATGTTCTACTATCACTAAGTCTACACATGTAAAATACCTTGGTGTGATTCTGGATGAAAAACTTGGCTGGCGACAGCACATAGACCTCACCACAACGCGTATCAGAAAACTGATCTGGGCATTTAAAAAACTTAGACACGTAGCAGACTTCGAACTCCTTCGCACTGTGTACTATTCACTCGTGCAGTCAGTCGTGGGATATTGTGTTACTGTATGGGGTGGTGGATGCAAGACTTTTATGATTCACCTGGAACGGGCCCAAAGATCTCTGCTTAAAGTCATGACTTTCAGACCCTTTAGATTTCCCACCAAAGTCTTATACGAGAAGTGTGAAGTACTCACAGTAAGACAGAATTATATTCTACAAGTGGTTTGTAAGCAGCACAGTATTACCCCTTATAATGCACAAAGTAATAATAAGCGCACTATAAAAAACGTTTGTTTACCTTTACGCTGTCACACGGCGTCCGCTAGGCGTCAACGGGTATATCTTGCCGTTTTTCTTTATAATAAATTAAATAAAATCCTGAACATAAATCCCATAACGACTCGTGAAACAAAAAAGAAGGTAAAAATCTGGCTACTGACACAGGACTATAACGCTACTGAAAATTTACTGCAATCAACATAAATATTTAAGAACACAATTTAATGGTATTCACACACATACACACACAAATACACACACACATACACACTCCCACTCACACCCAGCCCCACTTGCACACTGACATATCTGCACCCTTATTTCTAATATTATTTTGTTTCATCCTAGCTGAATTGCAATTTATTTTAAATTTATTACAAGCTTTTATTTATTTTTACTAATGTCATAATTTTTAAATTATTGTTTTTAATTCAATTATTAATCTAAATTTTTAATCCTGAATTTATTCTTATTCTATTTTTAGTGCTTATGTAATTACCTAAATGTAAAATGATAATTATTGAATTTAATTTTAAGTAATTTAATTTTGTCACCTTAAGCTGCATAAAACTTGGCCAATTGTAACATAAATGGAAGAAGTCACTGGCTCCTGAAATACAGGTATTCTAACCTAGCTCTGGAGCCAGGGTCTCACATTTTTCTGTAACCTGCTTTTATGCCAATAAAGAAATTATTATTATTATTAATTATTATTATTCTGTACATCAAACTAAGTAACTTTCTATGATGGTGATGTGTGGAGATGGTGTAGAACAAAAAAAATATCGCAATGACGAGGAGAACAAGTGCCTTACGGCTTCGTTAAGAGGTGTTTTACACCCTTTATATGTTACTTGAGGCCTATAAAAAATGTAAATAAGAAAAAAAAAAGACAAAGAAGGCGATATTGACGACGATGATGCCATCGACTGGAGGAGTAGTGACGATGAAAATGAAAATATCGACGACAGTGATGAAATTTATAAAAACGATTTTTTGTTTTTTTTTGTATTAGACAATAATAAAATAACATTTTTATTTTATTATTGTCTAATACAAAAAAAAACAAAAAATCGTTTTTATAAATTTCATCACTGTCGTCGATATTTTCATTTTCATCGTCACTACTCCTCCAGTCGATGGCATCATCGTCGTCAATATCGCCTTCTTTGTCTTTTTTTTTTCTTATTTACATTTTTTATAGGCCTCAAGTAACATATAAAGGGTGTAAAACAAAAATCTTAAAAAATCGCAATCGACTAAGCACTTGCGCTCGCAACTAAGTACATCGGACTTTCAATGTGTCTGGCAAGGTGTAAAAACCATGAAAACTGTCCGGCTATCGAGGTAACATTTTTTTATAGGCCCCTAAGTAACATATATAAAATTTAGCTTTTATACTATGACGAAAGTATAATTTATTCATGTTTAGGGGTGTCTGGCAGGGGGTAGCAACTGTCATAAGTGTCCGGCAATGGATGACCGGATTTATAAAGTTATCCCGAAGAAAATATATAAGAATTGAGCTTTATACTTTAACGAAAGTAAGGTACTATTTTATACACTTTTAATACCTGTTACCTGCCGAAGTAACCACAACCCAAACTCCATAGTCGCTGGTTGTTCTTACCTGTATAGGGGACATGCACAGAAAAATTTTCAGATTTTATAAAATAACGAAGGTCTGGCCGTCGCGGGCTCTTGGGCTATTAGTTTTGTCGTCGTCAAAAATATCTACAGCGTATACCAGAAAGGTGTCAAACTGATGTTTCTTCGCGATTTCGATGTTGGTTCCATGGAAAAAAAAAGCTCAGTTTGATGGTCTGAATCAGAACCTGAAACATAAGCCAGGGCCGGATTTAAAGGTCTGAAGGCCCTGGAGCAATCACGATTTTTTTTTGGAACAGCCGAAAAAAATAAGTGTACAAGGTGTAATTATAGACTTAACCGTACAAACTCACGTGTGCTGTCTCGGACCAGATTCATATCTGGTCATGGCCAGATTATGACCAGATTCATATCTGGTCATGGACACAAATAATGTATTTTTTTTTTTTATAGCGGATGACTTTTTATCACTTTCTAAAAAAATGGCTATATTAGGTGAACGGAGTAGAAGCTTATGGCATACCTAATTTTTATTTCCTTTTTTCTGTAGCTTAAAAAAAATGATCCATCATTAAAAAACGCTACAAATTTCAAGTAAACTTTTAATTTATTAGAACACAGAAAGAGATATTTTGAAAAAAAAAAAAAAAAATATCGAATGTATTTCGATTTCTTTTGAATTTGAAAAAAAAAAAAACTAAATATGACATTTGCTTGTACTCCGTTCACCTAATACCCATTTTTTTTTTCGAAAGTGATAAAAAGCTCATTCTGAATAAAAAAAAAAAACAATTTTTGGAGGCCTCTTCCTTGTGGAGGCCCGGGGCAAGTGCCCCTGTTGCCCTCCCCTAAACCCGGCGCTAAAAATAACCACACCTTCCAGGCCGCTTAGCATGAACGCCGTAGACACGAAAGAGAATCGACAAATCTTTTGTGCATCTGTCATTTTGCTGTCATTGAATCGACAAAATGACAGATGAACAAAAGATTTGTCGAGTCTCTTTCGTTTCTACGGCGTTCATGCTAAGCGGGCAGTACACGCTGTAGATTGGTATGTGAAGTTTCTCCAGTTAATCCTATGAACATTTAAATGGTAACACTTTCATGATTACACTAGCTCTTGCAATGCCTGGTTTTTAAATTCCAATAAAACCTTTGATTAGGTATTTCAAGTGGCGTAAGTAGGATTTTCAGAAAGAAATCAAATAATGTTTTCTCTATCTAATAATTATTTATATATTTATAGAACTACTTACACATATTTACACATGAAAAAAGACTACATACCTATTTCAAAATTAAAATTAAGTACAGATTTATTTTTCTACTTTTAAATTATATACCTACTGAAATAATTGTCGTCGAATATTTAGATCCTATTTTAACGTAATTCATTGTAAATGAGAATCAAGCATTTGAGTCCAAGGTCTAACCAGTTATACCTACATATTTATATAATAATTATACATATCTTATTCGATATTAACTAATAAATTAAACTAGTTTTACTTAATGATAGATAACAACACATTTGAATCGTACCTATAATGTTTTTTTTTTTTTATCAAATTATTACTAAAGCTAGATGAGTCAAATGACTATAGGCGAGACTCACAAGAACTAAAGATATACACACGTTCATTACAATAGTCAATAAAAACTGATGATTTTTTTAAATACAACTGCACGTGTACAGGTCGCGGCACGAAAGTCTAGCGGTGAACGAAATGTGGAGGGGATATCTGCGCATGTTATACGACTGGAGAGCCAATCGGCGCAACGCACGCCCCAAGACATTCTTATTTTTTACTTCTGCGCAATAACGGTCAGCGCTAGAGTTTCGTGCCGCGACCTGTACATCTTCTTCTTAAACATGTGTAATAGTAAGGTGTTATCATATCTAAGAGTGTGATTCAGGACTAAATCAAACTGAACGACATTCTCAGGCTCGCGCATTTCTGATACATGCTGTATAGGTTAAATTGAATTTACTTTGGAATGTAACCATAATTGTTGACACACCATACACTCCTGGCATTAATTGATCTACTGGGATGGCAACTGTGAAATGAATAGCGCTAACGTATGTACGAGCAACGTCAATTGTTGAAGATCTGATAATGGTGTCGATACGTTGTGCATAAACTAAACTAAATTTAGGCTATTGCTATCTTATGACGACCCGATTGGCGCAGCGGTAGTGAGGCTGCCTTACGTTCTTAGGGTCCCGGGTTCGAATCCCGGTCGGAGCAAATGTTTGTGTGATGAGCATGGACATTTGTTTACGAGTCATGGATGTTTATATGTATAATAAGTATGTATTTACAAACAAAAAGTATCTATGTAGTATATCAACTATCTGGTGTCCACGACACAAGCCTCGTTGCTTAGTGTGGCAGTAGATGGCGCTGTGTGTAATGTCCAGCAATATTTATTTATTTATTTATTTATCTTTTACTAAAAGGCAGTGCGAGAAAAGTACGGCTACAGGTATGAACTAAGTTAGAGATATCAAACTAGTTTATGCATTGCGCTTCATCGTGTTTTTAGTCGACATGTTTTTACGTGCACCCTTAATTTGTATATATTAGTTTAATTAAATTTGACAACTCTTAATTACGTCCGTCTCTTTCTCGTTTTATTAGGAGAGAAAAAGATAGCAATAGCCTAAATTAAGTTTAGTTAGTGCACAACAGAATCGAC
The DNA here is from genome assembly GCA_905147715.2 of Xestia xanthographa. Classification (NCBI taxonomy): domain Eukaryota; kingdom Metazoa; phylum Arthropoda; class Insecta; order Lepidoptera; family Noctuidae; genus Xestia; species Xestia xanthographa. Next base: position 12,941,947 of record LR990667.1, on the reverse strand, counting down.
ACAACCTGCACTGTCATTTTATATTCTAAATAGAGTTATAACTATGGATACACCATCTACATCGTTCATCGTTCAGCATTCCCAAATCCTAATGTGACACTTTTCTAATGGCGTTATTACAATTTACTAATAACGCCATTAGTAAAGTACCTACAAATAAAGGGTGTAAAACACCTCTTAACGAAACTGAAAGGCACTTGTTCTCCTCGTCATTGCGATAATTTTTTTTTTCTACACCATACCTGGGAACCTTCTAGTTACGGAGATATTGGGGGTCAAAGTTCCAACTTTTTGACAAGTTTTTTTTAAATACAAGTTCTTAATGTAAGATTTTTACTTTAAACACCTCCACGACCCCCGTACTATTCAATCCATCCATCAGCACAATGTTTTGAGTGCGTTACATGGAGTTCTACCACAAAACATGATTTTTCACCCCAAAAAAAAGTCGTTTCCCAGCAATATTTTTTGCTTAGTTACTTAGTTTGATGTACAGAATGCTAGGTTCACGGTTTCGTGATGAGGTCTTTTACACCCTGTATATATAATTATACAAATCGATAGTGATACAAAAACGAAGAATTTGCTAGCAGTTCGCGCTACAACTTCAGCAAGCTCGTAGCGTTGCTTAATGTAGAGTACGTTTTGATATTGAAACATTTATTTCCTCGGTTTCTGTGGCTCGCAGTAAGTGGGCTCCACATACTCTTGCGCGTTACTGTTCGCGTAGTGAGAACTGTTCAAGTTGGCGTATTGGCTGGCCGCAGCCTTGGCTGGCTCGCAGTACATGGGCTCAGGCTCGCCAGTGTTAGCATACGACGGTTCGTTCGTCACGTACGAGTACGGGTTGATATCTTGTTCCATCTTATTCCTCACGCTCTTTGGCAACACCTTAGCATAGCACTGCTCTTGTCTGTTAGCATACACTTCCGAATAATTCGGATCATCCGTTTCTTTGAAGACGTTCTTCCGACCTTGGACGTTTGCCACTTCTAAGACTGCGTATGTTGGCTCGATCGATTTCTGCTTCTTGTTCCTCAGGTTCTTGGGTGTAGGAGTGGAGTAGAGCGCCGGTTCGATACAGGGCACGCTGTACGTCGTGTCGTCGGTTCTGCGGTCTACGGGCACAGCATAGTTGGATTCCCATTGGGGCGGGAACGCGGGCACGGAAGTCTCACTCGGTGTCGCCAGATTCTCATAGTTGCGATCGTGAGGATCTCCCTGAAAGGGGGAATTAATTATGTTAATCCCGGATTCTGCAATGTCTGTCCACTGAAACTGATGAATATCCAAGGACACTCTGTCCGTGGGGTCAACGTAATAAGTACGTTTTGCTATTATTCAAAAATGAATTATGGTGTATGGGATAAGAGATATGAGAGCAGCGGTGGCCCAGTGGTGGCGGCCCCGACTTACGAACACTTAGTCGTGGGTTCAAACCCAGACAGGCGCATTACTTTCTGTAATTTATTTCATCACCACTGCTCTCAAAACGGTGAAGGAAAACCTCGTGAGAAAACCGGCATGTCCTAGAACCAAAAAATTCGAAGACATTTGTGACATCTACCAATCCGCACTGGGCCCGCGTGGTGGATTATAGCCCATTCGCTGTCATAGGAAGGAGGCCTGCGTCCCAGCAGTGGGAACATTAATAGGCTGATGATGATGATGATATGGAATAATATCTTAGGCTGTTGTACCAACCGGGCAGGCCAACGTACACGTCACAGATCATAGAAACAATTCTATGATCTGAGGTAAACGTCATGTGTGGCCGCTCTTAGGGGCTATGTTAATACAAAGCGTGAGTACCTGTGAGTGATTTCGCTTGCGCAGCTTGATGAATACTATGAACACGCAGATGATGATGATGAAAATGACGGCGCCGACAATCATTGCCAGGGTTTGAAGATCCATACCGAAATCATTTGCTGCACCTAATGTATCAAAAACTAAATCAATAACTGTATACATGATGATGATGATTCCATTTAGCCGATTTCGGCCACAGCGACTGCATTCGATGGCTTAAGGTGCTCTAAGGTGTTTGTCGAGAGATTTGGTGTCCTGCTTTCATGTGCTCTTAAGTGGCTAGCATAACTAACAGGGATGATGACTGACAAAAAAAATATGATTCTGTTTAGTCCGTCAGTTAGATTACCTATCGAAAAATATTGGATACATGTTTTTTGTTTTATCAAATTAGTAAAAATTTACGAAGTTAAAACGTGACAAAGATCCTGAGTGGGGACTTGTGACGTCACATTTGAGTAAAAATTGCACTCAAATGTGACGTCACACGAGTTTCCGACGCACTGTATGGTCTTCAGTTTTTGTTTAAGGCGATTACATGAGCTAAATTAGCAACTCTATTTGTGGTGGTTCAAACTTCATTTGAAAAACTGTTAGAATAAAGTTCTTATCAGCTTGCACTACAAAGTGGTTGTTACGTCAGTCCCTGCGGCCGAATAGTGCGAAATCGAGTTTTTTGCGATTTACAAAAAATCTATTGATTGGATTAAAAAAGTAAAACACTATGATGCTAGTTTGTTGCTTGTAGAATTATTTTCCAAAAAATCAGAATGATCGCATGTATTTTAGTATGGTTTTTACTCGTTAAAAGAAATTTTTAGAGATAAGTTCGTGATTTTTTTCTATCGAACAAAATTAGTTGTATTATATTTTCAAAACACTATCATACTAGCATATATCCTGAAGAATATCATATATTTTTCTGGTTTTGTTTATTGCAGTGAATCATATGTTTTTGTGCATTATAAAACTCGCGTTTAGCTCATGTAACCGCCTTAAGTGAAAAAATAAAAAATATGTGTCCAATATTTTTTGGAAATCGATCTGACGGAATAATTAGTTTTTTTTTTGTCATCTACCCTGCTGTATACATACATACGTTCCAATGAGAGTAGGTACGAAACGCCACTTGCGCGATATAATCCTTGCATAATAACCCTTTTGTTTAGTCTAAGTTCATATTGGTGTCGATTCTGTTGTGCACAAACTAAACTTAATTTAGGCTATTGCTATCTTTTTCTCTTTAATAAAACGAGAAAGAGACGGACGTAATTTAGAGCTGTCAAATTTAGTTTTAACTAATATTTCCATACAAATGAAGGGTGCACGTAAAAACAAGTCGACTAAAAACACGGTGAAGCGCATGGCATAAACTAGTTTGACATCTCTAACTTAGTTCATATCTATAGCCGTCCTTTTCTCGCGCTGCCTTTTTAAAAGATAGCAATAGCCTCGCCGTGTGGTAACCGGCAGAGTAGAATAGAACCAACCCATTACACTCACGGGTGTCGTATAAGGCGACTAATGTCTGAGGCAGAACACCTTGCGCCTCCGTAGACCTGAGAATGGGCAGCAGCGTTTTCAGTTAAGTTTTCATAACTGCGATCTCCAATCCGCCTGCCAAGCGTGGAAATTACAGCAAATTCCTCCCATCATGGGAGAGGCTTATGTCCAGCAGTGGACGTTATGGGCTGTTGTAGTAGTGTGTAGTAGCAATAGCCTAAATTAAGTTTAGTTTGTGCACAACAGAATCGACATTATTATATCTGGTCAAACAAGAACGCCGGTTGTAAGTACTACACATCTGACCTCTCTGAAGAAGATTACTAATAAGGTTACTGTTAGCCATATTACGTCTCATTCACGCGCTTCGAAAATTTTGACATGACCACTTGACCACACCATCTGTCAACATCTGCCTAGCCTTTTCCCAACTATGTTGGGGTCGGCTTTCAGTTTTACCGGATGCAGCTGAATACTAGTACTTTACATGGAGCAACTGCCTATCTGACCTCCACAACCCAGTTAATAACCGGGTAATACGATACCCCTTGGTAAGACTGGTTGTCAGACTTTTTGGGCCACTGACTACCTAACGACTGTCAAAGATCTACAAATGACAGCCGGGACCAACGGCTTAACGTGCTTTCCGAGGCACGGAGGAAACTCGGTATGTAATGGGCGGTCACCCATCCACAGACCAACCTCTTTTTACTATATAATATCATTGCAGATAACAGATAATAAATAATAATAAAAAGAATGTATTTCCCAAAAAAACATAGCACTTTGCACTGAATACATTGTTTGAAGATAGATGAGAATGTTACTGGGGAGCTCCGCCACTTCTTTTTCTCAGCTAAACACTAGGAAGTGGCGAAGGGCGAGCGTTTCGAGGGACTGTCTTTTGCAGTGATAATAAAAAAACAACAGTAGTTCCATCATGGAACTGTTAATCTTACTAGTGGAACTAGTGATAAAAAAAATTCAACACTAGTTCCATTATTTTCAGATTCTTTCAAAATGGAACTAGTGATTATAAAAAACAACAGTAGTTCCTTCATGGAACTGTTAATCTTACTAGTGGAACTAGTGATTAAAAAAATTCAACACTAGTTCCATTATTTTCAGATTTTTTCAAAATGGAACTAGTGATTATAAAAAAACAACAGTAGTTCCATCATGGAACTGTTAATCTTATTAGTGGAACTAGTGATAAAAAAAAATCAACTCTAGTTCCATTATTTTCAGATTCTTTAAAAATGGAACTTGTGATTATAAAAAAACAACAGTAGTTCCATCATGGAACTGTTAATCTTACTAGTGGAACTAGTGATAAAAAAAATTCAACACTAGTTCCATTATTTTCAGATTCTTTCAAAATGGAACTAGTGATTATAAAAAACAACACTAGTTCCATCATGGAACTGTTAATGGTACTAGTGACAATGAAGGATTTTTTATGGTAGTAAAGCGGTACTGTTTTAAATACAAGAATTACAGAAAAGAAAAAGTGTTTTACCTTTTACACCAGTCTGATCCAAACTAGCATGTTGGTTTGCTAAAACAACAAAGTTATTATATTTTCACAAGAAATTTACTGGTAACACATTTTGTCAATACATGCTAAATATAGCTAATAGATTTTTTTCCTTAGTCAAATTCCATTATTAGTTTAAGGATCGAAACAAAACCACCTACTGTTTTGTAAAGCTGATTCATTTGATTTCATGATGCACCGATCAAGTAAAGGTGTAAGATGGCAGCGGGTGACACGAAGTCGCCGCAGACGACGTGTCGCCGCTTCATGTCGCTTGCTTCGGAGCGAATTTCATAGAAAAACATAGAAACCAGTAGTGTCGCTGCGACACGTCGTCTGCGGCAACTTGCACCTTAACGGTGCAGTTAAAAGAAAGAAAGAAAATTATGTATAATCGGCATTATTAAAAACCAAAAAAATTAACAAAAAAAAATAAACATACAACAAATAATAACGCTAAAGCGCCTCAGCTCAGCTTAATGCCAGATAGCAACACTAGGTGTGCCACCCGACTCAATTTTTTTCAGCTGCAGTTGGGATCAAGTTGAGTGTTAAAGGAGTCTGCCCACTGCACCGTATCAGACAGACAGTGCTAGGAACGTGCCAGGCCGACCTCCAACTGACACCATCGCGTGTCATGCATGAATCGTTAACAATTTGTCGACGAGCATATTTTATGTCCGTTTCAACCGCGCGGCAAACTTATAATATTTGATGAAACTTTGCCAGGAAGAAGTGCTAATTTGTTCCTTTACACACCTCTTTTCATGAATTTGTTATTAAAAAAAACTAAGACGCTATATGACAAAGAATAGTTGGCCGCTAGAACCGCCACTTGCTATAGTCATCGCCCGTGATTACACAGAAACTATTTAATGCAGATAGACGAATTATGAATCAAAAGAAAGGTCTTAATTTGTTAAATTTGTCACTAAAATTAAAAAAAAACGTCAAAAAGTGAATAAACAAAAAGTTATGCAATATTTAGTTTTCAGGTTTCTAGTATTACTTGCCGGTGTGTGTATATGTCTAAGTATACATACATATAAATCACGCTGACGAAGTGATAAACTAAATCCAAATTTTTTTTTGTTAGATTTTTTTCTCGTCTATACCATGATTATGAGGTAAGTAACTAAGCATTATGAAACGCGGATGATAAGCGGGTGCTACGCCCACTAAAACTCTGTGCTGTCGATACGTTCTAATTGCCATATAGTACAGGTCGCGGCACGTAACTCTGGCGGTGACCGTTATTGCGCAGAAGTAAAAAATAAGAATGTCTTGGGGCATGCGTTGCGCCGATTGGCTCTCCAGTCGTAGAACATGCGCAGTAATCCCCTCCACATTTCGTTCAGCGCTAGAGTTACGTGCCACGACCGTAAGTCTTTCCGTGCCTGATACGTTCATAGCACGGCATGGAATGGTACGATTGTCGTGAGCAGACTCCTTGAACCGTATTTCACTTAATTTGTCATGTAAGCGCTCCATTTGATCAGCTTCACCACAACTAGTTGTATCATCCTCAACCAGGCGCTAACCTAACTTACGCACGTAACCGTATCGACCCAGCACCACAGATGTGTTGCTAGAACATTTGCTTACGGCCAGATGAAGGTGCACACAACCTTACGTAAGCGAGGGGATAGCCTGCCGGAAGTCAGGTGACGTACTGCTGTTTAGTAGATCTGTAGCCAGATCCTTGACACACACAAGACAAATACTTAAGTGTGCGTTGCAGGATGGATATTTGCCACGCCGCGACTCGAAACGCGGCACACGCAGGCTTACGACTGGATAATTAACTAGCGTCTATGTGTAATGCAAGTTCAAAATATGGTAACAGGTAGCAATCACCCTGAGTGGCATGTATCAAACGTGACACCGTCATGGTCATGTCTAAACCGAAGACTACTACTTATACAAGGGTGTAAGAGAGGCACTTGTTCTCCTCGTCATTACGATATTTTTTTTTCTACACTATACCTGGGAACCTTCTAATAGTTACGGAGATATTGGGGGTCAAAGTTCCAACTTTTTGACGTTGAAGTTTTTTTTTTTTTAATACAAGTTTTTACTTTAAACACCTCCACGACCCCCGTGCTATTCAATCCATCCATCAGCACAATGTTTTGAGTGCGTAACATTAAGTTGTACCACCAAACATGATTTTTCACTCCAAAAAAAAGTCGTTTCCCAACAATAACTTTTGCGTAAAAGTTACTTAGTTTGATTTACAGAATGCTTTGTTCACGGGTCCGTGATGAGGTCTTTTACACCCTGTAGACAAACGTGGCAAGGACGACAATATCGCCGCGATTCTCTCGCTCGTGGAGGCGGCCCCTAATAATAAAACTTCCCTACCTGCGAGAGCGCATGCTCAGCAGTAGTGTCACATTGCTGACAAAATTAAAATTCATAATAAAGATCACTGAGACAAAAAATCTGTGCGAAATTGGAGGTGAAGTAATCGAGAAAGGACTGCATAATTAAATTAAGGACAACGAGCCTGATAAGGAAGAACATCGTAAGCGACAAACATACAATGTTACAGGAGAGGTATTTTACTGTTTATTTTTTACTGGTTAATCAGACATGTCCGGTTTTTGTATTATGTGCAAAACACGTTAGGATCTACGTATAATCAATTAAATCATTGCAGAAAAGGTTATTATTATATAAAATAAATCTAAATGAAATATTACTTCATTTAAATAAATATGCAATCAAACAATTAGATTAAAGTAACTATTTCCTGCAAATAAACAAAATGCATAAATGATAACTAAACGCAACACAGATTTTAGTCAGATCTTAAAACTATAGTTTTATTGTAAGTGACATGGCGTTACTTACGATAAGTTGGTTACGATAATTCTGATTGTTCTACTATTTGAAACTTTAACTTTTTTCGTTTGCGATACTATTTATTTCCTGTTATAATTTTGACGTTTATGCAAATATGCGTTTAGGGGTGCGTTAGGATCTAAATAATTTTAAATGACGTTACGATAAAAAAGTGAAATACCTATATTTTGTCGTTTACGATGTTTTTCCATAACAGGTTCGGTGACCTTCAATCAATGGTTCGTAACAACTAGAATTATTATTATCGGCCATTTGTGTCCCACTGTAGCACAACGCCGTGTGGTATCCGGCAGAGTAGAATAGAACCAACCCATTACACTCACGGGTGTCGTATAAGGCGACTAATGTCTGAGGCAGAACACCTTGCGCCTCCGTAGACCAGAGAATGGGCAGCAGCGTTTTCTGTTAGTCTTTCATCACTGCGATCTCCAATCCGCCTGCCAAGCGTGGAGATTACGGCAAATTCCTCCCATCATGGGAGAGGCGTATGTCCAGCAGTGGACGTTATGCGCTGATGTAGTGTAGTAGTAGGACAACGGCCTCCTTTCCCTCCTTCCACTTATCCCTATATCCAGTGCTGTTATGCGCCAATCCTTGTGGAACAACTAGATACGATATCATTATTAGTTCGGTGTATGACAGCATATCTGGTTCAGTACCCTAAAATAGAAGGTCCGGAAGGATGAATGTGACGAATACTTACCATCTGTTGGCTGTACCATAGTAGAAGGAATAGTAATAGTAGTAGTGGTGGTGGAAGTAGTAGTCAGAACTCTCTTACGGAATATCACTCTGATCTCTTTAAGCACTGTGTCTTCTTTACTGGGTTTAGGATCAATTGGCTCCATTAAGCGACATACTATATCAGAATTGTCGTTTTCAGTTACGGTCCGATTTTGAGTAACATAGCAGCCAGTGCTCTTGCATGCTGAAAGTGGAAGAACAGCTAAAGATTTATTTGCCTAAGGTATATTTGAAGTACCTAAGCGTAAATGTATCGATGATGAGTTTGTTGAGTACATTTGAAATTTAATCATTTTTATTGAATACAGGTGAGCCGTACAATCCTTAATAATACAAGATCCGGCTGCAGAATTAGTGCATTCATAGATTATTTGCTAAAAACCATTTTTTTACGTATATTTATGATTAGGAGAACATTATACCTATCAGGGTGCCCATCAAAATGTGGCCGTTAATATTTTTAATTAAATTATTGGTAATTGATTTTCCGGAAAACTATTTCATTCACTTGTTTTATAAAAAAAATATCGTCCACTTTACGGCAATATAGATAAAGACTCTATCTCGCATTCGACGCATGCGTAATGGCTTCAAAGCGTCGTACAGCTGGCAATCGCTATCCTCGTCTGACTAGTGATGTTACGCGCTAGCTCTCTTTCACTCTACCTTAAATATTTACCATCTCTAACAGCCAGCAACCCTTATTTGCGGCCAGATTTAATTAAGCAACCGTATATCATAATAAACAGAAAAAAATTGCTTTTATTTGATACTTAAATAATAAATGTACGTTATGAACGTATAAATGTATCAAAATCATACCTGTTTACACTTGGCTGCGAAGAGGTGCGCCCAAGTGCGCAACGGCAACCGTGATTTTTCAGTCTTTATGTTTATTGCCGTGAAGTGGACGATATTTTATTTAAAAAACAAGTGAATGAAATTATTTCCGAAAAATCAATTACCAATAATTTAATTAAAAATATTAGCGGCCACATTTTGATAGGCACCCTGGTAGGTATATATTTTCCTAATCATAAATATACGTAAAAAATAGGTTTTAAGCAAATACTCGATGAACGCACTTATTCTGCAGCCGGATCTTAGACTATAAGTATTTGTAATGCGCTGCGGCCCTACGCGGCTATGCTGGCTATGCCGGCTATAATATGCGGAGTAAACGGAAAATAGTGAAATATAGTAAATACTTAGTAGGAGTACTAATAGAAGAATTCATGTACGTTTATCTTAATATGTTCAAGACATTTCATAAAACACATTAGTTTAAGTTAATTTGCACACCTCTATCTTTAGCTGTAGCCCTTAATATTATAAATACAAATTATTATAGTGTTAAACACTCAAATTAACAGACATCCATTTTATTAGGGTTATTTATTTTGACAGTTGCCTGTGACTATAAAAATGGTCCAGGTATTGCAATAAATAATATTACTTACTATTAGAATCTTTTAATTGTAGGTATAAAACTGGTCCTGTCTGAGCAGAAAGAAGAGGTCCACATTTTATCTGCAATTTCTCGTCATCTTCAAACTCATAGAAAATAACGTTACGTGACTTGTCATCACTATAAGTATAGAGTTCCATCACTGTACCGTTCGGTGGCAATTTTATTTGCAGTGAATATTGTTCTGAAAATAATCATGAGGTTATGTGAAAATTCAGCAAAAGCAGACGATAGGAAAGCTCTCGAGAGCTTTATACATTTAATTAGCCATCCGCCACTTCTTTTTCCGTGCTTTCCGGAGAAGTATTGGCCAACATGAGTTCTATACAGGTCCTGTCATCGTCTGCGGCCGTCGCTCAAACGCCGCAGACCTTTTAAGAAGCTCACGTGGAATATGCCGTCATCTCGGGTTTAGTCTGTAAGGACGACAGACTTGTCAAGTCGATCCCCCCTATGGTGTCAATCCACACATTTTAACCGTGTAGTATTGCACTTTTTTACGACGAAAGACGTTTACTTTCTAGACTAGAATCTTGTGCTAAATTCATACTAAGTCTGCGCGTCGATGTCTTTATGGAGCTAAATTAGCAACTCTATTTGTGGTGGTTCAAACTTCGTTAGAAATACTGTTAGAATAAAGTTCTAATCAGCTTTCACTGCAAAGTGGTTGTTACGTCAGTCACTGCGGGCCAAATAGTGCGAAATGAGTGGTTTTGCGATTTACAAAAAATCTATTGATTGGACTAAAAAATAAAACACTGGTGTAGATTCTGTTGTGCACAAACTAAACTTAATTTAGGCTATTGCTATCTTTTACTAAAAGGCAGTGCGAGAAAAGGATAGCTATGAACTAAGTTAGAGATGTCAAACTAGTTTATGCCTTGCGCTTCACCGTGTTTTTAGTCGACATGTTTTTACGTGCACCCTTCCTTTGCATGGAAATATTAGTTCCAACTAAATTTGACAACTCTAAATTAAGTCCGTCTCTTTCTCGTTTTATTAAAGAGAAAAAGATAGCAATAGCCTTAATTAAGTTTAGTTTGTATATAGCAGAATCGACACCAATATCACGCTAATTTTTAGAGATAAGTTCGTGTTTTTTTTTTATTGAGTAAAATTAGTTGTATTATGTTTTAAGCTTTCACGGTTCATAACTATACTACAAATGTCACTTACGGGATATCTTCCGTGTTTTTTTTTTTTTTTTTTTTTAGCTCCCGATAAAGAATAATCACGGAAGATATCCCGTAAGTGACATTTGTAGTATAGTTGTATTATGTTTTCAAAACATTATCATACTAGCATATATCCTGAAGAATATCATATATATTTTTTTTGCGTTTAGCTCCTGTAGTCCCCTTAATAAAATCATTTAATAACAACAGGTCGGGTAAGACTTTACTTACCAATAGGAAAATTGCCCTTAGAAAATTTAATAGCGACTAATTCTGCACTTGCTCCTCCTTTAAGATAATCAGATCCACATGATAACTTCTTATTCTCTCCATTCAGATGAAACGACATCGCACTCTGCTTTGAAGGTTTTAGTTCTGTAATTGAAAACAAGTGTGTAAGTTTTACTAAAAACAAAAATATTATCATGCATCCGTACTCCTTAATGTAACATTTACAAGAGAAACGTTAGTGCGTGATCTTGGAGTTCTATTAGACGACAAATTACACCTTGACGCTCATATTAGTAAAATAGTGAATAATGCTTTCCGAATGTACGGATTTGTTTTGTTATTTGATTTGTTATGAGATCAGCCATTGAATTTGTTTGCCCGTATACATATTTATACCTTTACAAATCGTTAATCAGGTCCCAGTTAGAGTATGCTGTTGCGGTATGGAGTCCTTTCTATAGGAAATACTCAGATGCGATCGAAAAAGTTCAAAGCAAGTTTCTGAAATCCATGCATTTCCGTTGTTTTCGTACGTATGCTTCTTATAGTGATCTTTTGAATAAGTATAAACTACATAATTTTAAAGCTAGACGTATTATTTTGGGGACAATGTTTTTATATGATTTATGTAATAATGTGTGTGATTGTATGGACATCACTAATAAGATTAGTTACGTAGTACCTAGAACAACTATAAGCCGTGGGGTGCGCGCACGACCTTTGTTTGCCGTATCTTCTAGTCGTACGAACGCGGGCTTACGAGCACCCCTACGTCGCCTAACTAGCCACTACAACAATCTGTTCGAAAGTGTTGACATATTTGCTGTACCAATAGGTAAATTTACAAGCCTTGTTCGTAAAACCATTTTGGATTGAGTGATATTTTTCTTTCAACTCTTTAACTAGATTACTATCATTTCATGTATTTTTTATTTATTTTTTCCTTTTAATTTGTATGCCTGCTTTGTTTAACATTAACACGTCATTATGTTTTTTTTTTGTTCTCATTTAAATGTAAGCGCAAGTCGCATTGTTTTTATAACTGTTTTTATAATATGTGGAAAATGTCGTTGGTTGTACATTTACTCACACCCTAGATATAATTCTGTTTATGTAATACTGTAATGTGTAACCGTTTGTTTTCCCAAATAAATAAAATAAAATAAGTGTGTTTCTACGGTCTGATTTATTTAGTTATAATTTTCGCGCAAAAAAGGTACTAGAGCTAGACGCGATAACAGAGACGCGAGATCATTCTACATTCCTGAGCCAAGGGTGAAAAGAGACAAGGCAGGTACTTAAATTAAATTCAGACTTAAATCCATAAAATTTAGAGTTTTTCAGAACTATGAATGTGAAATATTAAAAAGAAAGCATTTATTATAATACCTACACAAGCAATACCTGTAGCATCATATCACTATACTAGCAAGTCCTCTATTATTAGCGACAGAATATTATGGTTGCTTCGCCGATAGAGCATTACAACGACACAACTGTTCACAATGAATACTTATACTTATTACCTGTCTTGCTGTAACCGTTTACTTCACCGACGGAACCGCTCCCTGAGTCCACCACCACCAACTTCACGTCTGATCGCTCTACTTCACACACCACCTTTATGGGTAGGTTACTTATATACTTGTATTCAATTTTATATTGATTGTTATCTTTATTGTTGAGTTTTGGCCGAAGAGTCATCCCATTAATTTTGATGCTTACATTATCTACAAAAAACAAAAACGTTTTTAAATAATTAGTAAGTAGGTATGGGGAAGGCTGGTCAAAGCTGATTGTAGATGGCGCGTCCATAGCTTAGACCCAATCTGACCAATGAGGTCAAACTATTTTGAAATATAAAATGACATTGACAGATTTTCAACCAATGCCGATGCTTGGTTCATGCGATGCTAGCGCCATTAGTTCTACAAGTTGCCCGTCCCATTAGGCTTTATACATGAATGTGAATATACAAGTAGCTTCGTAATAGGGTATTTTACTCTATATGAGAAAAAATCTAAAAATATATTATTGAGATTGCTTCGGCAAAAAGCAGTCGGAAAACGTTAGTTTTAGTTCTTAAAATAGCAAACTAAATTTTAAAATTCAATTCAAAGGTTGCAGCCTTTTTAATCTGTTTCATAACACCATAAAAGTAGTCGTCATGTTATTACGTCATACGGCTATGTAAACTTAGAAGTGTCAACTGTCAAATTAAAATATCATTGGATTTGTTTACACAGCCAACTGACGTCATGACCACAGAGCAATATGGCGTCTACTGCGTTCAGTTTTCGTCAAATTACGCGCGAAATTTAAAAATGCAAAATTGAAATGCATTTTTAAGGCACTTAACGATTGAAAAAATTTTTGTGAATTTTTTAGTGGTTCATTATCACTGTAGATTCTAATTGAGACACCTTTCAAAAATGGGTGTAATACCCTATTGAATCTTGTTTAGTACCTGTAGCTACCTCCGATGGTTTCTAAGATTATTAGTATGGAGAAGTAAAGTATTAACATTAAAAACTTGTGAAAAAGTTGGAACTTTGGCCTCCATCTTCGGAACAAGAAGGTTCCTAGATCAATGACGGGTAGAACAAGTGCCTTTCGATCTTTTTAGACCTATTATTTTCTGACACTACCCACATGTTGCTGTAAAAACGTTGTGTTTTTCTGGTACCGATGAATACAGCGTCCCTGCTAATTATTTACTAAATCTAAGAAGCAGATCAAACCTGACAAAGCGCAGTTAAAATTTAAATAAAAGTAACACTAATCTAAGCAAGGTTATGTTTAGGTATTCACTTTTCTTCAACTTCAACGGATGTTAAGGGGCTGACAACACCTAATTTGTTGAAATTGATGTTATTTAAGCAGTTTTTTAAGAAAAACTATTTATTTAGCACGGCAAAATTTTTTTTTAATATTGATCATATTTTAAAGACCTTGGACGGACTCGATACAAATTTCGACGAAATCGGCTCGATAGAAAATAATTGCAAAGATTGGCCTTAAAATCATCATTAACGGTCCTATGTCTTTATTTTTTTGACGTATGGGTCTGTAATTAAAAACATTTAATCAACATATTCATATCTAAACCGCTAACGAGTCATATTTCACAAATAATCCATACTTTTTTTATATCAATATTTATTCATTATTTTCTTCTAAAACCTGGCCGCCCAGTAATGGTGACGTCTCGTTTTCTCCCATACAAATAGACAGTGTGCGCGGGGAGATTTGTTTGTAATGGGAACTGCGCTGATCCATCCTTATGCCTGTCCTCATTCTGAGGCTTCTTTCCATTAAAGAGTTTGGAAGATTTTTGTTTGAACTGGCCTGCCAACTTCCGACATTTTATGGAGAGATGACAAAAATCGTGCCAAAAGCGTGTCATATTCCAGGTCAAATTAAATTAGCTAGCAAAACTATACACACGCTATGGGTAGCGCTAGCGATATCTGAACAAGATGCTTTTAAACTGATAATTTCATGATCACTTTAAAATCCAGTTTTTTTCTGTAACCGATCATAATTTTCCTGCCCTTTCAATTTATTTGAGTACGCACAGCAAGTCTTTTTCTTCCATACTGTACCATTTGTATTACAAATGGTACAGTATGGAGAAATTAATGATTATCCGATATCATGAGTTACAGAGTGATTCATTTTAGTTTTGCCACAAGGGGAAATCCGAACCGCGGGAGACCGGTGGGCTATGGGCTAGCTCGCCGTCCGTCCGTCTCATGACGACAGGCCGTGTCGACGGCGCAGGAGTGTTCCACGCGCGCCTCAAAGAGAGTCAGCAAAAACGAAGGGGTCCGCAAGGACCGATGCCTACCGGGGTTGCGGGACTGTTCGAAAGAGATACCGTGGCCCCGGAACACAAAGGGCGATGAAGGAACATGGATGGGTTTTAGTCAGTAAAAGTCTGACACTCCCTCCTGCTGCGCCCAGAGCGGGAGGAGTCATTTGATGATGTCCCATCATAAAAAAAAAAAGGGGAAATCCGAATATAAAGATATACCGGGAAACTTTCTTAGCATTATTAGGGCATCCAATACTGAATTTTTCGGTCAGATGTGGGTTAGTGAAAGTGACTTTTTCATGCCATTTGACTGTTTCGTGTACCTAATGATCATTTCATTTTATGGGAGGAAAAAAAAATAAAGTAGTAAGTTTAAAAAGGAAAAAAATTGTTACTTTTACTCATATTTTTGGACAATTTTCCACTTGACGAAAAAATTAAGTATGTTAGTATAGTTTTCATTGAAAAAAAGAGCCACAGTTTCCCGGTAGATACCGGATGAGCGGTCTTATGGATTGGGATTTCACCTTGTTGCACAACTTAAGATACTTAGAAGCTAGGATGTGTACGGTCAGCAACCGCACACTGTACTTCAGTTAGCCTAGTTAAAATACTGTTAATTTTGTTATTTTATAAAAATGTAGTATCGTCACGCACGGTTGAACAAGCTATTTAGTTTACATTTTAAAATGTAATTTGTGGGTTAAACTGTAAACCAATTAGCTTGTTCGACCGTACGCAAGTACGTCAGTCTTCGGTTTAGTATCGAGCTCGCGCAACGAGGTTTCCGGCGACTGGGACCGCAATTAACTGGGACCGTGGTCCCAGTCGCCGGATCCGTAAAAACTAAATATTTTTCTTCCAGCGACTGGGACCACTCATAAATAACTTAAAAAAATCTATTATTCAAGCCAAAATTAGTACAGTCAAACGTCCGATTGGAATAGGGAATAGTACATTTTGATACAAGTGGAGAAAGTTTGTTATTGCATTTCCCGGCTCAAAAACACCCTCGCCTACGGCTCGGGAGTTAATTCCGCCTCCGATGCAATAACAAACGTTCTCCACTTGTATCAAAATGTACTATTCCCTATTCCAATCGGAAAATTGACTGTACTAATTTTGGCTTGAATAATAGATTTTTTTTTAAGTTATTTAAGAGTGGTCCCAGTCGCTGGAAGAAAAATATTTATTTTTTATGGATCCGGCGACTGGGACCACGGTCCCAGTTAATTGCGGTCCCTGTCGCCGGAAACCTCCGCGCAACATCTAACATTTTGTGACTTTTTGTAATATTTTCTATTATTTTCTTATTGCATTATTTTAACTTAGTGCAACTTCCTTTAAAGGTTTCCTTTGAACATTAACATTTAATTTATAGGGTGTATCCACTCAAGCTGTGCGGAGATGCGCACTAGCTAGACCGGAGCAGAGATTATAAAACACATGTAAACGGGTATTTATCGCGAATTTTACCTTCTTTTACCTTTTTATGTTTTTATTTTACCGGAGCAGAGATGTGTGTCCATCACGTCAGTCGAGTTTCTCCAGCTTATTTAATTAGATCTTGAACAAAATGCTTGCCTGTGACCACATCTGTGACTGTACCTACTTAGTGTAGAAAACAAAACAAACTTACTGAATTCTGTCCGCATAACAAATCTGACCTTAACTTTGGTGTAGTCATTTGTTTCCGTATTAGTACATATCATATAACTGTTGTTATGTTCAGAATGTAATCTTGTAGAAAAACCAATCACTTGGCTTGATGATAGATTTGTACTGTTGAATTTATCTGAAAAAAAAAAAATCTTGTTTACTGTTGTTTTTTTTTGCATAACGTAACGTTCTAAAAGTTCGGTAGTTACGTAGGTTATGTGTTCAGTAGCAAAACGTCACATTAGTAAACAATCCCAAAAAAAAATCCTTGACTTGTCTTAGTTGCAATAAATACATAACTTTGCTGTGCCCGACAGGGTTCATAATTGATTCGATGTTTTAACATACCTACTGCTATATGTACTATCGGGGTCTTTTCCGCCTGACCAGTTTAAAATTTATTTGCTTAAATCATGCGGAGGCGCCGAGCCACGCCCCCTTAAAGTTTGGGCCTATTAGGAAAGCGTCAACTTTGGCGCGCAAAATTACAATATCTCTCGTTGGGCGTGCGTCGTCAGTGCGCTCGGCCGATTCGGTATCTTTTCATTCATTATTTCTATACAAAGTCTACGGGGCGGGGCTAGAGAGCATTTCTACGTTGCGAGTGCAAGCAAAAATGAGCTTAGTGGTGGTCAGGCGGGAGTGTCCTCGATAGTACACATTATGGAATGCAATAAAGTACTGAGTATTGAGAACTTCACGTCTGCGGACCTAAAATGCCCGCTTTAGCAGAACCACGTTAAAATTTTTTAACGTGATTCATACTAAGATTCTGCTAAAGCGGCCATTTTAGACCCCCTGTAGTCACTGAAAAAGTGTACCTATAGTTAGTAGGTATATCCCCATGTCGTCCATTTTGTTTAACTCGCATGTAACAGAAAGCGAGCCTATTGCTATCAACCGAGGCGAAATCCAGACTCCAAGCTGCTACTGAGAAATTCTTGATGAATAAACCCAATATTACTTTGCTCGAATCGAACCCAGCAGGACCTCATGCTGAGCAGCAGCGCTCTGCTCTTACAACCACTAGACCAACGTGGCATAGTGATAGTGCAAGTGTTATCGTAACGATTCCTACTCTATGTCGATAGCAGTAACACTTGCTGATATAAAAAAATAAATAGTGTTTTATTGCAGGCAAAAATACCCATATACAAGAAAAATACAATTGAAACAGATAAAGTAGAAAAGAAATCATTAATACCTACTCATAAAAATATCATTCAATTCATTAAAAATCATAAAATATCATTCAATTCAATAAACATCATAAAATATCATTCAATTCATTACTTAATATCAATAAAAACATTCAAAAACAATTTAAACATGGAGGTATGTATAGGTACCCATAGTCTTCAAAAATACCATTAATTTTATCGTCATTTTTTGTTCCCGCTTAGGTGAACAGAACACAAATATAGGGCTTGCAAGGTTGCACGAGACAACCCTCAAAATGCTATTACTGGAGCGTCTCAAACTTTGCCAGTATACATATATACAGTTGCTGAGACAGACAGACTGGTTGTTTACGGAAAGTTATTTATTGAGAACTAAGAGCACATCCCAAGCGCTAGACACACATGAAAGACGTCAAATCAAATCAAATCAAATCAAATCAAATCATCTTTATTTGTAACACAGGTATTGAAATAAAGGTCTTATTCATACAATTTAGTTGAGCTCTATGTCCTACCAATTAAATTGGTGTACAAATATTGTTTTTTTAGTAGTAAGTCTGGATTTATACAATACAAAGTCAGGTTCGAGTAAATAATGAGAGTATTAATGAATCAATTATATATTTTTTTAATCCATGTCAACTGTCAACGGTAAATTATATAAAAGGCTATAAATGTCAAATTTTGTAATATTGTTAATTATGTCAATACTAATTAATAAATTAAAAATAAATTATAATAAAGGACTGGTAATGTCATATTTTATCATTTAAAAATTCTTCGATAGAGTAATACGTTTTATCTATTAGAAATGAATGCAATTTACTTTTGAATTTGCGGACATTAGCTTCGCTCCCTATACATTTTGGTAATTTATTATAGACACTTGGAGCCCGTCTGTCCGTCCGTCTGTCTGTCAGTGGGCTGTATCTCGTGATCCGTAATAGATAGATAGTTGTACACAGAATGTGTATTTCTGTTGGCGCTATATCATCATTCATCATTTCAGCCGTAAGACGTCCATTGCTGGACATAGGCCTCCCCCAAGTGTCGCCACATTCACCGGTCCCGTGCGACTCGCATCCAACGGATTCCTGCAACCTTCACCAGGTCATCGGTCCACCTAGTGGGAGGTCTTCCAACGCAACGTCTTCCGGTTCGCGGTCGCCACTCCAGAACTTTTCGGCCCTATTGGCCATCCGTTCTGCGAGCAATGTGGGTCCTGCCCAATGCCACTTAAATTTGGCAATTCTTCGGAATACGTCGGTGACCCTGGTTCTCTTGCGAATGTCTCTAGTTCTGATTCGACCACGCAAAGGAACTCCGAACATAGCCCTCTCCATTGCCCTTTGGGTGACTTTAAGCCTTCTGATAAGGCCCATTGCGAGCGACCACGTTTCGGTCCCGTATGTAATCACTGGCAACACACTCTGGTCCTAGACTTTCGTCTTGAGACAATGCGGTAAGTTGGACCAGAAGATACCGCGCAGCTTCCCGAACGCTGCCCAGCCGAGTCGAATTCAACGATTAACCTCTTTCTCGAAGTTAGACCTACCTAACTGGACTGTTTGTCCCAGGTACACATAATCGTCCACAGCTCCGAGTGTCTCCGATTTTGATAGGAGTGAGTGTTCCATGGGCATTTAACATGACCTTGGTTTTGTCCATGTTCATTTTTAGCCCCACTCTTTCGGAAGCTCTACTCCACTAGGTCATCGAGCATTGTGCTGAGGTCCTCCATGGTCTCAGCTATGACCACTATATCGTCGGCAAACCGAAAGTGAGTTATGTACTCGCCATTGACGTTGATGCCTAGCCCTCTCTAGTCCAGAACCTTGAAGACATCCTCCAGTGCAGCGGTGAACAGTTTCGGAGATCTGACATCTCCCTGTGTCACACCTCGCTGCAGAATGATAGGTTCCGAGGCTTGGACCTGAAGTCGGACCTGACATGGTGGCGTTTTTGTACAAACACTTCAACACCTCGATGTACCGGTAGTCGATTTGGCACCGTTGGAGAGACTGCAGTACGGCCCAGGTCTCGATCGAATCGAAGGCTTTCTCGTAGTCCACAAACGCTATATAGAGAGGCAGGTTATATTCTTCGGTCTTCTGTATAACCTGCCGCAGTGTATGATATGAGGTCCACGGTGCTAAAGCCTTTTCGGAAACCGGCTTGTTCGGGAGGCTGAAAATCGTCAAACCTGCGCGCGAGACGATTCGTGATGACTCTTGAAAACAACTTGTAGACATGGCTTAGAACTGAGATGGGCCTATAATTTTTCAGACAGGCATTGTCACCCTTCTTGAAAAAGAGTACCCTGCACCATGCCTGTGGCGTTTTTCCCTCGAATATGACGGAATTAAATAGCTTCTGAAGGGCCTTAAGTACCGGTTTTCCACCCGCCTTCAGGAGTTCGGCCGTAATTCCGTCATCACCCGGTGCCTTGTTGTTTTTAAGCTGTTTCAGAGCCATCCTAATCTCGTACAGGCTGACGTCTGTGATGTCTTCGGTATAGGGTCGGGTCGGGGAGACTGCCCTATTGCGATGGTACGAAACCCTTCATGCACGAGTCCGACTCACACTTAGCCGGTCTTTTTTATAGGCAGAGAACTTTAAAGTGAAGTTAAACATAGAAAAATGTTTTAACTTTACTTTGATAGCTCAAGTATATCTCGGAAACGTGACACTTTATAACGTTTCGCCCTTTACAAAACTTGTTTGTATTGATACCTGCTATCGATTAGGTTAAATGCGTGGCTGTTAGAAAAAAAAAGTTAGGCCGGCCATTAAATTATTGCCATTGAGTACGATTGTCGTATCTGTAATACATGACATAATTAGTACTACCGTCTGGCTCCGGTTAAACGAAAACCGAAAAGAATGACATCTACTTGTTAGGTATATTTCGGTTCAAACTTAATGGCGGCTCGGAAGTTAGCTGCGAGTGACGGTTTGCGCAGGAATAACACTTAGAACTTTATGGCGATTCGGAACATCTAATGTAAAGCTGCGCAGGCAACAATTTTAGGTATCAACGGGGCGCAGATGACGCATCGTTTTGTCTATATATTGCGCAGACCGTCACTTGCAGCTAACTTCCGAGCCGCCATTAAGTTTGAACCGAACTATACATATATATTATTAGTCGCCGTTTTTGTCGTACCTACTCAAGTTTAATTTTAGAAAGAAAATACATATAAAATAATATAAAAGCATACCACTCAGCGTGACTGCCATCGGATATTCCATCGTGAGGCTCGCTGTTCCCAAGAAGTTGACACAAGCGACCTTAACTAAATCGCCGTCTGCGTATTGGTACTCGGCTGTGAAGTCCACGTCCTTCTCCGACAGGTCTGTGCGAACTGCTTGCAGAACCATGTCGTTCACAAGGATCGTCTGAGGTGGCTCTGTGGGGTTATTTGTTTTAATATTATATACAGGGTGTAAAAGACCTCATCACGAAGCCGTCAACCAAGCATTCTGTACATCAAACTAAGTAACTTTACGCAAAAATTATTGCTGGGAAACGACTTTTTTTTTGGGGTGAAAAATCTTGTTTTGTGGTAGAACTCAATGTAACGCACTCAAAACTTTGTGCTGATGGATGGATTGAATAGTACAGGGGTCGTGGAGGTGTTTAAAGTAAAAATCTTAAATTAAAAACATGTACCTAATAAAAAAAAATGTCAAAAAGTTGGAACTTTGACCCCCAATATCTCCGTAACTAGAAGGTTCCCAGGTATGGTGTAGAACAAAAAAATGGTCGTAATGACGGGGAGAACAAGTGTCTTTCGGCTTCGTTAAGAGGTGATTTACACCCTTTATAACGGTAATATAAAGTGTAATAATTCGATTAGTTGTTGCCCGCGACTCGCATCCTAGAATTAGTATTTTATAATGTGTAAAGCAGGCCGCACACCAGCGTCACATGCTACAGGCATCGTACAATTTACGTCGCCACAATCATTGCGCTACAGTTCAGCTTTCTACAAATGTATTGTATACGCGTACATCGGAAGCACAGTTGTAGCGTGGCGCCCGCCGCTTTGAGAATGTCAACATCACCGTCTGACGACGAAGATTTTTTATGGGACGATTAATGAGAAAAAAGACGTTATCGTCTATTTTCACCAAAAATTGTGCAATTTACGGGAATTTCAAAAACAAAATTTTGAAATTCCCGTAAATTGCACATTTCGCCAACTTCAGTCCAAATAATTTATGTAATCCATCTATTGATAGTGTGCGGTTGTTTATTATAGCGTTTTTTCAACCTCTGCAATAAACTCAACGTAAAATTCAATGTTGTCTTTCATTTTTGCAAACCAAAGCGACACAACAAACGAACGTGCTCGATCTTGAACACAAAATCAACGTTCACCAACGTCTCGCCACCACAGAGCTCGCCACATAGTGCGCCCTCTACAAATGTGTCCATAAGGGCGTCCCCACTAGAAGCCGCGCTGTTTTTTGGCCCGTGCGGCTCCTGCTGTGCTCTCTTAGAACATTAGAGCCTGGCTGAAACTTTTGTATGGAAACTAGAGCCATCTATCCCACATGGTGAGAAACTATTTACTGGTTGGGTAGCCACTAACTTTAACTAAAATTATAAATCACATTTTTCAACTGTTTGACAACACTGACAACTGTCATAACATGCATTAGAATAGAACAGCTATTTTAAACCGATTGTTGCGGCCTTTCGCCTCACCACAGCCTTTCCACATCACAGCGATCGTCAGCTAATTGCTATCAATATTTCACCAGGCGTCACCGCAAACCGCTGTTCCCTCTCCATACATAGTGGCTAAGCCACTCCACTACCAACCTTGTTACTGTACGCATCATTTTATTAAACCATTTTTATGTAAATTGGACTTTAAATTAGCCCCAGTGTATAAGCAAAATATACATATTGGTGGCCCATGAGGGGAAATACAAACTAAAATACGAAGAAATACAAATCAAGAAACCAAATTACGAAGAAAAAGTAGCAAGAAAACCGGATGAGAAACCTCGAAACCACGTTGCCGCCAACTGATGTGCTGGCTTCTGGCTTCTTTGGCGTGATAGAAGATTGAAGAAGGGTTCAAGATCGAAGGTGCCGGGTGCAGCCAGAATCATCTACGAGTTCAGGCTGAAGCGAGCAGTGATTCAGCGAAAGAATCACATCGCGCATCGGACTTCTGCGAAATCAGATGAGTGCCCTTTCCTTCCTATTTTCCTAATCTTCACACATCCTATATACCTTTAAATATTGATCCTAGTTATTGGAAGTCGAATTCATTTGTGCAAATCAGTGATTTAATTAGATTTAATGAAAATTGCATCATCATTTTATACTTTTGTCAATACACCCACAAGTTGAAAAAATATTTTCTTTGTTAAATAATTAGCTTCATTCGTTACAAGTCGTTATTACAAACGTTTATTTATTTCTATACTTAAATATATTCCTTGTTATTCTTAAACTAAATCGTGTAAGTAGTAGGATTCCAAGCAATACATTATTCCTACCTACTTACACATTAAAAGAAAAGTAATCTGCAGGTCCAGGTCGCTAGCGTTTTTCATAGTTCGGTGATAAATGCTTATTTGTTAACGCCGATAATTTCAGATTGTTATCTACGCCGAGCCGAGTGACATACCTCGCCGTCTGCAATCAGCTGTGCGAGCGTAACCGGTTTGCGGTCGCCAGGTGTCGTCGAGTTGAGGAGCGTGAGCCATTCTTTTCTTTTGTTTAACGTTAAAAGTTGTTTTGATAATTATTGAACTTAGTACTTTTGTACGTGCGCGCTCACAATGCCTAACGAATCTGCAGATAAATATCGTTTGAAAGATTTAATTGTTAAAAGATCGTCTGCCAAAGGTCAGATCACAAAGTTTAAGAATTATTTAGGTAGCATTTCAAATCTTACTGAGCTGAATACTATACAAATAACTGAGTTAAGGTTAAGACTTGCAAAATTCGAGGCATTGTCAGTTAGAACTGATGACTTGCAAAATGAGATCGAGGTCTTAAATTCAGACAATTTGGAAGCTGAACTTAATGAACGCGAAAGTATCGAGTGCGACCTTATGATCAACATTGCCACTGCGAAAACATTAGTGGATAAATTTTCTAGAATCGAATGTGAACACAGACGTGGTTCCGTTCATGATAATTCTTGTTGTTCGGATAATCAATCAGCTGGCGTAAAATTACCTCAAATCCAAATAGCTAAGTTTGACGGTTCTTATTTTCGATGGTTGGAGTTCCGTGACACTTTTGAGAGTTTGATACACAAAAATGAACATATAACATCAATTCAGAAGTTTCATTATCTCATGTCGTATCTAGAAGGTGATGCCGCGAGAATTATTGCAAACCTTGAGGTATCAAACGCGAATTATTCAGAAGCATGGAAATTACTTTGTAATCGTTATAACAATAAAAGGGTTTTAGTCAATCACCACTTTAATTCACTTGTTAACGTTAAACAGCTTACACGTGAATCAGAGAGGTCCTTGAGATTTTTAGTTGACCACGTCAAGAAAAACTTGCGTGCTTTGGCCAGCTTGGGACAACCTACGGACCAATGGGATGGTCTACTTCTTTTTATTTTGTCGGAAAAGTTAGATACTAATACTGTAGTCAAATGGGAGGAGTATACTAAGCACATAGACGAAGATAACCCAACGTTAGAACAGTTCTATAAGTTCATGACTGACCGCGCGGAGGTTTTGGAGTCATTAAATCGTAATAAACAAGATAGCAGTCTGCCCAAGTGCTACATATCCGGTGCGCGCAGTAGTTCTATTACCGTAAACAGTCAAAAACGACCCGGTCAAAATACCCATACGAAGTCATTTGCTGCTTCTAATACTAAATTGAATAAAGCTAAAAATACTAATACTAATAATAATACTAACAGTTCTAACGCCTATTTATGTGTTATTTGTAACGATAATCACAGAATTTTTGATTGTCCCACTTTTAAGGCAAAAGGGATAGATGAAAGAATGCAAGATGTCAATAAATATAAACTGTGTGTTAATTGCCTTAGGCAGGGACATCATGTAGGAGGATGTCGCATGGGACCGTGCCGTGAGTGCAATAAAAGGCACCATAGTTTGCTGCACCGCCCTACGGCATGCCCTGATGTTAATAATCTTGTAGCGATAGACGCGCGAAACTATAATAATGATGAAACGATTGCTAGTTTTTCAAGACGAAATTCAAGTCAAACACTTTTGTCAACGGCTATGATTGAAGTCTCTAATCCATTGACCCAGCAAAAGGAGAAGGTTAGAGCGCTGCTAGACTGCGGCAGCCAATCATCCTTTATTTCTAAAGCATTAAAGGATAGGCTTTCAGTAAAATCTATACCTATTGACTCGCTAAAGGTCGTAGGAATTGGAAACACAGTTTCTTCTCACATTGCCGAAAGTTGCAATGTGCAAATTAAATCTCTAGATCATAAATACAGTGCAAAATGTTATTGTCTTATTTTAAAAGAATTAACCGGTTTAATACCAAAGTACCCGGTCAATATTAATTCATTGAATTTGCCTAAAAACATTGTACTGGCTGATCCTACATTCGGTCAGCCTGCACCTATAGACGTCTTGATCGGCGTTGATTTATTTTGGGATATCCTAGGTGACGAGCAGCGTTCCCTTGGCCCACAAAATCCAAGGCTGATAAATACACAGCTAGGCTGGATAATATCCGGACCTATAAATACATATTTTGCTAGTAAAAACATTTATTGCAATAAAGCCGTAGTGTCAAATCAAAATGATTTTGAAAAATCACTAAGCAAATTCTGGGAATTAGAAGAAGTTCCCACAAAACGGATAATGAGCGAAAATGAAAAGATTTGCGAAAAACATTTTATCGCTCACACTCGTAGAGAAATCACGGGCAGATTTTGTGTAAACCTACCACTAAAGGACACTCCAGACTGCCTGGGCGATACTTATAACTTAGCAAAAAGGCGGTTGCTTTATTTAGAAAAGCGGTTTAGAAAAAATCCTCAATTAAAAATAGAATACGCAGAATTTATTAACGAATACGCCGAATTAGGGCATCTTTCCTTAGCTAAAGAAATACAAGGCCCATCGTATTATTTATGTCATCACGCGGTATTAAAACAAGAGAGTGAGTCGACTAAGTTGCGTGTTGTTTTTGACGGGTCAGCAGCGTCCACGTCTGGTTATGCTCTAAACGATATCTTAATGGTAGGCCCGACCCTTCAAGAATCTCTCTTCGCTATATTAATCCGTGCTAGACAATACAAGTTCCTCTTAACTGGGGACATTGAAAAAATGTATCGGCAGGTTCTCGTAGCTGAAAAAGACCGTTGTCTACAGCGTATTCTATGGCGGGAGAACGAGTCGCAACCTATTAGAGCTTACGACTTAAATACACTCACCTATGGCACCGCAAGCGCCAGTTACCTAAGCACACGTTGTCTATGGCAACTGGGTGAGGAACAAGATGATGTAACAATTAAATGCATCATCCAAAAGGATTTTTACGTGGATGACCTAATAACGGGTGCTGATAACGCACAGGATTTACGTTATATTATAAAGAGCGTTTCCGAAACTTTAAAAAAAGGCTGTTTCAATTTAAGAAAATATAAAAGTAATAACCCATTAATCTTTGAAAATCTAAACTTAAATCAAGACAACTTAACTATTAGTGAGTCATCAAGTACTCTTGGTCTCGGATGGACGCCATCCAGTGACACGTTATTTTTTCCAATTAAAAGCTTTACGCTTGATAAACAAGCAACGATCACAAAACGGTTCGTTATGTCAAATTCTTTTAAAATTTTCGACCCTTTAGGAATTCTAAGTCCGGTTATAATTCAGCCTAAAATCATACTACAAAAAATGTGGCAACAAAAATTAGATTGGGACGAACCGGTTACCAAAGACTTGAGGGACGATTGGCTAAAATTTACAGACAATCTAGAATATTTGCATAAATTTCAGATTCCTAGATTAGTGTTATGTGACAAGCCTGAACTTATAGAATTGCACTCGTTTAGTGATGCGTCTCAATGTGCTTATGGTGCATGTATTTATTTAAAATCAATAAATTGTAATGGTGACAGCACTATCAAGCTATTATGCGCCAAGTCAAAGGTATCGCCTATAAAGCCGACGACAATACCACGACTTGAATTATGTGCTGCACTATTGGCAGCTAAACTTTGTAAATCTGTTGTAGATGCACTCCGGTGCAGGCCGGGAAGATTGGTACACTGGTGTGATTCCAGTGTCGTTCTGAGTTGGATAAACAGTGACCCAACTAAATTAAAAATGTTCGTAGCTAATCGTGTTTGTGAAATAGTCGAACTAACTAAGGCATCATCGTGGCGTTATGTGCCCACTGCAATGAACCCTGCAGATTTAATATCTAGGGGAGTGGATGCCAAAAATTTGCTATCCATGGAAGTATGGTGGTCAGGCCCTAGCTTCTTGCATCAAAATGAATCTAAATGGCCACTGTTAAAAGAATGCATTGTGAATGACTTACCTGAACTAAAGGCATTCACGTCAACAATTAATAATAATTTAATAGATTTTAATAATTTTACATCATTCAATAAACTTCGTAACGTGATTGCACGTTGTCGGCGATTCATATTTAACATGAAGCATCCGAAAGATAAACGTGTAGGCATACAAACAGCTGATGAGCTGCGTGAGTCATTTCATTTATTATGCGTTATCGCCCAACGTGAGTCATTTTCTACTGAATACGATTTACTTATAAAGGGTAAACAACTGCCGGCCCGCAGTAAAATATTATCATTGTCTCCGTTTTTAGATAAAGATAATTTAATTCGTGTCGGTGGACGCATAAATGCGTCCGTATGTAATTTTGAAAAAAGGCATCCAATTCTTTTGCACGCCGCGCATAAATTAACCAAATTGTATTTTGACAAAGAGCATCTCGTGAATTTACATGCAGGCCCGCAATTGCTGCTAGCAACAGTAAGGGAAACAGTCTGGCCTATCAATGGTAAACATCTTGCTAGGCGGACAGCTAACAACTGCGTGCGATGCAGGCGCTTAAGTGGCAGAACGCTGTGCCCGAAAATGGGTGACTTACCTTCACAGCGAGTGAACCCAGATTTTCCTTTTTTGTCCGTGGGTTTGGACTTTGCTGGACCATTTTTTATTCTTAATCGTAAAGGTCGTGGAAGTCGCTTAATTAAGTGTTATATGTGTATTTTTGTGTGTTTACGTTACAAATGCATTCATTTAGAGGCAGTTAGCGACTTAACTAAAAATGCATTTGTAATGACACTTAGAAGGTTCATTGCACGTAGAGGAAAACCATCGGAAATATTTAGCGACAATGGTCGTAATTTTGTCGCTGCCGCGAAGGAGATAGGCGATTTTCTTAAACAAAATACAGAACCAATATCTGATTTTGCAAGTCAACAGGGTATTAAGTTCAATTTCATACCGACTTACGCTCCTCACTTCGGCGGCATTTGGGAAGCCGGCGTTAAATCGGCTAAATATCACATCAAACGGGTTATTGGCAATAGTAATCTGACATTTGAGGAAATAATAACGTTGTTCGCACAAGTGGAGGCGATTCTTAATAGCCGTCCCTTGTGTCCTTTGTCATCCAGTCCTAACGACCTCCTCTCCTTATCCCCAGGGCACTTCATCATAGGTCGGCCGCTAACTGCGCTGCCCTTACCAGCCCTGGCAGAGAAAGATGGCAACCAACTCAATAGATACAAACGCCTAGAAACAATAAGGCAGCATTTCTGGCAGAGGTGGCAGAAAGAGTATTTGTCGGAGCTGCAGCAGCGAACAAAGTGGCGCAAAGGAAACGCTCAGCTCAACGTGGGCGATATGGTACTGTTGGCGGAAGACAATGCGCCTCCACTAAGCTGGCGCCTTGGCCGAGTTCTGCGGCTGTTCCCTGGACCAGATGGAGTGGCGCGAGTCGCCGAAATCAAGACTCCTCGAGGCTGCGTTCGTCGGCCGTTCACCCGACTATGTCCGCTGCCTACCGCTGAGGAACTGAATGCTTGAAAGGAACCTTTCAACGGCCGGGAATATGTTGCGGCCTTTCGCCTCACCACAGCCTTTCCACATCACAGCGATCGTCAGCTAATTGCTATCAATATTTCACCAGGCGTCACCGCAAACCGCTGTTCCCTCTCCATACATAGTGGCTAAGCCACTCCACTACCAACCTTGTTACTGTACGCATCATTTTATTAAACCATTTTTATGTAAATTGGACTTTAAATTAGCCCCAGTGTATAAGCAAAATATACACCGATAATCACCAGAAAAAGTAGCCCGTTGGTGACAGCAGCCGCCCTATGAACAGTGGGTCTCAAGTTCAAACCTCCGTCAAGAATCACTTTTTGTATTTATTTTGAAAGATTATGGATTTAGTTCGCCATCACCACGGATAGTTGGCGCTGCATGTATGATCACGGAAATACAGTTGAGACTACCGTCTATCTCCATATATATATTGTAGTCTTATATATTGTAGTCTTTGCGCGGCTCGGCCTTGCGAGCCAATTGTGCTTTTTTGCAACGCGTTCACATTGAAGAGCCGCGTGGCCCGCCCACAGAACATATATACTCTAGCGAGCGTCCGTCTTGCACAGATGCCACAGACTATATAGAGATATTACCGGCAGTTTCTTTTGAGATGTACGAAGAAGAGGGCGAGCTTTTAGCTTCAGCAGGAATAATCACCGCTAGCTAGGATAAGCACCGCTGCGCAAATAATAAATATGAAAAAGTTTATTAAATATTTTTATCTATAAAAAAACTACTCCAGCAGTCAGTCCCATAACACCCGGCGCTCCTGGTACAATTTAATTTAAAAAGAGTTTTCTCTTTCGTCCGATTCATTGGCGCGAATAAAAACACAATTTGATCTAGTGCTGACCACCACCTTATCTGTGCTAGCGCACTAACAGGCCGCGCGGCCCGTCCCACTACCTAGAGCCACGCGGCTTCCTTTGAAGTAGTCCGACAACCGTCGGTTTGCGCTCAGGCCTCGCGCTCATCTACACTCACGAGGCTCGGTCGCGCGGGTCGGCCTCACGGAACCGCGCGGCTCTAGTGGGGACGCCGCTTTAGTGTCCGTGCTCGCGACCAGATTTAAGGGGATTACCTCGCTCAAATCCTGAAAATACCGTGGGTTTAAAGAAGTTTGTAGATGAATCCTTTTGTGCGTTTTCAATATAAAAAATATATTTTAAACTAAAGGTCATCACAAAAACATTGTGTTGTTTAAAATTTTAATAAACTTACTCAAATTTTATCAAAAAATCGTAACAAATAGGTCCTTTTTCAACCTAAATTGAAAATTTTCTCTGATAACGGCTCAATAACTCGGCATGAATTTTATACCAAAAAATACGTAATGACGTATTTAACAATGTGTAT
The DNA here is from genome assembly GCA_905147715.2 of Xestia xanthographa. Lineage (NCBI taxonomy): Eukaryota > Metazoa > Arthropoda > Insecta > Lepidoptera > Noctuidae > Xestia > Xestia xanthographa. Next base: position 12,911,511 of record LR990667.1, on the reverse strand, counting down.
TGATTTTTTTCTCTTATTTCTTTTAATATTTTAAAATATTTAATAAAAATCCGAAATTTCGCGAAAAGCACTACGTCACTCCCGCATTCGTCCCTCTCTCTCTCGTCGTTTCGTCGTAAGTTAGTACGGGGCAGCATGCTCAAGGTCATTGGGCAATGTAATGCCCTTAAGGGGGCGACAAATGTGTCGCGTTTCAAATGTGGCGCTAAAATTATCGAGATACAAGTGTATGCCTGGTGTGAGGCCTGCTTTAGACGTATATGTGTTGCCTGTAAGAAAAATCGCATAATTATATTAAAAGGATAAGTTATTAGTTTAGCTTACTACATACTTGTTTGTCTGATGTGTATTTGCATAAAGCAGTAGACCGCTGTATAGTTGAGACCATCGTACAGGACCACGGGCTGCAATGTGTTTGTGTCTCGATTGGTCAACATCGTACAGTTCCATAGAGTACCCATATTTTTTTCTGCAAAAAACTATTAAAAAATAAAATTTATTTGTTTTTTTTTGTTTCCATTGATAGGCATTTATTTAGACAATATTGATATCCGGATAATCCGTTGAGATAGCAAAGAGTATGGATGAATTTTGAAACAACTAGATTTTGAGAAAGTTTGAAGAAACAGTCAGGTCAGTGTTGAAAAAATACCAGCCAAGTGCGAGTTAACCTCACGCACAAGTAACCAAAACTAATTTGTTTTTCGTGGTGACAAAGTTAATGCTGCAGTTTCACAGAAAAGCAAAATTAAAATAAATATCCGTCGGGGGCTGCCCTTAAATGGACTAGTTTTGCAGTTTAAAGGTGGACGCACACTTATCCGCGCCGAACGCGCCGAACGAATCCAGTTTTAGAATTATTTGTATGAAATCCTATGAAATGAAAATTTAGAAAAAAAATTATCTTTCGCCGCGGTCGATTCTTTCGCCCACCACGGTCGATTCGTTCGGCGCAGATAAGTGTGCGTCCACCTTTATTTTAACGTGAGTAATTGGGGATTCTTTAGCGCTATACTTACACCCTTAATGGGCAGGCCGTGCCCCTACAGTCCTTAGGAAGTTGATGATGATTATTGATGATACTTATTTTTATTTACGATGAAATATAAAACAGTGATGGCAGCCCCCGACGGATATTCGTGGGTTATTATTAAGTTGTTTTTTTTTTTTAAATTATTTTATCTTTTTTCAATTACTTTTTAACCGCCATGGGATTTTTTCAAAATTTTACATTTTCCTTTTTGTTATAGGACTAGTATTTGCGTTGTGCGCGAGCTGCGCGCAACTCGCGTGTTTTGTGTTTTTGAGAAGTATTCTTTACCTAAATAAAAATTTGAGAATCCATAGGAATCCTTAAATGAATTGGAAACTCCTTAAAAGATTTTGAAACCCCATAAGAACCCCTAATACATTATGAAAACACTCCAGAGCCTTTTAAGCAGTATACGAACCCTAAGATCATAACATTTCCCTTTAAAAAAACATTACCCTAAATTTTGCTTGTCGTCGCCCCTGAGTTACGCTTTACCCACTCAACCTTCGTTATGCTTCGCTCCACTCAGGACCTACCATCACCGCGACTACTATAACAATTTTGTTCAAACACCTAATGGCTATCTCTAACCGTTACGAAGTTACAGCCCTTTCAATTTTAGGGGAGGTTGGGGAGGGGAGGGTATACAAATTTCAACGACCCTCAATAGTTTTAGGTAAGAATCAAAAGATTTTTCAGTAGTAAAAAGGGGGTGAAGAGGCCCTCCTCTTCACCCCCTGGTAAAGGGGGGGAGAGTAGGGAGTTTTGAAAAATGATTTTGACTAACGCGTTGCCCCTTTATATGAATCTGAAAAAAAATGTTCCAAGTCTCTTAACTTCCGAGATCCGCCTAAAGGGAGCAAAAAGGGAGGCCAGGGGGCAACTTCAAAAATTGGTATTTACTTTTCCGAGCTTCTTCTATACGAATCTGAAAACAAAATATTCCAAGTCTCTTGGTTTCCGAGATACAATAGGGAGGGGGAGGAGAGGGGGGCGAAATGGGGAGGTTTGGCACTTTTTCCATAATCGTGAGAGTTCTTTTTTTACGAATCTGTCAAAATATACCCCCCTCCCCATCCACCATCTGGGAGAACAATTCCGTCAATCAGTCAGTCAGTGAGGTAATCGAGCTTTATATAGTAGGTATAACTAGTATTTGCGTGTTGCGCGAGGTGCAAGCACCTTGCTTGCTTGTCCTTGTAGATGTTTCACTTTTAAAACCCCTAAATGTAGTAAAAATGACAAACATAACCCTAAAACATTTCAAACTCTAGTGAAATGCCACATAAAGCCCAAAAGGACCCGAAAGGTTTCCACTTGATTAAGCTCTTAATCATTCTTAATAAGCACCTGCAAATCTCTCGAAAACGATACTTACCCATATTCTAGTATACTATATACTACACTACTATACTATACTCCAGAGCTTTTTAAACAGTCTAAGAACCCTTAAGATCTCTTAAAACAATCTAAAATCTTATTTAAAACTCTTACCTTTTCCAATTAAAAACAACATTAGCCTAAAGTTTGCTTGTCGTCGCCCCTTTTTTTTTTTTTTTTTTTCGGATGGGAAATCATCAAATAACTCCTCCCGCTCTGGGCGGAGCAGGAGGGAGTGTCAGACTTTTACTGACTAAAACCCATCCATGTTCCTTCATCGCCCTTTGTGTTCCGGGGCCGCGGTATCTCTTTCGAACTGTCCCGCAACCCCGGCAGGCATCGGTCCTTACGGACCCCTTCCTTTTTGCTGACTCTCTTTGAGGCGCGCGTGGAACACGAACGCGCCGTCGACACGGCCTGTCGTCATGAGACGGACGGACGGCGAGCTAGCCCATAGCCCACCGTCCACAGGCCCGCGCCTACGGTGGCCGGGGGCCACGTGGTGGTGGCCCCCGACGCCCGGGGCGTCTCCCGCGGCGGCCGGGACGTTGAGAGGTTCGCTCCCTCTCACGTTCCACCACCTCCATCTCTAGCATTACTGCTTCGCAGAAGGAGATGACAGCGTCCCATTCCGTCTCGCTCCGGACCATGGCTTGCACCAGGGCCGGACGCGAGAGGTCGCCGCCGCCGATCGCCGCTTCGAGGACACGGCGGTGCTCCGCCCACGCGGGGCACACCTCCACCGTGTGCTGCACCGTGTCCTCCGGTCGATCCTCACAGTGGAAGCACCCGGACGTTTCCTCCCGCCTGATTCGGTGCAGGAACCTCCCGAACACCCCGTGTCCGGTGAGGACCTGCGTCAGGCGGAAGGTGAGGACGCCGTGGCGTCGCTCAAGCCACTCCTCAAAGAGGGGACTTATCGCCACTATCGTGGCGTGCCCTGCACGGGGTTGCGACAGTCGCTCTCTTCATGTCGCCATTAGATCCCGCCGGAAGTCTGTCCGCTGAGCGACAATTTGCCGCGGCAGCGGAGTTTCCCCCCGGCGTAGCGCCTCCGCGCGCCATTCATGTAGGCGCGCGAGGACTATTGCCTCCAGATCCCATGGCGGCAATCCGGCAAGGAGGCTCGCCGCCTTGCGGGAGATCGTGCGGTAGCCCCGGGCCAGCCTTACGGCTACCACCTTTTGGGGCGCGTTAAGGTAGTGGGCGGCTCGCCGCCTCAATGAACGCGCCCACACCGGGGCCCCGTAAAGGGCCATTGACCGCACGACTCCCGCGTAGAGCCTCCGGCAGGAGGCGTTTGGCCCCCCAGATTGGGCAGGAGCCGCCTGAAGGCAGCCCCAGTCCGCTCCAGTTTGGGGGCCAAACGTCGGAAATGTTCCACGAAGTTTGTCGTCGCCCCTGAGTTACACTTAACCCACTCAACCTTTGTTACGCTACGGAGGTCGCCGGCTCGCTTCACTCGCCACCTCTCCCCTTCGCTCCACTCAGGACTTACCTACAACCGGACAGGTTTTGACGTAGGCGTCAAAATAACTATAATATATAATCATTATAACTATAATACTTATAACTATAATATTTGTTCAAACACCTAATGGCTATCTCTAACCGTTATAAAGTTACAGCCCTTTCAATTTTAGGGGAGGTTGGGGAGGGGAGGGGAGGGTATACAAATTTCAACGCCTCTCAATAATAAAGTATAGTTAAAATTAAAAAGCTGCTACGTGTCCTAGTTTCCGAGATACGATGGGGGGAGGGGTGAAGATGGGGGCGAGGAGGGGGGACTGAAAAATAATATTGACTAACGCATTGCCCCTTTATAGGTCTCTTAGCTTCCGAGATCCGCCTAAAGGCGAAGGGCCCGCAAGGGGGCAACTTTGAAAAATGATTCATACTTCCCCAAGCCCCTTCTATACGAATCCGTAAAAAAAACAAAACACGGGTCTCTTAGTTTCCGAGATACGATAGAGAGGGGCGGGAAGTGGGACAAGCACCATCTGGAAGAACAATTATGTTAGTGAGTGGTGATCGAGCAAGGTTTCGGTAACCGGAAATGGCACGGTCGGATCTTGAATTTCTAGAATGTCACAATTTTTCTAAAGTAACCAGGATACAAGCTACCTGTCAGTAAAAACACGGTGGCTGTACGTTGATTTTGGTAGAACAAAAGAATTCGCCAAAGTCGGGTCTGACCCGAAAATTCAAGCCCCAATGGTTCTCGGCGTAGCCAGCTGAAAGTGATGAAAATGGTCAAATGTCATTCGGGGGACCCCAATGTTGCTGGCTAGTCAAAGTCTCCATTAAAAATATCGTTATTTCTACCTTTCATCTTTTTGGGTAAAATCTGGGAAAATACCCTAAAAATGGGGATTTTTTTAGCACCAGGCAACACTCCTTGACAAAATACACAACCGGTTCATACAACACGATCCAGTCGGGGGATGCCAGCTGTTCCATTTATCGTGTCGAAAATTTTTCGTCATTTTTACAAAATGGCCGCCACAGCGTCCGCCATCTTGTTTTTCTGAAAAGTCATAATTTTCCTGAAATCTCAAGGATACAGGCTACCTACCGGTGTTCGTGGTGTTGCCAACTTTTGAGTTTAGTAGAACAAAAGAACTCGCCAAAGTCAAAAAGCCCCATAAATTAAAATATTCAATATTTTTTGGCTTTGGCTTTGGCTTTTAACTTAAACGAACCAAAATGGTCAAATGTCATTTGAGGGACCCCAACGGACGGTGGGCTATGGGCTAGCTCGCCGTCCGTCCGTCTCATGACGACAGGCCGTGTCGACGGCGGCGGCGCGTTCGTGTTCCACGCGCGCCTCAAAGAGAGTCAGCAAAAAAGAAGGGGTCCGTAAGGACCGATGCCTGCCGGGGTTGCGGGACAGTTCGAAAGAGATACCGTGGCCCCGGAACACAAAGGGCGATGAAGGAACATGGATGGGTTTTAGTCGGTAAAAGTCTGACACTCCCTCCTGCTCCGCCCAGAGCGGGAGGAGTTATTTGATAATTTCCAATCAATGTTGCCAGCTAGTTAAAGTCTGTTCGAATTGTCGTTTTTGCTACTTTCATGTTTTTGGGGAAAATCTGGGGAAATACCCTAAAAATGGGCTGCACGCTGCGAGGGTCATGTCCAATTGCGGGTGATGCGAAGTGTTTACGTCCATAAAATTTGATTTGTAAAGTGGTTTGCACTTACTACTCGCAGCTCGCAGTGTGACGTCACACTTGCCGCGGAGGCTGACTTAACGTATAATATCTCGGTCATTTTTAGGGTTCCGTACCCAAAGGGTAAAAACGGAACCCTATTACTAAGACTTCGCTGTCTGTCCGTCTGTCCGTCCGTCTGTCCGTCTGTCTGTCACCAGGCTGTATCTCATGAACCGTGACAGCTAGACAGTTGAAATTTTCACAGATGATGTATTTCTGTTGCCGCTTTAACAACAAATACTAAAAACAGAATTCAATCAATATTTAAGGGGGGCTCCCATACAACAAACGTGATTTTTTTGCAGTTTTGTCTAATTTTTTTAAATAATGGTACGGAACCCTTCGTGCGCGAGTCCGACTCGCACTTGGCCGGTTTTTAAAAATAGGAAAAAACACAGATTATTTTTCTCGAGTTACCTATTTTTTAGACATGCTGAAAACATAAAAACTTTAGTGTGCTGAGACTCATTACGCATACATTGTTCAATTACTTACTGTAGTAACATTTTTGGAAGCGGATGACTCGTATTTGTAATTCTTTTGGTTATCCGTGTACTCCCTGCAACTGCGAAATGTTGATACCATTAATATCTTGTACAAACTGAAAACTTGATTTAGGTATGTACTATCGTGGTCTTTTCCGCCTGACCATTTTAATTTTTTTTCGCTTAAAACATGCGGAGGCGCCGAGCCACGCCCCCTTAAAGTTTGGGCCTATTAGGAAAGCCTCAACTTATGGCGCGCAAAATAACAATAACTCTCGTTTGGCGTGCGTCGTCAGTGCGCTCGGCCGATTCGGTATCTTTTCATTTATTATTTCTATACAAAGTCAACAGGGCGGGGCTAGAAAACGTTTCTATGTTGCGAGTGCAAGCAAAAATTAACTGTATACACACAGAATACGTAGTTGACAGCTTGGTGATTGGTTTTTTCAGAGCATGTTAGTCCCGTAGTTTAGTGAAAATTAAAGTAGCAAAAATTTACAAAAGTATTGTTCATTTACTTACGTGAAATTATTGATGAAGCCATTATGTTTCGTGTTTATATTGAATTTCTCTCCTTCGAGAACCGTGTAATTGTTATCTTGTTTACTTGTCTCATTGTGGTCACAAATTAAATGAGGAACATTGTCTTTATCTTGCCTGGAATTTATTGTAAATGTAATTTCTGTAAAGTTCGGTGAATCTGTAAAAAAACTAAAGTTTTATTTATCAATATATCTCAGGGTAAAGGCAAAATAAAAAAGATACCTTGGAATGCATTTCATCGATGAACAATTTATCGATGAAATGCATTCAAAGTTTTTTTTAACTGAGTTCAAGAAAATCATATTTTTAAGTAAGAACAAAAAATTCGTTCGCAAATATATATATATTTTTTTAATGTTTCAATAAAACTCAATGTACAAACTGCCAAATTGGCCTTTAATGCACACAGGTCGGTTTTTTTTACTTTATTCTCCTCTCCTCTAGGAACCCAATAAAAAATAAATAAAAAAATAAACAGTAAAATATTCATCGGTTAAAAGAACTCCAATTCCTGCCCAATATGAGAATTTGTTGTCTGTTGAGTCCGATTAAGTGCAAAACTGCAATTTTGACGAAGAGTGTATTTGGTGTTGCTCCCAAAATTAATAATAAACTACCAGACAGAATTAAGTAAAAAAAATAAAAAATAGACTTAAAAAAAAAGTCCCTTCAAGGGATACTACTAGACAAATGTTATTACAGTGTGGATGAATATTTTAAATCATAATTTCCATGTATGAATTATTCTGATTTGTGATTTTAAGATTCTTATTAATAATAATACTAATTCCTGCCCAATATGAGAATTTGTTGTCTGTTGAGTCCGATTAAGTGCAAAACTGCACTTTTGACGAAGAGTGTATTTGGTGTTGCTCCCAAAATGAATAATAAACTACCAGACATAATTAAATAAAAAATAGATTTAAATAGATTTAAAAAAAAGTCCCTTCAAGGGATACTACTAGACAAATGTTATTACAGTGTGGATGAATATTTTAAATCATAATTTCCATGTATGAATTATTCTGATTTGTGATTTTACGATTCTTATCAATAATAATACTAATTCCTGCCCAATATGAGAATTTGTTGTCTGTTGAGTCCGATTAAGTGCAAAACTGCACTTTTGACGAAGAGTGTATTTGGTGTTGCTCCCAAAATTAATAATAAACTACCAGACAGAATTAAATAAAAAAATAAAAAATAGACTTAAAAAAAAGTCCCTTCAGGGGATACTACTAGACAAATGTTATTACAGTGTGGATGAATATTTTAAATCATAATTTCCATGTATGAATTATTCTGTTTTGTGATTTTACGATTCTTATTAATAATAATACTAATTCCTGCCCAATATGAGAATTTGTTGTCTGTTGAGTCCGATTAAGTGCAAAACTGCACTTTTGACGAAGAGTGTATTTGGTGTTGCTCCCAAAATGAATAATAAACTACCAGACATAATTAAATAAAAAATAGATTTAAATAGATTTAAAAAAAAGTCCCTTCAAGGGATACTACTAGACAAATGTTATTACAGTGTGGATGAATATTTTAAATCATAATTTCCATGTATGAATTATTCTGATTTGTGATTTTACGATTCTTATCAATAATAATACTAATTCCTGCCCAATATGAGAATTTGTTGTCTGTTGAGTCCGATTAAGTGCAAAACTGCACTTTTGACGAAGAGTGTATTTGGTGTTGCTCCCAAAATTAATAATAAACTACCAGACAGAATTAAATAAAAAAATAAAAAATAGACTTAAAAAAAAGTCCCTTCAGGGGATACTACTAGACAAATGTTATTACAGTGTGGATGAATATTTTAAATCATAATTTCCATGTATGAATTATTCTGATTTGTGATTTTACGATTCTTATTAATAATAATACTAATTCCTGCCCAATATGAGAATTTGTTGTCTGTTGAGTCCGATTAAGTGCAAAACTGCACTTTTGACGAAGAGTGTATTTGGTGTTGCTCCCAAAATTAATAATAAACTACCAGACAGAATTAAATAAAAAAATAAAAAATAGACTTAAAAAAAAGTCCCTTCAGGGGATACTACTAGACAAATGTTATTACAGTGTGGATGAATATTTTAAATCATAATTTCCATGTATGAATTATTCTGATTTGTGATTTTACGATTCTTAGTTTACATTTTATATTGGTTTTCTTTTTATGATTTTTGATTTTATTGGCGTTTTATTATTTTTAATATTTTTATTGATATATCGTTTTTGTGATTTTTTTTATAATTAATTTACATTTTATATTTGTAATCTTCTATTTGAGTTGACATTTTATTTGTAATCTTAATTGTTTTTGAATTTTGAAAAAAATTGAAGAAATTAATAAACACGCAAAAACAAGAGCTGTTTCCCGCCGCTTTCTTTTTTTGAAATCTTACGACATTGATATTAGACTTGGGCTGCAGACCTATACAGCCTACTATTAAATATTTTTTTTTATAATAATTTTCTTAAATTAATTAAATAACCTACCGTAGGTACTTGAATTTAATTTTTTATGTCTTTTATGTCTTAAAAAACACATAAGGCAAATAAATTAAAGTAAATATTATAAAATAACAAATTCTATCTATGAACTTCTTATTGCGTTTGGCTGTATGGTTCAGTTTCTTTGCCTTAATATAGATACATTTATGAGTAGATACACTAATGCCCTTGTGCACAAAATTCGATTTTGTGCAGCCTATATCCTGCACAAACAAGCACTTTCAGAGCATGAGAAGTGAAAATAATATTAATAGAAGTTCTGGGCCTGTACGATCACCTCTATCTTTTCCCAACCGAAGTAAAATTAAAATAATACTGATAAGGGCTTAATATATATATATATAATATATTCTATGACAATTCTTGTGACAGAAGTTTAATAAATTCCGTGACCAGCTTGAGCACACAGGAGTAATAAACATGATCTGGGACCGGCCAGGGTAGCCGTATAGGGGTTTTAATCGGATGGTTGCATACGTCAGCGAGAAAAACAGTAGCAACATACGTGCCGCTGACGTCAGCGTCGCAGTATGGTGCTATATAGAACACACTGTATACTCGTACGCGCGACCGACGTACGCAACCGAAGACGTCAGCGTAGTAGGAATTCAAGCCCTAGGGTTAAGTAAAAAAGAGTAAAGTTCAACCCGTATTATAGGGATAATCAGCCTGTTCACACACTTCAGATACAGAGTTTCTTTTTCTACATAAAAAATATGCAAGAAAGTGACCGAGTTAGCCCGCGCTCGGTGCTTTGTCTCTTTCGTTCTGGTTTATCAGCAATATTTAAATGGTTAACCCTTACGTTAAAAGAGTTGACCCGTATAACGATTAATCAATACACATGGTTTAACATATGGTTATGGTGTAACCGTTTACGCTTTAAACACGATTTATCTGTTCCTGGACATGATTATGGGCCATCCATAAATTATGTCACACATTAAGGGGGAGGGAGAGGATCGACGATGTGTAACATTGTGTGACAAGGGGGTGGGAGGGGTTCTAGATTTCGTGACGTCACTTTTCATAATCTTTATATTCTAGTGTTAAAACGCGAACTTTCGACTATTAACGAAAAACTCAAAAATATTTCCAAATCTATTTGTAAAAATAGATTTGGAAATATAGCTATAGGTTTTTGAATTGATTATTATTTTATTGTATTTTGATGATAATTGGTTATTTTAATGAGAATGTTGCTAACATAGTTTGTAAGTATTACTAACAACAATATGAATCACTTGTGTTCGATTTAAATAAATAATAATAAAAATAATAATAAAAAAACATAAGGTTCAAATTGTTTTTTCGCCCACTCGCTCTACTAATGTTAAGCGCCGACCGCCTAACTAAGTGCTCTTTGATAAACGCATCGCGCATAGCGATGAATGATTTCCGTTTCTACTTCATTTTTGACAATTGACTTTCGCGGATAAACTATAATTTTCTTAGTTCTGTTTGTAGATGCAAAATATGTGACGTCACATTAGGGCGGGGGGGTCTCACAAATGTGACCAGCTGTGACAAGGACGGCGGGGGGGTCAAAAATACATGAAATTCGTGTGACTTAATTTATGGATGACCCCTAATAATGGAAGAGACACAAAGAAAAAGCAACATTAGGGTGTGACTGACTATAGGTATGAATTAATTTCACATGTTGGTTATGTTGTTGTGAAAGTTATAATCTAATAATAGCGTGTAACGAGTTTCCTATAGAAATAGCGCCGTCATATCGGCTGCAAAATGAAGGCAGTCATGAAACTAACGGTGGATGTATTGCATTACAGTGTCAGAAAAGGCTTTGAGGCTTTGTGCACGGCGGAATAAGAAAAAATACCATGGATTCGAAACCCCACTGGTTGTTTATTGTTATACGAAACGTTTGTAACTTAGATAGGCCTGCAGGCCCGGCAGTCTCGACATAGATTACGACAAAATCTTCATATATGAATAAATTCAGTTGCAATGATGATGCTTGCGAGTAACGCAAGTCTCTACATCCAAGATGCGTTTCTCGTAAGCATCATCATTGAAAGTTAGCGATTTTGTTGTTTGTGTTTCGTTATCTCTGTCGAGACAGCCAGCCCAGGCCATGTGTGTAGGTAGTGACTAGGATAATCTTTTTGAAAGAGAAAGTATTCATTAGTATTATGCAATTTTTGTTTTGTGCACTCTACAGTTACAGCATTGCACTTAATGACCAATTAAATTTAAACAATACACGATGGAGATGACCATCACATAAATGTAAAAATAGAAATCGTCACAAATAAAAAATCGCATTCTTAGTTAATTGTTAATACATATATTAGAACCATTACTTTTAGTAGCTTTGACAGCCGCACCCATCAAGGAAAATATGATGGAAAATATGAAATGGTTGATTTTGTACAATAAATCTGTTTTTTGTTGGTATATGAATAACTCGAGTTTGTACCTACCCATTTCCACAAGTTTCACTAAAATGGATCCAACGAAACACATAAAAATAGTTCTGTATAACATTGCCACTTCACCCATAGTCAACTGGTATGGAAATTGATTAAATATAATTATGATTGAACTAAAATACAATGTTATTGTGGTTAGAATGAATAGTAGCAATGCGCGTATTAGAGTTGTTTCCTTAATATTGTTGTTCGAATAATATTCGATTTTATTATAATGGTTGATTCGATTGTTTTCGGTCCCAACCAATAAAGCAGACAATCGACAGCACTATTTGCTGTCGATTTAAATTGTTTCTATTATGTCAGAATTCAAGCTTAGTATGATAATACGAGTGTATCATATACCGTCAAGAGCATATGAATTCAGTTATTAGTACCTGAAGTCCTACGGGTAGGGCTTGCAATCCGGATATCCGGATATCCGTATTATCCGGATATCCGCTGATTTTCAAATCACGATTTTACTTGCATCATCATCCGTATTTTTCGGATGTTGCGGATAGTTGTATTTCTATCTTAAGTTTTAAATAAAAAGCTATTATCTGCAAAGAACATAACTGTTATTATGTTATTCATTATTTTAATATAGTTAATCACTCTTGCAATTATTTATTCACTTCACAAATCACAACACAAAAATTAAATTTAGTGACAGAGGTCATAACAACATATTTTGTTCATTTTTGTTTGTTAAATTTGAGTTAAACTATTGTTGTTTAATAATTGAACTGATTTGCCAAGGAAAATGATATTTTTATTTAATTATTATGTTTTAATAGGTTGATTTGATTAGGATTTTGTGATAAATGTAAGATCTCATTTTTAATTAGAATTATTTTAAGTATGACAACAATCGATACAAATTATTTGTGCGGTATCGGTGTCTTATTGTATAATTTTAGAGAGTGAACTAGTTTTCTTATGTGATTGTTACTTGAATTATTGGTATAGTTTATTATTTCTTTGTCATGTTGCTTGAGAAACTGATTAAAACGTGCTACACAAGTTTATTAGTTTTATTTAGAATAAAAACTAAAAAAATATCGGTATTAACCGCATGATCTGGATATTCCGGATAGTAAAATATTGATATCCGTATTATCCGGATAGTATAAATAAACGGATATTGCAAGCCCTAGCTACGGGGTAATGGCGTTACACATTCAAAACACAATCTTAAAGATATTTATTTTGTCAATTCAATAATATTTGCGTTACTTAAATTCTCTATTATGTACACGAACTTTTAAAACACATGAAAGCAATGGATTAGCCATGTTCTTTGGATTGTAATTGTTTGACCCCCGTTATAGGCTTTTAATTGTGTTATTTTTAGGGTTAGATGTAAGTAAGACCTAGAGTAAAAGTTAACTCGTATTATAGGGTTAATCAGCGCATAATAACCGGATCACGCACATAATCAATTTTTCATCATCATCATCATTTCAGCCGCAAGACATCCACTGCTGAACATAGGCCTCCACCAAGTGTCTCGCCACATTAACCGGTCGCTTGAGACTCGTATCCAGGGCGGGAGGAAAAGCCCGGGTGTTTCCACTGCCAGGATCGACCGGAGGACACCGTGGAGCACACGGTGGAGGTCTGCCCCGCATGGGCATGGTTCTCTCCAGTCCAGAACCTTGAAGACATCCTCCAGTGCAGCGGTGAACAGTTTTGGAGATATAACGTCTCCCCGTCTCACACCTCGCTGCAGAAGGATAGGTTTCGAGGCTTGGTCCTGAAAACGGACTGACATGGTGGCGTTTTTGTACAAACACTTCAACACCTCGATGTACCGATAGTCGATTTGGTACCGTTGGAGAAACTGCAGTACAGCCCAGGTCTCGATTCATTTTACCTACGCAACTCAAAATACGCAAGTTTGTGACGGATTTAGCCCGCGCTCGGTGCTTTGTCTCTTTCACTCTGGTTAATCTTCAAAATTTAAATGGTTAAACCATATAATACAAGGTTAACCCTAAGTTAACCAAGGGTTATAATGGTTGACCAAATATATGGGTCTAACCGATTAAACGGTCCCTGAAAAACAGTATAGGGTGTTAGGGTTGGTTGATAGGGGTGTGTGAGTATTTTCCCCATTTATATTATTTCAGCTTACTTAAGTCACTATGGAATACCGCCTATTCGATTTTAAAACCGATTTGGCACACTCGGATTTAATCGAGTACTCTTGCAGTGTATTGTGAATCGATGTATTCGAATACAACTTTTGAAACAGTAAATATGTTATTAATTTCATATCATTTGGTAGGTTTGGTGTTGACTAATTGTTTTGTTCTTCCTTGTGGATTTTCCTGCATTGGCAGTGTTACAAAAATATAGAGAAATAATTTTATTTTGAATGATGTTTGCTGACGTATGTAATGTGTACCCACGTATAACTAACCAACTAATCAACATTCAGCTTACATAATCAAATTCGGGTAACAACATGGTTCTAGCTAATTTTATACTCCGAATCTTGAACCCTGGTTTGTAGTTGTACTGGCAAAGTCATGTAATAAGGTAACTTCATGTCAGGCTCTACTTGACCAATCAAGATAAAATGAACTCTCCGTTCCACACATAATGGGCCATAATGGAGAATGTCCCACATCCTTAAAGGCCCTAACGATAAGTAAGAGGACTACGCTAATCTATATCTATACTAATATTATAAAGAGGTAACATTTGTTTGTATGTTTGTAAGTTTGTATGTAGGGGGTAATCTCCGGAAGTAATGAACCAATTTTAAAAATTGTTTCATTGGTAGAAAGCTAGATTATTCGTGAGTGCTATAGGCTATATTTTATTCCCGTACTCCCACGGGAACGGGAACTACGCGGGTGGAACCGCGGGACGTCATAAGCTAATAAATAGATCTGTATCGTAGTTGCAACCGCGATATCTGAGCGTAGGTTTCTGGTGTCAATTCCCAGGTCGGGCAGTGTTATTGGATTTTTCCACTACGAATCACTTAGTGGCAGCCTGCCGCAACCCATCTTATTTAAGTATTTAAACTTCATGTACAATAGTGGTACATAGGCGCCCGGCGGACTTAATGCCACAAGGCATTAGACTGGTAGAGAATATCACAAGGCATTCTCTACCAGTCAATCTTTGGGTTCAATAGGAAAACATATTGATCATAGGGTACAAAATAATGTCTAAAAAACTAACTTGTAACGAGAATTTATATACTTTATATTGATACTAATACACATATAAAGATAAAATAAACTAATACATATTTTTAACAAATACCAAAAATTAAAAAGAAAATAACGAGAAATCTAATAATTATTATTATGACTAGACTTCAAATTGAGAGCTATTTAGTCTGACTTAAATAGTAGTTACGAACTTTTCTTTTGAAAATGAATTTGCTTTCAGCTTAATGACAAAAGGTAGCGCGTTCCAGAGCTTTAAATAGTAGAGATAGCGTAAGAATCATCTTCACCCCCGGAAAAGCCCGCAAAGCCTTTGGTCAGTAACAAAAGCCCAGGCCCAGGGTCCTTAACATTCCCTGGCATACCGGAAAAGCCCGCAAAGCCTTTGGTCCCAGACCCAGGGGCCTTAACATTCCCTGGCATACCGGAAAAGCCCGCAAAGCCTTTGGTCAGTAACAAAAGCCCAGGCCCAGGGGCCTTAACATTCCCTGGCATACCGGAAAAGCCCGCAAAGCCTTTGGTCAGTAACAAAAGCCCAGGCCCAGAGGCCTTAACATTCCCTGGCATACCGGAAAAGCCCGCAAAGCCTTTGGTCAGTAACAAAAGCCCAGGCCCAGGGGCCTGCCCTTAACATTCCCTGGCATACCATCTGACTTTGAGGGTACTGGGTGAAGGATAAGGAGTGCACCTTTACGTGCGCACACGCTTGAGCGCTATAATATCTCTTATGAACGTTGAACTTTCTGGAGGATGTTTATTTATATTAAGTAGTATCTATGCCAGCTGATTTATTGAAGACTGTGGAGTCATTTGAAGCGGGAAGTTTTTTTGTTCAGGCGACTGAGTACTCGCAGAATTAGAAAACAATGTCTATTTCGGGACTCAAAAATGCGCTATTTAATATTGTTCTCTTAATTTTGGTTTGCCCTTATTTGTTTAGAATTCATAATTTTGTCATGTTCTCCTGGTTTCATTTAATATCTACTAATTGTCGGTTTCTCAATTGAGAGTAATTGTAGTAACTCTAGTAGTTAGGTAGTAAACGTTTAAAATTTTGAGTTTCCAGTATTACATTTTAATGCAGGAACGGAGTTGACTAGTGTCCTAATGAAATACTCCAACAAAAAGCTGAACTTAAGGGTGTAATTGATGTTTTTACGACAGTAAACATGTTTAATTTTTTTAAATTGGTGCCATCTAGTGACGTATGTAAAGCGGAATTACCTGTAAACTGTTGGTTACTTCAATTGATTTTCTAATAACTTTTGCACGTATGAATTTAGAGGGCGCTACCTGTACTCGTAGCTAGATCAATGACTTGGAAGTTTGTAATTCGTTTGCGCCGTGTGTCAACAAGTCCCATAGTGATCCATACAACCTTTTCGTTTTGAGCAAAAACTGAGGAAAATGTATGAGGAAGGTAGGTTATCAATTAACCAATAGCAAAATAACACAAAGTTACTCGGTTATTTTGGCTGATATTTTCAATACGAGGTTAGGGCCTATACTACCTCAAATTAGCAACTCTATTTGTGGTGATCCAAACTTCGTTTGAAATACTGTTAGAATAACGTTCTAATCAGCTTGCACTACAAAGTGGTTGTTACGTCAGTCATTGCAGGCCAAATAGTGCGAAATGAGTGGTTTTTATTCTTTATAAAATCAAATTTTCGTCTTTTGGAAAAAATAAAAATATAAGACTTGAGTTAGTTCAGTTAGTATGCAAAGTTTCAGTATCTAATTTGAAGTACTTTTCGAATACCAGCGGTTTATTGTTCGATTTGGAGGTAACTTTAGATTTTTTTCTATAGAGAAAAGTTTATGGTAAGTAGCGTGTTTTCATCATACATTGTACTTAGCATTAATCCTCAACTTTACCATATATTTATTTCAAAATTAATGCTGCAGTATTTTAGGCGTAACGGAGGATCATGCTAAGCCATTTGAGGTAGTATAGGCCCTTAAGGTTTGGTTCTTTTGGCGTAGATGACCAAATCCAAAACTATGAGAAATAGCGAAAAATACTCAAAGGACTCCCGAGCCCGATTTTGATGAAAACTAAAACTGCATCATTCGATTTTTGATGAATCAATAGTACTAGCCAGGAATCGAACTCATTGATTGTGGAAAAAAACTCACACTGTATTATTACACCATTCGATAGTATCGCAAATAATGATCAAATTCTGGGAATTAATGGTAACGGCATACGGCAGACTAAAGAAAAATATTAAATTTTGTGGTTTTTTTTTTATATTTTAAATTAGTGACCTTGTAAGTTCTTATTTCAATTTTGAGTATTCTATTCGTCGCTACTCCTTAATACCTATAGTTTCGGATTGGGTCATCCACTCTCACTTGAAAAATTGTATTCACCTGTAGGTTCATGTGGTCTTCTATCACAATATGCTAGTTTTCACCATCAATAAATTGCAAATCTATTTAGTCAGTTACACACACAGCATTGGAAAATAATGGACACGTATTTTTTTGTTTTTGTAAATCAATGAATATTGACAAAGATAAAACGCATAAAACTCGGGAGGGGGGCTCGTGACGTCAGAACGCACTAAAAGTTACCTATACCACGACGTGACGTAAAGCGTCGTATCTTCGTAAATTTTGATTTACTTATCAATAGAAAAAATACGGGTCAAATATTTTTTCATAATCTAACTGACGGACTAATTAGATTTTTTCAGTACACAAGCCTATTTTTTTTATTATTTTAGATCTAATTATAGTTTGTATAAAATTTATATATTTATATAAAGTCAGTTACCTATTTTAACGTTATTCGACATAATAGGTAAGTACATTGTACTACGAAACAATGTGATACGTTATTTTATACTCCAACATTTCCTCCTAAGGAACCTTTTATTCTACAATCTACTTCGGCTTTAAAATAAAAATAATAATGATGGAATGGCGCGGTTTACTATTATATAAGACCAACACTCCATTAAACTCCGTACACGTTTCGCTCCAGTCGTCCTGTTAACATCGACTTTATATGTTTTACCGTGTCTGTTATCAATTTTAACTCCAAATACAGAGCAAGTGGTTTTGGCAGTTTTAGTTTAAAAAATGGTAAGATTTACAAGTATAAAACAATTATTTATTATTTAAACAATTATGTTAGTACGTATTTTATACGCTACCCTTACCGTTTATTATTTCCGCGATATAACTTAGACAACTTATTACTTGCATTTACGCGAAGGTTATAATAGGCAAAGTACAAAAAAAAAATCGGAGTAGTCTTTAGGGACTGCCGATAGAAGTGAAAACAAAAAGTACACAGGCCCCGCCCCAGTCGTAGCACTGGTTAAGCCCCGCGCACGCCTATGTGGTGCTACGGCGTAGCGGATGCTACGTGTGCTACGAACGGCTACGAAGCGTGACCGCACGTTACGTTACGTGACGATGAGTTCAATGTTTTTCCTTCACCCAAAAAGTGCTCAAGGCGCCTAAAAAAGTTTCCACTTCAAAAATCGGGCGTAATCGTTGCGGAAGCTAGTTTGAACACTACACTTAAAGTACTTACGGGATAATATCCGTGATTTTCTTTATCTATGAGCTCCCGATATTTCGACGCCGTTGCAAGCATCGTCCTGCGATCATGATGATTATACCGTAAGTACTTTAAGTGTAGTGAAAAACCGTGAAAGTCTAAACAGTGCATTAGTTTGAACACTAATTATAATTTCATTTATTTTCCGTAACGACGAGTGACAATTTTGGTAAATCTTTGATAGTCGTAACAGTCTTTGGTACCTAGTCAGTGGCCCGAAAGTCTGACAGCCAGTCTTACCAAGGGGTATCGTATTACCCTGTACTGAGTTATGGAGGTTAGAAAGGCAGTCACTCCATGTAAAACACTAGTATTCAGCTGCATCCGGTTAGACTGGAAGCCGACCCCAATATTGGGTAAAGGCTGGGCAGATGATGATGACTGCGTTAGTTAGACAGCCATCTATCTATCTACATATAATCTGACAGAGATTCGAGTTTCCAAAAGTTGGTTCAAGAAGGGTGCTTTTTAGGTGTGTATGTACTATCGAGGACACTCCCGCCTGACCACCACTAAGCTAATTTTTGCTTGCACTCGCAACATAGAAACGCTCTCTAGCCCCGCCCCGTTGACTTTATATAGAAATAATGAATGAAAAGATACCAAATCGGTCGAGCGCACTGACGACGCACGTCAAACGAGAGTTATTGTTATTTTGCGCGCCGAAGTTGACGCTTTCCTAATAGGCCCAAACTTTAAGGGGGCGTGGCCCGGCGCCTCCGCATGATTTGAGCGAAAACATTTTAAAATGGTTAGGCGCAAAATAACAATAACTCTCGTTTGGCGTGCGTTGTCAGTGCACTCGGCCGATTCGGTATCTTTTCATTCATTATTTCTATAGTACAAAGTCAACGGGGCGGGGTTAGAGAGCGTTTCTATGTTGCGAGTGCAACCAAAAATTAGCTTAGTGGTGGTCAGGCGGGAGTGTCCTCGATAGTACTACTACCTCTATTGTAAGTAGTTCTTGTGTTATGTAGTTCTATAGTTATTCCTTAGTACCTATTGTTCCAATTCCTGAACGGTGTGTGAGTAGACTAATTTTTACATAAATCATGTTACTTTCTTCTGTTGCAGCTGAAACGGACTCTGATAACTGCAACGTATTATTGTAATCGACGCCAGCTGCATATTATAATGGTGGGAAGATTGATAATTAAGAAGCATTGCTGTATGAAATCTAACCTACGAGAATCACCAATGATTAAAATCCAGGTAGTTACATTCATTATTTTACATTTTTTTTTTCTTGCCCTTAGCGCAATATATTTGGAGTAGGCGTAGCATGTCTTTCACTATCACTATCACTACATTTTATAAAACAAAGTCCCCCGCCGCGTCTGTCTGTCCCTATGTATGCTTAGATCTTTAAAACTACGCAACGGATTATGATGCGGGTTTTTTTAATAGTGATTCAAGAGGAAGGTTTTAGTATAAAGGGTGTAAAACACCTCTTAACGAAGCCGAAAGGCACTTGTTCTCCGCGTCATTGCGATCATTTTTTTGTTCTACACCATACCTGGGAACCTTCTAGTTACGGAGATATTGGGGGTCAAAGTTCCAACTCTTTGTCATTTTTTTTTTTTAAGAAAAACAAGATTTTAAGGTGAATGCTTCGACCAGCCCGCGAAATTCAAATTTTCTTACGTTTTTGGCAAATTGCAAGCCTGTGCAAGGTTGTATGTTGATTAAAATATTGGACGCGATTGTAAGACGTATGTAGTTACAGAATTATAATCATCAAAATCATCAAAACAACCCTCTAAGTTCATATAAGTCGAGGAACGATTTTTTCAAGGTCAAAGTCATTGCTAGACCTTTATGAACTTGGAGGGTTGTATTGATGATTTTGATGATTATAATTCTGTAACTACATACGTCTTACAATCGCGAACAATATTTTAATCAACATACAACCTAGCACTGGTCGGCAAATTGCAAAAAACGTAAGAAAATTTGAATTTCGCGGGCTACCCTGACGCTTTCACCTTAATGTAATATTTTTACTTTTAACACCTCTACGACCCCCGTACTATTCAAACCATCCATCAGCATAATGTTTTGAGTGCGTTACATTGAGTTCTACAACAAAACATGAGATTTCACCCCAAAAAAAAAGTCGTTTCCCAGCAATCATTTTTGCGTAAAGTTACTTAGTTAGTAATTATGTACAGAATGCTTGGTTGACGGCTTCATGATGAGGTTGTTAACACCCTGTATACAAAAGTAGTAGTAGTAGTTTGTCAAGCGGGCGAAGCCGGAGGCATCAGTTAGTAGTTACATAAGATACATTTAATCAGCAAATATAATGAATAGAATTAATCTTATGAAATCAGTTGAATTAAAGTAAATGTTTTTACTTTCAGTTATACTTGAACCTTCTCTCAACATGCCATAGGCAGAATGAACGGGAAGCTGCCGAGTAGGAAAATGATTACGAAGAAATTGCATAGTCAGAGACGGAAAAATAAATAAAACAAAATAAGGAGATTTCGGGACGAACTAAATGTCTTTCTTGAGAATTGTCCTTGGCCCAGCAGTGGGACAATATGGGCTAGCTATAATAAGAATAATGTATAGTGTCGAAACTAATAGTCTACCTAATCGTATTTCTAAGTTGCAAGTAAGAATAGTGTAATAGGCTAGTTTCCACCATCAATAAATTGCAAATCTATTTAGTCCGTCAGTTAGAGTATTAGAAAATAATGGAAACGTATTTTTTTATTTTGTAAATTAATGAATATTGACAAAGATAAAACGCATCAAAACCCGAAAGTGGGGGCTCATGATGTCACAACGCACGGCGTGACGTATCGAAAAAAAATTAAAAGCGTCGTATCTTCGTCAATTTTGGTTTACGTAACAAAAGAAAAAATACTAATCTAACTGACGGACTAATTAGATTTTTCAGGACACAAGCCTATTAGGAATATTTTTCAATTAAAGTAATATTCAAGATTGTTAAAATATTAGGTGTCGATCTTATGATGTTTAATTTAGTAAGTAAGTTTAATTATGAATTTGTTACAGTAATTAAAGTAATTATATATCTTATTAAAGGTGTAAATGATGGCGTGACGGTTGACAGAGGAGAATGGAAGAAGAAAACGTATTGCGCCGACCCCAAGTAACATGGGATAAGGGCAGGAAGATGATGATGAATTAAAGTAATTATATTATAACGTTTCCTTTATTTTATAATAATTATGTAGGTATTATCACTAAAATTCTAATAAGTACCAAAAAGGTGGCAGTGATAAGCTTGAGGAAGGAAAATAATAAAAATGAGTGTACAACGAATAGGGAAAAATAATATCAATAACATGCAATGCGCAGAAAATACACATCTACACTAATATTATAAAGAGGAAAGATTTGTATTTTTGTATGTTTATAATGAATAAACTCAAAAACTACTGCGCCGAGTTCAAAAATTCTTTCACCATTAGAAAGCTACATTCATCTTGAGTAACACAAGCTATATTTTATCGCCGTACTCCCACGGGAACGGGAACTACGCGGGTGAAACCGCGTGGACGTCACGCGGTTTCACCCGCGTAGTTCCCGTAGTGGTAAGTAGTTTGAAATAAAATAGCGATAGAAGCTTTTAATATCCACCTGATTTCACCTGTTTCATAATAAAGCAAGCAAAAGTAACTTTTATGCAAATTTGTTTCAAAATATCATTGATATTTAAATACAGGTCAATTATACTCATATAAAATAAAATATCGCTGGACATTGCACACACTGCCATCTAGTGCCACACTAAGCAACGAGGGTTGTGTCGTGGACACCAGATAGTTGATATACTACATCAATACTTTTTGTTTGTAAATACATACATGTTATACATACACACATCAAAAAAAGTTTGTGATCACTAGCATAAGCTAATTATTATATTTTTTTAAATTGACCATTATCAAGAAAAATTCTTTGTTGTGTGATTTTTTTCACTGTTTTATTGTTTTATATTCTAAATCCAAAATTTTAAATAAAAAATCTAAAAAGACGAAGAAATCATAATATATACCACGTAACAAAAAAGGATTAGATTTTTCAAAGGTATCGCAATTTTTTTTTATGTGTGTATAAGGTATAAGGTTTTATTATATTAAACATCTCTATATTATCACAAACACATCACCGGGATTCGAACGTAAGGCAGCCTCACTACCGCTGCGCCATTCGGTTCGTCAAATAGACTAACCAGATAGATTGACACCTTATTCATCAAAATCGGATGAATATATTAGGTGCTACGGCGGAACATACGTAAATACAAACATACATACTACATCAGCCCATAACGTCCACTGCTGGACATAAGCCTCTCCCACGATGCGAGGAATTTGCCGTAATCTCCACGCTTGGCAGGCGGATTGGAGATCGCAGTGATGAAAGACTAACAGAAAACGCTGCTGCCCATTCTCAGGTCTACGGAGGCGCAAGGTGTTCTGCCTCAGACATTAGTCGCCTTATACGACACCCGTGAGTGTAATGGGTTGGTTCTATTCTACTCTGCCGGATACCACACGGCTAACACAAACATACATACATACTCGTAGACTGCTAAAATCAACCCTCTTTTGTTTCAGGTGAAACGTCTACGCCCAGTAACATTGTCGACAACATTTTGTCGGCTCTTGGCTTCGTATTTACAGTCTTACTGGTACGACGACGCAGAAACGCTGCTGCAGATAGAAATCGCAAGAATTGCCTCTACAAGCGCCGATACCCGACGTAAGTTTTCACTTTTTGAACGTGTTACTTTTTTTTAAGGTTGCCGTACAAAAAATGAAAAAAAAAACGGTACTCTAATAGGATCACTCGTGTGTCTGTCTGTCTATCCGTCCGTCTGTCACAGATAAATTTGCTCCGAATTTACTGGTCAAAAACAAATAAAAGGGAAATGCCCATTCTTGGCCACGTTTTGCCCACCAATGCGTAAAGTACAAAAAATACCCATTTTTTTACTGAAATATTGCTATTACTTATTTGCAATGAAACCTTTGGAATTAAAAGTCGAATTAATCAAGAAACTCATTCGTTTATTGCTCCATCGAACACTTCCGGTCGTTGTAAATCCTAAAGAAAACAAATTAAAAAAAAGTCCAGCCGAGTTCTATGTACAAAATAGTGTTTGTTTCTTCATCTGTGATGTCAACCCTAACATCTTTAGTTGGTTTCTTTCATGGGCGTCACTTGGCCAAAACCTCTTCATCAAATGGGCATTTCCCTTTGGTAGGATGGTGTAATTCTATGGCCCCTAGTACACGACGTATTTTAAACGCGCAGACGACGCGCAGATGACGCGCGTATACGCGCTTTAAACGAGACTTGAACATAACCTTGTAATGACCCAAACACAGATGTGTAAAGTAATTTTTTGAAGTGAAAACTTCTTTAAGCGCGTTGAGCACTTTTTGGGTGAACGAAAAACATTGAACTCATCGTCACGTAACGTAACGTGCGGTCACGCTTCGTAGCCGTTCGTAGCACTCGTAGCATCTGCTACGGCGTAGCACCACATAGGCATGCGCGGGGCATTACCAGTGCTACGACTGGGGCGGGGCCTGTGTCTTTTTGTTTTCACTTCTATCGGCAATCCCCAAAGATTGCTTCGATTTTTTTTTTAAATAAGGGTCATTTCATTGTCAAGAAACAGTTGATTGAATGTTTATTTTTGACTTACAGCCAGCCACAACGTACTAGAAAACAAGAATGCGAAGCCGCAGAGTTACGAAATCATTATGAAGAAATTCAATAGTCAAGTAATGGTCGTTGCTCACCGTAACGACTCGACGCCAGCTAACTCAAAGTAAAGCACTGTAATGTGAACTATATGGGGTCACGTACAGTCACACATCACACCCTACATTCCTTTAATATAACCATCCCTTCAACACCAACTGTTGGTAACGTACCTGTTCGTGGCTTGAAATTAAGTTCACATTCCCATGTTTTACATTGAGTTGAGTTGGTGTTGAGTCGTCAAGGTGTGCGACGACCATTACTTGATTGATGAGTTGTTTTAATGCAACGGCCTTTCACAAACATAATTATATTGTTTTTGTGACTGTCCGAAGCATGACATAATGATTCTCCAACGGCTTCTGCTTCAGCTATTGACACGGAAGGGAGCAACTGGCGCGGGCAGCGAGGATCACGTAGTCTGGGTCGGATCGAATTTGTGGTGTCTTCAACTTCTCTTCGATACGACGTTACATCCTTATTTATTTACATTAAAACCTGTTAAATTTATTAAGGTAGCTATAAGAAGTGTAAAGATATGAACTGTTAGATTTGTTAATTAAAAGTGTGTTGATTATACATGACTTTATATCTCACTACTATGAATAATGCATTAAATAAGAATTAAAGTCACTCCCGACCCGTGGTACAACTGCGATGTCCAACTGGTTGGTATTGCAATTACATCGGCCTTTTTTTTATCAATCAATCATTTGATTTTCAGGCATCTCAAGGCCCATAGATAAAATACACAAAATTACATTACAACATAAAAATATACTAATACGTACAAAATATAACTTAAACTACTAGCGGACGTCACGCGGTTTCACCCACGTAGTTCCCATTCCCGTGGAGTTCGGGGATACAATATAGCCTATGTTACTCAGTAAAGACGTGGCTTTCTAATGGTGAAATAATTTTTGAAACCGGCGCAGTATTTTTTGAGTTTATTCATTACAAACATACATACACACACACACAAAAATACAAATCTTTCCACTTTATAATATTACTAGCTGTTGCCCGCGGCTTCGCCCGCGAAAAGTTCGGTAATTGTTCCACTGAATCATAATAAAGGGATAAATAGTATCCTACATGTTAATCCAGGTTACAAACTATATATGTGCCAAATTTCATAATCATCACAATCACTATCACAATCACTATCACAATCACTATCACAATCACTATCACAATCACTATCACAATCACTATCACAATCACTATCACAATCACTATCACAATCACTATCACAATCACTATCACAATCACTATCACTATCACTATCACTATCACAATCACTATCACAATCACTATCACAATCACTATCACAATCACTATCACAATCACTATCACAATCACTATCACAATCACTATCACAATCACTATCACTATCACAATCACTATCACAATCACTATCACAATCACTATCACAATCACTATCACAATCACTATCACAATCACTATCACAATCACTATCACAATCACTATCACAATCACTATCACAATCACTATCACAATCACTATCACAATCACTATCACAATCACTATCACAATCACTATCACAATCACTATCACAATCACTATCACAATCACTATCACAATCACTATCACAATCACTATCACAATCACTATCACAATCACTATCACAATCACTATCACAATCACTATCACAATCACTATCACAATCACTATCACAATCACTATCACAATCACTATCACAATCACTATCACAATCACTATCACAATCACTATCACAATCACTATCACAATCACAATCACTATCATCGTAATCACAACCATTATCATCTTAATCACAATCATCATGATTACAATCGCCATCACTATCATTATCACAATATTTATCACAATCACCATCACTATCACAACTCAACCACCATCATTATCACAATCACAACACAACCACCATCATTATTTATTTATTTAATTTTAAAGAAAGCTTACAGACTAATAACAATTATAAATATAATGCATAAGTAGTGACATTTGCTAATTACAAGCTTCCACATGTATTATCACAATCATTATCACAATCACCATCACTATCACAGTCACCATCATTATCACAATCACCATCACAATCACCATCACTATTACAACCACCATACTTATCACAATCATCATCGCAATCACCATCACAATTATCATCACAATCACCATCACAATCCCCATCACCGTCGCTATCACCATCACAATCAACGTCACTATCACCATCACAATCACCATCACAATCACTATCAAAATCACCATCAAAACCATAATCACCATCACAATCACCATCAAAATCACCATCAAAATCACCATCACAATCACCATCACAATCACCATCTCAATCACCATCACAATCACCATCAAAATCACCATCACGTTCACCATCACAATCACCATCACAATCACCATCACAATCACAATCACCATCACAATCACCATCACAATCACCATCACAATCACCATCACAATCACCATCACAATCACCGTCACATGATCACATCACCATTACAATCACCATCACAATCATAATTACTATCACAATCATTATCATCGTGTTCACAATCACCTTCATCTTTATCACCATCACTGTCACAATCACAATCACCATCGCTATCACCATCACAATCACCGTCAGTATCACAATCACCGTCACCATCATAATCACTATCACAATCGCCATCATCGTTATCACAATCATCATCATCGTAATCACAATCATCATCATCGTTATTACAATCACAATCTCCATCACTATCACCATCACAATCACCATCACAATCATCATCACAATCACAATCACTATCATCATTTTAACAATCATTATCATTGTAATCACAATCATCATCATCACAATCTCCATCCTCGTCATCACAATCATTATCATCGTAATCGCAATCATTATCATCGTAATCTCAATCATTATCATCTTTATCACAATCATCATGATCTCAATCGCCATCACTATCACAACCACAATCATTATCACAATCACCATTACTATCACTATCAGAATCGCCATCACTATCACAATCACCATTACTATCACAATCACCATTACTATCACTGTCACAATCACGATCACCATGGCTATCACCATCACAACCACCGTCACTATCACAATCACCATCACCATCACCATCACCATCACAATCATAATCATAATCACAATCAAATCACTATCACTATCACAATCACCATCATCGTTATCACAATCATTATCATCATAATCACAACCATCATCATCACAATCATCATGATCATTATCACAATCATCATCGTAATCACAATCATTATCATCGTAATCACAATCATCATCATCACAATCAACATCATCATCAGCACCCCTGATAATCTCGGTTTCGACACCCATATTGATTTTTAGACATTTCAACCCCATCGCACCCCAATTGGGAATGATGGTAATTCAGGTCCGCCACATTAAATCTTAAAATCGTTGTTTTTGTAATACACCCGACCCAATTCACCATACAAACAATACCTATGTTGAATTTCAGGCTTTGTTACCCCGTTTCCCCTTTAGGGGTTGAATTCTGAAAAAACCTGAAACACAAATGTTAACTCATTTATCGATAGGAGTACTCCTGTTAAGTTTCGAATAAAGTAGTCTAACTGATCTTATTTCCCCATGAAATCTTTGGACCCCCGTTTCAACCCCTTAGGGGGTTAATTTTGAAAAATCTTTTCTTATTGCACCCCCAAACCCCATAAAGAACCTTCGTGCCAAATTTGGAATCTCCAGACTCAGTGGTTTGGGCTGTGCATTGATTTTTATACTTTGCCACCCCATTTTCCCCTCTTAGGGGTTGAATTCTGAAAAAAACCTGAAACCCGTTTCTACTCATTTATCAATAGGAGGACTCCTGTGAAGTTTCGAATAAAATAGTTTAACTAATCTTGTTTCCCCATACAAACTTTGGAGCCCCGTTTAACCCCCCTAGGGGATGAATTTTGCAAAATCCTTTCTTAGTGCACCCCTAGACCACATAAGGAACCAATGTGCCAAATTTGAAATCTCTTGACTCAGCGGTTTGGTCTGTGCATTGATTTTTATACTTTTCCACCCCATTTCCCCCTCTTAGGGGTTGAATTCTGAAAAAACCTGAAACCCGTTTCTACTCATTTATCAATAGGAGCACTCCTGTGAAGTTTCGAATAAAATAGACTTACTAATCTTGTTTCCCCATACAAACTTTGGAGCCCCGTTTAACCCCCTTAGGGGGTGAATTTTGAAAAATCCTTTCTTAGTGCACCCCTAGACCACATAAGGATCCTACTTGCCAAATTTGGAATCTGTAGACCCAGCGGTTTGGGCTGTGCGTTGATAGATGAGTCAGTCAGTCAGTCAGTCAGTCAGTCAGTCAGTCAGTCAGTTTCTTCTTTTATATATTTAGATTATATATAGTGTAGATGAACTATATGACACACGAAGTGGCGGCGTCGTGTTACGCTGCGCCTGCGCGGTGTCACGTAGCCTGCCGCGAAAACGTCGGTAGAAAGAAGAAAAATTTCTGTGCCCACATAGAAATTTTTCACCGGTAATTCAGGTCTTCACCTGAATATACAAAAAGGCACAAAATTGACTATACATTGGCAAGGGCCAATGTACAGTCAAAGCGGAAGAAATTGCAATTACCCCTTACCATGGGGTAAGGGGTAATTGCCACTCACTAATATTATAAAGAGGAAATATTTGTATTTTTGTGTGTATGTTTGTAATGAATAAACTCAAAAACTACTGCGCCGATTTCAAAAATTCATCACCATTAGAAAGCTACGTTCACCTTGAGTAACATATGCTATATTTTATCCCCGTACTCCCACGAGAACGGGAATTCCGCGGGTGAAACCGCGTGACGTCCGCTAGTACTAGATAAGTTCATATCACAGCCTCACTATCAAAATATAGTCCTCGATAACGAAACCATCTTACAAACCGATTCTCTCGTTTCTTACTTCTAGGAATCTGCATACCATTTACAAATAACTTGCTTTGTACATAATGTAATGAACAGCTAATATAAGGAAGAATCAATGTTTTCCTTCAAAATATGATTAATAGGGTCACCATGAACACCTACTCACTAAAACAGGACAATAACAGAATTTATTGTAACGCAGATCATTAAAAATGTACAAAACTACTATATTTAATTCTTTTAGGTAATTGAATACAATTGGAAGACTCCCTTTCATGTGTTCTTTTAGGGCCCAGAAGGCCTTCGAAGCATTTTGGACTCGTCTTTCAATTTCCTTGTCTTACCTATTTTAAATTGATAAATGATGTTTATTTTGCAAGTAGGTTTTTACAAACACTTTTACACGTCATTTTTTAAAACTAGATGGGGCTGGTGTTTCGTACCTGACTACTCTGAGAAGAAACAGCCGAAACAAACTCAGAGGTCATAGTCTCTTTTGAGGTCCAGACCAAATCTTACTCAATTCACATGAGGACTATGCAGATTAGTGTCTGAGATGGGCTTTTGAAGAAAGAACCATACAGATTTGAGTGGACCTGTCCAGTCAGTGCAAGCATTTGTCAGTTAACGTGTAGCTCGACTTATAACTCAAGGAGCTCAACGAAACGAAGAACAATACCAAAGAAAGGACATTTGGGTAGGTCGCTTAGAGTACTCAAACTGCCAGACAGTTGTAGAAAAAAAAAAAAACAAAAAATAGAAATGTGACCCACATGGTCCCCACATTCACAATAATCAAATAAAATTAATAACAAGTTCTTTTCAAAATGAATGTAAATAAAAATAAAAATCACAAATAGACACTAAAAGACACTATCTGGCCCAAGTATGTATACTCATCGACATTATTGCAACACATACCCGTCTACCTCGACCCTACGTTTCGTGCTGTAACAAAAGGTTAAGTCTGGGGTCCTACTCACTTCGTCCGAATATTCGGATCTATCCGAATATTTGGACTGTCTCTTTCGCGCACGTCTGCAGAAGAGTGCGAGTGAGAGAAACGGATAGATCCGAAATATGGACGAAACTTTAGAGAGTAGTAGTCTCTGGTACGGACTAACCGGTACGGAAATATTGCAGATCGGACTTCCACAGATAGTGTACCGAATAATCTCTCAAAGTCCGGTATCCGCAACCTATTTGTTTTCCCAGCTCTTAAAGGACAAGTATCCGTCAAGACCGATGGGAGATCCGGCTAGGAGCGATGGCCGTATGTCCTAAAAATATCCATAATTTAAAACAAAAATTATGGTCATTGCACAGCATTAGTGATGACTAGTGAATATTAACTGTAAGTCTGAACTTAGCCGGTAGTGTTTATTAGAAGGAAAACAACATGTTCCTCTTAGCAATGACAATAAGTTTATCAATAATTTTAATAAATTGCTCTGAAGTAAAACTGCAGGATACAAGTAAGTATTTTTTTGTTTTATCATACGCAGATATCTCGTTCCTAATGAAGATCGTGCGTTTGTTGCTTTAGAAATCATATTATTTATGAACGGCTCGATTTTTTTCTGTACAGTTCAGAAATTGAATGAGGCATGCGCAAATGATAATATGTTTGAATTGGAACTTCATTCGTCTGTCATTTGATATTTTCAATCACGTAACGTAAACGAAAGGCTGACAATTCACGCCTTTTTATGAGCTGCCAAAACCATTCCCTCATAGATGTCGTATGCGAAAAGTAATTAGTGACGTCACAAAACTCACAAAGCCAACTCAATGACTCTACTATGTTGTCAAAACAACTAAAATTGGAATTTCATCTGTTAATTGTTAAGTATTCGGGTTCGCAGGCTTAAAATTATTCGTTATTCTTTTTTGTTTGTTTTGAGACTTTAAATTATTGTTTCGGGGACTCTTGGAGGCGCTGTTAATCCAACTGACTTTAATGCGCAGTATTATCTACCTACGTATGTACACGGTACAGTCACGAGAAATTATAATGGGTGTTTATACGAATAAGCTGTTCCATAAATTTTGACCGTGTAGATTTACGTATAGTAGGAAACAGCTGATTTTTCAGGGTACCCAAAGGGTAAAAACGGGACCCTGTTACGAGACCCTGTTAAGACTCCACTGAAGTCCACTGTCTGTCACCAGGCTGTATCTCATGAACCGTGATAGCCTAGACAGTTGAAATTTTCACAGATGATGTATTTCTGTTGCCGTTATATATAACAACAAATAATAATTTAAAAATACATATAAACTATAGTACGGAACCCTTCACATTCAACTTTGGCCGGTTTTTTTTTATATAACATAAAAAAAATCTATTTGGGGGCTCACAATGATGTAGGTACTGAATAAAATGATAACTGTTTTCTCGTCGAAATCCCTTCCACCCCCTATAATCAAAGCTGAATCATTTCTGAATAAAACTAACCCTGTATGTATGATTACAACGTTTTTAAGCGACTACAGGAGCTAAATTACCAACTCTATTTGTGGTGGTTCAAACTTCGTTTGAATTAAAATAAAGTTCTAATCAGCTTGCACTACAAAGTGGTTGTTACGTAGGCACTGCAGGCCGAATAGTGCGAAATTAGTGGTTTTTTGCGATTTACAAAAAATCTGTTGATTGGACTTAAAAAATAAAACACTATCAGCGTTACAAATAAACGTGGCATAAAGTTATTACTAGAGGTCATGGAACGCGCCCAGAAACCACTAAGTGTGCCCTTAAATTTTTTTTATCATTCAGTTAATATCAGCTGTAAAAACTATATTTTTTCCACCGAACTTAAGTGCAGTGAAGGGTTTATCGCCCAATAATCGTTTGCAGTGCAATACAAACAAAATAAACAAAGATAAAACACTCAAAAAAAAGTGCCGGTCATAGTGACTAATACGCGTGTGCACGGAATCCTCACGGTTGTGCGAACTAGTGAACGGCGAAAGTCCTATGTACGCAAAATTTTTTTTGCTCGCTGTCAGGACTACCAACTCTCCGACGACGCAGAAGCGTTCCAGCGGCGAATAAAGTATAAGGCATACCAAGTTGCATTGCATTGTGTGAGTACATACACGACATCTGCACTTACAAAACCATAACAACAAACGATGAACACGACAACTTCACGACAATTTCACTGATACTAATTAATAATTACTGTGTTAGTACATAATACAGATTCACAAAGATGGATAACTTGGAAAGACGAAGGAGTTTCAACAATGTTACTCTGAGGAAAAATAAAACAAATAATATATCCAATGAATCACTAAACTTATCCTACTCATCAGTCACGTCTAACCCTTATACAAGAAGTTTACCAGACCTATCCACAACCCAAACAGAAGATATAGAAACACTAAAAGAAGAAATTTATAAACTAAAACACGAATTAGAAAGCGCACACCAAGAAATTGACACTTTAACAACTGAAAATAATCAGCTAAAGCAAAAAACGATTGAACAAGAGAGAAAAATAGTACAGTTTAAAGAAGTTTACCATGGATCCCCATCTTACAAAAACTCTGTTCGAAAAAGAAAACCCAAAAGCAGCTGCAATGATATTCTATTTGATGAGTCCATCGCTGCCGGTACCGACAGCAACGAGGAGGATATGCGTACCTCTCAGCCGATAGATGTCGCTACTGGTACACTGCAACCGCTAACCGCGGAAAAAAAAAATGAGTCACAGCCAAAATGTAGTAACGAAGGCAAGGCTGAATCATTGGAAGCTACCAATAAACATAATATATACATCTTCGGAGATCAACAAGCCCACGGTCTCAATAAAACCATGACGAACACCAGGTCCAACAAATGGAATGATAACTACAAAGTAAGGTCTTTTATCAAACCAGCGGCTACGAGTGCGCAAATACTTAATAGTTGCAACGACGATTTCATAAAGAGATTGACTCCGGACGATATTATAATTTTAGTCTTAGGGTCTAACGATAAAAGCCCTTATTCTTTTATAAGTGAATTATGTAATGTATTATATAAACTACGCAACAATACTGTATTCATCACTAATGTGCAATATAACCCATACTTAAAAGAAGATACAATCAATTATAATTTAGAAATGGTTATACAAAACTATAAAAATTGTAAATACGTAAAAATACACAAGTCGGTGAACAAAAATAATGCTAATAAGGCTAATTATATGAAAAGTTACCAACAAGAATATCTGGGATATTTGTGTTTTGGGTTGAATACGAGAATTGATTATAAGAAATACCAAACAGAGTTCCTCAATCAATATAAGAATAAACTAGCTAGAACAACACCAATGAACACACATGCATATCACTCTGAATCAAACACAGAACCAAGACCCCTAAAAATAATACAAACAAAAATAACAACCTATTTTGAAAGAATAACAAACAAAATAAACACAAATAATAGTCTTTTTCGTAAATCAAAATAAAACCACAGCAATTACGTTAATTCACCAAAATATTGCCGGAGTACTAAATAAACAAGAGTTAATAGAAGTAGCCCTAACAGACTTACAACTTCAATTGGGTTCCATTGACATTATATGTCTCACCGAAACCTTTCTTAAAAATGGTTCTGAATCAAACCTTAGAATTCACAACTATAAAATCGCATCTTTCTTCTCTCGATCAAACCAGCGCCGGGGTGGTTCATGTATCCTAATAAAAAACAACATACAATACAAAGAAATCGTCAACCTTATCCCCCCGATTCCCCTCCAATTCGAATACTGTGCTATTGAAATTCTTAAACATAACCTAATTGTAGTATGCATTTACAGAACACCTACACATGATGCGGCGACATTTCTGAACAGTTTGGAACTCCTTACAAATAAACTGTGTAGAAAGGTTAACAAAAAAATCATCATATGCGGTGACTGGAACATAGATATCCTAAAAATAAATAAAATATCCAATGACTTAAATGCCATTCTTAATAATAATTACCTGAAAAACCATATTACACTACCGACTAGGAAAACCTCTTGTTTGGACTTAATTGTAAGCAATATGCACGACGCTAAGCCTGGACTACACTATTTAGCGCTATCAGACCACGAAACAGCACAATCTTTAACAGTTAACTTAGAAACTGATAATAAAGTTAAGGACATTCACAGGTTCTGTTTTAAAACTGTAAGGGAGCTCAATGACGAAAACATAACCAAATCTAGAGATTGTTTGGCAAGCTTATCTTTTTCTGATGTGTACGAATGCCACTCAACAGACAACGCCTTCAATTGTTTTCACGATACAATTATTCTTTTTTACAATTTATGCTTCCCCATTATTAAAGTTAAAAATAGTAACAAGCAAGTGAAAAACCGAGGCCTAACAAAAAATATAAAACGATGTTGTATTACAAAACGAACATTATACCTAAAATATAACCTTTGTAGAGATAACAAAAAACGAAACAAAAAAAAATATGACGACTACACTCGGATATTAAAAAGATGTATACAAAATGCGCAACAAATTAATAGCTTACAGTACATCAAGAAAGCAAAAAATGCAAGTAAAGCAGCATGGAATTTAATTAAAACAGATGTTAATAATACGATAAGTTACTCTGACATTGACACAATACAAATCAATACTGAAATTTATGATGACGCTAACCATATCTGTGACCTTTTCAATGATTACTACGTATCCCTTACCAATACGACCCAGAAGCCACGAGAAAATAATCAGAATACCAATTTTACAATTCCCCAGAATCCTAAAAGCATTTTCCTAACACCAATAGATGAAACAGATGTATATAAAATCATTCATAATTTAAAAAATACGAACTCAACTGGTTACGACGACTTAAATACTAAAGTGTTAAAAATATGTGCACTGAGTTTGGTCTCGCCCTTAAGTTACTTAATAAATTTATCCCTAAGTGAAGGA
Organism: Xestia xanthographa; assembly: GCA_905147715.2. Lineage (NCBI taxonomy): Eukaryota > Metazoa > Arthropoda > Insecta > Lepidoptera > Noctuidae > Xestia > Xestia xanthographa. Next base: position 12,876,483 of record LR990667.1, on the reverse strand, counting down.
GTCTTTCCAAGTCGACTGAAAAGGTCTATCGTCAAACCTTTATACAAGAAAGGCTTAAAGTCAGATATGAGTAACTATCGACCACTCACTTTAATCCCCATATTCTCTAAAATTTTTGAAAAAGTTATGTTTAATAAATTAGAAAACTTTTTGACATCATGTGACATACTTAAAAAAGAACAGTTTGGATTTAGGAAGGGGAGCTCCACGGCTTCAGCATGTTTCTCCTTAATAAAACAAATAACTGAAAGTCTAAACCAAAAATCCAAAATAGGCTGTGTCTTTCTAGACATGACAAAAGCCTTTGACTTTGTCTGCCATAAAACATTACTCTCCAAACTTTCTAACTACGGAATCCGCGGGAAGGCCAATGATTGGATCAAAAGCTTTCTTACCGACCGAATTCAATGCGTAGAAATAACAAGAAATTATGAAAATGAACAAAAAAAAATCAGATCAAAATACAGACAAAACAACTTCGGCACACCTCAAGGAGGAATTTTATCCCCTCTTTTCTTTCTAGTATACATCAACGACCTACCAGAGGCGATTAACGAGGAGTGCGTACTATTTGCTGATGACACAACATTGATTATTAAAAGCGACGATGATAAAAACTTAGAAAAACGAATAGCTGAAGCACTAGACAAGGCAATCAAATGGTTAGAAAAAAACAACTTAAAAATAAATATGACAAAAACAAATATAATAAAATTCCAAGCACTCAATTCAAACACAGATACACTAGACATCCAGTATAACAATTGCCCCTTAAACATTGTTAATGAATGTGTATTCTTAGGTATAACCGTGGACAAAAATTGCAGTTGGAAACCACACATAGAAAACATACTCAAAAAAATTGATCGTTTTGTGTATGTCCTGAAAAGAATAAGACAAATGGTTAATCTTAATACCGCAATGGTTGCTTACCATGCTTATGTAGCATCTGTACTCAGATATGGTCTTATAATTTGGGGGAACTCAGTAGACGTGGAAAGAGTGTTTAAAGGACAAAAAAAATGCGTCCGGGCAATGTGTGGGGCCCACTTCTTAGATAGCTGTAAACCATTATTTCAAAAGCTTAAGATACTGCCTTTACCATGTCTTTATATTTTAGAAATATGCATTTTTGTGAAAAAAAATTATAATTTATTCGAAAAAACCAGTTACAAAATAAAAAGTAGAACTCGGCACAAAGACAAATTGAAATTACCCCAAATAAAATTAATGCTATTTAAAAGAAATACTTACTGCATGGCAATTATTATATATAACCATTTGCCAAATGGTATTCAAGACTTGCCATTGCCGATGTTCAAAAGGGTATTGTCCAGAATGTTATTAGAAAAAAACTATTACAGTGTTCAAGAATACTTAGAGGATAAGTCGGTAGTGACCATACAGCAAAATAATAATAGCCTTTAATACACCACATGACATAGTCATTGTTAAATATTTTGCATAATTGATTCCCTAAATTCATAATAATGTATTATACCTAGTAGTTTAACAATGATTAATGCTGTTGACTCACATAAATTGATTTAAAAATATTTTAATTGACATAATCTCCTATATTTTTATTTTTTGACATCTATCATTTTTGTTATCTAATAAATTTTATTGTTGACATTTCGAGACAATATAAGGAACACGTTGCTTTGACAGTATTGTTTTTATGGTATTAAGGGACAATGGTATATTCTGCACGTTCTAAATTTATGATAATATTTCTATACGCCATCACAAGCACACTGTAACACGGGTAACACCTATATACTTTAACAATTATTATACATTCTGATTCTGGGTTAGTGACATAAGCTTTGTTTTTGTATAAAAATATTTGTACGCCATATTATGGCAGGATATGCTGGAACCAATATTGTAACATCTATATGTACCATGTCCTGACAAATAAACATTTTTGATTTGATTTTGATTTGATTATACTCGAGAATAAACAAAGAATAAGCAAAATGTCTACAAATAAACAAAGCATAGCTTATAACAGGTATAACTTTGACATTTGTATTCATACAACCGCTATTACGAAGTTATTCACGCCTCCACCCTTGTATAAAGCTAGTTTAACCTTAAAAATACCACGGTTTGTGTTTGATTACGCGAATTTAATTATTTTACGTTCGTTTTGATTATGGAATTAGATGCAATAGAAGAAGTAGAACCAGTAAATATCATTCTAAATCTATCTAATGCAGGTTCAAAGAAAACTTAAAATATTAAAAAAAGAGAAAATCCTTTTGATTTATCTAACGATGAGCAGTTACGGTTAAAATACAAATTTTCTAAAGGGTGTAACGTTTTTAGACCAATTAATTGGTAGATCTCTCAATATGGACACGTGCGGAGGTAGATTATCTTCTGTTTTGAGATATTGGGGACGTAAATAAAGATTATTATATTCTAAACGTTCTCCCAGGTGATTGATCGGTCTCTCTTAGCCATTTTAATATTCAGTTTTTAAATTATATTTCTCTATCCATAAAAATAAACAAATTTAATTACAACTGTATTGACTCAGTTCGCGCGCAAAGAATAGAACAAAAAAAAAAGGTCGAGAATCGTCAAGTTGACAAAGGGCCCATACAGTTTTTATAGACAAACTGCTTTTTTTCTGCTAGTTTCTCTTCGGTCGCGCTGTTGCCACATCGTGCATTTTGACATAACGGAAGCGTTGTTATAACAAAGATATATCTGGTTTATTTGTAAAAAAATATTCTCGACTTATTCTTAAGTTATATCTGTTATAGCTATATTTGGTATAAGAATGGTATAAATGCGATATAACACATTTTTATTTGTTAGGCTGTATGATGCTAACATGTTGCTTGTAGAATTATTTGCCACTATCAGAATGATCGCATGTATTTTAGCATGGTTTTTACTCGCTAAAAGAATTTTTTAGAGATAAGTTCGTGATTTTTTTTTTCTAGTAAAATTAGTTGTATTATGTTTTCTAAACACTATCGTACTAGCATATATCCTGAAGAATATAATATATTTTTCTGGTTTTGTTTATTGCAGTGAATCAAATGCTTTTTTGCATTTTAAAACTCGCGTTTAGCTCCTGAAGTCACCTTGATGGCTTTCGGCGGGCGAATCACACTATAGTTACGACAGACTATTGCTAAAGGCCCGTAAAGGGATTTAATAGTCTGTCTTGCTCGCACTAGTAGGGAAATAGTCTGTCTAAGACAGTCGTGACTAGTGTTCGAAAGCCCTAAATCACAGTGTTAATTAAAATTTTCTCTGTTTCAGATAATTCAGAAATTCGTTTTCGTTTTCAAGAGATAAATACGACTGATTTTATTGTTGAAAAAAACAAACCCCTTGACATAGTTTTGAACAACTTTTTCGCTAAATATGTGTGGTAAGGTTTATGCATATGCTAAATATGTGTGGTAAGGTTTATGCATATTTTTTAATGATTTGTAGAAAAATCCACATATATATTCTGCCCTCGTAAATGAAAACACAGTAACTGAAGTTACTGTGTTTATGCTTTTATTTGTAATTGTTATAAGGAGACTAAGCGCTATCTGGGCAATTTTTCAGTTTGTCTGTATCTACCACCGTTACGGAGATACGATAGATAAAAACACAGTATTTCACTAAAAATCAAGACATTTTTAACAAAATACACAGTGCGTTATAATTTTTAGGTTTGAACACTGTAAATTACTATTTACTGTGCTGTAATATGTGTTCATGTATTTTTATGAATATGTTTTGCTTGGCCATAACACAGCTTCTTCAAATACTGTGGTTTTATGTAAAATTTCCGTAAAATGTTAGTTAAACTTAAATTAATCACAGTATCTTAGTTACTGGGTTACTTAGTTATTCAGCTAGGTAATCGAAGCCTGCTGTTATTAGGTTTTAACCCAGTATGTGTACAGTTACTGTGTCGTAATAGTACACATACTGGGTTAAAAAGTAACTTGTAAAACTAACCTAGACCACAGTAACCAATCAGTTACTGGGTTTTAACTTAAAAAAATATTTTTTTTTATGAATTTTGTTCCTATTTTATAACACATTAACTGATTTAATTAAATAAAAAACAATACAATATTAGTTCTACAAACACGTCTGAATTGAAGCTTTGTTAATTTTACAACATATAAAAATGTAATTTTCAACCTAACTTAAATGTTTTGTCTATAACAAAACGATTTAACAATTTAACTTTTCTTTTTTTTTACTCTTTAACCGCGGTTTTAACAAAATGGCATTTTCGGAGTTACTGTGTTTTCATTTACGAGGGCAGTATTAGATATCAGAACTTATTCCTGATTTCACTTCCCGATTTTGATTTGCCTTTAAGTGCCAGACACCACTCTCCATACGTATACAGAAGGATCAAAAATAATCAACATCAAAAGTCATTTATCAAATTAGGCTAAAAGACTCCTTCAACCCGCCGCCCGCCCTTCGCATAATGATGATATGAGAATTTATTGTTTTCAGGTGCCTGAATTTTTACTACACCGGTCCAGATGATGTTTTTGTAGAACATGTCGCTTTTGATGGCAGTAGTGACTCTATCATAGGTGTAAGTATAAAATACAGTGTAGAAAAAGAATGGACGTCTCAAAAAAAATTAGAAGCCTCCCACTCCGGTGCCTTCCCGAAATACAGGGTGTAAAAGACCTCATCACGAAGCCGTCAATCAAGCATTCTGTACCTACATCAAACTAAGTAACTTTACGCAAAAATTATTATCGCACTCAAAACATTGTGCTGATGGATGGATTGAATAGTACAGGAGTCGTGGAGGTGTTTAGAGTAAAAATCTTACATTAAAAACTTGTATTTAAAAAAAAGACTTGTCAAAAAGTTGCAACTTTGACCCCCAATATCTTCGTAACTAGAAGGTTCCCAAGTATGGTCTACTAAATCAAAAAAAATATCACAATGACGGGGAGAACAAGTGCCTGTCGGCATCGTTAAGGGCAAGGTGTTTTAGGTGTAAAACACCTCTTAACGATGCCGAAAGGTATAAACGGTGGTTTATACCCATGTGCCTAGCTTCTAATCTCTCTTTTTTTTTTAATACAATCCCACGCCACTCTGTATATACTAATGACCCTTTTAACCTTGACAGCTGAACAAATTTTACAGAAAATTGGCACACAGGTAGACCATGATCTAAGAAATAACATAAAGGGTGTAAAAATACTTCTATCGAAGCCGAAAGCCACTTGTTAGTTGTTCTCCCCGTCATTGCGATCATTTTTTAGGGTTCCGTACCCAAAGGGTAAAAACGGAACCCTACTACTATATAACCCTATTACTAAGACTTCGCTGTCTGTCCGTCTGTCTGTCACCAGGCTGTATCTCATGAACCGTGACAGCTAGACAGTTGAAATTTTCACAGATGATGTATTTCTGTTGCCGCTATAACAACAAGAACTAAAAACAGAATAAAATTAATATTTAAGGGGGGCTCCCATTTGTGAGGATCGACCGGAGGACACGGTGGAACACACGGTGGAGGTGTTGGTGGTTTATGGGCTAGCTCGCCGTCCGTCCGTCTCATGACATGACGACAGGCCGTGTCGACGGCGCGTTCGTGTTCCACGCGCGCCTCAAAGAGAGTCAGCAAAAAGGAAGGGGTCCGTAAGGACCGATGCCTGCCGGGGTTGCGGGACTATTCGAAAGAGATACCGTGGCCCCGGAACACAAAGGGCGATGAAGGAACATGGATGGGTTTTAGTCAGTAAAAGTCTGACACTCCCTCCTGCTCCGCCCAGAGCGGGAGGGGTTATTTGATGATTTCCCATCCGAAAAAAAAAAAAAAAAAAAAAAAAAGGGGGGCTCCCATACAACAAACGTGATTTTTTTGCCCTTTTTTGCTCGATATCAATAATGGCAACAGGTGGTACGGAACCCTTCGTGTGCGAGTCCGACTCGCACTTGGCCGGTTTTTTGTTCTAGACCATACCTGGGAACCTTCTAATTACGGATTAAATAAAATTATTTGGAATCTATTCTAAACGATTGTTTGACTAACAATGCAATCTTCATGTGTTTAGATCCCCAAAGTTATGGACAATATGATCACGAAGTGGTGGTGCGTCGTTCTTCAAAAGCAAACATTTGGGAAGCCTTATAGTTACCGTAGTCGCAACTACACAGCGCAGAACATTGTATTCGATCTGCGCGCTAAAGGTACTCATTTATCATTTTATTTTGTTATTTATTTTTTTCAAGTGAGTACTTCTTTGGGCGCGTTGAGCACTTTTTGGGTGAACAAAAATCATGGAACTCGCGCGACCGTCACGTATGCATTTCGTAGCACTCGTAGCTTACGGCGTAGCACCACATGGCGTGCGCGGGGCACAATCCGTAGCAGTGCTACGACTGGGTCGGGGCTTGAGAGGGAAGGGGAGATGGGGGAATAGAAAATGCACACACAGCTCGACGTTACAATTCACAATAGAGGTGGGCAAAATGTATCATTTTTGAGATTGGAACATTTGCATCTCGATCACTGAAATGATCCGAATCACTGATATGTTTCATTTGGCTCATTTGGATCATCGGCTCAAAAGATATAAAATATCAACGTAAAACGATACCTTGTGTTAGTTGTTAGTGCAAACAGTTTTTGCTTAAAACGACCGTATAGTGTTTGATAAGTAAGCACCTTAGTGGTCATTTTTACGTGCATGGATAACGATAAAAGAAAATCTGTGAGAGTATGAGTGATACACATCTCATTTGGTATCTCTTTTTGACTTGTATAGATTGTAATTTTGTCGCCCGCTTACCCGAATCCGTGAGTCTTTATAATAATTAAGTAACTCAGTGTGTCTCAGTCTCCATTTCTCGCCCGCTCACTGCTCAGTTGCCTCGCGAGCGACGCGTCGCGCGCGGCATGAGAAAGAGCAAAGTAATGTTTCAGATCCAAATGATACGTTTGAAACGTTGTTACTGAACCAATCATTTGAATCACTTCAAAGATCCGGATCAGTGAGTCGGTTCCGTAAAGAGTTACACACGCCTAATTCACAAGTTACTTAGTTTTCACTTCTATCGGCAGTCCCCAAAGACTCCCCGCATGTTTTTTTTTTAATGTAAGCAAACCTAGCTTGTTCGTATGTATCCCATGTACGTCATTTTATAAAATGACGTAGGTTTGGCAGTCACGGGATTTCCCTCTAGTAACTATGTAACCAGCCACACTAGAATTAGAAACAAAACATATCACAACACATATCAATGCTACAGGCCTCACCCTTTGGGGATTCCGCCTTTGGTCGTAAGTTCATAAGAAAAAAACAAGTAAAAGCCAGGGCCGGCAGTATCGACATAGATAGCGACAAAATCGCTAACTTTCGACCGCTAATTACTAACGAATAAATTCGGTTGCAATAACTATGCTTGCGACAAGCGCATCTTGGACGTAGAGACTGTTTTACTCGCAAGCGTCATTATTGCAACCGAATTTTTTCGTGAGTACCTAACAATTTTTATATATTATACCTAATACTTTTTATTGTTTCAGATGAACAACCAACTTTGGTATTGAAAATTATTTACACAATATCTGCGATACTGATTGCCTTATTTATAGTGATTATAACAATTTTAATAAGAAAATGGTGTTGCACTTATCCACCACTAAAGCCTTTACCTATTGACGTAAGTTTTTTTTGCCTATTAAAAGTCTTCTTGTTTTTGATAGAGATTGGTGTCGATTCTGTTGTGCACAAACTAAACTTAATTTAGGCTATTGCTATCTTTTTTTCTCTAATAAAACGAGAAAGAGACGGACGTAATTTAGAGTTGTCAAATTTAGTTGGAACTAATATTTCCATACAAATGAAGGGTGCACGTAAAAACATGTCGACTAAAAACACGGTGAAGCGCAAGGCATAAACTATGTTGACATCTCTAACTTAGTTCATAGCTATAGCCGTCCTTTTCTTGCACTTCCTTTTAGTAAAAGATAGCAATAGCCTAGTACCTACCTAGTAGCAACTGAAATCCAGAAACGTTTTGTAACAAATGAACACTGCCAAGCGCCCAGTCAGTGAATTAACACGGATAGAACCCGACGATTCTCTATGCCAAGAACTGATTCTCGTAATTGGTATAGCGTAGTGCAAATAATTCACACAAAACTTTAATTGTCAGTTTTGAGTTTGTGAAAGGTACGCTTTCGCATTTATAATAGTAGTAAGAAGAGTAGTAGTAAGGTAGTAGTATTTGCTAGCCTGTATACCTGACTCTTTTGTTGACTGTACTTAGGTGCGGGTCTTAGGCCTGAATTTCTCCTACGCTGACGCCTCGGTCGCGTACGTCAGCGAGAAATTTGCAGCAACAAACGCGCCGCTAAAGTCAGCGTCGTAGTATGGTGCTATATAGAAAACAATTTATACTCGTACGCGCGACCGACGTACGCGACCGACATTAGCGTAGCGGCGTAGGTTAAGGGCAGGTAGTCCCAATTTTCCCAATTTTACATAACTTTGATTCAATAGTAATCAAAGAAATAGTGATTTTTTAAAGCCAAAAAAAATAGATATTATAGTTGACTATATTTACTAAGATAATTTGTGGTTCAAAACATGATATCAAAAACTTCACTCGATGAAAAAAAAATCCGAACAGGAGCCTAATTCGAATATTTTTTTATGTTTTTCTTATTTTACTTGGAGAATATGAAAGTTTTACTTCCAAAAAAAATATCTAAGCAAAGTTAATAACATATAGAACAATTATTTGTGGTTAATTTTTTCAAAACAATTTAATCCTTTTAATAATAAATTATTATATAAGAAAACGGCTTGCGCACTTGGATTCAGTCGCCCGCCAGGCCTTGACGAGGTAGGACCTATGTCCCTTTTGCTGGCGCACGGCTGTCCCGTCGATTTATCGAACGATTTATTTAAAGAACGTAGTGTAATTATAACAGTACAGTCTTATTTAACCGACTTAAAAAAAGGAGGAGGTTTCACAATTTGACCGTAGGATAACTTCGTCGTTTATGAACCGATTTAGATAATTCTTTTTTTGTTGGAAAGAAGATATTCCAAGAGTAGTACCATGACCATGAAACTGGGATCTGATGATGGCATCTCAGAGAAATCGAGGGGAACCTTTGAACATCGTAGTGCGACTAGTGCGTTTGTTTTTTTGTTCATTGAGTATTTTAGAGCACTACTATTTAAAGAAAGTCTGGACTCGATCTGATGATGGAACCCGAAGACAGTCGAGGGCACTCTTCAACGATTCACAATAATTACCCGGTGTTTGGGCTTGATTAATTTGTATTGATGAGAACTTTACACCTAAATGGGTTGTGGTCATCTTTAGGGGTCTGATGATAAAGACGAAGGACAGTCAAAGGAACTCCTCAACGTTTTACAGTAGCTACCTTGTGTTTGGATTTAATTCATTTCTATTGATGAGAACTTTGCACCCATATGGGTTGTAAGTGCCATTGGTCTGATGATGGAGACCATAGACAGTCGAGGGAATTCCTCAACGAACGAGTTTACAATCTCACGAGATAGATTATAATCTAACGGTATTTACAAATTTACGGTGACACATACAACAAATAAAGCATGTGTCTCTTCGTGAGATAAAAACAATGTAAGAAACCTAGTCAAATTGTTCGCGACAAGTGTCTCAAACAGTGTTTTTATATAGTCTATAGAAAGAACGTTCGAGAAAGTACGCTATTGCCGTGTTTGTGATTCTTTGTCGAGTACTTTCTGTTATTATTAGTTTTAAAAGTAAGTAGGTACAAATTCCCTCGAGAATAGTCTCGTCACAGGTGCGCGCGTACGCAAACTACTTATAAAAAACATCGAGAAATGTTAATTTAATTTCGACCGTACGCCGAGAGCGTAAAGTACCTAAGTACTTCCTTCTTCCGTTCGAGTTATTTATTATCCTTTTGTTTATAGTTTCCTTTGTATTTTTTTGTTAATGTTTTTTGTTCATGCTTTTTGTATGAATTAAAAGATTGTCTAGCGAACAAATACTACACACCGCTAGAGGATTCGCGAATATTTTTTGTGTGTCTGCTAATAGTATGAAAGCACAGCGCAGGCACCGCATAGTAAGTTTTGTTTTCGACATTGGAACAGTCAGTTTTGTTTACGATATTCAAGCAGTCAGTTTCGTTTCGATATCCGAATAGTTAACAGTTCTTTCCGATTATAGTTTCAGCTCAGTTTTTCCAGTATTGTCTGCTTGTAGTGTCTTACCATAGTCAAATAGTGTTTCATTTCTTCTCCATCTACAATAATAGTGCAGTATTTTCCAAACCCACCTCTCCGTTCCACGAAGCTAACGTTTACACCCGGAACTTTCGGTACAGGGCGGTTAGTGGCTCAGATTTGGTTCTGTTATAGTTTTTGAATTTCCAAACACGAGTCCACCCGTCTGGTACACAAATAATTGAATAAATTACGACTTGCAGCAATTTGCATTTACAATATCTATTCAAATTAATTTATTACATTTAAATGTTAGGTTTTCGCAATTACTACCTATTATAATAAATCAAGCTGACAATTTAATAAAATAAGTTGACCTACTGCCTACACGACACGCTTACCTATACTGTGACACTTCGCTCAGCTTTGGGTTCAAGTCGGCGACGCGTGTGCACGACTCGTTTCGCGTAAAGGGTGGTAGCGTTAAATACCTACTTTGCTTGGCGTAGACGGCCTTAACAATACATGTCATGGTAATAGGCTTATTCCCAATAAATGGAACTTAACATACCTAAACTGTCAAAATCTTTCAAATATTAAAATAATTTTGTGAATTGCTCCATAAATGGGGGAGAAATCGGTGAACATAGATCAAATTAGACCACACGACTGAATTAATAAAATGACCCAAAAATGATACCGCGTTGATGTCTTTTTCAAGTCCCTTTCTTGGTTATAATACTCTAATATGTTTAGCCCACACGACTGAAGTAAAAAAGTGTTAATAAAATGAAAACTACTGGGCCAAACTATGTTAAATTTTTATGGGACCAAATGGCAACTATTCCGCATCAGACTAAAGAAGAATCACGTAAATCGGATCATAAATCTCAGCGTAATCTTCACTGAGAACTAATCCCACACCACACCATTATAGTGGCGCCCAACCACAAAAAATGATACTGCGTTGAAGTCTTTTTCAAGTCCCTTTCTTGGTTGTAAAACTCTATGTTTAGACAACACGACTGAAGTAAAAAAGTGTTAATAAAATGAAAACTAGTGGGCTAAACTATGTTAATTTTTTATGGGATCAAATGGCAACTATATATATGGCAACTGTATAGCTTAATGTGTCGCCGTGTGTAGGTATCTAGGAATAAAATTTAAGAAACATTTTATTATTTTCAGCCCGCCAGTGTTTTCTACGGGAATCTCGAAATCTTTCGTCAACAGTACGAAATGGAACTTCAGGCACAAGAAGAACCACAATACGAGGAAATTGATTAATTCACAAGATTAATATTTATCTACACCACAAACAGATTGTGAAGAACAAAGTTCGTTACGTAGGAACACATAAGTATAGTTCGGTTCAAACTTAATGGCGGCTCGGAAGTTGCTGCGAGTGACGGTCTGCGCAGGAATAACGCTTTAAACTTTATGGTGATTCGGAACATCTAATGTAAAGCTGCGTAGACAACAATTTTAGGTATCAACGGGGCGCAGATGACGCATCGTTTTATCTGTATAATGTGCAGACCGTCACTTGCAGCTAATTTCCGAGCCGCCATTAAGTTTGAACCGAACTATACACTTAGCAGACTCAGGCTGCGAACAATAAAGTGAAGCCAGCGCTAAACTAAGCTCCGCTCTGTGCATACACACTCACACGCACACATTTACATCAAACTACAATAGGCTAGTTTCCACCATCAATAAATTGCAAATCTATTTAGTCCGTCAGTTAGAGTATTAGAAAATAATGAACACGTATTTTTTGTTTTTGTAAATCAATGAATATTGACAAATATAAAACGCATCAAAACTCGGGAGTGGGGGCTCTTGAGTGACGTCACAACGCACTAACAATTATAGCACAGCGTGGCGTATTGAGAATTTTAAAAAGCGTCGTATCTTCTTCAATTTTGGTTTACGTAACAAAAGAAAAATACGTGCCAAATATTTTTTACCCGACTGCGCCAGAAGGAGGATTATTGATGATCTAAATGATGGACTAATTAGATTTTTTCAGGACACAAGCCTATTAAACTTTGGGGGTATGAAGAACAGGGTGTAAAGCTCTTCATCCCCCATAGAAAAGGGAGGATCCTCCGACCAGACGGGTGTTATGTCTGGTGGGCCACTGCCCAACAGTTGTTGTCGGGTTCTCGTATATAATCTCAAGTCGCGGATAAAGTTGTTTGCGCGATGTAGGATTCTGACGTGTTTCACGGTTAGTTCATCATCTGTGTCATAGATGGCGCTGTAGTACTTTTTGTTCCATGTAGCGAAGTATTTTATTGTAGTGCTGCTACAAAGCTAAGCTCCAAAAATACACACATGTTTACGAAACCGGCTTCGCTTTATTTTTTTCGCAGAGCTGTGTCTTGGTTTTTTATTTGGTCTTAGTTAGCAGAGATCAACGCTAGGTACACTTTTTACCCGACTACTATTTTAATCCTACTTCATATGTAAGTAACGTGTGGGAAAGAAATGGAACTATACAGGACGTAGAGCTCCATCTCAGGAGGTGGTGGTAGAGGTCTCCTGGAAGTGTGAAGTGTGTGAACTAATTTAATTTTATCATAATTAAACAAATTGTGAACTTAGTAATGTAGACCTACGAATAGTTAGGTACCTTATGCCTAGTCATTTATAAGGGTTTTCCTTAATTAAATTACGTTTTATTTTATTCGTGTTTTAGTACATTCCTTATCTAGAACATACAGGAAAATATCGTAATTATAATAAGTACCTACTAGTCGAATCGAGCACTTGCTTGATAAGTATGACTACGTTTTTTGCTATTTGCAGGCCAGTGCTAGGGTGTATGTTGATTAAAATATTATTCGCGGCTGTAAAACGTATCTAGTTCAAAATTATAAACATCAATACAACCCTCCAAGTTCATAAAGGTGTAGAATCTAACTTGAATAATATTAGAGCTGCCAAACTAAAGGAATTAGGTAGCTACGTAGGCATCCAGAAAGCTGTAATTTTAATCAAGTTCTATAACCATCGAGAACTAGGTAGGTATTTTAGTCTTTTTTCAGTCATTGAGCCCTGACAGCAGCAACCGAAAACCAACCTTATTTTAAGTAGGTAGGTATAACGAGACTAAAGACCACTAGAATCTTGTCAGATTTATCAATCAGTGGTAATAAACTAATATACGAGTGGAAGCCAAGCAAGAAGAAATTAAGAAAGATGACTGTGCCTACTTATCTAATCAGGCGGGACCGCGGGGAACTAACAGAAATAAAATAAATGCCAAAGCACCTTGAACTGCGGACTTAAAGCAGTCATGCCATAGGTATACTCCAGCATGGATCTTTTGACTCTTTTTTGACTTTTTTTTCTTTTTTGTCTGGAGGATACTCTGTAAGTGGGGAATTTTCCAGTGCTTTTTATGAACGAACTAGATGGCGCTGATCAACCTTGGGAATAATAAAATGGCTCGTTTTTATGTCCACAAAGCCTTAACTGAAGTACCTACGGAGGAACCTAAGCTCGACTCAACGTACCAGGAGTTCAGTATTATTATTAATTATTATTATTAATAGCAAAAACCATGCAAAAACTTATAGTTCAGTTCAGTGATGCAAAATAACAGTGAACTTTCAGGTTAAAAATGTTTGACAGAAAAATAGTACATTTTGATACAAGTGGAGAAAGTTTGTTATTGTATTCGAGGCGGAATTATCACTCTCGAGCCGCAGGCGAGGGTGTTTTTGAGCCGAGAACTGCAATAACAAATGTCCACGTGTATCAAACGACGTTTTTCAATACACTTTTGAAGAAATAAAATAAAATATAACGAAAAATATTTTTGTCACGAACTAAGAAACTATGATTTTAATTTTCTTTTTTTCGCGCTCTGCTTTCGCCAGGTTGAAGGAGAGGCAAAGGTATCAAGCTGTTAAACAGCCTAATATAAAAAATAGATTTATTTTATATTTTGAATTCAGAACACAAATAAATGTTAATTGGTGTATAAAAATAACTATTAGTTTTTAATAATCATGTTTATCTATGATGTTCTATTTATAAACACAATTTTAATATTCAAAAAATATTTATGCCGTAAAGACGCGTAGTGCTTTGCCGAAATTAAAAAAAAACATTCACCTCAGACTATAGGCATTGAACCAATTTGGTCTAAGTATAGGTATAGTTATCTGTGGCAATTTTCATTCCTGCACACGTGCGGGAAAGTGGAAAAAATCGCACACGTGTGAAATACATTGCATGTTGTACCTAATCGTAGTGCGTTATGGACCAGTTTTCGAGGAAGTGTATTGAAAAGGTTCTTTACAGTTCTCACTTTATATACTTACAACAATGAATAATAAAGAAATTTTACTATACAATGAGCTTGACATTGTGTCTAGCTCGTAGAGTTTTTTTTGCCCTGCTAAAAGATTTTACCATTGACCTACAATATAATACGTAGTAAATTCTATTTTCATTGGATTTTACTAGAACGCCGCTTAAAAAAATATGAGAGGTTTTCCTTTTGAGGTATTAAAAAAAAACTTAGTTTCCAAGAACTCTATAGATGGCGTTGAACTGACTATGATAGTTGGTGCCAAAGCCAAAACGCTTGGAAAAAAAACATTGCGTCACGTCAAATACGCTCGTTGACTGACACTTTCGTTTGCTTAACCTTCCGAATATAACCTAGTTTTCTCGCGCTTTGTTAAAATCAGTTGTTCTGTTCCTTGCATTATAATACTAAGTTCAGCGCCATCTATCCAGCGACTAGGGAAGAGCTAAAAAGAAAATCCCTCATTGTTAAAGCTGATCAGCGCCATCTATTGAGATATACTGAAGCGTTATGACAAACGTCAGTGGAAATTCCTCATTGTGTTGGCGGCGTTAGATCCGATTAAAGCCGCGCAACATAAGAACTAACCAGCACTAAAACTTGAAAAGTGTACACAAACATGGTGTGCTGCCATCTAGGTAATATCAATGAAATTACAAGCAGAGAAAGCAATGGAAAACTAATTTAAAACTGAATAAAGATGTCACTAGCTGTATTATCCTTTGCTAATTTTAACTGTATCAGCACTTAAAAAACAGATGATTAACACCTAATTTCTCACACAAAGATCAGCAATGACGTACCTATCAGAATTATACGCAAGTAAAGTGATCCGATTGATTAGTGGTTGTTAAGAATTCCATCGTCAAACTCTCAGATTAAAGAAATAGGTATTTATTATATTAAATAATATTTATTAATCTGAAGTCAAACTAAATAAAGGAGCATGTCATGTTATGGGTTTCAGTCACTCATAATCATAACGTAAAGATTAGTTAATTATATTTGCCGCATTAGCATTGCATTAAATTGTTTTGGACTTAATAAAAACTATAATTTGCATCTTCGATTTGCATAAATTAATGCTAATATTACGACTATTTTAGAACAGTGACATCGCGCGGCCAACGTTAGCAACTTTGTCTCTTAAAATAAAATATTTCCTTAACCTGGATAGGTGGCGCTTGAGCGGTAGAAATATGATGGAAAGATGTCGCCACTTGACATCTATACTAATTTATTAAGGAAAAATTAGATTTTTTGTTTGTTTGTTTGTGTGTTTGTTACGATTTAACTCTAAAACTACTCGACCGATTTTAAAAATTCTTTCAGCAATGGATAGCTACATTATCAGCGAGTAACATAGGCTATTATATATATTATACTATAAACTTTATACTATTATACTTACTATTATATATATTTTGTGTATGTGTGTATGTTTATAATAAATGAACTCAAAAACTGCTGCGCCGATTTCAAAAATTCTTTCACTATTAGAAAGCTACGTTCACCCTGACTAACATAGGCTAGGTATATTTATCTCTGTACTCCCACGGGAAAGGGAACTACGCGGGTAAAACCGCGTGACTTCCGCTAATTTTAAATAAAATAGGAAGGAACTCTCTTTTACTATTCTGTAGAGACTAGACCTTGATTATACTAACCGTGTCAATTACCAATTCAAAGTGATTACTTGAGTAATAGTAGATTGAATAATAACGATTATTATTCTGTAGTTTAGTAATTAAATTGCTTGAAGTTAGTAAGTACTCCAAGTACTTAATAACTTCAACTCGTAGTACCTAAGTAGGTACCTATCAGAAGTTAGAATTATTTGCTTTGCTTTCTTTGATGGTTTTTACTTCGTTCAAATCCTTGTCTATTGCATTAAAATAATTGCTTAAGTAATTACTGAAATTCAAGTAAGTACTTACTTTAACTGTACTATAAACCAGGGTTAATAATTCATCAGCATCATCATCATCATCATCAGCCTATTAATGTTCCCACTGCTGGGACACAGGACTCCTCTCTATGAGAGGAAATGGGCTATAATCCACAACGTGGACCCAGTGCGGATTGGTAGATGTCACATGTCTTCGAATTTTTTGGTTCTAGGACATGCCGGTTTCCTCACGATGTTTTCCTTCACCGTTTTTTTTTTGCAATTAGAATGGATTTTACGAACACCCTGACTCCTTGAGATGCCCAACCAAGGATGACGTTTAGACAGGGTAGTTAGTGCCTTTGGGGTTGAAATCACGATTAGTAATACTAGGTATAATATGAAAGCAAGACACAAGATAAAAGGCGGATATTAACTAAAAAAGAGATTTTTAAGTACCTGAAAACCCTAAAATAAAACAACAATAAAAAAAAAAAAAAATTGATAACGAAACATAAGCAGTTATAATTATGTCATCTAAGTACCCATCCACAGACCAACCTAGGCAAGCACGACTTAACCTGAAGATCGACCCGAGCGGCTGATGATATTTTATCCACGAGATCTTCAAACTTATAAAGACGAAATTTTTATTAAGATAAGTATCACTAAATCTGACCAGACACAGCATTATGGTTTTTATTTTATGTGTAGAGTCAGCAACGAAGTCAGTTGAAGATCAAAGTTTACATATCTAACTAATTCGCTACTGGCTCCTTAAAGGTACGCCAGCTAGCAGTTTGAATTGAAAATATGACTAAATCTGACCAGACACAGCATTATAGTTTTTTTTTTTTTTTTTAATGTAGTGTCAGCAACGAAACCGAAGATTGAAGATCAAAGTTTACATAAATATAGTCCTATATAATTCGCTATCCGCTATATTCCCTCTCATGGAGAGGAGGCCTGTGTCCCAGCAGTGGGAACATTAATAGGCTGATGATGATGATAATTCGCATTTGGCTCCATACTTGTACGCCATCCAGGCGGAATTGAGTTCATATAATGTCGAATGCATCGGTTCAGAGAAAACATGGACGAGTGTTCATTTGTCCCACTATGTGTGCCTGTGGTTAGCACAGTTACGTGGAGATTAGCACAAACAGACTAGAGGCCCAACCCTACAGTAGGTGAAGTCAGGCTGTGGTATGATGGTATGCGTGCCTTGCTTTACCTGACCATAAATGAGAGAAGCACTCAGTCAATTTTGACGAATTGTCCAGAGAAAGCAACAATGTGTCAAACAATTCAACAGAAGAATTATTCTGACCAAGTAGGTATGTTAAGTTTGACTTTCGCTGCTGACCGTACCTAACCTATCAGAGAATCTTATGAGGTGTCATTCGCTTTCTTTCAAAATTATCACTATTTCAGAGACTTATTTAGCCTTGTGTTATTATTAACTGTAAGTACATACTTAATATTTTTTTATGGAAAAATATGCAGCACATTATGTATTATGTATGGTGTGATCTGTGGTGTGTTAACATTGTAATAACACAATCATGATACAATAACACTCGCGCAAGCGTACGGTCCACATTAAAATATTTGTTCGAAATCGCATCGAAGAAAAAGAGAGACAAAAATATTATTTTTAATAATACGAATAAACAAAGAGCACGCCGCATTCTACATAAGTTTTGACCACTTCAGACTTTCAGATTCAGTCGTCTTATACGATCGAATAGTGTTCAAATTATGAAAAATGTCAATCAATTATTTTACTTACCACTCGAAGAATAAAGTGTAGTTTAGTTTGCGGTCATTTGACGGCTGATGTCGGCCGCCATTTTCCACAATGGCCGTCAGAAACGCGACATCTATGCAGAGTTTAGTGTCATCGCGAGCGTGCGTAGCTTGGGTCGTGCGTGTTTTTATCAGCACTATATTGTTTGCATCCATTGTATAAAGAAATATGACACGAAAAATTGCTCGGCGTAGTCATAATTCATACCTATCTGGCGTGTTGTAACGGAAAAAAGTTTATTTATAATAAATCGTGCCGTGCCGTATTTTATTGGTGCGCTACATAGTAAAATAATGAATTTAACACGCCGCCGCAGTCTTCTGTTTGAATTGTCGTGAGCCTTGTTGTGGGATCGATTTTTAGGTGTTATTAATGAAATTACAGAGGTGCTCGCGAGTGATATTGTTACGTAAAGAACCCGTTTTAAAACACTCCCGTTACGCTGGTGTTCCGTCTTGTTCGAGCTGTGGAGCGCTTATAATCGATATAAGTTAATAAAAAATGCATATTTTCCCCATGGTTTCATAAAGGATCGGGTCAATACAGTGCCGGCTTGAACGGCGTTACGAATGTTGTTGATTCGCGTTCAAAATGTGGTTTTGTTGATGACTGCAGTGCGACCGATTTGTTTAGTCGTAAAGTGATGGTGATTATGACAACATACTTACTGTTTTGTTGTGCCACGGAGTTTTCCACTTTGAGAGGTTAGTAAACAAATCACTTTATTTCTAGTAAACATTTCTATTTTTAAAGAAATTAAATAATACAACTAAGGTCAGAGAGTGGTCATCGTGCCCGTGAAAAAACCGTGACCTAATGGCGGGAACCTATTTAACTTTTAGGTCAAACCTCGTGCCATTGGACCTCTTTTAGATGGCCAGTATTTTATTAATTGTTTAGGGTATCTGCATTGCTATAATTACAAAAAAAGGTCGTGACATGCACCGACTATGAATTCTAAATGGGCTTATTCATGCCTGCATTGAAAACACGATAAAAAAATGATAACCCAAGGATCGCGTGATTTAATCTATCAGCATTTATTTAAAATCTAATGTTACGCGACATTTGACATTAATTTATAATTTCATCCATTGCCACGCAATGTTATTGATATTTCATGTTCATGTGCTTCTCAAAAATATAACATCGTCGTTAGAACGATTAGAATCAGCAAGAGATACAATACATTTACTTGTAAAATGTGAACACTAAAAACTTACAAATTAATATCTTCATATTGCACTCACACACCATTGTAGGATTAGTTTAACTTGCTCTGAAAAAAAAACAACCACTAAAAATCTCACCAATCAAGCAAAAACATTTACCATTCTTTAAGAATCATAGAAATATTTAGATATTTTAGTGGAAAAAAAAAATTAGATTAACTTAAGGCTAAGCAGTTACTTTAACATTTTAATATAATAATATGCTTATCCTTTTTTTAAGCAAATTTTGCCATGTCCGTAGTATGTTATTCTTGTTTTGTTTTGATGTGAAATCAAAATTAAGACACCTAACTATGGTTCATTCTACATCTTATTGTAACACTTTCTAGTGAAACAATTGATTTTTTTATTTTGTTTATTATACATGACCTGACCTACTCCATACAGGTAATTATTGTTTGAAGTGATCTTGACACGAGAATGGTATTTATGGTAGTACAGAAATTACTAAATTAATTTGTATTATTTTAGAAATAAAAGAACTTAAATGCCAGTAAAAAATAAAATAAAGCTTGTATTCAGAATCAAAAAAGTGAGACAGTTGGTTCTACCTTTGCATACCATGTACCCCAGTAACTGGGATGTGGAGGCAGTATGTACCGCTCAGCTCCATGTAAGAACTTGTGCTGCATCTGATTAGACTTGTGGTACGTACATAAAGAATGCATGCAAAGTACTGACAATCAGTACTGGTCAGTACCTATCAGTACGGGTAAAATATCCCTACAAACTAATGTGCTTGTTCATAAAGATTGGTACTTACTGACCAATATCGAATTGTCAGTCCTTTAAAAATGCATTCTTTATGTTAGTTTTCTTTATATTGCCTATTTTACCCATACTTATAGGTACTGACTCGTACCGATTGTCAGTACTTTAAATTCTTGTAACCAGTAAAAAATAAAATACTTAAAGCTTGTATTCAGAATCAAAAAAGTGAGACATTTGGTTCTACCTTCGCATACCATGTACCCCAGTAACTGGGACATGGACGCAGTAGCTCCATCAGCTCCATGTGTATACTTATGCTGCATCTGGTTAGACTTAGGGTACAAACATCAGTATGGCTAAAATAGCTATAAGCAATCTAAAGGGTACAAACATAAAGAATGTATTTTTAAAGTACTGACAATCGGTACAGGCCTGTACGGGTAAAATATCCCTATGAAAACGAATGCGCTCGTTCATAAAGATCGGTACTGATCAATACCGATTCGTCAGTACTTTAAAAATGCATTCTTTATGTTAGTACCCTTTATATTGCCTATTTTACCCATACTTATAGGTACTGACTCGTACCGATTGTCAGTACTTTAAATTCTTGTATGTTTGTACTTAAGCCAACCCCAACATAATTGGAAAAAGGCTAGGCAGATGACGAGGTAGAGTACCTACTACTGTGTAATAATTTCACTTTTTCTTTATTTGCCATTATTGTTTTGTTTTTCAGCTTGCAACACAAATCACTAACATGTATAGAGCCCAACCAATTTAAAAAAAAAACTCTGTGTCTTTGAATATGATAGAATAACTAAATGACTGTGTTAAAGATTTATATTTAGAAAATTATAATCTGTTTAGCACACGACACATCACTGACTTTTGTGTGTTGCAAGCGAGCCTTATTATTTAGTTTTATAAACTAGTTAAGTAGAACCTGGAAACACCAGGTAGAGGTTTGCACACAAAAAGAAAGGCCTATCATCACCTTCCCAGCAGTGGGTGAATTCAGGCCGTGGATGACGATGATAACGTAGAATTAGCAGGACTAATTCGTTGCTCTGAGCACCAGATGAGCATGAAGTCATGACTTAATTCGCCAGGTCTGACAATGTTACAAGCCGTTTCATTAAGATTTTTTTAGTAGCATCTCGGTGACTGAAATTGTGCCTCTATTACTTACAGCATAATGCTACACTATAGTCTGCACTAGATAAGTAGGAATTAAAGGTCATTGCTCTTTCCTTAATTTCTCTGTGTAGGAACCCCGACAATTCATTATAAATCGTTGTTTATTAATAGAAAAAGTCAAGGTACACGATAAAGGTCGTTTCGGGAAAAGTTTATGTAATTTTTTCTGTTTTCGGAATTATGTATTTGAATAAATGTATGGCGGGTTAATGACCTTTAATTCCTACTTATCTGGCACAGACTATAGCTATTACCTGCAACTTTGTTTGTAAAGCAACACTTTTTCCACTGTCTCTTTTAAGAAACTAGAATAAAAAACAAAACATAATTCACATATTTTATACCTCTTTGCAATGGTCAACAAGTTGTGACTTGTGACAACAAAAAGTTAAATTTATTTGTCTATTGCAAAGCATAGATTCATTCATACATCCTATAAATTTAATTTGAAACAGCCTATAAATTTGTATGGCCTCAAAATAAACTTAAAACCTTGTTTGGCAGCCGAATGGTTGATAGTTATTATTAAAGCAGACAGAGGATGTTGATTGCAAAATAAATTCTCTTGAAGGTATCACCTCAAACAAAACCAATTGATGAGGAAATGATAATTTCCTCTCACAGTTATTTTACCTCTAGCTGGCTAAAGCTGGTTAAAGCTGGTTGGCTGGTTTAAGTTGGCTAACCTGAGCTTTGAATTATTACCATGTAGTTTTTTACAGGTGAGCCAACCTAACAGCTTTAATCAAGCTGTTAGGTTGGCTCACCTCTAAAAAAACCTTTGAAAGGTAGCAAGATAGCTAGATATTTTTTTTTTCTTTGCACCTGCTCTTATTATCAAGTATGCAACTGAACCCCTAGATTCCATATAACAGCCATAACAGGCTATGTAAAAGCTGCACGAGTCATTCGATCAAGGTTAAGCAACGCTTGCTGAGGTCGATTTGTGAATGGGTGACAATTCTCTACAAAGAACATAAGCAAAAAATATAAAATACCTAGTTATTTTTTGTTAGAGCATTGGCGAGGCTACTGCGAAAGTCGTAGGGCCAACCTGTTCTGAAACAGGTTTTTGTAAGTGTAGTATTACATTAGGCAAAGGTAACCTGGCAGCACATCCTGTTTTTTTCTGCGCAAATGTAAAATCATATTTTAGTCTGTTGCTGAACCTCGATAAATTGTTTTGCAGTTGGGCCGTATTTTTTAGCTGACTCAAATTCGTAGGTCCATTCGCCGTATTTTTACACTGCCAAGTTGCATTGCGATTCGTGCCTAAATGATTATCCTACCTACCAGAAACAATAAAAACAACAACACACAAACACACGATTCCGATGTACCAAAAAAAAAACTCGGGTTTCCATTAAACACGGGTTGTATTTCGTTTCACCTAAATCCGTAGTACTCGGAACGCATTAGCACTTGTGTCTGGTTACCAGATTTCTCCTATGTGCATCCGAACGGGAAGTCGAAATTTGAATTTTTCTTTCGAACAGAATTTTAAAATTACGTGGAACACGCGTGTAAAGTTGGTGGTATTCCGTTTGTTTAATGGTAATCTATAAAAATACCTACTGAAAATCTGCTGCATCCTGGAAGTCTACCCCACTATAGTTGGTAAATGCAACGCAATTGATGTTTAATTTTTTGGAATGGAAAAATTACACCACATTTACACCAGTACAAATCATAATGAAATAATAATTGGGCCGGTTTCCGTCGCTTCAGCCATCTTGGGATCGGAGCATTGACATATATATTATCAATGGATCGGAGTCTTATAAAAATCAAGGACCTCATGTGCCATACTTACTGTCTATAAAACTGATAGCATTCTTCTTTGTACTTTCCACTGTGTAACGTTATCAATAGACAAGCATGCTTTATCTATATTAACCTGTTAACCTCCTTTTTAATGAGATAATGTGGATTCCCTCGATTTGAGTCAATAGTTACACATTGTGCAATCAGTATGACATTCACTGTCTCCTTGATAAATGATGTTTATTTTGTAACTAGGTTTTACAAACACTTTTACGCGTCATTTTTAAAAACTAGATGGGCCGGTTCGTACCTGACTACTCTGAGAAGAAACAGCCGAAACAAACTCAGAGGTCATAGTCTCTTTTGAAGTCCAGACATAATCTTGCTCAATTCACATGAGGACTCAGTAGTGTCTGAGATGGTATTTTGAAGAAAGAACCACACAGATTTGAGTGGACCTGTCCAGTCAGTGCAAGCATAAATTTGTCAGTTATCGTGTAGCTCGACTTATTATAACTCTAGGAGTTCAACGAAACGACGAACATTACGAAATTATAGTACTCAAATTGCCAGATAGTTGGGGGAAAAAAAATAAACAAAAAATAAAAAAGTAACCCACATGGTCCCCACATTCAACAACAACAGCCCATAACGTCCACTGCTGGACATAAGCCTCTCCCATGATGGGAGGAATATGCCGTAATCTCAACGCTTGGCAGGCGGATTGGAGATCGCAGTTATGAAAGAGTAACAGAAAATGCTTCTGCCCATTCTCTGGTCTACGGAGGCGCAAGGTGTTCTGCCTCAGACATTAGTCGCCTTATACGACACCCGTGAGTGTAATGGGTTGGTTCTATTCTACTCTGCCGGATACCACACGGCTTAAACAGTCCCCCAAATTAAGTTAATAATAAGTACTTTTCAAAATGAATGTTAATAAAAATCATTAATATCACAATGATAATGTAAAAAATAAAAAATAAAACCGACTTCAAAAAAAACAACAAACAAAAAAAACACTTAAAGAAAAGGACAAAAAAATACACTAAAAGAAAAACAAAAAAAAACCCTAAAACAAAACCACAAAAAAGTGAAAAATAACTTTAGCTTCAGAAGCCGGTGAGAAAAACACCAAATCAATCAAAGGTCAAGCTTCAGAAGTCGGTGACCTTGTTTAATTGATTTAGTGTTTTGGTCACCGACTTCTGAAGCTTGACCTTTGATTGATTTGGTGTTTTTCTCACCGGCTTCTGAAGCTAAAGTTATTTTTCACTTTTTTGTGGTTTTGTTTTAGTGTTTTTTTTTTGTTTTTCTTTTAGTGTATTTTTTTGTCCTTTTCTTTATGTGTTTTTTTTGTTTGTTGTTTTTTTTGAAGTCGGTTTTATTTTTGGCAAAAAAGTTTTATTTTATTTTTCCATTTTTAGTTGTAATATCCTATACTTACAAATATTTGCTATGCATTCATTGTACATGGTTAACAATACATGTCATGGTAATAGGCTTATCCCCAATAAATGGAACATAACACATCTGCGTACCCCCTCAGAGCATACAGGCGTGATGTTACGTCATGATATTGTATAAACAATGAACATCCAACCGATTGGAGCTATCACAACAGATTTGCCGTCCCTTTTTGAAGAGTTCTATTGTATATCTCCGAAGATCAGCATCAGATCTTCACCAAATTAAAATGAGACCACCTCAGGAGTATACTTTTTCAAATAAAAATAGAATTTTGAGAATCGGTCCACAAATGGGAGAGAAATCAGGTAAATTGTACACTTCTGCGTACCCCCTCAGAGCATACAGGCGTGATGTTCCGTCATGATATTGTATAAACAATGAACATCCAACCGATTGGAGCTATCACAACAGATTTGCCGTCTCTTTTTGAAGAGTTCCATTGTATATCTCCGAAGGTCAGCATCAGATCTTCACCAAATTAAAATGGGACCACCTCAAGAGTGTACTCTATCAAATGAAAAAAGAATTTTGAAAATCGGTTCACAAATGGGAGAGAAATCAGGTAACATACATAAAAAAAAAAAAAAATACATACACACGAACATATAACCTCCGCCTTTTTTGAAGTCGGTTAAAAATCTACACTAAAATTATAAAGAGGAAAGATTCGTATTTTTGTGTGTGTGTTTGTAATGAATAAACTCAAAAACTGCTGCTCCAATTTCAAAAATTCTTTCACCATTAGAAAGCCACGTCTTTACTGAGTATCATAGGCTATATTTTATCCCCATGCTCCCACGGGAGCGGGAACTACGCGGGTGAAACCGCGTGACATCCGCTAGTAGTAGTCTCCCTGTGAGCTGATCACAGCTTTCCATTGCTAAGACGGAGACAGTCATCATTCTTTTGACCTTATAATGAATAAACTCAAAAACTGCTGCTCCAATTTCAAAAATTCTTTCACCATTAGAAAGCCACGTCTTTACTGAGTAACATCTAAGGCTATATTTTATCCCCATGCTCCCACGGGAGCGGGAACTACGCGGGTGAAACCGCGTGACATCCGCTAGTAGTAGTCTCCCTGTGAGCTGATCACAGCTTTCCATTGCTAAGACGGAGACAGTCATCATTCTTCCAGGCGCGGATACAGGGGGGGGGGCAATGGGTGCAATTGCCCCCCCCTGAACCGGACCAAATATGTCGTTAGCCAAGCTTGAACTAATTTAAAGGAATTGAAACTAAATATTCTAGTTGTATATCTTATCATGGGCATCGCCAGGAGGAGGCAGCTGCCCCTAGAGGCTCAGAATTTCTAGAAGTTATAGCTTTTCCTGCCTGATGCCATAGAATGGTATTATACGTAATAAATTGTAGCGTAAAAAGCATAATTATTTGAGGCAATGTTGTAAAAAATTTCGAGCTCGCTACGCACGCTCTAGAACAGTGTTCCGCAAAAGGTGTGCCGCGGCACACTGGTGTACCGTGGTCGTTATTTGGTGTGCCTCGGAAAAATAAGGTTATCTTCTTAAAGCTAAATAGACAGACGGAAGAAAAATACCTACTTAAACAGCCGCAAAACTTTAATAATAAATGCTGATTAATATTATGTAAAAATTGATTTTTTATTTATGGTGTACCTCCTAAATTTTCTGATTTCCTAGATGTACCTTGAACTCAAAAAGTTTGCGGAACACTGCTCTAGAAGCCTAGTTTTTCATGAGTTTTAACTTTGTCTATAAGAGGCCCAGGTAACTCCAGTAGGTCGGTAGGAAAAGTGTTAAAATTTTCGAGCTTGCTTCGCTCGCTCTACAAACTACTTTCTCTTGAATTTATATAAAATTCGACCAAGTACCTCCTTTATGACGTTCGAAACCATTCTAACCTGTCCAAGGCAAGGTCTCGTAAGAATTTCTCTCTACGCTGGCCCAAAAGCTGGCGGCCCCCTTGTATCTTGAATATCATGGATTTTTGTAAAGTAACACACATTTATTATCAAAAGTTTATAATGTTTTTTTAATAATTTTCCAAAAATTGCCCCCCCTTAATGGAAATCCTGTATCCGCGCCTGCATTCTTCTGACCTTATCGCAATTTAGTTGCGGTTCTCTAGTAGTTATGTCAGAACTTCAGAAGTTACTAAAGTCGTGAAAGTGTTATTGAGTGTTTTCGTAAGGAATTTCTTTGTAGCAGCCATCAGCCAATACGAAGTGGTAACAATGATGAAAAAAGTAAAAAAAAATTAAGTACTTGATACACATGACACCATAAAACAATAATTCCAAGACACCAATCTCTAAAAAAAACGTTATTTTGGGTTTGAAAACCCGATTTATTTTCAATTAATTGTCAAATTAGATTTTTAGTTGCTTTGAAATCAATAAATGGGTAGTTGAGTCATTGATTTGACCAAACAGTGACGTCACAGCGTGCTATTGCCATACAAAATCTATGAGAGAACCGCGTTTTGACAGCCCACCCTATTATGCTACCGAAAAGTCTAATGTCAAATTCTGCTGAAGCTTGCCATAGAAACAAAACACTGACTCAAAGATCTTCACATGACACCCGGGACCAAATGTTTTACGTGCTAGCCATCAATCCGTGCTAGCGCCGAGCGGTCGGCATCAAAGTAATTGATCTTCACCCATCCACAGATTAACCTTGGCAAGAGTTGCTTTACCTGAAACGTCAACCTGTATTGCTGTTACGTGGTTAACCAAAAATCTTCCGACAAATCAGATCCATTTAAATACATTATTTCATACGTTACGTAGTTGCCTATCTACTATGTATCTAAAGATACTTATTTCGATAATAAATGGAATATACGTTTGCGTGTATGAAACGGCTTATAAAATGTTTATGGCGTTTCTTTACTGTTCTATTTATGGTGCATTGTCTATGGTATAAAGTTATGGTTCCAGTTAATGTAACCTACTTTTGGAGACAGATTCGTGTAGTCAGTTTGATGGGTTTATGATCAGAAATGGAGTTAGCAGAAAATAATAAAACTATAGTTTCCGCCAGATAAGTAGAAATTAAAGGTCATTGCTCTTTCCTTAATTTATCTGCGTAGGTACCCCGACAATACATTATTAATCGTTTTTTATTACTAGAAAAGTCAAGGATCACGATAAAGGTAGTTTCGGGACAAGTTTGTCTCATTATTTCTGTTTTCGGAATTATAGTATTTTAATAAATGTATGCGGGTTAATGACCTTTATTTCCTATTTATCTGGCGCAGACTATAGAAGATTCATGCTCGGAAAAAGACAATATTATCATCATCATCAACATAAATAAAGAATTGTTCTTTTGCATTGAGCATTGCCAATTTTGCTGACTTAAAATTTTATTGCAGCAAAACGGTTATGTCTTTGATAAAAGTACCTACTACTCTTAAAAGTAAAAGAAAAATATGTTTACGCGTTTAAGTCTATACTCCCTCAAATGGCTTAGCATGATCCTCCGTTACGCCTAAAATACTGCAGCATTAATTTTGAAATAAATATATGGTAAAGTTGATGATTAATGCTAAGTACTATGTGTGACGAAAATACGATTCCATGAACTTTTCTCGATAGAAAAAAAATCCAAAATTACCTCAAAATCGAACAATAAACAGCTGGTATTCAAAAAGTACTTCAAATTAGATCATGAAACTTTGCATACTAACTGAACTAACTATAAAGCAGGTCTTATGTGTTTTATTTTTTTAGTCCAATCAATAGATTTTTTGTAAATCGCAAAAAAACACTCATTTCGCACTATTCGGCCGCAGTAACTGACGCAACAACCGCTTTGTAGTGCAAGCTGATTAGTACTTTATTCTAATAGTATTTCAAACGAAGTTTGAACCACCACAAATAGAGTTGCTAATTTTAGGGTTAGAAGGGCCTTAAGTAGGTACTAACAGAATTTACAGGCCATGAGAAACAACATGATCAACTCCTAAACAACTCGACCATGAAGACCATTACAATCACACGTATAGAAATTATACCAAACCTAAAATCTAGCGACGAAGCTAATAAATAATCCACGATCAAATGTGCGATTTATTAATTTCGGATGCTCGTCAAAAAACTGTCATCCGAATCTGAACGCACCCTTTTCAATGGGCGCGTTCTCCGCCGTGTACAGTCGAGCACATAATTACAGCAATTTGCTCCAATCGCCCACTAATTACCGGTGTACCATTGCCGCTCACTGTACTCGCTAACTACCCGCAATCGCCGTTGTATTTAAGTGATTAACTATGCACTTACACTGTTAAACTGGACGAGGTTACTTTGAAAACAATATCTGGCAATTATGTTCTCATAACGGAATTGGTATTGGTTTCTTGTGTGGGCTTTTCAAACGGCATACCGTATGAAATGCTATGTGATTGTTATATCTTGGAACAGGGTTTTTTCTGTACACTTGTTCACACAACAACAACAACAACAACAGCCCATAACGTCCACTGCTGGACACAATCTCCACGCTTGGCAGGCGGATTGGAGATCGCAGTGATGAAAGACTAACAGAAAACGCTGCTGCCCATTCTCTGGTCTACGGAGGCGCAAGGTGTTCTGCCTTAGATATTAGTCGCCTTATACGACACCCGCAAGTGTAATGGGTTGGTTCTATTCTACTCTGCCGGATACCACACGGCTTGTTCACACACCAACTGTGTTTTATGCATGATTTTTTGTCGCAACTATGTAGGGGTAAGCTTCCAGTCTAAACGATTGCAGCTGAATACCAACCAGTATTTCACATAGAGCGAGGGAATCGCACCTCTTCAACCTTATTACGAAAATGTTGAAGGCAGGTGCGTGAAGCCATTTAGTGTGCGAACATGAGGAATAGGCCTTACAGGTTTTCCGTCACAGAGAAGCTTTCTTTGATTTTTCCATGAATCACAGTCCTCCGAGTGACAGGTAGGTGACTCGGATAGGATATTTCAAGCTAACTTTGTTTATAATAGAAACGCCGGTAGCTACGAGTCGTTGGCATATTAACTAACAGTTCTACGCAAGTAAGGTATAGAAAACGGTCGATAGTCGACACCAATCTAGACGGTAACACCCGTCTGGTCGGAGTATCCTCCCTTTTCACAGGAGGATAAGGAACTTAACCCCATGCTCGGCATACCTCTTAACTAGATTTAGATACTATCTACACTAATATTATAAAGAGGAAAGATTTGTATTTTAGCGTGTATGTTTGTAATGAATAAACTCTAAAACTAAGTATTGCGCCGATTTCAAAAATTCTTTCACCATTAGAAAGCTACATTCACCCTGAGTAACATCTATACTAATATTATAAAGAGGTAACATTAGTTTGTAAGTTTGTATGTAGGGGGTAATCTCCGGAAGTAATAAACCAATTTTAAAAATTGTTTCACTGGTAGAAAGCTACATTATTCGTGAGTGCTATAGGCTATATTTTATCCCCGTACTCCCGCGGGAACGGGAACTACGCGGGTAAAACCGCGTGACGTCCGCTATTTGTGAAAATTATGTAGATCTGCTTTTAATTCTTGAAAAACGCGATAACAGATGTGTCAGTATAGTTCGAATGCGGTGGTATAGAGCTATAGATGTTGCCATACTGGTATATGCGCTGCTACATTATTGGTACGAATTTAACGAGAGTTTTATGATCTTAATACTCCTTTATGGCCCGATATCAAACTTGGAGGAGCTAATAAATGCTTATAGGAGGCACAGATTTTCCGCTCACGAATTTTATGTGGAGCGAAGAAGTTTTTTGGATGACCTAAATTGCCTTTTTGCCGCATATTTCTTACTGGTTCAGTTGCCTGTCTATACGGATACGAAATACGTGAATAACCAGAATCTCTTTCATATTGACAGTATTTTTTGCATACGAAAGAGAAATTAATAGTAAAAAATTGTATAAGCTATGACCAGTAGTAATACCGTTCGATAGACACGTCAATTGCAATACCAGTCGTTTTCACAATACAAGAACATTTATTGATGTGATGACTGTAGAGACAATTTTTCAAACAAATATTGTGATTAAATGTGTTAAAACGATTGGGGGTTTATATTATGTTAATATTATCAATACTTATATTAGTAGAGGAAAGATTTTTTTGTTTGTTTGTACCGAATAAATTCTGAAACTACTAAAGCGGACCGATCTTTACTAATAGAAAGCTAAATTATCAGAAAGTAACATAGGCTATAGGTAATTTAGATTGAGATCCATAAGATTGCAATAATGTAACCCAAAGTAGCAAATTTTTCCAATGAAATTAATTATATGGCGTGCGCTGAGAAGACTATTGAAACTTGATAGGAACGTAGCTGTTATTTTTTTTAACCCGATATTCTCACGGAATCGAAAGTTACGTGGGTGAAACCGGGGGCCGCGGCTAGTCATCACTAATATTATAAAACAAAGTCGCCCGCGGCGTCTGTCCCTATGTATGCTTAGATCCTAAAAACTACGCAACGGATTTTTATGCGGGTTTTTTTAATAGATAGAGTGATTCAAGAGGAAGGTTTTAGTATATAATTTGCGGGCGGGCGAAGCCGCGGGCATCAGCTAGTCATAAATAAACTGCCCAACAAGCTCGGAATTCGATTGTATAAAATGAGAAAAATTCCTAAAGGCAACAAAAAAGGCACTAATTACATAATGATAAG
Organism: Xestia xanthographa; assembly: GCA_905147715.2. Taxonomy (NCBI): domain Eukaryota; kingdom Metazoa; phylum Arthropoda; class Insecta; order Lepidoptera; family Noctuidae; genus Xestia; species Xestia xanthographa. Next base: position 12,845,206 of record LR990667.1, on the reverse strand, counting down.
AAGATCCTTTCGTAAATATCCTGCTATTCTTAAAATCAACAAAACCAATCAACAATCCTGTCAACATGATCAATATGTAATGTATGTTTATATATATAATTATAGGATTTTATAGATAGGTATGTATACTAGCTGACGTCCCGCGGTTTCACCCGCGTAGTTCCCGTTCCCGTGGGAGTACGGGGATAAAATATAGCCTATACGGATTCGGAAGAATCCCTCTAAGTAATGGTAAAAGAAATTTTAAAATCGGTCCAGTAGTTTTTGAGCCTATTCAATACAAACATACAAAAATACAAAGGTTTCCTCTTTATAATATTAGTATAGAAGTATAGATGACGTATATTATATTGTATGTTTGTAGTTTAGTTTATAAAATTAATTAATTTTAGTAATATTATTGCACATTCTTAAGTGAATCCTCTTCCACACTTCTTCTTTCCTCTTTCTTTCTTCTTCTTCTCTCTTCGTTTTCTTCTTCTTTCTTGAGTGAGTCTTCTTCCTCTTCTGCAAATCTCGCTATCAAAATTAGGTTTGCTGTAAGAAAACCCAATTCTGGGTTAAGCTCGCCTTTGTACACAAGCTTTATAATTGCAATTTCTTTATGTATTATTGTTTTTTAGGGTTCCGTAGTCAACTAGGAACCCTTATAGTTTCGCCATGTCTGTCCGTCCGTCCGTCCGTCCTCGCTTAATCTCTGTGACCGTTAGCACTAGAAAGCTGAAATTTGGTACCAATATGGATATCAATCACGCCGACAAAGTGGTAAAATAAAAATTGAAAAAAAATGTTTTATTAGGGTAGCCCCCCTATATGTAAAGTGGGAAATGATTTTTTTTTTAATTTCAACCCTAACGTGTGATATATTGTTGGAAAGGTATTTAAAAATGAATAGGGGTTTTCTAAAATCATTTTTTGATAATGTCAATAATTTCGGAAATAATCGCTCCAAAAGTAAAAAAACAATGTGTCCCCCCCTCTAACTTTTGAACCATAAGTTTAGAATATATGAAAAAAATCTGAAAAGTAGAACTTTATAAGGACTTTCTAGGAAAATTATTTTGAACTTGATGGAAACAACAGTTTTTGTACAAAAAAGACAAAAAGTTGTACAAAATAATTTCTGGACTAAGTTTGTAGATTCGTATATGCAAGCATTTTTACATAATGGATACCCACCTTTTAAACTCATAAGTGGGAACACTTATTGTGACGGACGGGACACTACGGAACCCTACACAGAGCGTGGCCCGACACGCTCTTGGCCGGTTTTTTTGTGAAAGAATAAGAATCAACTCCCAGATAATGTCCACACTTCCACCTGTAATTAAACACATGTTTCATAACTTAACAAAAACCTGAAGTGAACTTTAAGAATGATCGATCGTTAAAAGTAAACCAATTTCTTATACCAGTGGCATTTAAACTTGAAAGTTCCACTTCCCTGACATTAATGTTATTTTTTTTATATAAAAATCAATAAAGGTTAATCTTTTCGCTTGAAACGATTTCGAATTTATGTAATGTCTGACAAAACGTTATGAACAGTGTGTACATTCAATCGGTCTGACTAAGAAATTAAGAATATAGCCAGTTTCTCTTATATTGAGTAATGTATAACTCCCCTGGAGACGAGTGTTAATGTGGTTTTGTTTCGCAAACCACGAGGCAACAGGCTTGTGTCCTGAAAAAATCTAATTAATCCGTCAGTTAGATTATCAAAAAATATTTGCCCCGTATTTTTTCTTTTGTTACGTAAACCAAAAATGACGAAGATACGACGCTTTTAAAATTCTCTATACGTCACGAGTAGTCACGACGTGGTATAATTTTTATTGCGTTCTGACGTCACCGAGTCCCCACTCCTAAGTTTTGATGCGTTTTATCTTTGTCAATATTCATTGATTTACAAAAACAAAAAATACGTGTCCATTATTTTCCAATGCTTTATTTGACGGACTAAATAGATTTGCAATTTATTGATGGTGGAAAACTAGCCTATTGAAATAGTGTCTTGCCTGTCCTGGTGCTTGCTCATCACAGGAGGACGCTACTGAAAGTACCAAACTCTTTTAGATTGTCAATTGTCATCGATACGCCAGGAAGAAAATCGAGTATCAAAGTTCTTTCGTTCTGACTCCCAGTCTGGCTTAGCTAGATATGGACAATGCAACACTATCAGAGCTATCTAAATTCATATAATTAAATGTTTTGGAAAGACAAAAAGGTCCCGAAGAGCTTGTAAAGCGATTGCGATTGTACTCTTGTGGTGGAGGTCGCAAAACGAGAATTAGATATAGTTCGGTTCAAACTTAATGGTGGCTCGGAAGTTAGCTGCAAGTGACGGTCTGTGCATTATACAGACAAAACGATGCGTCATCTGCGCCCCGTTGATACCTTAAATTGTTGTCTGCGCAGCTTTACATTAGATGTTCCGAATCGCTATAAAGTTTGAAGCGTTATTCCTGCGCAGACCGTTACTCGCAGCTAACTTCCGAGCCGCCATTAAGTTTGAACCAAATTATATTTGGCAGTCGATACCGGCACAGCCAGAATCTTAGTAATACAGCAACCAGTCTATCCAAATGGTACCGTGTGTCCTCTATATCCACATCGCTAGGATGTGGAGGTCAAATGGTTGATCGCTCGGAATCTTGAAATATTCTTAGCTAGTTAATCCTTTCAAAGCAATTAATTAAAGCAGGTAAATATTTGACAGCTATTTGCGACGTTGCCAACTTTTTGGATGAACGCTCTTAGAACATTCTAAAAATTCCTAGCATGCTACAAGAACGTCAGTTACTCTCATCCGTATCCGTGAACCAAAGGATAAAACGACAAAAACACGCAAAGTTAAGCCTTGTATGAAGTAAACGGCGTTTCACTGGAGGTGCGCAAAGAATGGAGAGGTGACACGATGTAAAGGGGTCGGCTCGAGAGCGCTGCACTCTAGGACCCTTCAAATTATACAGGTGAGCGTTTAGAGCTGGGATGAGGGCGGTATCGATGTCGATAGTTTTATGAATATTTTTTATTAAACTCAAGATATATAATGGCAAAAAGAAAACGAGTAATAGAGAAGTATGGATGAAGAAGACATGTTGCGCCGACCCCAAATGAATTGGTATAATGGCAACAGAATGGTGATGATGTATTAAACTCAAATTATTTCAATTAGACCTTTACAGGCACTTTTGCATGTCAGAAAAACAAAGAAAACGAAGCTACAGTCACAAGGCATAATAACTTGTGAAAGTACTGTAGTTGCCCATTCCAATTTAAAGCGTAAATCTATCTCAATGGAGAAAAATTGGACACTTTTAAATTAAAGTTAGGAACTGCTTTTAAAAGACAAGTGCATAAATTAAGTATTTAAAGATTCTCTTCTGACGTATCTCGTACATACATTGTAGATTCTAACCTAGAAACCACCAATGTGCCTTATTTTTATATCTAACACCATCTTAGCCCGTCGTACGTCATGCACCGATAGTTTTATCAACTGCCTAGCATTCTGAAGAACTGGTGTTGGTAATAGTCTGAAATCACCAACTCTCAGTGAGCAAGCCTGATGATAATGTTGATATTCTTCTCAGTTTACGAAGAGACCCCAGCATTAAGATGATTACGGAAATACGGATCAGTAATATCACCTTCAGGACATCAAAAATTAGAACGTCAATTTGATTTTTATCGATATCTACCGTCTCCCATCCCTACGCCTCTTGACTCTCGTTGAGCGGGAGCAAGATTTTTCTGCTTACATCGCTTAAAAAAAAAGGAAAAGGTCACGGGGTCGCGATGTTTCGGTTCCACCCCAGGGGGTGGGAATTTATAATTTTTGCTTGCCACCCCCTGGCCCGGTTTACAACAATCGATTTGGCGTCGCGGTCAGTCTCGTCATTAAAACCGTTGTAATTAATGTCGCGAAGAACTGTTTGTTTGGGGACAGTGCTTTCTGGGAAGTTTGTAGGTATCTACTATACGTATATACTATATCAGCCCATTACATCCACTGCTGGACATAAGCCTCTCCCATGATGGGAGGAATTTGCCGTAATCTCCACGCTTGGCAGGCGGATTGGAGATCGCAGTGATGACAGACTAACAGAACACGCTGCTGCCCATTCTCTGGTCTACGGAGGTGCAAGGTGTTCTGCCCCAGACATTAGTCGCCTTACGACACCCGTGAGTGTAATGGGTTGGTTCTATTCTACTCTGCCGGATACCACACGGCTACTGTAGGTATCAGTACAGACAATTCTGTGTCATATTTACATGGTATTATGAACGATTTTTTTTTAATTTTGATTATGAATGTAAATGGCTCTAAGGGTAGGGGAAGACCAAAATAACGATGGATGGACTGTGTTAATGATGATACCTATAGCTAGAAAGGTGTCTGATGAGATGACGAGTAATAGAAGTAACGAAGAAGAAGACGTGCTGCACGACCCCAAATAGATTGAGCTAAGGGCAGGAATGATGATGATGATTTATATGATTTACTTGCGGACGTCACGCGGTTTCACCCGCGTAATTCCCGTTCCCGTGGGTGTAAGGGGATAAAATATAGCCTAGATGTTACTCCGGGTGAATGTAGCTTTCTAATGGCGAAAGAATTTTTGAAATTGGCGCAGTGGTTTTTGAGTTTATTCATTACAAACATACACACAAAAATACAAAACTTTCCTCTTTATATACGTAATATTAGTGTAGATGTAGATAACATGCTGGTTTTTCCATGGACAGCCATGTTTTGCTCCTAAATGCCAGTTATTTTGAAGATTAACTTATTTTATAGGGCCGTATGCTGCATATTCTAGAATTTGGACAGTAAACTTTTTATTGTATTCTAAACCCAGACTCTGGACTGCTACTGTGAAATTCCTGATGCAGAACCCCAATACTGTTTTGCCAGATTGAACCCCAGGCTAAGCATTTTATTGCGAGTTTTGGAAGGTAACAAGTAAAGTAGTTAGGCTTAATTTGTTGAACGTCGAGTCGTAACACTGATAGATTCGTGTCATTTTTTATCGAATTCGTACAGAATTTTCTTTTATTGTTTTTCTTTTGTATTATAACTAGCTGATGCTCGCGGTTTCGCCCGCTTGAAAAATTTTACAGTAAAACCTCTTGGATCACTTATTCACTAATACATTATTTGGGGTATTTTAACAACATAACTTAAAATCTAGAGTGAATTTGTCACTTACAGGTGTGCACCACTTACATTTATGAATTTCAAGTATTATAATAATTACAAATAAAAACAGAACTACCTACATGAAAACAACCCGAGAACTAAAAGTAAACAAAAGAAAAAACTAAATCTATTTTGTTGCTATCTAGAGAATGACACAATCAATGAGAAGTAATAAATAAGTACCTAAGTATTAAGAAATTATATAAAATGTAACAAAATTAATATGTAGTAATATAGATATCAGCTGTGGTCACTGTAGGTCGGAAACAACTGTTTGCGAAATTGCAATAGTTTGTTGGCGAAGATGTCAATGCTATTGGAACGTGTATGGAGCTCATTGTACGTTCTCATCATCCTGTTCATTGGTGCCAAATGTCCGAGGTCTATCTATTAAAAAAACCCGCATCAAAATCTGTTGCGGAGTTTTAAAGTTCTAAGCATACATAGGGACAGACAGACGCGGCGGGGAACTTTGTTTTATAATTTGTAGCGATAGTGATGATTTGAAAGAATTTTCAGTATGATATTCATTACATATTTCAAACTAGAATAGCAGCGATCATATCCGGGAAGTTCGCAACTCGAAATGCCTGTTCACAAAGGTCAATGTCACATAAAGTCAAATCTTTCACAGTAGATCTAGTTCCCGAAACTGCCGCTTGGCTCTCTGGCGCTGCATTCGCCCCAAGACCCCAATCATTTTGATTGTTGTCCAATCAAGCCAGTGGGCCATGATTGTGGACGCAATTGACATCAATGCGTTATTTTAATTCGTATGATTGATTGATGGTTGCCTAATAACTGGAGTATCTTGCTTTAAGGGGGGAAAGAATGGCTTTATTAAATAATATCTTGCTTATTTAGGCCACGGTTGTTACTGACGGACCAAAATTCGAAGACGTGACGTGACATCTAGCAACCCGCACTGGGCCCGCGTAGTGGTTTACAGCCCCCTCTCCTAGAGAGGAGGACTGTCGCCCAGCATTGGAAACGTTATAGACTGACAGAAGTATTTACTAAAGTAATCATTTTTATTAGGTATAGTACTTTGGCCCACTTGTAATCAAATATGCATTAAGAGCTAAACCTATTTTAAAATAAAGTCCAATTTTTGACAATATTATGAAGTTGACGAAGATTGAATGATGTTCTAAATACGTTTAGTTTTAACGTAAACTTATTTACACCACTTATAAATGGGCCTAGCTAGAGCTACTTATCTTTATAATGAACTAAATAATTAATTTTAAGACGATTGATACGATACGTAAATGCTTGTTTCTAAGCCAATTACAACCCGTCAAAATCAAATCTTCATTTTATCTTAAAACACCAAAGAGAAACAGAAAAACCTCTGAAATCTTAATCCTTTAACCCCCTTCTAAAAGTAGCATCGCTTACCATCGTCCACGATAACATTTATGGTACAGAAAAAAAAATCTAAACTGTTCTATTTTTGTCACGTCAACAGCTGCGCTCAGTAACTTTTTGGTGCCGAAATGTCAAAACATGGCACAAAAAAGTGTCAAAAGAAGCGTCTCGCTGTTTTTGTTTGAGTAATCCGTTTGTCTTAAATATTTATTTTAACGCCACTAGACTGGTGTTATATTTTTGTGAATACATTTTATTTTTAAATTGTTGGTTGTGAAAAATATTTTTAAAATTATTGCAAGCAAAGAATACATAGGTAGGTCAGGGTGCATATCGCGTTATGTAGTTTATTCTTGCCCATAAAAAAGAGTGGGTTTTGCGTATACGTATGACGGTATAACAGAAATTATATCCAAAGGATAACAAAATTTGTTTGTATTGATAGTATACCAGCTTTTGATTATAGGTTTTAGGGACTACTCACACTTATTCAGCTCTATTCAGCTTATGCCCATAGAAAACAACGATTTTGTATGAGACGCGTACGCATCCGTTCATTCCGTTCAGCGCGCGCGACGCGTACGCATATCATATAAAATCGTTGTTTTCTATAAGCATAAGCTGAATAAGTGTGAGTAGTCCCTCCCTTATGCGTGGCCAAAACTTTGAAAAAAAAATGGTGAAAGTTAGGCCGGCCATTTAATTCAAACTCCTTTGGCACAAACATAGACTGAAAATTTGATTAACACATAGGATTCTTATCCCGGTAGTACGATCCCGTGGCATGGGACAATAATTACCAAACTCCACGCAGACGATGCCGCAGGATAAGCTAGTCAGATGATAAGGATGATAAAAATTCTTCTTATCATTTTATTTATTTATTTATTAAAACTTGATGCACAAGTAAAAAACTGTACAAAGGCGGAATTAATGCCTTGGGCATTTTCTACCAGTCTACCTTAGGGTGATGCAGAGATAATACACAGTAGGTGCAATAACAGAAAAAAAAGACTAGAAAATGTATATAGCTAAAACAACAACATAACAAAATATATAAAGTCATCATTCTCCTGTCCTACTCAATTTATTTGGGTCCGGAGCCTTCTTCCATTCTTCTCTATTAGACCTGATCTTATGAGTCCCTTACAGCCTTTATCGTTTTTCACACAGTCCATCCATTGTTTCTATGGTCTTCCCCTACTCTTAAAGCCATCCAACATACAACACTCCTCACTATATTTTCGTCTTCTCTCGTAATTCGTCATAGCTCATACCGTGACAAAAAATAGATAAAAAATGTTCTATTCAACAAAGATATCAAAATATTTGGTCAAATAAGATAACCGATTCGTCACACTTCAATTTTCGACTTGTGCGGTATAAAACGCATTTGATACGCCACGGTTTTTCGAACGTTCTCAAATCTTCATGGGAATAATATGGACCAATAAAAAGCGTTACTAAACCAGTAGTCAGTAACTAATTTACGGTTATGCTTAGTTAGCAGATTCAACCTAGGTTTTGTTTCCAAGTAAATTAGATTGGAGATTCTTGGAAGGTGGACCTGTCGCAAAAAATAGTGGCAATTTCGTTGGACAATTATGTTTTTAGAGCAAGAAAATTTAAGACCCACAACATCCTGCCAATTGAAACTACTTATTTGTTTTCAATCTTACGCAGGTGGCTTTTGTTTTTATTTAAAAAAAAAAACTGGTTTTCGAGTTATCAGCACACAAACGCGCTACTAAAAATGCCAACTCGTCGCCCAATTTTGGGCTGACTCAATTTGAATTGTCATAAACAGGTTAAGAAGTAATAAGGAAACTATGAGTTGACCACCTATCGGGGTAGTTGCATCTTTATATAAACTATGCTTTTCATATTGGTAATTCAACAGTATTCGTTGAGTTCATTTCTCTAGTCGAACAGATTGAAGTAGTGAATTACATTTTTTTCTTCAAAAGGCTTCGGATTGTGAACAAGAGGAGCCCTGTACTCAAGGCACCCACAACATATTCCAGTTAAGCAGAAGATATCCTCATAGATTGACCTGCAAGACGAAATTTAAAAAAAAACAGGCGCGGATTAAACTCGCAAACCTTCGGCAATTATATAGAAACGGGGGATAATATAATGACCACCTAAAATAACTTTGTGACCACTAACATCTCATCATCACCTAATAATATATCAATTGATCATCTAATTTAGCAGATTGAGCACCAAATTTTAATGTGGTGGTTGGTGGCACACTAGTTTTGCCTAGGCCGTTTGGGGGGTGTTTAGTAAACTGGTCCCACACAGATAGATCCCGCGGGATCAGTCGACCTAGTGAATTTTTGAATTGGTCAACTGATCCCGTTGACCAATTTTATGATTAGTACAGTCAAGTAGAAAAGTTTCTTGATATTAATGGGTACCCCGACACGGATAGATTAGGTTAGAAGCGCCCGCCATACCCCGTGGTTATTTTTTTATAAACCATTCAGAAGTAGGAACCCCGTTCGCGGGGCTCCGTCGATCGGGTCTCCCTTGGCTCAGATGAAAGAGCATAACAGTTCTATTTCTGGTGGTCATTAACTAAAAAAATAAATTTTTGGTGCTAATTTCACGATAAATTGGGGATTAATTTTGGTGATCATTTACTAATTTTGGCAATCAAAAGTATTATTTTACCGTTACATTTTGCTAAATCTGGTGGTTCGTTAATTGTATGCCTATAGAAAACATCGTTCTTTTTAGAAGTTTGGTTTAAATTAAGAAACCATTTATGGAGGCCATGACAGCAACCGATGGGGTTCCAAGACGGTTCCAAGAAGAGCCGACATTAATTCATATTGCCTCACTAACTTCAAACACTAACTGCCGACAAATAAACATTGTAAAGACAATGTTTGGATTTGAAAACTTTCTTTGAACCTATTTGAAGTTTGGTGGTTATTACTGTTTACTAAATAGCTTTAGCCTCCGGCTTCGCCTGCGTTATGTCGAAAGGTTCCATGAGAACGGATCTACCAAGTATCCTACGATCAAACCTAGGAAAATGTCGTGAGGAAAGTTTTGAGTATGAATGTATTGGGTATATAATTATGTGAGTAGAGGAAGACCAAAGAAACGATGGGTGGACTGTGTTAAGAATGATATGGTGAGAAAGGAGGTGTCTGATGTGATGACGAGTGATAGAGAAGTGTGGAGAAGAAGATATGCTGCGCCGACCGCGAATGAATTAGGATAAGGGGAAGAGAATGATGATGATGATGGTCTACCTAAGCGCCATCTTGAAATCAGTATTGGTAACAGACAGACTGAAACACTTAGTGAAAGAAAGAAAATACATTTATTTGGCACACACCACAAGTGCACACAGTATAAAAAATAAACAAAAAATGAAAAACAAAAAGAATAACAAAATAAATGAGTAAAAACTTAAAACTAAACAAAAAATAAAAAACAATGTGACACCGTGTGCCTCACGGCTGCGCCAAATAGGCCCAGTTCAGCATAATGCCGGACAACTAGTGCCCTGACTAGTGACAACTAGTGTCGTAGTGTACGAACACAGTGGCCGCTCGACGCTATAGCGTCGGGCGGCGCGTTCTGCGGGGCGTCGAGCTGCCGACCAACGCGGCGGCGGGCGTCTACTGTGGGCTGTGGCCACTCACGTATAAATGCATGTGTTTGACATGAACGCTGCACGCGCCGCCCCGCCGCACGCTCGATTCGAGCGGCCACTGTGTTCGTAGTCGTACACTTACGGTATAATACAAGTCGCGGCACGAAACTCTAGCGCTGACCGTTATTGCGCAGAAGTGAAAAAGAAGAATGTCTTTGGGATTGCGTTGCGCCGATTGGCTCTCCAGTCGTAAAACATGCGCAGCTATCACCTCCACGTTTCGTTCAGCGCTAGAGTTACGTGCCGCGACCTGTATGTACTACGGCGATTTTTTCTAGAAGAATGATTTTAGGTTTATTTCCTTTGCAAGTACAGACATCTGTCTAGCCTTTTCCCAAGTAATCCCAACTATGTTGGGGTCGGCTTCTAGTCTAACCGGATGTAGCTCAATTCTTGTATTTTACATGGAGCGACTGCTATCTGTCCTCCACAACCCAGTTAGTAGGTACTAGTGGTACTAGTTAATACGATACCCCTAAGTAAAACTGGTTGTCAGACTTTCCGACCACTGACTACCTGTAACGACTGTCAAAGATCTAGAATTGACAGCCGGGACCAACGGCTTAACGTTCTTCCCGAGGCACGGAGGAAACTTGGCATGCAATGGGTGGTCACCCATCCATGGCCGAACCTAAGCAAGCCTCTAGCAAGCTCCTTTGCAAATACCTACTGTAGCAAAAATAAAACAATTATACAGGGTTATAATTTACTCCCTTAGAACATAACCAATATTAGTAATGAAAAATTGAAAAGGAATGATTTGCAAAATTACTTAACTTTCTCTTATACGACTGTACACCAAGCTAATTCACACAATTAGACACTAACTGAACATCTTGACGTGATGAAAGTCGCCGCCGACTGCAAAGGGCGGGAAAAGAAAACAAAATGGCTGAACGCATTAATCATTCGCTTGACAAACGCAGACGCGACGATGTCTCGTGTGTTTTGTTGGTGCAAGCATCGGTCTCTGGCTGCTTTTTCTCATATTAAGGCCCTTCTAACCCTAAAATTAGCAACTCTTGTGGTGGTTCAAACTTCGTTTGAAATACTGTTAGAAAAAAGTTCTAATCAGCTTGCACTACTAAGCGGTTGTTACGTCAGTCACTGCGGACGAATAGTGCAAAATTAGTGTTTTTTTTGCGATTTACAAAAAATCTATTGATTGGACTAAAAAAATAAAACACATGAGACCTGCTTTATAGTTAGTTCAGTTAGTATGCAAAGTTTCATGATCTAATTTGAAGTACTTTTTGTGTACCAGCGGTTTATTGTTCGATTTGAGGTAACTTTGGGATTTTTTTCTATCGAGGAAAGTTTATGGAATCGTGATTTCGTCACACATAGTACCCTAGCATTAATCCTTAACTTTACCATATATTTATTTCAAAATTAATGCTGCAGTATTTTAGGCGTAACGGAGGATCATGCTAAGCTATTTGAGGCATGTTAGGCACTTAATTATAAAAGGTAATTTCGGGTAAACTTTACTGTACTCTTGGATTTAAAACAGAGTATTTGGTTCTTTTATTTAGGCAGAAGTATAACTTTGGTATGTCCACATTCTACCAATTATGTTTTAAGTTTCATGTAATTTGGGGGACCCTAAGGCCATCAACTAAATCATTGTCAGACCGGCTTCGGCACGAGATTTTTTTTACACAACACATGCTAGCCTTTATTTTATTCTGATTCAAAGCTATATTACTGTAAGTTTATTCAAAATCGGTTAGGTAGTTTTGCGTTAAAGAGTAACTAAGATAAGATGCTAAAGACCTCTGATCTCCAATTCTCCTCGCTAACTCAGATAATTAAATATTTTAGTCAGTCTTAGTCCATCTATAGGTTTATTTTGCTAGTGCCTGCCGTTGTGGTGTGCCTGTAACTTGTCCCACTGCTGGACAACGTTCTTCCGATTCTCCTACTACAGTTTTGTGGTTCACAGAATTTTAACGGTAGGTTTATTTATTATTTAAAATATTATCTGCGACACAGAAACATCAAAAGTGAGGCCAATTCAGCACGAGCAAGAGACAGTTCCCTCAACACGAGCCCTTCGCCTTAAAAATCGTACGTTGGAATATTGTCCGAATAAAAACAAGACTGATCTCTGTCCAAATCCGTGAACAAACACCCTATTATCTGTACTAAGTTGTGCCCAATCAGTGTACATAATACTTAAGTAAACAACATTGAATTTTGATCCCTCGTTAAATAACAAGGTTTTGCAAATAAAAATCTTCCCCGGATTTTTTGGACGTAGTTCTGCCATAATGAGTCAATCCACAATCCCTCAAATGGCTTAGCATGATCCTCCGTTACGCCTAAAATACTGCAGCATTAATTTTGAAATAAATATCTGGTAAAGTTGAGGATTAATGCTAAGTCCTATGTGTGACGAAAACACGATTCCATAAACTTTCTCGATAGAAAAAAAAATTCAAAGTTACCTCCAAATCGAACAATAAACCGCTGGTATTAAAAAAGTACTTCAAATTAGATCATGAAACTTTGCATACTAACTGAACTAGCTATAAAGCAGGTCTTATGTGTTTTTTTTTTAGTCCAATCAATAGAATTTTGTAAATCGTTAAAAACCACTCATTTCGCACTATTCGGCCGCAGTTACTGACGTAACAACCGCTTTGTAGTGCAAGCTGATTAGAACTTTATTCTAACAGTATTTTAAACGAAGTTTGAACCATCACAAATAGATTTGATCTCGGGAAATGGCGGGACGAGCTGGACAAAACCAACGACCAGTGGCCCACATTAGCCCTGGATCGAAACAACTGGAAGTCAAGGGGAGAGGCCTTTGCCCAGAAGTGGGATGATGACGCAGGCTGACAATATCAGTATCAGTAAAAATCAGCGCCCGTACCGACACTTTAATGTCGCTTCAGTGTTAAAAAGAAATGGAGCTATTCAGGACGACTACCTCCATCTCTTTTTAACACTGAAGTAAAATTAAAACAATGCTGCTATGGAGAGGTCATTCTAGGCCACCTAAGTATCTCCTATATATCCAAAACGTAAACTCAGGACAAACAGATTTAAAATTAATCTGCGTTTGCTATAGGTACAAAATCACAAAAAAATACTTTGGAGAATTTTGATGTGGTTTGGTACATTTTTGCAGACCTACTTCATTTTATACGTCATAGTCAGTTTTGTTTTCTACCCTCGTAGTTCAACATAAAAGGTACGTCCGAACCGACCCCGCGGCATAATCCAACATGGCGGACGTGTTCATGTCATAGCGAACCACTAACAATATTGACATTTATTTTTCTTTATTAAAGTTAGATTTTCTCCTCCAGCTATTTTCTAACATGTCTTTGCTTTGTCTTGACTACGGTCCTTGGGTTTAAAGAAGTAGGTAATTGTTTCTTTTTTTTCGTAGTTCGAACAACGTTGAGACTGTGTGTGTTGTTCAATGTTGGAAGTGGGTTTTTTTTGGAGCACGTTTGGTCGCCTGAAGGTATTATTTTAACTTAATTAATATTTTAGATTTAGACCGCTGTCTGCCGTAAGCTAAGTAATACCAAGAAGTTTTATATAAAGAAAATTTTCAGGAATTTTCTTTGATTCGCAGAACTTTGGCACTGAAATATCATTAAGTAATCGATATGCCTTGACCCTTAACTAATCTTGCAAGTTTAGTTGTGCCTCTCTCAAAATACAACATAATGGTAACGGGTCCATTGAAATTTGATTTAGAAGCAACGTAATTTTGTAAACTATAAACATAATTGCGTTAATAAGTACTTACATTAATGAAAATATAATTTGATTATAGTGTTTGTGGAGGATATTAAGATAAAGGTTGTAAGTTCAAGCCAACTTTGATTATCTATTATGAACTCATTTATGGATAAAGCACTCCTCACTTTTCAACTTGAAAAAAAAAAGTAATTATTTTTTTGTTTTCACATCGAAATAAACGCTCGAATGATCACAGAAAAAGTTTATTTTACTCGAATCCAGCCAGAAATTAATGAAGTTAGTTCAGCGTTAGTGAACCCGGTTTAATTATCTAACTTTTTTTGTTATATTTTTTAATTTTTCGGCTTACGCATCCCACATCCACCTTCAGGGCATTTAATTTCTTCGCTAATTTGTTAAAGATTTTGCTTTCATGTTTCAAATTACTTTCGTTAAGCATTTTTTGCTGTAGGTATTTTATTTTTAGTGACTATCTTTAATTGTTAGATTTTTTATGCTCTTTTGAATCAAGAAGGTAGGTAGGTAATTAAGTAGGTAGGTACCTACCGTTTTTTATTCCAGAACTTTCCTTCTAGGCCAGGGGTTCCCAAACTTATTTTGTCTACTGCCCACTTTGAGAATAAATATTTTTTAGGCGCCCCCATTTTTCACCTAGGTACTTAAAACCACTAAAACTTCAAATTAATAGTAGGGGAGCCCACGAGGCTAAATGGGGATTTACTCGAGCGTCGTAGAGACCTATTGGGATGAAAGCTTAGATGATAAGAAGAAAAAAATGTTAAATGATATATACCTTTACATCGGTGGGGGAAGCGGCTATAGATTTTTAAATATGTAAAAAAAAAACTGTTGCATGGACATCCTCGAGCGCATCAGATATTGATAGCATCAATGCCCTACGTATTTTTAATAATGTACGTATGTTAATCTGATCGTTTGCATGATGCGGGTGGTTGTATTTAAGGGTTGAAAATGAAAAAAAAAAAAAAAAATCGAGCGCGTCAGATTTTCTAAGGGAGTGTTAACCCGGCGGGAGTGTGGTGATAAAATATTACATCAAGTATGTGGCGGGGTATGATATGCCCCAAAACAAAACTGCCAGTATATTATTGTTGTTATTAAAATTATGTCAAATTACTGTATTCTTTATTTATTTAGGTACCATCAATGTGGTTTTAAATAAAAAATAGATATTATTAATACATTTTAATAATTTTAATTAACAATTTATTAAGGCACAAATTTTCGGCTACAGAATCATAACGCTCATTCTAAAGTCGCATAAAACTAAACAATTTTTCTTTAACGAAAAAAAAGCTCTTAAAACTTAAAGAACATGAGATCTTAAATGGAATATACAAAATACAAATAAAGTGTTAATATAGGAACTCTTTAAGAACTAGATTCAAAATTAGCACAACTTTTGCAGGAAAAACTTGCGTGTTCAAGACAAATGGCTACTCCACAGCTTCTCAGAATTCTCTAACACTTCGCGTAACAAAGACCTAAGTCTTCTTTCACCACTGTCCTCAACCATATTTGACGAAAAACTAAAAAAGAATAAAATAAAATAACATAAACAGTGAATATCTTTGTCATGAAACGCACTCACGAACTATGTGGCGGGGTGTCACTTACCCCAATTACGTTTGCGAACGTGTATCTCCAACGCTGGCCGACGCAACACTGACATTACGTCACTATTCCCCCCCCACACTGTCTTACCTCCAGCTACACGAAGCCGTGTAAACGTCGCATAAAAGAATAAAATGATATATCGATACAAACGTACACTGGGGTATATCACACCCCACCACACTCCCGCCGGGTTAAGTACACCAAAAAAAAGCTCTCATTCACTAATCTGACGATTTCGATGGGACGCAAACTCGCGGCCATTTTCATAATGTGCAAAAAAAAATCGCCATTTTGAAATACTCAAGCGCGTCAGATTAAGATATATATGGTTCATCTTTATAATCTAAACGTACTGTCTCATAATCTGACGATTATCTAGAGGGATTCGCCTGATCTGACAAAAAAAAATTAGAAAAACGGTTCACTTTAAAGGCCATCCCTGCAACTTCCCGCTAATTCCATTCCTGGGCGCTTGAAATTGTACTTATGACATTTTTGAGCTCAAAATATAATTTATGTGATATTTTGAGCTCGCTAAGTTCAAAGAAATAATATTTCTATACATTTGAGCTCTCCCAGCTCGAAAGTCTGATAGAAGTTTCATAGAACACTATTTTTGAAATTTTAAAAGGAAAGGAAGCGACAGTGATTAAATAATAATTAGTGTAAATGTAATAAAAGTATTAAGTGTAAATAATATTGTGTGTGTTTATAATAAAAATCTGCCGCTTTCAAAAGGTGAGGGACTGAAATTAAATTTTTAATTTATATAAAGTTATTTTTGTAGCTTTCTGTCTCCCAACGTTTGATACTTATTTTTCTTCACGAGTGTACATGCGCTAAAGTTCGCAAAGCCTATGTTCAGACTCGCCAAGATACGTCGGCCGTATTGTATGCCACGAACGAGTCTTTATAGATCTAGATCAGCTGTGATGGCGTCATGGCAACAGAAACCAGAGTGGGGACGGAGTGAGAGAGTAATAGATAGAGAAAGAGTGAGAGAGGAATAGAAATCCGGAGAAGGAAATGTAGGCATCACGCAGCTGCACGCATTTAACTTTATCGACGAATTTTTGTTATTTCGGCTTGCGGAAATCGTCAGATTATATATTTTTCATTATTCTTGAATTATTTCCTTCAAAATAAAAAAAAAATTTGCTACGCTCGAGAATGTCGAGATGACGTTTTTTTTTTTTACAACTTAGTTGCCCTCCCCTTTTTTTACGTCACTCTCAAATTGTCAGATTAGTGGAATATACACTTTTTAGGATGTAATTAACTCACCCTACCTTAATCTGACGCGCTCGAGAATTTCTGATGGTCAATTTTTTTTTACTAATCTGATCCTGTATCCTTCACGGGCGGCCTTATATATGGGCCTCATGTTTTGTGGAGGTACTTAACCGGGTACAAGGTATCCCCCTGTATATTAATCTGCCGCGCTTTAGTAAATCCCGAAATCCCCGCTTGGGCTCCCCTACTATAAATTAATAATCGATTCTTCTGTCGATCTCTTAATTAATATTAGTTGATGTTCACAAGTTATAGTCGAGAGCTCAGTCGGTGTCTCCTCCTAGATGAAATTACAAATCTCTCTCTAAGTCTCTACACAACGCCCTCATTTTTTTCTGGTTCTCTCTCTTTGCCCCCCTTTAGGCCTGCAGCGGCACAAGGGGGCGTTATCGCCCACTTTGGGAAAGGCTGTTCTATGCAATACTTCAGTTTTACCATTCTCATCAATGTTCTATCTGTTTTAACTGTTTTAAAGAAAGGACCGTGCCTTTCTTTAAAACAGTTTTCTAAGAAAAATAGCTATGATTATATATTACTCTTACAATTTCGCTACAACGTTACACAACTATTCCAAATGAAAGACCAACTAAAAAAACTTTTCTAAAGCGTAGAAATATATTTAAAATAACAATTTGAGACGTGCATTTTACATTATTCGGTTTGTTTAACATTTAATTTTGTGAAGAGAGAGAATTTGTTCTTGGTTCTGTCTCGTTGCCTGCGGGTAGAGAGCGACTGATGGAACAAAAATACAAAGTGCAATAATTACTGCATTAGTCCATCCTTAGGGCTTTGTTAGGGCGATGGCCATGCCCGTGTTATGGGAAGAAATATGGCGTTTTTGATGTTGTGGGTTTGTTTGTTTTGTTGAGACTTACCCCAAATTTCCATCATACGTTACATAGGTACTTTGTTCTTATGCGAAACAGTATTGCAAAAAACCGGCCAAGTGCGTGTCGGGCCACGCGCAGTACAGGGTTCCGTAGTAGCCTGTTATCACAATAAATAATAATAATAACTACGACTATTACTGCTAAACTAATAAAGTTATCTCAACGGCTATATTTTTTCTTTAAATTTCATGAAATGCACTATCATCATGAATTTTTCCAGATTTTTCAAGCCAGCAGTTTAGCTTTTAGAGGGGGGGACGCCTCACTGGAACAATTGAAAGTTTAACATTTCGTAAATGGAGCATTAAATCGAAAAATAGTATTAGCAACCCCTAAACCATTTTAAAAGACCTATCCAACGATACCCCACACGAAGGGGTAGACGACGAAAATAAATTCATCCCCACTTCATATGTAGGGGAGCTGAGCTACCCTAAAAAATATTTTTTCAAAATTTTGTTTTACTTTGCCGGCGTAATTGATAATACACACCCCTACAAAATTACAGCTTTCTAGTACTAACGGTCTCTTAGCAAAACCTCGGGACAGACAGACAGACAGACGGACATGACGAAACTATAGGGTTCCGTGTCAGGACTACGGAACCCTAAAAAGTAGGAGCTTACTTGGATTATTAGTACGGTATAGTTTTAATAGGGGTGACAATAATAAATAATAAAAAAAATATATATAAAAAAAAAAGTTGATTGCGTATCAATTTGGGTTACTTATCATGTCGAGGAGTTTCCATTTAGGCATAGAAAATGCCTGTAGTTGAAGGAATAATAATAATATTATGTTTTGCGCCTTTGTTCCTTTGTGAAAAGTTCTGCGTTCATGTAGGTAAGTTCTTGCATATTCTTCTGCGAAGTGGCAACCAAAATCCACTTTCTGACTAATCCAAAATGCCTGTAAATGATTTACTTAATTGAAATAAATGCATTTCAAATTAATACGAAAAAGTTTTTATTTTAAAAGTGTGTGCAGAGTACCTACCTAGTTGGATGAAATAATTTCGCTAGCTAAACTCCAACTCTCGCCAACCCTGCAGCCCTACCGTCTCCTAGCCTACGAGTCATTAGTTCATTACCGTCACCGGGGGCGGGTAACCCGATACCACTGCTAATGCACTGTCCACTGTTAAGGATAATAGCCGTAATACTCCCCTCGCTGATAATGTCATAACTTTCATTATAATCACTGCCGGAGGTCAGGAGTATCGTAACCTCTTTGCGACGCAAGAAGAAGTAGAAAGAAGTTGTTTGGAGTCACCGCAACGGTACTCATAATAGGCTAGTTTCCACCATCAATAAATTGCAAATCCTTAGTCCGTCAGTTAGAGTATTGGAAAATAATGGACACGTATTTTTTGTTTTTGTAAATCAATGAATATTGACAAAGATAAAACGCATCAAAACGGGAGTGGGGGCTCGTGACGTCAGAACGCACTAAAAATTGTACCACGGCGTGACTGAGAATTTTAAAAGCGTCGTATCTTCGTCAATGTTGGTTTATGTAACAAAAGAAAAAAATACGTGTCAAATATTTTTTGATATGTAACTGACGGACTAATTCGATTTTTTCAGGACACAAGCCTATAGTCATAATCATTCTATAATGTTCCCACTGCTGGGACACAGGCCTTCTCTCTATGAGAGGGAATGGGCTGTAATCCACCACGCGGGCCCAGTGCGGATTCGTAGATGTCACATGTGTTCGAATTTTTTGGTTCTAGGACATGCCGGTTTCCTCACGATGTTTTCCTTCACCGTTTTGAGAGCAGCGGCGATGAAATCAATTACGCACAGTAATACGCCTGCCTGGGTTCGAACCCCATGACTTACTGTTCGTAAGTCGGGGCCGCCCCCCCTGGTCCACCGCTGCTCTCTATAAAACTATAAAAAAGGGTATCCTTCTGTCCTATCTCATCAGACACTTCTTTTCTTGTCATATCATTCTTAACACAGTCCATCCATCGTTTCTTTGGTCTTCCTCTAGTCTTATAAGTACCCATCCACATTCATACTCAAAACTTTTCTCACGACTAATTTCATCTTTTCTCTCTTTCCAGAAGCCGAATCGTTCCGCGAATGATTTCAAAAACATCATCGTCGAAATTCACATCAAGAACTCGAAAACCGAATAGAATAATAAAATTAATATCAGTATTATGTAATATCGAGTGTTTAGTTTAGCTAGTCGGCCATCTTGTGTTGCTATGGGTGCCATTTTGAATATGTTCCGCGTGAAAATGGGCGTGGTCATCGCCAGGGTCTGTCTCCTGCTGATGCTGGCCGTTTATTCTTCATATGGTGAGTTTTTTTTTATTCTACTTTTTATAGTTGTACATGGATCTTTTGGCGCGTGGCCATAATCGGAACTATGGCCGCCATCTTGTGTTTTGTTAACTATTTGCACCATCCTGAAAATGTCAAGTTCAAGTGCCAAAACATCCATGTGGCACTATGCGTATGGTTTTCATCAATGTTGCCGGAATCTATCGCGTATTTTCATTTCGGTACATGCAGCAATAATATTGTGTCTTTCATGTGATCGGAATCGCTTTGAATGAGAGGTTTTCTTTTTGAGTTATTAAAAAAAAACTTAGTTTCCAAGAAGAAGATGGCGTTGAACTTACTATGATAGTTGGTGCCAAAGCCAAAACGCTTGAAAAAAAAAACATTGTGTCACGTCACATACTCTCGTTGACTGACACTTTCATTTGCTTAACCTTCCGAATAAAACCTAGTTTTCTCGCGCTTTGTTAATTAAAATCAGTTTTTTTAAGTTCCATTCCTTGCATTATCAAACTAACTCCTAGCGCCATCTATCCAGCGACTAGGAAAGAGCTAAAAAGAAAATCCCTCATTCCGCATTGAGGTTTCATTTTAGCTGTCAAAATTAAAAGATACAAACTTTTGTAGTATAACAACAGGTATAGCATAAATATTTAACGTTAAGTTTTACTTAAAGGCCAGTACCTCTCCTATTTAAAACGCATTTATTGTGTCGATTTCTACATAAAGTTCCAATTGACACTACCAAAGCATGTCTCCAACTATTTATACTGCTAATTTAAAAACAATAGCTAAGAAAGTACCCATTTTCTGGCACTAACAACACAAAAGAGCTAACGGATACCCTTTTTTATAGTTTTCGACCAATAAACCAATGAAACCTTTTAAGAACAACAAAGAAAAAACCTCTAATACCCAATAAACACTTCTCATTACAATGCAGGCCAAAAAAAGCGGGCCACCCATCACATAATAAATTCTATAGGCGCTTGTAAGCGGTGTAGTGTAATAAAATAAATTGGACATCTCGACACGAAAGCCAGTTTGTGGACAATTACATATTATTTCATATCGTTTAAGTTCAGATTTGTTTCTTTTTGGAAAGTAAAATTGGGTGTAATAAGACAGGTTTTTTGAAGTTGGGTCTCGTTTTCTGAGAACTTTGTACTAATTATACTGTTACTAACCTGGGCTGCGGTCTTTCGTAGACGTTTATAATAATTTAGGTACCATAATAACCACAGTTTTCAATAGAATGCTTGAAAACAAGAAGATTAACTTGCTCTCACATCATTAATTGCGTGTAGCGCTACGCGTATTTAAAAAATCTTTCTGATTGTGAATGCGATACAACGACAGTCGTATCTTCGTTTGATGATAACAAAAGACAGCAATCACTAATCCGTTTACAAAGCGTGGCGATAACAGCAAGTTTCATCGAAAAGGACAGCTCACGACGACGCCTTCGACATCGCGAATTGCAAGCAAAATTTATTTTAGTTGCAAAATACAGGTTTTTATGAAGAATGTCTTACTTAAGGGCTATATATCCCTCAAATGGCTTAGCATGATCCTCCGTTACGCCTAAAATACTGCAGCATTAATCTATACTAATATTATAAAGAGGTAACATTTGTTTGTAAGTTTGTGTGTAGGGGGTAATCTCCGGAAGTAATGAACCGATTTCGAAAACCACCATTAGAAAGCTACATTCACCCTGAGTAACATAGGCTATATTTTATCCCCGTACTCCCACGGGAACGGAAACTACGTGGGTGAAACCGCGGGACGTTCGCTAGTTTTGAAATAAATAAACGGTAAAGTTGAGGATTAATGCTAAGTCCTATGTGTGACGAAAACACGATTCCATAAACTTTTCTCTATAGAAAAAAAATCCAAGTTACCTCCAAATCGAACAATAAACCGCTGGTATTCAAAAAGTACTTCAAATTAGATCATGTAACTTTGCATACCAACTGAACTAACTATAAAGCAGGTCTTATGTGTTTTATTTTTTTAGTCCAATCAATAGATTTTTTGTAAATCGCAAAAAACCACTTATTTCGCACTATTCGGCCGCAGTGACTGACGTAACAACCGCTTTGTAGTGCAAGCTGATTAGAACTTTATTATAACAGTATTACAAACGAAGTTTGAACCAGAAATGAGTTGCTAATTTTAGGGTTAGAAGGGCGTTAAGACTATCGTCTACCGAGCGCTCGTCCATACAAAAATAGAAAACGTTTTCCTACCCCTAAATGTTATCCTATCTCAATGATTTTTTAGAATGCTTCTGACACAGTAAAAAACTAGGTTTATAGGTTTTCTTTTTTTCAAAATTTATAATAGTTAGGAAGTTACAGGCGCCTAAGAGTTACTATTTTTATGACAAAATCTTCATTGAAGTAAAACCTTTGTATTTTAAAAACAAAGAAGTTTAAGAAAAAAAGCAAACACTAGAAACCTAGAATATAATATGCTGAAACGATTGACACCAGAATCTAAGAGATTGGTGGTGATTTAGTATGTGTAAAACGTTTTCTCCCGAGAGACAAATTTCATATAAAAAATACTTACAGTCAGTCGCGAGCTGCAACGCTCTCTATCGCACGATCGGGGGTCGGGGAGGTGAGGTAATGTATCACGTATTATAGAGGTGCTAACCGAAAAGTCGATAGTAGAGATGAGCTAAGCATCGATATCCTGCGTTACCAGTTTGTGTTTCAAGATGTTAGGAGTAGAAAAAAATAAAATACAATTATTTCGTTTAGAAGAGAAATTTATTTAGAAATACTTATTTATTCATTTAGAAAAATTAAATATTATTTTTTATTAAAGCTTAAAGTACAAAAAAATCTTGCATCTTTTCGAAACTATTATACAGGATGTATGTAACAGAAATGGGGCTTTCACCCGAAAAGATCTACTGGAGAAATCAATTTTTATTTATTGAATAAAATTAATTTTTAACAATTAAATCGTGATTTAAATTACTTTTTACGTTTTTAGATTTTTATTCCGAAGTTTCCAAGGTTTTACAATGAACATGATCACAGTAGACAAAGTTGACAGGTGTCTAATTTTGAAATATACATTCTGATAAACATAATATATATCTAACTTTTATCGTCATCATCGCTAGACATTATAAATGAAAAATGTGAAAAGTAATTAAACCACGATGTAACCGCTAAATTAGTTTTTCTAACAAAAGTGCCTTTTAAACAAAAACTACTCATAATAACATATTTTATATAACAATCAGCAGAAAAATAAATTAAAATTTGAAAAAAAAAAAACTTGTGTTCATAAAAAATTTGAAATTCCCGCCTAAATTTTATATGCAGTCGAAACATTTTTTCTCGAATAGTTATCGAATTTTTTTTTGCAGAAAGTTGTTCAGTTTTGAATTGATAGTCCATTTCTGATTCACCCTGTATAGAGAAAATAACTAAAAAGTAGTCAAAATTTAAATTCATAGTTTCTTTGAAAAACGTAGGTTCATTTTAAATTAGACCCAAATACCTACTTTAGGGGGTGATTTTACCCATGAAACTGAACAACTTTTATTATGGAACCAATTTTGTACGACGAAAAAAAATCAGCTGTTTCATACATTTTGACCGAGTAGGTATTGCACTTTTGTATAAAACAGCTGTTTTTTTTTTCGTCGTACAAAGTTGGTCCCATAATAAAAGCTGTCCAGTTTCATGGGTAAAATCACTACCTAAAATATTTAGGTCTAATTTAAAATGACCTTATGTGTATAAGTTAGATTAACCAGCGAGAGGTACTTATAATAGGAAGGAGTATAAAAAATACATAAGTACCAAATATTTCTCTTTTTCTTGAAGTGACATTTCTTACGACAGGTACATAAATGTATTCGTTTTTTATTTCCCTTTCTATAATCATATTCTTTATTTTCCTCCATGGTACATTAAATACCTACCTGCAATAGTTAGAAAATAATTTTACACCTGCATCTACCTACATTACCTTCCCTATTTAGGCTAATGAAACCACAAATCCGTATAATAATAATACTTAGGTACTTACTAAATTTTACATAATAGTAACTTCGAAATCTGGACATCAAACGTAATCAATAGTAAGTCAAATTAAAATGTATCATCTTTGTATTCGTTATGTAAAAAAGGAGTTAGTTAGCATAAGAATTACTAAGATCATCAGCAATGAGCTAATTTATCAAAAATCTATTTAGTTTATTTATCATACACATTACATAACACAGTAAAATACTAACATAGTTGGATTTGTCAATTCAATGTGTATATTGTTCAAAGTTTTAAATCGGGTAGGTACCTCCGCAATTCACAATCACAACAAACAAACCACATCGAAACGCAAAGAAAACAATCTGTCGTCGCCCGCGCTGCGAAGTCGCTTGTGGACACTGGCAAAGTTTATCAATGTGTGCGTGGGGTTGACGCATGAGTGTGCGCGCGCCGCGCGGGGTTTCAACACGCGAGCGACAGCATGAGTTTTTCTAAATTCCTATTTTTTGAAATGGCAGCCGCTATACTTTCCTCTTAAGGGGCTACCCCATGGCACACTAGCGCCACTTTAGTAAAAAAATCAGAACTCGTTAAATACACAATTAATATAAAATCTGATAGACAAAATCAATGCTTTAGAGTTCTAGATTATTGACGTCTATTTAATTCATTAAAATATACTACACTGTAGTTACAGTTAGAAAAATTGCTTAAAACGGCCGTTTTTTTTCCATTTTGTATCTGTAACGACAGCGAGCTATGTTTCAATGAGATAGGCAGACGTAAATCATTTACAAGACCAAAAGATTGATTTTGTCTATCAGATTTTATATTAATTGTGTATTTAACGAGTTCTGATTTTTTTACTAAAGTGGCGCTAGTGTGCCATGGGGTAGGCCCTTAATCTCCCGACTCTTTTACTATTCTCAACGCTTTGAAAATCTTGAATATTTTGTATCGTAATTTGAAACCTGTACCATTAATGTATAGTTATCATAACAAAAGCTTTGCCTGCCCTCCCTTCCATATAATGCGTTTTAAATGACCCTACGTGAAGTGCATAATAAAAAAAAGAAATTCTAATTTATGTTTTTCTACACTTTCTTTTTAACATGCGGCTTTAGAATTATAAGATGTTGCCTTAATGATGCACTGTAGTTTATAGAAGTTTTGTCATGATGAAGGATGACATTTCTTGAGCCTTTTGCTTGGTCTCTGTTTTTGGCTTCATGTGTAGTTCACAACACAATAATTTTCGGCATACAATTAACGAACCACCAGATTTTGCAAAATATAACGGCAAATAAATCACTTTTGATTGCCAAAATCAGTAAATGATCACCAAAATTAATCCCCATTTTATCGTGAAATTAAAACCAAATCTGAATGGTATAAAATAAAAATAAAATAACTAATATTAATAATTAGGTGCTCAATTTACTAAATTTGGTGATCAATTGATATTTTGGGTGATAGATGTTAGTGCTCACAAAGTTATTTTTAGTGGTCATTATAATATTTTCCCCCATAATTTCCCGTCTCTCTTCAAAGAAAACGACGATAAACATCATCATCTGCCTAGCCTTTTCCCAACTGTGTTGGGGTCGGCTTCCAGTTTTACCGGATGCAGCTGAATACCAGTATTTTACATGGAGCGACTGCCTATCTGACCTCCACAACCCAGTTAGTACTGGGTGGTAATACGATACCCCTTGGTAAGACTTAGTTGAAACTTTTTGGGCCACTGACTATCTGTAACGACTGTCAAAGATCTACAAATGACAGCCGGGACCAACAGCTTAACGTGCTTTCCGAGGCACGGAGAAAACTTGGTATGCAAGGGTGGTCACCCATCCACAGACTAACCTAGGCAAGCACGGCTTAACCTAAAGAACGACCCGAGCGGCTGTTATTATTTAGCCACGAGCTCCTCACGTACATAATTATGTATGTTTTATAATTTGTAACGTACTGTTTTTCTTATTCAATCGAGCGAGTAATTGCTACTGCAGTCATAACGCCATTCACATTGTTTTTATGAATATGGTGGTGAATTTCAAGCCTACCCCAATAATGAAAGGTTAGAAGTCGGTCCAAGAAGTAAAGGCAGTTACCCAGTTAACTGCACTGACCCGATTACAGTCCAGTATGGTAATTTGAGTGTATAAACATGAATTATATTGCGCTAGTTTCAAAAAGTAATTTTCTTCGACCAGTAGACGCTTGGCTGTTTTTAGCTTTTCTCTCGTGTCGATAGTGTCGATATCATTTTTCTCTCTTATGACGCCATCATTATTCTTCTTTGCATTTAAAAGATGGAATCTCTTGCCATGGTTAAAAGATAAGCCAATCAGACCTAGACAGAGAGCTACAATCATCGGCACGGTTCTTGAGCGCTGACCTTCACCTGCGCAAAAGTGAGTTATTGGGTCCCTTTGGTGGTATGAAGTGGGGCGCGTATAGGTGCACGATGCGCAAAGCGATCCCCACTCTTCCGCCGAGCGCTCAAGAACCGTGCCGGTATCTGTACATACATCCTAGCCTTTTCCTATGTTGGGATCAGCTTCCAGTCTAACCGGATGCAGCTGAATAAAAGTATTTTAAATGAAGCGACTGCCTATCTGACTTCCACAACCGAGGTTATACGATACCCCTTGGTAAGACTGGTTTTCAGACTTTCGGGCCAGTGACTCTGACTACCTGTAAGGACCGTCAAAGATCTACAAATGCCAGCCAAGACCTGATGGTCTAAAAAAAGCACGATAAGCTGTTGCTTAACGTGCTTTTCGAGACTCGGCATGTAATGGGTGGTCACCCATCTATGGATCAACCTGGGCAAGCGCTGCTTGCATTCTATCAGCGATAACGACGGCGGAAAACTAAATAATTTATGCAAGATTGACATAAACTACCGAAAAGATACCCTGTTCAAAGTCGTTGTAGAAATATGAAACTTTTTGTTCGCGGTGGCTACTTACCTAAAAACCCTAGGCATATTAACACTTAGTATCGTCAGTTATGGACCAAGGTCACCAGTGATTGTGGAATACAGGACCCTGGAGGAGAGCTAAAAATAGTGTATGCACTGTTTTAGACTAAGTAATCCCGTAAGTACTTTATGTATAGTGTCTAATATACTTTATTATGTGGAAGGCCTCCCACTAGCAAGGTGGACAGATGACCTGGTGAAGGTTGCGGGAATCCGCTGGATACGAGTCGCACGGGACCGGTCAATGTGGCGACACTTGGGGGAGGCCTGTGTCCAGCAGTGGACGTCTTTCGGCTGAAATGATGATGATGATGAATTGATGATGTACACCAAAAAAATAACATTAATATAAGAAAACATTTCACATTTAGCCACGAGCTACTCAAGAAAGAAACTAACCTAATAACTTTTTATAGAACCATTAAAATTAGTACATACTAACCACCGACAAAATCGGTTCCACCGCAAACCCTGCTCTACTAGCATCAGGAATGCGTAATGGCGTAAACGTTGACTATAATTAGAATATACTGCCTTAACCCTTAAGCCGCCACAATTATCTAGATAATTAACCCGCAGCTGAATTCTACCGTCGAACGTTAGGGATGTTTAGATCCACTAAGTAATTACTAAATGGAGGACTCGTTGGCGGTTACGACTTTCTTCGTTTACTAAGCTCTTGTAATTTTAACGGCAATCATGTAAAATTAGACTTAAAATACTGTTTTACTGGTTGTACGTTTTCACTTTCCTTCATTCCTGCGCCCAAACATGTACTCCTATAGTACCTACACCCACATTTCGCTGGTTATGGTTAAATCCCATGTGATAGAAGGCGAGCCCTCAATCTGACACAAAACTAGACTCTATGCTGCTACTAGTAACACTTTATACAGCCTGGGAATCAAACCGAACACATCATCCTCTGAAGAAGCGCTAGCTAGCCATCACTTCTGCAAACGGAGGAAGTAAACATTATGTGGGAACCAGCGCGTGTACCCAAAGAAGTCAAAGATTGGTACCTATTACGACACCCACCGACCCTCACTGGGCTCTGCAGAACTGCAGTAGATCTATAACCGAGAAATGTAAAACCGAATCATTTTAAAAGAGTAACCATGGAGTTTCTTTGCCGGTTCTTCTCCATAGGAAACGACTAACCCGAACCGTGCACTTTTTCTCGACGTTTTATAGGTGTCCATGTAGGTGTATGTGAAATAAAATATTTTGATTCTGATTGAAAACTTCATAGTTGTTTCAACCACCAACACCGCGCTCGTGAGGACCAACAGTTTGCTGAAGAATGGAACACCGAGTAGACAGTGATAAAATCATCTTTGTTGTACTCTCGTCCACCGATTTCTGTCTTCTAGCCTTCTAGCGCTCGTCTGGCCCGAATAATCACTCCATTACTTCGCTCCTCTGTGTTTAAACCCTACATATTTATAAGAAACGATACGCGTTGGCAGAGATGCTCAAACTTCAAAGTTGATATCCCCGGGGGCGTAGCGTTTTGGGGGCGTCAGTGATTAAGGTTAAATGCGCAGATTTAGGATCCAGTTGTGATGACTGAATCTTTTGAAATGTGGTTTAGTGCGGTCTCTAAGGATTGTTATGATGGGGACTTTGAAGTTATGTATTTTAGCGGTAATCTTGTGTTTGAGATTGAGGCTGGGTTGTTAACATTGTTGGTTATGTGTGTTTGTACGATTGTTTCTATTCTTTTATTGTTATTTTTATGCATGATTTAAAAGTGACACATGGCTTTTCACGATGTATGGCACGCAAGGTGAGTTGAGTAAGAGAATTTGCGCGCTGCGTCAGTCCAAAATTCAAAAATAGGAAGCAACCGAGTAGGTACTATTAATTTGTATGCTTCGCGTTAGATTCGGACTTAGTCTTAACTTAGTGTCGAGTCTGAATTTTGAACACTTCCAATAATATTCAGATGGATTTCAGATGTCGAATTCGTATTTGCATTGAATTAAACATTCTAATTGGACCTTCATATCTATCTTAAGCAGTTTTAATAACAATATATATTATACGGTACCTGTGTAGTAGTAGTTTTTCTGGACAACCAAAATGCATTCGGTTGAAAGCAATGTGTGCAGAAAAACGATGTATTCCCGCTGACCCCACCACTGCTTTGCCCCGCTGGTGGGGTCAATGGGAAAAATCACAACCGTCGTTTTGTTGGCCCCACTACCCTGCCCCGCTACCTTGAGATCAAGATTCTTGAGAAAAATTAAGGAATGAAATAAACCTTAATGATGTCAGTGGGAATAAAAATACATTCCGGACCATACGGTACGACGGCGACGGTCCGGTACGGTATCAAAACCGTCGTTTCGTTGGCCCCACTACCCTGCCCCGCTACCTGGAAATCAAGATTCTTGAGAAATTTAAGCAATGAAATAAACCTTAATGATGTCAGTGGGAATAAAAAGACATTCCGGACCATATGGTACGACAGCACTGATCACAGTCTTGTATTGTCCCGGCGACAAACGGTAAAACAGTTCCCGTTTGTTGCCTGGTAAAAAAGCTAAATAAGTAATCGGTAAAATACCTGATTCAGTAAGGGTAACAAAACTTTGAGCAACACAGTCGGATTACGTTCGCACTGCTGCGTTACCATTAGCAAGTCGCCTGCGATATGTTAGCAGTGTTATGGGGTTTTAAACACATGCTTACAAGGCCTCCATATTGTGACTTCCATCGTACGTAAGGAATTTGAATTAAGAGCTCTTTGCGAACGGAACTCTTTTGGGGAGGTAGGTACTGCCAGGAACTAATGTCGTTGTACTTTAAAACTACAGGAGGAGTTCGTGGCTAAATAATAACAGCCGCTCGGGTCGATCGTTAGGTTAAGCCGTGCTTGCCTAGGTTGGTCTGTGGATGGGTGACCACCCTCACATACTGAGCTTCCTCCGTGCCTCAGAAAGCACGTTAAGCTGTTGGTCCCGGCTGTCATTTGAAGATCTTTGACAGTCGTTACAGGTAGTCAGTAACCCAAAGAGTCTGACAACCAGTCTTACCTTAGTACTGCGTAATACGATACCGTATTACGCAGTACTAACTGGGTTGTGGAGGTCAGATAGGCAGTCGCTTTATTTAAAATACCGGTATTCAGCTGCATCCGGTTAGACTGGAAGCCGACCCCAACATAGTTGGGAAAAGGCTAGGCAGATGATGAGGTACTATAATAAAAAAAACACGCAACACACAAAGAATATACACACGAACATAGAACCTCCTCCTTTTTTGAAGTCGGTAAAAACTACAATACTGCCTAACTGTCGTTTTGGGGATTCAGTTGTGATGGTATCACCGATCAAAGCACGTTAATAGGGTAACAGCTAATTACTATTGTGTACTCGAAAGGTTAGCAACTTTGTTACGAACAGTTCTGCTCACCCTATAAACGTTAAAAATACAACCGTGTAGTCCAACAGGGCTTCGTATTTGGAGTTTTAAATATAAATCCGTGGTGTGACGATGTGACGGCGGCAGTCAATAAATTAAGCTCTCAAACGTTTAGCGGGTTCGTGTCTACAGCAGGGGTAGGGTGACCATGTGGTGGAGGATTTTAAGGACAGTAAAAATATTATAGTATCCACTTAATACTTGGGAATGGAGTGCCTAATGTAAGAGACTAGCTTATGCCTGTGGCTTCGCGCGCGTGGTGTTCGATAATTGTCCCACGCGATCGTACTACTGGGATAAAAAGTATCCTATGTTTTAATTCAGGTCATAAACTATATGTGTGCTAAATTTCAAACAAATTAGTTCAGTAGTTTCTGCGTGAAAGAGTGGGTTATTCACCAACTGGACACGAAGGACTGGTCACGCGTGTGTCCAGTTGGTGAAACTCACAATTAGTATCACTTATTATTTCGTCATCTGGACACGCCAAAATTTTTACGCGTGTCCACATAGTGAAACTTATATTAAATCACTTTTATGTTTTCGCCAACTGGACACACGTTCGCATTTTATCTGAATTCATGAGAAAGTACAGTCACGCAGGTTGATATTCTGTATCACAATCATGTTCAGCCACGTTCCACTGTTGGGAACGGGTGATTTTGACAATTTCTGAATAAAAAAATAATAATATCAGAAATGGTGAATATTTTACATTGACATACAAAATCACCTGTTCCCAACAGTGGAATCTGTCCGAACATGATTGTTGTTCGCGACGAACGTCACCTAATCAGCATAGTGTCTTTGTTATAGTAAAACAGTGTAGAGTCAGTGTATGGGCAATATAGTGAGTGACAAGTAATAAGTGCCTTCAGTGATTAGAATAGTAAAAAACAGTAATTTACATAAGCGCTAGACTCATATAAACTCGCAAGTGGAGTTTTTAGTTTAATTTAGTATTTTAGTAAGATCCAGGTAACCTATATAGGTTGCGACCTAGGATATAGTCTTTTTTTATAACTTAGCCCTTCAGGAAGACCACTTGAGTATGACAATCTAGCGCAGCTGTATTCGTCAGTAATAGGAAAATTTGATCTAACAGAATAACAGTTAAAGGATCGTTACAGGCTGAAAAATACAGACACGACAAAATAAGTAACAGTTTTCGATAGGCCATGTACTCGTCTAGTATATGGCAATTATATAGGTACTTACGTACAGTCACAGCAACAGTTTTCGTGTAATTCAGCCTGGAAGATCCTTCAACCAGCCACTGTTGGAAAAGTTGTCTGGTTTTTTGGAAATCATTTCCTAATTACAATAAAGATTATTGTGATTTTAATGATTGTACATAAATAACTTTATGTAGAAGTCACACAAAATTGTAATTTTCCGAAAAGGTGCATGTATCGATAGTCAAAATTTTCATTAAAATTTTCCAAAATCAGGAAGCGAATCAAGGTTCTCGTTACAGTAAAGTTCCGGAGTACCTTAGTAAACACAACATTTCTAAGAATTGTACGGCAAATATATTATGAAGAAAAACAGTGAAAAAGTTGTGCGCGAAAAGTCCTGAAGCTCCGAATCGCTTCCTGAATAGTTATGAAAGTTTATCAGTGTATTATTTCCCAGTAAACCCCCCTTCCCTCGTTAGGTTCTATGCCTGAAATTGCGTAGATTGGCTACAGTTAAATAGGTGTAGGACGTCAGCGCCGTCTGAGAGCGAAGTATAGTGTATGCGTGCGCCCGGTGTAGAAAGGGTATAGGCAGACCGCTAGGTACACGTTATACATCCACGCCTTCAGCGGATCACGCCCGTTCGGCACAATTGTGATACAGAAAATCAATCTGCGTGACTGTACTTTCTCATGAATTCAGATAAAATGCGGACGTGTGTCCAGTTGGCGAAAACATAAAAGTGATTTAATTTAAGTTTCACTATGTGGACACGCGTAAAAATTATGGCGTGTCCAGATGACGAAATAATAAGTGATACTAATTGTGAGTTTCACCAACTGGACACACGTGTGTTCAGTCTCTCGAGTCCAGTTGGTGAATAACCCGAAAGAGGGAAAGAGTTATCAAACATACTCACATGACACACATACAAAACATTCGCCTCTACAATATTAGTGTGATGAATGACGTCCTTTTAGAGAAGACTATGTCCAGCATGTGTGAGGGCAGTTCACATGCTGATGATTATTTGATCCTTACTTATTTGCAACTCCTTCGGTTAATATATGCGGTGAAGTAATGTCTGTAGAATGCTCATTGCAAAATTTTCAGACTAACCTGCTTACTGCTGCACATAAGCCTCTTTTATAACATGCCATTCCGATTCTGTGCTATACTCTCCACCAGATACTTAAGGGTCCCTACAAGAAATTAAGTCATTTTGAACATTTTTGATCACTCCTTGTGAGAAAGGCAAGAAGAATTTGAACCTGCTTTATTTTTATTATAAGAGTCAGGTTCTTATTCTTGTCGACTGCGGGAACAATTGTTTTAAATAATGTATATATTAATGGCAATCACCCATATTCAAAACCCCTTTTCCGCAAAAGTAACGAGCGAGTGATGTTTGTGGTTCCCTGAACAAAGAACTACAACATATTCTGAATATTAAAAAATATGAATAACATCAATATATGGTCTACTCGTAACATACGGGAAAACATTATTGATTTCTATACGAAATATAGCAGAAAAAAAATGTTGAAAAAACTTAATTTATGGAAAACGTCGGGCCAAAAGGGTATTTTTTTCTATACCTTAGAAACACTTTAAAGAAAATTTAAAAATTACTCATTAATCTCAAGGTAGCCCTTTATTAGAATCTGAATTTTAATTTATAAATAAACAATAACTTCATTTCGTAAATTAAATGCAAAGTGAACTATATAATCGACCGCGCAAACCCGATCCCGTCAGTAACGAAAGGGCTCTCCCAGCGTGAGGACGTATCACTTTGCTTCGCAAGCGCTCGCGAGTTATTACGTGAATATATTTCCGAGATATACACAGACTACCACATTTCGATCCAGTATTTATATTATAAATTATTAAACTTTTTGATTGTACATATTTAGATAAGATTTTTTTTGACGTTGGTTGTTTATTATGATTGGTAATATATTTATTGTTTTTTACGGATTCGTATAGAGGAGGCTCGGGAAAGTAAAAACCAGTGTTCAAAAGTTGACCCACTTGTCCCCCTTCTCCCCCTTTTAGGCGGATCTCGGAAGTTGAGAGACTTGAAACATTTTTTTTTTCAGATTCATATAAAGGGGCAACGCGTTAGTCAAAATCATTTTTCAAAACTCCCCACTCTCCCCCCCTTCACCCCTCCCCCCATCGTATCTCGGAAACTAGGACACGTAGCGACTTTTTGATTTTTACTATAAATTATTAATGAGGAGCGTTTAAATTTGTAAACGGAGGGTATCCTCCCCTCCCCAACATCCCCTAAAAATAAAAGGGCTATAACTTCGTAACGGTCAGAGATAGCCATTGGGTGTTTGAACAAATATTATAGTAGGCGTCGAACCTTGTCTGGTGGTAGGTAGGTTCTGAGTGGAGCGAACCTGCGAGACCGAGTGGTGCGAGCGAAGCGAGCCGGCGACCTCCGCAGCCTAACGAAGGTTGAGTGGGTGAAGCGTAACTCAGGGCGACGACAAGCAAACTTTAGGGTAGTGTTTTTTTTAATGGGTCTGAGTTTTTAAATAATCTTTTTTTTATAGGTAATATTTTTTTAAATTGGTTTTTAGAATGTTTTAGGGGTTCTTAAGGGTTTTCATAGTGATAAAGGGGTAGTTGTAACGGATTTCCCAATTATTTTAAGGATTCCTATGGATTCTCAAAATTTTATGTTGGTAAGGAATACTTCTCAAGAACACGACAAAAAGCGAGCTGCGCGCAGCTCGCGCACCCACGCGAATACTAGTATATTAATATAATGTAGAAGTAAGTAAGTTTTGGGGTCGCTGATTATGAATATGACATCAAAATGAAAATCCAAGATGACGTCGACGAAAATTTTCGGTTTTTTCTTCATAGGTGTTATTTTCGTGATTTTTGGGGTTGCTGGTTACGAAAATGAGGTCAAAATGAAAATCCAAGATGGCGCCGAGGAAATTTTTTGATTTTCCGTCATGGGTGTCGTTTTCATGGTTTTTGGGGTTGCTGGTTACGAAAATGAGGTCAAAATGAAAATCCAAGATGGCGCCGAGGAAATTTTTTGATTTTCCGTCATGGGTGTCGTTTTCATGGTTTTTGGGGTTGCTGGTTACGAAAATGAGGTTAAAATGAAAATCCAAGATGGCGCCGAGGAATTTTTTTTGATTTTCCGTCATGGGTGTCGTTTTCATGGTTTTTGGGGTTGCTGATTACGAAAATGGGGTCAAAATGAAAATCCAAGAAGGTGCCAGAATTTTTTTTCGGTTTTTCCGTCATGGGTGTCGTTTTCATGGTTTTCGGGGTTGCTGGTTACGAAAATGAGGTCTAAATGAAAATCCAAGATGTCGCCGAGAAAAACTTTTGGTTTTCCGTCATGGGTGTCGTTTTCATGGTTTTGGGGTTGTTGGTTACAAAAATGAAGTCAAATGCAAATCCAACATGGCGCCGAGAAAAAAATTCGGTTTTTCCAACGTAGGTGTCTATCTATCTATCTATCATGGGGTTTTGGTTTCCGCACTTAGTCCTTAAAGTGGACCATTGTGCGTGAGCCGTGGTGGCCGTTTACTCCAACCAGCCCACCTCCCTCCAGAAGCAGATCAGACTTCCCGGTCTTCTCAGGGCGTCCGCAAGGGATCTTGGTGTACCCAAGGTCTCCTCGCGAATCTTGGTAACGCCAGTGCACTCAAGGAGCACATGGGCCACCGTTTCCTCCTCCTCCATGCACGCTCTGCATAGAGGACTGTCAGTGATTCCTAGGGTGTGGAAGTGTTTATTTAGTGAACAGTGTCCAGTGATGGTCCCCGCCACCAGTCGTAGGCTATCTCTGTCCAGGCGCAGAAGGCGCCTGGTCAGCTTTGTGTCAAGGGATGGCATGGCTTCCTTGGATTGCCTACACCCTGGTGCCGAGGTCCACCATTTCTCCGCTTGTATTCGAGTGTGTTCCCTTAACCAGCTTCTTAGTTGCTTGAAGGGAATAGGCACAATGGGCTCGGGTCCGCAGGGTTTTGTGCTGGATCCTCTTCTGGCAAGCTCATCAGCCGCATCGTTCCCAAGTGATCCACTGTGACCTTTGATCCATTGTAGTGTTACCGTGTTGTGGTTTAGTACCGTGATTCGTTCTAGGGCATTGTGGCATTCTAGTATCAGTCTCGACGTTATCTGAGTACTCTTTAAGGATTGAAGGACTGAGGCACTGTCGGATATTATTCGAATATTGGTATCCGTAACCTCCCTGGCCTCTATAGCGTGTGCCGCTTGGATGATACCCACACACTCTGCCTGGTAAACAGAGTTGAGTATTCCAAGGGGTTTGGCTATTTTAATGTTTAGGTCGTCGGAGAACACCCCGAGACCTGTCCCGTCGTCGGTTTTTGATCCATCAGTGTAGATTCTTAGCTCGTTCGTACCTGAGTAGTCATACAACTCCGCTGTGAGCTCTATGTTGTAGTGTTTTTGGAAGCAGTGGGTCTTCAGGATTCTGTCGCTGGGTGATGCCATCATGGGCTGTTGTTTGATAGCATCTGCTCTGATGCGTGTGTGTTTGATTCTGGAATCGTTACTTAGGGTGCCAGATACTTCGAGTCTGAAAATCGCTATGGCCGCCTCCTCTCTTACGACGAGATGTAGAGGTGGTAGCCCCAGCATCGCCTGTAAGGCAGCAGTGGGGGAAGTTCTCATGCTGCCGGTGATTGCTACGCAGGCAAACCTTTGTAGTTTCTCGAGATCCTTTTGGTTCGTGCTTAGGTTGGTCCTGGGCCACCAAACTAAAGAGCCGTATGTGATGATTGGTCGGATAACTGTGGTGTATAGCCAGTAGGTGATTTTGGGGCTTATGCCCCAATTTCTCCCGAGGAGTCTCTTACATTGCCATAAGGCTATACTGGCTTTTGTGATGGTGTATTCGGTGTGTTTTGCCCAGTTCAGCTGCTTGTCCAAAAAGATACCCAGGTATTTGGTTTCAGTCGATAGGCTTAGGGTTGTCCCAAAGAAGCTTGGTAATTGTAACGTTGCTAGCTTCCTTTTCTTTGTGAAGAGGACGAGTTCGGTTTTGGTAGGGTTCACTGCTAGTCTGTATTCCTTGCACCAGTCTTCTACTATCCTTAGGGCTTGGCGCATAAGGTTGCATAGTGTGTTTTCGTGTGTGCCGTTTATTATTATGGTCAGATCATCGGCATAGCCCACCGTGTAGTAGCCTCTGCTGTTGAGACGTTTGATGAGGCTGTCTACTACGAGGTTCCATAGTAGTGGCGAAAGGACCCCGCCTTGGGGGCAGCCCTTCGCCACTATTGCTCTGGTGGTGTCGTTTACCGTAACTTGTACGGCTCTTAGTCGGAGCATATTTGTGATCCATCCTCGCAGGGTCGAGTCCACACCGTGTTCCTCGAGGGCTGCGTTGATGCTATGGAAGACGGTTTTGTCAAAAGCGCCTTCTATGTCAATGAAGACGGCTAGTGAGGAGCCTTTGTGGTCCACTGCACATTCGATCTTGGAGATCACACTGTGCAGCGCAGATTCTGTTGATTTTCCTGAGGAATACGCGTGTTGTTGTCTGTGGAGTGGTCGCTCCCGAAGAGGTCCGTCCCGAATGTGTCGATCACAGAGTCTCTCGAGGGTTTTCAGTAGGAAAGATGTTAGGCTTATTGGTCTGTACGCCTTAGGTTGTGTGTAATCTGGTTTGCCTGGTTTAGGGATGAAAATAACTTTTACCTCTCGCCATGCAAGGGGTATGTATTTTTGTGCTATGCAGGCTCGGTAGATGGCGGTCAGCCACGGCGTTAGGACGTCTACTCCCCATTGTAGCAGGGCGGGGAAAATTTCGTCTAAGCCTGCGGATTTATATGGTTTAAAAGTCTTTATTGCCCATTTTATTCTCTCTGCGGTTACTATGGTGCGGGCTCTGGCCCAGTCTTGATCATTTGGTGTGTGCGTTGGCTCACTTGCCCAGGTTCTGTCCTCAGAGAGATTGCAGTCTGGGAAGTGGGTTTCCAAAAGGACTTTACTTGTTTCGTGGTCCGACTTGGTGTAAGAGTTGTCTGGGGTTTTCAGCGACCCGAGGGTGCGGTCCTGATCAGTGGATAGGATCTTTCTCACACGCGCGGCTTCGCTGTTTGATTCAATTTCTTCGCAGAATTTCCGCCAGGCAGCCCTGCTGGCATTCCTGACTTGTTTTTTGAAGGTGTATTGTGTTTTCTTGTATGAGTCCCAGTCTTCTGGTAGTCTGGAATTTTTGGCTCTGTTGAATTGTTTGCGCATGGTGTGCCTGAGCTTACTAAGTTCCGCATTCCACCAGGAGTTACCCTTGCTCTTGGTGCTTGGATCTTTTAATTTGCAGCAGGCGTGGTAGGCCTCAATTATAAATTCTGAGAGTTTTGTCACTGTTTCTTCAAGTTGTTTGGGGTCTGTTAGAATACTGGGCGTTTGGTGCTGCGCTAATAGGGAGGCCAACAGTCGTTTGTAGCCGGGTACGTTGGTACGGCGTGGATTGCGTCTAGGATCTGGTTTTTTAAAATTAGCTACTAATGAGAAGCGAATCCTTCTATGGTCAGAGCAGGAAGGCTCGTTGGATACGTGCCAGTC
The DNA here is from genome assembly GCA_905147715.2 of Xestia xanthographa. Classification (NCBI taxonomy): domain Eukaryota; kingdom Metazoa; phylum Arthropoda; class Insecta; order Lepidoptera; family Noctuidae; genus Xestia; species Xestia xanthographa. The sequence goes on along the minus strand of LR990667.1, from coordinate 12,806,911 downwards.
AGAGATAAGTTTTGCCGCGCATTCCGAAGCCAGCGTTAGATCAATGATCGTTTGTCCGCGGGATGTGACCCAAGTGGGTTCCGAGCCGCGGTTTGCGATGTTAAGGTTAGTGGAGAACAAATATGTGCATAGTACCTCACCTCTATTGTTGGCTTTAGTGCAACCCCAAAGCGGGTGATGGGCGTTCGAGTCCGTGCAGATGACCAGGTCCAGGTTGGCGTCTTCACAATACTTTACCAGGTCGGCCATTTCTTTTGGTGGGCAGTCTTCATCCTCGCCTGGCATGTATACCGAGGCCAGGACGATATCAGGTGCATCGCCGTCGGTTTTGAGCCTGACGGCTGTTAGATCTCTGGAACATAATTGCGTGAGTGTGGTGGTGGGAAAATCTTTGGGTATATAGGCACAGGTTCGTGGTTTATCTGTGCCCTGTGTGTCGAGGATCAGCTTACCTCCAATGTTACCAAGGCCGCATATTCTGTTATTACGGATCCAAGGCTCTTGGATGAGTGCAATGGTTCGGGGTTCCATCTCCAGTGCCCTGCGCAGACAAGCAGTAGCCGTCTGGCTATGCTGGAGGTTGGTCTGGATGATGTTTAGGGGACGGGATGTGGGAGGCAGGTGGGTGGAATTAGGGGGAGATGGATCCATCGGATGATTCCCCCCTGTCCTCCAGCCCGTGCTGGTCTTCAATGGGTGCCGGTGACGATGAGAGCAGCTGCTCCGTCCACCCTGGTGGTGAGGATGGCATCCTCACAGCGTCAGCATCAGCCATCGCTGTTCTGGCCATCTCCTCCTCCAGTTGCGTCATCGTCAGATCATGTTCAGTCGGTGCCGGTTTCGTCTGTTCGGTGTCGTTGTCAGTCTGGGTGTCGGAGGGATGGGTTTTGGGGAAAAAGCGCACGTATATCGACCCAAGTAGGTACGATATCCGTCGCTCCCTCCCCAAGACCTTTTCGGCCTCGTCCGGTGGGATACCCAGGGTCAGATAAGTCCCGTAGTTATCCCCACCGACCGATGTCGCCCTGTACAGGGACCATCTACCGATGGCGTACCAGGGGTTCTGGCAGGTCAAAATCGTCTGCAGCAGCTCTATTTCCCCATTGTACCTGGGTACGAAGAGCGCTGCTCGAACCCGGGTTGGTACGTCGGATTGTCTCATGACTGTCAGTGTCAAGTCGGTGTTCGGCAGTCTTATCTTAGGCACGTTCTGGGTCAGCCAAGTCAGGGCGTTGTCGTCTTCGCACCACATGTGCACCGTGCCATCCGCTACCCTTGGGTAACCGCGGAAGGCTGGGACTTTGGTGGGGTCAGTTCGACACGTGTCCACTATCAGGTCTTCAAGGCTGAGCTTGATGTGCTCTCCCTCGTCAGTCGTCATGTCTCGAGTTGAAGGCGAGAGGCAGATCGCTACGGCGAGTCGCGCAGGGATATCCTTTGTGGCCCGCGCGTAGGTTCTCTGCTCCCCTTGAGCAGGCTGGGTTCTAACACGCTTGGCGTCCCCCTGGAGCGTACTCGGCGAAGCCGTGTCGTCCGGGCGCTCCCTCTTCGCCGCTCCCTGGCCACTTGGACCGGGTTGCGGTTCTGAGGGGCTTGGCACAGCGTTTTGTGCCAGGGACAGCCGGCGCAGGAACCCAGCCCGCTTGCCTCGCTTCTGTCTAGTTCGGGGTCGGTCTACAGTCATCTCGTTGCGGTTCCGGTCGTTTCCTCCGGATGGTCCTGGTGCGGGCAGGAGCTTTGCGCTCTGGGTTTCCCCTTCGCGTGCTGTTCCTTGCCCGCTCGTTTCCGCGTCCGACTGCTGTTCGCGCAGGGTTTCCCCTTCGCGTGTCTGTAGCCGGTCGCGTACTCCCTTACAACTAACCGCTTGTGCTTCGCGCAGGCTATTGCCATCGCGGATCTTGCGCAAACGGTTGTTGAGTTCTCTCTCTCTGTTCCGGATCTTTCCGCGCTTTGTTTTCAGCATACGTACTTCGTCCACAGAGATGAAACCAGAACCAGCAGATTCCGCTTCCTTTCCCGTCCCGAGAGAGTTTATGTCTTTCAACCTTGCCTCGATCTTCTCGCGCTGAAGTGCCAGCGCGCGGAGTTCGCTGCTAAGGCTGGAGAGTCGAGCTTTGTCGCTGTCGTTGTCAGGATTGTTCGTTACACTGTTCCGAACGATGCTCTGTTGCCAGGCTCTCGTGGAAGGTGTAACAGTCGTCAGAGTGTTTGTCGCGGAAGTCGCAGTCGTGTTAGAGTCGTTAGGCGCAGAAGGCGCAGCCCTTGTTGAGTCTTGTGGCGCGTGAGCCGCAGCCAGAGATGTCGGCGCTAAAGCAGCCAGCCGCGCAGAAGGCGCGGCGCTAGAAGGCAGATTGGTGCCCCCCCCCAGATTACGGTGGGGGCAGACCGACGAGTCGGTGTGGGATTCCCCGTTGCCGGGACCCACCTGGGGAATATTACTTTTTCCACTCTGCATTTTTTGGGGTTTGTGGGCTTTTTTGGAGTTGAGGTTACCCGTCCTCAAGGACCGAAGGGAGAAAAAGGAAAAGGAGGGAAGGACTGGGCGTAGGATCATAGGAGTGGGGTGTGGGATTACCCTAGGCCTGGGATTTTGGCTTTCGGGAAAGTGCGAGATAAAGCGCCCGGGGGTTTTTGTTGCGTCTGTTTCTTATGGAATCAGACCAAGAACAGGGTGGCAACCTCGTGAAGGTGAATCCCCCAGACTTGCCTTGAGGATCTACACGACCGTAGCGCTCCCCCTCAAGACCCCGCCACCCTACCGCCTCTGAGGGAGGCAGTAGGGTAGGCCTGCATCTATACTACCAAGCAAAGCCAAAGCAAAGCATGTCGTTGTGCAACCGCGAAAGCATAAATACAGACCCCCCCAACGTAGGTGTCATTTTCATGGTTTTTTTTTTTTTTTTTTTTTTTTTTTTTTTTTTTTTTTTTTTTGACCTCAAAAAAAAAAACGTAGGTGTCATTTTCATGGTTTTTGAGGTCGCTGATTATTTTATTTTTTTTGCTTTCTCGGCGCCATCTTGGATTTGCATTTCGACTTCAGTTTCGTAACCAGCAAACCCAAAATCCATGAAAACGACACACATGACGGAAAATCAAAAAAATTTCTCGGTGCCATCTTGGATTTGCATTTCGACTTCATTTTCGTAACCAGCAACCCCAAAAACCATGAAAACGACACCCATGACGGAAAAGCAAAAATGTTCCTCAGCGCCATCTTGGATTTTCATTTTGACCTCATTTTCGTAACCAGCAACCCCACAAACCATGAAAACGACACCCATGACGGAAAATCAAAAATTTTCCTCGGCGCCATCTTGGATTTTCATTTTGACCTCATTTTCGTAACCAGCGACCCCGAAAACCATAAATGACACCCATGATAGAAAAAACAGAAGTTTTCCTCGGCGCCATCTTGGATTTTCATTTTGATCTCATTTCGTTATCAGCGTCTCCTTAACCATGAAAATGACATCCATGACAGAAAAACAAAAAGAAAAAACCACCTTCAAGTATAAATAACAGGGGTATGTTATGTTTACTCTACAGAGTGAACCTCAGTGGCCATTAAGTCGCGCTAAAGTCCAGTCGCGCAAGTTTCCATTCCCGCAAGTGTCCTTTCGCGCAAGAGTCCATTCGCGCAAGTGTCTTGGCGCGCAAATGTCCGTTCGCGCATAAGTCTAATCGCGCAAAAGTCCATTCGCGCAAGTGTCCAGGCGCACTAAAGTCCGTTCGCGCATAAGTTCAATCGCGCAAAAGTCCATGCGCACATTTGTCTTTTCGCGCAAAAGTCCCAGATCCAGAAAAATTAAGTTTGTCCTTTAAAAAGTTTGTACGGAACCCTCAGTGCGCGAGTCCAACTCTCACTTTTATTTATCATTTTGTAAAATGTTTATATGTATCTAAATTCTTCTAATACAAAATTAAACCATTTTTATTTTGATTGTGATAAATATACAGTAGACACTCATTCCAGACTTTTATTTGTAAGCCGTACTGACTTTATAATTATGTATCATAAAATAATATCGTCTACAGGATCAAAATGGTTTAGGCGATCACTACGCTCGATCTGCACCCGTGTGTGCGTGTATCTGCATGAAAAATGCACACAAACATAGGATCGCAACGAATTTGCCTAAACTCTAGCGACTGAATTTTTGGAAGGGGCTCTTAAGTAAGAATTAAAGGTTATTAACCCGCATATATTTATTCAAATACGTAATTCCGAAAACAGAAATAATTACATAAACTTGTCCCAAAACGACCTTTATCGTGATCCTTGATTTTTTCTAGTAATAAATAAAAAACAATTCATAATGTATTGTCGGGGTACCTACGCAGAGAAATTAAGGAAAGAGCAATGACCTTTAATTCTTATTTATCTGGCGGAGACTATAGTCGTGTATTGCGACTTATCTGATTCCTACCTTACATCATCATCACACAATCATCATTGTCCTGAAAGAAAGAAAGAAAGAAAAAATATTTATATCCTGCTCTTATCCCAATTTATTTGAGGTCAGCGCTGCAATACTTATTTGTGTTACTACAATGAGTATCAGAAAATCCTTAAAAAGTTCAAAAAAACATTTTGCAAAAAAAAAAAAAAAAATTAAAATCTCCCTTACAACTATCATTACAGGTATACAGTCCCTAATGCGATAGCTTGCTCTCAAAACTTACTTAATTATTTACAATATAAAACTATGAACGACGTAAAAAATATACTAGTACTACTTATCAGAGCTTTTGTACTAAGTTTCAACTATAAAAACACAATATTTAAATATAAAACAACAACGTTTAGCCTTTCTCTAATCTACACTACAATATAAAATAAACAACAGCATTTTTGCGAATTCACTCATATAGCATGTAAATACATCGATCTTGATTGACGTGAAGATCGTTAATAACCCGAATTGCGCGGGTCAATGGTGTAACAAAAAGATTATAACTGTAGCTTCGGTATTTTTTTGTCAATCAATTTCATGTGAGTCCCAATACTCCCAATGCCTGGCCACCCTACTCACAACCCGTTCCGTTTCAAAACGTCCGTATATCTGTCACCAGTGATGACACATGACGTCCGCGACCCTTTCATTAATTAGGATGAAGATATCATTGATTTTTGATATTCATCGAAGCGCTATTGTCTTGGAACGTTCATTAACGAATCGATATAAGGAGTTGAAGGTTAGTAGTGTTTGGGAAGGTCATGGTTCAGTTTTTAAGCTGTTATAGTTCGGTTCAAACTTAATGGCGGCTCGGAAGTTAACTGCGAGTGACGGTCTGCGCAGGAATAACGCTTTAAACTTTAAGGCTGATGCTCCAGGGTAGCCCGCGAAATTCAAATTTTCATACGTTTTTGGCAAATTGCAGGCCAGTGCTAGGTTGTATGTTGATTAAAGTATTAGACGCGATTGTAAGACGTATGTAGTTACAGAATTATAATCATCAAAACTATCAATACGACCTTCCAAGTTCATAAAGGTCGAGAAACGATTTTTTCAAGGTCAAAGTCATTGCTAGACCTTTATGAACTTGGAGGGTTGTATTGATGGTTTTGATGATTATAATTCTATAACTACATACGTCTTACAACCGCGAACAATATTTTAATTAACATACAACTTAACACTGGCCTGAAAATTGCAAAAAACGTAAGAAAATTTGAATTTCGCGGACTGGTTGGAGCATTCACCTTAAGGCGATTCGGAACATCTAATGTAAAGCTGCGCAGACAACAATTTTAGGTATCAACGGGGCGCAGATGACGCATCGTTTTGTCTGTATAATGCTCAGACCGTCACTTGCAGCTAACTTCTGAGCAGTAATTAAGTTTGAACCGAACTATAACAGCAAATAAATGCCCTTCAAGGGGAAACCAACCTGGATGATGGTGATTTTCGATTCAAAAATCGACGTATTTACGTGACGTTCACACCGCGAGCACGTGCTAGGGCCTCAAGTCTCATCTGATGTTAATCCAGTAAAGCCACTTTCATATTCTACTAAGCTAAGTTAAAATTATACATATTTCATATTTCTTCAACCGCTTCGACTTGTCATAATAAATTCCCATTAATCTTTATCTAAAAATAAAACTAACTATCTACAGCAAAACTCCATTGCGTACAAATAAGAAAAAAACCGGCCAAGTGCGAGTCGGACTCGCGAACGAAGGGTTCCGTACCAATATCTATACATTAGACAAAACTGCAAAATATCACGTTTGTTGTATGGGAGCCCCCCTTAAATATTAATTTTATTCTGTTTTTAGTATTTGTTGTTATAGCGGCAACAGAAATACATCATCTGTGAAAATTTCAACTGTCTAGCTGTCGCGGTTCATGAGATACAGCCTGGTGACAGACAGACGGACGGACAGACAGCGAAGTCTTAGTAATAGGGTTCCGTTTTTACCCTTTGGGTACGGAACCCTAAAAAAAACCCTGCCAAGTGTGACTCGGACACGGACACGAAGGGTTCCGTACCACCGTACAATAAACACACAAAAACACGTTTGTATGAGACCTTTAATTTTAAGTTTGTTGTTACAGCAGCCATTGTAACACACACTCTGTGAAAATTTGAAGTGTCTACCTGTTAAAAAGGTGTCTACCGGTTCAAAAGATACAAGATACAGTCCCGTAAAAGACGGACAGACAGCGGATACTTAGCAATAATGTCTCGTTGGCACCCTTTGGTTATGGAACCCTGAAAAAACATGAAACGTCAAACTGCCGCGGCCGGCCGCCATATTTAAAACGGTTACCGTTCGGCGTTCGTAATAGGCGAAACGTGTCTGTTCGGCACTGTTCGGTTAATCTCGGGTGGTATGGCGGCCGCAAATCCCTGGACTTAGAAATGTACTTACAGAAAACTGGCTTGGCTCAGGGTCACGAGATGGTGGCGATGCGACACGGCTAGTGGCTGTGCTATTTTTCGACGCGTCGGTGAAATGTAATCCTTGGAAAAATGATTTTTATTTTATTTTGCTTGTTTTTTCTGTTTTTTTTTTTTAATGTGAAGATTTCAAACAATGATTCTGGTCATAATCGATATAATAGGTATGATGACTGACTAAAAAAATATGATTCCGTTTAAAAATGTACTCAAATGTGAAGTCACACGAGTTTTCAACGCACTGTGTCGTCTTCATTTTTTGTTTAAGTACGTGAAAAAATATGTGTCCAATATTTTTTAGAAATCTACCTTTTTTTTTCTGATGGGAAATCATCAAATGACTTCTCCCGCTCTGGGCGGAGCAGGAGGGAGTGTCAGACTTTTACTGACTAAAACCCATCCATGTTCCTTCATCGCCCTTTATCTCTTTCGAACAGTCCCGCAACCCCGGCTTGGAAATCTACCTGACGGACTAATTCGATTTTTTTTGTCATCTACGGCTACCTACCCTATTCATGCAAATTAAGCCCAAGTTTTTTTTTGTTGGCTTGATGCAGATTTGTCTTGGACGCCCTGAAGTAAACACATTTTCTAGGAAATCAGTAGATAGAATTCAGCGTGGCTTTATTCGGTAGCTGCTCCTATTTGTTTTGGTACCATTTTCTTTATCGTGTGATTAGTCTAACCTGGTGTCAGAGATTTTTAAGGCGTCTATGGGCCTCCAACTTGGCTTCACATGCTGCCGAGAAATATCTCTCAGGCATGCTGGTTTCCTCACGATGTTTTCCTTTACCGAAGCATCATCTGCCTAGCTTTTTCCCAACTATGTTGAGGTCGGCTTCCAGTTTTACCGGATGCAGCTGAATACCAGTATTTTACATGGAGCGACTGCCTATTTGACCTCCACAACCCAGTTAGTACCGGGTAATACGATACCCCTTGGTAAGACTGGTTGTTAGACTTTTTGGGCCTCTGACTAGGTAGTCAGAGGCAGGACAGTCGTTAGGTAACGACTTTTAAATACGTGCTTTCCGAGGCACGGAGGAAACTCGGTATGTAATGGGTGGTCACCAATCCACAGACCAACCTAGGCAAGCACGGCTTAACCTAACGATCAACCCGAGCGGCTGTTATTCTTTAGCCACGAGCTACCCGCTTCCTTCACCGCTTCCTTTACCGAAGCAAGTGATAATTATACAATACGCACATGATTCTGAAAAATCAGAGGTGCGTGTCTTGGGTTTGAGTTTGATACCTATGACTTGGCAGTCCGACGATCACACACCTAGATAACCATAAGATAACGTTATGTGTTCACTACTTACAAGTTACACGTCACAATTAGGACCTAAAAGTATTTCCCCATTGAACTAAGTCCCATCCGACAAGCATAAATTACCATCCGTAATGTCTTCGTTGTGAACACCCCCTTACTCCACTCGTGCCTGGCGCCATCTGTCATCGAGTTTGACAGTTGACAGTTAACGATTTAAAAATAGAACGCTCATCCAAATGAGATTTCTACTTTTTGTTTGTCTGTGTTATTGATTGGGATGTTTGTTGCGATATTTATGACACTATGAAAATGTAATATAGGCTTAATAAATAAATGGATACGCTGCTACGAATTTAGATAAGAAATTGTAAAAATGCCATCGTGCGTGTTCAGAAAGTGTAGGTAGGTACCAAATAAAAAAAAAAAAAAAAAAAAAAAAAAAAAAAATTGTCTTGGTCGCGGGATGTTAACCAAATAAAAACAAGAGCATCTTCATACCTGATGTTGGCTTCCTCCCACAGAACTGCTGCATTCCGTGGTAGTTTTAAATTCGCCGCCAGTCGCTGCTGGAATGACCTCCCACCACCTTTTCGTGCTCTAAAAACAATTGGTACTTTTAGGAATAAATACAAACGTTACTTACTCCAACAGCAAAAAGACTCGTCTGAATAACTTACCAATGGTTCTGCACGCAGCTTGAAATGGGGTGGCTGGAGCGTCTTGCTGTCCTAGCGTCTGGTTTGTAAATTCCCGTCACCTCGGTACCGAGATGCACTTCCTTTGCCGTTAATTAGTTATCGTCATACTTTTTCTTTCACGTTGCATTTCTAGAATCTGACATTTAGCGACTACACCGTTTGTTGGTTTCTTGTTTTACCTCTATTATCAGCCCCAGTATAATACGAGTATGTTACACTTTCCCAGCACACTATCTGTTATGAATTGATTGGTATTTTTTAAATTATTTAATAGTATTATTGTTTTGATTTCACTTCGATGACATTTGTCCCTAACGGGCACAGAATATATATACTCTCTAACCACAGATTACTGTCTCTACAAATCACAGATTATATAATTATTATGTATGTCTGCGCCCGCGTCTCTGTTCGTCAGTGTTGCCTGCTTGGAGTATATATTACAGTAGTTATATACTCTAAGGTTGCCTGTGAAAGTCAACACAAAGTAGTGGTTACGTGGAGTGAAGATGTAATTTTATTTTCTCTATTTATTCTACCCATATTTGTATTATTTTTTCGTTTACACTTTATGTATTTATTATTTATCCGTGTCTGACCGTGGCATCACTCTGTCTGGGCCCTATCAGAATACCAGCGCTGTGACGTTTTTTTTTAAATGTTACAGCATCATGCTGAGATAGGGGCCTTTTGGCCTCGTACAGGACCAATTTCATTTCATGTCTTTTTTTTTTTTTTTTTTTTTCTCTTTGTTTATTTTTTTATTTTTACTATTTGTAAGTACTGTTAATTTAACCATTTTTATTTGTGTGTTGTCCTGTGCGGGCTAATAAATGCTTTTTCTTTCTTTCTTTCTTTTCTTTCTTTCAAATAAGATACCAAAGTAAAAAAAAAACAAGGAATCTCATCAGTTACATGTGGGTAACTACGCAATATACTTCGACTCATTAATATTTTTCATTTATCTTCCTATAATTGGAGGATAAAAAAGAAAGAAATGGGAAATACATTTTTGTTGTTAGTACGACAAGGACGCGTGCACTCCAGACATAGAACAACACTATCTGTCTCTTTTTTTCTTATTGGTTTTATCGAGCTAACCCTTTTGTATCATTTTGACTTGTAGTGAAATGTAAAATGAATGAAAAGGTGTGGTGCCGCTGCTGTGCGGAACACTTTTTTCAGTGGTTTTGTAGGTGTATAACATATATCTGTTTATTAGAATAACATTGTTGCTATCTGTATACATATAGAATGCCTATATAGGCACTAGTTTATTTAATTTAATTTACTGATATTTAGCTTTCAAAACCTAATTTGCAATCCCATGTTCATCTCATAAAAAATCACGAGTACGTGAGTCAAGTTTAAAAAAACATTATTACGAAGCTGTTTCAGTTTTAATCAGTCGAAATGACTGGGCCGTTTTCGAGCAGTTTTAACTGGAAGGCGAATCATTATTCTAAACTGATAGTTACGGGTATTATTGTCACGAATTCATTTCCTAGAATTCGAACTGAAGCTTAAGCTATAAAAATAAGCTTTACATATTATAGTATATTATATTTACATATTTTCACTCCATGAGTCATCATCATCTGCCTAGCCTTTTCCCAACTATGTTGGGGTCGGCTTCCAGTCTAACCGGATGCTGCTGAGTATCAGTATTTTACATGGAGCGACTGCCTATCTGACCTCCACAACCCAGTTCATACTGGGTAATACGATACCACTTTGGTAAGACTGGTTGTCAGTAGAGTTGCCGCGAATAGTGTTTATAGCGAATAATCGAATACCGATTAATCGCCATTCACTTTGGCGAATAGTCGAATAACTCGACATTACTATTCGACATAAAAAAATCTCTCTGTTTATTCAGAAAGACTATTTTCCGAGGCAGGTTTAATTTACGAGGAATAACGAAACCGACTTGCTCCAGAACGTGCAGAAAAAAATGTTTTTTTTTTGCACCACAATCTGCCTCTGTTGGATTTTAAATATTAATTAAAAAGCCTTACTAATTTAATTTCATGAATATGATAGGCACAGGCACATATTACAGATAAAAATTGATATTGTGTATTGTTTTATTAAGGAAAATAATAAAAAAAATGATTATTTTTAACTCATTAGTTCTTTTGTTCGTTAAAAGTTTATTTTCGACGACTATTCGCCGAATGCCGAATAATACTAGCTATTATTCGGTATTCGACGAATATCAAAAAAATGACGAGTAATGCCGAATACCGAATAATAGCGAGTATTCGCGGCAACTCTAGTTGTCAGACATTTTGGGTCACTGACTACCTGTAACGACTGTCAAAGATGGACAAATGACAGCCTCGTAAAGATCGACCCGAGCGGCTGTTATTATTTAGCAAGGAGCTCCTCACTCCATGAGTGATAAAATGATAACTTCACAATTTGCACATTCTAAGAAATTACAAAAATACTAAAAATACTTACTACTCTACTTACTAAAAATACTTACTGGTTGTTTTTCTTCTGTGATGGTTTTTCAGGACGATATTAGAATTAACAGTAAAACAAAGTAGTGTCGACTTTGCAGAACTTGAAGAGCTTTAAGTATTGTTTTTTTTTTCAGGCTTAGAATCAAAGCCGAAAAAGCCAATTCTAGGTTAAGCTTTCCGTTACTCATGAGCTTTGTTGTATTCCTTTAGTCATATACCCATCCACTTTCAGACTAAAATTTCCTCAACGACATTTTTCTCATTCCTCCGCATCATATGCCCATACCAAACCAACCGATACTCATCATCATCATCCTCAGCCTATTAATGTTCCCACTGCTGGGACACAGGCCTCCTCTCTATGAGAGGGAATGGGCTATAATCCACCACGCGGGCCCAGTGCGGATGATGTCACATGTCTTCGAATTTTTTGGTTCTAGGACATGCCGGTTTCCTAACGATGTTTTCCTTCACCGTTTTGAGAGCAGTGGTGATGAAATAAATTAAGTACACAATGCCCCTCTCTGGGTTCGAACCCACGACTTACTATTCGTAATTCGGGGCCGCCACCACTGGGCCACCGCTGTTCGCCGGACTCCGATACACATACCCAGAGCAAACTTCGACGGTAAATAAAGGATTTTACAAAAACTATTTATCTAATTGAGTCGTATTCCTAGAAGAATAAAGTTCATTTTACAAGAAAAGTGTAATAGAACCTAATGACCCATACCTCTCCGCTAACACACGGTGTTGCCAACTTAAAATTGAAATACACACGTACACAGAAACTTTTAATATTAATGATACATGAAAATATAGTTTACGTACTTCGTGAATTTACACAAACTTATTACATGTCACGAAAATATTATTTTCAGTCCTTATAACAAGGGGTTAAGGTACAAAATTGAAGGTTACAGGGGTCTTAATAGGGTTGTCGAGTGGAACGTTTATGGAAATAACTTTAAAATAAATCCGTGGAGTTTAAAATGCAGTTTAAAAGGACTGGAACGAATGGAGTCGAGTGTTTGTTAGTTTTTTTTTTGTTTTTCTTACACTTGGGAATAATCTATAGGTTTGGGGGAAATATTCGATTGAAGTTTTATTTCGGATTTAGTGCGGACCTATCAATACAAACAAAACTTAGTTTTGTAAGTATTTTAAGAGTACTATTACATTTTTTACGCAAATTCATGATTTTTGACGCAGTAATTTTCAGCATCAGTTAGATATTTTAATGATATGCTTATAAATAGCAATAGTGCCATTCTCTTTCTTGTAAGTTGGAGTTACACATTTTCATTTTTCTTTTCGTGTAAGTAATTTACTATTTATATATTTTACGAACTCAGTTTGCAAGAAAAACCGTCGGCGATGGAACGTTGACGCTCAAATTCACATTGTTACATGCAATTCTTATAAAATCTAAAATTACTGAAAAATACGCTGAGTGTATTACTTGTTTATTGGAGTATTAGTATTTCTTTAAATTCCTTGAATTTTCACGGAAAAAATCGTAAAGAAAGCGTAATTTAAGCCATAAATGTCTTGATTCAGCGTCCATTATATTCCAAATAAACTAAATTATATCAAATAAATTAATATGATATAAAACTTTAATCTACAATGAATAAGTTTCATTAGTTTTCGTTTGTCAATTTAGTAAGACAAAATTACAATAAATAAAATTAAAGTACTATAATTCTGCGTCAATTCAGGTCGCTCCTCAGTCTCATGTCAGTCTCGTTTCTAATTTTCGTCAATATCAATCGACAATCATCCGGAGATCGCTATTATTATCGACTCGTCGTGTACACCGACCGAAATAATTTGATCCAGAAAGTAAAAATCAAAAAATTGCGTAAAAAATGTAATAGGACTCTTTAAGTACTTTCATATTGTGGTTTATATTTTTAGTAAGAGCATCATTCTCTTCCCCTTATCCCAATTCATTTGTGGTCGGCCCAGGATGTCTTCCTCTTCCACACTTCTCTATTACTCGTCATCTCATCAGACACCTTACTCGTCATCTCATCAGACACCTCCTTTCTTGCCATATCGTTCTTTATACAGCCCATCCATCGTTTCTAAAAAGCTGAAAATCGTACTGCTTAAATTATTTGCAATAGGCTAGTTTCCACCATCAATAAATTGCAAATCTATTTAAGCCGTCAGTTAGAGTATTGGAAAATAATGGACACGTGTTTTTTGTTTTTGTAAATCAATGAATATTGACAAAGATAAAACGCATCAAAACTCGGGAGTGACGTCACAACGCACTAAAAATAAAAGCGTCCTTTTAAAATCTTCGGCAATTTTGGTTTACGTAACAAAAGAAAAAGTACGTGTCAAATATTTTTTGATAATCTAACTGGCGGACTAATTAGATTTTTTCAGGACACAAGCCTATTATTATGCTTCTACCACTCTCATAAAGGTAATAGTACAATCGTGTTTCGCCGACTAGATCTAACACAGCTAATAAAAATTTCCTAGCCAGTGCTTCCCCAAAAAAGACCATCCTCCAATAAATATCAACCCGTACCCTTTTCTGTACATCTCTATCACAAATTGCCTATTACAAATTTTACTACTACTAAAGCCGCTCCACCGTCTTTGTCCAATTGATTCATTACCACTGCTGGGACCAGAATTTATTATCATCTTCGCCTTAAGACTTCCTAGGGACAGTTTCAAGTTATTTACTTTAACTTAATAACCGGCTTACATGCCCTTATTTATGTCAAAACTGCCGAGGGGCGGTTTTTTCCGGTGCAAACTGGATCTATTCGGTTTAGGGATGTCAATGTGAATTTGAATTTATGAATGGTTCCGTGTGTTTGGGTTTTAAGAGCGTCTTAAATTAGAAGTTTGTAAATCGGTTGTAATTGGGGAATGAATGAATGAAGTATCGTTTAGGGGGTGTTTTGGTTTGCTGTTTCGAAGCTTACTGATATAAAACACTGTTAAAGCTACTTCAGTTATAAGAACAAAAGCCTTTTGAAGTATTTTAGAGTTTTATTCGTACAGTTATTGTTATATTCGCGATATTTAGTTATAATTTTTGCAGGTGAAGTTCCTAGTCATCAATAAAGTCAGTGTATGTCATTCTAGGCCGATGACCTGGTGAAGGTTACGGGAATCCGTTGGATGCGAGTCGCACGGGACCGGTCAATGTGGCGACACTTGGGGGAGGCCTATGTCCAGCAGTGGACGTCTTTCGGCTGAAAATGCTGAAATGATGATGATGATGTCATTCTAGGCCCTAGAATCTAGGGCACCCACACTCGGCTTTTCCACTCTGCTTTATAAAAAATACCTTTTGTAAGTCACTTTGCGTTTTTAGACGAAAAACATTTTACAACTGTATCGAAGCTAAAAATAATATTTTTTATGAATTCTAAAGATCCATACAGCCTTCAGGGACACGAGATCTTCACTCTTGACAGAGTTTCTCACCCGTCTCTCTAGAACTTTACTGAATTTTTCAGACGCGACATAACCCTTGGGATCAGCCCAAAATGGGTTTTTATCTAATTTGTAAAACATAGTACGGGATTAATTTGTAACTTGATATTTATTCCTGAGGGGTTATTGAGCTTCAAGTAACTCGAAGAACGTATTTATGAAGGTTACACTGTTGGTGCTAGTAAATCAATCAATATGAAAATGTAAGGTGCTCTTCGGTTGAGTTCACTCACTCAAGTGAACGCACACAATAGGGTAGATGACACACCACCCAATTGACATACTTTTTAAGAGCTGTCAAAACGCGGTTCTCTCATAGATTTTGTATGGCAATAGCACGCTGTGACGTCACTTTTTTGTCATTGTGTTTATTGATTTCAAAGCAACTCAAAATCGAATAAATATCGGGTTATGAGGCCCAAAATAACGTGCGAACTCATTTGTTTTTAGAGTAAATCATCGCAGATTCACAACGAGACACCGTTCGAATTTCGAACCTGATGTTTACAGAATACACTATGGTCCGAAATCATCAACATGAAGGGAGCGAGCTCGATGGTCAATGCTAGTCTCTTTTCCGTTTGAAGTTTGAACCCGTCTAGACTAGCTAGAGACTAGCTATAAATGTATCTTGGCGCATGCTTTGACTTGGCCTGTTGCACCACCTGCGGTTAAGTTCCCGTTTTAACTTACTTGGCAGATCATCATAATCATCAGCCTGTTAATGTTCCCACTGCTGGGACACAGGCCTCCTCTCTATGAGAGGGAATGGGCTATAATCCACCACGCGGGCCCAGTGCGGGTTGGTAGATGTCACATGTCTTCGAATTTTTGGTTCTAGGACATGCCGGTTTCCTCACGATGTTTTCCTTCACCGTTTTGAGAGCAGCGGTGATGAAATAAATTACACAAAGTAATGCGCCTGCCTGGGTTCGAAGTGTTCGAACCCACGACTTACTGTTCGTAAGTCGGGGCCGCCACCACTGGGCCACCGCCGCTCTCACTTGGCAGATAATTTCATACAAATTAAGTTTTTTTTTTTAATTATTCAGTAAGTAGTGGCTATTCGGACATCGTGAAATAGGCCCTTAGACATTTACACTTTTGGTTTGACAGTGGTGTCGATTCTGTTGTGCACAAACTTATCTTAATTTAGGCTATTGCTATCTTTTACTAAAACGCAGTGCGAGAAAAGGACGGCTATAGCTATGCACTAAGTTAGAGATGTCAAACTAGTTTATGCCTTGCGCTTCACCGTGTTTTAGTCACAATATTATATTGAGTTTTAGTCGACATGTTTTTAGTAAAAACATGTCGACACAACACAACAATACAAATGGGGCAACAATACAGGGTGCACGTAAAAAGTTTTTACGTGCACCCTGTATGGAAATATTAGTTCAAACTAAATTTCACCGCTCTAAATTCCGTCCGTCTCTTTCTCGTTTTATTAGAGAGAAAAAGATAACATTAGCCTAAATTAAGTTTAGTTTGTGCACAACAGAATCGACACCAGTGACAGGTATAACGCTTAGCCAGTAGTCCAAGCCAAGTAATGTATATAAGATCTTGGCTGTAGACACTACACAGAATACAATTTTCCAGTGTAATGAACAGGGCTATTTAAATAATATAATAAACCTGTCCAATCATACAGAAGGAAGGTCTGTATTCGGTGAAACATCGGAAGTCTGCGGGCCGGAAATGTCCAGTGGCGTGTGAATTAATATTATAGGTAATAAATGGACTTTTGTTTACCGGATTTTTGTAACCGGATTTTAGGATATTAAGCAAGACCATACTACTATGGTCTTGCTTAATATCCTAAAATCCGGTTTGGATCATAATAGGAATGTCCTGTTTATTACACTAGGACTTTCTAATAATAAACTCTCTTGTATAACGGGGCAAATATTGGACCCAAATAATATTAGAGTAATTAATTGCCGATTCCCGTCATCAAACTTCGTCGACCGATAACCTGGTGAAGGTTGTGGGAATCCGCTGGATGCGAGTCGCACGGGACCGGTCAATGTGGCGACACTTGGGGGAGGCCTATGTCCAGCAGTGGACGTCTTTCGACTGAAATGATGGTGATGATTGAGGGTTTGTTTAAAAATAATGTTCTACAGAGGGATCTTTCCAACCTCAAGTTAGCCAATTTAATAGGTAACGATAACGGTAAATAAACATAGAAAAAACTGTAGTTGGACTACTGGTCATCTTTGTACTGTGCTCTAGTCCAGCAAAGGAGACATGACCTCAAAAAAAAGGATAAAACATAAACAAGCGACCATAAATAATAATAATAATAATGGCCGCCATAATTACAATAGAACCAATTTAGAACGCGCCACTCGAATCATTACAGACGAAAAAAAAATAAGGCAAAGGCAAGCGCGCCGACAGCCAACATAGTTGACATGGCGCACTTATTTCAGTGTTGCCATCAATTTCCAACCCGCCCGTTCTGGGTAATTTGCCGAGACGTTCTCCCGCTGATTATTTATGCCACTCTCATTGGCGGAGACATTCTTAGCTGTGGGGGACTTTTAATTTTTATTTCTCTCCCGTTTGTTTTGACGTCAATAAATGACGGGAAGGTTTTGGCGCGAATTAGCGGTGGATAGGACGTGACGGCGCGAAACGATGACTGATTATCGGTTCGGGAAGTTAATTTTTCAAAATGGTTTTAAGCTAAGTGGTACTTGCGCTGTCATTTACTTTTGGTAACTCAGGTGGTTTGACCGATTGACCCATTTTGAAATCGGGGAATAAAATAAGGTTATGTCTTGGTCGTCTCGAGGAGCTCATGGATAAATAATAACAGCCATTCGGGTCGATCTTCAGGTTAAGCCGCGCTTACTTAGGCTGGTCCGTTGATGGGTGACCTTGCTTAACATACCAAGTTTCCTCCGTGCCGCGGAAAGCAGGTTAAGCCGTTAGTCGTTACTGGTAGTCAGTGACCCGAAAGTCTGACAACCAGTCTTACCAAGGGTATCGCGTTACCCAGTACTAACTGGGTTATGGAGTCGTTCCATATAAAATACTAGTATTTAGCTGCATCCGGTTAGACTGGAAGCCGACCCCAGCATAGTTGGGAAAAGGCTAGGCAGTTGGAAATGGACTGACATAGACTTCGGAAAAGCTCGTGCGAAATTATCTTGTCTTTGAAATCTGTTTGACCCAAACGAATAACGATCCATTTCAATCCAGAGAGCATGGGCTGATGTGGACCATTAAGTATTACTTTGTTTTATCCAGCTCTTCCCGCCATCATCAACAAGGTCTGTCCTGATACCTTTGTCACTGTCAGGTCTCCACATTGTGGCTATTTTGGCCCACAGCTTATTGGGCATGCGGCAATGTGTCCAGCCCACACAAACCAAAAAAAAAAAAAAAAAAAAAAACCCGCAGCCACCAGCAACTGCGCAGTTTTTTTTTTTATTTTTTTATTTCACATTTTTTAGTTACTTAGATATACCATTTTAAAATCCTCATGATGAGCCCTTTATCGAGCCGTTCAGGCTGCAGAGCGTGTCAAACATTTGAATTTAGCGTCAAAAATCCGCCATTTGTTTTTTTTTATTTGATATACTGGTGTCACTCTTACAGTAAACACAAATCTAACGACACCTCTCAAGCTAAAATCTATCTAGTCGTTCAGTCTGCCGAACGTGCCAACCATTTGAACTTGAAAAACATAACCCTCTCCTCCCAATAAATAAAGTGCATCCATCTTTATAAATAATCCGAGTTTCTGCCTCGTGAATCATTAAGCAGTAATAAATAAGTAATGCATAGCATTTAAATCCCGAAATCCACAGGTATCGAAATTAAATACTCTTTCAGTATAGGTCACAAAAGTGAAAATTATTTAAATGTCGCGTAAGGTAACCACAGATTAATTATGACAGCGGTCATCAATTATAGAGGGCAGTATTGCCAGCCTTAAAAGTGGCATTTCGTAAGTTTACGTCAATACGTTTTTAATTAATGTAGTTGCGATTAAAATCGTGAAACATGTAAGTTTTTTTTTTATGTCAAAAATTTTTTTTCATTTTTGATATGATTCATGATGCTATGCTATATAACTTATGCGATTTTCCCATGTGTATGAGCAGAAACAGAACACGTCAATGTTAATACATCAGCCCGCTTAGCATGAACGCCGTAGACACACAAATCTTTTGTTAATCTGTCATTGAATCGACAAAATGACAGAAGAACAAAAGATTTGTCGATTCTCTTTCGTGTCTACGGCGTTCATGCTAAGCGGGCTGGTCATACACGAAGGTTGCGCTAATACCCCGTCCTTAGAGAAGTTTCACTTTAATCATAAATTCATGTAATCGTTGATCACAATATTATTTCAGCCTGTACTTTAACTTTTTTTTCTTGTGGTCCCAAAATACCACTCAAACATGGGAATCCGGGACCGCGGTCCTAGTCCTAAAAGCCCCCCGACCCGGGAGTGGGTAATACGTATCTCACTTTTCTGAAGAACATCACCGTTGAGATCAATGTATGTCCCAGGCCCTAGCACATACACTGAGTTTAGGACCTAGGGCGTCCAAACGTTTCTACACACATCTGCCATGTAAAAAATGTTTTTTTTTCGTTTTGTTGCTTTTAATTTTGATGTAGCTTAATATTAAGGGGACTACTACAGGAGCTAAACGCGAGATTTATAAAGCAATAAAAATCATATAATTCACTGCAATAAACAAAATCAGAAAAATATATGATATTCTTCAGGATATAGGCTATTATGAGTATTTTGAAAACATAATACAACTAATTTTACTCGACAAAAAAAATCACGAATATTCTCAATAAATTTCTTTTAACGAGTAAAAACCATACTAAAATACATGCGATCATTAAGTTTTTTTGGCAAATAATTCTACAAGCAACATATTAGCATGATAGTGTTTTATTTTTTAGTCCAATCAATAGTTTTTTTGTAAATCGCAAAAAACCACTCATTTCGCTTTATTCGGCCCGCAGTGACTGATGTAACAACCACCTAAACATTATTTCAAACGAAGTTTGAACCACCACAAATAGAGTTGCTAAATTAGCTCCTGTAGTCGCTTTAAGTATAAGTCTATATCTATACTAATATTAAAAAAGAGGTAACATTTGTTTGTAAGTTTGTATGTTTGTAAGTTTGTTTGTAGGGGGTAATCTCCGGAAGTAATGAACCAATTTTAAAAATTATTTCACTGGTAGAAAGCTACATTATTCGTGAGTGCTATAGGCTATATTTTATTCCCGTACTCCCACGGGAACGGGAACTACGCGGGTGAAACCGCAGGACGTCAGCTAGTTTCTTTATAAACTTGCTCCCCCAACCTCTTCGATTGCACCAAAGAAAATCAGTATGCCCAGTACTGCCTACACGTCTAGATATCGGCAATATATTATCAGCTTATCACTCGTAATGCCGGTGCCGTGTACACGTAAGTGCGTCTAATCTCGAGATAAAGATAACGGCGGATATCTCTTAAGAAAACACTATTAATTTAATTAAAAACGTTATCTCCTGTGCTTTTTTTTGTGACGGTAGCTTGTGAGAATTTGAATGGGTTTTTTATTGTGCTGGTTTAATTAAGTACCTATAGAATTATTAGTCAGAAATAATCATCATCTGCCTAGACTTTCTTCGACTAGGTTGGGGTCGGCTTCCAGTCTAGCCGGATGCAGTTGAATACCAGTATTCTATATAGAGCGACTGCCTGTCTACAAGGCCGCGGCCGTGCCCGATCGGGCACGGTGCATTGTTATTTTAATTGTGTCTGTAATTGCGGGTATCGAAGAGCTACGACAATCTAAATAGATTGATGACCATCTTCATCAGAAACAAAGTAACACATACTCATACAATTCTTAAAAGGAAAAACTATGAAAAGAATTTCCCAGAAAGAGCCAATGAATCACGATGCGATTTAAAATTATAATGCTAGTATAAGTAGGAAACTATTAATGTTTCATTCATGTTTCCTGAAACGTAGCTCAGTTTTTGAAGACATGTGCGCGCCATGTGGCGACAGAGAGAAGATATGGAGTCGTGTTGGGTTAAAAGATTTTTTAACTGTTAGTTTTTTATCCTTGTTTATGCCAATTTTTGTCTGCAGTATAATGATAAAAGTTCTTTTTTTTTTATATGTCATGGTTTGCAAATTTTTCAATCCGCGATCACCGTTCAATGACACTTATAGCCGGAAAGGTTATCTTGATATTGAACTGCAGAAATCGTCTTCAAGGTGCACTCTGGGCTCGGGGCTGCGGGACTGTTCGATAGAGATACCGTGGCCCCGCAAGATAAAGGGCGATGAAGGAACATGGATGGGTTTTAGTTTGTAAAAGTCTGACACTCCCTCCTGCTGCTCCTCCTGCGCCCAGAGCTGGAGGAGTCATTTGATGATTTCCCATCCGAAAAAAAAAAGAAGGTGCACTCTGGGCTTTAAAACCCGTTGCCTTTTCTGAATCACTCGCTGCTCTGGGTATAGGCCTGTCCCTTCTCTGCTGCACTTCCCGGTTCAATGGGTCCTGCATTCGTGTATCTTCAACCCAACAACCCAATCTTGCTGACAGGTAAATCTTGATACTGCAAAAAAATCGTTGGAGGCAGTTTCAACGGTCTTGGGATCAGTCTTCAATGGATTTTCACTATCTAATAGAAATCATCATCTGCCTAGCCTTTTCCCAACTATGTTGGGGTCTGCTTCCAGTCTAACCGGATGCAGCTGAATACCAGTATTTTACATGGAGCGACTGCCTATTTGACCTCAACAACCCAGTTAGTACTGGGTAATACGATACCCCTTGGTAACCACTAACCACTACCACCACCACTACTTAATGGCAATCACTGTTAACTAATTCTCCTTGCATAGCTTCACCAAATCCTAATCTACAAAGGCCAAAGCACCAAGGCTACATAGGTTCTCCGTTATTAATTTCCCGAACTACACACAAATGTAAGTACGCATTAGCTGGTAATTTTCTTCCCGCGGACGTGGTATCAAGTGAAATTGCTAAGCGTATGGCTTCGTCCAGGGTGAGGAGCTTGAGCGGGTGGCAAAGCGGGAGCGGAACAGTAAACATGTTTATTGTTTATGAAACCAGCGATTCTGTCCATAGAGAAGTGACATGGCGTACTGAGTCAATACTAAATATCGAATACTCATCATCATCTGCCTAGCCTTTTCCCAACTATATTGGAGTCGGCTTCCAGTCTGGATGCAGCTAAATACCAGTATTTTATTTTACATAGAGCGGCTGCCTATCTGACCTCTACAACCCAGTTAGTACTGGTTGATACGATAACCCTTGGTAAGACTGGATGGACCTAAATATCGAATACTGCTGACAATATTCAACATTGTTGAAACATATTCCCTAGGGTACGTACATTCAGCATTTATGGCAGATTCCGCGTCTGAACGCTCGACGCTTCTATCTGCACTTTCCTCGCGACAAACGAGTTGCCTTTGCAAGGTCAATGCAACGACGGAACGCTACTCTCGCGTGATTAGCAGTTGCTCCATGTAAAATACTGGTATTCAGCTACATCTGATTAGACTAGAATTACAACATAGTTGGGAAAAAGCTACTTCTGTGATGAAAACTCAATTCAGAATGTCAACAAACCGCAGTGGCAAAAGTAACTGGTTCTTTTTTACTCTAATCGCTCCCGCTACCGCCCAGCTTATACAAGACCAGCCTATCACCCCTGAACAAGACCTATATTCTTACCGAGCATACTACAATAAGGGAAAGATGATGTGGGAATTAGCCAGCAATGAGCAGTGCTCGGAAATGTTTGCTCTTGAGAAGATAAGCTGATTATGTATTAAAGGTTATGTTGGAAACGTGCGTATGGTAGTTAAACGTTTAAGTATGCTTCGTTCATTTGACGATGATTGTCTGTGAAATGCTCAATGCTTGTGCAATGGTTTAGTCGCGTATCATTTGTAGATATTTGACAGTCGTTACGGTTTATTCAGAAAACTAAAGTCTGACAACGTATCGTATTACCCAGTTACTAAGTTGTGGAGGTCAGATAGGCAGTCGTTCCAAGTAAAATACTGATATTCAGCTGCATCCGGTTAGACTGGAAGCCGACCCCAACCTAGTCCAAAAAAGGCTAGGCAGATGATGATTTTTGACTAATAATTGTATAATTATACCAGTACAATAAAAAACGCATTAATGTCACATTTTAATGTGCATAGTTTCTTCATAGTTTTTTTTTTCAATAAAACATAATTTATTAATATTGAGGTGACTCCATTACTTTCCGTAACAAAATTCGATGACGTTTTTAAAGAGCCGAATAACGTATGTGTTGAGGATATACTACTTGGAATTTAGAAATGTGGATAAGTATGACTAATGAATGAATACTACTATTTAGTATTTAACTAAAAGTAGATGTTCATATTTTGTAATTAATGACAGCCGATTAACGTGTTATGAATGATATGGCAAGAAAAGAAGTGTTTGATGTGATTACGAGTAATAGAGAAGTATGTATGAAGAAGACATCCTGCGCCGACCACTAATGAATTGGGATAAGGGGAAGAGAATGATGATGATGACAGCCGATTAATGACATAGTTGTCATCAGGGGAAAAACCTGGATGAGACTGGCACAGGACCGTGGAGATTGGCACTGGAACATAGAGGCCTATACCCAGCAGTGGGTGAGTTCGGGCTGTGGATGATGATGATGATGATGACAGCCGATTTTTAAGTCCATCATCAACATCTGTTATGTAATTTGTACTGTACAGTATTGCAGTGGCGTGCCTACGAGCGAACAATACGGCAAGGCCTTAAGGTAAGCAAGTAAGACTGTTCAGAAACCCTAAAATCACAAAGAGTAGTAGGTTATAAGCACAAGCCTAGGTTTTTGGCTTGTATGAAAGTAGCGCCACTAAGAATTGGCTGTTCCATCTAAGATTACCTAATAATCTTAAAAGTAGTTGAAATATTGTGTCTCCTCCTTTTATTGAAAAACTAGCTTCTGCTAGCGGCTTCGCCCGCGTGAATTTTGATAATTGTCCCATGGGACAACCGGGACAAAAAGTATCCTATGTGTTAATCCAAGTTATAAACTATCTGTGTGCAAAATTTCATCCAAATCCGTTCAGCAGTTTTTGCGTGAAAGAGTAACAAACATCCATACATCCAACTCACAAACTTTTGCATTTATAATATTATAAGTAGGATAGGATTTCTATACAACAACCTTGATGAGCAAAAACAACAGACCGTTATTCACAATTAATCCAATTGTATAAAAAGGACTGAAAAACTAGATATACGAAACTCATTCAACACCATTGAAATATTATTCTTATCCAAATACAACAATCTTAGTTACGTTCATTCGATCAAAAGTCGTCGACTTTCAAAGAAAAAGTGACAGATTCCTTTTTGTAAACTAAAATTAGCGTATCCATCTGCGAATTTGAACTGTATCTTCGGGAGAGTAAGACTCAAAATCGTATGATTCTTTATCAAAGGCGGACTTTTCCCATAGATTTGGGTTTTTTTCGTGTCGCATCAAAGGGACGCTCGTTCTTTTGGAGTCCTTTAGGAAGTGTGTTATTGGTGACAAATATAGTTATGAGAAGATTCCGGATATTATTCTCTTTTGAGGTTTTATTACAGTCAGTGTTTGTTTTTAATTTTCTTCCTTTTTAGAGTGATACTTTAATTAAGATGTACAGGTTATTATGTTTTGTTGCCGACAGGCCTAATTTCAGGTATCCTCTAGTTTTATGCGAGCATGCAAACATACCGCCGACAGCCGTGTGGTATCCGGCAGAGTAGAATAGAACCAACCAATGACGTATTAATAGACACGTCATGAACCAACATCGCGGCGCTTAAAAACAGCGAAAATACTAGAACTACTTATAAGCGTGAAGAAAGAGAAAGAAAATATGACACCGAACGGCGGGATGCCTGTTGCGAGAGGGAGATAAATATACATCTTCAGTCACGTCACAGGATTTATTAAATTATAAACAAACGTAGCGTCGCGCGACAGGTTGGTGCGTAACTAAGCGCGATGTGGCCAATTGGCTTCATTTCATGTTGTCATTTTAGCGTGCGGACAACGTATCTATAGTTTATATATCATTGGAACCAACCCATTACACTCACGGGTGTCTTATAAGGCGACTAATGTCTGAGGCAGAACACCTTGCGCTTCCGTAGACCAGAAAATGGGCAGCAGCGTTTTCTGTTACTCTTTCATCACTGCGATCTCCAATCCGCCTGCCAAGCGTGGAGATTACGTCAAATTCCTCCCATCATGGGAGAGGCTTATGTCCAGCAGTGGACGTTATGGGCTGTTGTTGTTGTTGTATGCAAACAGACAGACATATATTTAACCGAGGACTAAGCTCACTGAAATGCAACGTAATTTCTGCTACACATTTTGTGGCACCTATTTTCTTGATTGTTGACGGTATCTACATCGTTACTACCAGCTGCTGCAGCTAACAGTCTACTGCTGACCTTGACCGTGTTAGCGTAGTCTTTAATTTAGTGTGCTATAGAATATACAGGGTGTAAATAGACCGTTCACGAAGCCGTCAACCAAACGTTCTATACTTTGATGTATTGAACGTTTCGTTGACGGCTAAGTAACTTACTACTAGCAACTAAGTAACTTACGTTAAAATTATTGACGGGAAACGATTTTTTTTTTGGTGTGAAAAATCACGTTTTACGTTAAAACTCAAATCAATGTAACGCAATCAAAACATTGTGCTGATTAGGCATTTCATAGTAAACGGTTTATGGAGGTACTTAAAGTAGGTAAAGTTACGACCTTAAAAACTAGTAGATACTTATTTGAAAAAAATTGTGACAATGTTGTAACTTTGACCTTCAATATCTCCGTAACTAGAAGGTTCCAAGGTGTGGTCTAGAACAAAAAAAATATCGCAGTGACGGGGACTACAAGAGCCTTTCGGCTTCGTTAAGGATCTACTTCCACCCTTTAGAGTGCTCTACCCTCCGTGAAGGTCTTTAACACCTTCAGAATCATCTAGCTCGTCTTCTTATACACGTTTTCCTCTAAAAGTAATCTAACCTTTCTCATCACAAAACTTCTGAAGTCTTTAACTAAATCGGTACCACGTTGCGGGTGCATGTTGGCTTGTCGCCCAGCGATGGGCGTGGCCCAGTGATCGAGTGGCGAACCGCCTCGGACCATAACTCAGTCGAAGGCGTGGATATCTACAGTCCGAGCTGTAATTCAGTTGTCTATGCGTTCAAATTGTTGCGAGCGGCGGGGAATGTTGCAGGGTGTGGAGAAAAGGAATTCTGGTCGAAGTTCACGACAAAATAGAATAAGGACTTGAATCGGAGACGGTAACCCATATCGTACTGTATGGTGTCGGACGTAAAGAATAGCACCATCCCATATCTTCCCGTGGTTGTCGTAAGAAGACTTACCAGAGAATGGGCAGCAGCATTCTCTGTGCTTTTGTTACAACCGAACTGCGATCACTAACCCGCTTACCAAGCGTGGCGATTATTGCAAAAACCCGCATTCGCCTCCCCGCCTATGTCCATGATGATGATGAACCCATATCCTACTGTGTCCTACTCCTGATAAAACTCCACTTGCACCTTGAGGGACCAGTCCGTGGCCACTACTAATGCTATCGAGGTGGCAAAGTTGTGGTCACAGCTCATTTAACTTGCATATGCGATTTATGCGAATCATCAACACGACGAAGAAGAACGATCGTATGACGCACGAAACGGATGGATTCTGCAGCAGTGACAAAAACTACTTCCTTAAACCTTTATAACTTTTTGTCCATAACTGCTAAGCAACTTCTTTTATTTTTGTTATAGAAGATCTTACTATTAAATGACATGTATGTAAGTACATTCTGGGAAACGGACTCATACAATTTTTGGCCATCTCCTTTAATTAATTTACGTGTTACAAAACGCAACATGTCTCTGTAATTTTGTTGGATAGTGCGGTGCATTTATCAGATTTACGTGGTTTTGGTTTTAACTCCTTACGTTCTTTTGCCAAGTGAGTTTAAAATACGAGAAAGGCATAGCTGGTTTATTCAGGTTTAAAGTTTTTTTTTCTTTCTAATCTATGGCATTAAGTTTCGGAATAGGTCAACACCAAATAAGTGTATGTCAGGGCGAAGCAATCAATGCACTAATAAGGACAAATCGAGATGAAACACATTTACTTACTCGTCCCACTTGTGTCCCGACTTTAATCACGCGCAGGGCTGTCGACGGAGACTAATACAATGATGGCATAAAATCAAAGCATTTATTTCAAATAGGCCAGTTACAGGCACTTTTGAACTGTCGAAACAAATATAACAATGAAATGTAGCTACAATCCTAGTCACACGACATAAAAAACTGTGAAATTGCTGTAGCTGCCCATTCCCTAGCATATCTATACTTACTTAATATTATAAAGAGGTAACATTTGTTTGTAAGTTGGTATGTTTGTAAGTTTGTAAGTTTGTATGTAGGGGGTAATCTCCGGAAGTAATGAACCAATTTTAAAAATTGTTTCATTGGTAGAAAGCTATATTATTCGTGAGTGCTATAGGCTATACTTTATTCCCGTACTCCCACGGGAACGGGAACTACGCGAGTGAAACCGCGGGACGTCAGCTAGTCTACACTAATATTATAAAGCGGAAAGATTTGTATTTTTGTGTGTGTGCATGTTTGTAATGAATAAACTCAAAAACTACTGCGCCGATTTCAAAAATTATTTCATCATTAGAAAGCTACATTCACCCTGAGTAACAGTAACGGGAACGGGAGTCGGGAACTGCGCGGGTGAAACCGCGTGACGTCCGCTAGTATCTCATAAACATAGATTGCTGCAGTAGACTGAAAACGACTAGTTGATGGGAGATTGAATGTTCTCTATGAAAATACTGCATTCTACGCACTCATCATCTTGTGCGCCAAGTTACTTGGGGTCGGCGCTACACATTTAGTTTTTCCATCCTCCTCTGCCAACCCATCACACTATCATTTACTCCTTTTCCTTTCGTATCATTCTTCACGCAATCCATCCATCGTGTCCTTGCCATCAACACAATTCCACTCGTGAGCGGCAGCCCTAGCGCCACGCACACACACACGACACTCCGCACAAGCGCACACTCGGGGACAGACTTTAATCGCGCACACATAAATCCCACCGAATCCAATTCCTAACGCTATCATTTACAGGGGAAAATGTTAGTTTGGGCGCGCACTTGCGATTAGTTTGATTATGCGAATTGCGATCTTTATTTTGGTTTTGTTTTTCAGCAACAGTTCCAATTCTCAAAGCAAACGTAGACAAATTTGGAGACGGTTAAGAGATGACGCTGGATACTAACTCCAGTGGCCAATCTGGAAATCTTAACCGATTCCGGTCCTAGGTTGGCTGCTGTAGATACGATCTGGCAAAATAGAGTATCTTCGATTTATCATATCAGCCCGGAATTACCCACTGCTGGGTATAGGCCTCCCCTTTTTTCTGCCACATTATCCAGGTGTTTCCCGCGACTTTAGATATCGTCGACCCAAGGAGCTCTCAGACGGCCCTGGTTTCTTTGGCCTAATCTTGGCCACCACTCTGTTAAAGCCTTGCTCCATCGGCCATGCCAAACAGAAAGCCAATGTGCAGATGTTAGCAGGATATAGCCTACCTCCTATCCTGTATAACCACCTTTCAGGATTTATACGAAACAAATTTTAGAGCTGTGCAGGTGGCTTCATACTGGTCTGACACATTTTCGCCGAAAAAACTGAAGCTAGTTTTTCAATGGTGAAGAGTAAGCTCGACAATAACTTAGTGGAATTGTAGATGCTGTTTTCAAAAAGTGCCTGCAGATCCAATCTCCAAAATAAAATCAAATCTACGACACTAAAATTCAGACCAGAATCTAGGCAGATAAGATTAGACTAGAATCGATCCGCAATCACGGCCGAAGTCATTCCGACAAAACTTGTACATTTTCACTAATGTCGCGGTCGTTCGTCGTAACTGCTCACCCACCCTTAATCGTTTAATGTGAACATCCACCCTTGATTATGGAGGGGACAACACATTGTTTCATTAGTTAGTGTTTGGTCAGCAACAGTACACGCCGGTAATCCGAAACGGCGTGATTGCGAATTTATTTTAAGACCGCCGGCGCCTGCTCGCGGTCCGAGTGCGTCTAACAATGTCGTTTTGTTGAAATTATCTGTCTTGCGACTGTTGTGAGGAAAGTTTTGAGTATGAATGTGGATGGGTATAAGAGTAGAGGTTGACCAAAAGAAACGATGGACTGTGTAAAGGATGATATGGCAAGAAAGGAGGTGTCTGATGACATGACGAGTACTAAAGATGTATGGAAGAAGAAGACATGCTGGCGTCGACCGCAAATGAATTGGGATAAGGGGAAGAGAATTATTATCTGTCTTGCAACTTTGTTTTAGAGGTCATACTGTGTTGGCGGTGATACTGAATCTGTCGAAAGGATCTTAGGTTCTAATTTCACAACTTTGATAACCTGCATTATGAACGTCTAAGTTTATGCCAGAGTAAATATTAATAATGTTTCAATTGCGAAATCTGCAAAAAAATCCTAAATTCACTGACGCATAACAGACAATGGACTAATAGCCACGTAGGGCTCCCACTAGGTGGACCGATGACCTGGTGAAGGTTGCGGGGATCCGCTGGATGGGAGTCGCACGGGACCGGTCAATGTGGCGACACTTGGGGGAGGCCTATGTCCAGCTGTGGACGTCTTGCGGCTGAAATTATGTTGATACACCCGACCCAAACTAGTGGATCTGGTTGGAATTGAAGATTGTTGATAGATTTTCATTCTTTGCCGAATGAAAATCTCACTGCCTCAATAAACATAGTGGCTATCATACAATAAATTATTATTTTGTTTCTAAAACAAAACTTTTAGTCCTCCACAATTGTTTAATTACAGATAGCTAGATTAAACCACGGAACCCCCTGTCAACATGTCGCCGCCGAGCGCCCTATCTTATTTTGTAAATCTTTTGCTAATTGCGTCAGGAATCTGCCAGTGGTGACTTGTGTGTGATAGTGGGGAAGGGTTGGTTTAGCTTTAAACCGACATACGGTAATTTGAGATGAACGCAGATCTAGCCGCACCGCAGTCCCCGCATTCGACTTCTTCGTATAAAGTTCTATGCAATCTGTGTCTGTGTGCAATCTGTGTCTATAGGGTGTAAAAGACCTCATCAATCACGAAGCCGTCAACCAAGCATTCTGTACATTAAACTGAGTAACTTTACGCAAAAAATATTGCTGGGGAACAACTTTTTTTTTGGGTAAAAAATCATGTTTTGTGGTAGAACTCAATGTAACGCACTCCATTGTGCTGATGGATGGATTAAAAATCTTATATTAAAAACTTGTATTAAAAAAAAACTTGTCAAAAAGTTTGAACTTTGACCCCCAATATCTCCGTAACTAAAAGGTTCCCAGGTATGGTGTAGAACAAACAAAAATATCGCAAAAAGGAGGAGAACAAGTGCCTTTCGGCTTCGATAAGAGGTGTTTTACACCCTTTATGTCTGTGCATAGAAGAATTCGAATGCGGCGACTGCGGTGCGGCTAGGTCGTTCACCTCAAGATTTGAACCTTTAGAACTTTGACCCCCAATATCTCCGTAACTAAAAGGTTCCCAGGTATGGTGTAGAACAAACAAAAATATCGCAAAAACGAGGAGAACAAGTGCCTTTCGGCTTCGATAAGAGGTGTTTTACACCCTTTATGTCTGTGCATAGAAGAATTCGAATGCGGCGACTGCGGTGCGGCTAGGTCGTTCACCTCAAGATTTGAACCTTTACAGAGGATGATACAAACACGGCTAGGCAGAACCGCAGAAACTACAGGACGCTACCTCCTATGACAATCACCACTTAGGTCCAAGTTCACCGAAAAGATAACAGTCTGATTATATAAAAACAGCTGTTTAAAACACATTTTCATGTACAAAAATGTGTTTTAATAAACAGCTGTTTTTAGATAATCAGACTGTTATATTTTCGGTGAACTTGGCCCTTACTATGACACATTATCGTTTAGCGTCGTCCACATTTTTATAAATAACAGGTCTAAAATGGCCGCTTTAGCAGAATCTTAGTTTAAAAAATCGTTATATAAATCACGTTAAAAACATAAAATTCATAAAATGGACTTTTTAATTATTTTAACGTGATTCATAATTATGATTCTGCTAAAGCGGCCATTTTAGACCCGCTGTATGTTCTTGTTGTAAAAAGGCGCTAAACAACGGTTAAGCAACGCTTACAAGGTCTATGGATGGGTGGGTTTGCATTGGCAATGTAAGTGTCTTACGTTCTATAAAATCACAGGTGTAATTTACTAGCATCAGCGACGCCTATCAGGTCCGCAAAACAAAACAAGGAATAAACCTTACACATTCACAAAACTTCATTGAAATCGGTTGGGTGGTATCGGAGGTTAGCGTGTTCGAAACTTCGAACAAAGTAACACGTGGTTGTTATAACTAAAAAATAGCGACACGCCCGAGCTTCGCACGGGTGCAATGTAGATATAAACCTTCCTCTTGTCTTGAATCACTCTATCTGTTGCCGAAAACCGAATTAAAATCCGTTGCTTAGTTTAATAAAAGATCTAAGGACAGACAGCGGGAATCGGGAGGGACTTTGTTTTATATTATGTAAAGAAGTTATAAGATATATAAATAGGGGCACGGCTTTTTTTTCGGATGGGAAATCCACAAATGATTCCTCCCGCTCTGGGCGGAGCAGGAGACTTTCACTGACTAAAACCCATCCATGTTCCTTCATCGCCCTTTGTTTTCCGGGGCCACGGTATCTCTTTCGAACAGTCCCGCAATCCCGGCAGGCATCGGTCCTTACGGACCCCTTCGTTTTTGCTGACTCTCTTTGAGGCGCGCGTGGAACACGAACGCGCCGTCGACACGGCCTGTCGTCATGAGACGGACGGACGGCGAGCTAGCCTATAGCCCACCGTCCACAGGCCCGCGCCTACGGTGGCCGGGGGCCACGTGGTGGCCCCCGATGCCCGGGGCATCTCCCGCGGCGGCCGGGACGTTGAGAGGTTCTCTCCCTCTCACGTTCCGCCACCTCCTTCTCTAGCATTACTGCTTCGCAGAAGGAGGTGACGGCGGCGTCCCATTCCGTCTCTCTCCGGACCATGGCTTGCATCAGGGCCGGACGCGAGAGGTCGCCGCCGCCAATCGCCGCTTCGAGGACACGGCGGTGCTCCGCCCACGCCCACCGTGTGCTCCACCGTGTCCTCCGGAATAGGGGCACCCCTAATACCTATTTGTGTGTTCCTTTGTTTATTTACTGATTTGTTCCTCTTGGGGGACTCCCAACAATAAATGTGCTCTCTCATAATTATAATAATATGATAGGTTAATCTGGGACACACAACGAAAACAATTTATTAAATTTAATAACCTAACATAAGTATGCATACGTTTAACATAAAGTTAACTACGTTTAATAAGCTAGGCAAACACGTCCTAACGACCCCCCCAAAACAGTTGGTTACTGACATAGGTTAGTTTTAACTGGATCATCCCGGTAACTGTGTCGGCGAGTTCAAAGTTATGACGCCGCGGTTTTGTTAGCATTTGTGTTATCTTACCGGGGGGAATGAGGTTAGAGGTTTGGATTGTTTGATAATAGGAACTTTTTTATTCTCGTTTGAAAGGTAGTGTAACAAAAAACCGAGCAAGTGCTTTGTGTGGGGTGTACTATGCCATATCGAATGCCAAATAATCGAATGTTAATTGATCGACCACTATAAATCGAACTCCTAAATACTCGAACGTTCATAATATCGAATGGTATATTAATCGAACATTCAATATCATCATCATCAGCCTATTAATGTTCCCACTGCTGGGACACAGGCCTCCTCTCAGAGGGAATGGGCTATAATCCACCACGTGGGCCCAGTGCGGGTTGGTGGATGTCACATGTCTTCGAATTTTTTGGTTCTACGATATGCCGGTTTCCTCACAATGTTTTCCTTCACCGTTTTGAGAGCAGTGGTGATGAAATAAATTACACAAAGTAATGCGCCTGTCTGGGTTCGAACCCACGACTTCAATATATCGTCACTCAATACATCGAGTGTTCAAAATATCGAATGTTTGTTTGATCGAGCGATCAACGCATAGCATAATGTGGTTATTGGATCAATCAATGTTTTTCTTGATTATTTAACAATCTGATATAGTTACTTAAGTAACGGGAGTTGTATAAATGCATCTTCATCATCATCATCTTCACCTTCTTGCCCTTATCACAATAAAATTATTAATCTGATATAGTTACTTACTTAGCGGGACTTGTTTAAATGCATCTTCATCATCATTATCTTCATCATCATCATTATCGTCTTCACCATCATCATCTTCATCATTCTCTTGCCCTTATCACAATTATTAATCTGATATAAGTTACTTACTTAGCGGGACTTGTTTAAATGCATCATCATCATTATCTTCATCATCATCATTATCGTCTTCACCATCATCATCTTCATCATTCTCTTGCCCTTATCACAATTATTAATCTGATATAAGCTACTTACTTAGCGGGACTTGTTTAAATGCATCATCATCATCTTCATCATCATTATCTTCATCGTCATCATTATCGTCTTCACCATCATCATCTTCATCATTCTCTCGCCCTTATTACAATTATTAATCTGATATAAGTTACTTAGCGGGATTTGTTTAAATGCATCATCATCATCTTCATCATCATTATCTTCATCATCATCATTATCGTCTTCACCATCATCATCTTCATCATTCTCTTGCCCTTATCACAATTATTAATCTGATATAGTTACTTACTTAGCGGGAATTGTTTAAATGCATCATCATCATCTTCATCATCATTATCTTCATCATCATCATTATCGTCTTCACCATCATCATCTTCATCATTCTCTTGCCCTTATCACAATTATTAATCTGATATAGTTACTTACTTAGCGGGAATTGTTTAAATGCATCATCATCATCTTCATCATCATTATCTTCATCATCATCATTATCGTCTTCACCATCATCATCTTCATCATTCTCTTGCCCTTATCACAATTATTAATCTGATATAAGTTACTTACTTAGCGGGAATTGTTTAAATGCATCATCATCATCTTCATCATCATTATCTTCATCATCATCATTATCGTCTTCACCATCATCATCTTCATCATTCTCTTGCCCTTATCACAATTATTAATCTGATATAGTTACTTACTTAGCGGGAATTGTTTAAATGCATCATCTTCATCATCATTATCTTCATCATCATCATTATCTTCATCATCATCATTATCGTCTTCACCATCATCATCTTCATCATTCTCTTGCCCTTATCACAATTATTAATCTGATATAGTTACTTACTTAGCGGGAATTGTTTAAATGCATCATCATCATCTTCATCATCATTATCTTCATCATCATCATTATCGTCTTCACCATCATCATCTTCATCATTCTCTTGCCCTTATCACAATTATTAATCTGATATAAGTTACTTACTTAGCGGGAATTGTTTAAATGCATCATCATCATCTTCATCATCATTATCTTCATCATCATCATTATCGTCTTCACCATCATCATCTTCATCATTCTCTTGCCCTTATCACAATTATTAATCTGATATAAGTTACTTACTTAGCGGGAATTGTTTAAATGCATCATCATCATCTTCATCATCATTATCTTCATCATCATCATTATCGTCTTCACCATCATCATCTTCATCATTCTCTTGCCCTTATCACAATTATTAATCTGATATAAGTTACTTACTTAGCGGGAATTGTTTAAATGCATCATCATCATCTTCATCATCATTATTTCATCATCATCATTATCGTCTTCACCATCATCATCTTCATCATTCTCTTGCCCTTATCACAATTATTAATCTGATATAAGTTACTTACTTAGCGGGAATTGTTTAAATGCATCATCATCATCTTCATCATCATTATCTTCATCATCATCATTATCGTCTTCACCATCATCATCTTCATCATTCTCTTGCCCTTATCACAATTATTAATCTGATATAAGTTACTTACTTAGCGGGAATTGTTTAAATGCATCATCATCATCTTCATCATCATTATTTCATCATCATCATTATCGTCTTCACCATCATCATCTTCATCATTCTCTTGCCTAGGGAATGCAAATCCGCTCTGTTTTAAAATCCGGATTTTTAGAACGGATTTTTGGTCCAATCCGGATTATCCGGATTTTACGGATTTTTCATGAAAATAAACAAGTCTACCCATTAGTTTATTAATATGACTTTTCTTATATTTGTGTAAATAGGTTAAAATAAAAACAAAAAAAATCAAATCATATGATTTTTTATTTTTTGTTATTTGGAATTATACAGATTAAATGCCATAATTTTGGTGTATAGCCATAATATTCTAATTCCCTTTATTAATTACTATACATATGTTTTACTTTTTTGAATATTCCTATTCAACATAATATAAAACACGTTTAAAAATATAAAAAAATTGTAGCCCGCTGGTATCGGGAACAGGGTCCAAGCTACCGGCGGTCAGGGCCCAAGAGAGAGAAACCTCCGCACAATACGAGCCGTGTCCAGGAGTACCGCTTTCTGAATCGAGTCCTTGATCCAGTTGCCTAACGAGAGCCTCCTCAGGTATTGATCGAGGCTCTTGGCAATTAAGCCATCTGTTGATACGACTATCGGCACAATGATCGCTGAGTCCACATCCTACATGTCGGCAACCTCGCAAGTCAAGCCAAGATACTTGAGCCAAGCCAAGATACTTATCTTTCTTGGCTTTCACGAGGTGCTCATCATGCGGGACCGGTATGTCAACAATCATTGCGCGCCGCTCTGATCGCTCCACCACCACTATATCAGGCATATTGGCAACAATAGTCCTGTCAGTGATGATGAATTGATCCTAGTACAATGTGATACTGCCATTTTCAAAAACTGGTCGGGTACATACCTATAATACAGCACTTCCGATTCCACAAGGCTGTATTTTAGAGCAAGTTGCTGATGTATAATCCTGGCTACAAGGTTGTGTCTATGGAATGGCATGCCCGACATATGTCAACCGTGCCGTCCTTCACAATAACTCTTCATCATTTTAACTTTATCCATAATTGCACAGACAAAACCTTCTGTTTCTCCGAATAGGTCCCCGGAACGTAGATAGGCTACAGACGCTGATAGGTCTACATCGGGCCCATGCAGGGCCTAGAAAGAGCGTCCGTGAAGCTCCTTACTCTGCCATACTTCCCTGCACTACTAATTTGCGCCAGTTCTCTTTAGCCAAAGAGAGCAGGGTGAGGCCCTTGTCCATCGCGACCACATCTCGATCCATTCCTATGTCGATTTCTAGGAAATATTCCCTGAGACTGCATATCTCGCCAATGGGGAGAGTCCTAGCGTTTAAAAAGCCTCGACCCCACTTCCACGGAATATACAGTCTGAAAACAAAGGAACGTGGGTGATAAGTCATAAGTCATTTATTCATTTGTGATGCATTCGATATGCCGTCAACAATTTACGGGCCTCGTTATAGCCCTAATATTCTTATTATTAAAATAATCAGTCTGTGACTCGCGTGCAGAGTAACGTTAGTAAAATAAATAATAGGTACAAATTAAAAGAAACTCTGGACATCAAAAATAAAGACAAATAGACTTATTCCCCAGAGGTGAAACGAATATTCGCGCGATAATTTAGCCCCCAAATTACAATTTCTTATAATTCATAAAATCCGGATTCGATTTTCAAATCCGGATTTGGAATTCGAGTAAAAATGTACGGATATCCGGATTTTTCGGATTACGGATAGTCCGGATTGCATTCCCTACTCTTGCCCTTATCACAATTATTAATCTGATATAAGTTACTTACTTAGCGGGAATTGTTTAAATGCATCATCATCATTATCGTCTTCACCATCATCATCTTCATCATTCTCTTGCCCTTATCACAATTATTAATCTGATATAAGTTACTTACTTAGCGGGAATTGTTTAAATGCATCATCATCATCTTCATCATCATTATCTTCATCATCATCATTATCGTCTTCACCATCATCATCTTCATCATTCTCTTGCCCTTATCACAATTATTAATATGATATAAGTTACTTACTTAGCGGGAATTGTTTAAATGCATCATCATCATCTTCATCATCATCATTATCGTCTTCACCATCATCATCTTCATCATTCTCTTGCCCTTATCACAATTATTAATCTGATATAGTTACTTACTTAGCGGGAATTGTTTAAATGCATCATCATCATCTTCATCATCATTATCTTCATCATCATCATTATCGTCTTCACCATCATCATCTTCATCATTCTCTTGCCCTTATCACAATTATTAATCTGATATAAGTTACTTACTTAGCGGGAATTGTTTAAACGCATCATCATCATCTTCATCATCATTATCTTCATCATTATCAACTTTATCATCATCATCTTCATCATTCTCTTGCCCTTATCACAATTATTAATCTGATATAAGTTACTTACTTAGCGGGAATTGTTTAAATGCATCATCATCATCTTCATCATCATCTGCATCATCATCATCATCATAATCATTGTCTTCCCCTTATCCCAATTAATTTGTGGTCGACGCAGCATATCTTCTTCATACATACTTCTCTATTACGCGTCATCTCATCATCCCTTTTTTAAATGTACGGTGTATTTTTTTTTCTCAAATCTTATACATCTTTTTATTATAACTAGTACTTCGCCCGTGAGAATTGTGATAGCTCGGCTAATTGGCATGATATCAATACAATTTATATCCTATGTTACTCGGTAAAGATGTATCTTTCTAATGGTGAAAGAATTTTTAAAATCGGCTGAGTAGTTCTTAAGTTAAATCGATTCGCAACAAACACAAACAAAAATCAAATCTTTCCTCTTTATAATAATTAGTTTAGATAGTACTCTATACATACATCTATATTAACATCTCAGTTCTTCCTTAAAACGCTACCAGCACCCCTGGCCAAGTTGACCATCTACAATCGTTAACGCTAGTAGAAAACTATTCAAATGAATGGGAATGACATCATCTCAACGTTAAATCACGTGATCAACACAAACGAATAGAAAATTCGTAGACAAGTTTACATCGTTCAAAATGATAGAATAGAATGTTATCGTTTCTACAATGTTGATCGCTAAACTCTTTGGTAGGAACGCTCACTATAGACTTTTTCTACAGACATTAGAGAACGAGCGATCGACTCAGTCGTGTCAACTTGGCTACCAATTTAGCGC
The DNA here is from genome assembly GCA_905147715.2 of Xestia xanthographa. Classification (NCBI taxonomy): domain Eukaryota; kingdom Metazoa; phylum Arthropoda; class Insecta; order Lepidoptera; family Noctuidae; genus Xestia; species Xestia xanthographa. The sequence continues at coordinate 12,768,645 of LR990667.1, read as the reverse complement.
TTTCTACAATCGCTTACGCCGCAGGCGTTTACGATAGTAGAAAGAGAATCGATACGAAACGTTTGTAACTTGGCTAGTGGTACAGTTCTTTTTTAAAACGCTAACAGATCCCTCTCATAAGTCGCAGGGAGTCATGTGACGTCATCAGGGTAATCCCCTCCCATTACAGGAACAGCGATCACTTTAAATTCAGCCTGTACCCCGCGATGGCACTAGAATATTAATTCGAGAAAAATCCAAAGAAGTTTCTGTCGAGGTTTGATTTCCGAAAGTGGGATCTTGATGAGTCTAAAAGGGTTTCTATCCCTGCTAACATCTTCTCATCTGAAGAGCCTTTTCCCAACTATGTTGGGGTCGGCTTCCAGTCTAACTGTATGCAGTTGAATACCAGTATTTTAGCATGGAGCGACTGCCTATCTGACCTCCACAACCACAGTTAGTACTAGGTAATACGATATCCCTTAGTAAGACTTGTTGTCAGACTTTCAGGAATACCTGTAACGACTGTCAAATGATCTACAAATGACAGCCGGGACCAACTGCTTAACGTTCTTTCCGAGGCACGGAGGAAACTCGGTATTTAATGGGTTGTCACCCATCCACAGACCAAACTAGGGAAGTGCGGCTTAACCTGAAGATAACTAACTTTACAAAGCTTATGTCAGTCCTTTTAACATTTTGACTTTCCGACATCATTCCGAGTATGACGAGCAATTTCATCAGGTCTGTTGTAATTTTCCTTTCAAAGCATTTGACGGTTGATGCACAACGTCTCTTCTGAAAAACCTAAACATTTTTTCAGAAGGTACCATCAGACTCAAAGGCAGCTGTTCTTATAAATAACGCTCCAAAAATCAGCTTAAAACTGACATAGCAACCATGTTACCTTAAACACAGCTTCTTGGTACACATCTACTTAATAATTAAAGACATATCCACCTTAAACCCGGAGCACACTCAAGGAGCCGTCAAAATCTTAAGGCCGAGTATACAAGGGAGATCCGTCATACTAATATTATAAGGCGGAGTGTGCAAGGGTATTTGAACAACATTGAAAATTCACTGGAGTATTAGCTACCCTAGTAATAATGTATGAAATGCTATGTAGTCTGTGATTATGTGTGTAAGGATTAATTTGTTCAAGTATTTAGTTGTGTGTGTTTAGTTGTTAACAGTTTATTTAAGTGAAGACAGTTCGTTGCGTCTACAAAACATTAACACATTTTTGAACTTTTCTTTTCCAGCAGATTTGATTTTTATGTTAAATCTGCAAACTTAATTACGCAATCAAAAATAATGCTAATAAATTCCAAAAAAATAATACCGTACCTGGCAACATTATTCAAAATGAACGCTCGTCGCACTAAAATAATTCAACGAAAACAGATGGAATCCATTTGAATTAACATTCCTTTTTTGAAATTGGCGGGAATTATAAGTGAAAACAAAATGGCGGGACACCCACTTAACATTCAAATCGCGTTTGCTTGATTGAAAATAAGAATTCACAAGTCAAAAAATGTCGATGGCGAAAAATATTTTTGTATTAAATTATTGTGGCAGTGTTTGCAAGAGCTTTTCTTATTTATAAACTTTTATTGCTGTAGAGATCATTGGAAAAACAATTGCAATGCAACAGAACACTAAAAAAATTAACCAAATATCTTTACCTACGTCATGCTGATGTCTGTAAAACATTGTGGCAGTGTTTGCAGGGGCTTATCTTATTTATAAACCTTTATTGCTGTAGAGATCATTGGAAAAACAATTGCATTGCAACAAAACACCTGTAAATTAACCTAAATATCTTTACGTCGTGCTGACGTCTGTAAAACCCGGTTGAGCTAAGTCTGGAATGCTAGGCCATCAAAGTCAGGTGTAAAATTAAATCCACCGTGTTGTTGAAACTAATACCTTCAAATGAAGAAGCTGCAGCTTTTCACAGACGGCTCCAATCGATTCTGTTGTGCACAAACTAAACTTAATTTAGGCTAAAGCTATCAAAATTAGGATACTTCTTGATCTCAATCGCTTCCCGAACCATTCTCCTAAAGTAGTGCTTCTCATTGGCAAAGATTTTTGGGTTGTGTAACTGCATCCAGTGGTTGGCTTCTGGAAAAAATTGCTAAAAGTACCCTATGTGAGTAAAACATAAAGCATGACAAAACAACTACAGAAAATTGGTTTCATTTCAATTAAGAATAAGGATTTAAAGATAATCCTGTTAATAAAGGATATCAAATTCTGTTGATTAACAATACAGAAACTCGACAACAACTGTCAACCTGTCAGTCTGTCAACTGTCGGGCAATAGCCCACCAATCACACAGCCGTCTGGTCGGGGGATCCTCCCTTTTCTATGGAAGATGTAGAACAATCTCCACCCTGTCCCTCATACCTCTAACACTCTCCTTAAAGGTCGCTGCACGAGACTCTAGCGCTGACCGTTATTGAGCAGAAAAATAAGAATGTCTTGGGGCGTGCGTTGCGCCGATTGGCTCTCCAGTCGTATATAACATGCGCAGATATCCCCTCCACGTTTCGTTCAGCGCTAGAGTTACGTGCCGCGACCTATAACACTACGCCTGTAATCCCCGAAGTGTTAGTCAGAGGTGTACCAAATAGCACACCCACCGCCAGTTATGTTTAAGTCCTTGGTCGCAATGGGGGTCAATTTGCCATCAATCGGGCGCAAATTCAGAGGTATTCCATGAAGCACACCCAAACGAAGCACACCCAGACGAAGCACACCTAAAGTATTCCACTTAGCACACCCGTAGGTGGGCTTCAAATAAAAATTAAAAAATAATAATTTGCTATTCCACGAAGCACACCTACGAATATCACTCGCATTGTGCGGGGACTAAGAAATAAAAATGTCGATAGGAGAAAATATTTATTATTTAAAAGACTAACTAGTTTGTGAGACTTTACTATCCTTGTTTACGTTTGTTCCCATTCAGTTACACCATAAGAAGAAGAAGACAAACTACCAGGATCCCAGAATCATGAAGAAGTATTTTCTACATTGCCTATTGCATGATAATCGAAATGTATATGGATTGATTATACCTCCTTAATGGTTCTGGCCTCCTGGTAGTTGGTAGAAAAATAAAAAACCAATAAACCCGTGCCTAGTCAAATTATGCAATCACTCGTACCCGTGGTCCCGGTGGGATATGATATGCTATTATTATAGATTTGTATTTTCTCGCGCATCATGTATACGTCTTATCTATGAACACTATTAAAATTACAAGTATTTTATCACATTATTATAATGAAACTGAAAGATGTTAGATATTTAAGTTAGTCTTTTAAATAATAAATATTTTCTCCTATCGACATTTTTATTTCTTAGTCCCCACACTATGCGAGTGATATTCGTAGGTGTGCTTCGTGGAATAAGAAATTAATTATTTTAAATTTTTATTTGAGGCCCACCTACGGGTGTGCTAAGTGGAATACTTTAGGTGTGCTTCGTCTGGGTGTGCTTCGTTTGGGTGTGCTTCATGGAATACCTCCAAATTCAGACTCCGTGGCAGCTACTGAGAAATTCCTAATGAAATAACCCAATAACACTTTGCCTTACCTGGGAATCGAAACCAGGACCTCATGCCACCCAACGAGGTAGTCACAGCACTCACCTTAACATATGCAATGCAAAAAACAGAAGGGCTATAGTTAACTAACCTAAGTTCACTAAACAGGGGTCATTCATTCTAATGCGCAGTCATCAAAACATCATCATCTGCCTAGCCTTTTCCTAATTATGTTGGGGTCGGCTTCCAGTCTAACCGGATGCAGCTTAGTACTGGGTAATACGATACCCCTTATTAAGACTCGTTGTCAGACTTTTTGGGCCACTGACTGTCGAAAGAACTACAAATGACACCCGGGACCAACTGGTTGACGTGCTTTCCGAGGCACAGAGGAAACTCGGTATGTAATGGGTGGTCATCCATCCACAGACCAACCTAGACAAGCACGACTTAACCTAAAGATCGACCCGAGCGGCTGTTATTATTTAGCCACGGGCTCCTGCAGTTAGGAAAACATAAATCATAATATTCATTATTTACTTAACGTAACAAAGCAACGTCAATTTCCCGAGGTTTTCGCCTCACAAACAGACAAACACTCTTTCTGAAATTGACAAAGACTGCAACAACGCGATGCCGAGTATTCGAATCAGAAGGTTCACTTCTTAACGACGTGTTTTGGTTGCATTTGAACAAAAAAAAGAGCGTACTTGATATTTGCTGTACCTTCACACTCTTAATTAGTACTTCTGAATAGGAAAGAAGCATAAATTTTCTTTTGTTTATTTCGATACGGAATGACCTTTAGGGTCCCAGCCGTGCCCAAATGGGCACGGTGCATTGTTATTTTAATTGTGTCTGTAATTGCGGGTATTGAAGTGAGTACTATAAAAATAATGACAAAAAGCGGAAAAAAGACAAATCGGCCAAATAACACAAAAGTTATAACCATTTAAATTTTTGTTTCTATCTTTTTCTAGATAAACGGAATTTAGTATGGATTTTGTATGTCGATCCAGAGAATGACGTCATTCGTTGTATCGGATCTTTCTGTCTAATCAGCAGTTTCAAATGCTTATAACTTAGTATTTTTAATAGATATATGAAAAATAATTTCACTTGGTTATACGCTTTGTTTAGAGTGATAAAAAAAATCATGCATCTTGCCTATTGGCTTGACTGTCAATATCACATTCACAGCGTAGTGGTGTGACAGTCGTACTGCTATGTCATAGGTCTCAAGTTCGAACACAAGACAAGCACCTCTGATTTTTCGGATTCATGTGCGTATTGTAAAATTATCACTTGCTTCGGTGAAGGAAAACATCGTGAGGAAACCAGCATGCCTGAGAGATATTTCTTGACAGTATTTAAAGCTAAGCCAGAAGCCTATAAAGCGGCAAATGGGTTGCTGCTTGGGTTCATTTTGGATTGCCATAAAAGGGAAAATATCTGTAAAAGGTTTGTAGAAATCTTTGGTAGCTCGTCCAGGGTACGAACAAAGACAAAAGAGCATTATAATATTAACGAAAACGATGATGGGATATTCAAAAACACAAAAACAAGCAAAAAAACAAACAAACAAAACACACTTGACGGGAAAAAAATTACTATTCCCGTTAGCTATTTCGCATTTTATAGTCATTTAAAGTTACACAGTTTATTTTCAGCTACCTAGTTATTAAGTTAGCTTAACCTGACGTGAGTGATTCTCCTGTAGAAACCTTTTAATAAACAAACTGTCAAAGGATAGAATGAGTATGAACCTTCTAAACATTTATTTTCTATCTCCAAAAGTCAGCCATTTTGAATTATTTTACTTTTTTCGTTCTGAACCATCAGCCCTGTTGACACTGTACCTTTAATGAAATGTAACTTTACGTTCAGAAATTGTAATTAGTTCACAAATATTTGGTTTTTCTTCCTCCCCGTCTTCGTTTATAAGACGTGATATTTTTATGTTGAATTTTCTCATTGTTTTTCATTGGTTGGGTATAAAATAAGAATTCATATTTTATTTGAATTTGGTATTCCAACAAAAACAAAAAGGTTTTCTGTGTTTCTCATTTTTGCAAGGTGTCGGTAAAAAAACAGGGCATGACACTTTAATTGTTTGCTTAGTAAAATCAGCAACGCAGTTGGGAAACTCGCAATAGTGCATCATGAGCCTTTTGACGTGTGGTCATAGTTGGTACTAACCGCGCCGCCATCTTATATGGAGTGAGCTATAGTTAGCACTGAATCAAGTTTAATGCTGGATTTGAAGGATGTTGAAGGATGTGTGGTCATAGTTGGTACTAACCGCGCCGCCATCTTATATTTCAATGCAATTTTACAAACGTTTACCTTCAGCACCCTCCTGTCAATGACGTTCAACTTCAAGGGCGAAAATCTGTACATTTGACATGAGAATGAGCCAACTTGAACTGAGTCGTTCATCAACTCGTCCCACAAGCCTACGGCCCATTTGGGACGAGTTGATGAAAACCAAAATACTAATATTTTCGTTCTGCAACTCGTCCCACGTATGAAAAAGGTATAATCAGTAGTAAAAGTGTTAGTGTAGAAAAATTATTGCCTATAAAATATTAATCATCACAAAATTGTCTAGATGCTAGTTATGGGCCTAGTTAGTAAGTAACCTTACGATAAGCACTAGGCGGGCATGAATTCAAGAAGGTATCTTTGCAATGTCGACCATATCGGTTGGAAACTCTTTACTACTGTTGTGTATTGGGGCCTCTCGACCCCTCCTAGCACCTAATAGCACCACAACGAGGGTTCTTGTTCCTGCCAACAAAATAGACTACAACAGACAGGAGAAACATTATAATCAATTCCATTTCTCCAAATCGATTGTTTACCCACAATTCCCTCTACTTTCCCCCGAACAAAAGTGCAAACATTATTAAAAACCGTGGTCACTTGAGCATCAACAAGCAAGTCCGTATAATATATTATAGATCGTGTGGACACCGCACTCCGTGTTTCCCAGGATTATTTGGCGAAACAGAGCGTTAACCGATTGTGGGCAGTGCGGGGGTGATGTCGATAAATTAATGTATCGATATTATATGTGTTGCTTCGCCCCTATGATATTGTAAGCTAATATTGGTACAGTGCGTTAGATATTCACTAAATTAAACACTACGGGTGTTACAGCAAGTAGTTAAACTGTGTGTATACTTATCTGTTAGTAAACTTAGGTTTATTAATGGTCTGGGTATAAGAATAGCAGCGGTGGCCCATTGGTAACGCACGCCAGGCACGTTACTTAGTGTAATTTATTTCATCACCACTGCTCTTAAAACGGTGAAAGAAAACATCATGTGGAAACCGGCATTTCCTAGTAGTGATTCGACCATGTGACATCTACCAACCCGCATTGGGCCCGCGTGGTGCATTATGGCCTGTTTCTTCTCATAGGGAGGCCTGTGTACCAGCAGTAGTAACATCAAAGACTCTTAATTTTTTATCTACACTAATATTATAAAGAGGAAAGATTTGTATTTTTGTGTGTGTATGTTTGTAATGAATAAACTCAAAAAATATGCGCCAATTTAAAAAAATCTTTCACCATTAGAAAGCTACATTCACCCTGAGTATCATAGGCTATTTTTTATCCCCGTACTCCCACGGGAACGGGAACTACGCGGGTGAAGCCGCGTGACGTCCGCTAGTACTAAATAAGCTTGAGTTTGGCTGCAATTCGCCTGATGTGAAGCGATGACGTGGTCTAGGGTGGAGCACGCTTGCTTAAAAGAAACCAATTCAGTGGAACTTTGAAGAGATTTAGATTATTATGATCAGGAAACAGAGAAGCCTGCAGTCAACTTCTCTGGCGGTTCGCACAATAAATGTGGAAGCATAGCGCTTTGTTCCATATGCTAATAAGTATATGAACTTATCGATCGGTAAACTTAGGTAATAATTATTGGTCTGGTTGCAAGAATAATGCCTATAGTTGATGCCAGCTAAGATCGCAATAGCGGTCATTGCCCTTTCCCTAATATCTCTTCGTACAAACAAAAACAAATGAACCATGTATTGTTTTTCATTAGAAAAAAATGTTGAAAATCACGATAGATGACGATTCAAGACTTGAACAGGCTTATTTTTGGATTTCAAAGTTAACTTTAATAAATGTAATGTCAATGACCGCTATTGCGATTTTCACTGGCAGCAACTTTGCGTTGTATCGTTGAGCGTGTGGTTACTGAATCATACTTGATAGTCTGTTATAGTATACAGTAGACAGACATGTTTCTGCGGTTATGTGCGCCGGCCTACTGACCTTGGTAACGGCTTGCTCGATTTGTTATCCTTAGTCTAATGGTATTATGCGAAGAAGCTTAAATGTTTGTTTGTTGATATGACGTAACTGCTTAGCAATAAATATTAAATTTGATTAACACAAATACCCTTTTATCTAGTAACCTTTTAAGATAGCGAAAATATTGACATAGACTTGCTGGAGTGAGCTATTTAGCACCGAATTAAGTTTAATGCTAGATTTCCGCCCATCATGGGAGAGACTTATGTCCAGCAGTGGACGTTATGGGCTGTTGTTGTTGTTGTTGCTAGATTCGAAGTATGTTCCTCTTCCTGTACACCTTTTTATTGGTTTTATACAATTTTCGCGCTTTTGATTTGCCATCACAATACGTCGAAAATCGACTGGGAACACAACTACTATCTACGATAAATCATCGATACATCGATATCCCATCTTCCCATACCTAGTATAGCCCCAAGGCGGTATTACGTGGCGTTGTGCACGCCGCCTTACGCCCTTTGTTCTGCACACGCCCTAACGGCGTACTCACGGCGTGCCATGGCAAATAAACGGTATTGCCATGTTTAACCCCGAGCGTATTCAATCATATGCGCGTACTATTTAAATATCGGACGTATTATTATTAAGTTAAATAGATGAGTGTCGATCGATGAGGAGTTCGTGGCTAAATAATAACGGGGGAAAATATAATGACCACCAAAAATAACTTTGTGACCACTAACATCTATCACCTAAAATATCAATTGATCACCAAATTTAGTAAATTGAACACCAAATTTTAATGAGGTGGTTGATGACAAACTAGTTTTGCCTAGGCCGACTTGGGGCACTTGGGGACTTGGGGCCGATTAGGTTAGAACATATACCATACCCTTCGTGGTTATTTTTTTATAAACCATTCAGGCGGGGCTCCGTCGACCGGGTCTCCCTCGACTCGGATGCAAGAGCATAACAGTTCAATTTCTGGTGATATTTAACTAACTTTTAACTATTTTTGGTTCTCATTTCACGCTAAAATGGGGATTAATTTTGGTGATCATTTACTATTTTTGGCAATCAAAAGTGATTTTTTTGCCGTTACATTTGACTAAATCTGGTGGTTCGTTAAACATAAGCCAATAATAACAGCTCGCGTTCAGGATAAGCCGTGTGGTATCCGGCAGAGTAGAATAGAACCAACCCATTACACTCACGGGTGTCGTATAAGGCGACTGATGTCTGAGGCAGAACACCTTACGCCTCCGTAGACCAGAGAATGGGCAGCAGCGTTTTCTATTAGTCTTTCATCACTGCGATCTCCAATCCGCCTGCCAAGCGTGGAGATTACGGCAAATTCCTCCCATCATGCAATGGGAGAGGCTTATGTCCAGCACCTTGGTAAGACTGGTTTTCAGACTTTTTGGGCTACTGACTACCTGTAACGATTGTCAAAGATCTATAAATGACAGCCGGGACCTATTGCTTAACGTGCTTTCCGAGGCACGGAGGAGACTCGGTATGTAAGGGTGGTCACCTATCCACATTCCAACCTAGGCAAGCACGGCTTAACCTAAAAATAGCAGCTGTTATTCTACCCACGAGCTCCTCAGTAAATACAATACAATGATGGCATATTCACGCGACCGTTCGCTTTGATTATAATGCGGAATAATTGTTTGGCGTTTTGTCTGATGTAAAGTAAAAGCATTTTCCTTCTTACTTTCATAATTTTCCTTTCATCTTTGTTCTTGATACACGTGTAGCTAATTTGTATTATCTTTAATTTCAGGTAAGTTCTTGGCCACTCAAAGTCTCTAACGAAGCTACACAAAGTCATCTTTATAAGGTAATTTCTTTAAGCTGCTAAGACAAAAGTGTATTATAAGATTTTAATTAATATACACTGTGCTTTCAAAAAGCTACAACAACGTGTCTACCACAAAATCCATCTGATAAACTGTGATCTTTGAATTCATAATGGGGTATTGAGAAGGCAGCAGTTCACTTACCTTGAGAGTTTATCATCTATTAAAATATAGATTTATTTTCGCTCCTGTAGTGTATCTATTTAATAGATATGACAACACTCTCATAGCCACAAGTAGTCAGGTAGCTGTCACTAATTACAACTGTCACTAATGACAACTGTCACTAATGACAACTGTCACTACAAATGGCGGTAAGTTGGAAGGTGAAGTGTACCCTGGACCACATGAGCTGGACTGAAGCTTGGTGGTGTAGGAGAGCCTGTGATACAGTTAGTAAATCTACACTAATATTATAAAGAGGTAAGATTTGTATTTTTGTGTGTGTGTGTGTGTATGTTTGTAATGAATGAACTCAAAAACTACTGCGCCAATTTCAAAAATTATTTCACCATTAGAAAGCTACATTCACCCTGAGTAACATAGGCTATTTTTTATCCCCGTACTACCACGGGAACGGGAACTACGCGGGTGAAACCGCGTGAAGTCCGCTAGTTGTGTTATAAACCTATTATCTCTGCTACAAGTGGATACTACAGCTCCAAAAATGAAGTGAAAAGTTATTTTCTCATTTTGATGAACATACCAATAGACCCTATGGTCTATTGGTATGTTCATCAAAATGAGATGTTATCAAAAAAAAGTTATAAAAAAAAGTTACTGGTATCAGAGGTTTAATATCTATATATTAAACCTCTGATACCAGTAACTTTTTTTTACGTAACTAAAGATCAACAGACTTGTTAGTAGAAGCAACATTATTACAACTATAACCTCCTTTCTTTTTAAGTCGGTTAAATGTAAAGATCACTGATATTTACATAGTCGTGCAAAATCATCATCTGCCTAGCCGATACCCAATTATGTTCAGGTCGGCTTCCAATCTAACCGGATGCAGCTGAATACCAGTATTTTACATGGAGCGACTGACTATCTGACCTCCACAACCCAGTTAGTACTGGGTAATACAACACCCTTTGTTGAGACTGGTTGTCAGATGTTCGAGCCACTGTCTCTCTGTAACGGCTGCTAAAGTGCTGCTAAAATATGTGGTAAAAATGATAAAATAATTATGAAAGGATACATAAAATAATACTTTATTTAAACCTATGTTAGTTAGAAGGAAGTAGAACTAGAAACTACAAAAGTAACGAAATAAACTTAGCCCTGTCATATAAGTTGACGTTATGAAACCTCTGCGTGCGAAACTTACTATTTAATAAGCATCTCCTGGGCTGGGATACTTTCTGAACTTGTGTGGGAACTGACAGTTATCACTTCAGTCTTATTTTGTTAGCAATGTAATATTTAAAACTCATAGGCGTGTTGTGTTACAGTCAATTAAAAGGATTAAGATGTTTCTTTCAAATGCCTTGCAAGAAAAACTATCATACATCGTCGAAAAGAATCTACGTCTATTTTCCTAACTGCCAATTCTCGTAAAATACCGGATGACTTTTTTATAACTTTCCAAAAAAAAAGGGTTTATTAGGTGAACGGAGTAGAAGCTTATGGCATACCTAGTTTTTTTTTTTTCCACAGCTTAGGAAAAAAATTATCAATCATCAAAAAACGGGTTTTTTTTTTTTTGTATTTTTTTTTTCGCAAAAAAAAAACTAAGTATGCCATAAGCTTCTACTCTGTTTCACCTATTATACCCATTTTTTTTGGTAAGTGATAAAAAAGTCACCTGTATATATGCATTGTTCATGTTTGGAATTGCAAAGCTTTTTTTACACCCTAGGGCCACGCCTGTAGACTTCATAGAAAATTAAAAAGAAAAAAAAAAAACAAACAAAAAAAGCTAACGTCAGTCCTTGTAGGATTTCATAGACAAGAACTGTAACTAGATATTTCTAGAGCGGTGAATTGAAATATTATATCGAAGCCTATTAAACTGGAGTCGCTTCTAGAAAATGGACATTCGATGGTCTCATGTGTGTTGAAGAATAGCGAATTTATAATTCAGAATAAAGACGCGAAAGAGTAAATAAAGCATTATGCTAAAAATAATGACAATAATAATAATAATATGCTCTCTAAATAGCCCTGACCACCGGCAGCTCGGACCCTGTTCCCAGCGCTGGTGGGATACTATTTTTTTTATATTTTTAAATGTTTTTTTATAGTGTTATATATAGAAATATTTAAAAAGGTTTAAAATATGTAATGAAATGAATAAAGAGAAATAATAATAATATTTTTCAAGCGACTAAACAATTAAGCAATTTTAAATTCAATTAAATATATAAGAAAAGAATGGATTAATAATGATGGATATATATATATGATATATAATAATGGATAGTATAATATTAATAGAATAAGTAAATGGATAGGGTTATGAAATACAAAACGATTTTTCTACAGACTTATTATATATATAGATATAGATTTATAAACATCCATGACTCGGAAACAAATGTCCATGCTCGTCACACAAACATTTGCTTCTACCGGGATTCGAACCCGGGACCCTAAGAACGTAAGGCAGCCTCAGGCTACGGTTCCACTGAAGCAGAGCGGTAGGATATGAAACATTTTAAACTGAAAAGTAATAAAGCGGTCTTCCTCTCTACAGATTTACTAAATTTGCTGTACCCGACAGGGTCCATAATTGTTTCTATGTTTTTATTTACCACCTGTAATTGTACATTATGGATTAGCAATAAACAGTTTTGACTTTGACTTAGACTAAAGCACGTAAAGCCGCTGGTCTCGGCTGTCATTTGTTGATATTTGACAGTCGTTACGTGTAGACAGAACCCCAAAAGTCTTGACAACCAGTCTTATCAACCAAGGGGTATATTCCCAGTAACTGGGTTTGTGGAGGTCAGATAAGCAGTCGCTCCATTATAAAATACAGGTAGTCTGCTTCATCCAATTGTACTGGAAGCCGACCACAACATAAGGAAAAACCTGGATATATGATGAGCTCTGAATAGAGATTAAAAATAAAAATAAAATTCATTTATTTCAGGTCATTGACCCATATTAGATACAAAACATAAACAACATTTTTGTCAATTTTAGTCAGCTGATTGAATAATTAAAACAAAAAAAAAAAATGAATTAAATGACAAAAATAATTAAAACATTAGAAACAAATAAATGTCAGATCTAATCAATGAATGTCAATGGCACAACACAAAAATAAATAAAATAAAATAAATTATTAGTGTATTTTAGTACACACTCACAGTAGTTTAGTAGTAGTGATTAGTGTACTTGGAATTTAGATCAGAAGAACAGAGGTAAGGTAGTTTCAACATCGGGGCTGCGGGATTGTTTGGGGCTGCGGGACTGTTCGAAAGAGAAACCGTGGCCCCGGAACACAAAGGGCGATGAAGGAACATGGATGTGTTTTAGTCAGTAAAAGCACGGTAATATTATGATACAGTACTTTAACTCGGCCGCATGATAGAAATACGGTACGTAAACATGCGTTAGGGCTGCCCGTCTCCAGCATTTTAATTACATTTGCCTACTTTCTGTTTCTATTTAATTTTGTGATTGTAAATATCCTTTTTATATAAATAAATGAAATACTTTGTATATTGAATAGGAAGTATTCAATAAAAATGCGTGTTGTTTTTTGATTGGTAGATTTAATTAAAAAAACATGTTTTTGTTTAAAAAACAAATCGGGCTTATAAATTTGCGACCGAAAAATATTTGCGCCTCGACTGAGTCGTACGAAATGCTTTATTGTTAAATTTTAAAGTATAGGCACCGAAGTTTTAACACAAGCGTAAGTAGGTAGGTACCTACCGTATCATGATTCATTCAGAACCGCATATAACTACCTATTTCACTCGTCTCAATAACTTTCCGTTACTCTATTCGCTTTATTTATTAATCCAAACACCTTTTTTTTCGTGAGATAAAAGGAAATACTTATCCATTAAAAAGACACACATTATGTACCTACCTACTAGTAAGTAAAGTTATTTTATAGTCTTACCTTTCAGAGTTTCCAGGTAATTTAAAAAAACTTATGTATGGATGCGTTATTGACGAATTCATACAACCAAAAATAGCACAATATTTCCTACTCGTCATATTAACTGATTTTTAGAGAAAAAATCGCGCGGTTATTGTTAAAAAAACAACACACCGTCCGTTCGACACTGCGGTTCAGCCGTGACTGTCTGCGCCCCAAGCGCACCCCAAGATCGAGGCGCGTAGGTATAGCTCGCGTTTCGTCCGTTTCTATGAAGTTGGAGTACTGTATCATAATATTACCGTGGTAGAAGTCTGACACTCCCTCCTGCTCCGCCCAGAGCGGGAGGAGTCATTTGATGATTTCCCATTCGAAGTAGTTTCAACATCAAAAACTTGTATCCAATAAATCTCAAAATCTGCATCTCATTTAAAACTTAAAAAAAAACTACGGTTTGCAGCTCTCAAATTCTTCCAGACTTGGTTCTTAAAGGCACACAAACTTCACTATTATATATTCTCATACATTCCACGTCTACCGAAAACCGCAGTTCGACCAGACGTAATGGCGTCATTAAGTATTAAACATCCATCCAAAGATTCTCACGAATCCCGCATCAAAATCCAAATGATTCATTTTAAACCGCTCATTAAAAGTTTTTAACACCAAACAACTAAACAATATATTTTGAGAGTTGTTCTCAACTCCCGCCATTTTGTCTCGCCGCCATCACTAAAATAACCGCCATATCTCTTCAACTGTCAAATGAAGTTCTTTTTACAAATCGTTCGGATACATTTCCACGGAATTAGACATTTTTCTTCACAAATCGCTCGAATAAGTAACAAATTAAAAAGATTAGTAAGAATTTTTATCGTTTCCGAAAGCAGTTAGCGCTTGTGTGGTATTTCCGGAGGGTGGCAGCACCAGTTGTTGGTTGAGTAAATAAAATTGGACTTAAGTATCAATTGTTATTCGAGTAAAAAGATTTATCTTGACACCTTTTCCGCTTCTGAGTGAATGCTCGGCCGGTGATTGGTAAGAGTCCCACCGATGCGTGAAGTTTGGCTTTGTTGTTCCGAGTTCGGTGTTTCCTCTGACTATATCTATGTCCATTAACCTAAGCCTGTGATTTCCTATTATGACAAATTGGAATACCTTATATCGTCGACAACTACAGAAAAACGGGCTAATATGAGGGATAATTTTTAAACGCGAGCAAGGCGTGTATGACTCATGAAAATGAACAACACTTAGTTTGGAAGTAACCATGAAACCGCGATGAAAATATCAGCTGCTGCATACATTTGATCATTTTGATCCCATAATCGTGGTATCACTCTGGGCCCTATCAGAATACCAGCGCTGTGACGTTTTTTTTTTCAAATGTTACAGCACCATGCTGAGATGGGGGCCTTTTGGCCTCGTACAGGACCAATTTCATTTCATGATTTTTTTTTTCTTTTTCTCTTTGTTTTTTTTTTATTATTTTATTAGTTGTACTGTTAATTTTACCGTTTTAATTTGTGTTTTGTCCTGTGCGGGCTAATAAATGCTTTTTCTTTCTTTCTTTCATAATCAGAATAATGTATGGAAAGGCTGATTCTTTTACGCAGTTTAAAGTATCAAGTCCCATACTTAAAGTTACTCATGTTCCATACTTCACTCCCCTATAGAAATGCCCACGTGTAACTGATCACAGCCAATAGCTAATGCTCATGCCGTGGTAAAACACATTAACAACTTAGAAGTAGCGGACCTTTATATGAGACAAGCCCGCCACACTATTCCCAAAGCACTGTAACTCCTGAAAGCCAGAATCAACAGTGGCGACTACCAGAAAAGCGCCAAGACAAAGAAGCTCGACGAAGTCACAGAGAAACAATTTAACCGTCTTGGATCCCGCAACGAAATTCATCAGAAAATAATAGCGGGGGAGTAGGGAAAACAGTGCGGAGCTTACTGTCCAGCACCCCTAGCCAAGTTGACAATCTACAATCGTTAACGCTAGTAGAAAACTATTCAAATGAATGGGAATGACATCATCTCAACGTTAAATCACGTGATCAACACAAACGAATAGAAAATTCGTAGACAAGTTTACATCGTCCAAAATGATAGAATAGAATGTTATCGTTTCTACAATGTTGATCGCTAAACTCTTTGGTAGGAACGCTCACCATAGACTAAAGTGTTGGTTTTTTCTACAGACGTTAGAGAACGAGTGATCGACTCAGTCGTGTCAACTTGGCTACCAATTTAGCGCTTTCTACAATCGCTTGCCGAGGCGTTGACGATAGTAGAAAGAGATACGAAACGTTTGTAACTTGGCTAGGGATGCAGAAGGGTCTGATGAAAGCGAGGAAACCAAGGAGTAGACGATTCCAAGACCTGTCACCGTAGGACAGCTCCAGTCTCCCAACATTATCGATGAACGTGGCCAGTAAGCAGTGATAGTCTAACGGTCTGACCGTCGCACTGCCAAGTCATAAGTCTCAAATTCGAACACAAGACATGCACCTCTGATTTTTCGGATTCATGTGCGTATTGTGTAATTATCACTTGCTTCGGTGAAGAAAAACATCGTGAGGAAACCAGCATGCCTGAGAGATATTTCTCAAAGGCATGTGAAAGCCAAGTCTGAGCCCATGGGTGACATAAAAACTCTGACACCAGCCGTGCAAGTACGTAGGAATTGATTCGATAAATCTGACAGTCAATCTCGATAAAATGAGTTTAGAACAAAGATAAAAACTCATTTTGTCGAGAATAACTGTCAGATTTATCGAATCGATCCCTACGTACTTGCACTGCAGGTTAGGCACTAACCATACGAAAGAACGAGTCTGTGACAACACGTTCGCGACTGCGTTTTATTAGCCGCGTAAATTCAGCACAGTAAATCAGTAGTTAGGACATTTTTTATGGGCGGTGATAAAAACCAGCAGTTAGCCCCACTTACCAACCCCCGGCATGAGCCAGACATTGGCTGTTCTTGGAGTTCGTTGAACGTAAGCCTCTTTGGACTTTTTATTTGGGATATGCCCGCCGCACTATTTCCAAACCACTGTAACTCCTAAGAGCCAGAATCAACAGTGGCGAACGCCGAGACAATGAAGCTCGACGAAGTCCCAGAGAAACAATTTAAGTCTAGGATCCCACAACGAAATGAATCAGAAAAGTATAGCGGCGGTGTTGGAAAAACCATAATTACCACTTCCTTCCATACCAGCAGGAGACAGAACGAAACAAGGTTAATAGGCACAAAGGGATGCTTACAACTGGGATAAGCCCTGTTGCCTAGCACCACGGGTAAATATTATCATCAATGGGTTCTATGCCTCTTTGGTTTAGCCAGCCTTTAGTCTCTTGTTGTAGCGTGACTGTTGACCACGGGAGTCTAGGATCATTGGGTCTTTGCATAAAAGCATTCCCAAATATTCCTGAAAATGTAAGTCAGATAGGAAGTCGTTCCTTGTAAAATTTTGCCAATTTGCTACATCTGGTTAAACTTGGAGCCAGTCCTAACATGGTATAGCATACTGATGATGATGATGATGCCATCTAGCCGATTTCGGCCACAGCGACTGCGTTCGATGGCTTTCTAGGGTGTTTGTCGACAGGTTTGGTGTGCCGCTCTTGCATGTGCTCTCAATTGGCTAGCTATCCAACTTTGGCCGAAAACCTCCGAGGACTAAGCGGACATCTGAGAACACTATTGATGAAATTATAGGCTATAGCTGTAGAGTGGCCTAGCTTTAAGCCTAGCTGCGACCTTATTTATCTACTTTACTGTCCGGCCAGCCTATTCCTTTAAAGTTAATCTAAAGACCTGTGGCCGGGCATTAGTGTATTGATATCCACGAGATTGCTAGGTAAACAAGCTAGTTAGCAGATTACCATTGTGTCCGCGTTGCTGACGTTGCGGTAATTACGTTACTGGTTACATTCACTATTAACATGGGCTGTGGGGTAAGTTGTGGACTTACAGCGTTTTAGTTCTTTGGTACTAATACTGGTAATAATAATGGCAGTCAGAGGTATCGAGTTCGAACCCACGAGGCACCCACCTCTGATTTTCGGAATCATGTGCGTATTGCATAATTATTACTGGCTTCGGTGAAGGAAAACATCGTGAGGAAACCAGCTTGCCTCAGAGATATTTCTTGGCGGCATGTAAAGCCAAGTCAGAGGCTCATGGGCGGCATAAAAACTCCAGTTTACCACACCATAAAGAAGTAGAAGTTAATTTGCACTGTTTTGTGGTAAGTCTTGTGGTCTTGCCAGTGGTATAGTGTTACCCAGTTTTATATAAGATTGTGAAGGTCAGATAGGCCGCCTCTCCTTGTAAAATATTGGTGGTAAGCTGCGTTGGGTTAGACTGGAAGCCGACCCTAACATAGTTAAAAAAACCAGCTAGATACTGAAGTAAGTAAGCAAGTGCCACCAAACAGCGCCACTGTTTGGTAGTTTTTGGCTATTATCTTGACTACGAAAAGTGTAATTATAAACTTAAAAATTTAGGGATATGATCCAGAATATTTCCGCGATGGCATTAATCTGCCCATCTCGCTGAAGTCTCAGTCTAATTTAATTTAAAGGGATTAAAAATCCATAACGCTCATATAAAAAAAAATCGGTTAATAGAATAAACGAAAGACCTGCTGGTTTTGGCACACATCTCTGTAAACTGTTTTTTTTTTAAGTCGTGCATGTCCTACTTCTGGGCAAAGGCCTCCTCCATATCCATCCAGGTATTCTTCTCCTGCGGCACCTCGAACCATCCTTCGTAATGCGCGTCTAACGGCCGTTTTCAATAACTTACTTACGTTTAACTGTTAGTTAATATGCCCACGTCTCGTAGCTATCGGTGTTTCTATAACCAAAGTAAGCTTGAAATATCATAAACGCGTCACCTACTTGTCACTTGATTCATAGAAAAGTCAAAGAAAGCTTTTCTGTGACGTTTTGTTTTGAACTGTCCGCAAGCTAAATGTCAAACAGACAGAGATAGCACCTTCCGTTAAATGTTAGTAACTTATTGAAAATGGCCGTAAATCATCTCACCACCTCTTTCTAGACCGGCCCTGGCGGCGCCGTCCATTCTGTTTTTTTTTTTCGGATGGGAAATCATCAAATGACTCCTCCCGCTCTGGGCGGAGCAGGAGGGAGTGTCAGACTTTTACTGACTAAAACCCATCCAAGTTCCTTCATCGCCCTTTGTGTTCCGGAGCCACGGCCACTCTTTCGAACAGTCTCGCAACCCCGGGACACGCCGTCCATCCTCAGACACCCATCGTGTTGAGACTGTAAACTATTAACTTAGGTACTTTTATTTACAAACTCGTAAGTTTACACCTTGGGCCACAATCCAATCGTCCAGTATGTCATATTCATTGACGCGTCGTAAATTGGTTGTAGACCATTTAGAGCGAGTGCGCCGATGAATAAATGCATTCAATTCATTTCTGATTACATCGGGAAATAGCATTTACTGTATTCTTAATAGGTCATGTTTTAGATAAATATTTTATCGAGACGTAAACGTTACATCAGCGGTGACTTTTGACAAGTGAATAAGTTAATGTATTAATTATACAATTTATCACCACTCTAGTCTCTACGCTGGAAATAAAATACCGAGCCTCAAGATACAGACTGTCTAGTTTAAGGCTCACTAGTAAAAACACCATCCATGAAAACTACTACTACTACTGTTATCCTGTGTCATCCCACTGCTGGGCCGGCGAGTTTTGACATAGATAACGACATAATCGTTAACTTTCGATCGCTAAAATAACAACGTAAAAATTTGTTTGCAATAACAATGCTTGCGAGAATCGCACCTTGGATGTAGAGACTTGCGATTCCCGCAAGCATCGTTATTGCAACCGAATTTTCTCATAGTTATTTTAGCGATCGAAAATTTGCGACAGCGTCGTTATCTATGTCGAGACGCCGGGCCCTGGGCCATAGCCTCTCCCCACGATTTCCAAATTCTTCGATCCAGGACCAATGTTGTCCACTGGTCGTTGGTTTTGTCCAGGTCTTTGCGCTATCTCCTGCGAGGTCTACCGCGGCGCCTTCTGGCTATTGTAAACTAGTTTTAGGTAAAATATTAAGCCACGTTAAACGTTCTAATGTTCTAAGTATTGGGACTCAGGCCTCCTCTCCATAAGAGTGAATGGGCCGTAATCCACCACGCGGGTCCAGTGCGGCTTTTGCGGTTGTCACGTCTTCGAATTTTGTTCTGAATATGCCAGTTTCTCCACGACCTTCAGCGTTTGTATTGAAGTTCGGTTTCGAATTGTGTGCGCTCGCTTGAGTCAGGTTTCTGATTGTCGTGTGTAACATACGGTTAAAGTTTTCATTCCGTTTTTTTTTTCCTGAACGAAGCTGCGAGACGAATTCTCTTGATCGATACCGCCTCCAATACCGTAGCTGCGAAATTCCGTGCCAAAACAGGGGTACACTTGACTGTTTCAAGATCCTTGGTGTATTTGCGAGCATCCCTTATTGCTGAGCTCTTAAGCCTGCAGGCGGTGCTGGCGTCACGATTCTACTCGTTCCTGCTTGTTTACTATTTAAAATAGGTTTAACGCCTAACTAATATAAGTACAACGTATATAATTGTGTTTTGGTAGAGTTTTGATGGTGGAAATGCGTCAGCTAAGGGATCCGTGTTTTGTTCGGAGAGACATTCGGATATTCTTAGTCAAAGTCAAAGATCTTTATAGTGAGACCGTGGTTACAGGGGCCTAAGTCTGCTATTACAATAGTGTCACAATGATCTATCATTGATTTCATAATTGTTGAACGATGCCATTGTCATTTTGTTAAAAGTTCGTAGTCTGCTAACTTCATAATAGTCGATCATTGGCCGGTCAGTGGTCTCGTAATAGAATATTGTTTGTATTGCCATTAATATAAAACCTGTCAATAGAAATGATTTTCGAAAAACTAGAATTTAATTTGAACATTTAATCATGTCAGATTTCATTTATATATATATTTATCATATTATTTTTTAGTGATCTATGCAATCTGAGGTAGTAAGAAGTTCGTAAATAGCAAAAATCATTATTTATGTGTAATGCGGATTAATGTGAAACCATACAATTCAATAATATTTTATCTGTTTAGCTGTCAAAGTCAAATGTGACATTACTGCTTACTGACGTTTTATCTGTTTTTATTTCTAGTGGCCGGTGTTTTGATTTATTTTCATTTATGTGTTTTAAATTATCTTTAATAAAGAAGATTAAGTATATTTATTGCAATACAAAATGGTGCTAATTATTGAGCAAATTTCGGCTTGAACTGTCAAATTTTTTGCAGATTACCGCGTAAGTCAGTCATTCATTTATCATTGTGTACGAGATTACCATTCTATGCTATTTCTTTCAATGGAGTGTCAGTGTTTGATCATTGGAAAGTCATAATGACGCCATTATATAGTAGATTACCAAACTTGTCAAAATCAACAATTATGAGATCAATGATCGACTATTCTGACACTATTGTAATAGCAGACTTGAGGCCCAGAGTTGTTATCAAGTTGATATTTGTGAGCGTTTGCATTGCTCTACCATGTTCGGCATACAATAGTTTGAACAATTTAGTTTGCTAAACAAGCTATTGAATCTTAGACCTAAGTTTAAGTGATATAATTATATGAACTCAAATAGGTAGACATTTTAATTAAAGTTCCTGAACTTTTTGGTAAAAAAATTGTGGTTGATTTCGTACTATGTATGACCAGTCGCGATCAAATATGACGTCATTGATTGTCATCGTGGCTGAAAGTCACCGTAACTTATTTTGACAGACGCTTTCGTATCTATACTTAGATTATTTCGATTATGTAAGCATAGTGGACAACAAATTGATGAAAACTGAGTTTGAAGTGGCTTTCGTGAAAGACGTTACACCGCACCGTACCCGGGCTGTTAGTCACCGTAAAGTGATATCCACTCAGTGCGATACGTAATACCAATATTATGATATTCTCGGTTGTCATCAAAGTTCAGTGTACAACCGAAGCTTGATAGTCACTGGATATCAGAAAGATACGTAATAGGCCTACTGGACAATGTTTTGATACATACCGTACACCGTGATTTTTGGACACCAAAAAACCGTTGTGTTCCAGCAATAAGTTTTGCGCAGTGCTATGTACTTACAATGTATATAAAAGGCTTGGTTGATGACTTCTTGATGGGTCTTTTACACCTGATTAAACCATCAGACTCAGAATTTTGTGTTTAGTTGAACAGAGCTAACCCGTCGGGTCCAATGACGCCGTTTCTCTAACCGTCTGCTAAACATAGTTCAACTAACCCGTATGTTATCCTGCGCCGCGATGTGTGAACACAAACAGAGAAGTTAACGAACAGATTATGTTGTTATTAATATCTTAACAACGCGATCTTAACTGATAGTTACAAATCACAACAGTACAAGACAAGTTTGTATGTTTATGTACCAGTTTCCGGATATACAGGGTTTGTATTTGTAATTATAGCTGATCTACACAACATAACATTAAGGCCCTTCTAACCCTAAAATTAGCAACTCTATTTGTGGTGGTTCAAACTTCGTTTGAGATACTGTAAGAAAAGTTCTAATCAGCTTGCACTACAAAGCGGTTGTTACGTCAGTCACTGCGGCCGATTAGTGCGAAATGAGTGGTTTTTTGCGAGTCTGTGGCAAAAAAACTGAATCAAACAAAAAAAAGTCACCGACTTCTGAAGCTTTTTTTTTTTTCGGTTTTTATTTTTTTGTAAGTATCTCCGAAGATCAGCATCAGATCTTCACCAAACATAAACGGGACGACAGCGAAATAATATTCTTCCAAACAAAAAAAGAACCATCAAAATCGGTTCACAATTGGCATAGATATCGCTGAACATACAGACAAATAGATAACCTCTTCGGTTAAAAGGCGAAATTTTAAATCAAAATATTCTCGAACCATCCCACTCATAAACGTCAGTTCATTAGATCAACGCGCCAACAAGACACACATCTAAAGCACACATCACTTTTCTCCGTCAGTCGGGTAGCTGACAGCTCTTTGTGCTTTCAACTTGTAACGAAACGGTTGTCTAGTGAAATAGAAAGGGCTTAATCGTACCTTAGGGGTGATAAATTCTATGATTTTTGGTACACAAACTAGACTACAAACGAAATTTTCCCTTCGTGTCTGTCAGTTTGGGATAATTGTTAGGAAGATTAGAGAAATACTACAAGTGTTACAATCTAGTTTCTATTTATTTTCAGTAAAATTATGTATAATTTCGTAGGCACGTGTATACTCAAGATATTATTATTAAGTTGTATTATTATATTATAATGATTTCATTACGGTGTTGTCTAGGCTGCTCTTTGAGGAATTCAGTGGGATTAACTTAGTTAGAAGTTGTTAATTTAGCTTAGACTATATTCTTGAGATCTTCTTCTAAAGACATTATAATACATAAACGGGTATTTTCGCGTTTTTTTTTTTTTTTTCAAAAGAGATCGGATAAGGCGACTACATGAGCTAAACGCGAGTTTTAAAATGCAAAAAGCATATGATTCACTGCAATAAACAAAACCAGAAAAATATATGATATTCTTCAGGATATATGCTAGTGCGATAGTGTTTTGAAAACATAATACAACTAATTTTATTCGATAGATCACGAACTTATCTCTAAAAAATTATTTTAACGAGTAAAAGCCATACTTAAAATACATGCGATCATTCTGATTTTTTGGCAAATAATTCTACAAGCAACATATTAGCATGATAGTGTTTTATTTTTTTAGTCCAGTCGATCGATTTTTTGTAAATCGCAAAAAACCACTCATTTCGCACTATTCGGCCCGCAGTGACTGACATAACAACCACTTTTTAGTGCACGCTGATCCTGACCTTATTCTAACTGTGCAAGTTACCTTAACTACTACCAGAGCTATTGCACTCCGTGTGTAGGCATGAGATAATTACCTACCGCTTCGCGCATATTGAATATGCAAGCTCTCTAGGGCTGTCGCGCTCCAGCCGTGCGTAACTGCGTACGTATGCCGCGTTAATTTTTCACGCTCTTTCGACCTTGCGTCGTGTACCTACCTACTCGTACTTCGTGTTTATTAACTGACTGATTTATTGATCATTAATCATTACTAGTGAAAATAACAAGCCGGAAAAACTGTTGCTGTTAACAAATGTCGAAAAAAATTGTCTTTTTAATATAAATTTCACTGCTCCATGTCCATGCTTCCCATCAGAGTTTATTTTAAAATTACCTGTTTGTTAGGTTTCGCATTTATGCTGCTATTAAATTTAATAAGTAATCATAATTTCAGAGAAGACAAGATATCTAGAAGACATTATAATAGAGTAAAACAATTGTAATGATTAAAGTTTTAATTAACATTTAAATATTATACACACATCAAAAGTATCTAGGGATCAACATATATTTTTGCAATAACTTTTCTCCTGATTGATATTAATTAAAATTTTCTTTAAGGATTCATCAAATAAAGTGTTTTCGTTTGTCACAGTAACGATAAACCAAGTCACCTTTGCATTAATAAAGAAATTTGCCATTTTCCTAATAAAGGGATTTTTGACATTTGAACCACTAACATTAAAGTTCGAAAAAATGACTGAAAACACAGTTTTCTTTAAAATTTTATTGGGTAACTTAAACAATTAATAATCCGTGTTTCTACCGCGAACACTAACAACACAAGAACATCGGTTTGGCATACTCAAAATGAGTTCATCCAAATCACGCTGTGGAATGGCCGCCCATGTTCGTTGCAACAACAAAAAAAGGTCTTCTTGCGACTGGATACCCTCCATATTCGGCAGAGCTCTTCTCTGTAGCATATCCCATGCATGCTCAATCGGGTTCAAGTCTGGCGACTGAGCAGGCCAGGGCAGGACATTGATGTTAGCTGCGGCGAGAGTCTGTCTTACAACTCTTGCGGTGTGCGGTCGTGCATTATCATGCATTAACTGAAATAAGGGACCGATTTGCACTTGTAGAGGAAGATGACGTCTGATACAATCGTCTCAGCATAAATTTGAGCGTTGAGGTTGCCTCTGATCCAAATCAACTCAGTTCTTCCGCCGATCCAAATACCCGCCCATACCATGATGGTTCCACCACTATAAGGATGGACTTCCTGGCAGGATTTTAATCGCTGTTGGCGTCCAGGGGTTCTCCAGTGTCGTATACGTCTTGTATCCGGTCTCATACCAAAACGAGACTCATCAGAAAAGCACAAGAAACGCCATTGTTCTTCTGCCCAATTTCTGTGTTCAAGAGCCCATTGATATCGAATCCTACGATTGTGCATTGCTATAGGTGGTACCCGTAGCGGTCTTCGGGAATGAAGGTTCACTTCATGCAAGCGGTTTCTGACTGTTTGGTCGCTAATTAAGTTCCCTGAAGAGTGATGAAGCCTCACGGCTAACATCATGGCGGTTATTGTTGGAGCTCTTCGAGTTAAGATTTGAATGTATCGGTCTTGTCTCCGTGTGGTGCAGCGATACCGTCCTCCATGGCGCTCAGCCACGGTACCAGTGCTTCGGTAACGTGTCCAAAGTCGACTGATAACACTCTGACTTTTATTCAGAGCTAAAGCTACAGTACGTTGCCGGGAACCAGCTTCTATCATTCCCACGGCTCTGAGCATTTCTTCCCTGCTTAAATGACGTCGCCGCTCCATAATAACGTTGGTTTTAATCAGTAGTAGGGAAACAGTAGCACTAATAATGTCTTCAATGCGTTGTATGTTTTTATAGGGAAAATATTGACAGCTTATTTTCATCTTTTACTCGAATTTGATTGAGAGTTCCTGATTCAAATTATGAAATGCACCAAAAAGGATCCATATAAATTTATAAAATCATAAATTTATTACAAAGCCACATCTCACTCTCAAGAAATCCGCATAAAAATGCTTGATCCCTAGACACTTTTGATGTGTGTACATTAAAATACAAAAATGTTGGTAGTATTTTATTTTGAGTAAGTACTTGAGGCAACCCTACCGACTGACCATTAAGCAGTGAGACGCCGAATAAAATACGCTAACGCGTGGCGTTAAGGCCCAATTTAGATCGTGCGGGCCCAGTTTAGGTATTTATAATGTCGGCTTTCTTCAAGATCAAAGGAGTGCAACTTCTGTACGCTAGTACTATTATCTATTCTGTGCTACTACGAAACTTGACTGTAACGAGAACCGCGTGACAATATTCGCGTTTTTTACTAACTTTTTCTATGTAAACATATATAAAACTATATGTTATCGAGGTCTATATATCAAAAACTTTCATACAAAAATATAAACATATAACATTAATAATAAACTTATATACTCCTAACGAGTCTACTATGTACACGAACAAAAATGCAAGAATCCTATTAAAATATAGACTTCAGCTATGTGGAGACGTTTATATACTATTCCTTATGTGCCTATTTACTATCCTATAGGTCCCTATGTACCCTATACACTTATATATACCACTATACACTACCTGCGTTGTTCCGCACACAAAGCACTAAAACTATCAGTTTATTTATGACTATAACACTTAATGTACTGTCTATGCAGTGTCTATGTATCACTATTACTTCACTATATATTTTCACTGTCCCGCACAATAACAGTGTTTCAAACGAAGTTTGAACCACCACAAATAGAGTTGCTAATTTAGCTTTTAATTACTTTATTCATACATTTTTAATCTAATCTTTCACTCTGGATGCTCTTAGTGTGCACGTCTTTCTACATCGTTCTCACATTTATGTATAATCTCAAAATTAATGATGTAACCAAGATTTTGTAACAATATTTTGATTTTAAAAGAGTGTCCATGGAGTTTCTTGCCCATTCTTCTCCATAGAGATCTACGCTAGGGAATGGGCAACTACAGTACTTTCTCAAGTTATTATGCCTTGTGACTGGGACTGTAGCTTTGATTTTCTTTTTTGTATTTTTGACTTTCAAAAGTGCCGTAATGGTCTAATTGAAATAAATGCTTTGAGTTTGAGTTTGAGTTTTGAGCTCCTGTACTCGCCTTAAACACAATACTTTTTAGGGTTCCGTATCCCGACGGTAACCAACGGGACCCTATTACTAAGCATCCGCTGTTCGTCCGTCCGTCTGTCATATTTCAGGATCCATAATAGGTAGACAGTTGAAATTTTCACAGAATGTGAATCATTGTTGCTGCTATAACACAAAAATTGAAGGGGGCTCTCATACTATGATGGTACGGAACCCTTCATACGCGAGTCCGACTCGCACTTGGCCGTTTTTTCTCGTTTTAAGGCTACAGGAAGCTTGAGGAAACCCACCTTTATACTAATACTAGCGGACGTCACGCGGTTTCACCCGCGTAGTCCCCGTTCCCGTGGGAGTACGGGGATAAAGTATAGCCTATGTTACTCAGGGTGAATGTAGCTTTCTAATGGTGAAAGGATTTTTGAAATCGGCGCAGTAATTTTTGAGTTTATTCATTACAAACATACACACAAAAATACAAATCTTTCCTCTTTATAATATTGGTGTAGATTAAGTACAGTATAATACACCCGCATTTCGTAGGGGCCAAGCCTTTTGCCATCAAGCGAGCACAAATCCAGAGTCCGTGGCTGCTACTGAGAAATTCCTGATGGAATAACCCAATAACAATTTGCCCGACTCGGGAATCGAACCCAGAACTTCATGCTCAGCAGTCACGATCGCGACCACAAGACCTACGAGGCAGTCAATCCAATTTAGCTACAGTTTTTCAAGGAAAATTACAGTACTAAGAAATGCCTAAATTCATGAACGGTGCAATGTCATCATGAGCCTAAATTATTATCTATAAACAAACAAGCGTCACGTTCAGGCAATCTATAGGTATTTACTTTATGAGTGAACTAAACTGTTACTGTGCCCTTATCAGTTATTATTCATTCTTGACTACATTTCTTGGAACAACCACCTGGTGACATAGTTGCTCATATCAATGTAGTCAATGTATCAGCCATTATGTCATCACATTTCTTTGGACTTACGGTTGAAATTAGAACAAGCTTGGAAATAGTACCTACTTTCATAGTAATTGAACCTCTGATACCAGCAACTTAAGAGCTACCTTATTTTGAGAACTATAAAGATCAATGTGGTTTTACAGTGATGCAAAGTATAGAAGACGAATTTATAAAATATCTGTGATGTTAATCTCTAAACATCACGTTCGAAATTCGAACGGTGCGGCGCGGCGTCTCGTTGTGAATCCGCGAAAATTTAAGGCTCCCACACATAGGCCCGTTTTCCCTCCGGCCGTTTTCGCAACTGCGATTCGCAACCAGTTGCGAATAAGGAATTTTTACTCCTTTTTCGCAACCAGTTGCGAATCAAGAAAACTTTTTCCTTAACCGCAACTTGGTTGCGAACAAAGAATAAGAACTTCGTAAATATACATAGTTGCGATGGGAGATATGCGTTTCTTGATTCGCAACCAGTAGCTGAGATAATGAATAAAAAACTAGATGAAAGTCTATGACCAGTGTGTGTTGCCAGTAATCATTCCTTGCGGGATCGAATCAGAAATTAAAACATCCGCAAGAGAACCAAGGTTACCGACGTAGCCCGAAGAATTGCCAAACCTACGTAGCAGTGGACAGGGCACATTGCTCGCAGAACGGATGGCCGATGGGGCCGAAAAGTTCTGGAGTTTACGAATTACCGCGCTTCTATTGGGCGAGCGCAAACTTATATTTCATTACAACATTTTTGTGCATTAAATTCAAGACAGTGACAAACAAAATAACCCTTAACTCAAGCCCATAAGATTTATCAGATTAAGCAAAATTTGTTGAAAATATAGATGCGATTTTTTTTTTCTCAGTCCTTTGTAACATTTTGATAGTTTTTTTTTAACACCATTTTGAGTTGAACATAATTAGGTGCTTACAAAAAATATTTTTAACATATACATTAATGTTATTAAATAGAAGAAAACTGATCCTAAACACAACACCGAAACCGAACCGAGAGGCACCGAAAATTATTTTTTCACAATATTATAAAGAATAAAAAGCTACTATCATATGAAGATGAAGAAGTAATATATCTGTTGTAATTATTAGTTACATTTGGTTTAGTTTCATTGTTCCGCAAAGGCATCCGAAAAACTGCTAATTTTTTAAAGTTATTGTCGGATATGCAAACGCGTCCTTATGTATCAAATTTTTAGCGGTTAGGTTTACAGTTCGTGTCGTGTGCCTTACATTTTATTGTTTCATTCCGCATAATAACGTTAAATTTCCTTTACACACTTCATCATTTCCAAAATGAATTACCATTCGTGTAAATTTTCTTACGATGGTACTGGTGGCTCTCATACAGCATTTTCGAGCCCCCTCGCTTCATAGATATAAATTCCATGTTGGATGTTGTGGGAAACTCGTTGGAAGACATCCTCACAATTTTTTTATTAAAATAGTCTTTGAAATACTGCAACAAATAAAATTATTATTCTGAAATTACTTACGACGTGAGAACGCCGCGATGAGTTCATTGTCAAGATAAACCGACTTCCAAAAAGAGGAGGTTATCAATTCATCAGATTTTTTTTTTAGCAATTGCCTTTGGATACTATTGTAGTTGCCTTGAACCTTTTGAAAAGTTTTAATACAAATCCACAAAATAGAGTGTCAACAAACAGACAACGATGGTTGCGAAGAAGGAAAATAAATTCTTTTATCGTAACTGGTTACGAAACTTAATCATCGGGATGCTTAGTTGCGGTTAAGGAATAAGTTTTTTTGATTCGCAACTGGTTGCGAACATGGAGTATAAATTCCTAATTCGCAACTAGTTGCGAATCGCAGTTGCGAAAACGGCCGGAGGGCCCGTTTTTGCGTTCTTGCGTTTCTGCGTTTTCGCGTTTCTGCGTCTCAATACAAAATGCGATACTGCAATATGAGTTCTTAGAACATTTGTTATTGGGACGCAAAAACGCGCCTGTTTGGTCCAGGCATTACTTTAAAAACGAGTTCGCTTTCGAATTGTGTCCTCTAAATTGATCTTTACAGAATAGCACCACAATTTATTAATACGGGCCATGGGCTCGAGACCGATTGAACCGGCTACAAAGTTCAAAATAATATTGCTCCTAACTAAAGCTATCACTATTCCGAGCTACCTCAGTTCGGGAAGGTCAGGCTATCGATCTGCCGACCCCCAAATGATTATAAAGTGTAATGCTCATCGCCCCCCGAAGTTGAACGCCGGTAGTCGACTATAATTGATTTTAAACTTGCATGATGCCTGCGAAATGGTAATTTTTCGAATATGGCGCTTCTGAAACTAGTTTGAACCGGTTCGAGCTGGATGCTTTGGTGGTTCGAAGCGGATATTTTAATTTGGGTGGTTCGGGGTGAACTTTGTTTTTATCCGACTATGTGCGCTTGGAGTTTAATGGGATGTGAACTGTAAAATTGCTACAAACCGCCTAAACGTTACCAAATGTTTATGATAATATGCCATGAAAAAAAAAAAATTATTTCTTTTCGGGACAGACTGGCCTGGAAAATTGGCAATCCCATTAAAAACATTTTCTATTTCTATATCAACATGCGACAGGATTGAGCTATTTGTTAGTTTTAAGTATAGGCACAGATAATATAATACTTCGTACAGATACCCAATCCCATACAAAGAAATGACACCTCCCTAAGTCAGGTAATTGCTCGGGTTATTTTTTGGTTTCCATTACTTCAACAGATGGCAGCATCAGCGTCTCACTAATTGCCGCAAACTCGAGTTTTACAACGCCATCTAGGAGTCCACCTAGATACTAGGTTCGATCAATACAAAGTGGCATTGACTTGAGTAGATGGCGCTGTTTTTAAATAGATTCTCACCATCGCACCGTTCAAGGACGAGTACGAGTAGGAGTATTATATTATCTGTGGAGTAGGTAATAACAATACAGCAAAAAATCGAGTTAGCGGAAGTTTCATTTAATTTTGTGTGAGTGAGCTAGTAATATTCACGCTGCGTCGAATGCCTCTTCATGTGTTTTTGAGTATTTCAATGCCTATGTAGGAAACGCCAGGGTAGCCCGCGAACATTTATTTTGCAAAGCAGTGCAGTGTCAGCCTCTAAGTTGAAAAAATATGAATCGCGACCGTAACACGCACGTATGCATTTATAGAATTATAATACTTAGGCAATTTAAATCGTCAATACAATCCCATTCAATAACTTTTTCATGAAAACGTCATTCAATGGGATTAGATTATTTAGAGTGTTGCTAGATAAGTGTTCTATATGATGATTTCAATTATTTTAATTCTGTAACTACATACATATTACGGCCGCGAAACATATTTTAATCAGTACCTAGGTATGCAACGTGACACTGACCTGTAAATTGCAAAAAATGTAAAAAAAACTGATTAATGTGCTATTTGCGCAGCTTTACCTACGTTAGATGTTCCGAATTTAGACTAAATAAAAAGGTAAAGACGGAACTCTGCGAACAGTAAATTGAGGCCCGTCAAATTACGTCTCGCTCTGTTCATACACGCTCACATTTACATCAAACTGCAATTTTAAACGGGGGAAAGTATAATGACCACCAAAAATATGTTTGTTACCACTAACCTAAAACACCTAAAATATCAATTGATCTCCAAATTTTGTAAATTGAGCACCAAATTTTAATGAGGTGGTTGATGACATACTAGTTTTGCCTAGACCGACTTGAGGCACCCCGACACGGATAGATTAAGTTAGAAGGGTATGGCGGGGTCATACCCTTCGTGGTTATTTTTTTACTAGTGGACTTCCCGCGGTTTCACCCGCGTAGTTCCCGTTCCCGTAGGAGTACGGGAATAAAATATAGCCTATGTTACTCGTGGATAATGTAGCTTTCGAATGGTGAAAGAATTTTTTAAATCGGTCCAGTAGTTTTTGAGCCTATTCATTACAAACAAACAAACAAACAAACAAACAAAGTTTTCCTCTTTATAATATTAGTATAGATAAACCATTCAGAAGTAGGAGCCTTGCGGGTCTCCCTCGACTCTGATGCAAGAGCATAACAGTTCAATTTCTGGTGGTCATTAACGAAAAAAATAAATTATTGGTTCTATTTTCACGATAAAATGGGGATTAATTTTGGTGATCATTTACAAATTTTAGCAAAGTGATTTTAATGCCGTTACATTTTGCTATATCTGGTGGTTCGTTAATTGTATGCTAAATAAAATTATGTTTACCTATGTAAAAAAACATGTAATCATGTACCTAATACACTTCTACCGTCAACGGAACGTGAAATGTCAACTTCGACGTCTACCATGACAATTTATCAAACTTAGAAATGTGCAACCACCTCATTAAAATATGGTGCTCAATTTACTAAATTTGGTAATCAATTGATATAAGGGATAGATGTTAGTGGTCAATTGTCAATAAGTTATTTTTGGTGGTCATTATAATATTTTCTCCCATTTTATTTTTCATATTCACATATGTACTTTCTTTTTTGGTGTGTAATAAATGTACACAACAAATGATTGCTGTAAGTATTATGGAATTACATTGACTTATTTCCATAAAAAATACTTTTTTTTTTTATATATGTGAAACGGAACGAAACAACGATAATCCGATTTTCAATAATACCTACTTCCAATAAACTGCTAAAATTGTCCTAAAAGTCTTGCTGGCTGGCATGAGGAGTGTAGGCCGAAGGCCGGCGCGGGGCGCCGACGAAATTTGTGACAGAGAGTGAAAAAGAAGAAAAGTGTGTAGGTAATGTAAAATGTGAGCATAGCGAGCGCACGTCATGGAGTCGTAGCAGTAGCAAGTTCAAGAAATAGTCTTCTCCGTCGACTACGCTTTTTAGGCGAATATAATGTGTTTTCAGGTTAGGTTACTATAATTTGTTTTCTCAAGAACGTTGCGTTGCCTTTACATGGGAGTGGTGCCAGGTCATAAGCGGCACCTCCCCCCGCCAAACGATACTAAATATTTACCTATTTTCGTTCTAATAACTTAATAGCGCTATTCTAACCTCAAAACTTTAACCATGCATATCTCCACAACCGTGGGTCTCCGGGAGATGGGGTTGGTACGGGAGTACCCCCTCCCCTAAGGCTGATGCTCCAGGGTAGCCCGCGAAATTCAAATTTTCTTACGTTTTTGGCAAATTGCAGGCCAGTGCTAGGTTGTATGTTGATTAAAATATTGGACGCGATTGTAAGACGTATGTAGTTACAGAATTATAATCATCAAAACCATCAATACAACCCTCCAAGTTCATAAAGGTCGAGAAACGATTTTTTCAAGGTCAAAGTCATTGCTAGACCTTTATGAACTTGGAGGGTTGTATTGATGGTTTTGATTATTATAATTCTGACATACGTCTTACAATCGCGTCCAATATTTTAATCAACATACAACCTTGCACTGGCTTGCAATTTGCCAAAAACGTAAGAAAATTTGAATTTCGCGGGCTGGTCGAAGCATTCACCATAAATCGTTGTCCACTAATGTAAAGTTTAACCATCAAATGAATTAGGTAGGTACTAGGAGTAGGAGGATCAAAGATTGAAATAGGAACTAGGTACTTACCTACATAAATAAAAAAAAACGAACGGATATTTTTATAAAAATATTTTAATACTTCAATCAAGTACCTACTTATTATCAATACAAAAACAGCTGATCTAAACGCGCTATATAACGCACCGCGAGCGTTGAGGTCAAAGCCCGCAATCGCGCGGCCTTACGCCTGCGTTTATATCAGCTGTTTTTGTGTTTTTTTTTTTGTTTTAACTTAGATTTAGATTTCTAATCGTGACAGAATCAGAAAAAAAAATTGTTAAGATTTTGTTTTAGATCGGTTCAACAAGTGGTAAAGTTTCGCTAGCTTTAAATTGAATTAAATTTGACCCTGTATATTATATGCAGTATGAATTTATGAGGCCTTCTTTATTTTTTTAATATTTTTTAATTAGTCACACCAACGTTTTTTGCAACCAACAAGTCTATAAAATAAGTAACTCGGGAAAAGAGAATTGTTTTTTTTTCCTATTTTTAAAACTGAATGAACGTTAAAGTACGGCCTCCGCGACAAAATCCGACTAAGCGGCCGCGCTGACGTGTGACGCCAGCAGTGGGACATTCAAAGAGTGAAA
The DNA here is from genome assembly GCA_905147715.2 of Xestia xanthographa. Lineage (NCBI taxonomy): Eukaryota > Metazoa > Arthropoda > Insecta > Lepidoptera > Noctuidae > Xestia > Xestia xanthographa. The sequence continues at coordinate 12,734,680 of LR990667.1, read as the reverse complement.
AAATAAAAACAAAAACTAAGTGCAAACCACTTTACAACTCAAATTTTAAACTTAAACACTCCGTATCACCCGTAATCAGACATAATACTGCGACGTGACGTCATCGCAGTAGCTCACGAAGGAAAAAGCGGTGAAACGCTGTAACTTTGAAAATCCTGGCCCAATTTCGATGAAATAAAAACTATTATTGTTTGCACGAGTATGCGTAATAAATGCAGTAACTTTTATAGTAATATTTTGATGTGTTGGTGTGACTCATTTATTTGCGGTAAATGTGATAGCATAAAATAGCATGCAAATATTAATAAACAGAAACATTATATTAGATAGGTAGCTAAATAAAGTTCAATATTTCTAAGTTTAATTAATACAACACAAAACAAAATTTTGCTTTAGGTGTTTAAAAACGAATTTTAAACACCTACAAATAATTGTTAGCGTAATAAAATTATTTAAATATACAAACACAACATTACTCATAATCTAGGCAATTCTTTACAATGAAATTCAATAGTAGTAAATGCTCTGTGAAATAAGCCATTTTCAGACCTTTGCAGAAAGGTTTTGAATTTTTTGGCTGGATTAATTTCCGCCGTTTTTATTTTTTTTTTATTTTCAAAGTTGCGGCCACGCTTAACACCTTTATTAATCGATAGCTGGTATGAATACAAAAAAGTTTGGTTTGAAACAAAATGTTCTAAAGTGTCACTTTTCCGAGATGTAAGGTATCAAAGTTAAAGTCCATTCACTGATGGGCATGGCATTTTGAGCACAACTTTGACTTGATCAGGCACACATAAAGTGTATCAATCGATAGCTGGCATCAATAAAAACAAATTTTGTATGAAACAAAACGTTCTAAAGTGTCACGTTCGCGTAAATTCTGCAAGAATCAGTCCAGTGCTGAAAATTGAGCGTATGCATTTTTTCGTGCTAGCAGAACCCTAGTCATTTCAGAAGAGTTTCCCCAGACAATATAATACCATACCTGATGAATGATGATGGAGCAAACAAAGGCGTGATGTACCATTAACGCAGTTTGTCTGGAAGTTATAGCTTTTCTTTTTCAAAGCAAAAACAAATCTACTCACTTATTTTAATACATATTTCATCAATATGATCCTTCCAAGCAATGATATTCAAATAAACAGATATGTTATACCTACACCTACAAAACCACCGAAAAGTGTTCCGTGCAGCATCGGCAGCACACATACACTTCCCATTCATTCTACATTTCACCACAAGTCAAAATGACACAAAAGGGATAGTTTGATAAAACCAATAAGAAAAAAGAGACAGATAGTGTTGTTCTATGTCTAGAGTGCACGCATCCTTGTCGTACTCACGAAAAAATCGTTTTAGCAAATAATAAAACCGACTTCAAAAAAAAAAAACAAAGTGAAAAATAACTTTAGCTTCAGAAGTCGGTGTGCTGTGTGTTTGATTCAGTTTCTTTGTCTCCGACTTCTGAAGCTAAAGTTATTTTTCACTTTGTTGTGTTTTTGAAGTCGGTTTTATTTTTTGCTAAAAAGTTTTATATTTTTCCATTTTTTGTTGTAATATCCTATACAAATATTTGCTATATATTTATTTTAACATAACATAACATCATGCCTGTAATCGTCGAAGAGTTGGGCTGAGATGTACCCAATAGTACCTACACCCACATTTCGCCAGTTATGTTTAAGTCTCATGTAATAGAGGTGCGAGCGCTGCAGCGGCGCACATCCAGACTCCGTGGCTGCTACTGAGAAATTACTGATGACACTTTGCCCGACCTGGGAATCGAACCCAGGACCTCATGCTGAGTAGTTGCCGCCACTAGACCAACGAGGCAGACATTTATTTCATATTGTTAACAATACAGGTCACGGTAATAAGCTTATCCCCAATAAAATGGAACCTAATATACCTAACTGTCGAAATGTGGGTGTACTGTACACATCTGCATACCCCCTCATACAGGCCTGATGTTATGTTATGATGTTGTGAAAACAACAAACGTCCAAGCGATTGCAGCAATCACGATTGATTTGCTCTCTATACTTGAAGTGTTCCATTGTATATCTCCGAAGATCACCATCATATCTTCACCAAAATTAAACGGGACCACCGCGAAGTAATTGTCTTCCAAATAAAAAAAGAATCATCGAAATCGGTTCACAATTGGCGAAAAAAAGGCTGATCATACACACAAAAAAAACAGACTTATTGATAACCTCCTCTTTTTGGAAGTCGGTTAACAAAAATGTATTTCCCATCTCTTTCTATTTTTTATCCTCCAAATATCAGAATAATAAGAAAATAAATGAAAAATATTAATAAATCGAAGTATAGGTATTGCGTAGTTATATGTGGTATGAGATCTCTTGTTTTATTTAGTTTGGTATCATAATTGGTACACTTTCTGAACACGCACGATGGCATTTTACAATTTGAATCTAAATTCGTAGCAGCGTATCGCTCGTCGCCATGCGTGTTGCAGACTAAAGGCAATACGACCCAATTGGGCCGTTTTCGAGTCTTCAAGATTGAGCGCTCACAACATACCTATCTATTTACTAGAATATCATTGCTTCCAGGTCAAATGTTCATCAATATTGTAATGCCAAGAAATGTTGTTTTATGAATAGGTATGTTAAATTCAACTGTTTGATCTATAATTGATGTTTTATGGTGTATGGAGAATAGAAGCATAACAGGCCATTAAATTATTTATTTTGTAGAATTCTTATTTTTGATTTAGGGTCAATCGATTTCTTTCTTGATTTGCAGTAATCATATATTTTTACTTCAAATAATTTTCTAATTAAAAAATCAATGTGATTAAAATCATGATAATCGTCGGGAAGATTTATTTGAAATTTTTTCACTAAATCAGACAACAAATTGATTTTGTGAATTACGTTAATGCTCTCATTAAATAAATCAAGTAATTTTTTTACTAAATCATATAGAAAATCACTTGGAGATTTAAGGCTTGGTGTGGTCAAATTAGAATAAGTTTTGTTAATCAACAATAATTGTGTTTTATCAGTTAAATCAACTTCATAATTAATCAAAACGTTTTTGCATGCATTACAATCAAAATGTTCTATACACACTTTGCCTAACCAGCCAGCAAAATACACAATAGAACAAGTTTCTAATGTAATTTCGGGTGGTGCCCCACCCAAAATAACATCAGGAACTTGTGCATTTTCTTTATCGGAGCCCTCAAGTTGGAGATCAGTAACAACACTTTCACAGGGCTCGGCGTTTGATGGGCCAGCAATTGCTACTGGTTCCTCCAATGATGTTGTTGATGATTGTGTATTTTGCTGCTGATTCTCGGCCGGTGTAGACATGAAGGTGTCTTGATCTGATTCACAATTAGAATTATTCAATTTAATCAAATTATTTAATAAATTGGACCGGAACATAGCTCTTAAGTTTCTAGATGTCGGGTTCCGATTACAACCACCTCTTATTCTAAAAATTCCAAATAAATTTTCAAGCACATCTTGATTTAACCGGTAGGTCATAAGAAATCTGACCTCAGTGCCTTCAGAAAATTCTTCAGTGGAGAGCTGAAGTACAGCATTAATAGTTTGCAGTATTCCATCGAAGCAGGGAGGACGGGTGAACTTTGATTCATTATTTTTAATGATCTTTTTTTTTAAATCACTGAAGATCTCCAAACCCCTCATTAATGTTTTATTAACGTAAGAATTTCTATTTTTTGTAACTGCACATTTAAATGGATTTTTATCAAATTTATTTTTTTAATTCAGCGAATCAAACAAATCATTGATATGTTTTATAAAATCAGCCGTATGTTTTGCCGTCTCACTGTTTAGCTCTCCACTTGCTATTACAGTCTCAATTGCTGCTGCTACTGAATTGCTAAAAATTTGGGTGGCCAATTTAACTTTCATTTTTTGAAAATTATTAGGTTTCAAGTGCACTGGGGTCAGTTTTCGTAATGATTTGCTTTTATTATTTTTATCGATATTATACACATTAATTATATCATTGAATGAAATTTCATTACCATTTAAATAGTAATTGTGATCAAGCAAATTGTTTCTAATATTTTTAATCAAATGAGGTACATCAAAAATTGAATAAATTTTACGATCATTAATAAAAAAAAAAGGATCATCTTTGGTAGCCCCTAAGGATTTTATAGCTTTCACATTTGTCGTGGCTTGATCGCATATGATTGCTTTTGGTAACAAAAAACATTCAAATAATTTGTTTATAATTTGTTTTATAATTAATACTAATTTGTCAGCGTTAACATTTTTATGAGATAAAAAATATGCCAGAGGCATTTTCCAATTGGCATAAATGCCTCTGGCAACAAATACCAAAGCATATTTTGCTTCCTTAGGGGCACGCTCACCATCACCAAAATCTTCAAATCCCTCAATCAAATCATATTTTTTTGAATATTCCAAATCAGCCATTATGCTCATTTCATCTAAGCAAACACCACAGGCCCTATAATTTATTGGTTGATCATAAAACTTTTTTTTAATATTTTGAAAAACATCCTCACTAACACCTGGCAGACAACTGGATGATTGGAGCCAGTGTTGAATCGTAGTTGGTGATGCTAGCACTATGCCTGTGTTTATTAAATGGTTATAGGCAGCAGGGGACTTATAATATAGTGACATGCAAAAATTTTTTTCTGCTTCACTCCACTGTCTTTTAGTTTTTTTTAATTGCATTACTGTCAAAATTTTTGAAGCTTCACTTTTGAAGTGGTGTTTTTCTAAATTAATTATGGTATTAGTTTTGCTACATATTTTTTTTTTCAGTCTGTTATATTTAGTTTTTTCTCTTTTGATCAATTTGGAGGACATTTGAAGGCTCATTTTTAACCTCTTACACTTTGGAGTGTCAGTTGATTTCCTTTTCTTTGGTGTATCAAAACATAGAGGTGTACTGGATTCAAAAGGTTCTTCAACATTTGGACTGTTACAATTCGGTAGTCTCTTGTACACTTTGGTTGGAGTCAAAACTTTCAGAAGAGGTGAAGTTTCTTGAGCTAAAAAAAAACAGGTATAAAGGTAAGGTAAACTCTGTGTTACAAACTATTGACGAGCTGTATGCTTGTCATGCTTGACAACAAAACTTACACACAGAATTCCCATAAATGAGGGTAGGTAAGATTGTGATTATCTCAAAAAGTACCTTGTGATGTTGATGGTCGTGGTGAATGTGGCGTCATGAGGGAGAATTGTTCATCATTGTGATTTTGAGGCACTGCTATTTTTGATAATCTTTTCCTTTTGCCAGTTTTATTCTGAATGAACTTATCATCGAAATGTGTAATACATAGGTATCTATTCCGCAGTTCCTGATGATTAAGGTGAGCTATCGTCATGTTTCCTAAAATCAAAAACAATGTTATGGCCACATTTTAGATAATGGTTGAGCTACTGTTTTTCAGATAACAACATTTAAAAAACTATTTGGAGTACCCGTTATAGACGTTAGAATTATATTATCCATGGCTGTAGTTAGTACATACTTTATTTTAGAGAGCCTTTATCAACAATACTTTAATGTTACACTATATGTATTTGATCATGTTAGGTACTCCTATGTTAATTAGTTTGTGCAATGAATATTGAAATTGACAATCTGTTTAGGTGCGACTTCAGGCGACGTTTAACACCAGTGGTTATAAAATTTAATGTATTTCGTCATTTGATTTTTATTTTTAGTATTTCAAAAGTGAGCACATAATAATTTAGGCAGTAGATACACTTACCACAATTGCTCAACCAAACTGCCAAACGACTTGCAGGTCCAGTTGGAAACCGAAACATTGAGAAATCTTTCGATGTATTGTTACACTTGAAATATGAGCACTTGGTGGGAGGCATAATGAATGCACTTTGTAAAATTCTGGGGTTAAATCAAAATCCGTTTTCACTAGCATAGGTCGTCTTATGTGCAAGATTCGTTGTTGTCCAGTATCCAGGGTCCAGGTCTAGTCATAGGGAGGTGTCCTTTCCAAAATCCGTAATTCAAAGCCAAGTCGGTTAGAAGAAAACAAAAACGCGTTCGAAGCAAATAAACTAAGAAACAATATCAACAACTGGGACTGGGAGTCAGACAGACGTGACGGAAACAGAATTTACAGAATTGACTTTGACAGACAGAGTAACTACCTACTTTTAAAACGTTTCGTCACAGATAATATAATACTTCGGTTTCGTGTAATGTAGGGTTCATTAAAATGAGATAAATACGTAATTATTTACCATAAACATGTTCAAAGATTTCTTATATTTCTATGAACAGTAATATATAAATTTTTTATTGTTTGAATTTACTTAAAATCAGTAACGATTATACTTACATTGTATGTGATAATTGAGTAAAACGCCATCTATTGCAAACAAGTCTAATCAAAATGATTATCGGATCGCTACTGACAGCTCTACTTTATCATTTTAATGGGTTCGGATGAAAGTAGTCTTCATTTATATTTTTTGTCGTAATTACGTGATTTATGAGTGTAAATAGATAAATCAGCATTAGACAAGGAACTTTTGATTTTTACTAATCTTATTTCGGCCGAAATCCACCGTTTAGCGCATTTTAGTGATTGTTAATATCATTACTGTTACCTATGCTGCCATCTATTGATTTTTTTCAAGACTAATTCTAAGTTGTTCAAGTTGAGACCCCATGGTATAGGTATTATGTCGATCAAATCAATTTTTGAATTTTCTATCACCAGTTATCGTTGGTAACGGCTGTCATTTGTGGATCTTTGACAGGCGTTACATGTAGTCAGAGGCCCAAAAAGTCTGACACCCAGTCTTACCAGGGATATTACCTGGGTACAGTACTAACTGGGTTGTTTTTTGTTTTGTTTTTTTTTTTTTATATTACAATATGGGCCTGCTCTTGACCTCGATCACGCCTGATGGAAAGCGATGGATGAGATCTATGATGGAACGAGCGTGCCCAGAAGATGACTGTTCACTCTTGCTTTGAAGGCAGGCGGGTTAAATGTGGGTGGGAACACCAAATGTCAAGTCAACCATGAAATTGACTGAAATTGCCAACACGCAGTAAACAAATTTGCTCACTCATACACTATTTGAGTAGGAGCAACTATTATGTATTCTGTGGTAGGAGCCTTTTTACAACCCCGCAGCTACAATAGGGTATTTCACTCTATAAGAGAAAAAAATTAAAAATATTTTATTGAGATAGCTTAGGCAAAAAGCAGCCGGAAAACGTTAGTTTTAGTTCATAAAGTATCAAAGTAAATTTTAAAATTAAATTCAAAGGTTTCAGCTTTTTCCTCTTTAATCTGTTTCCTAACAAATCCAATATAGTAGTCGCCATGTTATTACGTCATACGGCTATGTAAACATAGAAGTGCCAATTTCAAATATCACTGCTTTTGTTTACACAGCCAACTGACGTCATGACCACAAAGCAATATGGCGTCCACGCGTGCAGCGTTTTCGTCAAATTACGCGCGAAATTTGAAAATGCTAAATTTAAATGCATTTTTTTGGCACTAACGATTGAATAAAATTTTTGTGAATTTTGTAGGACACTTTTCAAAAATGGGTGTAATACCCTATTAAAAATAACATTTTCAAACACCCTTCTCCAAAAATAAAACACTAATTAAACTAGAAACAAAATGGCGTAGGTTGAATAAATGTAAAATATGACGGAGACAACGATGTTGATTTTAGTCAGACGTTTGGAAAGATGTCGCCGGGATGAATATGAAATGGTAAGCATACTTTATCATGGAACAACGTACCAGAGGTAACGGCAAATACGGTGCGAGTTCTGAGAAAATGGCGGAATGTCTGAAAATATTGTATTTCATCATAATTATATCAGACATTCCGCCATTTTCTATGGTATAATTTTATATTGTAACCAGCTGTAGCAGCGTTGCCAGATTTTTTTTGTCAAGTCGGGACTCTGGAACTTTTTGAGTGAAAAAAGCGGGATTCTTTCGTCGAAAGCGGGACATAGTAAAAAAACCTATATAATCAGACGTTTTTAAATATTACTCTTTTTATTTGAGTTCAAATTACGTTCACGTGACAATAGATAGCAAAAATAGCCATAGAAAATGTATTTTACTAACAATATGAGATTTTAAATCAGATTTACCCTATCGTTAAAATAGTTGAGTCTTAGTCGTCTTATGATTTAAAAAAAACTAAAATCAAAATCTATCTAATCGTACTGTATTTCGTGAGGCGATGTTTTCCTAATTTGACTTTCTTCTTGGGTGTAATGTTTTCCGGTTCCGAGCAATCCGAAACATCACTATCGATTTCATTACTTTCAGTCATCTATAAAAGATTCTAGTAAGTAAATTCCAGTCATTTACGAACATAACACCTCCTCCCCGCCTCTCAGCACGCTGCACGCACGGTCGAGTTATCCCCGAAAAGCGGGACTAAGCCTGTCCCGCGCGGGACATTAAATTTTGATTGAAAAAGCGGGACAGTCCTGCCAAAAGCGGGACGTCTGGCAACGCTGAGCTGTACCCTCTTTCTTTCTAGAACTGACACAATTTCTAGAAACTTCCATAGGGTGGACATTTTTATCAGCGACAATCATCTCATCTTCATGCCCTAGTCCCATGTTAGTTACCTACTTGTGGTCGGCGCAACACGTTTTATTCTTCAATTCTCCCCTGTCAACCGTCACGTCTCATTTACTCGTATTGTTTTCGACAATGATAGTGGGCTTCAGTTTAGGTATGCCAATCCTGTTGACGGAGTCGTAGAAATACAAAGCGCTTTGAAAGCGACCTGTAAAGCCCGCTGGATATTGCTATGTTGACAGAGTCGTTGTAGAAATACAAAGCACTTTGAAAGCAATGTGTAAATCCCGCTGGATATTGCTATGTTGACAGAGTCGTTGTAGAAATACAAAGCGCTTTGAAAGCAATGTGTAAAGCCCGCTGGATATTGCTATGTTGACATAGTCGTTGTAGAAATACAAAGCGCTTTGAAAGCAATGTGTAAAGCCCGCTGGATATTGCTATGTTGACAGAGTCGTTGTAGAAATACAAAGCGCTTTGAAAGCAATGTGTAAAGCCCGCTGGATATTGCTATGTTGACATAGTCGTTGTAGAAATGCAAAGCGCTTTGAAAGCAATTTGTAAAGCCCGCTGGATATTGCTATCTATATTCTAGTCAGGTATATGTCCAGCAGGGAACTGAGGTGTTGATCTATCTCCGTGTTCCTCCAGAATTGCCTCAATGACTAGTTCTGTCTTGCATTACTTAATTGATAGCCTGCAATAGGGATGATTCCTGACAAAAAAAATAGTTTAGTCCGTCAGTTAGATTATCGAAAAATATTGGATACGTGTTTTTTGTTTTAACAAATTAATAAAAATTGACGAAGATAAAACGTATCAATCAAAGATGCTGTTGATGCTGGCGTCACTTTCCGGTAAAAAATGTACTTACTCAAATGTTACGTCACACGAGTTTTCGACGTACTGTATCGTCTTCATTTTTCGTTCACGTGAAAAATGAAAAAAATATATGTGTCCAGTATTTTTTGGTAATCTATCTGACGGACTAATAGACTTTTTTGTCATCTAACCTATCCTGTGTCTGATATATGCGTAAGCTATTCAGGTCTATCTAATTCTAGGTCTAAGCTCAACTAAAGACAGAATCCCCCGCTACCACCTGTCATCCACGCTACATCCTTACACGAGGAACAGTCGGCCAAAACAGCAGTGGGAGAGGATTGTATTTTTTTCATCAAATTTGCGCATAGAATACTAAATGAAGGCGTATGATGAGCGGGCACGAAGCAGATAGGAGACAGAAGTTCCAGTCTTACCAAGGGGTATCGTAATACCCAGTACTAATTTGTTTGTAGAGGTCAGATAGGCAGTCGCTCCATGTAAAATACAGGTTTTCAGCTGCTTCCGGTTAGACTGGAAGCCGACCCCAACAGTTTCGGAAAAGACTAGGCAGATGATGAGTGCAAGCACACTCGCAACTGTCTTTTGTTTTTACATTCTCGCTTCCCATAGCACTCGCACGCGCATTCCGTTGTGTAATTTATTTCATCACCACTGCTGTCAAAAACGGTGAAGGAAAACATCGTGAGGAAACTCGCGACATGTCCTAGGACCAAAAATTCGAAGACATGAGACATCTACTAACACGCACTGGGCCCCCGCGTGTTGGATTATAGGTATAGAATAACCCATTCCCTCTCATAGGGAGAAGGCCGTGTGTCCCAGCAGTGGGAACATTACAGGCTGATTATGCTTGGAGCCATCTAACATCTACCCAATCGGGTCCGGGGGTCAATCCGCGATCATGGCGCTTGCAACAGCGTCGAAATATCGGGAGCTCAAAACTATTAAAAATCACGGAAGATATCCCGTAAGTGACAATATAAGCACCCCTAGCCAAGTTACAAACGTTTCGTATCGATTCTCTTTTTACAATTGTAAACGCCTCGGCGTAAGCGATTGTAGAAAGCGCTAAATTGGTAGCCAAGTTGACACGACTGAGTCGATCGCTCGTTCTCTAATGTCTGTAGAAAAAAAACTATAGTTTAGCGATCAACATTGTAGAAACGATAACATTCTATTTTATCATTTTGAACGATGTAAACTTGTCGACGAATTTTCTATACGTTTGTGTTGATCACGTGATTTAACGTTGAGACGATGTCATTCCCATTCATTTGAATAGTTTTTTACTAGTGTTAACGATTGTAGATTGTCAACTTGGCTAGGGGTGAAGTTTAGTTTTAAACGGTGAAAGCTTAAAACAGTGTATGAAAAACTAATCATGATGTCTGAACGAAGCAAACCTTTGCTATCTTTCTATTGTATGACCCGGGGTTGTCTTGTCTCTTGAGGGGTGAGCAGTCAATGCGGTTAAATGACGGAGGAATGGCCCGGGAGAGTAAGATCAGGCTTAAAATTTGATGATTTTGAAGTTAGAATTGATTGAAAAAGCTCCTGTGTTCCCCAAAATTAATAGTAAACTCAACAACAGCCCATAACGTCCACTGCTGGACATAAGCCTCTCCCATGAGGAATTTGCCGTAATCTCCACGTTTGGCAGGCGGATTGGAGATCGCAGTGATGAAAGACTAAAAGAAAACGCTGCTGCCCATTCTCTGGTCTACGGAGGCGCAAGGTGTTCTGCCTCAGACATTAGTCGCCTTATACGACACCCGTGAGTGTAATGGGTTGGTTATATTCTACTCTGCCGGATACCACACGGCTCATGAAACTCAAGTTTCATGTAATTAAGTGCGAGTTTATTGAAATGCTGACACCCTCGGTTCTTTGAATTTACTTGTGGCAGAGCTATTGCACTCCGTGTGTAGGCATGAGATAATTACCTACCGCTTCGCGCATATTGAATAGGTATGCAAGCTCTCTTGGGCTGTCGCGCTCCAGCCCGCGTTATTTTTTCGCACTCTTTTGACCTTGCGTCGCGTACCTACCTACTCGTACTTCGTGTTTGTTAACTGACTGATTTATTGATCATTAATAATTATTAGTGAAAATGACAAGCCGGATAAACCTTTGCTGTTAATAAATGTAGAAAAAATGTCTTTTATATATAAATTTCACTGCTCCATGTCTATGCTTCCCATCAGAGTTTATTTTAAAATTACCTATTTGTTAGATTTCGAATTTATGCTGCTATTAAATTTAATAAGTAATCGTAATTTTAGAGAAGGCAAGATAAACCTATATGAGACATTATAATAGAGTAGGTAAAACAATTGTAATTATAAAGTTTTATTTAACATTTAAATAATAATACATTAAAATACAAAAATGTTGGTAGTATTTTATTTTGAGTACTTGAGGCAACCCTACCGACTGACCATTAAGCAGTAAGACGCCGAATAACATACGCTAACGCGTGGCGTCAAGGCACAATTTAGATCGAACGGGCCCAGTTTAGGTATTTATAACGTCGGCTTTCTTCAAGATCAAAGGAGTGCAACTTCTGTACGCTTATCTATTCTGTGCTTGTGGATAGTACATACTGGTACATACCTATATGAACACCGCCTAATCTGAGGATCGTAACTGCAAGATCCATTTCATATCATAAGAGCAGATTGTTACTTGTCGTGATTTTGCAAAAAACTTCTACTGTAACTTACGAAGTTGCGACTTTGCAAAGTTACATTTTACTTTGTCTAATTTTGACATACGTTCTCAATATTCGCTAGAAAGGAAATGACGTCATCGCTTATTACACTAACGCATAATAATCAGATGCATAGTCACTATTTGTAATGCAATACGATACTCATTGATTATCTTGATAACGGTAAAGTATGTTTTCAAAGTGTGTTTAGTCTCGTTTAAAAAAGTACAGTCAGCCCATATGGCGTGGTGACGAAAAAATGGGCCAGTCGATAAAGTGGTAGGTCGGCTGACAGCCCAGAGAGTGCCGGACATAAGTAAGTAAAATTTCATTGCATGCAAGATAATAATAATATACAGAAAAGTTCTAACATGTTAAGCCGCATATTGTGGCGTACAAATTGGTAGGAAGAGATGGTGCATAAACCGTGATAATATTCATCAAAATTACGTTATAGAAATTATGTAGGTACTTATTAAATCATCATTATTCATTAAAGATTAGGTATAATTACAATTCAGCAAGTATAATTATTTACTTAGATAAAATTAAATGTCAAAGTAGTCATTAAATACATTAGTCAATAAAAATATGAATACAATACAATACCACTAATACAAAACTATCATTAAAATGTCAACACCAAATTACAATACAACAACTTACAATAACATGTCAAAAAATACAACATTGTCATCTCAAGAACGAAGAAACTTGTCCTCTTTCATAAACTCTGCTATACTGTGCTCTTTCAGTAAGTAAACTCTTCAATTTATTTTAAGAGCAGATTTAATTATCGACTCAGAACGAAGAAACTTGTCCTCTTTCATAAACTCTGCTATACTGTGCTCTTTCAGTAAGTAAACTCTTCAATTTATTTTTAAGAGCAGATTTAATTATCGACTCCATAGAGAGAATACTAGCTTATATTGGAAGACCACGTGGAGTTCGATAATTGTCCCACGTGATCATACTACCGAGATAAAAAGCCTATGTGTTAATCCAGGTTATAAACTATCTGTGTGCTAAATTTCATGCAAATCCGTTCAGCCGTTTGAGCGTGAAGGAGTACCGAACATACACACACACAAACTTTAGCCTTTATAATATTAGTGTGAAGTGTGATGTTTAGGCACCCAACAACTTTGCTCTTTCGCAATCTGATGGGTGCTAGGGTAGTAGAATCCACCAACCGACCCTCGCACCGCATGGAGGTTTACAACCCAGCCCTTTTACAGAAAAGAGGTCTATATCCCAGCAATAGGGACTTGGGCAAGCAGAAGGCACATGAGATATGTCAAATTATGTTTCTAGTTAGCCTGAAACAGCTGTAACAGTTTTTTAACGTACGTGTCTCCGCTCATGAGCTCATGGCTAAATAATAACAGCCGCTCGGGTCGATCTTTAGGTTAAGCCGTGCTTGTCTAGGTTGGTCCGTGGATGGCTGAACACCCATTACATACTGAGTTTCCTCCGTGCCTCGGAAAGCACGTTAAGCAGTTGGTCCTAGCTGTCATTTGTAGATCTTTGGCAGTCGTTACAGGTAGTCAAGTTTGACAACTAGTCATAACAAGGGGTATCGTATTACCCAGCATTAACTAGGTTGGGGAGACAGGCAGTCGCTCCATGTAAAATCCAGGTATTCAGCTGCATCCGGTCAGACTGGAAGCCGACCCCAATATAGTTGCGAAAATGCTCGGCAGATGATGATGTCTCCGCTCACTGGCGAACGCTATAAAGATAGACTCAAGCTGTGGCGTGACAGTGATTCCCTATCCAACCTATTTGTGCCACTTGCTGAAAATCTCCCACCTGAACTCGAGTTGCCATGGCTGCTGACCTGGTCTTTGTATAGACTCCGGACATAGGTTGGCCGAAGCAAGGAACACCTGTTCAGGTGGAGATTCATAGATGACTGCCCTGCAGTGGCGAAGTATACATACGACTCGATTCCTACCGGATTCCCTTTGAAAAATGGCACGGTCTGTATTCTATAGACAAATAATATAATCACATTAAATTAAAGATATTTGCTCGGCGTACCTCTTTTTTTTATTTATTTGGGACAAGCCCCACACTATTCACAAACCACTAACTACCACCAGAAAAGCGCCGAGATAATGAAGCTCGACGAAGTCCCAGAGAATAAATTTAACTGTCTTGGATCCCGCAATGAAATTAATCAGAAAAGTATAGTGGAGGAGTAGGAAAAAAACGTAATTTCCACTTTCCTCCATATCAGCAGGAGACAGAACGAAACAAGGCCAATAGGCGCAAAGGGACGTTTACAACTGGGATAGGCCCAGTTGCCTAGCACCACAGATAAATATTAACATTAATGGGTCCTAAGTTCTGAGCTGTTATATTTGATTCCAATAATAGGTATGGCAAAAACGCTTGACCGCCCGGAATTTTGTTCTAGATTCTACAAGGGTTACCTCTTACAAAAATTGACCCTTTGCTACTGCTGCCATGAAATGTAAATGTGGTGTTGCCCCACAAACGATGGGACACCTTGATATCGTGTCCTGCCTTCACATCACAGGAGCTGACTGACGCTACCGAAAGAACGAAACTTCTCGTCAAATGGGCTGACTCAATAGGGTATTACACCCATTTTTGAAAAGTGTCTCAATTAGATTCTATAGTGCTAATGAACCACTACAAAATTCACAAAAAAATATTCAATCGTTAAGTGCCATAAAAATGCATTTAAATTTAGCATTTTCAAATTTCGCGCGTAATTTGACGAAAACACTACACGCGTGGACGCCATATTGCTCTGTGGTCATGACGTCAGTTGGCTGTGTAAACCACTGACGTATAAATCATATGGACTTGAAATGTTTGACTATAGAAAATACAGTTAGACAAATATGAGGCATATCGACACCGAAATCATAAAAATACTGTTATCTCTTTTTAACTTTTAGAATTTTGCATAAGTGAAAAAGGTTAACAGTGTTTTTGACAGTTACTGTAATAGCAAACCTTCATTCCTAGCGTCATTGAAATACCTATTTGCGGCCGGGTCGCCATTTTATTTTCCCGCTGTTTGGCTATTGCTATCTTTTTCTCTCTACTATAACGGGAAAGAGACGGACGTAAATTAGAGCTGTCACATTTAATTGAACTAATATTGTCGATGTCGACTAAAAACACGATGAAGCGCAAGGCATAAACACATACACTGCCCTTTTAGTAAAAAATGGCGATTCTCTAATTTTAGATTATTTACTGAACCAGAGAATCGGCAGCAATATCATCCAAACTAAACATGCAAAATGTTAGCTTAATCAAAAACCGAGAAGTGGGTCAAAAATAACTTTTAAGATTTGCTTACATAGTATATTGTTAGTTATAAACAAGTGAAGCTAAGAAAAGTGTATTAAAAATACTTATCCGTTGATATTGGACCCGTGACGACGTGAAAACATTCTCACAATCTTTTATCTAACATCGATTGTAGAGAAATATCGATATGGGCTACCCTATTAGCCGCCATTTTATTTTCCCTCTTTAATGTAGGTATGTCCACGTTTTTCTTGTAGGTATGCCAAGTCCATAGGATTTATACGTCAGTGGTGTAAACAAATGCAGTGATATTTGAAGTTGACAGTTGACACTTCTATGTTTACATAGCCGTATGACGTAATAACATGGCGACTACACTATATTGGTGTTATGAAACAGATTTAAAAAGCTGAAACCTTTGAATTGAATTTTAAAATTTAGTTTGTTATTTTATGAACTAAAACTAACGTTTTCCGACTGCTTTTTGCCTTAGCTATCTCGATAATATATTTTTAGAATTTTTCTCATATAGAGTAAAATACCCTATTGAAGCTCGGCCATCAGATGGGCCAAAAGAAACTCAAATCTTTTCCTATAAAATTTCTTTGAACCAACTCTCACTTGAAGCATTCCTAAACAATCTAAAACGGATATGTTTAAATAAAACTGTTTATAATAACAGAAAGTAAACGGCCAGTGTTTACATTACTTAAGTGCTCAGGAATCGAATCCTGTACTCGACTAGTGTAGAGTTAGACGATTACTTCGTGGTAAACAGTTTCTTAGGAGAGTGATTCAAACATTGTATGGTGTTTTTCTCAGTAAACGTTTAGTACTAAATATAGACCGCGTGCTTTAGCTATATGATACCGTCTCTGTCTTGCACTTGAAGTTTGACACCTGAGCGATAGCGACAGGAATAACACTTCGCCATAGTTTGTATTATGTGACGTTTATAAATCTTAGCCAGTTCCATGGTTTAATAACAAACATGCACAATAGGGATGATTCCGGACTAAAAAAATAAAATTCTGTTTAATCCGTCAGTTAGATTATCGAAAAATATTATTGAATACTTGTTTTTGTTTTATCAAATTAATAAAAATTTAAGAAGATAAAACGCGTCAAAGATCATGAGTAGGGTCTTGTGACGTCACTTTCCGGTAAAAAATGTACTCAAATGTGACGTCACACAAGTTTTCGATGCACTGTATCATCTTACTTTGAGAGGAGCTCGTGGCTAAACAATAACAGCCGCCCGGGTCGATCTTAAGGTTAAGCCGTGCTTGCCTAGGTTGGTCTGTGGATGGGTGACCACCCTTACGTACCGAGTTTCCTCCGTGCCTCGGATAGCACGTTAAGCTGTTGGTCCCGGCTGTCATTTGTCCATCTTTGACAGTCGTTACAGGTAGTCAGTGGCCCAAAAAGTCTGACAACCAGTCTTACTAAAGTGGTATCGTATTACCCAGTATGAACTGGGTTGTGCAGGTCAGATAGGCAGTCGCTCCATGTAAAATACTGGTACTCAGCTGCATCCGGTTAGACTGGAAGGCGACCTCAAAATAGTTGGGAAAAGGCTAGGCATATGAGATGTATCGTCTTAATTTGTTTTTGACGTGAAAAAAGAAAAAAATTGTGTCCTACTTTTTTGAAAATCTATCTGACGGACTAATTAGATTTTTTTTTGTCATCTACCTTTTTATCAGCAACGTTAAGCAGGGGTTGTCAAGGTCAGGTTTGCAGATGAGACGGCAAACATTGAGGATTCCTGATTTTTGGAGTGTATCAATACTCTGCATGCAGTCTCGTAGTGGCGTTATAATACGGTGCATTATTAGAGCACATGAAAGAGCAGCGCACCACAGCTCTCGACAACTACCCTAAAAAGCCATCGAATCCGGATCGAACCGAAATCGGCTAGATGGCGTCATCATCATGATATGTTTAACCGGGACTGTATCATGTACATGGTGCCATTCAACAACAACAACAACAGCCCATAACGTCCACTGCTGGACATAAGACTCTCCCGTGATGATGGGAGGAATTTGCCGTAATCTCCACGCTTGGCAGGCGGATTGGAGATCGCAGTGATGAAAGACTGACAGAAAACGCTGCTGCCCATTCTCTGGTCTACGGAGGCGCAAGGTGTTCTGCCTCAGACATTAGTCGCCTTATACGACACCCGTCAGTGTAATGGGTTGGTTCTATTCTACTCTGCCGGATACCACACGGCCATGGTGTCATTCGCTGATACACAACATTGATACGGCCGCGGTCGTCTTCAAAGAATCAATATCACACTTCTAGCCTGGTTTCCGCACAAATTCTACTTTTAGATTTGCTTCATCATCATTCTCCCCCCTTTATCCCAATTCATTTGTGGTCGGCGCATCATGTCTTCTTCTTCCATACTTCTCTATTACTCGTCATCTCATCCTGCAGGCCTAGCCAAGTTACAAACGTTTCATATCGATTCTCTTTCTGCAATCGTAAAGGCCTCGGCGTAAGCGATTGTAGAAAGCGCTAAATTGGAAGCTAAGTTGACACGCCCGAGGCGATCGCTCGTTCTCTAATGTCTGTAGAAAAAACCTACACTTTAGTCTATGGTGAGCGTTCCTACCAAAGAGTATAGCGGTCTGCATTGTAGAAACGATAACATTCTATTCTATTCTATCATTTTGAACGATGTCAACTTGTCTACGAATTTTCTATTCGTTTGTGTTGATCACGTGATTTAACGTTGAAATGATGTCATTCCCATACATTTGATTCGTTTTCTACTAGCGTTAACGATTGTAGATTGTCAACTTGGCTAACCCCGGACCTCTTTTCTTGCCATTATCATTCTTTACACAGTCGATCCATCGTTTCTTTGGTCTAGATTTGCTTCATACAAAGTATTATTCCTTATCCATGTCTAAACAAGCCAACAGCGTCTAAACATTAGTTAGATCTCAGACCTACCTATGTATCTACACGTGTACATATACGTAGGTAATTCTGCGCTAGCTACCTTCTCTCTAGTTCCCAGTCGCTCCGGTCCCAGGTAATATATTCAGCCGGCACGCATCACGTTTATAACGGCATGTCAAAATAAATAAACTTGTGTCTGAAACACCGCACTACGGTAGGGTTGATAATGAACTGAAATGGATGATAATATAGATAATAGGAAATTATTAAACACATGATTAAACTGTTTCTTTTGTGTCACAACAGTGTATTTTAACCTATTTCGGCGTCATAATGCGAAGGGGAGATAGCCGCCTTGAAAAGCTGGTTATTGTTGTTAATACCGAAGGCCAGAGAGCACGGTGGTCCGACCAAGTAAAAGAGGCTTCGTCCTCAAGCAAATTTCAGCAGGTGATCATGGCAACATTGGGCCGGAGTCGATGGAGGCAGATTGTCCGTTTAAAGGGGTCCAGTGACCACGATCCTTAGTAATGAGGGACCGATTGAAGAAGAGAGAGATAAGTTCTGTAGCTCATCTGTCTTTTTCTCTGCACACCCTTGCTTCTCTGACCCTTTTTTCTAGTCCTGTAGCGTAGCTAGCAACCCTAGCACAAAAGAGATCGGTACAGTACATAAGTTATTTCATTACCCGAACGTGTTCTTCGTACAATATTGATGTCTTACTAAACATCTTTGAAGGCATATAGATGTCCTGGGTTACGGTCTACGGCTGTTTTATGATCTGCGTAGGATCCCTGGGTAGACTTAGTGCCTATTCTACCTGACATATAGCCGCTGAATGAGACTTTGCTTGGGTATGGGGATAACGGTTAAGGATAACATTTATTTTACTCAAGACTGTTGACATACGTAGATTTTTGACAGTCGTTACGGGCAGTCAGAAGTTTGAAAGACTGACAACTGATCGTAGTCTTACCAAGGGTTATCATGTAGCTAAGTTGCAGAGTCGGTTTATAGAAATTACGGGTGTTTAATTGCATCCGTTAGACCAGTGATTCCCAAAGTGGTCCAGGTGGACCCCCAGGGGTCTACGGAAGACTTGACGGGGGTCTACGTTGAAGTGAAAACAAAATCGAGGTTCACAAGTTGTATGTGGGGCCCACGAGAATTTTCTAGTTTCGATAGTAAAGAGCAGAAATGTTAGCTTGAAAAAAAAAACAATTTTTCGGTACCTAGGTGAAAAATGGTCGTATTGACACATAAAAAAAAACATTTTAAAGCTTTTAAGAGTCAAACTTTCAGATTTTTTGGGGAAAAAATAAGCTACGGTTGATACGGTTCTCATGCAGTCCTAACAGATAGCGTGAAAAAATAATATAGCAGCAAGGGGGTCCATCGAAATAAAAAGAAATATAAAGTGGTCCATGAGAAAAATAAGTTTGGGAATCTCTGCGTTAGACTAAGTCAATCTAAACAAAAATTGAAAATTAAGATCAAAAATTCAGAACCAACATATTAATCAATGTCCTTCAGTGCCTAAATTGTTAATGTATCACTTCTTATCTGCTTAAACCGTGGCTGTGATTACCTCAATGCGTTGTATCAGCATGTGCTCAGTTTTTTCTGCAGTAGGGTGCAGTGTATGGCTGTTTCACCCCATTAATCGTTTATTTTTTGCTCTTCGTAACACACACTGATTTTTCTAGCACCCCTGCAGTTCCAAAGTCAAAACGTCGGCCGTCTCTACCCACGTAACGTGTTCCTACACATAAACATACACGCAGGCCTATCCGAAGTTCGCACATACATCTCTGTCGAGCAAAAAACTTGTGCTACCGAACTTCTAACGGTCGTGAAGTTCGCAATAATAATGTAGTTTTGTTGTGTCGTATTCGTAAAGGGTTGGTGGGAAATATAGCCTGGTTTTGTGGAGGGTACGTGGGTAAGAAGTCCGTGAAAACGAAAGTGGTAGTTATTGGTAATTTTGGGGCTTGTACAATAACTGTAGTAAAGATTTCTGTTACTCTTTCTCCAAGGTTGGCAATAGCGTCCGACTGAAGCTTCGGTTTTAAATATAATGATAAATGATGTTTATTTTGCAAATAGGTTTTTGCAAACACTTTTACACGACATTTTTTTTTAAACTAGATGGGGCCGGTGTTTCGTACCTGACTACTCTGAAAAGAAACAGCCGAAACAAACTCTTTAAAAGTTCTTTTAAAGTCCATACATAATCTGGCTCAATTCACATGAGAACTATGCAGATTAGTGTCTGAGATGGTCTTTTGAAGAAAGAACCACACAAAACTTGGTCAAACGCTCGGTTTCCGGAAAAATAGGCTGAAGGATGCCAGCAAAGTGCGAAATTAAATTAAATATTACGAATGCGCGAGTCAATGTGGCGACACTTGGGGGAGGCCTATGTCCAGTAGTCTTATGAATGATGAATACGCAAGAACGTCATGGAAGAGGTTTGCCACAGCCCGTATTTGGTCACCGACTAGTGTCGCACACTGTTAAAATGCCTTGTCGTAACACAATATGTCTGTCCATGATGATGCTTTTAACACGAGTGTTCGGCTGAATGCGGTCGCCGAATCCGGTAAACCGACAAGTTAAAGGAATTCGGTCGCCGTATTCGGTTATCGGACTAAGGGACTTGCCAGAGGCCAACCCGCCTGCCAAGCGTGGCGATTACGGCAACCCCCCCCCCCCCAAAACCCCCCCTCCTTGGGGGAGGCCTGTGTCCAGCAGTGGACGTCTTTCGGCTGATATGATGATGATGATTCGGTTACCGACTTAATCTAAACATGCCATAAGGATTTCATATGTATGCCATTCGTATACATGTTTAGACTACCACCACTACTGCTGCATCATGCTGAGTAACTAGCACCTTCTCCACGGCATGAGCTTCCTATACTCTTACAGTTTAAGCCAAAATAACTAACTCCATCAGAAAGGTCATTCTCCAACCATTATCATCTGCTTGCCTTTTTCCAACTATGTTGGGGCCGCTTCCAATCTAACCGGATGCAGCTGAATACCAGAATTTTGCTTGGAGCGACTGCCTATCTGACCTCTACAACCCAGTTAGTTCATTCTCTAACCAACATCGAAATAGAATCCAGGCTTCTAGGCCACGAAAATGTTTTGGCTTAAAAGTAGCGCCACCAGTAATCAGTGCATGCTAATACATATTTCCGCGGCGACATAATGACCCCGGGGTAATGGAATTAACCTCAACCGCCGGAGAAGCCCTAACCGCTAGGCCACAAGCTACAGGTTCAAGCGACACATCCAAATGAAAGTCGCTTAGAGCACGATTGCCACGAGACTTGCTGAACGACGAGGACGGTGTTCTCGCGGCGGAAACAAGTAACGTCCGCCGGTGTCGCTTGACGTAACTCGAGTTGTAAGTGGCATCACTCGCATCTGCTGTGAACGGGTAGTTAACCTCAACTGCTGGTTAGACACTGCACACACTTTTTGTGACAGCGGTTGTCCAGAAAATGTTAAAAGTAGGACGTATTTGGAGCATGCCACGGAACTGGCGGAACAATGGCGACGGTGCTTTCACGAAGGAGATAAGCGACAAAACGCATGTGTCGCTTGCCACAATTCGCATCGCCTAAGGTCGTGTACGAGACCTTATCTTCAACCACTGGGGAAGCCCAAAGTTGACAGAAATTTTAAAACAGGGAGATACGACACTTAAATGGAGTGGACACGCGACGGCCATTGTGGTTCGGCGAAAAACACTTGTCACTTTACGAGCTAAATACGTTGAATAGTTGATGGGTTTTTTGCGGTTAGACGAAAAACTACTAAAAGAGTTGGTTGTTGAGTGTTTTTTTTATAAATATGCTGACTTGCGAGGTGTTGTAGGTGGTTTATTTATTTATTTAGTACAATATAAACCATTAACACTAAATTAAATACCTAATCTTTTTACTCGGTCTTCTCGCAGAACCACACACATTCTAACAATATCGTCTTCCATTCATCAGCAAACAAGTCCAATCCAGGGTTGGTCTCGTGGAGACCCTGGATTGATTGATTGGTGGTTCACGAGTGGCGTAGCTTGGGAGAGGCATGTGTCCAGCCAGCTGCACACGACGTTAGGCAGAGTTCTTCTTCATTCTATTTGAGATGTAGTAGTTGTAAGGTATATAATAAGGTATCTTTATTCCAATATAGTCAGTGTATTCTCGAACATCATTCGTTTCATTTGTCTCCTAAACACCCGACCTTACATATTGACGACCATGTGGATATTTTTTTTTGTCTGGCAGTTTGTGTACTATAAGCGAACTACCCAAATGTCCTTTCTTTGGTATTGTTCGTCGTGTCTTTGAGTTCCTTGAGTTACGAGTCGAGCTACACGATAACTAACAAGGAAGAATAGGAAACAACGGATTCGAACCGGGCACCCAGCTTCTGAGTTTCATAGACGTAACGTGGGACATGTTGGTCTAACGTATTTTAAATTATATGAAGTTCTGTGTTCTTTAGAGTTTGAATGGGGAATAGTGAAGAAACTAACAGTGTATTGGATGAAAATGAAATAGTTATAGTAACAGGGGTAACAAATTGTGAAAATCCAATAATTGTATGTTTTTTTTTGTCTTTTCAGGTAAGTTCCAGCCAGACTCTCCACTAAATAACAACTAAAGACGAAGGTAAAAATCTGACTAGGTATTCTAAGTATTCGAGGAGAAAACCCTGTAGAGTTTGTTTGTTTGACGCGGTTAATCTCCAGAACCACAAGTAGGATTAGATTTTTTTTTGTCAATTTGATAGCCCAGTTCTTGAGGAAAATTACAGGCTATTTAACAAAAGCTGAGACCCATAAGAGCCGAGCAAAAAGAGAAACAGCGGACGGAACTGCGGGACTCACCTTGAGTGTAATGTACAGAAGCTAGCACGTATCAGTCTACCCGAAAATGACAAATTTTCCCAATCCACCTCGAACTTATAGCGCGATAGAGTTGAAAGTCTAATAAAGAAATTTGGCAGATTGTAGGTTGTGGCTGGCATCCTGTACACACGGCGACACATTAAGGTATATTACATTTCCAGTGTAACATGGTCTCACTTTGTATTGATTTCCCGTACAGTGAGAGATATACACTCAGGGTTAGTTTTTAATGACCGGCTCATCATCATCATCATCATCTGCCTAGCCTTTTCCCAACTATGTTGGGGTCGGCTTCCAGTCTAACCGGATGCAGCTGAATACCAGTATTTTACATGGAGCGACTGCCTATCTGACCTCTACAACCCAGTTCATA
The DNA here is from genome assembly GCA_905147715.2 of Xestia xanthographa. Classification (NCBI taxonomy): domain Eukaryota; kingdom Metazoa; phylum Arthropoda; class Insecta; order Lepidoptera; family Noctuidae; genus Xestia; species Xestia xanthographa. The sequence continues at coordinate 12,711,018 of LR990667.1, read as the reverse complement.
CTGGGTAATACGATACCACTTTGGTCAGACTGGTTGTCAGACTTTTTGGGTCACTGACTACCTGTAACGACTATCAAAGATCTAAAAATGACAGCCGGGACCAACAGCTTAACGTGCTTTCCGAGGCACGGAGGAAACTCGGTATGGAAGGGTGGTCACCCATCCACAGACCAACCTAGGCAAGCACGGCTTAACCTAAAGATCGACCCGAGCGGCTGTTATTATTTAGCCACGAGCTCCTCACCGGCTATCAACAATATTTTCGACATAATGAAAAAAAAAAAAAAAGCATTCCTGTCCACCACAAAAAAGCGAACGTGTGGATACTGCAACAGCACAATTAACAGGTAACAGTTAGCACACACATCAATTTTGCGTTGCATGCACGCACACAAGTGCATTGATTCCCACTAGGTTTATGATTTAGGACATTTTTAGGACATTTTCAAATGAATGCTATTATTTTATTTTATATTTTTCGAAAATAATATTTAAAATACACTTTTGGTTTGATATTTAGATCTTAATTTTAAATTTTGGCTTATACGCTTATACTGGTTTTTGTATAGCTTGATTGGTCGTCGTGCGTTTACCATTTGAAATTTGGATTTAATTACTGAACTTAACTGCGATGACGTCAAACAATTAAATTATGTTCAGGCAAAATAACAGCAATTAGTAATTCAAGCAATTTCCTTGTATTCCTGGTAGTTAGTCATATCATAGAGTAGGGAATTAACTTGAGTCCAAGTTTAGCGGCTCTGAGTTCTAAGTTTGCTCTTTGGTTTGGAAACATAGGGATGAATGTAGTCGACAGGCACGTAAAGATTAGTAGGTACTTATTATTATCATCTGCCTAGCCTTTTCCCAATTATGTTGAGGACGGCTTCCAGTCTAACCGGAATCGGATGCAGCTGAATACCTGTATTTTACACTAGCGGACGTCACGCGGTTTCACCCGCGTAGTTCCCGTCCCCGTGGGAGTACGGGGATAAAATATAGCCTATGTTACTTAGGGTGAATGTAGCTTTCTAATGGTGAAAGAATTTTTGAAATCGGCGCAGTAGTTTTTGAGTTTATTCATTACAAACATACACACACACAAAAATGCAAATCTTTCCTCTTTATAATATTAGTGTAGATGGAGCGGCCTATCTGACCTCCACAACTCAGCTAGTACTAGGTAATACGATACCCCTTGGTAAGACTGGCTGTCAGACTTTCAGGCCACTGACATGCAACGACAGTCAAAAGATCTACAAATGACAGCCGGGACCAACGGCTTAACGTGTTTCCGAGGCGCGGAGGAAACTCGGTATGTAATGAGTGGTCACCCATCCACGGACCAACCGAGGCAAGCTCGGCTTAACCTGAAGATCGACCCGAGCGACTGTTATTATTTAGCCACGAGCTCCTCCGAGCCTATGGCAATAAATGGCAACCAACCGGGCATAAATCCAGACTCCGTGGCAGCTACTGAGAAATTCCTGATGGCAATAACTATTGGCCCGATCCGGGAATCGAACCCAGTACCTCATGCTCAGAGTTCCGATTGCGACCACTAGACCAGCGAGACAATCTGTATTGTTGTAGTCCTTACATATTCACAACGCTAGAGACGAAATAATGTTTAAAATCTTGAGGACCTTTCTAATCCGTTTCACTTAAGGCGACTACAGGAGCTAAATTAGCAACTCTTATTTGTAGTTGTTCAAACTTCGGTTGAAATCCTGTTAGAATAAAGTTCTAATCAGCTTGCACTACAAAATGCGTCAGTTACTGCGGGCTGAATAGTGCGAAATTAGTGTTTTTTTACGGTTTACAAAAAATCTAAAGATTAGTAAAAAAAAAAAAAATTAAAACACTATCATGCTAGTTGCTTGTAGAATTATTTGCCAAAAAATCAGAATGATGGCATGTATTTTAGTATGGTTTTTACTCGATAAAAGAAATTTTTAGAGATAAGTTCGTCATTTTTTTTTATCGAGTAAAATTAGTTGTTTTATGTTTTCAAAACACTATTATACTGGCATATGTCCGGGAGAATATGGCGTTACCAAGATTCGCGAGGAGACCCTGGGAACACCAAGATCCCTTGCGGACGCCCTGAGAAGACCGGGAAGTTTGATCTGCTTCTGGAGGGAGCTGAGCTGGTTGGAGTAAACGGCCACCACGGCTCACGCACAATGGTCCACTTTAAGGACTAAGTGCGGAAACCAAAACCCCATGATAGATAGATCCGGGAGAATATCATATATTTTTCTGGTTTTGTTTATTGCTGGGAATCATATGCTTTTTTAAATTATAAAACTAGCGTTTAGTTCCTGTAGTCCCCCTTAAGTGCAAGATTTTTGTGACCGTTGCATGTAGGTATAGTAATATTATTTACTTACGCGGAATTATTCCAACGAATAGCTGTAGGATAATGAAACCATTATAAATGTATATGTACTGCTTTTAGAAACGATATCCGCCCTAAAAACACGTGTACCTAACTAACGCGGGCCCTCCCAAAATATCGTCCCCTGTATCCCAAAGTTATCCGAAGACTAAATCCTGGTATCAAATTAGACATGCAAATAACATTTTGATGATCATGGTAAGCGATATACCATTGAGTTGCGCTAAGTGATTGTGGACTTAAGACCTCCCTGCCTCCCTCCCTAAGGGACCTGTGATTAGAGGTAGTTCGGAGGGAGTACCTTCGAAGATGAAGTTTGAGTTGGACGTGTTTTGAAGTTCAGAAAATTTACTTTTTTGTTGAGATTTTCTTGTAATTTTGAGGTGCATTAAAATAGCCTTTAGTAGAGGGGCTTATATGCTTACTCGAACCATTTATTTCAATTAGACAATTGAAATAAATGGTTCGAGTTAGAGTACCTACATTTCGTTTAAGCATATAAGCCCCTCTACTAAAGGCTATTTTAATTAATTTATTTTAATGCATTACAGGCACTTATGAATATCAAAAAAAAACAAAAAAGGCGAAGTTACAATCACAGTCATAAGGCATAATAACGGAAAACGAAAGGACTGGCTTTGAAATAGGCAACGACATCAGCATTATTCATAGAGAACATCTCTATGAAGAAGAATGCTCGACGCCGTTACCTCACATATCGATCAATAGGACGGTAGCCATAAGTCCAAAGCTTTTTCGGCATTCCATCCCGCAGGTCAACCTATAAACTTCTGCTTAACCGGACTATATCGCCATAAGTCCACTACAGCATTATTCGTTCTATTCTAAACCGGCGTGCACGCATTAACAGTGTGGCAGGAAGGATTAGTAATCGGACATGAAAGTAGGCCCTAATTCTTGCATCAACCAAGAATATTAAGTAACTTACCTACTGGTCATTGGTTTCATGTTTACTTGTGAATCTGAGTTATTTATGCTAAGAAAACCTAATAAAATGAAACAGTTTTAGTCAGAATATTGACATAAGTCTGCATCGAACCTTCACTTATGACGATAGCGCTCGAGTCCAAACACCTGCACTTCTGAGGACCTCAAAACGCCTCTGGTGCTGCGATTGGTGTAGCCTGAGACCTGTCACTAGTGAATCGAATTCAGGACCTCATTCTCAGCCTGCAACCTAGACCAACGAGGCAGTCAGTTATTAAACTTGCATATTATAATAAAGAGTTCTCCACGTTTTGTCAAGTCATAAAAGCCGTGCGAAGCTGGAACTAATCTCAAATCATCAATATAGTCCCATGTAACACCTACGCGAGTGAGTGATGGTGTGAAGAAGAATGGATAAAGTGAGGAATGAGTATATTAGAGGAAGTTTGAAAGTTGCGCCAGTTACAGAAAAGTTGAAAGGGAATCGACAGTCTAGGTATGGGCATGTGATGAGGAGGGAAGAATCGCATGTGACTAAAAGAGTGATGGACATAAATGTTGATGAATGGAGAGGGAGAGAAAGACCAAAGGAAAAAGGAGTAAATGATAGCGTGACGGTTGGCAGACGAGAATGGAAGAAAGAAACGTGTTGCGCCGACCCCAAGTAACATGGGATAAGGGCTGGAAGATGATGAAAAGCCGTGCAAAGCAGGAACTAATCTCCAATCATCAATACGTATATAGTCCCATGTAACACCCACGCAGGTAAAGATGGCTATTTTTAGCCTTAACAAACACAAATATGGCTTCCATTAGTTGAATATAAAACACACAATACCGTTGATCTAACAGATGAGTAAGACGGATGTGTTTAAGTACGTTTTAGCAACTCTTTTATAAACCTTCACATAGCTATACAAAGCATTGAATTTGGTGGAAATGCAGAAGGCTCACTCTTTGCTTTCTTTGTGTAGAAAAGAGAAAGATGTACGTTAGAAGCCAGAAGTTTGGTAGTGAGAAGCGTGGAGTCACACCACTTTTAGGTTCTGTTTGATAGTCGCCATCCAGGTCTGAAGTTCTGACGTCGGGACATCTTCAGGGGCATCGTTACTTGGGATAGGCGCTTGAGGGGTAGAGGCGGGTACGACAACAGGCACAGTGGTAGAGGTGGGTACGTCCACGGTGCACAAGTGTAAAAGGCGGGAAGCGAACACATTTACTACTCCGGTTGAATGGACTGTCCTCCATCATGAACCAGGATATATTGTTCCTGTGAAACACCGTTTTTTTTTTTTTTTTTTTTCGGATGGGAAATCATCAAATAACTCCTCCCGCTCTGGGCGGAGCAGTAGGGAGTGTCAGACTTTTACTGACTAAAACCCATCCATGTTCCTTCATCGCCCTTTGTGTTCCGGGGCCGCGGTATCTCTTTCGAACTGTCCCGCAACCCCGCATGTTTTCTACTAAATAATACACCATACACAAATGTACTGTACAAGTATGCGTTACTACTGGCTATTTTTACTTAGCTAGGTCACAATTTTGCAAATGATTATTTGTTTATTGCAATCATACTTGAGTAAAGTTTAATAATTTCTTGAAGTTACTAGAACTGTCAAAAGTTAGAATTCTTAGCTTTGCTTTCTTTGACGGCTCTTACTTCATTCAAATTCTTGTCTATTGCATAAAAATGTGCTTAAGTAATTACTTAAACTAAAGTAATTAATTTAACTTCAAGGCCTCCCCTAGGTGGACCGATGACCTAGTAAAGGTTGCGGGGATCCGCTGGATGCGAGTCGCACGGGACCGGTCAATGTGGCGACACTTTCGGGAGGCCTATGTCCAGCAGTGGACGTCTTTCGGCTGAAATGATGACGATGACTATAGATACAAGTGTGAACCTTCTCGTTTCATCTCTGTAGTGAACCCCACAAGTACATAAGTAGAGAGTACAAATAATACAGAATGCGAGTGTTAATGAGTGTTATCCGTTGCCTTATAAACTGTTATTAGTGCTTTTAATTCACTGTTAGGGCTCGGTTTGTTTTACGCGCAGCTTGAGTAATGTTTGTGTTACATTTTTGTCATGCATTAGTAAGGAATCACTTCTCAGCTTTAGATTTTGGGGGCATAGACAACGTGTCATTTTATCAAGTCTTTGAAGAAATACAAAAAAAAAACACTTACGTCACTTGTCAAATCTGCACCCCTAGCCAAGTTGACAATCTACAATCGTTAACGCTGCGCTAGTAGAAAACTATTCAAATGAATGGGAATGACATCATCTCAACGTTAAATCACGTGATCAACACAAACGAATAGAAAATTCGTAGACAAGTTTACATCGTTCAAAATGATAGAATAGAATGTTATCGTTTCTACAACGTTGATCGCTTAACTCTGGTAGGAACGCTCACCATAGACTAAAGTGTAGGTTTTTTCCACAGACATTAGAGAACGAGCGATCAACTCAGTCGTGTCAACTTGGCTATCAATTTAGCGCTTTCTACAATCGCTTACGCCGAGGCGTTTACGATTGTAGAAAGAGAATCGATACGAAACGTTTGTAACTTGGCTAGGCCTGCAGTACTATCAAAGTTGGGTACCTAAGCACAAGCCTATTGTAATAGTTTTAAAGTAGCAGTTCCAAAAACACATGTTTAATAACATGATCAACCACTAAATTGCGAAAGCCATATAGATACTTGAACAATCAATACCTAGTGAATTTGTTAACAATTTAAACAATTAACGATCAGCACTTAAAAACTTTTCAAAGTTTACACGTGTATAAAACCTTGCAAGTACTTACAATACACGTGTGTAAAACCTTACATTACACGCGTGTGTCTGAACAGTTCAAGGATTATCGACTTTTACACGTCTCTAATTAAGTTAAATGAGCTTGTCTTGAAGTTCGTGCCGATACAAGGTTATTGCGTGATGTGCATTATTACTTAAGATTATTTTACTTGCATGATGTGCATTATAACTGTAAGTACAAATGATGAATGAGAGCAGTGGTGACCCAGTGGTGGCGGCCCCGGTTCCGTCTACCGAAAAATGTCATAAGTAAGTGATATTATTGACTGGGAGTAGAAAGACTCGTGGCTCAGTAAAAGAACACACATATCTGTGACACAATGTCTTCTTCTTCATCGCTTGTAATTGGTCCAGTGGTGGAGGCCCTGACTTATGAACAGTAAGTCGTATGTTCGAACCCACCCAGGCATTACTTTGTGTAATTTATTTCATCACCGCTGCTCTCAAAACGGTGAAGGAAAACATCGTGAGGAAACCGGCATGTCTTAGAACCAAAAAAAGTTCGAAGACATGTGACATCTACCAACCCGCACTGGGCCTGCGTGGTGGATTATATAGCCCATTCACTCTCATAGAGAGGAGGCCTGTGTCCCAGCAGTGGGAAAATTAATAGGCTGATGATGAAGTACAAATGTGTAGATTTCGACTTAGCAATGGATCTTTTTATAGCCATTATACTTACATTTTAGTCGCTCCATGTAAAATCCTGGAAGTCGACCCCAATAAAACTTTGGAAATGGCTAGGCAGATGATGATACGTTAAATTGCTTCCTCCGTGCCTCGGAAAGCACGTTAAGCAGTTGGTCCCGGCTGTCATTTGTATATCTTTGACAGTCGTTACAGGGAGTCAGTGGCCCAAAAACCCTGACAACCAGTTTTACCAAGGGTTGTCGTATTACCCAGTACTAACTGGGTTGTGGAGGTCATATAGGCAGTCGCTCCATAGCAACTGTGCCACGTCTCCACTGTCTATTCAAGCAATATCAGCTCACAAACTCACTCGAAAGAGCATTGAAGACACTAATTTTGAATTCCTTATTATTATGACAGCACGCTGCACGATACACCGATGACAAGATATTATATATATCATCATCATTATTATTATATATCATCTAAGGGTACGTTCAGATGGAGCAACAAAATTCTCGAGCAGTTTTGCATTGGCTTGTCCAAGGTACTAAGTAATGTTTTGAATGAAATGACAACTTACGAGTCTAAGATCTCAAAATAATGAGCCAAAGGTGATTTTCGTTGACTGCATAGCTTGGTCGCGAAGACGCGAACGCTTCTGCTGAGGTTTAGAGTTCGATTCTTAATAACTTATTACTTTGAATTTTGATATCAGCAATTTCTCAGGAGCAGGTTAACGCCTAGACGGAATCGGGATGCGTGTGTATCCTTTATTGTCCTGTCTGCCACCACTGGTCCGTCACCACTGGTGGCAGTTGCAACTATTTGTCGCATCTACCACCACTGGTGGTTGCGTCGGTGGAGTCGCATTGGCCCCGAATTCTGCCACCACTGGTGGCAGATGACACTTAAATTAGTGGAATCCTCCACCATTGGTGGCAGACTCGACGATCAAGTAGCCGTCTGACACCACCAAGTATTTCAAATAACAAATAGAAAAAGGATGGCTTTTGGGCCAAAAAATAAAAAAACTTCAATAAATATTGAAGGCAGCATAACTTACAGCTGGTTGTATGTATTTTTTAAATTAAATTTGAATACGGAATGTAAGATGTTATGGTGTCTAGTTATGTTAGATGATTTTTTCTCCAAACTTGACAGCAATGGACATAGTCGAGCATGCTCGAGTATTTTCCTGCTCAGTCTACACTGACCCTAAAACAAAATTTTACGAGTAAAAAGATGTTAAGACTGATAATAAAAAGTCTTTGTATTCACGAATGATGCATAAAAGTAAAGCACAAGAAAATATTAAAGTTCGGGTGATCGCATAAAAGAATTACAACCTTTACGGTCAGTCATAGCTGTTCAACGAAGTATGCGATGTGTAGGGGATAAAAATAAACAATGGCGTTTATTTCTATGGTTTATGGGAAGAATATTATGGTTTAGTTGAAATGTGACGTTGTGTGGTAATGGCGGTGGTGAGGAATGTCGGTTATTAGAAAACAGTACAGACCATAAAGAAACTGTCAAATTTTCCGCAATAAAGTTAAAAATCTATTAAAGCAATTTGACAAAACTATAGTAGCCTAATAAGCTGGTCTGTACATCGAAGGCATCCAAATCAGACCAAATCCAAATTTACAAGCAATTAAATGTGTGGACTTGTGGAGGATGGAAGCCACCAGATCCTAGCTTATCAAATAAAATAAAGACTTTAATGATAATATTTTATCTTTACTTTTTAACGTTTTACCTGTGGTTTTGCATAGTTTTTACCTATCATACAATCGTTATAGCTTCGTCTTTTTATATTGACAAATAAGTATAAAAAAGGTTAAAAAAATAAGAAATACATACTGCCAATACTAAAATATGACTGATAATAAGGTTGGTCGGTCCACAAGAAAATTAAAAGAAAACCAAGAAATCTAAACTTATAAATTCAATGGGATAAGATAAATACTTTTATTACTTTGTTTATTTATTATAGAGATTTGATTCTTATGATTGACCCTATCTATTGATGCCATAAAAGTACAGGATATTATTTTTTTCAGATTCTAGCCAGTTCGATTCCCGAGAGTGGCAAGCAAATTATCGAAAATCTTCTAATGCAGATTTGTTTCTTTTGATAAATAAAGGAATGTTTCCTTTGAGTAAAATTTGTTATCTCCAGTATTTAGAGTACTTTCCCTCCAGGTGATGTTGAAAAATTCCACTCTATAAATTAAACTTTTTCCTCATAAATTTTGTGCCATAACGTCGGTAACTTAACTCAACAACCAGCTCCTCCAAATGACCTAATGCCATACAATCTTCTCCCAACCAGTTTTATAACTATTTATGGGAAGAAATGATTCATCTCGCTGTGAGACTTTATCTTGTGAATTTGTGACTGTTCAGTTGACTCATCGGCCACAATAAAGCTTTATCCTAGTTTCTAAGGTATTAATGGTTTAGTCACAAAACACGTAGATAATCTTTAGTAATAAATTATTACATCTAGAGTGACTAAACTACAGTACTTAGGTAGTCATCATCTGCCTAGCATTTTTTTAGCGTTCAATCTTCAGATGAATACCAGTATTTTACATGGAGCGACTGTCTATCTGACCTCCAAAACCATTGTCCACAACCCAGTTACTAATGGGTTAATACGATTTTTTACGATACGCCTTGCTAAGACTGGTTGTCAGACTGCAGTTGGTAGTATTCTGTAAAATCTAGTTTTATTTCGGTTAAGTAGTCTTTCAGAGACTTGTCTATCATTCGTTTCAGTTTGCACTTAGTGCAGTGAGTCGTTCATCAGTAGTGCTATTCTGTAAAGTTCACTAGTTCACCTCACTCAGGTGAGCGCACACAATTCGAAAGCCAACTCATTTGTTTTTAAATGATCGGAAATTCTCAACGAGACACCGCGTCGAATTTCGAACTAAGTTATTTTATGTCATCCATTTACAGTAACTTCACCACGAAGTTCACATTCAAATTACTTTAGACAAAAGCTACCATGAATACATCATTACCAATTACTTTTCACAATTCAAATTGAACCCCTTACAAAAACCGACAAAACGAATTAAAAATAATGTTTATTGTAAATATAATTGCGCATGATATATTGCTGGCAACCCCATTCTAATCTTGTAATGGTTCACAATGCGAGGATAGGGTTACCAGACTAAAAAATTAGGGGACCATGTGACAACATTGAAAGTTGAAACCGCTACTTATTTATTTACGTTCTCGCTTTTTTTTTTCAATTATGGAGTGTGATGTGCAAGAGGTATGGTATGAGATTAAATGCCCGTTTTCACCGCCAACCCCTAACATTTAAGTGTTACTTAACAATATTTAAGTAGCACTTAACTGTGAAATAGCTTTCACCAAGCGTTAAGTGTCACCTAGCGCACTAAGTGGCCCCTTAAACTTATAGGGCCGAGGAAGGGTCTCCTATTGTTTAAGTGGCAGGTCAGTTTTGTATTGTCTTTAGAAATTTTTAAAAAATTGAACGAAATGGACGACATTTTTGAGTTTTTAGATAATTTAGATGCTATAGATGAGATTGAAAATGTGTACAATATATTTCGAAGACCACGCATCTTTAGAGAAAGACCAAATTTCTTTGAAAGTTATGACGACGTAGATTTCGTTCGGAGGTATAGGTTATCAAAAGAGAGTGTGATGTTTTTGTTGGAGAAAATTGAAGAGTTTTTAGAATTCCCGGACAATAAGTAAGTACCTAACTATCTATAACAAATATATATTATAACCATGAGATACATTTGTTTCTACTAAAACGGATCATATTATTTACTTTATTTTACATGACATATCTATCATTTTTCTATTTCAGAAATAATTCAGTGGCGCCTATACATCAGTTACTGATCGCTTTACGGTTTTACGCCACTGGTAACCACTTGCTCGCAGTAGCAGACATGGGAGGAATCAGTGTAGCCACTGGTAGTAGAATTGTTAAGCGAGTTTCAGAAGCTATTGTGCGCCTTCGAAAATAATGTATTAAGTTTCCAGAGAATGAAGAAGAACAGACCAAAGTAAAGATGGACTTTTTCTAAATTGCTAAATTCCCTAATTGTTTGGGTTGCATAGATTGTACCCATGTAAAAATACAATCACCAGGTAACTTATCAGTATCATCAACTTATGTACTACTATATAACACTATATAACAATATTTATGAAAAAAAGATCTGAATAATTTTCAATAGGTAATTGGTATATAACCTACTAAACCTAACTAGTATTTACTAAATGTATTGTTTCAGGCGGTGATGACGCTGAATTATTTCGAAATCGCAAATCATACATGTCCATTAATGTCCAAACCATCAGTACAGCAGATTTGTTAATTTCAGAAATTGTAGCACGCTGGCCTGGTTCAACTCACGACTCAGCTATTTATCAAAATAGTAATACATATAGTAGATTTGAAAGGGGAGTTTACGGAACAGGCTATTTGTTAGGGGACAGTGGTTATCCCTTTAAGGTATATTTCCAGCATTTTGATATCTTTACAGGTGTGCTAGCACCAGCTGGATGATGTTATTATAAGTGAGGTTAAATTATAAAAGAAAATGTTATGATCTTTTTAATGAATGTTTTGAGTATAACAAATTTTAACTAATCTTCTTTCTTCTGTGATGGCTGTGGAGCTGCTGCCAGATGACTAAAGATTTTTCCATCTGAAAAGAATATCAAACATGTAATAATTTGTTTTTATTTTTCAGTCTCATCTTCTGACACCGTTTCTGAATCCGATGACTGAAGGCCAACACAAATATAATAAAGCTCAAATAAAAACTCGTAATGTAGTAGAACGACAGTACGGACTACTTAAAAGAAGGTTCCCTGTGTTGGCAGTTGGCATAAGGTTGAAGTTGGAAACAGCAGTCAATGTTATATTGGCTTGTTCAATATTGCATAATCTTTGCATCTTGAGAAGAGAAGCTGACCCTATAGACGAGCAATTGATACTCAATTTACAAGAACTCATTGTACATGGGCAAATAAACGTAGAGGTACCAAATGGTCCTGATCCAATCTATGGATTTCGTAGAAATCAGTTAGTAGAATACTTTGAAAATGTAATCCAAGAATAATAAATAAATTTTGATTATAACCATTCACATACCTTTCACTTGACGCAGAATTTCCATTTTAATATCTACTTCTTTTGTAGCCGCCTGCAATTGCAGCTCAAACAGTTTGCGTTTGAACTCCAGTTCTTCTTCCAGAAGCTGTATTTTGAGCTGTTCTAAATCCTTTCTTTTCACATTTATTTCTGCGATGCCAAAGCACACAGAAGATATGGCTTCAGAGCGCTCATTATTTCTGTTTAGTTGTGGTCGCCGCCTCCTTGACCACAATGGTGTTTGGCTGTTAGCTGTATGAGGTTCTTCAAAATTTCCTGTTATAGTTACAGGCTCCTCCTACAATTCATAAATTAAATTTAGCTGATGCACAACCTTTAGCAATTTCAAAATAAAATAAATAGACACTTGACATGGTATTTGAATGATATTGATAAGGACAAATGCTGATTTGAAATAAAATGGGATGATTTAAAAGTAAAAGTTGTTCATATTGATGAGTTACTATCACACCTTATAGTTTCAGAAGAAAAATACAAGTTATTCTGATGAGAAATATATTATATAGATAACTTACAAGCTCCATATTTATCGGCACTGCCATTTCTTCAGCTACAGGTTGTTGAAGTTCAATCGGCTCCATATAATTGACTGTCTCAACCATTATTACCGCAGGGGTATCTGAGTCACAGTCATTCACATTCAGAATTCCTGTACAACCACGACCCATTATAGCACATACTTGCTCCATAATCGGGTCAATTTTAACACAGGAAGGGCCACCTCCTGTTCCCGTGATATTTTTATTATTTTTCGAATAATACACTTTTCCTTCCATTTTTAACTTCTCCCACAACTTTATTAGAGATTCTTTAGTTCTGAAACAAAATATGAAATTAGCTAAGATGTTTTGTCCCCTATTTTTTTCCTTCTCAAGAAATACGATGGTCAAGAGTAAACCCGTCACAAAGTAAATAGCTAGGCAACGTAAATAATTTTAATAGATTTACCTGTATTTTAGCTGGGAGCAGTTAAATTTTGCTGTAAGGGAAACCCATGCTGCAGCTTTTGCCTCGTTGGTAGTTCCATCTGTTTTTTTCGAAAGAATTGTATCTTTATAGTGATTCAATTCAACAAACACAACAATTTTTCTTTATCTTCGACCGTAAAATTTTGTCCGCGTTTTCTTTTTTCAGCCATTGTCTTTTGAATATCAGAACTAAATAAACACCACGAATACCAGTTATCTACAACGACGCGACACTCACACACAACACAATCACATAACCATAACCTCACAGAAACAAACGTCACGTCAAATACATTGTAATTTTTTTGAGCAACGGCAATGTTCTATGCAGCCTTAATCGGCAATTTTGCCTTGTTTCTACCATTATTCACAAGTTTTAAGTAATAAATTATAAAATAAATATGAAAAGGATGTTTTTTAAATAGTTTTAATGATTAATTTTCCCAAATTTCTCTTGAAATGATGTAAATCGATATAAGTCGATAATTTTCTTCACACGCGCATCACTTTTAGAAGAAAAAATCTGTCACTTTGCTAAGAAGCCCATAGCTAAGGGACACTTACGTCGGTGAAAATCGATTTAGGTAAGAGACCAATTTAAGGGAAGACTTAGTTTAAGGGTACCTTAGCTAAGTGGTAGTTTAGGGATCCTTGGTGAAATCGGGCATAAGTTACCACTTAGTCTTACTATCAATCTTTTACCAGATTATGTGGGAATAGTTCTTCTATCTTTCTATAATCGATTGTCATGGTATGTAATGCGGAAAATCGAGTAAAATGTCGTGAGAAAAGTTTTGAGCGTTGATGGCTCTAACAGTAGTGCAAGACCAAAGGAATGATGCACGGACTGTGCGAAGGATGATTTAGCTAGAAAAGAGGTCACTGCTGATATGGAAGAAGAAGAAATGTTGCGCCGACGGGTTTACTTATCTACATAAAAATATAGTTCCTAAACGCAAGGCTGCTCAACTTATTTTGAAGGTGGGCCAACATTTTGTTCCCGTGTCAACCGGCGGGCCCTCTAGTAAATAAAACTTGCTTTTAGAACCTTTTTTGAACTAATTTTTGATAACTGTGGCTATAATTACACTTTCAGTAAAACAAAATGTGATTTTTGTAATTTCTAGCTAGATGTTGCCTTACTGAGAATGGATTCATAAGGAGAAACAACTTTTTTTCGATCTGGTTGAAATCTGTTTTCAAAAGACTGTCCTCAGTTAACCACTGTTAGTAGCGGGCCAATGAGGGATTTTCTTTTTAGCTCTTCCCTAGTCGCTGGATAGATGGCGCTAGGAGTAAGTATGATAATGCAAGGAACGGAACCTAAAAAAAACTTATTTTTACAAAGCGCGAGAAATGTTGGTTATATTCGGAAGGTTAAGCAAATGAAAGTGTAAGTTAACGAGAGTATGTGACGTGACACAATGTTTTTTTTTTTCAAGCGTTTTGGCTTTGGCACCAACTATCATAGTAAGTTCAACGCCATCTATAGAGTTCTTGGAAACTAAGTTTTTTTAAAACCTCAAAAGGAAAACCTCTCATTCAAATAACTAGTGGATTCGCAGAAACGGTCTTTCGCAGTAACGTGCGTCGAAATTTTGTAGCATCGTATAAGCATTTATCGATATTTTGTGCGTCGATATTCCGTATCCTACTCCTTGGCGGGCCATATTGCCCGCGGACCTGGGTGTAGCTGATAGGTGGTTATCGGTGGTGAGAAATTAAGAAAAAGACTGGTGGATCTGCGATTGAGAAAGTAGGCAGAATGTGAATGGCGCCTAGCTAGACTTTTGCGCGGGAATGGTGCTACAGCGTAACGCGAGTGCACGCTGTGAGCATACGAAGCAGACTCCCTCTCCAAAAGAAAGGATATTAAAAGGTTGCGTAATGGCCGCTGGTGCCCAATGGCACAGTTTTACAATGCATACAGTTGGGAAACGCCTTTGATGTTGAACGATGCCGCCACGCGTGTAGGTACTTAGGCTCTGAGTCGTAAGCGTGTAAGGGTTGTCAAAAAATAATAATAAAAGAAATGTGATTTTGTAATCATTTATTTACATTATTAATTCAATATTAATTTACAAGACATACTTATATACTATTTTAAACACTATTTAAAACTAAATATTTACAAAACAAAAAAAGACGTGGATTGGATCCAAGTTTATGGTACCTATATTACTTTAATATAGTTGTACTTTAAGTACTTTAAGGTTTTTTTATATTTTTACTATACCTACGGTATGGTACTCATTATTATCTCCTAAACGCGTGGACCAATTTACATGATTCAAACGGATAAAATGGTTTTAGACCTAGACCTTTCATTTGGTACCAAAATCATCAAGATATCTCAACAAACAAAAAGTCACATTTTCAAATTGCTCTCGTAATTATCCAACATGTATGGAACGCGTAACAATTCTTTTGATATACCTGCGTTCACAATTAGCGCAGTAGAGTTGGCCGGCAGAGCTATAGGTGTAGGTATAGGAGGGCTAAGGCATAAGGTCTGTCTTTACGTACCTACTTGGCGTTTTAGTACTAGATATACGACGGGTAGGTATTACTAATTTAAACGAAAATAGTAATAGTAGGTACTAGATGGTTATTTGGTTAGGTAGCTAATTCGAATTTATAGGAAGATAAACTTACCTCTCGTCACGGGGAAATCTATGAAATTTTATATTTTTATCCTTATTGGTGCTCGTCGAGGCACACCCGTATACGCAACAAGTGTACACCATTATATATTCAAGTTATATTATAACGATTATTAATAGTATTAACAACGATTTACACAGACGCGTCGGCCCTAAACGCAGTGTTGCCGGCAGCAAGTTTAGATTTATTCCGATTCCTCATCTGTAAAGTTCCGATAAGTTCCGCCTGAGTAAAATAAAAAAAACGATACTATAACATACTATATATATTTTTTTAACATGATACATTAATTTCATTACAACCACCAATGAAGTCTAGACGATCTGAAAAAAAATGCTCGAAAAAGTTTTAGCATTTTTTTTTCAATTTAGTAAATTGATTGCTCATTATAATGGACATCACTTCACATAGTCAATCAAGAACTTTCTTCTACGACATTTTAACAAAGCGCGATAAATGTTGGTTATATTTGGAAGGCAAGCAAATGACAATGTCAGTCAACGAGAGTATGTGACGTGACACAATGTTTTTTTTTTCAAGCGTTTTGGCTTTGGCATAGTAAGTTCAACGCCATCTATAGTGTTCTTGGAAACTAAGTTTTTTTTTAAAACCTCAAGAGGAAAACCTCTCATTGAATGTAATGAGGGATTTTCTTTTTAGCTCTTCCCTAGTCGCTGGATAGATGGTGCTAGCAGTAAGTATGATAATGCAAGGAACGGAACCTAAAAAAACTGATTTTCAAAAAGCGCGAGAAATGTAGGTTATATTCGGAAGGTTAAGCAAATGTAAGTGTCAGTCGTGACACAATGTTTTTTTTTCAAGCGTTTTGGCTTTGGCACTAACTATCATAGTAAGTTCAACGCCATCTATAGAGTTCTTGGAAACTAAGTTTTTTTTTTAAACCTCAAAAGGAAAACCTCTCATTGAAAGAAAAGAAACTTCACTTCACAGGTATTACAGCACAGACCAGCATAACGTTACACCAAACCAAAAAAAAACAAACGAAACACCAACGAATTCATTGATTTCTAGGGGTACACTCCAACAAAGTATTTTACATCTGTGTAGGGGTACAATACATGTCAGTGAACGAAAATAATCTGTAGCTAATCCTGTCAGTCGAGTTTATTTTAATTATTATTTTAGGCAAAGGAAACAGTCGATAAAGCCAAGTCTACAATAAATATAATAATAATTGTAATAAATTAATGACAATGTCATTCCAATCTCGCTTGTTTGTTGTTTGGTTTATGCCAAAGTTCCGAAAAGTTCCGCCAAAGCTGAGGTTCCGCAAAAGTTCCGCCAAGGGCTTCAAAGTTCCGAATTCGGAACAAAAGTTCCGCGCCGGCAACGCTGCCTAAACGTCCAAGGCTATGAACTGCGCGAGATCGTAGAGCGCGTACCGCGTCACCCAACCCCCCGCAAGATCCCCGCCGTTGCTCCACGGAAGTACATTCGTTGCGCAACTGTATGATTGTAAAACTGTGCCAATGGCATGTATTCACCAATAAGAGCGCATTGTCTCGCGCATGCGCGAGTCGCATTCTGCCCAATTTTGTTCCCATTTTATTAGAAAATCAATCAATATAATTATAAACATGTTGCAATGACAATTAAAACATTTATTACAAATATCTCGTTATATTTACTTAATTTAGGTATCTTTTTATTAGGTATATATTCACTAACATAGTCGTATTATAATAAATTAACATCAAACAGGAAGTAAAGCTAGTGGGGAAATAATACACAGGCAAATATAATCTAAGATGGCGCCACCATAGCTGGTCTCAATGCGACCAATGAGGTTAAGCTATTTTGAAATATAGTGACATTACCACATTTTCAACCAATGACTATGTTGGGAACCAGCTATGCTAGCGCCATTAGTTCCGTGTCTCCCCATTATGTGGTCAGACCAATCACATTAGCACAGATTATTTACAAATGTTGCCATCGACAACACTGGGGTTAAGCAGCCTTGTTCGAAAGCAATAAAACCTCATATTTTAAATGCTTTTTTTTAAATTTTGAAAATATTCGAATAATATTCGAATAGCACTGAAAAAGTATTCGAATATTCGAAAATCGAAACTATCGAATTAAGAATGAGGAAAATGTCGTGAAGAATGTTTTGAGTATGAATATGGAATGGGTATAAGAGTAGAGGAAGACCAAAGAAACGATGGATGGACTGTGTGAAGGGTGATATGGTTAGAAAGGAAGTGTCTGATGAGATGACGAGAAATAGAGAAGTGTGTATGAAGAAGATATGCTGCGCCGACCACAAATGAATTGGAATAAGGGGAAGAGATGATGATGATATATCCATATTATGATAAAGTGGAGTCCTAAAGTCAAATAGTCGCTCCAGGTAGCATTCTGTTTTCATCTGCTCCCTATTAAGGCCCTGGCTAACCCTAAAATTAGCAACCCTATTTATGGTGGTTCAAACTTCGTTTAAAATACTGTTAGAATAAAGTTCTAATCAGCTTGCACTACAAAGTGGTCGTTACGTCAGTCACTGCGGGCCGAATAGTGCGAAATGAGTGGTTTTTTGCGATTTACAAAACATCTATTGATTGGACTAAAAAAACAAATAACATAAGACCTGCTTTATACGTAGTTAGTTCAGTTAGTATAAAATTGTCATGTTTCATGGTCTAATTTGAAGTATGTATTTTATGTTTGCCAGCGGTTTATTGTTCAGTTTAGAGATAACTTTGGGATTTTTTTCTATCGAGAAAATTTTATGGAATCGTGTTTTCGCCAAACATGGGACTTAACATTAATCCTCAACTTCACCGTATATTTATTTCAAAATTAATGCTGTAGTATTTTATGCGTAACGGAGGATCATGCTAAGCCATTTGAGGTAGTATAGGCCCTTAACTGTGGTTAGACTGAACTGGTCGATATCTAAGCCATCGCCTACCGCTAAACTTATCGTATCATTGCACTTTTTATAAAAAAAAAACCTTATATCAAGCCCTATAGAAATGCGAAACATCAAAATCTGACAGAATTGACCCAGGGATAATGTTGTATGTTCTGTCAAATGTCATTGTCATTCATTTTTCATCATTTTAAAATACTTTTTCTAATATGACATAACCTAGAAACAGCTATTAGAAGCAAGCCAATAAATAGGCTCAACCAAAAAAAAAAAATATTTTTAACATTTTTTTTTTTGTAACGCATTCAGACAATATTGTTATTTCTATACTAATATTATAAAGAGGTAACATTTGTTTGTAAGTTTATCTGTAGGGGGTAATCTCCGGAAGTAATGAACCACTTTTAAAAATTGTTTCACTGGCAGAAAGTTACATTATTCGTGAGTGCTATAGGCTATATTTTTTTCCCGTACTCCAACGGGAACGGGAACTACGCGGGTGAAACCGCGGGACGTCAGCTAGTTATGGAATAAATGAAATTAAATTAAATGAATATGAGCACTCAAAGCTTTCATTTTAAAAGCAGGTACTTCAAAAGTAAAGTGAATCAAACTGCAATTTAAATTACTTACACAATATTCAATTAGCAAAACGAATTAGTGATGCGAAAAATATTAATTCAAAGTGATCCCAGCCCTAAGCTAGTGACGTGACAAATTTAATTACAAATCGATTAGCCGTCTAGTGATGGGAAATCGATATTTTTTTATTGCTTTTACACGATGAAAAAAGTGATAAATTCGATTGGAATTTGAATAAGTGCTGTGCCTAAATTGATTGCGTTGATAAACGTGGCCGGTAGAATTACTGAGGGCGTGTGACAAACATTATACATTCATACGTCATAGGCGATAGCCTAACCTAGCGGTTCGGATTACACAATTCCGTTTATTAGTGATGGGATTGATTTATCGACAGAAAATACTTTTGTTGATTGGTTTTTGTTGAGTTCAATTATTAGTGTTTTAAAGTTGAAGCAGTTTGACAAATCAATTAAATTTACTTAACTTCATAAAATATTATGGTTGCGTACATAGTAAAATCTTAAGTACCTTACAGCATAATTATTATACGATTTTTTTTCAATCAATATTTTTGTAATAATAATAAAAAAATGTTTATTTCAGACTTGGTAATGTCCATACTTTGTTAGTAGCTTAAATATCTTAAGACTAAGTTAGTAGCAACGTATGTAAGCAGTCCAGATGACGTAATGTATGATGTTTATTTTTGTAAAGACTCCTCAAGTCCTCAGACACGTGAATTATTTTTTCAATATTTTAAACCCAAAGATGGCGCCGGAAATTCTCCCAATTTAATCTCTGTTAATATCAAATGGTTATTCCCAATTGTATGACTTATATGCTCACAAACATACGCTGTTTGATTCAATTTAACTTCATACAATCATACAGCAAAACAAATAATCTTAAATAAATAACACTGAACGAGTTTCCTAGAAAACTCGCACAAGTCAAATATACGTTTTGTAAAGTAATTAAGTGCGAAACTTTTTTATTGTTTTAACCGAAGTGTGTCAAAATAACGAAAATTTTCTCTTCCAAGTTAGCAAAGTATTATTTTGTTTGACTCGGAGCAAATATGGGGGTTTAAATATAGGAATGTTTGACTTTTTATACATGTTTCAGGTTTGTTTTAAGGAAATACGTTTTTCTTTCAGGCTTTAATTGTATATGGGTTGTATTTGTAGAACGTAATTGAAAAAAGAACGGCTGTATAAAAATTAACTCCGTCATATCCTTGTCACATATTTTGCAATCAGCGATACATGTTTTTTCCTAAATGTTTTGAATAACTGTTTGATGATTAAATTAAAACCATCGAAAATGTCTGATCTGTCCGTGTTTCCTATTTATCTTTAAGAAAACGTAATTTTAAAAAAGATGTCTTACTTCGGTTTAAAGATATTTAATTTTCATAAGAACTTATAAATTCATCATAACCCATAACCTAAACTAACTTCACAACCCTTAACTAACGTTCACAATTCAGCCATATTCATGATACTTCATTTAATTAAAATAAAACCATTAAAATTAAAAAAAGTCCTACCGTTTGCATAATTTATTCAACCTTTAAAACCTTTCTGATTACAACATGACGTCAAATTTCAATCAGTCACCGCACTATCGCACCATCTCAATTTATCGATAAGAGCACAACACTACGCTGTCCATTATAATAGGCGTTTTGTTTACAATGCCAACTGAAGGGGAATCCGGACCTCAACTCAATAACACAATCACTTAAATCACACCGTAACACTCACACAAAACTTACCCTAACCCCATAATAACAAAGCTGATTTTTCTTTGTAACAGCAAGGAATAAACTTAGAGTGATGTTAAATGCAAATGGGAATAAGTGACACTGTGTATCAATGTAAAAGGAACTGTATTACAAGAGTGTTAAAGTTGTTGTTGGAATGTAGTTTGCGGGGTAGATAAATGGGTTATGTCGTGAAGGTGTTGTCAGAAGAAATCGATAACACAAAATTGCGTTTCCGTCACCTATTCCCCGTAGTAAGTTGTGTTTTTTAGTGTGCCACGATGTTTTGTAGCGACATATTGCTCTAATGTGGAGAGGGAGGCTTTAACTTCTGATCAATAACGCCGTTGACATTACAAACACACGAAACAAGTTTAAAGCCTTTGGTTTTTATTTGCCTTCATCTTGTTTTGCCCACTGTTGGGCAAACGCCTCCCTTCTCTCTATGAGAAGGACTGGGCTGTAATCCACCACGCGAATAACAATGGTTTCGCTCAAACTTGACCTAATAAAAACCCAATTGGATCTTAAACGGATAAGACATTAATTCGAGGATAAAAAGTTTCAACACCTAAAATGGAAAACCAAAGCTTTTCTAAAAGGATTTCACCGTCATTTCGTTTTTGTATCGAAGGCTGAAATTCCGCCGATTGCCGTTTGCCGTGCTTGCCTAGGTTGGTCTGTGGATGGGTGGCCTTTCATACCGAGTTTCCTCCGTGCCTCGGAAAGCACGTAAAGCAGTTGGTCCCGGCTGTCATTTGTAGATCTTTGACAGTCGTTATAGGTGTCGTAGTGGCCCAAAAAGTCTGACAACTGGTCTTACCAAGAGGTAAAGTAACATTTAATTAAAAGTACTTATCAAAAAAGTAGACTACAAATTGCCTATATACATAGGTATTATCTATACTAATATTATCAAAGAAGAAAGATTTGTATTTTTGTATGTTTGTAAAGAATAAAATCAAAAACTACTGGACCGATTTCAAAAATTCTGTCACCATTAGAAAGCCACGTCTTTACTGAGTAACATGGGCTGTATTTTATCCCCGTACTCCCACGGGAACGGGAACTACGCGGGTGAAACCGCGTGACGTCCGCTCTAGTATAAATTTGTAATCTCCTTTTAATTTCCTTCATTTTGATAACCTACACGAAAGGTTTTTTTTTATTTTTATTCAAAAAAGTTTGGTTAAGGTTTGGTTGAAAAAAAAAATATCAACGACTTTTAGCGCCAATAATCCAACATTTTTTTTTTTATATTATCTAGGGTTTTTGAAACAAATCGATTAAGAAAGAAAGAAAAAAATATTTGTTTATCACAGGTACATGACGTGCATAAAAAACATGAAAACAGAAACAACATAACAAACATTCCGAGTATTACAAAACGGAACATAAACAAAAAGTAAATTTAAAAAAATAGTTGGCAGCGTGCACATCGTGACTTCGTGAGTGCGATAAATGGGTTACCACTCAGCATGATACTGTGCTATGGGGGCCCACAGCACAGCGCTGGTTTTCAGTGGTCACCCGTGAAAAGAATAACCGGCCAAGTGCGAGTCGGACTCGCACACGAAGGGTTCCGTACCATTGACTATATTTAGTATTTGTTGTTATAGCGGCAACAGAAATACATCATCTGTGAAAATTTCAACTGTCTAGCTGTCACGGTTCATGAGATACAGCCTGGTGACAGACAAACGGACAGACGAGAGAGTCTTAGTAATAGGGTTCCGTTTTTACCCTTTGGGTACGGAACCGTAAAAACGTACGGAAGACAGCATACTTATTTAAATGATACCTTAATCGTCAAAATCCATCCAGCCATTTGGAAGATACGAGGCTATAAATAAAGGACAAAACTGAATTAGTATGAAGCTTGGTACTACATTCAAATTGAACGCAACCACAGATTTTACTGTATTAATCGGAAGAGGATAAAATATAGTTTAACTTAACTAAATCCTAATCACTTAAATATCCTGCAAAATAAAGATATTCATTTTTGAAGTTTTTTATTTTTCGTTCACAATGCAACACAGGTAGATTTTGGTTTCCTGCCGGGGTTGCGGGACTATTCGAAAGAGATACCGTGGCCCCGGAACACAAAGGGCGATGAAGGAACATGGATGGGTTTTAGTCAGTAAAAGTCTGACACTCCCTCCTGCTCCGCCCAGAGCGGGAGGGATTATTATTTTGATGATTTCCCATCCGAAAAAAAGGTAGATTTTGGTAACACCGTGTTTTACGTTCCTATCCTATCGCAGCGCTAACCAAGAATTGTGAGGGTGGTCGTACTGAAACGCATTTTTGGTAATCAAAGTCTTAGGAATGGTTACGAGAATATAATGAGGAATAAAAATGAAAAACAAGGTGTACCTACCGACATGTTTGTGCTTTGAGCAAATATACTTATGAATGCATTCAGCGTAATTCGGACCTCGCTGCGTATGACATTTGAAAAAAGCTAGATGTCAATGTCACGATAGATAAGTCCGTCAGACAGTTGAGACAGTTAGTGATTTGACTGCGTGCGTTTTGTTCAGTGTATTATTCGGTGCAAAAATAGAGTGCATCATCTATATTAGAAAGATAAGAATACCACCAGTGCATATTTGTAATAATAAATTAGAATTGGGCCCAAACTCAGCACAGCGCCATCTATTGACATTATTAAAACTTCTCTAGATCTACACTAATTAATAGATCTTTGGACATTATTTTCTCGAAAATGCAGGCAATTTCCAGCTTGAAACTTGAGATTAGGCAGTCTATTGTGCAGTATTATCTGTGTTAATTTTCGTTACAGTGGTTATATTATCTCAGAATAAAGTACCAAAAAAAACAATGTCCTTTACAAAGAAACATACAAGATACGCGCGAAAAACATTCCCCTTCCTTAGCAGTCGGGTAAAAACCGGGCCATCATCTGTATACCGTAAAGAAAGCAGCTGATATTTTGAATACCCAGTATGAAGTTAAACAGCTGATGCACATTCCGCCCGGACTTGCAAGGTATGTCCACTGACCGTCTGCTGGTCTGAACAATACACGCCGAAACAATGGGGTCATTAACCGCGCCCGCCATGTTGTTTTTTTTTTTTTTTTTCGTAAAAATTAAAACCACTCTTTTATTCTGTGGGTCGACTCATAGAGCAGTGAAGGGGTAGAGTTTCATTTTGTTTTTTCAATGTTTTCTTTTTTGTTGAAGTGGCTTTGCCCTTTTTATGTAGGTGGTGAAAGGATTTCTACTGAAAAGCGCAGGCTTTTTCAGATAAATTGAGGACCTCGTGGCTAAATAATAGGTACCAACCGCATGGGTCGATCTTTAAAGTAAAGCCGCGCATGACGAGGTCGGCCTGTGGATGGGTAACCATCATTACATACCGGGTTTCCTCCGTGCCTAGGTAAGCACGGTAAGCCGTTGGTCCCGGCTGTCATTTGTAGATCTTTGACAGTCTTTACAAGTAATCAGTGGCACGAAATCTGACAACCAGTCTTACCAAGGGCTATGTTCGGGATCTTACGACCCAGTGCTACTGAGTTGTAGAGGTCAGATAGGCAGTCGCTCCAAGTAAAATACTGGTATTCAGCTGCATCTGGATAGACTGGAAGCTGACCTCAAAAAAGTTAGGAAAAGGCTGTGCAGATGAAGATGAACTAGACAAAGGTGGAATTAGTCTCAAAACGTTCAAAGTTGTACAATATCATACGGTTGCAAAGATATTTTATGATCTAGTTATGATAAGGGGCAGCGTATAGAAAGCAGCGGTGTCCCAGTGGAGGCAGCCCCGACTTACGAACAGGCCAGCCAGGCTCATTATCCTCGTAGCGGCGACCTCCCGCGTCCGGCCCTGGTTCAATCCATGGTCCGGAGCGAGACGGAATGGGACGCCGTCAACTCCTTCTGCGAAGCAGTCATGCTAGAGAAGGAGGTGGCGGAACGTGATAGGGAGAGAACCTCACGTCCCGGCCGCCGCGGGGGACGCGAGGGCCACGTGGTGGCCCCCGGCCACCGTAGGCGCGGGCCTGTGGACGGTGGGCTATGGGCTAGCTCGCTGTCCGTCCGTCTCATGACGACAGGCCGTTCGACGGCGCGTTCGTGTTCCACGCGCGCCTCAAAGAGAGTCAGCAAAAGGAAGGGGTCCGCAAGGGCCGATGCCTGACAGGGCTGCGGGACTGTTCGAAAGAGATGACATGGCCCCAGAACACAAAGGGCGATGAAGGAACATGGATGGGTTTTAGTCAGTAAAAATCTGACACTCCCTCCTTCTCCGCCCAGAGCGAGAAGAGTCATTTGATGATTTCTCGTTCAAAAAGAAAAAAGGCAGGCGCATTACTTTGTGTAATTTATATCATCACCACTGCACTCAAAACGGTGAAGAAAAAGATCGTGAGGTAACCGGCATGTCCTAGAACCAAAAATTCGAAGACGTGACATTTACCAACTCGCATTGGGCCCGCGTGGTGGATTATAGTCCATTCCCTCTCATATAGAGGAGGCCGTGTGTCCCAGCAGTGGGAACATTATAGGCTTATAATATAAGGAAACCTTTTATGGCCCCTCAAGAATATCTTAGAGGTCTTCGATAGCTAAACGCTCTCCAAACATGATAGTTCATGGTAGTGGTACTGTGGTAGTAGCACAGTTGCCATAGAGCAGAACTATAGACAATATGTCTGGTTGCCAACCCATCACATAAAACCCCAAACAACAACATTTTAATGGAAACAGCCTCTGCGCCGCACTGCTCTGTGCGGTAGTTAAATCGAGTTTGAAATTGGCGCGCCCGCCCTAACCCAACTTTGTATTGGAACAAGCTTTTTACGTTCATCTATATGTACCAACTAACTGAAGTATGTTTGTATAATTGTATGCTGTTCGCGTTTTTGCGGCGCGATGTCATATTTTTTTACAGTTATTAATTTTTTGACATTTTTTTGCACTTTTGGGTATCCTTTGTCGTTTATGAGTAGTAGATATCTTTCATAAGGCACAACGTCCGGGGGAGTCTTCGTTTTTGTGGTGTCGCTGGCTCTACAGTATTTTAAATGTTGTTATCTTAGAACTTATCTATTTCCATGGCGTTGTCAATGTAGCCCGAAGAATTTGCGAACTTAAGTGGCAGTGAGCAGGGCAGAACAGGGGGGCAATTTTTGTTTGATTTTACATATTTTACCAAAAATTCATAAAAAAATTGATGTTACTTAATCGACCTATGGCGACAATTTTAACAACAAAATGAGCTAAGGCTCCAAGAACGAGCGAAACGAGCTCGACAACTTTAACACTCTACCTTGGGCAGGTGTCAATAAATTTAGACCCTTCATGCAGGTTATTAGATCGACTCTCAGACAAAGGCAACATTCAAGAGGAAGTACGCTGCAAGAGCAAGCGTAGCGAGCTCGAAATTCTTAAGACACCTTGCCTTGGACAAGTTACAATGGTTTCGCTCCTTCAAATAGGAGTTATTTGGTCGAATTTTAGATAAATTCAAGAGAAAGTAGAGCGAAGCGAGCTCGAAAATTTTAACACTTTACGTATCTGAACAGGTTAGAATTGTTTCGACCTACTGGAGTTACCTGGGTCTCTTATAAACAAAGTAAAGACTCAAGAAAAACTAGGTTGCAGGAAAGAGCGTAGCGAGCTCGAATTTTTTTTACATCATTGCCTAAGATAAATAAGCTATAACTACATTTAAGGCGTCGGGGCAACGGGCTCCTAATTTATTTCAGGCTCTGATACCGGTCAATAATGCAAAAATCCAATTAGAGTGCCAAACCAGAGCATTTCCTTTAGGGGCAGCTGCCTTCTCCTGGCGACGCCCATGACAAGATATACAACTAGAATATTTAGTTTCAATTCCGTCAAACTAGTTCAAGCTTGGCTAATGACGTATTTGGTCCGGTTCAGGGGGGGGCAATTGCACCCATTGCCTCCCCCCTGTATCCGCGCCTGGCCCGTCGGTCCTGTTAAAAGTGGAAAAGTTCTGGAGGGGCGACCGCGTACCGGAAGACGTTATGTTGGAAGGCCTCCCTAATAACATCTGTCTAATTTTTTTAAAAGACTTTCAATTTTATCGCTAAAGTTTTAGGTTCAAGATTGATTTTTTGGCAGTTTCGGGTAGACTGGTGTGTTGGCCTTTGTACGACGACCACTTTTCAACCTTATTGCTAAATGTATAAAGGTGAAAATTGGTCGTCAGGTGAGCGTGGTGGTGGCTACACATTTACCTATTGTTAAAAACTAATGTATTTTTTATTGTGCAAACTATTGTTGCAAAAACTTACAGACTTCCATAAGCCCGACATTCCCCAAACCACAGAACAAAACTTCGTCTAATCGACTACCTTTGTAAAGTAAACCAAACAACATTTTTCTAAATTAATTTCCTCAACGTTCGCGCTAATTACAATTTAATTGAGCACGCGACTGTTCGCAGATTGTGGGGAATCAGTTATTATACTGGTAACTATTAGCTTTAGCTTGTAAGTTAGTTATTCGTACAGTTAATTGTTACTTTAATAGCGGTGCTATCGTTTTTAGCTTAGAAAGTTTTGTCGGAGAAGTTAATTTTGTGTTTCCCGTTCATAAAAGCATACTGAGCCCGAAATCCATAAACGTCACTTATCTCTTGCTTTAACTAAAACATGTTCCAGTTTCCAATAACCTGCGCTAGTTTGATAGTTGTGCGACAGCAATAGAAATTACGCTCGAAGTAAAAATCATTTAGCATCAGCTAAATCGTTTACAGGCCCCCTATTCACAACGCTTCGATTCGATTTTCGATTCGGAAAGTCGTATGTCTATCTTTTTTTGACATTACGAAATCGAGCGAGATAGACATACGACTTTCCGAATCGAAAACCGAATCGAACGGTTGTGAATAGCTATGCTGTAGACCGAGTTCCAAACGTGGAAATCCAAAGACGTACGAAGGTCATTGGAAATCGAGTTATGGAACTCAAATAGAGTAGGGCAGCAGGACACCTAGCAAGGAGCGGTGACGGTGACGGCAGGTTGAGTAAAGCTGTGACCGAGTGGCGTCCAAGGAATGGAAGGGGAAGTGTTGGTCGTCCGGCGACAAGATGGGCAGACAATATTGTTGCCATCGCGGGAATATCCTGGATGAGGCTGAGACAAGAACTTGGAGCTTGGCACAAACAAAGAGAGGCCTATACCCAGCAGTGGGTGAAGTCGGGCTGTGGATGATGATGAAGATAATGAAATCGTTTATACATAGATTTTGGCCTTCACTTTGTATAGTCTGTTCCTCAATGCTGAGAATCCTGAACAATCGTGCACTGGCCACGGCTTGGCGCCAAATATTTTAGTTATTTTCCTAAGCCTAAAACGCAGTGAAAG
Source organism: Xestia xanthographa (assembly GCA_905147715.2). Lineage (NCBI taxonomy): Eukaryota > Metazoa > Arthropoda > Insecta > Lepidoptera > Noctuidae > Xestia > Xestia xanthographa. Next base: position 12,682,787 of record LR990667.1, on the reverse strand, counting down.
CCTGGTGGTGTGACCGTGTCGGATTGCCAAGTTATAGGTCTCAAGTTCGAACCCAAGGCACGCACCTCGAATTCATGTGCGTATTGTATAATGATCACTTGCTTCGGTGAAGGAAAACATCGTGAGTAAACCAGCATACCTGAGAGATATTTCTTGACGGCATGTATAGCCAAGTTAGAGTTCCAAGGGCGGCATACAAAATCTGACACCTGTAGGGCTATTACGTATATTTTTGTTCTCCAGTGACTATCAAGCTTCGGTTGTACACCGAACTTTGATGACAACCGAGAATGTCAAAATATTGGTATTACGTATCAAAGTAGATATGACTTAACGGTGACTAACAGCAACGTCTTTCACGAAAGCCACTTCAAACTCAGTTGTCATCAATTTTATGTGCACTATGCTTACATAATTGCAATATTAGAAGAATTGATACGAAAGCGTCTGTCAAAATGAGTTACTGTGTATCAGCCACGATGGGCACCAAACAAATAACAACAGCCCATAACGTCCACGGCTAGACCTATGCCTCTCCCATGATGGGCGGAATTTGCCGTAATCTCCACGCTTGGCAGGCGGATTGGAGATCGCAGTGATGAAAAACTAACAGAAAACGCTGCTGCCCATTCTCTGGTCTACGGAGGCGCAAGGTGTTCTGCCTCAGACATTAGTCGCCTTATACGACACCCGTGAGTGTAATGGGTTGGTTCTATTCTACTCGATGGGCACCGATAGGGCACGCCACATTTGTGGCGATAAGTCCCCTCTTTGAGGAGTGGCTTGAGAGACGCCACGGCGTCCTCACCTTCCGCCTGACGCAGGTCCTCACCGGACACGGAGTGTTCGGGAGGTTCCTGCACCGAATCGGGCGGGAGGAAACGCCCGGGTGCTTCCATTGTGAGGATCGACCGGAGGACACGGTGGAACACACGGTGGAGGTGTGCCCCGCGTGGGCGGAGCACCGCCGTGTCCTCGAAGCGGCGATCGGCGGCGGCGACCTCTCGCGTCCGGCCCTGGTGCAAGCCATGGTCCGGAGCGAGACGGAATGGGACGCCGTCACCTCCTTCTGCGAAGCAGTAATGCTAGAGAAAAAGGTGGCGGAACGTGAGAGGGAGAGAACCTCTCAACGTCCCGGCCGCCGCGGGATACGCCCCGGGCGTCGGTGGCCACCACCACGTGGCCCCCGGCCACCGTAGGCGCGGGCCTGTGGACGGTGGGCTATTATGGGCTAGCTCGCCGTCCGTCCGTCTCATGACGACAGGCCGTGTCGACGGCGCGTGCGTGTTCCACGCGCGCCTCAAAGAGAGTCAGCAAAAAGGAAGGGGTCCGTAAGGACCGATGCCTGCCGGGGTTGCGGGACTGTTCGAAAGAGATACCGTGGCCCCAGAACACAAAGGGCGATGAAGGAACATGGATGGGTTTTATTCAGTAAAAGTCTGACACTCCCTCCTGCTCCGCCCAGAGCGGGAGGAGTTAATTGATGATTTACCATCCGAAAAAAAAAAAAAAAAATGGGCACCGATGACGTCATATTTGATCGCGACTGGTCATACATAATACGAAACTAACATTTTGACAGTTATTTGATGGACACTGAGCCCAGTAATCTGTTACTATCATTTCGAGCTGTCAACAGAGATACGTAATAGGCCTTTAGGTTAGGCACTAAACACAATAATTGTATACAAAGCGAGGTAAGGTTATACTGGAGCATCGAGCACATACCCCAATAGAGTAGAAATGTTACTTATTTTGTTTGAAAACAATTCCGCTAACTCACAGCTACTCGCATCTGCGTTCGCTACGCTCGGATTGGCTGACCCAAGGTTAAATAACACTTTCTCTCTCGCTCTCATCGTTCTAGTGAGAGCGAGCGTAATATTTATTTTGTTTGAAAACAATTCCGCTAACTCACAGCTACTCGCGTCTGCGTTCGCTACGCTCGGATTGGCTGACCCAAGGTCAAATAACACTCTCTCGCTCTCATCGTTCTAGTGAGAGCGAGCGTAATATTTATTTTGTTTGAAAACAATTCCGCTAACTCACAGCTACTCGCATCTGCGTTCGCTACGCTCGGATTGGCTGACCCAAGGTCAAATAACACTCTCTCTCTCTCTCGCTCTCATCGTTCTAGTGAGGGCGAGCGTAATATTTATTTTGTTTGAAAACAATTCCGCTAACTCACAGCTACTCGCATCTGCGTTCGCTACGCTCGGATTGGCTGACCCAAGGTCAAATAACACTTTCACTCTCGCTCTCATCGTTCTAGTGAGAGCGAGCGTAATATTTATAAGTGACAAATCACTTATTAGTTGCTGAGGCGGATGGCCAGACATTACCACTCTTTTGATGTGTTGCCGTGTTTACCGACCAACTAAACAAAACAACTCAGCATATACAAATAAAACCTATGAAACAATCAAAAGTTGCGTCCCCACGGCCAAGCCGACAACTTTCTTCATTATAGAACAGCACATGGATTGACCATGCGTTGGGCATGTGATGAGGAGGAATGAGGAATATGTCGTGAGGAAAGTTATGAGTATGAATGTGGATGGGTATAAGAGTAGAGGAAGACCAAAGAAACGATGGATGGACTGTGTGAAGAATGATATGGTGAGAAAGGAGGTGTCTGATGAGATGACGAGTGATAGAGAAGTGTGGAGGTCTCCTCAGTCCCCGCAACCTTTCACTCTTCTCTCCGTGCGAAATCTTTTTAGTATTTTATCTACACCCATGCTATAAATCCTCTATAAAGGTATCTGAAACGGTTAGCTTATGGCCAACATTAAAACAGCCAGTGTCTTAATAACCATTATAACACCCAAACGGGTGTTATAATGTTGTACTGAATTTCATTATGCAACTCGTTTTAAAAAAAGAACATCGAATGTGGTAGTGAATCGAACGTCTAGCACGTGCGATTCACTACCACAGCGCCGTAATTAAAAAAAAAACTTATAGGTTAATTCGAATTCACGTTCCCGCCATTTTTGTTCGACATTTGGATATTAGTATTGCATTCTATTGCATTATTTATTTATTTTATTTATTTATTTATAGTTAATTAAAACGGTAAACACCAATTACAATAATTAACATAGAAACACCAATTACAATAATTGACAAAACAAAAGTAAAAACATACAGTTGACACCATTCAATGGTTTGAATTAAATTATTATTACTAACACGGAACAGCATAACCTTACTCCATTCATCCGCAAACACATCACATTCAGGGTTGGCAATCAGAAGGGCGTTGAGCGTCTTAAGAGTACGACATACCGGAGATTCAGCTCTGGCGACAGTTTTAGATGACGGTGGGGCGAACAGAATGTGCCGGCGGCACTGGCGGTGTCCGATATATTTATCGGGAACAAATAGCCGGCAGAAAAGGCTGTGGAGCTCAGGGCAGTCGATTAGTCCCCGTAGGGTCTTACAGGCTACCGTGAGCTGCTCAGAACCTCTTCTCACTTCTAAGGAGTTAAAGCCCAACACTCCTAACAGGTAGTTGGTAGGGTACATGAAGGGAAAATAAAAATATAACCTTTGGAAAAAGCCTCTTAGGAACGTTTTCTGCACCTTTTCGAGCATCAGTGTTGGGGCAGCGGTGTAAGGGTGCCAGACACAGGCACTAGACTCAAGTTTGCTTCGGACTAGAGTGGTGTATAGTAATCGAAGGACATTAGGATTGCTGAAGTCACGAGCATTTCGCATCACAAAGCCCAAACGCCTGAAGGATTCCTTCGCGAGGGTAGAAATGTGGTCTTTAAATGTAAGACAGCGGTCAAACGTCACTCCCAAATCCTTAACGTTGGTGACTCGAGAAATTACGTCGCCACCCAATCTGTAGTTGAAAAGGATTGGTCGCAACCTTCTACCGTATGTCATGACCTGGCACTTGCTTGTGTTGAAAGGAAGTTTATTTACAATACTCCACCTAAAAACGGCATCAATGTCCCTTTGTAGGAGTTTACAGTCCTCGTCCGATCTGATTTGTGCAACCAGTTTTAGGTCGTCGGCGTATAGCAAGCACCTGGCAAACTTAACCTCCGTTACCAAATCATTAATCATGATCAGGAACAGAGGTGGCCCCAACACGGATCCCTGGCTCACGCCCGAGCGGGTGTTGTAAGGCTTAGATTCAAAGCAACCATGTCTGACAAACTGCTTGCGATCTCGCAGGTAGTCGGCAAAGAAACAGAGAAATCCGGATGAGAAACCTATAGCCTCTAGTTTTGTCAATAGTACATCGTTGTCAACTCTATCAAAGGCTTTTCGGAAATCAAAATATAGAGTGTCGACCTGCCTCCCGATGTCCAAGCTACTGGATATGTAGTCAACATGGACGAGCAAATTCGAGTTTACGGAGCGACCCGGTCGAAAACCGTGTTGGGCATCCGATAACAGCTTATTTACGTGTTTGTAAATCACGGTATGGAGAATATGCTCGAAAACCTTGGCGATGGTTGGGAGGATAGCGACGGGTCTGTGTTCCTCTACCGATGTTTTGTCGGAGGTTTTAGGGATGGGAGTAACTCGCGAAATTTTCCATTGCTCCGGGTATACGCCGGACTGGAGGGCTAGGTTAAATATATGACAAAGAGGAGCTGCCAAGGTGTCATCACAGCCCTTAAGAACAAAGGGTGGAATGTTGTCAGGGCCAACCGAGCTAGAGGGTCTAAGTTTAGCAATCCCTTTTACTACATCCGATGGGGTTAAGAAGGGGAGGGGAATATTATTTGCCACACCACTTGCACTGGAGTTCCTAGGGTCTAATTTAGGTGTATTGGGCTGAAACACGCTTGCAAAATACTGAGCAAATGCCTCTGCCGCTTTGACACCCGAACATGTCTCACCCTTGTGAACAACGTTTGGTTCGAAACCACCCTTAGATCGCAGGCTAGAAAAGTGCTGCCAAAAATGCCGTGGATTTTTGCGTATGCTATTTTCCACGCTGCTGCAGTGCAATCTATAGGCGTCTTGGGTTCTTACTTTTAGACTCGACCGCAGTTTACTAAACTCTGCATATGTGGCATCGCATCGCGAAAGTTTCCAACTATTGTGAAGTTTAGTTTTTCGCCGAGTGTCGTTCACAATATCCCGCGTAAACCAAACTGGATACCTCCTGTTACCAGCGATCATTCTCCTCTTCTTTGGAATTGAGGAATCAAATAGGTCATAAATGACTGAATAAAACTTACCAGCAGCAGATGGTGCGTCATCGCAACTAAGAACGTCATGCCATGGAGCGGAAAGAATAAGGTCGCTTAAAAGTGAGTAGTCCCCCTTGCCAAAATTCCAATCCCTACTCCGATCAATGTTACTGGGGTCCAATTTTTCTCTATCTTTGTGGGTTTTGAGGGTAAACGCAATATCTAGCGGGGGATGATACAAGTCGATTGGGACCAGCTCCGTACCTTTGACATGCTCACATCTCACTACGGTGCCCTCCCGAGCCAGCACCACGTCTAACTTACTCCCACGCATATTCCACACTTCATTCATCTCAATCAGACTACAGAAGCTTAAGAAATAACAGTAATAATTGTTAACATTAACAGAAGCACTTTTTAAGTTAAGGTCACCTAATATCATAACCGTTCCGTTCAGATTGGATATAATGCTCTCGACTTTGCAAAACCAAGTCATGTAGTCGCCGTCCGTTGCAGTGGGCTTCATATAGACAACACACACAGATATTTTCTGGCCATAAATTGTAATTGTTGCCCATAAATCTTCGCCACCTTCAGTTTCAAGATCGGGCCGCCGCTTCATGGTAACGCTACCGGGGCGCACAGCAAGTAACACTCCACCGCCCACAGTCACTCTGTCTCTGCGTAGAATGCGCCAATTATGTACTTTGTTGTTTACAAAAATGAGTGATACAAGCTTTGTGAATTTTGATAATTGAACAATACAAAATGTAAATAATTATATTACTACCTATACACGGTTTGTTTGTAGTAAATACAAGCAATTAAACTTTCCATGAATTTACATAGACTTCTTAGAACACTGCAACACCCTATGGTTTCAGAACCTTTTATGGAGGATTCATATCATGGATGTAGATAAAGTCTTGTATGCAACTGTACATAATTAGGTATTAAAACACTCATGTGATACTATTATCACACTCGGCTTCGCCTCGTGTGATAAACCCACATTCGTGTTTTAATACCCCTCATTATACAACAGTTGCATAAATAACTATTTTTTTATCGTACTCCAAGCCTATAGTTGGTGCCAGTTAAGATGAGAATAGCGGTCACTGTCCTTTCCCTAATATCTCTTCGTACGAACCAAAACAAATAAACCATGTAAGTATCGTTTTTCATTACAAAAAATGTTGAAGATATCGATAGCTATGGCGATTCAAGACTTGAACAGACTTATTTTTGGTTTTTAAAGTTAAGAAGTTTTAAAAATGTTGGTGGGTCAATGACCGCTATTCTCATCTTAACTGGCACCAACTAAACCCAAAAATGTGGGTAGTTCAACAAAACACCTAACAAATATACTGCTACCTTCAACTCAACTAATGACTCATTTCTTCTTCCGCAGGTAAGCATGTTTGAGCAAGTACCTCAGTTTTAACCGGCGCTACCTACACGCTAGGGTGAGGCGTATTTATCGTAACAGGTATCTTAAAATAGCAGACTGTAACTGTGACAAACAAACTGAAAGAACAGCTCCTGTTCCACGAGATAACAAAATCCATTAAACGACAGTCACAAGCTTTTCTTTATCGGGACATACGACAGTTACCTTTGTTAGAATAAGAAAAAACGTTACTGTTACACTGTGAAACCCTGTTAGTCGTCACAAGCTCTTTCCTTTTCTCGCATAGGTTCAATACCTTAGTCAGAAAGAGAAGGAATGTCGGAAACAATTGTATGTTATTCGTAACAGCTGTTCATTGTTGCTATATTATACTATGAAATAACAGACTGTTATTTTGTAACAGGTATTTGTAACAGAACTGTAATTTATAAGGAACTGGAACAGGCAGAACACATATTTTACATGTTATAGCCCACGTCCTGCTACACACTCGAAAATAATCGGCTTACGTTCCTGTTAATAATAATGAGTTTTTTAATATAAAATATTTGCGACAAAGATTTCTATGTGGGAGAAATGTCATCGTTAATTAGTCTCTCAAAATAATATTCCTCCTCGTGGAAGGTAAACTTGGAGGTCATCAATTCATCATACGGTATACGTACACTCCAAAGGCAGTTTGAAGCCAAACGAGCGTAATTTTTTATCTGTGTGTCGCGTAAAATGAGTCGCGGAATTTACGTTGCATTCGGTTTCATACAACATCCATACTTCCGTCCTACTCATTTTGCGTTTGCCGTGGTGTACAAACAGGACTTTAGTAAAGTGGTTCAGTTTCATGGTTCAAGAAACCACACGCGAGGTCTTGCGTTTATTATGTACACCTTGTATAAGTACTAATATTACAGGTCGCGGCACGTAACTCTAGCGCTGAGCGAAACTTGGAGGGGATATCTGCGCATGTTATACGACTGGGGAGCCAATCGGCGCAACGCACGCCCCAAGACATTCTTATTTTTTACTTCTGCGCAATAACGGTTAGCGCTAGAGTTTCGTGCCGCGAGTGCCGCGACCTATATAAAGAGGTACGTTTAGATGACAAGTGAACCAAGGTTACTGATGTAGCCCGAAGAATTGCCAAACTTAAGTGGCAGTGGGCAGGGTACATTGCTCGCAGAACGGATGGCCGATCGGGACGAAAAGTTCTGTAGTGGCGACCGCGAAGCGTTGTTGAAAAACGTCTTCCACTAGGTGAACGGATGACCTGGTGGAGGTTGCGAGGATCCGCTGGATGCGAGTCGCACGGGACCGGTCAATGTGGCGACACTTGGGGGAGGTCTGTGTCCAGCAGTGGACGTCTTTCGGCTAAAATGATGATGATGAAGTTTATACAGGGTGTAAAAGACCTCATCACGAAGTCGTCAACCAAGCATTCTGTACATCAAACTAAGTAACTTTACGCAAAAATTATTGTTGCGTAACGACTTTTTTTTTTGAGAGTGAAAAATCATGTTTTGTGGTAGAACTCAATGTAACGCACTCAAAACATTGTGCTGATGGATGGATTGAATAGTACGGGGGTCGTGGAGGTGTTTAAAGTAAAAATCTTACATTAAAAACTTGTATTTAATAAAAAAAACTTGTCAAAAAGTTGTAACTTTGACCCCCAATATCTCCGTAACTAGAAGGTTCCCAGGTATGGTGTAGAATAAAAAAAGATTGCAATGACGAGGAGAACAAGTGCCTTTTGGCTTCGTTAAGAGGTGTTTTACACCCTTTATGTAGGAGGTTATCTTCGAAAATTGACATCCCTCACATAGCATACAAATAAGCCGAGCTATCACAATTTTCACGTACGAAGTCGCGGGTGAAGCGCTAGTCCTATCCTAAATATGAATACCTACATAGTCCAAGGAGTGACATTCCCTGAATTGTTAATGAGTAGTACTGGAAATCATGAAACGGTCTTTTTTCATGAAGAAATAAACAAAAGAAATAGATTTAGTCTGGCCGGCCTGAACTCACTGTCTCTGACAAATAAAATTACCTTAGAAATGATTTGGTACAGCGGCTCTCAACATTTGTGGCTTTAAAAGAAAGAAAGACAATTGTGTTTGGTTGGCATTAAAAACACGTTTAAAAAAAGTAATAAAAACATTAAGTAAAATAAAAAAAATATGAAAAAAAAAAATGAAGTAAAATATAATTTATTATTTTTTTATATTTTTATTATTTTTGCAAATAATTTGTTACGAGATTAATTACAGTGCAGGCTTTATGAAACTGGTATAATGAGTCATTTTTAGTGATGCCAGTGTGTTTTGGTATTTAACTGTGGGGTATGAGGCGTCGAAAACATGTCGACAACTTGAGGACATCGGCAATAACGACGACGGAAAAGTAGTTTATTCATAAACTATGTAGTTAGTGCCCGCGGACTTTCGTCTGCGTAAAGTTATTTAAGGAATATAATTATTAATTATTATTTCCCTATTTAAATCGGATTTTGTTAATAATTTTAAGGGTTCAAATTTTATTGCACGGAACCCTAATCCTTTTTCTTAAATAAAAGTAGCCTAGACAGGTCCACTCAAATCTGTGTGGTTCTTTCTTCAAAAGACAAAAGAAGAAAGAATACTTTGAAGAAAGAACCAACTCACATGAGGACTATGCAGATTAGTATCTGCATAGTCCTCATGTGAATTGAGCAAGATTATGTCTGGACTTTAAAAGAGACTACGACCTCTGAGTTTGTTTCGGCTGTTTCTTCTCAGAGTAGTCAGGTACGAAACACCGGCCCCATCTAGTTTTATAAAAAGACGTGTAAAAGTGTTTGTAAAAACCTACCTACTTAAACTAAAAATAAACATCATTTCATTTCAATAAGTTACTCCTTAATTTTAAGCTATCACGGTTTATTAATGTTACACTGTCACTTAGGATATCTTCCGTGATTATCAATTACGTATTTTGACGATGTTGCAAGCGCCATGATCGCGAGATGACAAGAAAATCATCATTCTATTCCACTATCATGGCGCTTGCAACAGTGTCGAAATATCGGGAGCTCAGAATAATTGATAATCACGGAAGATATACCTCAAGTGACAGTGTAAGATTTTTACTTAGTATAAAACAAAGTCGCTCCCGCTGTATAAAACAAAGTCGCTCCCGCTGTATAAAACAAAGTCGCTCCCGCTGTATAAAACAAAGTCGCTCCCGCTGTATAAAACAAAGTCGCTCCCGCTGTATAAAACAAAGTCGCTCCCGCTGTATAAAACAAAGTCGCTCCCGCTGTATAAAACAAAGTTGCTCCCGCTGTGTAAAACAAAGTTGCTCCCGCTGTTTGTACGATTAGATCTTTTCAACTACGCAACGGATTTTTATGTCGTTTTCAGCAATAGATAAAGTGATTCAAGAAGTACTTACCTATAAATACGTTTATTAGTATCACATTAGTATCTACATTGTACCCGTGCAAAGCCGGGGCAGGTCGCTAGTCAATACTAATATTATAAAGAGGAAAGTTTTGATTTTTTGTTTGTTTGTTACGATAACTACCTACTCGACCGATTTTAAAAATTCTTTCAACATTTGAAAGCCATGTCTTTACTGAATAACATAGGCTATATTTTATTCCCATACTCCTACGGGAACGGGAACTACGCGGGTGAAACCACGCGACGTCCCGTCCGCTCGTTAGTTATAAAACGTGAAAGCTTTAAGGTGAATGCTTCGACCAGCCCGCGAAATTCAAATTTTCTTACGTTTTTTGCAATTTGCAGGCCAGTGCTAGGTTGTATGTTGATTAAAATGTTGTTCGCGATTGTAAAACGTATGTAGTTACAGAATTATAATCATCAAAAGCAACAATACAACCCTCCAAGTTCATAAAATTCGAGGAATGATTTCTTCAAGGTCAAAGTCATTGATAGACCTTTATGAACTTGGAGGGTTGTATTGATGCTTTTAATGATTATAATTCTGTAACCACATACGTCTTACAATCGCGAACAATATTTTAATCAACATGCGACCTAGCACTGGCCTCCAAATTGAAAAAAAACGCAAGATAATTTGAATTTCGCGGGCTACCCTGGATCATCAGCCTTAAACAAAGGTATTTAACTCAATAGCGGTCAATAAGTGACAAGTTTGAGAATCATTGCCACTCGGGTGGTAGGGGTCTGGGCACGTGGATGTTACAGGGGAATAAGAGAGGGGAGGGAATCGGGAGGGGGTGTAAATTATGAATTTGTGAATAATTCACACGAACCATCAAAATACTAATGTTAAAAGATGGCAGGAAAAGCCGAGGGCACACAGGGCGGGCTTTGTATAGATTTGTATTTATTTTCAGAATACTTTGGTGTAATAAATTTATACATTTGAAAATAACTTGTCTGTAAAGACATCGATATTTTCGCAAAATCGTCAACAAATGTAGATCATCACCTAGTTTATAGTTAGGCCTTGGGATCAGGGTTACCATTTAAGAATTTGAAAACTCCTGACAAAAAGCCGGACATTTCGATAAAAGTCCGGGCTTTTAGGTCACAAAATGGAAACATTACCCACTTAGTTGTGGTATGGTAGGCATGGAATTGATATTGTTGTATTTATTTTGGTTTTTGAAGAAAATATTTTATCTTTGAACTAAGTAGTTCATTGTTTGCAAATTTCGCAATAGAAGATTTATTATTAAGTTAATTGTTTGTTGATTAAAGCCTGATTTGATATTAGCTTACTTAACTACATAAATGTAGTTTTATTACTCAAATTCTAACTAATATTAAAAAATCCGGACAAATTAAAGGGCCCGACAAAGTCCGGACAAGAGGCTAAAAGTCCGGACATGCCCGGACTAATCCGGACGGATGGTAACCCTACTTGGTATACTTTTTATGCATAGTAGGTACCTACATTCCCGCGGTATAAATTCCGAACTCTACGCAGGCTAAGCCGTGAGCAAAAGCCAGTTTTTCAGTCAGTTTTTATACAATATGTCTACTTAGAGCTCTTGAACGCGGTTTATATCAGCTGAACACGTTCAGTTCAATTAGAAAAATTCGCCCTTACACAGCGACTTACAAAAACAAAAATCTTTTAGCTTACTCACAAAACATATTATTATTCTGACGTAAGCATACAAAAAAGTTATTCCGAAGGGTACCGGTAAAATATATCGTAAAAACGTGGTAGGTGTAATGAAATAACTACATTGTAGGCCAAAAAAAGGTATACAACAATCAATCATACATTTGTGGCGATGGCGAACACTGGACCTTTTATTGTGGCACCGAGTGCACAACAATAGTTTAAAAGTGCCTTTATGTGTAATGTCAAAAGGGCAATACAAGAAATTGGGAAAGTCACTTTATTCATCGCGTGATTTGACGATATTTGGAAATATTTTTCCTCTATGAGAAAATCCTATAGTTTTGTGAAGCTAGGTCAAATCAAGGAGAGTTGTTTACTCTCCAAACATCACGTTCGAAATTCGAACGGTGTTTAGTTGTGAATCTGTTATGATTTACTTTAAAAACAAATGAGTTCGCTTTTTAACCAACTTCAAAAGGAGGACGTTCTCAATTCGTCGGAACCTTTTTTTTGGACCGATTTGTTTTTTTTTTGTTTGAAAGGGTTCCCAGGTGGTCCCATGATCATCAAGTCAGGACCTGATGACAGGATCCTAGAGAAATAGAGAAAACTCTTCAAATTTTATAGGCACACTTAAAGCGATATGGGTAGTTTTCAGGGTTCCGTACCCAAAGGGTAAAAACGGAACCCTATTACTAAGACTTCGCTGTCTGTCCGTCTGTCCGTCTGTCCGTCTGTCCGTCTGTCCGTCTGTCTGTCACCAGGCTGTATCTCATGAACCGTGACAGCTAGACAGTTGAAATTTTCACAGATGATGTATTTCTGTTGCCGCTATAACAACAAATACTAAAAATAGAATAAAATTAATATTTAAGGGGGCTCCCATACAACAAACGTGATTTTTTATGTTTTGTCTAATGTATAGATAATGGTACGGAACCCTTCGTGCGCGAGTCCGACTCGCACTTGGCCGGTTTTGAAAGAATACTTTCTCGGAGTGGACCCATTTCAATTTGGTGAAGATCTGATGAAGAACTTCGGAGATAGGCCACGGAACTCCTCTATAAATTATAGCAAATGGACTGGGATTGCTGGAATCGCATGTCTGTCTATTGTTTACATCAGTTCATAACATAACATCATGCCGGTACGCTGTGAAGGGGTATGCACATGTGAACTACTAAAAAGTGAAAAATAAAAACTTTAGAATTAAAATAAAACCGACTTCAAAAAACACAAAAAAGTGAAAAATTACTTTAGCTTCAGAAGTCGGTGGCCTTTGTTTGATTGATTTAGTTTTTTTGTCACCGACTTCTGAAGCTAAAGTTATTTTTCACTTTTTTGTGTTTTTTGAAGTCGTTTTTATGTTTTGCAAAAAAGTTTTTATTTTATATATTTTAGTCTAGGCTTCAGAAGTCGGTGGCCTTTTTTTGATTGATTTAGTTTTTTTGTCACCGACTTCTGAAGCTAAAGTTATTTTTCACTTTTTTAGGGTTCCGTACCCAAAGGGTAAAAACGGAACCCTATTACTAAGACTTCGCTGTCTGTCCGTCTGTCCGTCTGTCCGTCTGTCTGTCACCAGGCTGTATCTCATGAACCGTGATAGCTAGACAGTTGAAATTTTCACAGATGATGTATTTCTGTTGCCGCTATAACAACAAATACTAAAAACAGAATAAAATTAATATTTAAGGGGGGCTCCCATACAACAAACGTGATTTTTTTGCCCTTTTTTTGATAATAATGGTACGGAACCCTTCGTGCGCGAGTCCGACTCGCACTTGGCCGGTTTTTGTGTGTTTTTGAAGTCGTTTTTATGTTTTGCAAAAAAGTTTTTATTTTCTGTATTTTAGTCTATGACGTTTGTTTCCATATCCATATCACTTAGCGATTGAGAATCCCAAAACAAGAAATCCTGTTATTATTTATTTATTTATTTAACACTTCAAACACAAAATACAGAGGAGGCATTTTCTATCAGTTCTTTTTAGAGTTTTAGTCTTTCCAGCTCCTTTTTCTAACACGCAATAAATAAAATACAGGACAAGTAATAACATCAATGTTTAATCGCATAGTGGTCGATGGCGTATCATTAATCACTGGGCGCTCTGGAGGGGGGTTGGGGGGAAAGAGAGCTGGGGTCCAATAATTTGATGCGGCGACATATTGTCGCTGGACACGGTTGTAGTTTTGGGGTTCCGTGGTGAATGGAGAAAAACGGTTCGTCACGACACGTGTACATTGCTGTTAAATTTGGCAATGACATTTGGTTTACAATACAAAGTTTCTCATTTTATTTTATTTTGTAAATTTGGTCGTTTTTTTAGGTTAAGTATTACGAAAATCTGGATTTACATAATTATAGTACTTATGTAAATAAATAAATATAAATATTGCTGGACATTACACACAGCGCCATCTAGTGCCACACTAAGCAACGAGGCTTGTGTCGTGGACACCAGATAGTTGATATACTACATGGATACTTTTCGTTTGTAAATACATACTTATTAAACATAAACATCCATGACTCGGAAACAAATGTCCATGCTCATCACACAAACATGCTCCGACCGAGATTCGAACCCGGGACCCTAAGAACCAAGTCACTACCGCTGCGCCATTCGGGTCGTCAACACAATGACATTTGGTTGACAATACGAAGTTTGTCATTATATATTTTTAGTAAATTTGGTCGTTTTCCAGGTTATTACGAAAATCTGGATATAAATGTAGTATGTATAAACGCTTTTACTTTATCTGTGTTTCGAGCTATGGATCTAAAACGTGGCTCATGGGGCAGTAAACCTTTTCCCATTTTAAGACTCCAAAGACAGATACACATTCTTACCAAAAAAAGTAGTATATTACATAGTATATTTTGTAAATTTAAAAGTATGAATGGCACACAATATCGTCAAACCATTTTTACAATTTTTCTTTTTTATCGTGTGCTTAGTGTCTATAGTTGCCTGCCAGTTAAGATGAGAATAGCGGTCATTGACCCACCTACATTATTTTATTAAACTTCTTAACTTTGAAAACCAAAGTCCAAAAGTAAGCCTGTTCAGGTCTGGAATCGTCATCTATCGTGAGCCTCGTTGCTTAGTGTGGCACTAGATTGGCGCTGTGTGTAATGTCCAGCAATATTTATTTATTTTTATTTTATGTAAATAAATATAAATATTGCTGGACATTACACACAGCGCCATTAATATCCATATATGGTTTACAATACGAAGTTTCTCATTATATTTTTAGTAAATTTGGTCGTTTTTCAGGTTATAACGAAATTCTGGATTTACATTTAGTATGTATTTATATAAATGCTTTTACCCTATCTGTGTTTCGAGCATTGGATCTAAAACGTGGCCCATGGGGCAGTAAACATCCCCCATTTTAAGACTCCAAAGACACACACACACACATTCCACACACACATTCTTACCAAAAAAAGTAGTCTAAATAGTATATTTTGTAAATTTAAAAGTAAGAATGGCACACAAGATCGTCAAACCATTTTTACATTTTTTCTTTCTTTATCATGTGCTTAGTGTCTTAGCCGTGTGGTATCCGGCAGAGTAGAATAGAACCAACCCATTACACTCACGGGTGTCGTATAAGGCGACTAATGTCTGAGGCAGAACACCTTGCGCCTCCGTAGACCAGAGAATGGGCAGCAGCGCTTTCTATTAGTCTTTCATCACTGCGATCTCCAATCCGCCTGCCAAGCGTGGAGATTACGGCAAATTCCTCTCATCATGGGAAAGGTTTATGCCCAGCAGTGGACGTTAAGTATGGGCTGTTGTTGTTGTTTAAAAAACTAAACTAATTATTTTCCTTGTTCATTAAAACTACAGTGTTTTTTTAAAATATATAATTATAGGTACAAAAGTTGTGTTTTTATTTAATTAATAACTGACTTTCAAATTAAAAATACATCAGAATGTAATAAAATAAAATAAAAAATCCGATTTAAATCAAAATAATCTGATTTAAATCAAATAAACCCGATTTATTTGATTTTTATAAAAAAAATAAGATTTTTATCAACCCTGGTAAAGAACCCACTTCAAACAAAACCCAGTGCCACACAGCATCCTGATCTATAAACATAGAGGCATCCCCATTCACGTTGATGCGTGAGACATGCCATTACATTCCGGCATCCCCAAGGACGCAGAGGTACGAAACCCTCGCGAAAGAAAAATTACTACCTTTTTAAATAGTCGGGAAACACGACACGCTTTCTTTATGAGGGAGATCTAAAAATTTTAGTGTTTGCCTTTCTTCTTTTATTTGAGTTGATTTTTAGGGTTCCGTACCTACGGCGCGTTCGTGTTCCACGCGCGCCTCAAAGAGAGTCAGCAAAAGGGAAGGGGTCCGTAAGGACCGATGCCTGCCGGGGTTGCGGGACTGTTCGAAAGAGATACCGTGGCCCCGGAACACAAAGGGCGATGAAGGAACATGGATGGGTTTTAGTCAGTAAAAGTCTGACACTCCCTCCTGCTCCGCCCATAGCGGGAGGAGTCATTTGATGATTTCCAATCCGAAAAAAAAAAAAAAAAAGGCTTTAGTACCTCAAAAGGAAACAACGGAACCCTTTTAGGATCACTTGTCCGAATTTCTGTCAAGACCCTTTATCTCGGGAACTCGTTGAGGTATTGAGTTAATATTATAACCATATACAGCCTATCATCATCTTCATTATAGTCATCTACAGTCCTTTGAAGCTGTGAAAAAAACTTCAAACTTCTAAATTAACGTTAAAAAGAGTTTAAAAACATATATTTCGACATTCTCAAGGTAATCAAAATTTAAGGGTACTGCCCGCTGACCTAGAATCATAATAAAGGAAAAAATCTGAAAACCGTAAATATTTAGTTCAATAACAATTTAAGTAAATACCTACAAGTTTTATACGGAACCCTTTTTACTACTACTACAACAGCCCAGCCCAGGGTTATGTCCAGCAGTGGACGTTAGTCCACTGCTGGACATAACCCTCTCCCATGATTTGCCGTAATCACCACGCTTGGCAGGCGGATTGGAGATCGCAGTGATGAAAGACTAACAGAAAACGCTGCTGCCCATTCTCTGGTCTACGGAGGCGCAAGGTGTTCTGCCTCAGACATTAGTCGCCGTATACGACACCCGTGAGTGTAATGGGTTGGTTCTATTCTACTCTGCTGCCGGATACCACACGGCTAAAAAAATTAAACCCTCTTTGCGCGAGTCCATTTCGCGCTTATTCGACGTTGGTTCATGGATAGGCGACCAACCCTATCTCACCTAGACGCTTCCGTGCTTCAGAAAATACGTTTTGCTGTTGATCCAGTATGACATTCGTAGATTTTTGACAGCCGTAACGGATAGACAGAGAAAACCCGAATGTCTATCAACCAGTCTTACCTTGCCCCTGTTAAGAGTCCTATTACTTACATTTTTTACTCAAATTCATGGTTTTTGACGCAGTAATTTTCAGCAGCAGTAAGATATTTTAATTATCTGCTTATGGATAACGATAGTGCCATTCTCTTTCTTATAAGTTGGAGTTACACATTTTAATTTTTCTTTTCGTGTAATTTACTATAAATATTTTACGAACTCAGTTTGCAAGAAAAACCGTCGGTGATGAAACTTTGACGCTCAAATTCACATTGTTACATTCAATTCTTATAAAAGCTAAAATTACTAAATCTTTTAGTAATTTTAGCTTTTATAAGAAAGAAGAAAGAAGGTTGAATGTTTTACTTGTTTATTGGAGTTCTAAAATTTCTTAAAATTCCTTGAGTTTTCACGGAAAAAATCGAAAAGAAAGCGTAATTTAAGCCATAAATGTCTTGATTCTGTGTCCATTATATTCCAAATAAACTCAATTTTATCAAATAAATTAATATGATTTAAAACTTCGATCTACAATGAAAACCAGTCATTAGTTTTCGTTTGTCAATATAATAAGACAAAATTACAATAAATCAAATTAAAGTAGGTACTATAATTCTGCGTCAATTCAGCTCGCACCTCAGTCTCATGTCAGTCTGGTCTCTAATTTTCGTCGATAACAATTGATAATCGTCCGGAGAACGCTATTATTATCGACTCGTGTACGCCAATCGAAATAATTTGATCCAGGAAGTAAAAATCGAAAATTTGCGAAAAAATGTAATAGGACTTAAGATCCTGTAAAGTTCCTTTGAACCTCACTCAAATGAGCGCGCGAGCGCAAGCAACTCGAATGCGAACGCATTTGTTCGAAAGACACTGTTCGAATTTCGTTGCCCCACACATTTTCGGGTCGGTATACGTTTGAGAAAAAAGCCGCTCGGCCGAGGTAAATGCCGATCGGCACGAACCTTATAAAAGCCAATTGTTGAACAATAAATATCGCTGAATCGAACGGCCTACCTAAACACTCTTCATGTCTAGAAGATATATATATTACATACTCAAGAGATTTCCTCAAGAATGACTGTAAAAAAGAAACGTTACAATAAAATCATATTCATCATCCCAGTACTTATCGACTTCTATAGTTACAGCACTTACAATAGCACGTACATCGCACGGTAATCGAACCGGGGGACCCTCGCTCGAAAATTACACGAAAGCCAAACGGCTCAATCAATTATCCGGCTAACTATTGTGACGGGGCGTTTTTGACCCCTTTCCAAGAAGTATTAGAAAACGTTGTTATTTTGTTTGACGTTCGCACTCAGTTAAAAAAACGCCGCGTTTTAACCGCGTTTTTTCTGTAATCAGTAGGTAGTATTTATTGCTGTGAAATAATATGTTAAATGTTTTTCTGTGTCGTTTGGTTAAAGGCGGCAAACGAAACATGACAAATTAAGTGGCATTTGTTCTAATCGGGCAGTTAAGCATTTTTTAACGTCACAATTGCGTAAGAGAGTCCTCAAAACCTGGTAGAAAACTGCAGCGACCTCCTTTCCGTGGAAGCAAACAAAACAAAGCTCTCGTACACTAATACACTGACCCGTAAAAATAATTGTATTGCGGTAATCGCAATACCGCAGCAAGATATGAAAGATCTTTAGCTAAAACCGCCCGCTTGCAACAGCGTCGAAATATTGGGAGTTCCTAATAATTGAAAATCACGGAAGAAATCCCGTAAAGCCGCGTTCCCACTTTGTCGTGACAACAGATAATCGTGTAGTTTTAAGTGTCGTGGCTTGTGTATTTAAACGGAGGTGTTCACATATAGGACGACGCGATTACTGTCATCCACGGCTTTTGCCAACTAAAATCTAACGATAAATTTATCGTCACGACATAGTGGGAACGCGGCCCAAGTGACACCTTTAACTAATTTAAAAAACAGCGCCGTTATCAAACCCAGTGCGTTTGCAAGCTAGTTAGCTCGAAGCGACATACGGCAACATTGTGACCGCTTGTGAGTCGTCCCCACAGCATATTCCTAGCTATTCGCAAGTCATCTAATTGATTGACTATTTCTATGTTTGGCGGTTACTGTACAATTTTGATGTTAACGTAGAAATATTCAAAAAACTCATAATTCTTGCTTCTAACATCTAGACCCCCAAAATTCCCGCACATGGTCCTTCGAGCCGGATACATGATTTTGCATGGTGAAATTATAAAATAAATTGCGGCCATGATGTCTTGTTGAAAGAACTATCGACGTTAACTGAAAAGTTTATGTTGATCCTGTTATAAGTCCTTGTTAAAGCTTCGCTTTGGAAAAAATAGAACGGCTCTCTTCTCTTGGCGACGATGTTCACGATGATGATGGTGCAAATCCATACTTTAAGTTTACCCGGTTACGAAGAAGCCAAAAGGAAGGGTTATGATTTTAGCAGTCTATATATGTTTGTATTTACGTATGTTCCTCCGCAGCGCCTAAACTATTCATCCGATTTTGATGAATACGGTGTCAATAGATTCGTTATTATGCTCCGGGTGACATAGGCTACATTTTAACCGACTTCAACATTAGGAGTAGTCGATTTTACCTTGTAAACCCCGAATTTAATTAGAGCGTGATTTTTCAGTAGTCGGGTTTTTTTGTGGCACTATACCACACAACTTCTTGTTACTCCTTTTTTTTCGGATGGGAAATCTTCAAATGACTCCTCCCGCTCTGGGCGGAGCAGGAGGGAGTGTCAGACTTTTACTGACTAAAACCCATCCACGTTCCTTCATCGCCCTTTGTGTTCCGGGGTCACGGTATCTCTTTCGAACAGTCCCGCAACTTCTTGTTACTCTTGACAAAGACACTAGGGAGAAATTCGTAAAACCGTGCTTGTACCCGCGGCTTGGACCTCGTTGAAGATTGAAAATTATCGTACCTTACTGCCGGGATAAAAAAACCAGACCATTGTTAGGGCATGCAAATCTGGTTCTGGTTCAGTGGTAAGAACTGGTTCTTATTACTGAACCAAAACCGATTCTACATGCCCTAATCATGATCTACCTCCGTGCTAAACGTCCCAATCCGTTCAGCAGTTTAAGCTTGAAAAGGTAACAACAACAACAACAGCCCATAACGTCCACTGCTGCCTCTCCTCATAAGCCTCTCCCATGACGGGAGGAATTTGCCGTAATCTCCACGCTTGGCAGGCGGATTGGAGATCGCAGTGATGAAAGACTAACAGAAAACGCTGCTGCTCTCTGGTCTACGGAGGCGCAAGGTGTTCTGCCTCAGACATTAGTCGCCTTATACGACACCCGTGAGTGTAATGGGTTAGTTCTATTCTACTCTGCCGGATATCACACGGCTGAAAAAAAGGCAACACTTAAACAGAAATATTTCCTGACATTGGTGTAAGTTCAGCTGTTTGTTTGTGGACATTCAGATTGTGTTGGACAGAAAGTTTAATGTACTAAGAAAAAGATGTCTGATAGAAATATTTAATTTCCGGATTCCTTTAATTTACTATAAGAAACGCTTCTCTTTTATTTCTTAAAAATAAGAGCAAAACATAGGACAAAACTCTTTGAAAATTAAAACATAACTTAACGACATACACACATTAATATTTCTCCAAATCCACAGTCAAGTAATAAACAGACTATAATAGTATCACGCAGCGGCACATCAAAAGCCTAGGCGTGTTACGGTGAAACTCGTAAATCAGAGCTTCCGTTAAACGTCCGCCCCGCGAGTTTCGTCGATATAAATCTTTGCACTGTTTATTCGTAAACCCTTTGCCTCGCGAGAGATATGATTGGAGGAGTTGCGGGCTATGTAACAATAGATTGTTCAACATTACTTTTACGGTAAGGGCAAATACCTCATTCCACGACTTACAGTTCTTTCTCGGACGTTTGTGGACCACTGGTCTAACATTACCGACGATCAAATTTTTTTTGATAAAGCTTATGTATTATTTTAAATTGGTAACCAGATTCTTTCGTCGTTCTTTTTTTTTACACTAATATTATAAAGAGGAAAGGTTTGTATTTTTGTGTCTGTATGTTTGTAATGAATAAACGCAAAAACTACTGCGCCGATTTCAAAAATTCTTTCACCATTAGAAAGCTACATTCACCCTGAGTAACATCGGCTATATTTTATCCCCGTACTCCCACAGGAACGGGAAGTACGCGGGTGAAACTGCTTGACGTCCGCTAGTTATTAATATAGGTACTAGATGCATGTTTGACATTTTAATGCTTTTCGAAAAATTTAAAATAAATCCATTTTCAGACAAATAACTTACTTCCCCAGCAATTAAACTTAAAACATCCTAAATGAGAAACACTTAAAACAAATATTTTATTCACACATCAAAAGCTATCTTATGTCGCAGTGCAACTCATAAATCTGTCTTTATACCTAACGTCCGGTTGCGTTCTAAAATGGCGGAGTTCGCTGTTTTTGACGTTTTAACGTCAGTGACGTGACAGCGGTAAGTTATGGCTATTGTCTGCAATGGCGGGTGTTTTAATTACTAGTAGTGCTAGCACTTTATGGGTTAGATGCGGCGGATTCAATTTAGGGATGTTTCTAGATTAATTGGAAGTGGAAGTTATTGAAATTGCTGCCAACTACCGTGGTGATATTTTTGTCTCTGACCATACAAATAGAGAGAGAAAGAGAGAGAACAGTTTCGACTCCGTTATTAACACAAAAGGCGATGGATAACATTATGAAGTAACAGTTATCTCCTGGAATAAAAAATCGAAGTCATGAATGTGGTATGCTTGGTGGATTCTGAGAGGAGGCCTGTGCCCCAGCAGTGGGAACATTGTAGGCTGACCATGCTCATACTTATCGCCCACAAAGTTTCATATTCCGTACCGCAAAAGAGCAACCAGATTTTGACACATAACAGTTCAAAATTTTAATATTCAAATCCACACCTCATTATAAACCCTCAGATAATAAATCCAATTCATTCATTAAAAATAATTCACTTTGAAGTCCCAATAAATGATATATCCTGAATGACTTTGAACTTTAGAGTGAACGGAACGAATGGATTCGGTTCGGTCGTTCATTCGTTCGGTTCGGCCGCAGCTCGCACCAGATGTTAGAACCGTCGAGTCACTCTGTTTATTAGTGTTATTTTTTTGTTTGACCGCGAATCAAATGTTTTTGAGCTATGGCGGCCGTGATTTTGCATTTATAGCTGTGATCGGTTTTTGTTTTGTTGTGGCAGTTTGGTAATCATCAGCCCCCACTTTTCCATTACATCGATTACTTTGTGCAATTATATTTGCTTTGTGCGTTCCTCCGTGCCTCGGAAAGCACGTTAAGCAGTTGGTCTCGGCTGCTTTTGTAGATCTTTGACGTTAGTCGTCGCAGGTAGGTAGTCAATGGCCCAAAAAAAATGTCTGATAACCAGTCTTACCAAGGGTGTCGTATTACCCAGAACTAACTGGGTTATCGTATTACCCAGTACTAACTGGGTTGTCGAGGTCAGATCAGTCGCTCCATGTAAAATACTGGTATTCAGCTGCATCCGGTTAGACTGGAAGCCGACCCCAACAGTATGCAAATACCTCTAACTTTTGCATATACCTTCTCCCGCGTAATGACAAAATTATTACACAAAGTGAAGTGCCTACCTCCTAGTGCTCAAACACGCTTTCAATAACAAACCAATGGAGTAGGATTTTGCACCATATTCGTAATACATTGCTTCATAAATGGTCGAAAAATTCGTCTGCTCAACAGTTTAAAAAACGCCATGATGACGGTTGTTGAACTGTCAAATTGAAAACAATTACCATTGTACCTATATGTGTAATGATAGCTGTACACTCCGAGGCAAGGTGAATGCGAGTAGTTCCTCGCTCGCTCTCCGTCTCGTGTCGTTTTATTGCAAGACGTCTCGGTTGAGACATAGAGAGAGCTCTCGGTCAAGAGTGTATAGCTATCTTAAAGCATGTCAGATATTGCACGTCCTCTCCCCACTCGACTTCAATAATTGTCCTTGCTCCATATTTGGAAAAAAAAACGCCATAATTATACATAAATAAGTCTCCGAATGGCTCAAGCGAAAGTTTTTACGCAAAGCATCGTTGAAAACACAAAAAAATGCGTATATTTCAAAGCTGCAATTTTTGTGTTAATGACAGTTTTAAAATGGTGCGATTTGTCATTAGATGAAAAATGGATGCAAATAATGTGTGTCATAAACCGAGGATAATATCGACGCTTCTCTAACCTTTAGACATAAAGTTCAAACGTGTCAAACCTATATTATAATATTATACTGACACTCAATACTAATCATATTTAATTCAATTATCTGCAATATTTAGACACTCAACTCAATGTCAATTAATTATTTAAGTTAAATATCTTCTATATCTACTTTCTGATCAAATCAAAGGCTGTAATTTACTAATTACAATGCCTGAGATCGGTTGCTAATTAAATTATGGATAGATATTATTACACACAAAATACTAAATTATTAAATGGTAAGATGTCGAAAATAGGAGAAAAGGGAGGCCTTTGCGCGGCAGCCTACAACATATCGTATCTCACATACTATTACGATGTAGGCTAGTAAAAAAAAAAAAAAAAATATATCAGTTTTGTAAACTATAACATTCGTGAATAAACATTTGATCAAAGTAAATTGAAGTGACTGTGATATTTTTGAGTAAGTATTTCATTATGCGCATCCATTTTAATATATTACTAGCTGATGCCCGCGGCCTCGCCCGCCCGCAAATTACACTGCGTTACACGATTTTGGTACCCTCTTAACTGATAGCTGGAATGAATAGGTAATGAGTCACAGATGAAATGTTCCAAACATATGTGGTATCCATCACGTCTAGTTTTCGAGGTACAGTCAATTATATCGTAGGAATACCTTTACTTTGGAAAAGTTGTTTGTTTTTATCTCCTTTATTAAAATATGATGTAAAAAAAAAATTATAACTACCCTGTTACCGCCGCGACAGCAGAGCCACAGAAAAGCACTATACTACAAAAGTATGGCCAGAAAGGTCAGAGTTTGTTTGCGGAAAATCTAATGTGA
Organism: Xestia xanthographa; assembly: GCA_905147715.2. Classification (NCBI taxonomy): domain Eukaryota; kingdom Metazoa; phylum Arthropoda; class Insecta; order Lepidoptera; family Noctuidae; genus Xestia; species Xestia xanthographa. Next base: position 12,658,632 of record LR990667.1, on the reverse strand, counting down.
AACATATACCATTGATAGATCCTAAAAATGTCATTTTACCTCCCCTCCACATAAAACTTGGTTTGATGAAAAATTTTGTGAAGGCTATGAATAAAGAGGGAGATGGATTTTTATATTTAAAGACAGTATTTTCAAAATTAAGTGATGCAAAACTCAAGGAAGGGATATTTGTGGGACCGCAAATACGCACATTGATGAAAGACCCAAATTTCGACAAAAAGCTTACTAATAAGGAACTTGACGCCTGGTTATCACTTAAAGCAGTTATAAAAGGGTTTTTAGGGAACCACAGAGCCGAAAATGCGGAACAGCTGGTTAACGACATGTTAAAGGCATACGAAAAGTTGGGTTGCAGAATGTCATTAAAAATTCACTTTCTTCATTCTCATTTTTCTTTCTTTCCATCTAATCTTGGTGCGGTCAGTGATGAGCAGGGTGAGAGGTTCCACCAGGATGTAAAGAAGCTTGAGGAACGATTTCAAGGTCGTTGGGACACAACCATGCTAGGTGATTACTGTTGGCATTTAAAACGAGAAGATCATTCAGAGCACAAAAGAAAAAGTTAAATTTTCATGATATTTTGTATTAAAATTTTATAAAATGGCTTTTTTTGAGTTTTTTTTACCTAAATGATAAAATTAAACTTGATGAATGTAAAAAATTCTGGTTGATTTTATTAGATTTCTTTAAAATATGTTTTTGCCTTTTAATTTTTAATATAAATTGGCACATTCTTACAGAAGAAAAATGAGACGTGATGAAAAGAAAATTTGTATGTATGTTTAATAAGCGATAGGTATAAATAAGAAAACATGACATTTCGAAGCGGGTACTCAAATTTTTTTTTAATTTGTAACGCAGTGTTATATAAGAACTAAAACCTTCCTCTTGAATTACTCTATCTATTAAAAAAACCCGCATCAAAATCGGTTGCGTTATTTTAAAGATCTAAGCATAGTATAGACAGACGCGGCAGGGGACTTTATTTTATAATATGTAGTGATTAGTGTAGATATGTAATTTTAGCTTACTAACAAAATTATAACAATAACTATAAAACTGATATACTTTTTTTCCTTATGTTTGTTGCCCCTCTAACTTTCATTTGGTGCATTTAAAAATGGTGCGCAGAATTAAATACCTCATATTTTTACGAATGATCGAGTTTATTTAATATTACGCGACGGTTTCTTTCCAAAAAGGGCACGGGTTAACTCTAAAATACGAATATTGTAAGCCCAACCTGTCCCATAAATAAAAAACTCTCAAATGCTAATATATCAAATGGTTATAAAATGCACTTCGCGTTACGTCATGTCGCGGTGAAACTCGTAAACCGGGTGAACGCGAACACGTCCAATAGTAAATTATAATTTATGCCTGAAGTCTTTTTTATGAGACACCATTTGGAAATTGGCAAGAGGGTATATTGCTAGGACGATACTGCGTACACATGTTTCTTTTAAATTCTAAATATCTAGGTTTTGATGTAGCTTTCATTTTTACAATCTTACAAACAATTTTGTCAAGTATGTTATACAGCACCGGCGTCTTTGCCAGCGTGGAGTTCGGTATTGTCCCACGGAATTGTACTGCTGAGATAAAAAGTATCCCATATGTTAATCCAGGTTATAAACTACATGTGTGCTAAAGGAGAATGGCGAGGTTGGACCCACGTAATTTAAAAATCAACGGAGCGCCGTTCACGGTCTGGTTTATAACGCAACGTTTGACATTTACCTTTTACAACTGAGAAAAGTGTTAAATTCGTCTTAGGACATAGGTAGTTTGTGGATAATTCTATTGTTTGTTTGTGTTCAACGGCTACGTGGAATACGGATAAAAACTATTTTATGACATTCTACTACTAAACCAACTACAAAGATTATAATCTAACTTAGGCATAAGTCCGTGCCTTTTTTTTTTTTTTTTTTTTTTTTTTTCGGATGGGAAATCATCAAGTAACCCCTCCCGCTCTGGGCGGAGCAGGAGGGAGTGTCAGACTTTTACTGACTAAAACCCATCCATGTTCCTTCATCGCCCTTTGTGTTCCGGGGCCACGGTATCTCTTTCGAATAGTCCCGCAACCCCGGCAGGCATCGGTCCTTACGGACCCCTTCCTTTTTGCTGACTCTCTTTGAGGCGCGCGTGGAACACGAACGCGCCGTCGACACGGCCTGTCGTCATGTCATGAGACGGACGGACGGCGAGCTAGCCCATAGCTCACCGTCCACAGGCCCGCGCCTACGGTGGCCGGGGGCTACGTGGTGGTGGCCCCCGACGCCCGGGGCGTCTCCCGCGGCGGCCGGGACGTTGAGAGGTTCTCTCCCTCTCACGTTCCGCCACCTCCTTCTCTAGCATTACTGCTTCGCAGAAGGAGGTGACGGCGTCCCATTCCGTCTCGCTCCGGACCATGGCTTGCACCAGGGCCGGACGCGAGAGGTCGCCGCCGCCGATCGCCGCTTCGAGGACACGGCGGTGCTCCGCCCACGCGGGGCACACCTCCACCGTGTGTTCCACCGTGTCCTCCGGTCGATCCTCACAATGGAAGCACCCGGGCGTTTCCTCCCGCCCGATTCGGTGCAGGAACCTCCCGAACACTCCGTGTCCGGTGAGGACCTGCGTCAGGCGGAAGGTGAGGACGCCGTGGCGTCTCTCAAGCCACTCCTCAAAGAGGGGACTTAGCGCCACTATTGTGGCGTGCCCTGCACGGGGTTGCGACAGTCGCTCTCTCCATGTCGCCATGAGATCCCGCCGGAAGTCTGTTCGCTGAGCGACAATTTGTCGCTGCAGCGGAGTTTCCCCCCGGCGTAGCGCCTCCGCGCGCCATTCATGCAGGCGCGCGAGGACTATCGCCTCCAGATCCCATGGCGGCAATCCGGCAAGGAGGCTCGCCGCCTCGCGGGCAATCGTGCGGTAGCCCCGGGCCAGCCTTACGGCTACTACCTTTTGGGGCGCGTTCAGGTAGTGGGCGGCACGCCGCCTCAAAGAACGCGCCCACACCGGGGCCCCGTAAAGGGCCATGGACCGCACGACTCCCGCGTAGAGCCTCCGGCAGGAGGCGTTCGGCCCCCCCAGGTTGGGCAGGAGCCGCCTGAAGGCAGCCCCAGTCCGTTCCAGTTTGGGGGCCAAACGTCGGAAGTGCTCCACGAAGTTCCACCGGCTGTCGAGGACGAGTCCTAGGTACTTCAAAGTCGACTCGACACCGATGGATACCCCTCCTACCGTGAGTAAGGATCCCGGAGGTGGCGCATTCCGAGGCCCATGAAAGCACATGGCCTCGGACTTGTGCAATGCCACCTCGAGACCCAGTTGCCGGATCCTCTCAACGACTGTCGCAACCCCGCGTGTCATCACTTCGGCCGCCGCCTCGTGCGACCTCCCCTGGGCCAGCACCAGCGTGTCGTCAGCGTAGCAAACTACGCTGACACCACTAGGGAGGTCGGCGCGCAGCACCCAGTCGTAACCGATGTTCCACAAGGACGGCCCTAGGACCGATCCCTGCGGAACACCGCACGACATCTCTCGCCGGTTCCATTCTCCGCTGCGACCGGGGTAGATGACGGCTCTGTCCGTCAGATAGTCCCCGACCACTCGACGGAGGTAGGTCGGCACCCGGTGATACCGGAGTGCGTCCCTAATGCAGCTCCAGGGATAAGTCCGTGCCTTAAGTTAGGTTACAATCTTCTACCTTTCATATCTTTTTTCTCCCAACTTCTATAATCTACTTTCCATTTGCTTTTTTGTTAGTCGTTTCCACAATGTACACTACCTATATCACTGGGTCCCGAATTACATACAAACTTGCCATTCTCCTTTCTATCAAATAAGTACAGTAGTTTTTAAGTGAAAGAGTAACAATCCATAAACATTTGTTTTGTTTCCTTAAACAACAGTAAACATCCAAATTCCATCCTCACTAACTTTCGCATCTTCAATAGTAAAGTAAGAAGTACATTAATCAAGCTATAATTTTATTTCAATTTGGTAAGCTGGTGAAGGTTGCGGAGATCCGCTGGATGCGAGTCGCACGGGACCGGTCAATGTGGCGACACTTGGGGGAGGTCTATGTCCAGCAGTGGACGTCTTTCGGCTGAAATGATGAAAAGCATATAAATATAATAAGTTAACAGCATATACTACCTCAAATTAGCAACTCTATTTGTGGTGGTTCAAACTTCGTTTGAAATAATGTTAGAACAACGTTCTAATCAGCTTGCACTACAAAGTGGTTGTTACGTCCGTCAGTCACTGCAGCCGAATAGTGCGAAATGAGTGGCTTTTATTTATTATTAAATCAAATTTTCGTCTTTTGGAAAAAATGAAAAACATAAGACCTGCTTTATAGTTAGTTCAGTTAGTATGCAAAGTTTCATGGTCTAATTTGAAGTACGTTTTGAATACCAGCGGTTTATTGTTCGATTTGGAGGTAACTTTGGATTTTTTTTCTATCGAGAAAATTTTATGGAGTCGTGTTTTCGCCAAACATAGGACCTAAAATTAATCCTCAATTTTACCAAATATTTATTTCAAAATTAATGCTGCAGTATTTTAGGCGTAATGGAGGATCATGCTAAGCTATTTGAGGTAGTATTTGTTAAGGGCCTCCTTAACAAATACATACTGTGAAAATAGCTCGACATGTCTCAGACACTCTCACTGTACTGAAGCCGAGATGTCAAAACTCTTGCTAAAAACTGACTTTTTAACAGCTACTTTATCACACAAAATCTTTTACCCCGACATGTTTTTATAGTATTTTTTTTTTCTATTTTCCACTGGGCACTTCTCAGCGGGATACTTTTTCCCCCTCGTTCAGTCAGACTGGAGCCAGACCGTTGCAAATGTAACGTTATTTAAAGAAACCGTGTACACGTCTGCATAGCCCCGACGCACATAACTCACTGGGTTCACATCCGACACAGAACTATTGTCTTCAGTTAGGAATTATCTTCATTATGTTAAAATTCGTCTAGGTAACTTACTATTAACCGGTATACGCAATAAATCGCGGAGTTGCAAGGTTTACTCTTGAAATTTCATGTTTTTCGCTCGTTGTTTGAAATAATATAGGTATAAATAGTTCGTTTTCTCTACTTCTTCTTAGCGTGTCGATGGCAATCTAAATTGAGTCGGCCCAGAACTGAGCCACTAGTTTTCTCTACTGCAAAAATAATACATATTTATTTAGTAATAATCATTCTCCCGATGCATGTTTAGACAAAAACTTGCGGAGACACCCTGATTGAATTTGAAGCTTGTTTTTTGTTAGGATGTGTGATATCAGACAGCATCACCTGTCTGGCATGAATGCTGAAATGGACCTTTTTGGCACAGCCGTGAGGCACACAGCACAACATACTATAAATATTTTAATATTTTCTCTTTATTTTGCACCTTTTTTTTTAGTCTGTGTGCTTAATGAACTGACTTCAAATAAACATTATTCTTTCTTTTGATGCACTCAGTATTTCCAAAGGGCCCGAGGTTACATAAGAACAGCCGCACGGGTCCATCCTCAACTTGCCCAGGTCCGTAGATAAGATAACATCCATCCCCGAAGCCCTGGTAACGAGTTTGTCCAGGAGGTATCGTGTTACCCAGTAACCGCTGTGAAGGTCAAATAGACAGTCACTCTGTGTAAAGTAAATAAATTATAATAATAATAAAAAATATATATATTTTAATAGTAAATTTTTGCAGAAAAAGTCGCGGGCGATGTACTAGTATTTAGATTTAGAAGTAACGTGTGTAAGTTTGGATGCAGTGAGAAATCTTCGGAACTACTGACCTGATTCCGATAGTTATATCACTAATGGGAAGGTACATTATCCCCAATAGGGTAGATGACAAAAAAAATCTAATTAGTCCGTCAGATAGATTTCCAAAAAATATTGTACACATTTTTTCTGTTTTCACGTAAACAAATAATGAAGACGGGCGTTGAAAACTCGTGTGAAGTCACAAGCCCCCACGTGATCTTTAATTTGATAAAACAAAACTCACGTTTTCGATAATCTAACTGACGGACTATATAGAATCATATTTTTTTTAGTCAGTCATCATCCCTATTGTAAAATAAATTTTAATGTTCCAGTAAGACAATTTTCGATCCCAAGGCGAGCGAAGCAAGATTATCCAATAAAATTGACTCAGCACAACTAAGGTAGACACTATTTAAAACCCCTGACTGTAGTCATTCCACTAAATGCACCACAATTTCCTACCCTCATATCGCTTGAAAAAACATTTGTATGCAAAAATGTTAGTATCTGGCCGACCGTAAAGGGCGATGGTGCTCAGGACTCAGCAAAACATATACAAATTCTCTCTTCGGTTCATATTTGTATGAGGACTCTTAGTTTTCCGTTTGTTTGGTTCTAAATTAATTTGGGATACGTTGCTTGACTACAACTGAATAGGAACCTCCTTGGAAGGGCTATTTTTACTCGACAATGCCTAATAAAGAAGTGTTATGTTTTCAGAGTTTATGATACGTGTGAGTTTTTAGTGCGATTAACTGACTTTTGTAGATTTGGAGGAATACACATCATCATTTCAGCCGAAATACGTCCATTGCTGTACGTAGCCCTCCCCCAAGTGTCGCCACAATGACCGGTCCCGTGCGACTCGCATCCAGTGGATCCCCGCAACCTTCACCAGGTCATCGGTCCACCTAGTGGGAGGCCTTCCAAGTTCCAACACAACATCTTTCGGTTCGCGGTCGCCACTCGCCACTCCAGAACTTTTCGGCCTTATCGGCCATCCGTTCTGCGAGCAATGTGCCCTGCCCACTGCCACTTAAGTTTGGCAATTATTCGGGCTACGTCGGCAACCTTGGTTCTCTTGTTATCTAAACTTACCTCTTTATACTTCAATATAGGAGTATATACACATCATAAAAATCACGCTTTGTTCGTGGTTTGTAGAAACTGCAGAACGTCAACCTAACCTTTCTGAAGAAGTTACCTATGAGTATCTCCAGTAGTAATAAGTAATAAATATTCTGTTTTCTGTAAATCTGACGAGAACTGCGTTTACTTGTACTGCATATGATTACATTAACATTAGGGCATCGAAAACTGGCCATTTTTCAGAACCGGTTTTTTTGTTTCGGGTTTTGCTTTCAAAACCGGGTACCCAGGTTTTTCGGGTCTTTTCATTAATACAAAATGCTCTTGCTCTATTTATTAACGAACAATTAATAACAAAGGTTATAATATTGACCAGGCGCTCGACCAAATGTTGGAAATCTTCAGGGAGGAAGCTCTAGACGCGTTTTTGCAAAATGCGGCGTACGGGCAGGAAGTCCAAACTTTCGGAGTACACTTGTAAAGAAAGTAGTAACTTATGACGGAACGACGTGAAAATTAACATCCTGCTGCATTTTAAAATTTATCTGTTTGGGTACCTCCCAGGACATTATGAAAACTTCCTATATCTATATTTCACTAAACATACTAAATCAAGCACGAATACATGTACAACTCCACTTAAATGTCCTTAACATCCCAACAAAAACCGCCTGTCTTGTAGTGCGGTCGATGTGAATCCCGCACCCGGGATTAAAGGCTTAAACGCGGGACCGCGTCGATACAATCTACCACAATGGCGCTCGCCAACTGCGTTTGTGATCAACAACAAAGCGTTGCTTAAATAAATAAAATTGTGACCAAAACATTTGGGAATTTGTACAGGAAAAAGATATTTCAGTAATAAGGAAGTAAAGTGAGGAAAATCTTATTATTTGGAAGGAAGCTTAGAAGACAGTTGAACTCTAATACTTATCGGAGAAAATGACACAATGGGACTTGGAAATCTTTTTTCCGCGTTATCTTTTGATTTATAATATTACAAAATACTGAGAATACAAGATCGGATTTCATCGAGATGTTAACACTTCGTCTTTGTCATCGTCCATACTAATATTACAAAACGCGAAAGTACCTGTCTGTCGGTCCGCTGATCCCTGTACTTATTACGTTGTATAATTTCCGACACCCACCCGGGCCCAACCGTAGGCAAAATCCAGGTTTAAAGGTTAACAATTGTTACATCGATTCCTTAGTAATTCGAGATGATAATGACTACATTTTACTTCCCACGGAGCGTCCAAAAATAGTAAAGGTTTCGCAAATCACTCAGATCTATTAGATATCGCGTGACAATCCCAAAGCCAACATAATTCCGGGGCAAAACCACGGAAATAAACAAATGACAAACTAATTCGCAAATTAAACATGAATCCAACTGTCCCTTGACAAACACTAATTTGTCTCGAAAGATAGCTGGATCGCGTAACCGCCGCAACCCGGGCTAATCCCGGAGCAGTGCGTGCGACCGCATATAATCCCGGGATTATATCGATAAATATTTCACTTCACTAGTCGTAAATGATTTTGGAAGACGAATTAGCTTCCGTGACTTTAGCTTTCTAAAATGGCGATGGGGTAGTAATGAGAAAAACGAATTGTTTATCAAAGTTCTAACAATAGTTACGAGGTAAAAAGAAAACTGAATCTTTTCGAATTCAGGTTTAATTTCAGTTAGGTATGTTTGTACTTACACCGCCGAATTACGAACAGTAAGTCATGGGCTCGAACCTAGACAAGCGCATTACTTTGTGTAATTTATTTCATCACCACTGCTCTCAAAAACGGTGAAGGAAAACATCGTGAGGAAACCGGCATGTCCTAGAACCAAAAATTCGAAGACATGTGACATCTACCAATCCGCACTGGGCCCGTGTTGTGAATTATAGCCCATTCCCTCTCATTGAGAGTAGGCCGTGTGTCCCAGTTGTGGGAACATTATAGGCTGATGATGATGATATACTTACACACTCACTTGACCCAATGGTAACTAAGCTGTTTGTCGTGAGTTCGATTCCAGGCAGGCACTTACTTTCTGTAAATTATTTTATCATCACTGCTCTGGCGGCATCCACCAATCAGCAATTGTGGCTAAGATGAGGATACTAAGGGGGATGTGTGTGGTGTTACGCGAATGGATAATAAGGCCCAGCGAACACCGCTGGAGGCGCAGCGGAGCGCATTTGAAGACATCAATTTAATATAAACCTTAACTACCTTGATATACGGTCGCGCGCATGCTCTTATAGTAGCTTGAGGGGTACCTAAGAGTACATAAGAGGAAGTCTGAAAGTGGTGCCGGTGACTGAAAAGTTGTGTGGTAATCGGTTGTCGTGGTATGGGCATGTAATGCGGAGGAATGAGGAAAATGTTGTGAGGAAAGTTTTGAGTATGAATGTGGATGGGTATAAGAGTAGAGGAAGACCAAAGAAACGATGGACAGACTGTGTGAAGGATGATATGGTAAGAAAGGAGGTGTCTGATGAGATGACGAGTTATAGAGAAGTGTGGAAGAAGAAGACATGTTGCGCCGACCTTAATGAATTGGGATAAGGGGAAGATAATGATGATGATGATGATGAATAGGCTAGTTTCCACCATCAATAAATTGCAAATCTATTCAGCCCGTCAGTTACAGTTTTGGAAAATAATGGACACGTCATTTTTGTTTTTGTAAATCAATGAATATTGACAAAGATAAAACGCATCAAAACTCCGGAGTCCGGCTCGTGACGTCATAAGTCACAACGAACGAAAAATTAAAGCACGGCGTTACGTATTAAGAATTTAAAAAGCGTCGTATCTTGGTCAATTTTGGTTTACGTAACAAAAGAAAAAATACGTGTCAAATATTTTTTGATAATCTAACTGACGGACTAATTAGATTTTTTCAGGACACGAGCCTATTGACCGGCGTGGTGGATTACGGTCTATGGGCTTCTCAAAGGGGAGGCCTGCGATCGAGCAGTGGAATCACTGTAGCTTGATTCTGTTGGCACAACTAGCTCAGACCTAACCAAGTCGCTCATCCAACTCGTAATCCTCAGAAAGGACCTCTCTCAATACTCTATAACAATAGACCTTACAGAGGACTCCTTACTAAAGCATAACTTCAGCCACAAAATTAGTAAAAATAAAATTAAGAAATATGCACGATTAAATAGAATAATTAAAAAATGTAATAAATACAAGAAACAACAAAAACACCTTTCCAAAAATATTCAATTAAGGAAAGAACGTGTTTCTCTAGTTAATAAATTAAATAACTATCAGATTAAATTGGAAGATAGTACAAATATTTATGAAATTGACACTCAGCGCTTACAATCAGAAATACAGGCTCTTAATAAGTCACTAAAATCTTTATGTAATAAATATGAATGCTCGGAAAATCAAATTAAAGAGCATATTCTTGCTACAAATGCATTGGTAGACAAAGTGGACTCGCTGACTCTCAGCAACACTCAGTGTACTTGTCAGAGGGAATCCAGCAATGATGCCCTCCAGCTTGAGGCAACGGAGGACCCGTCCCTAGCTGTGAGTACTCAGGACTGTATTTCCACCCAAGATACAATACCTGACTTAGGTAATTTGGTCTCACCTAATAGTCTTGGTTCTAATCTTTCAGTTATGTTCTCTGATAGTATAGGTAGAGGGTTAGGGAAATTGATCAGTAATAACCTGAGTTATTGTACCCAAAATTATTGCATGCCAGGATCAACCTACAAACAGATTATGGCATCAGTAACAAAGACCGTTTGTGATCCTAGTACCACCATTACTATATGTGTTGGTAATAGTTCTAAGATTAAAAAGGAAGACATCACTGACTGTGTTTCAGAGTTGTTAAAGTTAAATTGTAACAAAATAATATTGTGTGGTTTTCCATTTTTTGAAAATTTGGGTAATAGAAAAAATAATTATATACATATGTTAAATAACCATGTACATTTTTTAGTAGGTCACTATAGTGACAGACTTATATATCTGGATATCAACACTATTGTTGGTAAACTGAAGTCGACACGGGGTAAGGTGTATCTACCTATTAGATGTAGACACAAAATAGCTCGGCTATTAGCTTATAATATTTACACAGACATAAATAGTATGTCTAAGTTTAGTTCTATTATTAACACTGCGACTATTAGTAGTAATACTAATATACAGGTGACTTTCAATGAATATAGCACTAGTGCTATAAATGTTTACAAACATTGTACTGAGGAGGATCCATGTGTCACCGTGGAGAATTCTCAATTAGGGTATATTAGTATTAGTGATAGGGTCTTGTTGTCTGAGGATGGTACGGGTGTCTCCAGCCTCACTCCAAAAATTAATTTAAACTAGGAAATGAGACAACAGGAGGTACGATTAACAATATTGTTAATCCTACCAACGTATCTTCTTGCACTCAATTAGTTAGTAAAAAAGGGCCTCAGCAGAACACTTTGAAATTATTCCACCAAAATATCCAAGGCATTTCTTCCAAATTATTAGAAATTGAATTGTTTTTAGAAAATAGTAAGTTTGACATTATATGTTTTACTGAACATTGGCTTAAGGATTACCAAATGCTTATCAATTATGAGAACTATATGGTGGGTAGCTGCTTTAACCGTAAAACTATGCTTCGTGGAGGTTCCCTAATATTAATAAGAAATTGTTTTAAATATAAGCAACGTAATGACATAGTAGGTCTCTCGGTTGAACATTGCGTTGAACTGTCCTGTGTTGAGCTAGATAAGCATGTAATTGTGTGTGTGTACAGACCCCCAAACTATCAAAACTTTTCTTTGTTTGAATCAATAATGGAAGATGTGATGGCAAAACTTGCAGTCAGTAATAAATCTATAATTATTTGTGGTGATTTTAATATCAATATTTTAGAAGAATGTGCAAATAGCAGTCGCTTATTAAATCTTTTTAAGTCATTTGACTTGACCAACACTTTTACAGAACCTACTAGAGTCACTCCATCTTCTGCTACTTGTATAGATAATATTTTCTGCGATTGTGATTACTTAGAGAAAGCAATAGTAAATTGTCTACCCTCTGACCATAGTGGACAAACTGTAACCTTCAGGTGTAATACACCCCCATCGCAAAAAGTTCAAATTAAATTTAGACCTATAACTTCTAGCAGATTAAATAGGTATAATATTTTGCTACATAACAAGTTAAGCGTTATGGGCCTTGATGATATTAATATAGATCAATTGTATGATCGTTTCTTTTCAATAGTTCACACGGAATTCAATAAAACTTTTGAAAAGAAGACAAAAAGTATTTGCCCTAAATTCATATTTAGTGATTGGGCAACTAGAGGTATCAGAAAAAGTAGGGAAAGACTATTTGAGCTTTATGGCCTTAAGCCTTTTATAAACACTGAAACTTTTAACAAGTATGTTGCTAAGTATTCAAACATTTTTAGAAATACATGCAGGGTTGCTAAAGCACTGCACATTAGCAACAAGATCAAAACAGCAGAAAATAAAATAAAGACAGTTTGGAAAGTTATAAATAATGAGACTAACAGGAAGAAAATACGTAACACTAGCTACACATTAGATACAGCATGTGGTCCTAAAAGCTCTAATCAGGAAGTAGCTCAAGAATTTGTAAAATTCTTTACCGATATACCACAAAAAACAACGGAGGCTCTTATTTCCTCACCTGAACTCTCAATTGGTTTATTAAAGGCGAATGTGTCTGGCTGCCTGGTTGAATTTAAATTTAAACACATTAACCCTATGATTGTTATTAAAACTTTCCGGCAAATAAAGATCAAACTAACCGAAGATCTATGGGGAATGTCTGTCAAAGTTTGTACATCCATACTTGAGACTATAGCCCCTTACTTAGCTTTAATTTTTAATTTATGTGTAGACCAAGGAGTTTTCCCTGATTTAATGAAATACAGTAAAGTCATACCTCTTTTCAAATCCGGGGACAGTAAAGATACTAATAATTATAGACCTGTATCCGTGTTACCAGTTTTTAGCAAGGTTTTTGAAAAAGTAATGCTTAATCAAATGCTCTATCATTTTAACACCAACAGAATCTTACATGATCAACAGTATGGCTTCACCAAGGGACGTTGTACAACTGACGCCGGTGTAACCTTATTAAAGCACATATTTACTGCGTGGGAAGAGTCTCAAGACGCCATAGGAATTTTTTGTGACCTCTCCAAAGCGTTTGATTGCGTAAATCACGACACATTACTTTTGAAACTTGAGCATTACGGACTGGGTAAACTTGCACTTAGTTTGGTAAAATCTTATTTGAATGATAGACAACAACATGTTCAAATAAATGGTGTTAATTCACAGGGGTTAAAAGTAAAAATGGGGGTTCCACAAGGCTCAATATTGGGTCCTTTCCTCTTTCTAGTATATATAAATGATCTACCCTATTTACTGAAAAACCAACCTCAAAATATGGTGTTATTTGCTGATGACACTTCCCTAATTTTTAAGATAAATAGGCGGCCCCAAAATCTAGATGACGTGAATAATGCCCTACTTCAGGTCCAAAATTGGTTCACAGCAAACAATTTGGTATTAAATGAAAAAAAAACCAAATGCATAAGATTTGCTTTACCGAATGTTAAAAGTAGTGATTGTGATATAATATTGAATAAAGAGAAACTTGAATTCGTAGATAAAACGGTTTTCCTGGGGATTACGCTTGATTCAAGGCTACAATGGGGTTCTCATTTGACATCTCTTGCGGGGCGGCTAAGTTCAGCAGCCTTTGCCATTAGAAAAATCCGTCAGTATACTGATGTAGATACCGCTAGACTGGTTTATTTTAGTTACTTTCATAGTATAATGTCTTATGGCATTTTGCTGTGGGGACGGGCTGCTGATATTGAGTCTATATTTATTCTGCAGAAAAGAGCCATCAGAGCCATATATAATCTTCGTAGGCGCGATTCTCTAAGGGAACTGTTTAAGGATATTGGCATCATGACGGTACATTGTCAATACATCTACGAAAACATAATGTACGTCAGAAAAAATCTGCACCTTTTTGGTAAAAGGGGTGACAGACATAATTACAGTACTAGAAATAGGGACCAACTAGTTCAGCCAGGTTTCAGACTCGCTAAAGTAGACTCATCTTTCATGGGGTACTGTTTGAGATGCTATAATAAAATTCCACAAAGTATTCTTGAACTGAATGAGACGAAATTTAAAACATGCATTAAACGCACACTATGTAAGCAAGCATATTACAAGTTGAGCGATTATATCGATGATAAAAATGCTTGGCTCAATGCTGGTCCTGCTCCACATGGACAGGGGCGCATAAATTGATAGCATTAAATTGTATTGTTGGAGCTGCTGAAGATTGTACAACTATCTTTGCATTGTATAGAATCAATCTCTTTAGTATTATATAAATGCATAGCCCATATTGTGTGAGTACTATGTACTAGAAAGCTATCATTCACTGGAAACCTACGTCTTTTTTTTGACTTGAATGTGCCCTGGCGGTTTGGAGTATGTCATGCTCACTCTATTGTCTCGCTGATGGTGGCGCATGTGTCGGATCATTTAGTTCCCTTCAAAATGGTTGAGTTGAATGGTGCTGATCCATGCGTCATGTCCGTGAACGGGCGCTGTCAGTTGTGACTGGTCATCTCTTGGTTGCCATGGCTTATTTGAATGAATTATTTTGAATTGTATTTTTTTTTTGTTTGTGTTTTTTTGCTGTGGACACTTTTACCGTGCACATCTTGCTACATTGTTCTCACATAATATACCATCTCAACGTGAATGATGTAACCAAGATTTTGTAACAATATTCTGATTTAAAAGAGTGTCCATGGAGTTTCTTGCCCATTCTTCTCCATAGAGATCTACGCTAGGGAATGGGCAACTACAGTACTTTCACAGTTTTTATGTCTTGTGACTGGGACTGTAGCTACATTTAATTTTCATCTTTGTTTCGACAATTCAAAAGTGCCTGTAACTGGCTTACTTGAAATAAATGCTTTGATTTTTGATTTTGAACTCCATCATCATCTGCCTAGCCTTTTCCCAACTATGTTGGGGTCGGCTTCCAGTGTAGCCGGATGCAGCTAAATACCTGTATTTTACATGAAGCGATTGCCTATCTGACCTCCACAACCCAGGTAATACTGGGTCGGGCCTGTGGACGGTGGGCTATGGGCTAGCTCGCAGTCCGTCCATCTTATGACGACAGGCCATGTCGACGGCGCGTGTGTGTTCCACGCGCGCCTCAAAGAGAGTCAGCAAAAAGGAAGGGGTCCGCAAGGACCGATGCCTGCCGGGGTTGCGGGACTGTTCGAAAGAGATACCGTGGCCCCGGAACACAAAGGGTGATGAAGGAATATGGATGGGTTTTAGTCAGTAAAACTCTGACACTCCCTCCTGCTTCGCCCAGAGCGCGAGGAGGCATTTGATGATTTCCCATCCAAAAAAAAAAAGGTAATACTGGGTAATACGATACCCCTTGGTAAGACTGGTTGTCAGACTTTCGGACCACTGACTACCTGTAGCAATTGTAAAAGATCTACAAATGACAGCCGAGACCAACGCGGCTACGGCTTTATACTCCGGCTTAAGTAAATTAAAACATAACCAGTATTGGTAGGTGTCACTATCAATAACCCGTGAAATATTACGTTGCTAAGAGATTAATATTTTCTACGGTGCATCTGTGCCCTGGGTTAGCAGCTAGCACTGAATATTGGTTATTGGACGTTTTATAGATAGTTCGTAGTTAGTCCTAGATAGATCTGATGGTTTGAGCTAGATGAATTGTTGTAATTAGTGGATGGGATTAGTATTGAAAGGGTTTTCTTACTTAAATCGTAGCTGTAATGCTCTTAGGATTAGGCAGCTGTATCCATTAGTGCACCCACAATTCGTGTTTTTGTTTAAGGGGACTACAGGAGCTAAACGCGAGTTTTGTAATGCAAAAAAGCATATGATTTACTGCATTAAACAAACCCAGAAAAATATATGATATTTTTCAGGATATATGCTAGTGTTTTGAAAACATAATACAACTAATTTTACTCGATAAAAAAATCATGAACTTATCTCTAAAAAAATCTTTTAACGAGTAAAAACCATACTAAAATACATGCGATCATTCTGATTTTTTGGCAAATAATTCTACGAGCAATATAGCATGATAGTGTTTTATTATTTTAGTCCAATCAATAGATTTTTTGCAAATCGCAAAAAACCACTCATTTCGCAGTATTCGGCCCGCAGTGACTGACGTAACAACCACTTTGTAGTGCAAGCTTATTATAACTTTATTCTAACAGTATTTCAAACGAAGTTTGAACCACCACAAATAGAGTTTCCGGGTTCCAATGAGTCCCGTGTGGGCAAGCCTATTGAGGCTGCTACTGAGAAATTCCCAAAAATAACACTTTGCCCAACCTGGGAATCGAACCCAGGACCTGATGCTCATCAGTCGCACTTGCGACTACTACACTAACGAGGCAGACATCATGACTTGTTCACACTCACACAAAGTCACAAAACAGCCTCCTTGAAGATCTGGGCCCACTTTCGCTTCAAATCGCTTGTAGTATTGGTGAAGATGACAGCAACAAACGATAAGAATTAAATAAATTGATTTAAAAGTCCTACTACAGCATTGCCATCCAACGTGGAAATGCTGCCAGCCTTCTGGGCACTTTTCCTGTTGACAGCGATGTGGACGAATTTTTCGACGCCCTGTAACTGTAACCCTTTTTGATACTTGTAAATATTTTTATTTCTATTAGAGAGTTAGTATGTAAATAATGTAAATATTATAGAAAGTCCTACTATATTTTACTTATTAACTGTACTTTTTGACACGCAAATTTACACTGGTTACGAATCGGGAATTCAATTCATAGTCAAAAATTTATTGGATTTCTTACGAGTCGGAACTTCTGGAAAATGTTTTTTGTGACCAATCGGAACAGTGACGAGTCGGGCATGACTCGTTTTAAATACGTTTAACACTAAACGTAAACACATTTCGTGATTTGACTTCTTTTAAAAAATAACCTTGCCCCTCTAGAAATTTCTCCTTTATTGTATCGTGGGTGCGTTTACAAACATTTAAACTCACAAACACAAACAGCCAGAATCGGAACAATTACCTGTAGGTCATACAAATATTTGCTCCGTGTGGGGATCGAACCCGCGAAACGTAGCGCAACAGACAACGGTTCAGCCACTACGCCAACAGTGCCGTTGCAACCGCGCCTTAGAAAAACCATCGTATAAAAAACAGCTTTATTTTAAAATGACTAGCTTCTACCCGCGTCGAGTTCGATAATTATCCGACGGGATCATACTATTGAGATAAAAAGTATCCTATTTGTTAATCCAGGTTATAAACTATCTTTGTGCTAAATTTCATCCAAATTCGTTCAGTAGTTTTTACGTGAAAGAGTAACAAACATACACACACACTTTAAAACTTTCCCATTTATAATATTAGTGTGATGTGATGTCCATCGCCCGCAAAAACCCATCAATATAAATAAACTTCAAGATGCCCCCAAAACCATTTGAGCCTCACCCTAAGCTTTTAAACATAACTCGTACATTTGAGACACATTCCCAATTGGTGGGCGTCCCAAATAACTATAAAACGTCTTCGAGTCTAGACTAGCGGCGAGTGGAGGGTTAAACATGCATGAATTACTGTGGGGACACGCGCAGCAGTCATAGGGTTATGGGGAAACGACGTACTTACCTACATGTTTGCGTAAAAATCGTTTGCAAACATGCGTTTTCCCCTGAGGAGCCGAGAACTCCAGTTTTCTACGTGATGTGTTTTTTGATGGCCGGTCCTTCAGGAAAACTTTTTGTTTTGTTTATTTTTTTACATTGCTGAAACTGTTTTCAATACAACATACACCATACAGGGTGTAAAAGACCTCATCACGAAGTCGTCAACCAAGCATTCTGTACATCAAACTAAGTAACTTCACGCAAAAATTATTGCCGGGAAACGACTGTTTTTTTTTGGGTGAAAAATCATGTTTTGTGGTAGAACTCAATTTAAAGTACTCAAAACATTGTGCTGATGGATGGATTGAATAGTACGGGGGTGTGGAGGTGTTTAAAGTAAAAATCTTACATAAAAAACTTGTATTAAAAAAAAAACTTGTCAAAAAGTTGGAACTTTGACCCCCAATATTTCCCTAACTAGAAGGTATGGTGTAGAACAAAATAATGATCGCAATGACGAGCTTAAAACACCTCTTAAGGGTCCTATTACATTTTTTACGCAAATTCATGATTTTTGACGCAGTAATTCTCAGCAGCAGTAAGATATTTTAATTATTTGCTTAAGAATAACGATAGTGCTGCCATTCTCTTTCTTGTAAGTTGGAGTTACACATTTTCATTTTTCTTTTCGTGTAATTTACTATAAATATTGACGCTCAAATTCACATAGTTACATTCAATTCTTATAAAAGCTAAAATTACTAAAAGATAAGTTGAATGTTTTACTTGTTTATTGGAGTTTTAGAATTTCTTCAAATTCCTTGAGTTTTCACGGAAAAAATCGTAAAAAAATAGTAATTTAAGCCATAAATGTCTTAATTCAGCGTCCATTATATTCCAAATAAACTCAATTTTATCAAAAAAAATAATATGATATAAAACTTCGATCTACAATGAATAATTTTCATTAGTTTTCGTTTGTCAATATAATAAGACAAAAATACAATAAATAAAATTAAAGTACCTACTATAATTCTCAATTCAGCTCGCTCCTCAGTCTCATGTCAGTCTCGTCTCTAATATTCGTCAATATCAATCGACAATCGTCCGAATATCGCTATTATTATCGACTCGTGTACGCCGACCGAAATAATTTGATCCAGGAAGTAAAAATAAAAAAATTGCATAAAAAATTTAATAGGACTCTTAACGAAGCCGAAAGGCACACTCCTTTCGGCTTCGTTAAGAGGTGTTTTATACCCTTAATACTCTAATGGTAGTTATGTTTAACTTCCATGTAATAGGGGGTGATCCTATTGTCATCAACCGGGCACAAATCCAGACTTCGTGGCTGCTACTGAAAAATTCCGGAAGGATAGAACTAAAATATCACGTTCGAAATTCGAACGGTCGGTGTCTCGTTGTAAATCCGCTATGATTTACTTTAAAAACAAATGAGTTCGCTTTCGAATTATGTGCGCTCACTTGAGTGAGGTGAACTAGTGAACTTACACACTATCATCATTGACCATATTGGCCCCTTTTATTTATTGTAGTCCTTGTGTTTGACGATAGCCTTAAGGGCCTATACTACCTCAACATGATCATAAAGGAAATGGCTACGCATGATCCTCTGTTACGCCTAAAATACAGCAGCATTAATTTTGAAATAAATATATGGTAAAGTTGAGGATTGAGGAGAATGTTAGGTCCTATGTTTGGTGAAAGAACATCATCTGCCTAGCCTTTTCCCAAGTTTTATTGGGGTCGGCTTCCAGTCTAACCGGATACAGCTGAATACCAGTATTTTACATGGAGCGACTGCTTATCTGACCTTCACAACCCAGTTAGTACTGGGTAATACGATACCCCTTGGTAAGACTGGTTGTCAGACTTTTTAGGCCACTGACTACCTGTAACGACTGTCAAAGATCACAAATGACAGCCGGGACCAACTGCTTAACGTGCTTTCCGAGGCACGGAGGAAACTCGGTATGTAATCGGTGGTCACCCATCCACAGACCAACCTAGGCAACCTAGGCAAGCACGGCTTAACCTAACGATCGACCTAACGATGTTTGGTGAAAGAACGATTCCATAAAATTTTCTCTATAGAAAAAAAATCTTAAGTTACCTCCAAATCGAACAATAAGTAAACCGCTGGTATTCAAAAAGTACTTCAAATTAGATCATGAAACTTTGCATACTAACTGAACTAACTATAAAGCAGGTCTTATGTTTTTTATTTTTTCCAAAAGACGAAAATTTGATTTTATAAAGAATAAAATTCAATTTCAATTCACTCATTTCGCACTATTCGGCCTGCAGTGACTGACGTAACAACCACTTTGTAGTGCAAGCTGATTAGAACGTTATTCTAACAGTATTACAAACAAGTTTGAACCACCACAAATAGAGTTGCTAATCTAGCTCTTAAGTCGTCGGCAATTACTATAAAAACGTCTTGCGTCTAGACCGGCGAGTTACCGACGCATGAATTATTTAGTGGTGCTGAGTGTATGGGGCGGGAAAGACTTGGCGTTAAATACGAAAGAAACTAAAAAAGAAGCAAGCACAACTAAACCACGTTCAAGAAGCTGTCAGTGTTATGCATGATTCCTCTTGAACGCCGCGTGGTTTCAATGTCATTGGTGAGTTCCTCTCAAAGTTGCGACAAAAATTATTGATGTATTTGGACATTGGTGCCGATTCCGTTGTGCACAAACTAAACTTAATTTACACTATTGCTATCTTGTACAAAAAGGCAGTGCGAGAAAAGGACGGCTATAGCTATGAACTAAGTTAGAGATGTCAAACTAGTTTATCCCTTGCGCTTTGTTTTTAGTCGACATGTTTTTACGTGCACCCTTCATTTGTATAGAAATATTTGTTCGAATTAAATTTGAAAGCTCTAAATTACGTCCGTCTCTTTCTCGTTTTATTAGAGAGAAAAATATAGCAATGGTGTCGATTCTGTTATGCACAAACTAAACTTAATTTAGGCTATTGCTATCTTTTTCTCTCCAATAAAACGAGAAAGAGACGGACGTAATTTAGAGCTGTCAAATTTATTTGGAACTAATATTTCTATACAAATAAAAGGTGCACGTAAAAACATGTCGACTAAAAACACGGTGAAGCATAAGGCACAAACTACACACATCAAAAGTATCTAGGGATCAACATATATTTTTGCAATAACTTTTCTCCTGATTGATATTAATTAAAATTTTCTTTAAGGATTCATCAAATAAAGTGTTTTCGTCTGTCACAGTAACGATAAACCAAGTCACCTTTGCATTAATAAAGAAATTTGCCATTTTCCTAATAAATGGATTTTTGACATTTGAACCACTAACATTAAAGTTCGAAAAAATGACTGAAAACACAGTTTTCTTTAAAATTTTATTGGGTAACTTAAACAATTAATAATCCGTGTTTCTACCGCGAACACTAACAACACAAGAACATCGGTTTGGCATACTCAAAATGAGTTCATCCAAATCACGCTGTGGAATGGCCGCCCATGTTCGTTGCAACAACAAAAAAAGGTCTTCTTGCGACTGGATACCCTCCATATTCGGCAGAGCTCTTCTCTGTAGCATATCCCATGCATGCTCAATCGGGTTCAAGTCTGGCGACTGAGCAGGCCAGGGCAGGACATTGATGTTAGCTGCGGCGAGAGTCTGTCTTACAACTCTTGCGGTGTGCGGTCGTGCATTATCATGCATTAACTGGAATAAGGGACCGATTTGCACTTGTAGAGGAACGATGACGTCTGATACAATCGTCTCAGCATAAATTTGAGCGTTGAGGTTGCCTCTGATCCAAATCAACTCAGTTCTTCCGCCGATCCAAATACCCGCCCATACCATGATGGTTCCACCACTATAAGGATGGACTTCCTGGCAGGATTTTAATCGCTGTTGGCGTCCAGGGGTTCTCCAGTGTCGTATACGTCTTGTATCCGGTCTCATACCAAAACGAGACTCATCAGAAAAGCACACGAAACGCCATTGTTCTTCTGCCCAATTTCTGTGTTCAAGAGCCCATTGATATCGAATCCTACGATTGTGCATTGCTATAGGTGGTACCCGTAGCGGTCTTCGGGAATGAAGGTTCACTTCATGCAAGCGGTTTCTGACTGTTTGGTCGCTAATTAAGTTCCCTGAAGAGTGATGAAGCCTCACGGCTAACATCATGGCGGTTATTGTTGGAGCTCTTCGAGTTAAGATTTGAATGTATCGGTCTTGTCTCCGTGTGGTGCAGCGATACCGTCCTCCATGGCGCTCAGCCACGGTACCAGTGCTTCGGTAACGTGTCCAAAGTCGACTGATAACACTCTGACTTGTATTCAGAGCTAAAGCTACAGTACGTTGCCGGGAACCAGCTTCTATCATTCCCACGGCTCTGAGCATTTCTTCCCTGCTTAAATGACGTCGCCGCTCCATAATAACGTTGGTTTTAATCAGTAGTAGGGAAACAGTAGCACTAATAATGTCTTCAATGCGTTGTATGTTTTTATACGGAAAATATTGACAGCTTATTTTCATCTTTTACTCGAATTTGATTGAGAGTTCCTGATTCAAATTATGAAATGCACCAAAAAGGATCCATATAAATTTATAAAATCATAAATTTATTACAAAGCCACATCTCAATCTCAAGAAATCCGCATAAAAATGCTTGATCCCTAGACACTTTTGATGTGTGTAGTTGGACATCTCTAACTTAGTTCATAGCTATAGCCGCCCTTTTCTCGCACTGTCTTTTAGTAAAAGATAGCAATAGCCTAAATTAAGTTTAGTTTGTGCGCAACAGAATCGACACCATTAGCTTAAATTAAGTTTAGTTTCTGCACAACAGAATCGACACCAGTGTGATGATTCCTTGAACGCCGCGTGGTTTCAATTTCGTTGGTGAATTCGTCTCAAAGTTGCGACAAAAAATATTGATGAATTTAAAAGTGGAAGTAACCGTTAATAAAGCTCGTTGGGTTGACGATATCGTCAAAGTCGCGGGAAACACCTGGATCGGAGACGCACAGAAGCGTGAAGTGTGGCGGAAGAAAGGTTAGGCCTATACCCAACAGTGGGTGATTCAGGCCTGATATGATGATGAAGGTGATGTAAGCGTTGTAGATGGGCGAAAGGAATGATAGTGGATGCCGAAACTTCACTGTTGCGGTAGGTAGGGAATGTGGGACTGATTATCTTTTATCTTATGATCCCACATCTGGACAAAGGCCTCTCCCGTGACTTCCAGTTCTCTCGATCCAGGGCTAATATGGACAACTGGTCGTGATGGTGATAGAATAATCAACATGACTTAAATCTAGATTCAACCATTCATAGTACAATCTTATAAAATTCGCCTGTCAATAGTCAACTTAAACTTACACTTACACTCACTCACTCACTTTGACTTAGACTTTTTGTCAACTTAGTTTTAATTCAATAATCGAATGAAAACTACTCATTTACAAATTAGAAGATAGGTCTTGAGAAATGTCAGACGTCATAGTGTTCGTGCGTTGCGCGCTTTTTCATCACGTATTTTCACTAATATTCATGATAGTGGTCAAGATTGACACATTCCCAGTAACAAGTTAGGATCTAATTTGTTAGTACTTAGAGGAAAATCATTTTTAAATATTTCATGCTTCCTAATTTTAAGGACAATATTGTTCATAAATGTATCTGAAGTTTACAATAATACATGCATATTATTATGTTGTTATACGTCATAAAATAAACTTTATAAGAAGTCATTGTAAGTGCGGCTGAAATCTAATTATCAACACAAGTAGTGCTCTTAATTAAAACATCGCTCAGAAAATACATTAAAATATTAAGCAAGAGTTAGTTACCTTTGAAATAATTCAAAATTAAAGGTCAAAGCACACGTATAATCAATATTATCTCATTTTTTCTGTCTCGATTTAAGTTTTTATTGTGTAGATTTTTGTATTTATTTTTTTGTTGTGTGCACTTATCTATCTATACTAATATTATAAAGAGGTAACATTTGTTTGTAAGTTTGTATGTAGGGGGGTAATCTCCGGAAGTAATGAACCGATTTCAAAAATTCTTTCATCATTAGAAAGCTACATTCACCCTGAGTAACATAGGCTATATTTTATCCCCGTACTCTCACGGGAACGGGAACTACGCGGGTGATACCGCGGGACGTCCGCTAGTACATAATAAACATGTTTTCTTTCTTTTCTTTTCTTTCTTTCTTTTCTTTCTTTTCTTCCTTTCTTTTCTTTCTTTCTATAATCACTGCACGGGTTTGAAATCACCACATTATGTGTATGGTTCGGCATCACCGCACCTCGATGGCTTGTCGTAAAACAATAGAATTGACTTTGCAATTTACAACTATAAGTAACAAGTAACTGTTGCCAGACTTTCGGGCCACTGACTACCTGTAACGACTGTCAAAGATCTACAAATGACAGCCAGGACCAACGGATTAACGTGCTTCCTGAGGCACGGAGGAAGCTCGTATGTAATGGGTGGTGACCCATCCACGGACCAACCTAGGAAAGCGCGGCTTCATCTAAAGATCGGCCCGAGCGGCTGTTATTATTTAGCCACGAGCTCCCACATGGATTCTATGGAGTGTAATAGAAATAATTCCTGAACTGCGAACGCGATGCTGATCTCACGCAGTGCTTATACAGGACCCTTCACAGAGCCGTCAACCAAGCATTCTGTACATCAAACTAAGTAACTCTACGCAAAATGGTTGCTGGAAAACGACTTTCGTTTTGGGGTGAAAAATCACGTTTTCCGGTAAATTTCAATGTAGCGCACTCAAACCACGTGCTGTTGGATGCGTTGATTAGTAAGGGGGTCGTGGAGGTGTTAAAAAAATGTTACAATAAAAACATGAATTAAAAAAAAATCTCCGTAACTAGAAGGTTCCCAGGTATGGTGTAGAACAAAAGTATAATCGCAATGACGACGGGGAAAACAAGTGCCTTTCAGCTTCTTTAAGAGTCTATTTACACCCTTTATGTGAGCGTTAACCTTTAAAAGGATCGATTTCTTTGAGTCGCGTCTGTTTTTAATTAGTAATCCTAGAAGTTTACATTAATTTAAAATCTAAATTCGCTAAGACTAAATTATTGGTGAAATTATTTTGGTACGAAAGACGTGCGGTGAGGTGATTGGTACTCACGACCACCAAACAAGCTATACAAAACCAGTATACACGGATCTCAAATTTTACGAGAAATCTTTACAAAACTAGGCTATGTTATACTGGAAATGTATAGCTTCATAGCCATGGGTAGAATTAAATAAGATTAATAAGTAAATAAGATTTAAATCTTCATTACATTAATGACGTGGTTTAGTATCACCAGTCACCACACTGTATAAAGGTTGTAACAAGATCCCTAACGAAGCCGAAAGGCACTAGTTCTCCTCGTCATTGCGATCATTTTTTTAGGGTTCCGTACCCAAAGGGTAAAAACGGAACCCTATTACTAAGACTTCGTTGTCTGTCCGTCTGTCCGTCTGTCTGTCACCAGGCTGTATCTCATGAACCGTGATAGCTAGACAGTTGAAATTTTCACAGATGATATAGGTATTTCTGTTGCCGCTATAACAACAAATACTAAAAACAGAATAAAATTAATATTTAAGGGGGGCTCCCATACAACAAACGTGATTTTTAGGGTTCCGTACCCAAAGGGTAAAAACGGAACCCTATTACTAAGACTTCGCTGTCTGTCCGTCTGTCCGTCGGTCCATCTGTCCTTCTGTCCGTCTGTCCGTCTGTCTGTCACCAGGCTGTATCTCATGAACCGTGACAGCTAGACAGTTGAAATTTTCACAGATGATGTATTTCTGTTGCCGCTATAACAACAAATACTAAAAACAGAATAAAATTAATATTTAAGGGGGGCTCCCATACAACAAACGTGATTTTTTTTGCCCTTTTTTGATAATAATGGTACGGAACCCTTCGTGCGCGAGTCCTACTCGCACTTGGCCGGTTTTTTGTTGTACACCATACCTGGGAACCTTCTAGTTATGGAGATATTGGAGGTTAAACTTCCAACTTTTTCACAACTTTTTAAAAAAAATTGGTACATTCAGTAAAAAGCTACTATTTTGAACTTACAAACAGACACTTCAATTTTATCCATTATAACGTATACATAGATATTTAAGTACATATTCATAACACTGCATGATCTATCATTAAGGGGGTGGTATCTGCTAACGAGAGGTTTTCTCCGTGCAACTGCTCTTTGATGAGTGAATATAAATGAGCAACAAAAAATAATATATATGTTGTTTATTAGACTCTAAACTTTAATTGGTACAATTGAAACAATTCCAACTTTATTAATAAATAACATAACATTATGAAATTTCGTCACTTTTTTCTTCACAAAGTATACAATGAGGGATTTTCTTTCCTAGTCGCTGGATAGGTGGCGCTAGGAGTTAGTATGATAATGCAAGGAACGGAACCTAAAAAAACTGATTTTAACAAAGCGCGAGAAAACTAGGTTATATTCGGAAGGTTAAGCAAATGAAAGTGTCAGTCAACGAGAGTATGTGACGTGACACTATGTTTTTTTCCAAGCGTTTTTTTGGCTTTGGCACCAACTATCATAGTAAGTTCAACGCCATCTATAGAGTTCTTGGAAACTTAAGTTTTTTTTTAATACCTCAAAAAGAAAACCTCTCATTGGCATTTTGATCCAATGATTTATTAGGCTACAATAAAAAAAAACCACTCATTTCGCACTATTCTGCCTGCAGTGACTGACGTAACAACTACTTTGTAGTGCAAGCTGATTAGAACTTTATTCTAACAGTATTTCAAACGAAGTTTGAACCACCACAAATAGAGTTGCTAATTTAGCAGATACCCCAGCCTTAAGTTAACATCAGATATATTAATCTGAAGCCGAACAGTTTCCAGTCTACTTAGCTAGCAATCCAGACTTGAGTGACAGAGACAGATTCCTAGATCAGCGACGTAACAGTAAGTGCTTTGCAGTAGAAACGTAGCTTTACCATAGTGTAAAAAGGGGATATAGGATAGCTTCAAAAGTTAGACCTCATAACATCAGCTATCTGCAAGTAAACGTCCCGTTAAAATTGGTCCAGCCGTTTCGGAGATCAGCCGGAACAAACAGAGAGACAAACAAAAATTAAAAAAAAAAGATTTTTATTACAAGTACAGTATATACTTTCTTATATACTTTCGTATGTATTCAGAAAAATACTGTTGTTTAGAAAATTTCAAACAGACACTTCAAAATTTATTTATTTGTATAGATTTAACCATGCATCTACCGGATACTTTTTTATCACTTTCCAAAAAAAATGGCTATATTATGTGAACAGAGTAGCAGCTTATCCAATACCTAGTTTTTTTTTGGTTTTGTCTACAGCTTAGAAAAAAAAATGATGTATCACTAAAAAACGCTAAAATTTCAAGTAAACTTTTAATATTAAAACAAAGATAGAGAAATTTTGCGAAAAAAAAAGAAACAGTATCGAATTTCAAATCATACGCAATACGTGTATGATTTGAATTTCGATTTTTTTTTACTTTTTTATTTTCGCAAAAAAAAAAAATAAGTATGCCATTTGCTTCTACTCCGTTCACCAATTATACCAATTTTTTTTGGAAAGTGATAAAAAAGTCATCCTGTATTTATACTACCGACAGAGTCCTATAAAAATTCATATCATGTACACAGCACACGCGAAAAATTATTAAATAAATTGGAACAACAATGCACGAATCACGTCGCTTGTCTATCCACTCATATTTTTATTATTCTGCCTACACCCCAAGTGCAGCTCTTTGTTGGGAATTATTTGTGACCACTGAAGCGGACTTTCATTAGGGTATTATTATTATAAAACGTAGGGGAGCCATGTTTTTTTTTACCGATTTTTGAATAAAAAAATGGTCGTGTGTTTTTATTGGGGAACCGTTCTGGATGTTAAAGAGCTCTGTGCTTTTAACCCAAAAATTAGCAACTCTATTTGTGGTTATTCAAACTGCGTTTGAAATACTGTTAGAATAGAGTTCTAATCAGCTTGCACTACAAAGCGGTTGTTACGTCAGTCACTGCGGCCGAATAGTGCGAAATGAGTGGTTTTTTTGCGATTTACAAAAAGTCTATTGATTAGACTAATAAAGTAAAACACATAAGACCTGTTTTATAGTTAGGACCTACAGTTAGTGTGGAAAGTGTCATGATTTAATTTGAAGTACTTTTTGAATACCAGCGGTTTATTGGTCGATTTGGAGGTAACTTTGGATTTTTTTTCTATCGAGAAAAGTTTATGGAATCGTGTTTTCGTCACACACAGGACTTAGCTTTAATCCCCAACTTTACCATATACTTATTTCAAAATTAATGTTGCAGAACAACAGTTCTGTATGGTGTCGGACGTAAAGAGTTCTGTATGGTGTCGGACGTAAAGAATAGCACCATCCCATATCTTCCCGTGGGTGTCGTAAGAGGCGACTAAGGGACTTACCAGAGAATGGGCAGCAGCGTTCTCTGTGCTTTTGTAACAACCTTACTGCGATCGCCAACCCGCCTGCCAAGTGTGTCGATTATGGCAAACCCCCCCTTTGGGGGAGGCCTATGTCCAGCAGTGGACGTCTTTCGGCTGAAATGATGATGATGATGATGATGATGAATGATGATGATGAATGTTGTAGTATTTTAGGCGTAACGGAGGATCATGCTACGCCATTTGAGGGATATAAAGTGTTGTTGGGTTTTTCGATCAAGAATTTCTCTGTTAGGTGACACATGTAACCTCACTCAAGTGAGCGCACACAATTCGAAAGCTAACTCATTTGTTTTAAAAGTAAATCATCGCGGATTCACAACGAGACATTTGACGAGACACCGCGGCGTTCGAATTACGAAGTGAAGTGATGTTTACCTAGCGCTACGATTTAGGGCCAAGTTCACCGAAAAGATAACAGTCTGATTATCTAAAAACAGCTGTTTAAAACACATTTTCATGTACAAAAATGTGTTTTAAACAGCTGTTTTTAGATAATCAGACTGTTATATTTTCGGTGAACTTGTCCCTTAGTATATCATCATCTGCCTAGCCTTTTCCCAGCTATGTTGGGGTCGGCTTCCAGTCTAACCGGATGCAGCTAAATACCAGTATTTTACATGGAGCGACTGCCTATCTGACCTCCACAATCCAGCTGGATAATACGATACCCCTTGGTAAAACTGGTTGTCAGACTTTTTGGGCCACTGACTACCTGTAACGACTGTCAAATATCTACAAATGACAGCCGGGACCAATGGCTTAACGTGCTTTCCGAGGCACGGAGGAAGCTCGGTATGTAAGGGTGGTCACCTATCTACGGACCAACCTAGGCAAGCACGGCTTAACCTAAAGATCGGCCCGAGCGGCTGGTATTATTTAGCCACGAGCTCACCCTACAATTTGGTATACTTATAAAGTTATAATCCCATTAAATATTTTATTAAACTTTGTAAAGTCTGTCATTATAAACTAGCAGTTACTTTCAAAGACAACAAAAAAGTATGAAACTGCGAACAAGCACCTTGTTCAAAAGTTCGCTAATGAGTGCTTATTTCTTTACGAAGCTGGCTTTAGACTGAAAAAACGGTAGCACGACAAACATAATAAATACGTGGAACTTACTTGTTGATAGTTTATACAAGCCTCAATTTCGAAGAAATTCGTATCAAGAATATCAAAATAATATTATGTCGATGTAGACAAGATTAAGGTGACATTCATTATACTATTTTGAAAGAACTTCAGTAAACATCACGTTCGAAATTCGAACGGTGTCTCGTTGCTCTCGTCCCAAGTGGGCCGTAGGCTGTCATGTGGGACGAGTTGATGAACGACTCGTGAATCCGCGATGATTTACTTTTAAAACAAATGAGTTCGCTTTCGAATGAGGGATTTTCTTTTTAGCTCTTCCCTAGTCGCTGGATAGATGGCGCTAGGAGTTAGTATGATAATGCGAGGAATGGAACCTAAAAAAACTTATTTTAACAAAGCGCGAGAAAACTAGGTTATATTCGGAAGGTTAAGCAAATGAAAGTGTCAGTCACCGAGAGTATGTGACGTGACACAATGTTTTTTTTTTCCAAGCGTTTTGGCTTTGGCACCAACTGTCATAGTAAGTTCAACGCCATCTATATAATTCTTGGAAACTAAGTTTTTTTTAATACCTCAAAAAGAAAACCTCTCATTGTGTGCTCTCGAACATTATAGACAAATGACAATCGTTTTCAAAGTATTTTGCTTTTTTCACATCAGTTTCAATAGAATTGATATCAAAAAGCAAGTAGTTAAATATATTTCTTACTAGCTTTGCTCGCGACTCGCTCCCGTTATGTTGGGAAATTAACCCAAGAGCATTATGTAGCGTACGTAGCCTTTAAATGTAGCCCAGACACACGTGGATGTAGTGTAGCTTCCTGTTATTGAATGAATTTTCAGAATCGGATCAGTAGTTCCGGAGATTAGCCCCTACATACAAACTTACAAACATACAAACTTACAAACAAATGTTACCTCTTTATAATATTAGTATAGATAGCTTTGCTCGCGGCTCGCTCCCGTTATGTTGGGAAATTAACCCAAGAGAATGTAGCGGCCTTTAAATGTAGCCTATGACACAAGTGGTTAGTGTAGCTTTCTTTTTCTGAAGATTACCCCCTACATACAAACTTACGAACAAATTTTACCTCTTTATAGGGAATATTAGTAAGTAGTTGTCTTATTTATTATCTCAGGTCAATCCAATATAATATTTCTGATTTTATAAAAATCTTTATCGCTTATTGAATACTAGCTGCCCGCGGCTCCGCCCGCGTCGAGTCTGATAATTGTCCCACGGATCACACTACTGGGATAAAAAGTATCCTATGTGTTAATCCAGGTTATAAACTATCTGTGTGCTAAATGTCATCTAAATGCGTCAAGCCGTTTAGGCGTGAAGGAGTAACAAACATACACACCCATACAAACTTTCACCTTTGTAATATTAGTGTGATCACCATTATGTTATCTATACTAATACTAATATTAATACTAATCTATACTAATATTATAAAGAGGTAACATTTGTTTGTAAGTTTGTATCTCCGGAAGTAATGAACCGATTTCAAAATTTCTTTCACCATTAGAAAGCTACATTCACCCTGAGTAACATAGGCTATATTTTATCCGTGAACTCCCACGGGAACGGGAACTACGCGGGTGAAACCGCGTGACGTCCGCTGGTTTATCTATATTTGCTGCCAGTTAAGATTGCAATGGCGGTCATTTCCCTTTCCCTAATATCTTTTCGTACGAACCAAAAAAAACGAACCATGTATCGTTTTTCATTAGAAAAAATGTTGAAGATCACGATAGGTGACTATTCAAGACCAAAACAGGCTTCTTTTTGGATTTCAAACTTAAGAATTTAAAAATAAAGTCGGTATACGGGCGAAAGTTTTACGTGACAACGACTTTGAGTGGTAAAATAATTTTAATGTGAATATTCAACACACTCTCTCGCTCTTAGGCGGGCTAACCATGCCCGAGTGGAAGGGACGCGTGCCTCTCACTCGCTCTCATTGTGAGCGCATAACGTGAGCGGAGCGTAACGCAGTTTCTTGAAGTGTCACCCGGCAAACCAATTTATAAGACGTTGTCACGTCAAAATTTAGGTGGGTCAATGACCGCTATTGCGATCTTAACTGGCAGCAACTATTTGACTTTGTTGATAAAAACTGCGCTTTAATGACAATACGGGCTTTTATTATGAAAACAGAAGTTGGTCCGACCACTCACCTCTACAAATACATTAGTAATTAAAATTAGCGAAGCTTCCAGCTCAGTACACCGATCCAGTAAATTGTGCAGCTATTGTGGAGCAAACAAATTGAGCTGTCAGCGAGACTTGCGCTCCGGGCTGTATGGAGACAACAAGTTATTGGTGAACGTTGTTATGCAGGACTGAGAGAATTCAGTTATATTTAAAATACTGTTACGAGCTGGGTATGGGATAAATTAATTACTACCGATTAAACAACAAACTTAATCACAAATAAGTAGTCGATCTTTAGTTTAAGCGGTTGGTCCGCGGACCACCCATAAGGCCACAACATACCGAATTTCCTCCGTGCCTCGGAAAGCACGTTAAGCCGTTGGTCCCGGCTGTCATTTGTGATCTTTGACAGTCGTTACAGGTAGTCAGTGGCCCGACAGTCTGACAACCAGTCTTACCAAAGGGTATCGTATTATCCAGTACTAACTGGGTTGTGGAGGTCAGATAGGCAGTCGCTCCATGTAAAATACTGGTATTCAGTTGCATCCGGTTAGACTGGAAGCCGACCCCAACGTGGTTGGGAAAACTTCTTTCTGATATTAACACTCGTAAATACAGGTGCTAATATCAGAAATCTATTATTTTATCAAGCCGTGTGGTATCCGGCAGAGTAGAATAGAACCAACCCATTACACTCACGGGTGTCGTATAAGGCGACTAATGTCTGAGGCAGAACACCTTGCGCCTCCGTAGACCAGAGAATGGGCAGCAGCGTTTTCTGTTAGTCTTTCATCACTGCGATCTCCAATCCGCCTGCCAAGCGTGGAGATTACGGCAAATTCCTCCCATCATGGGAGAGGCTTATGTCTAGCAGTGGACGTTATGGGCTGATGTAGTGTAGTGTAGTATTATTCTATTTGTATGCTATCTAACTTCCTATCTAGACATGATATTTTGTTTTATAACCTAGCTGTAACGTGTATAATACTGTTGGCAGTCAGACCGGGGATAAATAACTAGTATCGTATCATATTTTAAGTTTATAAACGCTGCCAACATACCGACTGGTCTTCCTGAAAATACGGTTAACGACTATTTTCCTTATGTTAGATCTATTCAACATAAAATAAGATTTCTATTAGATCGCATAAAACACGATAATCACTTACTCGATTTATGTGATTGCTTCTACGGTTTAGTTGTCGCATGCGCTACTTCTAAGCATGACGCAAATGAGGCATAATCGGGGTAAGCAATGTCTGAGTAGCAGCCAATAACCAACAGTTTAGTGGTGTGATCGTCGGACTCTCAAGTCATATGTCTCAAGTTCGAACCCAAGAAACCTCTGATTTTTCGGATTAATGTGCGTACGAGTATTGTATAATTATCACTTGCTTCGGTGAAGAAAAACGTGAGGAAACCAGCATGCCTAAGAAATATTTCTCGACGGTATGGTAAGCCAAGTCAGACGCCATGGGCGGCTCTCCAAAATCTAAGTAATAAAAGTTTAATTCAACTTCGAAAACGGCCATGACGCTTAAAAAAAAACAATCGAGGCATTCGTTGTGGACTGCCGATAGAAGTGAAAACAAAAAGTACACAGGCCCCTCCCCAGTCGTAGCACTGGTTAATGTGGTGCTACGCCGTAGCGGATCGCCTACGAGTGCTACGAAGCGTGACCGCACGTTACGTCAAGTGACGATGAGTATGTTTTTCCTTCACCCAAAAAGTGCTCAACGCGCCTAAAGAAATTTTCACTTCAGAAATAAACATTCAGAAACTTTTGATAAACAAACCAGATCCAATCGTGTAAAGTAATAGAATTACAAACATATTTCATGATTGGTAAGCTCCATCGGCATTCAATTATCTCGCCTCGGTATGAGGGGACAGTGAAAAACTCCACTACAATCCGTTCACAGTTATGTTATACCTCTGACAGCTGCGATCCAATACCAACCTTTTTGTAACAAGAATAAAGATCGCTGTCAATTTTGACACTTGTTGGTGACAGCAATCAAATAGCGACCTAATTGATAAGAAACTAAAGGTCAGTGTTATTTATACAGTGTTGCAAAAACTCAGGTAATACGTATAATTGTGTAAGGACTGTACTATATAAAATGGGTTGAGTTGTAGATTCGTCACTAGTTTCGGGAGTGAGATTCGATACTAAAGAAAAAGTAAAACAATGAGGGATTTTCTTTTTAACTCTTCCCTAGTCGCTGGATAGATGGCGCTGAACTTGGTAAGTTACTGCAAGCAACGGAACGTAAAAAAACTGATTTTAACAAAGCGCGAGAAAACTAGATTAAAATCGGAAGCAAAGTGTCAGTCAACGAACGTATGTGACGTGACGTGACGCAAGGTTTTTTTTTTTCAAGCGTTTTGGCTTTGGCACCAAGTAACGTAGTCAGTTCAACGCCATCTACAGAGTTCTTGGCAACTATGTTTTGTTTTAATAACTCAAAAAGAAAACCTCTTTACCTCAAATGGCTTAGCATGATCCTCCGTTACGCCTAAAATACTGCAGCATTAATTTTGAAATAAATATATGGTATAGTTGAGGATTAATGTTAGGTCTTATGTTTGGCGAAAACACGATTCCATAAAATTTTCTCGATAGAAAAAAAATCTAAAGTTACCTCCAAATCGAACAATAAACCGCTGGTATTCAAAAAGTACTTCAAATTAGATCATGAAACTTTGCATACTAACTGAACTAACTATAAAGCAGGTCTTATGTGTTTTATTTTTTTAGTTCAATCAATAGATTTTTTGTAAATCGCAAAAAACCACTCATTTCGCACTATTCGGCCGCAGTGACTGACGTAACAACCGCTTTGTAGTGCAAGCTGATTAGAACTTTATTCTAACAGTATTTCAAACGAAGTTTGAACCACCACAAATAGAGTTGCTAATTTGAGGTAGGATAGGCTCTTAAGGTGAATCCAACCAGCCCGCGAAATTAAAATTTTCTTACGTTTTTTTTTCTGCAAATTGCAAAAAACGTAAGAAAACTTGAATTTCGCGGACTACCCTGGAGCATCAGCTCTAAAGGCCTATAATAATTTGTTACTTTTCAAAACAAAGGTTACATAACATTAACCAATCCTTTTGAAACGGATAAAACAATGGTTTCAAGTTCTTTACAAAAATATTTAAAAAAAAAACATATTTTTAAGGAAAAAAATATCAGAAACAAGAAAACATCTACTAGCTACTAATTAACCTTCAAATAAAACGTATTCCCATTTACCGTTGAGTTCATTTGCAATCCGGGTCGAATCGACCGGCCGTGTCGGGAATACTCAGCGGACGGAGGGTTGAGTGAGATAAATTTTAATTTATAACTAATCAGAACGCAGCGCCGTTGCCAATGTTTATATGAACGTGAACATTGGAGGGTTAAAATCGAATAAAGTGGCTTTTAGTGTTTTTACACGATTAGTTTAGAAGGGTTATGTAAAAGTTGGGCAGCTATTCAAGCCAAAATTGGCCTTGAATTTTAGTATTTTTGAATGACCAAAATAAACACGTTTATCTTTAGTAGTCCAGAAATTACGTGTCCATCCATCGTTTCTTTGGTATTTTTTATGACAGTCCCAAGTATCGAAAACAATAGGCTAGTCTCGTCTCCACCATCAATAAATTGCAAATCTATTTATTCCGTCAGCTAGAGCATTGGAAAATAATGGACACGTATTTTTTGTTTTTGTACTTGGGGCTCTTGACGGCACAATGCACTAAAAATTATACGGCATGACGTATTGAGAATTTTAAAAGCGTCGTATCTTCGTCAATTTTGATCTACGTAACAAAAGAAAAAATATGTGTCAAATATTTTTTGATAATCTAACTGACGGACTAATTAGATTTTTTTTTAGGACAACAGCCTATTTTACTTATCCAAGACATGGGCCATGAATTTGAAGAAACCCTTCGCAACGTCGCTGTGTAGAATCATTGATACAACTAAAGTATAAGCATAACTAGCCTATAATGTTCCCACAGCTGGGACACACGGCCTCCTCTCTATGAGAGGGAATGGGCTATAATCCACCACGTGGGCCCAGTGCGGATTGGTAGATGTCACATGTCTTTTGAATTTTTGGTTCTAGGACATGCTGGTTTCCTCACGATGTTTTCCTTTACCGTTTTGACAGCAGTGCTGATGAAATAAATTTACACAAAGCAATGCGCATTACGCAAAGGTTCAAACCCACGACTAACTGTTCGTAAGCCACTTGGCCACCGCTGCTCCTGCAACGAATAGTTAAGAAAATGTATTTCGTCGAAAAACCGATCACCAAATAGCCTAGCAACATTAAAAGTTAAAACAATTACCCCATACAAGCAATTCCTGTTCAAATTCAAAAATACAATAAAACCACCTGTATATTGAACAATTTCCCGCTGCTATTGGATAATGGCAGACGGAAATGGCGTCGCGCTGACGTCACGGCACTTCCGGGAGGCACAGCCTACCCAGGCAATCTGAAGTTCAGTCTGCCAATATGTTGCTGTGTTAGTAGGAAATTGTTAGGTATTGCCTGGAGTGAGGCTCTGTGTTGTGGGGAATTGTTGAATCTGTCTCTTTTTACACGACTGCCAACGTAGGGTTATGTTTTTCGCGCGTATCTTGTATGTTTCTTCATAAATTTCTTTATTACCTCGTATGTTATTACATAAACATCGGGATAGATTTTGACAGTTAAGGCCCTTCTAACCCTAAAATTAGTAACTATTTGTGGTGGTTCAAACTTCGTTTGAAATACTGTTAGAATAAAGTTCTAATCAGCTTGCACTACAAACCGGTTACGTCAGTCACTGCGGCCGAATAGTGTGAAATGAGTGGTTTTTTGCGATTTACAAAAAATCTATTGATTGGACTAGAAAAATAAAACACATAACACATGCTTTGTAGTTAGTTCAGTTAGTATGCAAAGTTTCATGATCTAATTTGAAGTACTTTTTGAATACCAGCGGTTTATTGTTCGATTTGGAGGTCACTTTGGAATGTTTTTCTGTCGAGAAAAGTTTATGGAATCGTGTTTTCGTCACACATAGTACTTAACATTAATCCTCAACTTTGCCATATATTTATTTAAAAATGAATGCTGCAGTATTTTAGGCGTAACGGAGGATCATGCTAAGCCATTTGAGGGAGTATATGCCCTTAAATTCGTCTCAAAAACCCAAGTGCTCTTAGTTTCCAAATTAGACAAGTACAATTATATTAACAATCTTCCCGTGAAACTTCAAGTAAAAATTTTGTTGCGATTCGTTTTTCCACTTGTCCGTTGAAGTTTCACTTCTACTATGTGTCCTAGTACACATTTTTTGTTTGAGTACGTATGTTCAATTGTGTAAGTAAGAAAATCTTCATATGTGTTTTTTGTCTTTTCAGGTAAGTTCCTGTTTACAAAAATACGTGTTGACGGCAAAGGTAGTAAGTATAAGTAATCAATTGATTTAATTCATGAGATTCTTAAGTTCTCGGTCAGACATCGCAAAGCCTTTTTTTTTTTCGGATGGGAAATCATCAAATGACTTCTTCCGCTCTGGGCGGAGCAGGAGGGAGTGTCAGACTTTTACTGACTAAAACCCATCCATGTTCCTTCATCGCCCTTTGTGTTCCGGGGCCACGGTATCTCTTTCGAACAGTCCCGCAACCCCGGCAAGACATCGCAAAGCCTTAAACGATATTCTAAGCACTAAGAGATTTTTGAAAAATCCATCTCCTAGATTTGATAGGTAATGAAGGTTAATCTTTTTTACAAATAAATGGGAAATCCAACTGGACTCACGGGGTTTCTAAGATACTCCGGTATTTCAAGTCACATAAAATCTGTTCCAAAATAAATAAATCCATTGGTAGCTTTTCAGTAAAAATAACTTTAGTTTGTTGTAGCTTTTTAAAGCTTCATTGAGTTGCTTTTTAAAATATTTGTCGTTACAGCTAAAATACTTCACCCTAATCGTATTTTAGGCTGCACGTGGACGCGGAGTAGTCTAGCTATTATATATCTTGAAAGCGAATTTGTGACTTGAACCGTCTTAATGTTAATGTAAAGGTTGCTTGTACACTGCGGCGTAACAACAATATCTTAGGTTCAACTCTGTTCCGTTGAACATCACTCAAGTGAGCACACAACAACAGTTCGAAACCGAACTCATTTCTTTTCTAAGTCAATCATCGCGGATTCACAACGAGACACCCACCGTTCGAATTTCAAACATGATGTTTAGAGAATAACATTACAGGAAGGATAACTATCATTGGGTAAAAATCAGTTTTGTGCAATAAAAATAAACAAATTAAAAAAAAAACCATGAAAAATAACTTTAATTTTGGAAGTATTTACTTCAAATCGTGGCTAGCCGAACCGAATGAAATGTGTGTAGTAATTGTGTCAGATCAGCTCTGTAGTTCAACAAATACCTACTGCCGACACGAACATGTATGTAATGCCCCTCACTTTTCCGAATTGCATCTCTTTTTTTTTGACCGAACCACGTTACACCGCAATGGTTACCAACGCTAACGGGTCAGTATTCTCGTTGGCAGTGTTTCAGGGCATAAATTGGCACACGCGATAAAGCTAGCGCGGTCAGCGACACGGCTCGGCGGAATTGTGTAAGATTGTGCCTTCTTATTTTATTCGAGGTCGTCTATGCTTTGCTGGGGTTAGGACGTTATTTTTCTAAGTGAATCAGACGGTTAGGGAGTTTCTTTTTGCGCGAAAATTGGCGAAACGACGACACTTTTTGGAATCACTTCGGTGTCTGTGTATGTTGTTTTTTGTACTCCTTTATATTTTTATTTGAAAGTTTTCATGGATTATTTGAGGGACCAGGTTCCTCTGACCTCTGACAGTGTGTCAAGGTCACCGGGTCTATGCACTACTTTACCCTTTGCCTATGGTGTAATAATAAGAAACACTTTTCTAATTAGTATTATATCATTATTGGTCACAAGTGTCAGTCCACTTCTCAATATTTAAAGCTTATACGAACCCGTACGTACTGAAGGAGTCCAGGTCATTTTGCCATCTCCCATCATTGCCCTGAAGGAATAGGTCCTTTTTGGGTTGTTCATGTGGTATTTAAAACGAAAGGGTAAAGCCCTCGCAAGCTGATCAGACACCAACAAGCTGTACAACTTCACAAAATATCGAGATTTTTTTTATTTTCGTTTGGTTAGGTTAGTGCCTGACCAGTGACCTGATGTCAGAGATTTTGTGCCGCCCATGATGAGCCTTTGACTTGGCTTTACATGCTGTCGAGAAATATCTCTCAGGCATGCTCGTTTCCTCACGATATTTTCAGCACCGAAGCGTGTGATAATTATGCAATACGCACATAAATTCGAAAAATATGCTAGGCTATGCTGCGAAAGTTAATGAACTAAATTCTCTATCTAACGGCGAAAACCACATCAAATGTGACTACTTTAGCTACTATGCCTACCAAACTCCAAGATCATCATATCAGCCGAAAGACGTCCACAGCTGGACATAGGCCTCCCCCAATCGGGGGTTTTGCCATAATCGCCACGCTTGGCAGGCAGGTTGGCGGCATTACGGTTGTTACAAAAGCACAGAGAACGCTGCTGCCCATTCTCTGGTAAGTCCCTTAGTTGCCTCTTACGACACCCACGGGAAGATATGGGATGGTGCTATTCTTTACGTCACATACAGACAAATTCCAAGATACCTGTAATCTAAAGTTGAGCTAAGTTAGTTTCAAGTTCAGTGAGCGATAGCCCAGTTACAAAAGACTGTAGACCTCCTACATCTGACCTGAGTAGGGTTAAGTATAGTTTAATTTTAACTCGATACATCCACGCGTTCCCGAGATAAAGGGTCTTGACAGACATACGGACAACAAAGTGATTATAGGATCACTTTGTTGGGGGTTCCGTTTCTTTTGAGATACGGAACCTTAAAAACACGAATGAACTGACAGACACAAAAATCAACTTTATTTATGGGTTTGTGTCCACCGATCACGTTAGCCACGGATCACGGAGAGTTGTAGCCACTGATACCGTGATCCGATTTTCTCGTTATCGTGTTACACACTAAACACGATTTGGATAGTATCTACTGTTGTAGATACTTCGTATTTTTTTTTCATATGATTCTTCATCAAATGACTCCTCCCGCTCTGGGCGGAGCAGGAGGGAGTGTCAGACTTTTACTGACTAAAACCCATCCATGTTCCTTCTTAGCCCTTTGTGTCAGTTTGTGTTCCGGGGCCACGGTATCTCTTTCGAACAGTCCCGCAACCCCGGCAGGCATCGGCCCTTGCGGACCCCTTCCTTTTACTGACTCTCTTTGAGGCGCGCGTGGAACACGAACGCGCCGTCAACATAACATACCTCGCTATCATAGACTTAGCCAACTAAACTCTAAGATACCTGTACGCAAAGTTCAGCTAAGTTAGTTTCAAGTTCAGTGAGCGGTAGGCCGGTCACAATACCGCGGTTATTATCTGTTCAAGCGGGGCCGGGCGGCGGGCTAGTTAATTTGTTTTCTTCGGGCACGGATCGATGGCGGCGCGCGCGTGTTTCGCGTCTACGTTGTTTGAGACGGTACGGGTTTCTTGTTGAAAATCAAACGGGGAAAATGTAATGATCATCAAAAATAACTTTGTGACCACTAACATCTATCACCTAAAATATCAATTGGATCACCAAAGGGAAATACCTATTCTTGCCCTTTCTTGCTTTCATGATTTGATTTGATTTGATTTTGGCCACGTTTTGCCCACCAATGTGTTAAGTGCAAAAAATATACAACTAAAATATTGCAAAAATTACTTATTTGCAATGAAAGCTCCGGAATCAAAAGCCGAATTAATCAAGAAACTCAATCGTTTTTCCCCCTTCTAACACTTCCGGTCGTTGTAAATCCTAAAGAAAAAAAGAAAAAATAAAGTCCAACCGAGTTCTATGTACAAAATAGTGTTTGTTTCTTCATCTGTGATGTCAACCCTAAGATCTATAGTTGGTTTCTTTCATGGGCGTCACTTGGCCAAAACCTCTTCATCAAATGGGCATTTTCCCGGGTCTACCTTCAATTTCTGGTGGTCATTAACTAAAAAAATAAATTTTTGGTTCTAATTTCACGATAAAACGGGGATTAATTTTGGTGATCATTTACTAATTTTGTCAATCAAAAGTGACTTTTTTGCCGTTACATTTTGCTAAATGTGGTGGTTCGTTAATTGTATGCCAAATCAAACTACTGACGTTGCTCAAATAGCCACTAAGCGGAAGTGGGACTGTACTGGCCACGTCTGCCGCATGCCCAATGAGCTGTGGGGACAAAATAGCCACTTTCTGGAGCCCTGACACAGCCAGAAGCCGTCGCGGCAGACCTCGTAGAAGATGTCGGGACGAGCTGGATAAAACCAACGACCAGTGGTCCACATTAGCCCTGGATAGAAACAACTGGAAGTCATGGGGAGAGGCCTTTGCCCAGCTGTGGGACGACGTAGGCTAACAGTATTAGTATCAGAAAGAAGAACGGGAAATAGATGATAAAAATTGGACAAACTTGCTCCTACTAACATTACTAAATAGCTAGCTCATGCTATTGTGGTCTGAAATTCGAAAAAAACCCGCCAAGTGCGAGTCGGTGCGTAGTAGGGGAGCCCCCTTTAATTTAATTTATCATTTGTTGTTATAGTGGCAACAGAAATTCACAGAATGTGTATTTCTGTTGCCACTATAACAATTTCAACTGTCTACCTATTAAGGATCATGAGATACAGCCCGCTGACAGACAGACAGACGGACAGCGGAGGTTTAATAATAGGGTACCCGTACCCGAAGGGTAACCCACTTCGGGTACGGAACCCTAATAAAAGGGGTGGCCCTCCATACATGTAACTGAAGGTTGAAAAAAAAAAATTAAGTACAAGTTTAAAGTGCAAAAAAAGTGCAAAACCTAGCTTTCGTATAATCCTTTCAATATTTTTTACGCATATATGAAAAAAGTAACACTTAGATACCCGCAATTACAGACACAATTAAAATAACAATGCACCGTGCGCGATCGGGCACGGCTGGGGACATAAGGTAGATAATCTACCCATTTCAACAAACACGGCTCAACATTTTTTTTTTAAAACATATCGCCCTTTACAAATTAACCCCCCAAATGCTTCCCGTGTAACAACGCAACCCAACCCTAGCGTGTCTACGTGTCCTTAACCCTACGCTTGTAATTCAGAGCGGCGCGCAATTGTGTTACCGAACACTGTTTCATCTACTGCGGACACCCCCTTATTGGCACTCCGCGTTTTAGGGTTCCGTTC
The DNA here is from genome assembly GCA_905147715.2 of Xestia xanthographa. NCBI lineage: Eukaryota > Metazoa > Arthropoda > Insecta > Lepidoptera > Noctuidae > Xestia > Xestia xanthographa. The sequence continues at coordinate 12,616,877 of LR990667.1, read as the reverse complement.
ACCGAAAAATGTCATGATGGCTGTGTGTGATTGTTTTGTTGCGTGAAAAGTAAGTGTTATACAGGGTCTAAAAGACCTCATCACGAAGACCAAGCATTCTGTACATCAAACTAAGTAACTTTATACAAAAATTATTGCTGGGAAACGACTTTTTGTTTTGGGGTGAAAAATCATGTTTTGTGGTAGAACTCAATGTAACGCACTCAAAACATTGTGCTGATGGATGAATTAAAATAGTACGTGGAGCTGTTTAAAAATAAAAATCTTACATCAAAAAACTTGTACTTATTAAAAAAAAAAAGTTGGAACTTTGACCCCCAATATCGTAACTAGAAGGTTCCCAGGTATGGTGTAGAACAAAAAATGATCGCAATGACGAGGAGAACAAGTGCCTTTCGGCTTCGTTAAGAGGTGTTTTACACCCTTTATTGACTGGAAGTAGGAAGACTCGTACCTCAGTAAAAGAAGACACACGGGTCGATTTTCAAGGTCTTCTTCTTATCCGCTTGTGATTGTAGTGCAGTGGTGGAGGCTCCGATTTACGAACAGTAAGTCGTGGGTTCGAACCCAGGCAAGCGCATTACATTGTGTAATTTATTTCATCGTCACTGCTCTCAAAACGGTGAAGGAAAACATCGTGAGGAAACCGGCATGTCCTAGAACCAAAAAATTCGAAGACATGTGACATCTACCAATCCGCACGGGGCTCGCGTGGTGGATTATAGCCCATTCCCTCTCATAGAGAGGAGGCCTGTGTCCCAGCAGTCGGAACATTATAGGCTGATTATGCTTCTAGGTGGTCAGAGGTAACAAACAGTATAAGCTGGCCTCTACTTCTAGTTGGTGCCAGTTAAGATGAGAATAGCTGTCATTGACCCCCCTTAAATTTTGATTAAACTTCTTAGCTTTGAAAACCAAAAATAAGCCTGTTCAAGTCTTGAATCGTAATCTATCGTGATCTTCAACATTTTTTCTAATGGAAAACGACATATGGTTTATTTGTTTTAGTTCGTACGAAGAGAAATTAGGGAAAGGGCAATGACCGGTATTCTCATCTTATCTGGCACCAACTATACTCATTACTACGCTCTAGACCAATTCAAGGTCAGTGTTGTCTCTGAAGTGCAGTGTACAAGGAGATGCAGGCATTGCGACCTAGCAGTGTCTGAAGTCAGACTGTGGAAGCTAATGATGATGATGAACGAACGAACGAATGAAATCAGATACAATGAACACATTCAGCAGTCGAGATTGCGACTACTAGACCTAACAGTGATTAGTAGTATCATCGTCATCATTTCAGCCAAAAGACATCCACTGCTGGACATAGGCCTCCCCCTAGTGTCGCCACATTGACCGATCCCGTGCGACTCGCATCCAGCGGATCTCCGAAAATTTCACCAGGTCATCGGTCCACCTAGTGGAAGGCCTTCCAACGCAACGTCTTCCGGTTCGCGGTCGCCACTCCAGAACTTTTCGGCCCCATCGGCTATCTGTTCTGCAAGCAATGTGCCCTGCCCACTGCTACTTAAGTTATTAGTAGTATACCAGACCTTATTGGTGATGTGCTTCAGGCAGGTCATGTGCGTAGACTCTCAACCGACATGCATGTATGGACGTGGATGATGCGAAATAAGTATGTAGGGACCGTAGCGGTGGCGTTGTGTAGTTTCTGCTTACTCCTGATGATAGAGTTATCTGTACAGAACACATTTTATCTATACTAGTCTATACTATCTCTACTAATTTTATAAAGAGAAAAGATTTGTTTTTTGTTTGTTACTATTTAACTCTTAAACTCCTCGACCGATTTAAAAAAAATCTTTCACCATTAGAAAGCCACGTCTTTACTGAGTAACATAGGCTATATTTTATCCCCGTACTCCCACGGGAACGGGAACTACGCGGGTGAAACCGCGTGACGTTCGCTAGTATAGTAGTATTATAAAGAGGAAAGATTTTTTTTTGTTTGTACCGAATAAGCTCCGAAACTGCTGGACCGATTTTAACAATTTTTTTTATCAATAGTAAGCTAAATTATCCGGAAATAACATAGGCTTTAAATTATATTTATATCATAAAAATTTGCCGAGCTATCACAATTGTTACGGACGAAGTCGCGGGTGTAGTGCTAGTCTCACGTATACCAAGTCACCAACATCACAGCGGCTAAGATGTTAGTTACCAATCTAGGTAAGTGCTTAGCTTTAAATCCTCTTAAACCGTTGTTGTAGCCTATCCAGTATAGTTCTCACCTATCCCTAGTGTCCTTCTCTAAACATCACGTTCGAAATTCGAACGGTGTCTTGTTGTGAATCCGCGATGATTTACTTTAAAAACAAATATGAGTTCGCTTTCGAATTGTGTGCGCTCACTTGAGTGAGGTGGACTAGTGAACTTTGCAGAATTGTATTACTGATAGATATTCTGAATTACTGTCTCATTCATTAGGGTAATTTCTGCGTTTTAAAACTATTAAACTTTTTACACGAAACGACGGAATTTCACATCTCAGCGTCGAGCCGAGCTCTGAAAATTGAATTTGATATGTGTTTGTGAAGACAGAAGAAACGTGGCTAACGTACCTAAGAATCATTGCATTTCAAGACAGTCAAGTTGAAAACTCATTTCACGCGGAACCCACCCCTTAATTCGTAGAACCACTCCAAAAAAAATTCGCCAAATTACAGACGCATTGAATGAAGCACCTCTCCAGCTCTCGATTAACTGTTTCATCCTACGGACCCCTCCCCCCTCCATCCTCTATTGGGGTTCCGTGTTGAAAAACCCCAGTTTTAGAGCATTGATTGTGTCCATCTGAGTGAAAGGGGAGGTGTGCCGTGAAAAATCGAGATCTGTTCGTTTGTGAGCTCAAAAGTGTGTGATGAAGAGGAATTTTGATGAAAAGCTTTTGTTTTTGGGTCGCTGTGAGGGGGTTACGCCGTGTTGTAGTATTGTGTTCTGGTATTTGGTTTCTAGTGAAGGGTTGATGGTATGCGTGTTCTGTTGGGATAGGTCTAAAATATAATTATCATTGTACAGGTCACGGCATTAACAAAACATTGCGCCTGTATTATCAGCAAACGTTGGCATAGGTTTCAAACTAAAACTCAAACTCAAAGCATTTATTTCAATTAGACCATTACGGCACTTTTGAATGTCAAAAATACAAAAAAGAAAATCAAAGCTACACTCACAAGGCATGAGAAAGTACTGTAGTTGCACATTCCCTAGCGTAGATCTCTATGGAGAAGAACGGGCAAGAAACTCCATGGACACTCTTTTAAAATCAAAATATTGTTACAAAATCTTGGTTACATCATTAATTTTGAGATTATACATATGTGAGAACGATGTAGAAAGACGTGCACACTAAGACCGTTATAGTGCTACCACTTTTTCCAGTTTTTTTCTTTTTAGTTTAGAAAAAATCTTTATTAACATAAAAATATACAGAGCTGTAGAACTTAAAAATAAAGCAACAGTTACAACAATATTAATAACAAACACTTTTACAGGCTAGGAACACCTTTATAAGTATACTAGCTGACCCGCGCAACTTCGTCTGCGTCACATAATATAGCTTACTTACAACATGTCATTTTGTGCATTCAATTATTTTGTGCATTCAATTACGAACAAAAACCTTTTAAAATCAATATTCCTTACCTCCCATAAAATACCGCGTGATAATATGTAGCCTAAAGCCTTCCTTGGTTTACACAGAACATTTTTGGTGAATTTCAATTCATTATATCCAGTAGTTTTGGCGTGAAGCCGTACCATACACACAGACAAACAGACAAAAATTCTAAAAACTCACTTTTTGTCATCAGTTACGTTTTTCTAACAAAAGCCACTTATTTTTTCTCGAAAATTCTCATTGTACAGTTTTTCTTTCGTTAGTGTTTTATTTTGTTTTATTATATGTATAGATAGTAGTAATAATGAAGAACTTTTTCCAGTAATAATGTAGGCAGCACATTTCTGTAAACAAGTGACTCAGCTAACTCATCATCTGCCTAGCCTTTTCCCAAAAATGTTGGGGTCGGCTTCCAGTCTAACCGGATGCAGCTGAATACCAGTATTTTACATGGAGCGACTGCCTATCTGACCTCCACAACCCCGTTAGTACTGGGTAATACGATACTCCTTGGTAAGACTGGTGTCAGACTTTTGTGCCACTGACTACCTGTAACGACTGTCAAAGATCTACAAATGACAGCCGGGACCAAATGCTTAACGTGCTTTCCGAGGATCAGAGGAAACTCGGTATGTAATAGGTGGTCACCCGTCTACAGACCAAGCTAGACAAGCACAGCTTAACCTAAAGATCGACCCGAGCGGCTGTTATTATTTAGCCACAAGCTTCTCAAGTACTTAGCCGTGTGGTATCCGGCAGAGTAGAATAGAACCAACCCATTACACTCACGGGTGTCGTATGAGGCGACTAATGTCTGAGGCAGAACACCTTGCGCCTCCGTACACCAGAGAATGGGCAGCAGCGTTTTTTGTTAGTCTTTCATCACTGCGATCTCCAATCCGCCTGCCAAGCGTGGAGATTACGGCAAATTCCTCCCATCATGGGCGAGGCTTATGTCCAGCAGTGGACGTTATGGGCTGTTGTAGTAGTAGTAGTAGTTCTCAAGTGACTCAGCTAACTAAGGCCTGCAATAACCCAGTAACATCTGACAAAGGGATCGAACCTAGGAGCCCACTTTTAGAAGTCACGCTTGCATTACTTATAGTCCCAAAACAAAACTTTTTTAAACTATCTGTTTGGCCTTTCTTCAACTAAATTGGAATCGGCTTCCAGGATTTTAAGGGCCTAACATGCCTCAAATGGCTAAGCATGATCCTCCGTTACGCCTAAAATACTGCAGCATTAATTTTGAAATAAATATATGGTAAAGTTGGGGATTAATGCTAGGTACTAAGTGTGACGTAAACACGATTCCATAAACTTTTCTCGATAGAAAAAAAAACCAAAGTTACCTCCAAATCGAACAATAAACCGCTCGTATTAAAAAAAAGTACTTCAAATTAGATCATGAAACTTTGCATACTAACTGAACTAACTATAAAGCAGGTCTTATTTGTTTTATTTTTTTAGTCCAATCAATAGATTTTTTGTAAATCGCAAAAAAACACTCATTTCGCACTATTCGGCCGCAGTGACTAACGTAACAACCGCTTTGTAGTGCAAGTTGATTAGAACTTTATTCTAACAATATTTCAAACGAAGTTTGAACCATCACAATTAGAGTTGCTTATTTTAGGGTTAGAAGGGCCTTTACATGGCACGACTGCCTATCGTCTATAACGTCCTCACTTCACTCACAGAGCGAACCGGTACCCATTGCGAAGACACTTGTTGTCAGACTTCTAGGCTTATTTCTGATAAAATTATAACAAATATCGCTAGATATCCATTCAGTAGCTGAACTCCCAAACATCTAAGTCCTCCACTCGCCGCTAAACACAAAAACAGCGTGAACATAAGTAAAGGCAAACACATAATGACGTCAGCGTGGGCGGAGGGCACACGAGCGTTCCCATGGCGACACTAAACTCCAGCCTTGTGTACTCGGCCTAATGATATTGTGGCTTTGCAAATATTGTGCGGAAAAAATACTTTTGATGCTTTTTCCGGTTAATGGTTAAAAGTAGGACGTAGCCTTGCGGAGGATTTCGTCTGAGTAAGTACTATTCCATTGTGTTGTCTAGCAGGATTAGTGAGTTCCATCCCAAAGACAATGTCACTATGCAGCCTCTCTGAAGGATATGCCTTACCTCCTTTCTTGCTCATTCTGCACAGCCACCTGCACCTTCCAGAATTTAAACGAAGCCAACGACAGCTGTGATGGTGGGTATTATTTGAGTCTATCGACACGCAAAGAAGAAGTGTGTTCTGATTTCGAAGGCATAGTATAGATACCAGGCGTGTAGTGGTGTCCTAGACGTAACTGCCGCGACTTACAACCTCTATACAAGATGGAAGAGAACACCGACGAATAAATCCTTACATTTCGACCGTGTAAACAGCAGATTTTTTACTAATTAAAAAGGCCAATCTGGAAATCCCTTAACAGATTGCGAGCCCAGATTGGCCGCTGTAGGAATAATCTAGCTAAATGTATCCTCGATTCATCCGAAATAGATTGCCAGAGTGTGGCCGCCTTTCAGCAGGATATGCTCAACCTCCTGTCCTGCCCATCTTGCACAACCACTTCCACCATATCAAGATCTAATCGAAGCAAATGATAAAGCTGTGCAGGTGGTTACATACTTGTCTAACACAATTTGAGTTCATCGACACGTAAAGAAGAAGACCAATGAAAATTGTTTTGTTGATTTTTGTTTACAAAAAAATATTCATATACCCCAAAAGCACATAATTATTGCAAGAAAGCCGTAACAAACTGGATCAAAAACTCACGTATGAAGAGACTGAGGCACTTTTAGAGTATATTAAATAGTAAGCAATATGTTACTCAATTGTCACACACATACATACACACAATCTCTCATAAACTGGCACTTACAAATCAATTTAAAACATATACACACACACACACACACTCACACTTTTACACTATTTTTCTAGTTTTTCCTATTAATACGCTTTTATTTTTACTCTTTTTTAAATTAAAAATAAATAATAATTAGAAATAAGTAGTTAAGGGCCTACCCCATGGCACACTAGCGCCACTTTAGTAAAAAAATCAGAACTCGTTAAATACAAATATAATATAAAATCTGATAGACAAAATCAATGCTTTAGAGTTCTAGATTATTGACGTCTATTTAATTCATTAAAATATACTTCACTGTAGTTACAGTTAGAAAAATTGCTAAAAACGGCCGTTTTTTTCCATTTTGTATCTGTAACGACAGCGAGCTATGTTTCAATGAGATAGGCAGACGTAAATAATTTAGAAGACCAAAAGATTGATTTTGTCTATCAGATTTTATATTAATTGTGTATTTAACGAGTTCTGATTTTTTTACTAAAGTGGCGCTAGTGTGCCATGGGGTAGGCCCTTAAGTATAAGTTTAATTACCCACATATTTGTTACTGCTGTAATTATTTTGCTATGGAAGAGCGGGGTCTCCTAACACAGGCAAAATTGCTTAAAAGGAGTCCCCAAACACAACCACGTCAACCACCCATTGTTGTAACAAAATTGAATAAAAACATTTTGTAATTTTTGTATTTTTGTATGTTCGGAATGATGTACTGATACTGAATACATGGTAAATCTTTGTGTGACGGTGTCCTTTTACCCTGTTCAAGTAATTATATAGGTCGTGAATTTCAATGTATTGTGTGTGTTTTGAAAATTTCATTTCGTAATGAGTATGATGTGTTTTTTAATAAAGAATCCTTCTTATTGCTCTTCGAACTCTTTTGCTAAATTCTTTTAGCTAGGCCCAACGGTATTGTAGGTTGAACGTTGTCTTTGAGTAAATAATTTAATTTAAGATTATTATTAATTAAGGAACAGGTGTCGGGTGATTGGGGCCGCCACCAGTGGGCCACCGCTTCTCTCGAAACGGTGAAGAAAACCATCGTGAGGAAACCGGCATGTCCTAGAACCAAAACTTCAAAGACATGTGACATCGACCTACCCGCACTGGGCGCGCGTGGTGGATTATGGACCATTCCTTCTCATATCGAGGAGGCCGTGAGTCCCAGCAACGGGAACCTAATAAGCTGATTATGTTAATTAAATAAGTGGCTAGTAGTAAACGATGAAACTTGAGATTAAATGCACAAGTTTCAAACAATTGTACCAGCTTTTCCACAAATCTATCCACACACCCTCAAATAAAATCCGTGGTTCCACAGCTCACAAGTAGGTCACAGCGTGCCTGGCTGCATGCTATCCACTCGTTTTATCGCTGACTGTACGTCGTCTACAAATATGGAGGAAGGTGCTGATGCTTGCTTATCTTTTCATATGTCTTTACCTTTGTGCCTGCCACAGTCGGGACCCATATTGGATGTAATGTCTAGATTATTAAATGGGTCCCGACTGTTGCAGTCAATATGACCGGTCTCCTGAACTTGTTTTATTCTTTTCAGTTTTTTTTATTTAAAGTTATTACTTATTTTTTACGCAGTCGGGTTTTTTATTTTTTTTAATTATTTTTTTTATTTTACACTTTTTAGTTACTTAGATCATATCAAACCATTTCAAAATCCTCATGATGAGCCCTTCACACAACACCAATCACTATCACAGTCACCATAATCGTTATCACAATCACCATCATCGTTATCACAATCATCATCTCATTATCACAATCATCATCATTGTTATCACAATTATCATCATCGTTATCACAATCATCATCATTATCACAATCATCACAATAAATCAACAATAACCCTGTATTGAAGTCAATTCCGCCATCTTTTGGATCTCAAAATAAATGCCATATTCGTAATCAGCACCCCTGATAATCTCGAAATCGACACACATATTGATTTTTAGACTTTTCAACCCCATCGCACCCCAACGTTACAGGGGATGATAGTATTTCAGGTCCGCCACATTAAATCTTAAAATCGTTGCTTTTGTAATACACCCGACCCAATACACTATACAAACAATAACCATGTTGATTTTCAGACTAGGTCGCCCCATTTCCCCCTTTAGGGGTTGAATTCTGAAAAAACCTAAAACACAAAATAATGTTAACAACTCATTTATCAATAGGAGTATTCCTGTGGAGTTTCGAACAAAACAGTCTAACTAATTTTGTTTCCCCATACAAACTTTCGACTCCCGTCTCACCCAGGGGTGAATTTTGAAAAAAACCTTTCTTAGTGTACCCCTAAACCTCATAAGGAACCTATGGGCCTAATTTGGAATCTCTAGACTCAGCGGTTTGGGCTGTGCATTGATTTTTAGACTTTGTCACCCCATTTCCCCCTCTTAGGGGTTGAATTCTGAGAAAACCTGAAACCTGTTTTTACTCATTTATTAATAGGAGCACTCCTGTGAAGTTTCGAATAAAATAGTCTAACTAATCTTGTTTCCCCATACAAACTTTGGAGCCCCGTTTAACCCCCTTAAGGGGTGAATTTTGAAAAATCCTTTGTCAGTGCACTCCTAGACCACATAAGGAACCTACGAATCAGTAGACCCAGCGGTTTGGGCTGTGCGTTGATATATCACCCAGTCAGTCGGTCAGTTTACCATTTTATAATTATATGGATTTGTCATTTCAAATTACATTCAAACATATAAGTTGCATATATTTTTTTATCTACACCCATGCTATAAATCCTCTATAAAGGTATCTGAAACAGTTAGCTTATGGCCAACATTAAAACAGCCAGTGACATAATAACCATTATAACACCCAAACGGGTGTTATAATGTTGTACTGAATTTCATTATGCAACTCGTTTTAAAAAAAGAACATCGAATGTGGTAGTGAATCGAACGTCTAGCACGTGCGATTCACTACCACAGCGCCGTAATTAAAAAAAAAAAACTTATAGGTTAATTCGAATTCACGTCGTATCCCGCCATTTTTGTTCGACATTTGGATATTAGTACTTATTGCATTATGTACTTTGTTGTTTACAAAAATGAGTGATACAAGCTTTGTGAATTTTGATAATTGAACAATCCAAAATGTAAATAATTATATTACTACCTATACACGGTTTGTTTGTATTAAATACAAGCAATTAAACTTTCCATGAATTTACATAGACTTCTTAGAACACTGCAACACCCTATGGTTTCAGAACCTTTTATGGAGGATTCATATCATGGATGTAGATAAAGTCTTGTATGCAACTGTACATAATTAGGTATTAAAACACTCATGTGATACTATTATCACACTCGGCTTCGCCTCGTGTGATAAACCCACATTCGTGTTTTAATACCCCTCATTATACAACAGTTGCATAAATAACTAGTAATCACCTTTTAAAACCCTTCATTTTGTTACCCCACTCGATGGTATTAGAAGAAAAAAAAAAATCGAACTCCACAATATGGCACCCCAAATCCACGATATTCAATTGTTTTTTGATTATAATGTAGCCAGTGACACTCGCGCCATCAAGACGAATCTTACGACATTTATTCTATCCAAATCCCTCCATCCGTTGAGGAGTTACGAGGGAACAAAGAAACGGACATACATACAAACATACATACAAGGCAAACACATAACCCTCCTTTTGGGCTTCGCCGCAGTCGGGTATTGGGCTTCGCCGCAGTCGGGTAATAATGGACACGTATTTTTTGTTTTTGTAAATCAATGAATATTTACAAAGATAAAACGCATCAACACTCGGGAGTGGGGCTCGTGACGTCACAACGCACTATATATTATACCACGACGTGACGTACCTATTGAGAATTTTAAAAGCGTCGTATCTTCGTCAATTTTGGTTTACGTAATAGAAGAAAAAATACGGGTCAAATATTTTTTGATAGGTTAATCTAATTGACGGACGAATTAGATTTTTTCAGTACACAAGCTTATAGGTATATGCTTAATGATGTGTGTGAATCAAAGAGGAGCTTGTGGCTAAATAATAACAGCCGCTCGGGTCGATCTTTAGGTTAAACCGTGCTTGCTTAGGTTGGTCTGTGGATGGGTGACCACCCATTACATACCGAGTTTCCTCCGTGCCTCAGAAAGCACGTTGAGCCGTTGGTCCCGGCTGTCATTTGTAGATCTTTGACAGTCGTTACAGGTAGTTAGTGGCCCAAAAAGTCTGACAACTAGTCTGGTATTGGGTTACCACCAATTACATACCGAGTATCCTCCGTGCCTCGGAAAACATGTTAAGCTTCACTTGAGTGAAGCTCACGTGCAACTGACCTGAAGAACACAGTAACATACAACACAAGAAGTAAACACAAATTCCAACTTAAGACTGCACGAGCACGGACTATTACGGAAAAAAAACGATATTACACACACACAAACACAACAACACACAAGCACAACTGTTCAATGATTTACCAGAAGATTTAAAGAAATGTAATAATATTAACATATTTAAAAGTAAACTCAAAAAACATGTATGTACACTTTGATTATATAACAAAGTATGTACCCTATAACGTCACCAAACGCCCCAGAGACAAATATTATATTATTATTAAGATAACTCTGTATCTCATTATAAGTGAACTGTTATTTATAAGTTCTTATGAGAATTAAATGTCTTTAAACCGAAGAAAGGGAACCCGAACGTGAAGGGGCCAGACTCGGCAGTTGATGGAAAATTACTAGTAATGATGAAGAAGATGACTTATGAAGATGCTAATCTTCTTCTGCGCATCGCTGGCACGACAAATTTTATGTTTTACTAGAGCTGATGCTGGCTTCGACCGCGTGGATGTCGGTTTCCGCGACGACGGCTGATTTTTTCTGACACCTCCAACAAATAACATTATATTTTTGCCAATATATACAAAACATTGACAAATTATATACTAAAACCTTCCTCGAGAACCACTCTATCCATTTGTGAAAACAGCATAAAAAACGGTGCAGTAGTTTTTGAGTTTATCGCGAACAGACCTACAGACGCGGCGGAGGACTTTGTTTTATACAGGGTGTAAAAGACCTCCTCACGAAGCCGTCAACCAAGCATTCTGTACATCAAACTAAATAACTTTACGTGAAAATTATTGCTGGGAAATTACTTTTTTTTTTGGGGTGAAAAATCATGTTTGTGGTAGAACTCAATGTAACGCACTCAAAACGTTGTGCTAATGGATGGATTGAATAGTACGGGGGTCGTGGATGTGTTTAAAGTAAAAACCTTTCATTAAAAACTTGTATACAAAAAAACTTTGACCCCCAATATCTCCGTAACTAGAAGGTTCCCAGGTATGGTCTAGAACAAAAAAATGATCGTAATGATGAGGAGAACAAGTGCCTTTCGGCTTCGTTATGAGGTTTTTGACACACTTTATGTAGTGAATTAGCCCAAAACCCACTAGGCTGAGATTATTTAACTAGTGGGGATTTCTGGAAAAAAAGTAATGATCCCCACTGGTAGGGATTTGTCGGTGGGGATTTCTTGAATAAACAAAAACTTCGCCACCTCCATCGCGTCGTCGTTGGCAGCTCAAAGGTCACTTCGGCTGCATGTTTTTGGGCTAAGAGGGCAGGATACGAGGTGGAGCATAGTTTGTGACACAGCTCCACAACCACACCCCAATGCTGCTTCATTTAGGTAACCCCACTTGACGAGGTTGGAGTTACACCTTCCCACTTGAGTCCGGGGACCAGGGGGTGTAAAATGGCCGCTTTAGCAGAATCGTAATATGAATCACGTTAAAAATTTGTAATTCTTAAAATGGACTTTATGTTTATGGTCATAAAGTCCATTTTAAGAATTTTAATTTTTTAACGTGATTCATGCGAACATTCTGCGTGGATTCTGCTAAAGCGTCCATAATAGACCCGCTGCAGGGCTATTAGGTATCTCTGTTGACAGCTTGTAATGATAGAAACTGGGCTCAGTATCCATCAAATAACTGTCATAAGGTTAGTTTCGTATTATGTATGACCAGTCGCGATCAAATATGACGTCATCGTTGCCCATCGTGGCTGATAGTCACCGTAACTCATTTTGACAGACGCTTTCGTTTTGATTCTTCTAATATTGCGATTACGTAAGCATAGCGGACATCAAATTGATGACAACTGAGTTTGAAGTGGCATTCGTGAAAGACGTTACACCGTACGCGGGCTGTTAGTCACCGTAAAGTGATATCTACTCAGTGTGATACGTAATACCAATATTTTGACATTCTCGGTTGTCATCAAAGTTCGGTATACAACCAAAGCTTGATAGTCACTGGAGATCAAAAAGATACGTAATAGCCCTACAGATGCTAATATAAATTGGCGAATCACCCACCAAGAACTTTTGAAGTTATTATGGGTGAAGCAGACTTGACGAAAAAAACTACAGCTAAAAACTTGTAATCTATCGAATTCGCCAGTAAAGACTGTAAATCAAGAGTCTCATTCGCTAATAGTTTGTATCGGACAAGCGGAGGGAGAGGGTGCTCCCCTTTAGACGAGAACCATTAAGTTGAGGACCGCGGACTGGCGCGACTAACGATATGTTATACACTTAACAGATTCTGTTGCGTCTCAGAAAAGTGCTTGTTGGTGCATAAGAGGCTTCTGTTGCATGAAGAATTCTTAAGGGTCTACGCAAAGTAAGAGACATTCATCAGTAAGAACGACGATGAAGAAATCATATGAACTGACAATAAGCCACCGAAACGCTTTTCGATAGGTCAAATCCGGCTCGAAGGACCAATATAGAGTTCCGGACGCGGAGGATGGTCACTCTTCACTTGATGACTGATCTTCGAAATAAAACAAACTGTACTTACGACCTGTGTATAATTTGAACTGAAAATGAACTCTAAACGATCAACATCATTGAACATCACGGGGTAAATATCATGGGGGGGGGGGGGCGCAAATTTAAAAGTTTTTCACTGATCGAAAGCTAAATTTTTTGTTGGTGCTATAGGCTATAAATTATTTTTACATCATGCGTATTATCCGAGCTATCACACTTTTTGCGGACGAAGTAGCGGGATAAGTGTTAGTAGAAAATAAATAAAACAATTACGCTCGTATAATAAGCAAAGCCGTAACTTAAAAGGCAGATTATGTCTAATGTAAGTGTTATTGGTAGATCGGAGACTCTACACTCAAAGTTGTAGACGATTATGTGTACCTGGGACAAACAGTCCAGTTAGGTAGGTCTAACTTCGAGAAAGAGGTCAATCGTCGAATCCGACTCGGCGGGCAGCGTTCGGGAAGTTGCGCGGTATCTTCTCGTCCAACCTACCGCAGTGTCTCAAGACGAAAGTCTATGACCAGTGTGTGTTGCCAGTGATTACATACGGGACCGAAACGTGGTCGCTTACAATGGGCCTCGTCAGAAGGCTTAAAGTCACCCAAAGAGCAATGGAGAGGGCTATGCTCGGAGTTTCCTTGCGCGATCAAATCAGAAATGAAGACATCCGCAAGAGAACCAAGGTTACCGACGTAGCCCGAAGAATTGCCAAACTTAAGTGGCAGTGGGCAGGGCACATTGCTCGCAGAACGGATGGCCAATGGGGCCGAAAAGTTCTGGAGTGGCGACCGCGAACCGGAAGACGTTGCGTTGGAAGGCCTCTGTGGACCGATGACCTGGTGAAGGTTGCGGGAATCCCCTGGATGCGAGTCGCACGGGACCGTTCAATGTGGCGACACTTGGGGGAGGCCTATGTCCAGCAGTGGACGTCTTTCGGCTGAGATGATGATGATGATGATGATGATGATGATAATGATGATGATGAAGTGTTATTTGCCCGTAGAATACAGGATAGATTTTTAACACAGCGACATGAGGCCGAGGCAGAAAATAAAGGTGCTAGGAGACATCTTGGCGAGTTCTTCCTCGAAAAATGGTCTAAAAGTACAAAAAAATGGTTTTGGTAAACATTTATAGCCTATACTACCTCAAATGGCTTAGCATGATCCTCCGTTACGCCTAAAACACTGCAGCATTAATTTTGAAATAAATATATGGTAAAGTTGAGGATTAATGTTAGGTCTTATATTTGGCGAAAACACGATTTCATAAAATTTTCTCGATAGAAAAAAATCCCAAAGTTACCTCCAAATCGAACAATAAACCGCTGGTATTCAAAAAGTACTTCAAATTAGATCATGAAACTTTGCATACTAACTGAACTAACTATAAAGCAGGTCTTATGTTTTTTATTTTTTCCAAAAGACGAAAATTTGATTTTATAAAGAATAAAAACCACTCATTTCGCACTATTCGGCCGCAGTGACTGACGTAACAACCGCTTTGTAGTGCAAGCTGATTAGAACGTTATTCTAACAGTATTCAAACGAAGTTTGAACCACCACAAATAGAGTTGCAAATCTGAGGTAGTATAAGGCTCTTAAGGCTCTTAAAAAAAAGAAAAAAGCAAAAACCTCTCAAAACTAAATACCATATTATAATTCAGCGTACATGAGTGTACCGGTGGTAACTCTGGTGAGTAGCGCATTCAGTACAGTCGCGTACAAATGGAACTGCTGTGATTGGGTTAGTCGCAAGCCTGTGGCATTACTTGTAAGGGCGCTGTCAGATGGGCCGGTTGTTTTGCGTAGGTCCTCTTTAGTCTTTCTTCTCGTATTGGAAGGAAAGTACCATTTATTACTTGCCAATACGCGAAGAAGAAGATCAATACAGCTGGGGGAAAAAATCTAAACTATGAAAAAAAATAGCAAGTGGTCAAAGGATCAATTCTTTGGCCCCCTTGCACCACAAAACACTAAATTTATTATATCATTTAAATCATTAAACTATTTAGAAAGAAAGAAAAAAAATGTGTTTATTTGGCAAACAGCACACACACACACACACACGAACTCGCACTATTGGTTAGGACATCATTCTGTCTCTATAATTTTATAACGATTGACAAAAATCGAATGATGTTTGAAAGTCGTTAAAGTAGAATTTAATGAATGACAAGTTTATTTTATAATAAAACTAGCGACCCGCCCCGGCTTCGTACGCGTAAAATGTAGATACCTATAAACCTTCCCCTTGAATCACTATATTTATTTCTAAAAACTGCATTAAACTCCGTTGCGTAGTTTAAAAGATGTAAGCGTACAGACAGGCACTTTTGAATTGGCAAAAACAAAAAGAAAACCGGCCAAGTGCGAGTCGGACTCGCGCACGAAGGGTTCCGTACCATTATTTAAAAACATTAGACAAAACTGCAAAAAAATCACGTTTGTTGTATGGGTAAATAAATAAATATTGATTTATTTCTGTTTTGTTTTTAGTATTTGTTGATAAAGCGGCAACAGAAATACATCATCTGTGAAAATTTCAACTGTCTAGCTGTCACGGTTCATGAGATACAGCCTGGTGACAGACAGACGGACAGACAGCGAAGTCTTAGTAATAGGTTTCCGTTTTTACCCTTTGGGTACGGAACCCTAATAAAGCTACAGTCCCAGTCCCAAGGCATAATAACTGTAAATGGACTGTAATCAACCATTCAAAAGCGTAGTTCTCTATGGAGAAGAATGGGTAAGAAACTCCATGGAAACTTTTGAATCAAAATATTGTTTCAAAATCTTCATCAATGCAAGCCAACGTAACTGCTCGATAATAAAATCACAGCCACTATCGCAACGACCAACCGTCCCATCTGAACGTGACCTAACATTCAATAAGGCATCAATAGAGGGCCACTCGGCGCAAACCGCAGCGGCGCGGGCGAAGCGTCTGAAAGGCCTTTAACTACATTTGCGGTTTGTCTTACATGTGAGACGGCTTTTTGTGGCTTTTATTAGATGTTGGTAGTCTGAGGATAAGATTGAGCTGGACTAAGTGCTATGCGGTTCTCAGGAAGGAATAGATCAGGCTCTTGTATTAACGGTGCAAAAGAACTTAAGGAGGAGCCGACATGGTAGCCCCGAAATTCAAATTTTCTTGCATTTTGCAGGTCAGTGTCAGATTGTCATCATTATCATCATCTGCCTAGCCTTTTCCCCACTATGTTGGGGTCGGCTTCCAGTTTTACCGCATGCAGCTGAATACCAGTATCAGTGTCAGATTGTATGCTGATGAAAATATGAATGGCGCAAGTCATTAAAATATCAATACAACTCTCAACTCAAGTTCATTTAAACCCATTGAATGACTTTTTTTATGAATTATTCACTGTTCAGGATTAACTAAACTTCATATTTGTAATAAGTATTTTTATTTTCATTGACATTTCCTGTTTGCAATTTTTTGATTTTTCATTGACATTTTATATTTGTAAACTTTTTTCAATTGACATTTTATATTTGTACTTAATTTTAATTCGCTCTATTTGAATTTGTTTATCAGTAATGACAAAACATAGCAAGAACCTGTAAGACCCTTAATGTTGATACCTATACTTAAAAATAAATGATTCTAAATCTTTAATGAGATGTTTGATAAGTGATAAAATCTCCTGGGTACTAGGCGCACAGAATGGCTAAGAAGTGCATATAAGCAAGTATATTGAATGTGTCACCTCAAACAGTCCTAAGGGTTATCGCTCCGCCAGCCGATCCCCAAGCTAAGGGATCCGATGAATGGGCAGCAGTAAAACCACGTAAACAGTGCTAATTTCAGCCGTACATTATGTACCTAGAGTAAAGAGTACATAGCGAGTGAGGAGCTCGAAGCTAAATAATAACAGCCGCTCGGGTCAATCTTTAGTTTAAGCCGTGCTTGCCAAGGTTGGTCTGTGGATGGGTGGGTGGACCGCCCATTACATACCGAACCTCCTCCATCCCTCAGAAAGCACGTTAAGCCGTTGGTCCCGGTTCTCATTTGTAGATTTTTGACAGTCGTTCCAGGTAGTCAGTGGCCCAAAAAGTCTGACAATCAGTCTTATGTCTTACCAAGGGGTATCGTATTACCCAGTACTAACTGGGTTGTGGAGGTAAGATAGGCCGTCGCCCCATGTAAAATACTGGTATTCAGCTGTCTCCGGTTAGACTGAAAGCCGACCCTAGCATAGTTGGGAAAAGGCTAGGCGGATGAGTAAAGAGTACATAGCGAACAGAGACCAAAACTGGAGAGTTTGTATATAGCATGTATCTTTAAGGTGTGGCTGTGGTGTGGTGTGGCTGTGGTGTGTATGACGACAGGCCGTGTCGACGGCGCGTTCGCGTTCCACGCGCGCCTCAAAGAGAGTCAGCAAAAGGAAGGGGTCCGCAAGGATCGATGCCTGCCGGGATTGCGGGACTGTTCGAAAGAGATACCGTGGCCCCGGAACACAAAGGGCGATGAAGGAACATGGATGGGTTTTAGTCAGTAAAAGTCTGACACTCCCTCCTGCTCCGCCCAGAGCGGGAGGAGTCATTTGATGATTTCCCATCCAAAAAGAAAAAAAAAGGTGGGCTGTGGTCATATTTGAGGATGTAGTGAAGACCATGTAACTGAACAACTCGCCATGAGACCTGCATCGTAATCGCGAAAAAAAAAAAACAGTTCGCTCAATTTTGGGAATTGTTTTTTTTTTATGAGACTGAATTTTTTTTCGCGATAACGATGACGTGACGTTCCTATTCTTAATACACACTTTTCTGATATACATATGCACAGACAACCGATCCCATGGAATCGATTTTGATAAAATCCTGACAAATGCTGGATTTGCAATTAAAAGATAACATTTTACTTTAAAATGTATTTTTTAAAGAATTCCTCATTTCCAAAACTCCGGACAAATGGCAAGGCTTATCAAACTCCGGAGTGGGGAGGGGGACAGTTGGACATGATCAAGCAAATGGTAACCTTACGACCTTGACCTTTCAGTTAGTTTCGGTATTTCTTCCCACAAAATCGGAAAGGGCAAACTGATCACATGAAGTTACTAAAATTGATTCGACAATCCATACTTCTTTGTATATACTTGCATACTTGTTTGTTTGTTTTGTTTGTATTTTGTGTTCTTTTTTGTGTATGGGCACGCAATATTCGAGAATGTAGGTATGTTATGCAGAGGCGTCTCTAGCCCATGTAGCGCCCGTGTGTAAACATTAACCTAGCGCCCCCTAGTAAACGCGCGGTCAAAATGGAATGGGTATAAAGTACAAGTAACCACTGTCAAATTTCCCCAATAGCTCATACATAAACTTCTTGTTATAACTTTTTTGGAGATGAAGAAGAAATTTGCTGGTTTTGGATACCATGATGTGTTGTTGACTGTATTTAGAATTATAGAGGATGTTCTGGTGTTTACCCTAACAAGCCAAAACCCATGTTAATATGTATAATAGATGATACATCATCAATGTCCAAATTTTTAAATTTCTTCATTCTAATTACGACTTCATATAAACATAACAAAATTCAATATCAATTGCAAACATTTGACAAATTTGGGAAGGTAAGTTCATTGTGAGCGAGGCCCACTGTACACGGGAAAAACATTTTTAGGAAGCGCGTGTGGGGCTCCGTAGCCAGCGGCGCTCGGCGCCCCCTAGGACCGCTGCGCCCGTGTGCAACACACACCCTGCACTCTAGGTAAAGACGGCCCTGATGTTATGTATTCTATTAGATGGACTGGTGAAAGTCACAAATCCGAGGTCTAAAGACGCTTCACACAGAGTGCCAAAAAAAGAAAGGTTGGTTACTTCAGGCTCATTGAGTTCCCGGCTTTCATTTGTAGATCTTTGACAGTTGTTACAGGTAGTCATTGGTCCAACAGAGTTACCAAGAGGTAGCCGTGCTTGCCTAGGTTGATCTGTGGATGGGTGACCAACCATT
This sequence comes from Xestia xanthographa, assembly GCA_905147715.2. Taxonomy (NCBI): domain Eukaryota; kingdom Metazoa; phylum Arthropoda; class Insecta; order Lepidoptera; family Noctuidae; genus Xestia; species Xestia xanthographa. The sequence continues at coordinate 12,597,517 of LR990667.1, read as the reverse complement.
ACATACCGCGTTTCCTCCGTGCCTCGGAAAGCACGTTAAGCCGTTGGTCCCGGCTGTCATCTGTAGATTTGACAGTCGTTACAAGTAGTCAGTGGCCCAAAAAGCCTGACAACCAGTCTTACCAAAGAGTATCACATTACCCAGTACTAATTGGGTTGTGGAGATCATAATAGCCAGTCCCTCCATGAATAATAAAGGTTTTCAGCTGCTTCCAGTTGGACTGGAAGCGTTGGAGGCTAGGCAGATGTCGAGACAATGGTGTCGATTCTGTTGTGCACAAGCTAAACTTAATTTAGGCTATTGCTATCTTTTACTAAAAGGCAGTGCGAGAAAAGGACGGATATAGCTAAGAATTAAGTTAGAGATGTCAAACTAGTTTATGCCTTATGCGCTTCACTGTGTTTTTAGTCGACATGTTTTACGTGCACCCTTCATTTGTATGGAAATATTAGTTCCAATTAAATTTGACAGCTTTAAATTACGTCCGTCTCTTTCTCGTTTTATTAGACAGAAAAAGATAGCAATAGCCTAAATTAAGTTTGGTTGGTGCACAACAGAATCGACACCAAAATAATATTAATTAGGATGAACTAACAAACCAATTCCGCTTCTAATTACACCTTACGTAGACAAACAAAGCAATCATTATAACGTAATATTCATATTATACAAAATCAATTACATGTATTTTAGTACCACGTAGGAAATGATTAGGATGGTGTTAACATTCCGAAAGCGTAGCTGTCGCTGTGTTTATGCCCTCATAAACAAGCGGGTTGAATATACGTTGCTCAGGTTTAACAAGGGGAGAATTAGCTTAAATTGTGTATGGGAATAATTTCTGCGGTTCTGTAAATCTCTGTACAGTAGTAAGTTTGTAAACAGGATGTAAACAACCTCATCACGAAACCGTTAACCGAGCATTCTGTATATCAAAAATATTGCTGGGAAACAATTTTTATTTTGGGGTGAAAATTCATGTTTTCTGGTAAAACTCAATATAACGCACTCAAAACATTGTGCTGATGGAGGGATTGAATAATACGGGGATCAAGTAAAAATCTTACATTAAAAACTTTTATGTACTTAAAAAAAAAAACTTATCAAAAAGTAGGAACTTTGACCCCCAATATCCGTAACTAGAATGTTCCTCAGGTATGGTGTAGAACAAAAAAAATATCTCAATAACGGGGAGAACAAGTGCCTTTCGGCTTCATTAAAGAGGTTTTTTACACCCTTGATACGAGTACATACAGTCATCTATTCTAATATTATAAAGAGGTAACATTTGTTTGTAAGTTTGTATGTAGGGGGTAATCTCCGGAAGTAATGAACCAATTTTAAAAATTGTTTCACTGGTAGAAAGCTTCATTATTCGTGAGTGCTATAGGCTATATTTTATTCCCGTACTCCCACGGGAACGGGAACTACGCGGGTGAAACCGCGGGACGTCAGCTAGTACAATATAAAGTCAAGATGGATGGACTGTATGAAGAATGATATGGCAAGAAAGAAGGTGTCTGATGTGATGACGAAAGTGCACAAAAATCTGTCTATAGTTGCTGCCAGTCTGATCGCAATAGCGGTCATTGCCCTTTCCCTAATATCTCTTCGAACCAAAACAAATGAACCATATGTATCGTTTTTCATTAGAAAAAATGTTGAAGATCACGATAGATGACGATTCCAGTCTTGAACAGGCTTATTTTTGAATTTCAAAGTTTAAGAACTTTAATATACGTAGGTGGGTCAATGACCGCTATTGCGATCATAACTGGCAGCAACTATACCCTCTTTCTTAGTCTTAATTATGAATACCCTATCGGAGAATACAAGCTTGATGTTACGTACTGCAAAAGTCCCAATAACATCAATATTTTTGCAGAATTTGCTTGAAACGATCGCATGCACCGAGGCTGTGCTTCCCTTGGCTGTACGTAAATAAATTTACCATAAAATAGCGGGTACCTGTCTCGAGACGTATTTGGGTCAGTGTGCTGTGACCATATACAGCGATTCCTTTAGGAGTTGTACATGTACAGTCAACAAAAAAGTTAGGTATGCAGGCTAGCAATCTTATTCTTTATTGCACACAAAAAATATACATAAAAAAATATTGCAATTATGTAGCTTATGTACAAAGGCAAGCTTAACCCAGAATTGGGTTCTTACCTCTAATAAGAATCTTCTTACCTCTAATATAAATGCGAATGTTAATGAGGATCGATTTTTGTTATTCTTTCACCCTTTCGCATTTATAATAGTAGTAAAAAGATTAGCTTCGCCGTCTTCGCCAGTTCGCACAATCGCTCAGTGTAGTGTGAGAATCGCCTATTTTTTATCCCAAAAGGAAGGGTTATGATTTTAACAGTCTATGTATGTATGTGTCGGATCAGGTCATGAGTACGGACGGGTGAATGTATCGAAAGCGCGCCAGTGGTGACATCACGCTACCTACTTACCAGTCTACCCCACCATGGCGGCTTCTACAGAGTCCTGATGTTAACAACACGCGGCGAGGCGGACATTCTATGTCTGATCGCAGCGGAGTTAAGACATCTTGAAACTGTACCCGAATCACTGTGCCCAGTGTTAATGTGTCAAAGTGTAATGTCAAGTAATTTGTTAGACTCAGTGTATCTGTTTGAGAAGAGTAACCATGGAGTTTCTTGCCGGTTCTTCTCCATGGAAACTACCATGCCGAACCTTTGCAAGGTTCGGCATGGTAGTTTCCATGGAGAAAAAATAGTGAAATAAAATAGTGTATCGCATCCAGTGTGTTTTCATAGCACGAAACCCGTCTTCTGCCCACATAAGCTCGAGCCTAGTGAAATAAATTCCTGACCATCCCGACATAATTATGTATGTTTGTTTGTTTGTATTTACGTGTGTTCCTCCGTATCACCTAAACTAATCATCCGATTTTGATGAATAAGGTGTCAATCGATTCGTTAGTATGGCCGGGTAACTTTGGTTACATTTTAACCAACTTCAACAATAGGAGTCAATTTTAGCTAGTAAACCCCGAATTTAATAAGAGCGTGATTTTTCAGTAAGTAGTCGGGTTTTTAGTAGTCTTTTTCTTCTTCGTTACACTCTTGGCAGACTGGTCGTGGTCGTCACATCAGGGGTGGTGGCAAGCTTCACGATCCGTCGCCATTCCTCCCATACTGTGGCTATTCTTGTGCATTCGTGGAGTGGACCATTGAGTGCAGTTTTGACTTGGTCGGTCCAACGCATTGGTGACCTGCCGCGCGCTCTTGTGCCTTCAACCTTTCCCTGCACTACAAGTCGCTCCACAGATGTGTCTTCTTGACGTGTGATATGCCCAAAGAAAGTGAGGATACGACATTGGACGATGGAAGAAAGACACTGTTTGATTCGCAGTTCCTGGAGGATTGAGACGTTGGTTCGGAACTGTGTCCAGGTTATGCCAAGCATTCTCCTCCAGCACTATATTTCGAGGGCGTCTATCTTCTGTTTCTCGCTTTCTCTTAAAGCCCATGTCTCAGCACCGTAAAGAAATATGGGAAACACTAAAGCCCTGATAAGTCTCACTTTACTGGGCTTTGTGATGTTTCTGCTTCTCCATATTTTTCGAAGCCGATCCATGGAGGACCTGGTAATAGCCATGCGCCGTTTGATCTCTTCCACGCATCCACCGCTGTTCGATATTAGTGTCCCAAGGTAGACGTATGACTGAATGACGTCACAATTCGCAATTTTAGTTATTTCGGGCGAGTTGTTGTTAGCTCAATCAACAATCATGATCTTCGTCTTGCTGCAGTTTATCTTCAGACCAAAATCAAGGCTAACTTGTTCCATTTTACTCAGCAGGGATTCCAGATTGTCAATACTAGTAGCAAATAGGGTAGTGTCGTCTGCATAACGCAAATTAGACATTATATGGCCTCCAATGGTGAGTGTTAGTAGTAGCAGAGCTATTGCACTCCGTGTGTAGGCATGAGATAATTACCTACCGCTTCGCGCATATTGAATATGCAAGCTCTCTAGGGCTGTCGCGCTCCAGCCGTGCGTAACTGCGTACAGTGCGTACATATGCCGCGTTAATTTTTCGTGCTATTTTGACCTTTCGTCGCGTACCTACCTACTCGTACTTCGTGTTTGTTAACTGACTGATTTATTGATCATTAATCATTATCAGTGAAAATGACAAGCCGGATAAACTGTTGCTGTTAATAAATGTAGAAAAAAATTGTCTTTTTTATATAAATTTCACTGCTCCATGTCCATGCTTCCCATCAGATATTTTAAAATTACCTATTTGTTAGATTTCGCATTTATGCTGCTATTAAATTCCATAAGTAGGTAATCGTAATTTTAGAGAAGGCAAGATATAAATGAGACATTATAATAGAGTAAAACAATTGTAATTATAAAAGTTTTAATTAACATTTAAATAATAATAATTAATAATACATTAAAATACAAAAATGTTGGTAGTATTTTATTTTGAGTACTTGAGGCAACCCTACCGACTGACCGAATATTATACGCTAACGTGTGGCGTCAAGGCACAATTTAGATCGAGCGGGCCCAGTTTAGGTATTTATAATGTCGGCTTTCTTTAAGATCAAAGGAGTGCAACTTCTGTACGCTAGTACTATTATCTATTCTGTCACTGTGGAAGTAGTATACAACAAAAATTCTTGTTTTGTCTCATGTTTATATGCCGCAAGACAAACGTCGCTTGAGAATGTACCTCGAGGCCAAGCACACTTAAAAATGGTCTGTACCTGGCTCGTGACACATCTGGGTCAGTGTGATGTGGCCATATGCAGCGATACCTTCGGGAATTGTATAGAGAACATTATTTATATCTGAATATAGAAGAGTTCGTAAGGAGATAACGTGTGATTAAGTAGTTCTATGTGAAGAGCTAGTTCAGGGAAGTTTTCGGTTAATATTTGTTGTTAAAATGAAGATGAATGTGAATGGCGGAGGCCAAGCTCACTTAAAAATGGTCTGTACCTGGCTTGTGACACATCTGGGTTAGTGTGATGTGGCCATATGCAGCGATACCTTCGAGAATTGTAAGAACATTATTTATATCAGAATATAGAAGAATAAGGAGTTAGTAAGGAGATAACGTGTGACGAAGCAGCTCTATGTGAAGAGCTCGTTAAGGGAAGTTTTCGGTTAATATTTTGTTGTGAAAATGAATATGAATGTGGATGGGTATAAGGAGGAAGACCAAAGAAACGATGGATGGACTGTGTGAAGGATGATATGGTGAGAAAGGAGGTGTCTGATGAGATGACAAGTAATAGAGAAGAACGTATGAAGAAGACATGCTGCGCCGACCACAAATGAATTGGGATAAGGGGAAGAGAGTGACGTTGACGTTGTTGTAAAAAATCATAAAATAAAATAAATCATACAGCACAGTTCAAAGGAAATAAATATCCGAAATTTTCGCTTTCGAATTGTATGCCAAGTGAATTTCACAGAATAGCACTACAGTTCGTGTATGTAGTAGAGTTGCCATAACAGCCTAAGTACTGACCGGGACAATAGCAGTAAGTGACTGAAAATATCCATGTAATGTAAAAGAAAAAAAAAACCTACCTACTTCCCTACTTGTTACCATTTTATAACTTAATTAATCAACAACAACAACAACAGCCCATAACGTCCACTGCTGGACACAAGCCTCTCCCATGATGGGAGGAATTTGCAATTTGAATTCTCCACGCTTGGCAGGCGGATTGGAGATCGCAGTGATGAAAGACTAACAGAAAACGCTGCTGCCTATTCTCTGGTCTACGGAGGCGCAAGGTGTTCTGCCTCAGACATTAGTCGTCCGCCTTATACGACACCCGTGACTGTAATGGGTTGGTTCTATTCTACTCTGCCGGATACCACACGGCTAACTTAATTAATCAGATTAAAATAATTAAAAAATAATAAGATATCTACAATGTAGATAACAACAAAACTACAAATGAATGAAACACTAATTGCTATGATATTTTTCAGATTTCTTCACCTTATCTAACAGGTCCGGTTTGCCCTTAAGACTGCGTAGAGCAAAATAATACGAAACGGCCGCCACGGTTAAAGGGATATCATCAATACTATTACCATAATTACCATAAAAAATATGTTTTGAGCACCACAATGAATGTGTTAACAATTCTTCGTTGGCAAAAATTATAATTATTGTCTAGTTTAAATAACAAAATTACGTAAAGATGGACAAAAATCTTAAAATAGCATGATCGTATTTAGTTGATTTTTGATAGTAAACCGTTGAATTTTTTCACAAACTTTAATTCATATCAATCTTTAATAATCATACTACAATTTGTCGTTTTAACATTTTCGAAAATATCGCTTGGTTATTTTAGACATTATTTTGTTTAAAATTGAGCCGCTGCGCGCGCTGTTTTAAATCATACGCAACGTACACCGGTCGAAAGTTCAGTCGTCCACGAGAGCTCGGAGAGTGGTCACGTCTCATCGGGGAGCGACACACCGCTAACGATACTTCGCGATCTATTGTGTACTTATACCTTGCCAAACGCAAACGCAAACGGTTGAATGAGGTAAGACATATTTTTTGTTTTTTTGAGTTGATAATGACTTTGTGCATATCTAATATTTACTGTTTATTTATTTTTTTTTACTTTTCAATACATTTTTTTATGTAAGTATTTTTGTTTTAGTAAAATGGGAAAGCATAAGGAAAGATATTATAAGAAGAAAGTTGGCGCTAATTTCCGAAAAAAAAACTGTTCTCTGAGAAAGTACGTATTTCTATTTTTTTGTTATATTATTTCCTTTTACCCAACGTAATGGCGGATGTAATCTTTTCTTCAATTTTTTCTCAAACATTCGATATGGGTATCATGTAATAGGTTTTTGGGGGTGGCGATTGCAAATCTGATATTAATTTTAAAATCCAAGATGGTGGATGCTAGTTTTTGTCAAACATTCGATATGGGTATCGTGTAATAGGTTTTTGGGGGTGGCGATTGCAAATCTGACATTAATTTTGAAATCCAAGATGGCGGATGCTAGTTTTAGTCAAAAATTCGATATGGGTATCATGTAATAGGTTTTTGGGGGTGGCGATTGCAAATCTGATATTAATTTTAAAATCCAAGATGGTGGATGCTAGTTTTTGTCAAACATTCGATATGGGTATCGTGTAATAGGTTTTTGGGGGTGGCGATTGCAAATCTGACATTAATTTTGAAATCCAAGATGGCGGATGCTAGTTTTAGTCAAAAATTCGATATGGGTATCGTGTAATAGGTTTTTGGGGGTGGCGATTGCAAATCTGACATTAATTTTAAAATCCAAGATGGCGGATGCTAGTTTTTGTCAAACATTCGATATGGGTATCGTGTAATAGGTTTTTGGGGGTGGTGATTGCAAATCTGACATTAATTTTAAAATCCAAGATGGCGGATGCAAGTTTTTCTCAAACATTCGATATGGGTATCGTGTAATAGGTTTTTCGGGGTGGCGATTGTGTGACATTAGTTTTAAAATCCAAGATGGCGGGTGCTAGTTTTTGTCAAACATTCGATATGGGTATCGTGTAATAGGTTTTTGGGGGTGGCGATTGCAAATCTGACATTAATTTTAAAATCCAAGATGGCGGATGCTATTTTTGTCAAACATTCGATATGGGTATCGTGTAATAGGTTTTTCGGGGTGGCGATTGCAAATCTGACATTAGTTTTAAAATCCATGATTTCGGTTGCTAGTTTTTCTCAAACATTCGATATGGGTATCGTGTATTAGGTTTTTAGGGGTGGCGATTGCAAATCTGACATTAGTTTTAAAATCCATGATTTCGGTTGCTAGTTTTTCTCAAACATTCGATATGGGTATCGTGTAATAGGTTTTTAGGGTGTAATTACTCCACGACGATGGAACAATATTTTTCTTAAAATTGCGAATTTGCTTTATTGAAAACTTTGGTCATTACAAGATATAATTATGTATTTTTTTTTGTAGATCCATTACTGATGATTCAAACGAAAATTAGAACCTAAAGGTGTAACAAAACGCAAAAGAAAAGCGTCATAAATCAGATGAACATATTCTTCCATTATGCACCAAAATTCGTAAGTTCAAGTTCAGTCTTCAGTCCGAGATGCAAATGTGCATTTTTTTTTGTATAACGTATAGTAAATCTTTGTGGTTGGAAATAACTATTATGTTTTTTGAACGAGATTGATATTACCATTCTTGTGTCTTTTAAAGTTTCTTTTTATTGTATTCTCACACAAATTTTGGTCAGCTGATGACAAATTTGGAAAAACAAAAATATTTTTTGGGAAATTAATGCCTTTGAGTTCTCTGGAGATTTTTTTATTTACATGGGCTGTAGCAATTTTTATAATAAGACCACACCTTTCCGTTACAACCTGTATAATGAATATACCACGTTTATCTGCGCTTTTTGTATTTTTTGTAAAATTGTAAAACAAGCAAGGTATTACATTAGGTAATTATAGATTTTTATTTCAGACTGGTTTTATTATAACAACCTACCCATATATTACCAACTTACTCACCTAGCCAACCTACTTACGCAGTGTAGTTCCAGGGCGTATACTCCACAACGCCAAAATTTCATCGCAATCGATTAATAGTAAGGAAACGGATTGTGTATTACTATAGTACAAACAAATACAAATTTTATACATATAATACAGATTAATTATCCCACGGGAAAACCGGGATAAAAAGTAGTTTTCGTAACAAACATTCATCCAAATAAACTTTCACGTTTATACCTAATATTAGTAGGATTAGTTTTATTAATCGGATTTATGTACCCACACAGAACCGTCTAAATAAACAGTATTCGTCTTTTCAAGTCACTCGATACACTCAATTTTTTTAAAACCCTAAGTTACACTCAGTCACTCAAATTGTAAAAATCCTGAGTTATCAACTTCTGCCATGCAACTCAAGCGGGCACCGAGCGAACTTGTCATTGTGTGCGTGACGACGCACACGACTAGCGCGCCGCAGTAAATACCTATTATCCGCGCGCCGTGTTTGCTCGGCGCAGTCTTAACATACATGAAATTCTGAACAAGTCATTTTGTAATTGAACTTGCATTGAATTATGCTTTCGATGTCTTTTCCGTGTTTTCGGTGTCTACGTAAATGCGATGACGTTCTTAAGGTCCACTGTGCAGCTACTAAAGACGGCGGCAGGGTTCGCCGCTTCACCGGTCTGCGCTGTACGCCTATTGCACGTTGCAATGGAAATACCGGGACATTTTGTAGATCAACTGGGACGACCGGGACAGAAGTGGTACATGTCCCGGTGTACCGGGACAGATGGCAACCCTAATGTACAGCCTTCATAAGTTGGAAGTTCAGCCTCAACCGTTCGATTCGCAAATAGATTGGCCATAAAATTGTCGTGGCTGGTACTTGACGCAACTGGGTCGTATGGCTATGTTATGTGTGTCAGCTGGATTGACTGTTTAAGTTATAATCAAGTAGGACGCAAAGAATTTCATACAAAACTTTTGAGTAACATGAATAAAACAAAGCAATACGCAATATAAACGCAATGAATGCACTACAATGCGTTGAAAAACCAAAATTAGAAGCTTTGCATCTGTCGATAAAGGTGCAAGTTGGCAGCGGGCGACACGAAGCCGCCGTAGACGACGTGTCGTCGCTTCATGTCGCCGTGGCACGTCGCCGCCTCATGTTGCTGCAGTCATGATTTGGAACCCGGCATTTCGGCGTCAGCGACACTACTGATCTGCGGTCAGGCGACATTTGCATCTGCCGCTAGTCGACGTGCGTCGCTAGCTTCATGTCGGTTGCTTCGGAGGGAATTTCATAGAAATACATAGAAACCAGTAGTGTCGCTGCGACACGTCGTCTGCGGCGGTTTCGTTTCGCCCGCTGCCAACTTGCACCTTACACTGCGGCTTGACGTTCGTGCTAATTCGGTAACTACTTATTCTATTACTAAATTCTTACATTAAATTCATAAAGCGTTTAGTGTTTTTTCAGTAACGTGTTTTTGCAAATTCTCTTTTGTTTCCCATCGGCTGAGCTCTCAGAATAGAAAATTAAAAAAAAATGCTGTTAACCGTTGGGAGTTGGGACCCAGGATAGATTATGAGTTGTATCTATACATAAATTTGCTTGCTAAACGAATACCCGGTCACGTGAGCGAACCCGCGGGCACAGCTAGTACTTAATATTATTAATGCGCAAGTACCTCTGTCTGTCATCTTTTCACGCACGGCTACACGGATTTCGTTAAAATTTGGAACTCTGGGAACAATTTTTATCCTTGTAGTACTGTCCTGCGAGCAGCGGTGGCCCAATGGTGGCGGCCCCGACTTACGAACAGTAAGTCGTGGGTTCGAACCCAGGCAGGCGCATTACTTTGTGTAATTTATTTCATCACCACTGCTCTCAAAACGGTGAAGGAAAACATCGTGAGGAAACCGGCATGTCCTAGAACCAAAAAATTCGAAGACATGTGACATCTACCAACCCGCACTGGGCCCGCGTGGTGGATTATAGCCCATTCCCTCTCATTGAGAGGAGGCCTGTGCCCCAGCAGTGGGAACATTAATAGGCTGATGATGATGACTGTCCTGCGGGTTTATTTCTCTCTCTCTCTCTATTTTTATCTCCACCTCTGCCTTGCCCTTTTGGGATTACAGGCGTGATATTAAGTCTTGATAAATACGCAGCCATAGATTTAACCAAAACTTCAATCACTAATGCTGAAGTCCCAAGACTAATACCATCAGTATTAGTCTTGGGACTTATAGTTCAATGGCTAAAACTGAAGTCATATGATGATATTGAATTATTGCTGCAAGCGTAGTCAATATGAAGTCAAGAGATGCACACACGCACACACACACTCACAGGCACATATACTCTCACACACTCATACACACATAAAACGCTCTCACAGACACATTTTATTTTTTATTTATTTATTTATTATAAGTATTTGAGATAGGTTTAACAACGGATCCCAAACTAGGCACAGCCTGTATCTTGGTGACCCAGACACAGTACATTACACAAGGTTTATACTTTACAGTGTTCTGCTAGCGCAAGAAATATGCTTTAGATAAACAAGTTTTAGAATAATTAAAATGGAAAAACAACAAAATGAATTGATAACATTGATTAAATAAAAAGAAACAAATAACGTACTTCACACACATACTTATACACACATACTCATACACACATACTCACATACACTATTTTAGGATACATCTTTAAGTTTATTTTTTTCTTTTATTTAGTATAGTTCAAGTCTTTTACGACCCACGGATGCCTCTCAAGTTAAAGGGGAAAATATACAAGTCCGTGATTAGACCTGTCGTACTGTATGGATCGCAATGTTGGGCTGTGAAGAAGATGGATGAAAAAAGATTGCATGTAGCGGAGATGAGAATGTTGAGGTGGATGTGTGGTGTGACAAGAATGGATAAAATAAGGAATGAGTATATTAGAGGAAGTTTGAAAGTTGCGCCAGTTACAGAAAAGTTAAAAGGGAATCGACTGTCTTGGTATGGGCATGTGATGAGGAGGGAAGAATCGCTAAAAGAGTGATGAATATAAATGTGGATGGATGGAGAGCGAGAGGAAGGCCAAGGAAAAGATGGATGGATTGTGTGAGGAATGATATGAGGGAAAAAGGTGTAAATGATTGTGTGACGGTTGACAGAGGAGAATGGAAGAAGAAAACGTGTTGCGCCGACCACAAGTAACATGGGATAAGGGCGGGACGATGATGAGTATAGTTCAAGTCTTGTCTTGTTTAGTTTTAGATCGTAGTTGTAAATTTTTGTTTAAATTCTGGTCTCTTTTTACCCGACTGCGGCGAAGCCCAATACCCGACTGCGGCGAAGCCCAAAAGGAGGGTTATGTGTTTGCCTTGTATGTATGTTTGTATGTATGTCCGTTTCTTTGTTCCCTCGTAACTCCTCAACGGATGGAGGGATTTGGATAGAATAAATGTCGTTAGATTCGTCTTGATGGCGCGAGTGTCACTGGCTACATTATAATCAAAAAACAATTGAATATCGTGGATTTGGGGTGCCATATTGTGGAGTTCGATTTTTTTTTCTTCTAATACCATCGAGTGGGGTAACAAAATGAAGGGTTTTAAAAGGGGGCGTCCATAAATTACGTGAGGTGTTTAAGGGGGGGAGGGGGTCGAGTCAAATCTCATCTAATCTTACGTTGGAGAGAGGGGGGGTCTCGGCAAATATCACGCAATTTTTTTTCTGATTGAAACAAAAAAAAAATTATACTATTTTGGTCCATTTAATCCAGATTGTACATGCATAAGATTTAATCTTAAGCGTAATCGTAATACGATAAAGATCATTCACTAATTCGTTCAATAGAAAATAATTTCATTCATACTTCGACGTTATACATTTACTTTTAACTCACATTTTGAAAAATCTCACGTGAGATTGGGAGATGGGGGAGGGGGTTGAATAAAATCTCACGACATCTCACCAGGGGGGGAGGGAGGGGCAGAAAATTAAAAAAAAACACCTCACGTAATTTATGGACGCCCCCAAAGGTGATTACAAAAATATATGCAACATAAGTTGCATATATTTTTGTAATCACCTTTTAAAACCCTACACATTAAACAACATAAAAACACACATAAATGTTTAACATATAAATGTTTGAATGTAATTTGAAATGACAAATCCATATAATTATAAAATGGTAAACTGACCGACTGACTGGGTGATATATCAACGCACAGCCCAAACCGCTGGGTCTACTGATTCGTAGGTTCCTTATGTGGTCTAGGAGTGCACTGACAAAGGATTTTTCAAAATTCACCCCTTAAGGGGGTTAAACGGGGCTCCAAAGTTTGTATGGGGAAACAAGATTAGTTAGACTATTTTATTCGAAACTTCACAGGAGTGCTCCTATTAATAAATGAGTAAAAACAGGTTTCAGGTTTTCTCAGAATTCAACCCCTAAGAGGGGGAAATGGGGTGACAAAGTCTAAAAATCAATGCACAGCCCAAACCGCTGAGTCTAGAGATTCCAAATTAGGCCCATAGGTTCCTTATGAGGTTTAGGGGTACACTAAGAAAGGTTTTTTTCCAATACTGTAACTGACGGACTAAATAGATTTGCAATTTATTGACGGTGGAATTTAGCCTTCCATTTTACGTATCACCAACAAGGCCACATTTATGTTGCTCGTTTTTCCGTACATCCAACCCAAAGACGAAGCTGACATATGACTGTAATATAAACCAACAATTGACTTTTCTCTTTGATAAATGGTCTCTCCGCATGTTTCCTCGTATCCAAACAAAACGTTACTAACCGGCGTTCGTCTATCTCGATCATTTGTCCTCCTGCCTAGTATGCCCAGGGATGTCATGTTGTCTGAATAAAACAGGACAGGCTATGTAATAAATGGCAAAACAGGACAGGCTATGTAATAAATGGCAAAATCATAGCGGTCAGTATACGGCGTAAGAATTTCTAAGTATGGTTCTCTGTTTCTAGAAACGTCACGTTCGAAATTCGAACGGCGGTGTCTCGTTGTGAATCTGCGATGATTTACTTTTAAAACAATTATGAGTTCGCTTTCGAATTGTGTGCGCTCACTTGAGAGAAGTATGCAAATTATTTGAAAAAAAAGACGTTTAAAAACCTTCTACATTGCCAGAAGTTTACTGACTCCTCATTATTTTCTGGTTACAGTTAGGGTGCTTACATAAAGAAGCAGGTTTCCGGTACGGGCGAGTCGGTACCGATCGGTGCAGGGTTCACTTGCATATGGTTTAAACCTGCTTCTTTATAGGCGAGCGCATAAGATAACATAGAAATGAATACCTGCACCGATCGGTACCGACTCGCCCGTACCGGTAACCTGCTTCTCTATGTAAGCACCCTTAGTCAGTAGCAGTCACGGAGTCTGGATTTGTGCCCAGTTGATGGCAATAGGCTCACCCCTATTAAATGGGACTTAATCATGCGTAATGTGGGTGTACTAATAGGCCTCTGCCTTATTATTCTATGAGGATTTTTTAAATAATAACACTTCTGGACATTTGGACGTCACAAGAACAACAACAACAGCCCATAACGTCCACTGCTGGACATAAGCCTCTCCCATGATGGGAGGAATTTGCCGTAATCTCCACGCTTGGCAGGCGGATTGGAGATCGCAGTGATGAAAGACTAACAGAAAACGCTGCTGCCCATTCTCTGGTCTACGGAGGCGCAAGGTGTTATGCCTCAGACATTAGTCGCCTTATACGACACCCGTGAGTGTAAAGGGTTGGTTCTATTCTACTCTGCCGGATACCACACGGCTACACACACACGTCGTTGGACGTCACATCATGTGGCAAACATGGTGTACCTTTTTTTTTTTTTTTTTTTTTTTTCGGATGGGAAATCATCAAATAACCCCTCCCGCTCTGGGCGGAGCAGGAGGGAGTGTCAGACTTTTACTGACTAAAACCCATCCATGTTCCTTCATCGCCCTTTGTGTTCCGGGGCCACGGTATCTCTTTCGAATAGTCCCGCAACCCCGGCAGGCATCGGTCCTTACGGACCCCTTCCTTTTTGCTGACTCTCTTTGAGGCGCGCGTGGAACACGAACGCGCCGTCGACACGGCCTGTCGTCATGAGACGGACGGACGGCGAGCTAGCCCATAGCTCACCGTCCACAGGCCCGCGCCTACGGTGGCCGGGGGCTACGTGGTGGTGGCCCCCGACGCCCGGGGCCGACTGCCGGATACCACACGGCTACACACACACGTCGTTGGACGTCACATCATGTGGCAAACATGGTGTACCTTACCTTATAATGTTGTTCGTGTTACCATCTTGCATGCATGTATTTTCTTGTACTTAATATGTATGACACATGTTTAGCAAATAAATTATTATCTTATCTTATCTTATCTTACAGGCTTGATGCTATGTTATGTAGACACAGAAATATCCAGATTTTCTAGATAATTTCCTGGAAATAGCAGCCCTGTCTACGTCTAAGTGGCTTCGGATACAAATGAAGGAACATGCTCAGTTGAACTTTACGCCTGGCTAGTTTAGTAGGACTCCGATACAATACTTACAGGCTTCTATTCTTATACCCAATTTTCTGAGCATAGAATTACCGAGAAAACATATCTACAGCTACACTAATATTATAAAGAGGAAAGATTTGTATTCTTGTGTGTATGTTTGTAATGTATAAATTCAAAAACTACTGCGCCGATTTCAAAAATTCTTTCACCATTAGAAGGCTACATTCACCCTGAGTAACATAGGTTATATTTTATCCCTGTACTCCCACGGGAACGGGAACTACGCGGGTGAAACCGCGTGACGTTCGCTAGTTCTTTATATAGAAACTAGCTGATGCCCGTGGCTTCGCCCGCATGACAAATTATGTACTAAAACCTTCCTCTTGAATCACTCTAACCCGCATGAAAATCCGTTGCGTAGTTTTAAAGATCTAAGCATACACAAGGACAGACAGACGCGGTGGGGGACTTTGTTTTATTTTATAATATGTAGTGAAGTGATGCCGTAAGCCGTGTGGTATCCGGCAGAGTAGAATAGAACCAACCCATAACACTCACGGGTGTCGTATAAGGCGACTAATGTCTGAGGCAGAACACCGAGCGCCTCCCGTAGACCAGAGAATGGGCAGCAGCGTTTTCTGTTAGTCTTTCATCACTGCGATCTCCAATCCGCCTGCCAAGCGTGGAGATTACGGCAAATTCCTCCCATCATGGGAGAGGCTTATGTCCAGCAGTGGACGTTATGGGCTGTTGTTGTTGTTGTATGTAGTGATGATAGTGAAGTGTATCGAATTGTGTACCCATGTTTCAAGGTAGATAAAAATGAAGACGGCTGAAAATGAAGCTTATAAAGCGCGAATACTAATATTATCATCTGCTAGACTTGGCCCGTCGATGTCGGGGTACAGGTCGCGGCACGAAAGTCTAGCGGTGACCGTTATTGCGCAGAAGTAAAAAATAAGACTGTCTTGGGGCGTGCGTTGCACCGATTGGCTCTCCAGACGTATAACATGCGCAGATATCCCCTCCACGTTTCGTTCAGCGCTAGACTTACGTGCCGCGACCTGTAGGCTTCCAGTCAGTCGGATGCAGCTGAAAACCAGTACTTTACATGGAGCGACTGCCTATCTGACCTCCACAACCCAGTTAGTACAGGGTAATACAACACCCCTTGGTAAGACTGATTGTCAGACTTTCGGGCCACTGACTGCCTGTAACGACTGTCAAAGATCTACAAATGACAGCTAGAATCATTTTATATAGGGCGTAAAACACCTCTTAACGAAGCCGAAAGTAACTTGTTCTCCTCGTCATTGCGATCATTTTTTTGTTCTGCACCATACCTTCTAGTTACGGAGATACTTATTGGGGGTCAAAGTTCTAACTTTTTGACAAGTTTTTAATGTAAGATTTTTACTTTAAACACCTCCACGACCTCCGTACTATTCAATCCATCCATCAGCACAATGTTTTGAGTGCGTTACATTGAGTTCTACCACAAAACATGATTTTTCACCCCAACTAAAAAAGTCGTTTCCCAGTAATATTTTTTGCGTTAAGTTACTTAGTTTGATGTACAGAATGCTTGGTTGACAGCTTCGTGATGAGGTCTTTTACACCCTTTATTATGCTAACCTATCTGACCTCCAGAGCCCAGTTTATTTTGACGACTGTTTATTTTGGTGTAAAGAACCGACTTCTTATGCAATATAGTTGAGAATGTTGAGATATTACTCCAATATAAATGGCCTATAGCTACGCCACATCCACCATTTGTCGAGTGAACCCAATGAATAGCGCGCGCACCACTGGGCTCATACTAATGCTGAACTAATGTTGGTCTCTGTGACAAGAATACGGATAGCCAGTGGCCTAATATATTTACAGGGTGGGGGTGGGCTGAGTCATAAGCTGACAGCGTGTTAAGAGCCTATACTACCTTAAATTAGCAACTCTATTTGTGGTGGTTCAAACTTCGTTTGAAATACTGTTAGAATAAAGTTCTAATCAGCTTGCACTACAAAGCGGTTGTTACGTCAGTCACTGAGGCCGATTAGTGCAAAATGAATGGTTTTTTGCGATTTACAAAAAATTTATTGATTGGGCTAAAAAAATAAAACACATAAGACCTGCTTTATAGTTAGTTCAGTTAGTATGCAAAGTTTCATGATCTAATTTGAAGTACTTTTTGAATACCAGCGGTTTATTGTTCGATTTGGAGGTAACTTTGGATTTTTTTTCTATCGAGAAAAGTTTATGGAATCGTGTTTTCGTCACACATAGGACTTAGCATTAATCCTCAACTTTGCCATATATTTATTTCAAAATTAATGCTGCAGTATTTTAGGCGTAACGGAGGATCATGCTAAGACAAAAACAAGAATTTGTGTAGTATACAACTAAAAACCCGACTACTGAAAAATCACACTCTAATTAAATTCGGGGTTTACACGGTAAAATCGACATCTCCTATTGTTGAAGTCGGTTAAAATGTAAGCTATGTTACCCGGGCCATAATAACGGATCGATTGACACCTTATTCATCAAAATCGAATGAATAGTTTGGGTGCTACGGAGGAACATACGTAAATACAAACATACATACATACACAGACCGCTAAAATCATAACCCTTCCTTTTGGGCTCGCCGTAGTCGGGTAAAAATGTGCGAAATTAAACGTGTCAAGTTTTTCTGACATTGTTGATGTTTGTCTTAACCAAGGAGTATTGCATTACCCAGTTATTTGGTTGTGGAGGGCAGATATGCAGTCGCTCCATGTAAAATACTAGAACTCAGCTGCATGCGGTTAGACTGAAACTCGACTGCAATATAGTTTTGGGAAAAGGTTAGGCAAATTGATTGATTTTGCTGATTTTTCTCTTTAAAAAAATTGTTATTAGGTATTAAGGACTTGGAAGGTATTGGCATGCAAATAAGGCATGCGAAACCTGGTTTCGCATGCCTTATTCGTCCTGTAGTGCATCTATTTTATAGATATGGTAACACTATCTCACAGCCACAAGTAGTCAGGTAGCTGTCACTAATGACAACTGTCAGTCACTACGAATGGCGGGAAGTTGGAAGGTGAAGCGTACCCTGGACTGGGGCTTGGTGGTGTAGGTGAGCCTGCGATATATACGTAGTTACTAAATTCCCATAATAAAACCGGAGAAAAACCAGATTAACTATGGCACCGAAACCCGGAAACAAAATTGGGGTTTCAGAAGTCGTTAATCGCTAACTCTCTCAACTTGTACCAGTCTTGCGTATAATAAGCAGTGGAGTGGGCTGCAAGGGTGAAGGTTACAGCCTCCTCGGAAGGTAGCGTTAGTGACGGTTCCGGGCTCTGTTCCCGGGTGAGTGAGGAAACTTACTGATTGGGAATTAGATGAGATTTTCGTGAATGGGTCAAAGAAAGGGGTTGTGTATTGTAATTCATGTGTTTCATTCAACATTATTCTCTTATCCTTCATCATCTGCTCAGCCTTTTTCCAACTATGTTGGGGTCGGCTTCCAGTCTAACCGGATCCAGCTTAATACCAGTATTTTACAAGGAGCTGAATACCATTATTTTACACTATGTTGAGCCTGCAGAAAAGCTCCTAGCGGGTCATCTACTGCCATGGCTCACCTGGAAGACTCTAAACCGCCTTAGAAGCCAGGTGGGCTGCAGGTTCAACTTGGTCCGGTGGGGGTATTCCGATAAAGCTGAGTGCGACTGCGGAGCCTCATCTCAAACCATGACTCACCTCTTTTTTTTAAAAAAATGACTCCTCCCGCTCTGAGCGGAGCAGGAGGGAGTGTCAGACTTTTACTGACTAAAACCCATCCATGTTCCTTTATCGCCCTTTGTGTTCCGGGGCCACGGTTTCTCTTTCGAACAGTCCCGCAACCCCGGCAGGGGCCGCAACCCCGGCAGGGGCCGCAACCCCGGCAGGATGACCCACCTCCTGACCTGCTCTTTGTGCAAGTCCACCTGCACTTTAAGGGACCTGTCTGAAGCCACCACCAACGCCGTCGACGTGGCTGAGTCCTGGTCGAATCAAATTTAAATAAATAAAAATGGGAATCATCGAAAGGCACTGGTTCTCCCCGTCCGTCATTGTGATATTTTTTTTGTTCTAGACCATACATGGGAACTTTGTATTTACGGAGATATTGGGGTTCAAAGTTCCAACATTTTCACCAGCTTTTTTTTTTTTAATACAGCTTTTAATGTAAGATTTTTACTTTAAACCCTTCCACGACCCCCGTATTATTCAATCCACCAGCACGATGTTTTGAGAGTGTTACTTTGAGCTTTTTTTTTTGGGTGAACATGATTTTTCACCCAAAAAAAAGTTGCTATAATTTTTGCGTATAACTTTGTTTGATGTACTTAGTTTAATCCAATTCGTATTACACGCCGTTTTACGTAATGGCGGGCCGGATTGAAAAACGTCGCCGTTATGTAATACGGCGTCCTCACGTGCAGCCGGATTGTGGTGATGATTCGTTCGACAAAGCGGCGTCTAACGTTTACTCGTATTGTCAGCAACGTCCGACACTTCAAAACCTACTAAAATTGTCCTAAAAGCCTTGCTAGCTAGCATGAGAAGCGTAGGCCGAAAGCCGGCGGAGCGACGACAAAATTTGTGACAGAAAGTGGGTGTGTAATGTAAAATGCGAGCGTAGCGAGCGCGCGTCATAGAGTCGTAGCAGGTTCTAAATTTGCTTTTATCTCGAAAACGGTGCTTCCGAATGCTTGGTTGACGGCTTCGTGAAGGGTCCGTTTACACCCTGTATCTACGCTTAAAAGGTCTATCTACATCTAAATACAATCATCCACACGAGAAAATTCCCAGACAATCGCAACTGCACCCCGCGTCTCCGCCCGTCACCGGAGTATTCCCGCTCAAAACTTTAACCCGGACAGTCAACTCACACTTCTCCGCCAACAATAAGGGACAGGCGACAAAAACCGCTAACATTCGCATAAACTTGCACTTACTAAGAGGTTTCCACTGTAACTTATCATTTTAACTTTGTTTTCAGTTCGTGGTGTTGTCAAAAGTTGTGCAAATAGTTTAATATTTTATTTCTCTGTTGTATTGAGCGTGTGTTGCGATCATATGCGGTTTGTTACGGTAACGTGTGGTTGTTTTTTAACTTTCGGGTTTAATTGTTAAGATTATCTCTATACAGGGTGTAAAAGACCTCATCAACTTTACGCAAAAATTATTGCTGGGAAACTGTTTTTTTTTTTGGGGTGAAAAATAAAAGTCGTTTTTACCAAACTCAATGTAACGCACTCAAAACATTGTGCTGATTGATTGATTGAATAGTACGGGGGTCGCCGGTCGTGGAGGTGTTTAAAGTAAAAATCTTACATTAAAAACTAGTATTTAAAAAAAATACATGTCAAAAAGTTGGAACTTTGACCCCCAATATCTCCGTAACAAAAAGGTTTTCAGGTATGGTGTAGAACAAAAAAAAATTATCGCAATGACGGGGAGAACAAGTGCCTTTCGGCTTCGAGCCTTTATAAAAATTTCGCGTTACAGTGTTTGTTATCGAACTCCACCAAAACGGCTTAACCAATTATTATGATTTTTTAATGTAAATTTGGTAAGTCTGAGAATAGGTCGTAGGCTATTTTTTAGTCTCACACATCCAGTGATACATACGCACGGTACATAGCAACACAGTTTTCTTTAAAACCAAAAGAGAATCGCTTTCAAAATGTGTGATTGATGTATTCTACACCTATACTTTACTAATATTTTATAGAGGTAAAATTTGTTTGTAAGTTTGTACGTACAAGGTAACTTTCGGAATTAATGATCCAATTCTATTTTTACTGATAGAAATATACATTATTCGTGAGTGAAATTATATTTATTTATGCATTATGCATATTAACCGAGTGGTCACAATTTTGCGGACAAAGTCGCCGGCCATAGTTGGTGCCAGTTAAGATCTTCTTCTTAGCGTGTCGATGGCAATCTAAATTGAGTCGGCCCAGAACTGAGCCACTAGTTTGGCGCTTTTTTTTTTTAGGGTTCCGTACCCAAAGGGTAAAAACGGAACCCTATTACTAAGACTTCGCTGTCTGTCCGTCTGTCCATCTGTCCGTCTGTCCGTCTGTCCGTCTGTCCGTCTGTCCGTCTGTCTGTCACCAGGCTGTATCTCATGAACCGTGACAGCTAGACAGTTGAAATTTTCACAGATGATGTATTTCTGTTGCCGCTATAACAACAAATACTAAATATAGTCAATGGTACGGAACCCTTCATGTGCGAGTCCGACTCGCACTTGGCCGGTTTTATTAAATATTATTTTTGTATTTCCTGTGCTTGTCCCAAATAAATATTTTTCTTTCCTTTTCTTTCTTTCTTTTCTTTCTTTCGGCTGCGTCCATCATTTCCTGTAGTGAGCAAACAACAGGACATGACACCCTTTACATCTGAATACCCTCGTGTCGCAAAGGCTGAAAAGCCGAAACAGCTTTCTGAAGTGTGTCACCCCTCTCAGTGGCGAGCGCTCCATGGAAAGACTAAAGCTGTGGCGCAGCAGTGCATCCTTACCAATCCCATTCGTTCCACCTGCTGAAAATCTTCCACTGGGACATGAGTTGCCATGGCTGACATGGAAGTCTTTAAATTGACTCCGGACCCAGGTTGGCCGCAGCAAGGAAAACCTGTTTAGATGGAGATTCATTAATGACTTCCCTGGAGTGTAAATGTGGTGCTGTTCCACAAACGATGGTGCACTTATTATCGTGTCCTGCGTGCCCTGTTGTTTGCCAGTTAAGATGACAATAGTAGTCATTGCCCTTTCCTAATATCTCTTCGTACGAACCAAAACAAATAAACCATGTATCGTTTTTCATTACAAAAAATGTTGAAGATAACGATAGATGACGATTCCATTTTTGGTTTTCAAAGTTACGAAGTTTAATAATGTAGGTGGGTCAATGATCGCTATTCTCATCTTAACTGGCACCAACTATAGTTATTAATACAAATATTATTAATACCAAAAATGTTTGCCTACCCTCCAAACGACTTAAGTTGTGCAGAGGGGAGTATATTTCTGATATTATCGTAGTTACCATGAATATTACAAGGAAAACCTTTTAAACCTTCACGTTTGACCGAGTTACTGAAACTGAAATATTGTGTAATTGTTTAAACTAAATTCAGTTATCAGTCCGAGTTGTATGCAAATGTGTTTTATACGATTTTGAGGCTTAAAAACAAACTGTAGTTTTTTTTTTGAAGAACAGATCTGTGTAGTCCACTAGTTCACTTCACTCAAGTGAGCGCATACAATTCGAAAGCGAACTCATTTGTTTTTAAAGTAAATCATCGCGGATTCACAGCGAGACACCGTTCGAATTTCGAACGTGATATTTAGAGGACAACATAAAGGATTTTTTGTCGTAACCTGATCATTATTAATGCAATTTGTCTTTTTTTTTTCAGGTAAGTCCCAGACATGACTATCTTTCTTGGAGGATAAAGGTATCAAATTATACTTTTTGTTTAAAGATCATTTTCCAAGAGCTGCTCAATTAATCATTCGCCATTTTGTGAGCAGAATCACTTAGAAACAAATAAGTAATCATTTTGTTTACTTATAAATACAGTTCTATTACTTTGGATGGACCCTGGAGGAGCTGGTGGCTAAATAATAACACATTATAATACACATGTAAACGGGTATTTTCGCGAATTTTTACCTTTAATATTAGCCCAAATATTAAAGGTAAAAAATCGCGGGCTAATATTAAAGGTAAAAATTCGCGAAAATACCCGTTTACATGTGAAATACGTGGGCTACTGCCAGAGGACTCAAAAAAAACCGAATTAATTACAAACTAATTTATTTAATAAAAAGAAATTACAATTAATAAGAAAGCAAATTGACTCGATCGATGGTGGAAACGAAGTGAGCGGGCTCGGTCACGTAGACGGTGTCGTCGAGCCTCGTGTTCTGTGTCAGCAGTTTCCCCTCGTAGCAACTGGGTCGATGATGCGCACGCGTTGTGCCTCGTGCCAGCAGTGTCAGCGCTTTACTTAATAGTGATGCGCGTAACACCTCCCCCCTCAGATCGACGACTATTTCAGATTTTGAGATGAAATATCGTCGAGAGTTTGGATTCATCTTGGGAAGCCGGCTGGTTCCGGCGGGTTTCAGATGTTTCAGGCTCGGTGTACATGGCTTCATCTGGAGTTGTCATCTGCTTCTTTCGGCGGGAGTGGACTCGGTATGATAGTATTGCTCCCAGTACAAATAAGGCTAGCAGTGTACCATAAAATGGGATTGTTGTATGGTAAATAGTTGAGATTGGTTCGATGTGGATTGGCTTCTGTGAGTCTATTCTATCTTGAATATCGTGCAGCTTCTTTAAGTTAATAGCACTGATTTGAAGAGGTGGCATGGTTGATCCTTCGATGTCATCTGGCACGCTGCTTATCTTCATGGGTTGTCCACTAATGTGGTCGTTGATGTTGACGATGGTGAACTCGTCTGTTCGTAGCTTGCAATTATGTGGAATGGTGGCTAGGAAGCTTCCGGCTATAGTTATAGATTCTTCCTGTTCGCAGATTAACTGGACTTGTGTTGGTTTCGGGAACACGAGAGCGTAGCGGCGGTCATCTAACTTTTCCATTGCGGGCTTCGTCAGGCTAATAGTGATCGTGTTACATGATTTGTGCGGTGTTTGACTTCCGATGATATCGCAGATGCAGTCTGGATGGGTTCTAATTTGGTGGTTGAGTTTTTCTTCGCAGAGATACTCTGAAGCTACCTTCGGGCATTCTGCCTCTATGTACGCGTGAATGTTTCCAGTGATTGCTAGGAATGGGTAGGACGGGATGATGGCCTGCTTATTTCTATTTGGTACAATGACTAACTTGTACAACAGGAATTTTAGTGGAGACGTTATGGGAAATTTAAATGCAAAAACTATTTGATTTCCACGGTAATAAGCTAATGGTTTAATGATGTCATAATATTCTCTAATATCTAATTCTATTAGTTGGTCTTTATTATAAAGCGCGCTTAGTTTGCGTATCATATTGCTTAATATTTCTGTACCTAACATGGAATGATGAGTATGCATTTGACCGGAAAGTGCTATTGCGTTCTCTAACCTACTTAATTCGCTTAATAGACTATCTACGTTATTACTAATTATTTGCAGTATTTGCGAAAACTTTGCAAACTTGATGAGGTTGTGTTGTTTATACTTATCGGCGTCAAGTAAAATATGCAGACTATCATTTAATTGTACTTGGTTTTCTACTAATTTTGTAATAATTTTTGTATGTTCGTTCATCAAACCTTTGCTAAGGCTTATATGATGATTTTGCTCAATAGCTATCTGTTGCTGATTATCATTGAGAGCCTTAAGGGCGTTATCGTACTTGATGGCATCTGTATGATCCAGGTTTCCTGTAATGCTCTTTATTACGGATCCGAGACCATCTATTAAACTTCTCTTGAATCGATTGGGCTTTAGGCTTTGTAGATGAGATGAGGCTTTATTTAGTTTCGCGTTCAAGCTATCTATTTGGAGCTCGTATAAAGTGTGAGTGTAATTGTCTAGTCTATCTGTGGCTTTAATAAGTTGGATTCGTATTTCGTTAATGTTATTGTCTATGTCTGTTAGTTCAATGTTCTGCAGGAATGTATGATAATGAGTAACGAGTTTCATGGGCCCTAGTTTGAAGGGCAGTAGTCCAGGTCCATTCTCTAGTCGTTCTAGATTGATCTCTTGTGCCCATGTTAGGCTAAGTGACAGCATCAGGGGTATCCTGCAACAATTTCGCGGTTTTAGGGACGCGCTTTAATCTAGATTTAGCTATAGGTCCCTTTTTCTTGGAGGTATAAATATGGATAGGTAAATTAGCTAAAACGGTGTCTTGGGTGTATCTGGGTGCGAGTTTAGATCTACTAGCGGAGGGATTACTGATGAATATTTGTTGGTCGGGTTCATAATCGACCTCATCCTCACGGGTTTTATTACGACTCTCTATAAGCGCCGTTCGATTAGCGAGAGACGTCTCATTGATTAGTTCGTATACTTTTTGCATACGTTCTCTGTGTGTTTCTGTATATTGTTGCAGTAGGTGTCCGGTCAGGTCTATGTCAGTCGGGTCTCGTGGGTCAGTGTGTCCCAATATAAGGTCGAATGGTTTACATCGTGTGAAAGAATGGATTGAACTATTGTACGCTATGATAGCATATGGCATCAGATGTACGACTGGCTCATCTTTGTGTTTTAGTTTCAAAATACGAAGATGTTCCAGTATGGTGGAGTGAAAACGTTCAATGTTACCGTTAGCGTTAGGTGAGTATGCGAGTGTTTGGTGATGAATTATTTTATGAACCTTGCAGAACTCGGAGAACATCTGGTTGGTGAATTCGGTCCCTTGATCTGTAATAATGGTTAGTGGTAGGCCATGATGCGTGCTGAAAGTTAGTAAAGCTTGTATGATGCTAACTGCAGTCCCATCTCGAAGGAGGTAAGCTTGACCGTACTTTGAAAAGGCGTCTATGAACGTTACGTATTTTTCATTCTGTGCTGAGAAGCTATCCATATGTATTATTTCGAACGGTCTGGTTGGTGGCTGGGGGCGCTATGTTGAACTTCTGCTTTATGGGGCTCCTATCGTACTTTGCTTGCCCACATATTGTGCAGTCATTTATGAATTTGGTTATGTGTTCTCGCATCTTGGGCCAATAATATTTAACAGATAAGGCTAGAAAGCATTCGTTAATGCCACGGTGGTTGGTTTTGCCTTCGTGGTAGTGACGAATAATTTCCTGCTGCCTCAGGTATTCTTTTATGTTTTCAAGTTCCTTTTTTGCCAATACCAATTTCATAGATGAACTTTTAAAATATTTTTGTAACAGAGGGATTATGTTGTACATTGCAAGGGGTGGATTTATTAACAGGGCAGTTTTGATCTTAGGGTTGACGTACTCCTTAATGGCGTTAATCAGATCTTCTTCCAAGTTGGATTCAGATAGCTGAACGGATGTTCGAGTGTGGGTGTCAAATGTCTTAGTCGCAGTAGTTCGTTTTTTAAAGTCGCCTACAACGGTTAAACATAATTGTCGGTGGAATTTATTAAGTGGTTCGTCGGTGATGGGTATTTCAAGTATAGGGTTTTCCTCAGAGGTATGTGCTGTCAAGGTGTTGGAGTTAGCTAGGGATGGTGGTCTGTCAGTTGCGTTTGCAATCATCGAACTAACCTCCTCGTTGTGGATCTCGACGCGAGAGAGGGCGTCGGCATTGGTGTTATGTTTGCCCTTTTTATAGATGACGGTAAAATCATATTCGCTTAACTTTAACCGCCACCTTGTTAATCGTGAATTTGGTTCCTTGAGGCTCATGACCCACTGTAGTGGTTTGTGGTCTGTTACTATTTTAAACTTGCGTCCAAAGAGGTAAGGCCGAAAGTATTTTGTTGCCCATACAATAGCTAGTAATTCTTTTTCTATCGTACTGTAATTTACTTCACTTTCATTAAGTGTCCGTGACGCATATGCTACAGGTTTATCTGAGCCAATAGAACCTTGTGAGAGTATCGCGCCGATTGCAAAATTAGAAGCGTCTGTGGTTAATACGAATTCTTTGTCAAAGTCGGGATATCTAAGGATAGGGTCGTTGGTCAACAGAGTCTTACATTTCTCAAAACAGTTAATGTAGTCTGAGTTTAAAGTTACCTTTTTCCCTTTCTTTAAACATTGTGTCATAGGTTTGGTAATACGGGAGAAGTCTGGAATGAATTTTCGGTAATAACCGAGGAGTCCGAGAAACTGTTTAATTTCTTTAGGTGTTTTAGGTATGGGGTAATTTTGAATAGCTGTGATCTTGTCTGGGTTAGGCTTTATTCCTTCGGTACTAATGACATGACCTAGGTATGCGGTTTCGAGTTTTAAGAACTCTGATTTATCTAACTGGATTTTAAAGTTAGATTCTCTTAACCTCTGGAACACCTTTTCTAAGTTGTTCATATGTTCCTGGAGAGAAGTACTGAATACAATTATATCGTCAAGGTAGACGAGACATATGACATTTTGTAGTCCTTTGAGTACGTTGTCCATCACTCGTTGGAATGTGGACGGGGAATTTTTAAGGCCCATGGGCATTCTTAAAAATTCAAAATGCCCATGTTCAACATTAAAGGCGGTCTTTGGAATGTCACTGGGATTCATTTCCACTTGGTGGAACCCTGATGCTAGGTCAAGAGTGGTGAAATATTGGCACTTGCCTAGTTTATCCAGAACGTCTGTGATATTAGGGATAGGGTATTTGTCATCAATCGTTTTTTCGTTTAGCTTCCGAAAGTCAATAACTATACGCCATTTCTTCTTTCCGGAGGCGTCACTTTTCTTTGGGACGACCCAAATTGGTGAGCTCCATGCGGATTCAGACGGCCTAATGATTCCCTGATCTAACATTTTCTCTATTTGATCACTAACTTCTTGGCGGTGTATAAACGGATACCTGTAACTTTTAGTATAAATTGGAATTTCATCTGTAGTTTTAATGCTGTGCTTTACTTTGTTGGTGAAGGTTAATGCTTCGCCTTCAATGTAAAAGACGTCGGCATACTTTGAACACAGTGCCAATAAGTTTGCCTTTTCCTCCTCGTTTAGGTGATCGATACGTAACCGGGATGTAACATCTTTAGCGCGGGGTGATAATTGCTCGGTACATTCAACATTGAAAATCGTTGCCTGAGTGGCATGGTCCAGTGAAAATATGATATCGTTATGGGTTGGATTGGTCACTTCGACTATACCACGGCTATTAGAGACGGTGGTCAGGCATTCAGATATAATACAATTGCAAATTATCTGTTCCTCTACAAAAACCTCACCACCCGGTGCATTAATAGGTAACCGTATTAATTTAGAGCTTCCCGCTGGTATAATCTCCTCATAGAGATTTAAATTTCGAGAGTTATAAATTTGGATGGGATTAATTGCGAACTTAGTTGTAAATGTAAGATCTTTCAAATCTAACTTAGCCTCCCATTTAGTAAGTAAATCCATTCCTATCAAACCGTCAAAACGATCGTGGAATCTGTATACGAATAGTTTAATCGATTCCGTGTCACCGAATTCGGGAAAGCAGGGTAAGTTAATAGAGTAATCGCTCCTGCTTGTGGCATGGACGTTAGTAACCTCGAATGGATCATAGTTAAGAGGTATGTGAGGGAAATAAGCCTGAACTGCTTCTGGACTGATGAATGATTGATTTGCACCGGTATCTATTAGAAAATTAAGTGGAGGATTATGGATACGAACAAACGGTAATTGCCTTTGGGTTTGCAAGTTTAATTCTATCCTGAGCTGTTTGACTTCGGAACTTTCTGAAAATCCTGACTGGTTGAAGGCTGCTGTTGGTCGGCGGTAACTGTCTTGTCTTTGTCGTTAATTCCGTCGGTCTGTTCCGGTGTAACATGGTCATATGCATAGTCGTCAAAATAAAAGTAGTCTTGGTTGTAGGGATCAATGTAAAGGTAGTCGGATGGGTCAGGGTAATAGTAAATCTCCCCATAATCTGAACATTCGTTTACATTAACATCACGAGTTTTAAGATAGTTGGAAGGGGGTGGATTGCCCTGTAGTGCCCAATTCCAACTGTTGGTAGCAGGCAGAGGCCTTGGTACAAAGTGGCTTACGCCGCTCATCGGCCTGGGACCATTATTCGGCAGATATTGGTTTCTTGGGGGAATTCTGAATCCAGAACCGCCCTGATTATTATTAGGTGGTGGTGCACTGAATACTTGTTGCGTACGGGTCGGGCCACGTGGTTGCATGTTATTTGGATTAAACGGTCTTCCGAATTGGTGCTGAGATGGCCAGGGCCGCGGCATAAATTGCGGTCCCTGCGGTCTAAACGGACCGGGCATGTTAAAAGAACTTGGCCTAAACGGAACAAGCATGTTGCTTGGATGGATTGGCATTTTATGATTAATTTCGTTATGATGACTAGGTGGCATTCGCGTTGAGGGTTTTTTATCCGACAAGTTATCATTTCTGCTCTGCAAATACATAGTGTTAGTCTCCTCATGCACGAACTCTAGAGCCTTCTCAATAGTCTCTGGTCTCATACACCTTATACGCGAGCCTAAAGGATCTTTCAAACCGCGGAGGTAGGCCTGCAAAGTTAGTTTGCGATATAAATCGCGTTTGGCTGCAATAGTTGAGTCTAGGGTATCGTGCAATGAAACATATGTCATGACGGTGCTGAAAAGTCCCTGGCAACGCTCATAAAATTCCTGTGGCGTGCCGGAACCCTGTGTAAGTAAAGCCAAATCGTTGTAGAGAGCGGTCTCGTCTCGCTGGTCGGCAAAATTATTTACAAGAGCACTACGTATGCCTGCCCAATCATTAGGTATACCGTTCGCGTTAATCAGACGGGCGGCGGGCCCCGTAACTTTGTTCAATATGCCATTTAGAAGCGCTATGTTATTTAACGGTTGCCCCTCTCGGATAAATTCAGCTACTAACTGGTCACACAATTTGATGAACCTGGTAAGTACGTTCGGATTCCCATCAAAATCGGGAACTAAGCGGAGGGCTTTAAATATGCTGTCTAAATCGGCCATCTCGGGTTCAATTTCAGGACTAATAATATCGCGCCTAGAATCTACACTTCTATTCCTACTACTAACTAACCTACGTGTACTAGATCTACGTGGATAAAAAATGTTGGATAAGGTATATGGAATCTACACACAAAAAGGAAGCAAGCAACCACTAAGAAAATTCAGCGGACTTACATGAACATTCTGGTCTTCGTTGAGCGGTATCGATGTCTGGATCTCTGGCGTAGTCTCGTTGATGATGTTCAGGATCTCCCGGTGCGACGTTGAAAGTCTATCGTAGCGAACGCGGTGCGATATACCGGTAATCGCAATTACGACCCGGGAATCCTACCGGCTGCGCCAAATACGTGGGCTACTGCCAGAGGACTCAAAAAAAACCGAATTAATTACAAACTAATTTATTTAATAAAAAGAAATTACAATTAATAAGAAAGCAAATTGACTCGATCGATGGTGGAAACGAAGTGAGCGGGCTCGGTCACGTAGACGGTGTCGTCGAGCCTCGTGTTCTGTGTCAGCAGTTTCCCCTCGTAGCAACTGGGTCGATGATGCGCACGCGTTGTGCCTCGTGCCAGCAGTGTCAGCGCTTTACTTAATAGTGATGCGCGTAACATGTGTGTATTATAATGTGTTTTGATCGTGAAAGTTTATAAATAATAACAGTCGCTCGGGGTCGATCTTCAGGTGCCTAGATAGGTCCGTGAACGGGTAAACACTCATTACACACCGAGTTT
This sequence comes from Xestia xanthographa, assembly GCA_905147715.2. NCBI lineage: Eukaryota > Metazoa > Arthropoda > Insecta > Lepidoptera > Noctuidae > Xestia > Xestia xanthographa. The sequence goes on along the minus strand of LR990667.1, from coordinate 12,567,081 downwards.
CCTCCGTGCCTCGGAAAGCACGTAAAGCCGTTGGTCCCGGCTGTCATTTGTAGATCTTTGACAGTCGTTACTGGTAGTCAGTGGCCCGAAAGTCTGTTAACCAGTCTTACCAAGGGGTATCGTTTTACCCATTACTAACTGGGTTGTAGAGGTCAGATAGGCCTTCGCTCCATGTAAAATACTGATATTCAGTTAGACTGGAAGCCGACTACAACATAGTTGGGAAAAGGCTAGGCAGATAGCCGCTAATAACACTAAGGAAAATCGGCACCAATACCCCGTGGTATTGTTTACAAACTAAACCAAATTTAAGTTCAGTGCATCTTTTTCTTTCTATTTCATTAAAAAAAGGGCAGAAAATAAATTTTACTTATGTTCTGTCAAATTAATAAGCGCCATGCAAGTTTTAGACGCGATTAAAAAGTTGACTACTAAAATTACATCAAATTACGTCAGGTGCTGACTAATTTGACAGGATTAAACTAATATTTATCTTCTGTCCTTTTCATAATGAAATAGAAAGAAAAAGATGCATTCAACTTAAATTTAGTTTAGTTTGTGAACAAGGGAATCGGCACCATTGTCTACTAATCAAACTATGAACAATGTCGAATCATTGGGTTGTTATTTTGACATTTATCTTAAGAAAAACCTGTTCAATTTTTTGGAGCATAATTTTTAACAGTCGTATGAGATCGGCAAATTTGAACGAACGTAACTTGCGAATAATGTGAATGGATCCAGAGGGAGAGGAAGATCAAAGAAAACATGGATGGATTGTGTGAGGAATGATATGAAGGAAAAAGTAGTAAAAGATAGCGTGACAATTGACAGGGGAGAGTGGAAGAAAATAAGGAGTTGTGCCGCTCACAAATAACATGGGATAAACTCAGGAAGACGTTGCGTTGGAAGGGCTCACACTAGGTGCCAGGTGGACCGATGACCTGGTGAAAGTTGCGGGAATCCACTGGATGCAAGTCGTACGACGGGACTGGTCAATGTGGCGACACTTGAGGGAGGCCTATGTCCAGCAGTGGACGTCTTTCGTCTAATGATGATGAAGGGCAGGAAGATAATGGTACAACTTGCGAAATATCGCCAGCTTAATCCACTTAAACCTTAACCGTTGACGCGACATAACTAGAAAAGTGACAGTAACTCTTAACGATCAGTTAAACAACGTCAATTTCACCGCCACTCGCACTTGGCAGCACATGTCTCCTTGCGAGTAATTGTGTCCGAATTAGTAACTGTTAGTCGTTACCGGCAGTGCTGCGATGGAGATATAAATAGCGAGGTCAGGAGTTGGATGGGAATGTTTTGTTACGTCTGTGTTGTTATAATTGAAGAAATAATTAGTTGGGTATTGCATTCAGGGTTTTGTTTGGCCAGGCCCAATGGACCTCTGTTGTGACTACTGGGCTTATCCCAGTTGTAAACGTCCCTTTGTGCTTATTGGCCTTGTTTTGTTCTGTCTCCTGTTGATATGGAAATCTTCGCTATAAGTTGCTGATTAATTTCATTGCGGGATCCAAGACAGTTAAATTGTTTATCTGGGATTTCGTCGAGTCAACCAACGATACGACTCGCACGTCGATTTGAAGGTACTCGTTCCTGACTGATTGGCCAGAGAAAGCAAAACACCGGGAAAAAGGAAAGGATTTTTTTAAAACACCAAACAATTAACCGTTTCATTTGAAACACGCAACAAAAATGGTTCCCGTCTGATTGAAGACTTCCTCTTTATTTTGATGCCAATTAAAAACACAGCACTATTGTACACTTCGTCCATTGCAACGAATGGCTCCGGAATTAGCAACATTGTCGTTACGGCGACGTATTTAGCCACACCCGTTTGCCGTCCGGCTATAAACTGCAGCGACCGTCTATTGGTTACGGCTTCGCCATGACCTACACGATCAAGCGACACGCGTGTTGTGACAACATCTGCGAAGAAAAATCTGACCAAGTGCTAGTCGGACTCGCACATAGTTCCGTAGCAAAGTTCTCAATCGAGCAAACACGAGAAAAACACGTTTCTCTTATGAGGACCAATTTCATTTTTTTTTTTGTAGTTATTTGGTGATAAAGTGGCCGTAGTCATACACACTATGTGAAATTTCAAGTGTCCATCTATGACGGTTCCAAACTTCGATCAGTTCTATTATTGATCGAAGGTTCCAAAGTTGTTCAGGGCATGGCACGAGTCACCGCGACGAAGTCTGAGGAAGCAAGTGAAATGCGCGTTGATTATGACACGCAGTGCCCGCGCTCGGCTCGAAGAGTCCAAACTTAGTCAGGCTTTGAACGAACTAAAGGCGTGTAAGGAGTCCTGTAACCAGCTAAACAGGGAAATAGATGACAATGAAAGGGTGCTCTCTGAAGCTCATGAAAGGAATAATAAGTTAAAAATGGAAATGGCTCAGTTATATACTCAATTCACTGATGCCATAGAAGACCGGGATAGGCTCCAAGTCATTGTGGACGGGTTCAGCCAGTGTAGCACAGAGTATGAACAAACTCTCAGTCACAAACATCAGTTACAACAACAGCTACATGAGGCCAGAAGTCAAATATCAGAACTCGAGACAACCAATCACAACATCACAGCCTCATTGAACCAAAGTCTGTTCAGTGAATTGGTGCCTATTGCTCCGTCAATGCTTTCTAATACATGCCAACCTTACACTATAGATCTGACAGGTGATGACAAACTAAATTCAATTAAATCAGTGCGAGTAATGACTAGTAAGAATAAACTAAAAAAATATATTAAAATAAACAAATACATTGTTAAAACTAAGAAAATGGTAAAAAAGCAAAAGTTTTTCATTAAAAATGTAAAACTAAATAGGGAAAGATTGAACCTTCTAAAACAATTAGATATGTATTCTTTAAATTTAGATAAAAGTAATAGGAGGTACCAAATTGACACAGAGAACTTGCAGTGTGAAATTGACCACCTACAACGGAAATTAACTTTACTCAATACTAAATATACAGCCTCTGAAAACCAAATGAGGGAATATGTATTGGCTATGAATGAGCTGGTAAGTACAGAAACTAACTACTGTGAGCATTGTCCACCACCATCCGTAGAACCCACACCGGCCCATTCATTGTCTCATAGTGATACAACCATACCGCAGTCCTGTGTTAGTTTACCCTTAGAAATTAATAATTGTTCAGCCAAACAGATTGTCAACAAAGAAATTGTAATTTTCTCTGATGAAATTGGAAAGGATTTAGGCCACTTGTTGACAAATAAATATCCGGGACATTCTATTATGAACTTTTGTATGCCTGGTTGTTCCTTATATGACATCATGAGGAAAATTATTAATTACAACTTCAACCAGGATTCTATACTTATAATATTTGTTGGTAATAGAGGTACTGTGAATAAAGGAGAATTACTCCAATATTATAGATCATTAAGTGACCTGAGTTTAAGAAAAATTGTAATGTTCACATTTCCATATAGTAAAAGTTTGCCACAGGAAGAAAATTACTTTAGATATAATATTAATAAAACATTGCATAATCTGTCATTTAATAGTAATGTATTTAATTTAATTGACATTAACAATTATATTGGTGAAAATTTTTATTTGACAAAAGATAGATATCTTGTAGACAGGTGCTATCTTTCAAACTATTGGAAAAGACAGGTAGCTGAGTCGCTATCATACTTTTTTTCTATTACAGCCAAGAATTTGGCTGATCAAGTTGCCTCTGTTGAACAATGCAATACTCAATTAAATCACTGTGCCAATAGTTTGATCATAATGAATGAATCAGTCAATCATTTAAATTAGAAAATGGGACAACAGAGGCGACCTCTTGCAATATTGTAAGGAAGCCAGATAATAAATCAGGCGAATGTTTTGAGAGTTTTAATAGTATCAACCTGGTTCATCAAAATATTCAAGGATTTTTGAACAAAGAATTAGAAGTAGAACTATTCCTGAATTATAACAATATAGATATTCTTTGTGTAACGGAGCATTGGCTCAAATGTCATCAATTAATTTTCAATTTTAGTAATCACCAGGTTGGTAGCTCATTCAGCAGGGTAAATGCTATACATGGCGGCGCATTAATATTAGTAAATAATCATCTTAAATTTAAAGACCGCAAGGATATTGTCAGCCTATCTGTTGAGCGAACAGTTGAAATAGCCTGTATAGAATTGGAGCAGTTTATTATATTAAGTGTGTATAGACCTCCTTCAGGGTTGTATGATTGTTTTGAAAAGGTAATGGATGAAGTGTTGCATAAAATCTGTAGTTCTAAAAAGTCAGTAATCATTTGTGGTGATTTTAATATTAATTTGTTAGAAAATTCTGGGTTATGTACAAAAATTATAAGCCTTTTTCAGTCATACAATCTTGAAAACAAATTTCTCGAGCCTACTAGAATAACCCCAACTAGTGCCACTTGCCTAGATAATATTTACACTGATATTATACCCACCCAAAAAGCAATTATTAACTTAATAGATTCAGATCATTGTGGGCAATTGATCACAATTCCTAATGTAAACAAGACAGTCACTAAAAAGGATATCATTATTAATCCAAAAAGCAAAAACCGCCTGGAAACTTTTAAAACTAAACTTTTATCTAAACTACCACTTTTGTCAGTTAATGATGATCCAAATCAACAATATAACGATTTTTTCAGTATGTATTGCACACAATTTGAAAACACATTTGTCCCTAAGACAATATCTGTAAATAATAACGCTTCTTTCAACGACTGGGCCACCATTGGTATTCATAAGAGTCGAAAACGACTTTATGAGCTGTATGAAGAGCGGACTTATAAAAACACTGTAGAATTTAATTTGTATGTTAAGAATTATTCTAAATTATTTAAAAAAGTTTGTTTCATAGCAAAGTCACGTTACTTGAGTTCAAAAATTAAAAACAGTAGTAATGTAATTAAAATGACATGGAACATTATTAATAGCGAAACGGGAAAGTCTTGCAACCGAAATAGTGACTACAGCCTTGCTATTGGCGATAATATTTTGAATTCAGACACTCAAGTTGCCACAGCCTTTGAAAATTTCTTTGCGGATATTCCCGTATCGACTACTAAATCGCTAAACTCGTCAGCTGCTGCTGCCGAGTCTTTACTTAGGGCAAACGTTTCAGTCTGTGATTCCGAATTTAATTTTCAATATGTCACCTGTAAAGATATAATTAAAACTTTTCACACCTTAAATGTTAAAAAGACCGCCGATCTATGGGGTCATTCTGTGGACGTTGCTAAATCCATTATAAACATTGTAGCTCCTTCATTAGCTGTAATATTTAACGATTGTATTGACCATGGTGAGTTTCCTGATTTAATGAAATATAGTAAAATAATACCATTGTTTAAATCAGGTAGTACATCAGACCCCACTAATTATAGACCCATTTCAGTACTACCCACCTTTAGTAAAATTTTTGAAAAATTAATTTTGGCACAAATGCAAAGTTTTTTCAATAAACATAAGTTATTGCATACAAAACAGTTCGGTTTCACAAGGGGTCGTTCAACTACTGATGCCGGTGTTGAACTTTTAGGACACATTTATAATGCCTGGGAGAACAAATGCGATGCTTTGGGCGTTTTTTGCGATTTATCTAAAGCTTTCGATTGCGTTCTTCATGAAACATTAATCAGGAAACTACACCACTACGGAATCCGTAACGCCTCTCTGGATCTTCTTATTTCATATTTGAGTAATAGGATTCAGAGAGTTGATGTTAACGGGAAGAGATCTCCCGGATCCGTAGTAAGAATGGGGGTACCACAGGGCTCAATTCTTGGTCCATTTTTGTTTCTTATTTACATAAATGACTTGCCTCACCTCATAAAGGATAATCATGACATAGTATTGTTTGCAGACGACACTTCTCTTTTATTTAAACTCAAACGTCAGCAGTTAGTTACGGATGATGTTAATAGCGCCCTGGCAAAAGTCGTTAACTGGTTTAATGTCAATAACCTACTCCTAAATGAGAAAAAAACTAAATGTATTAAGTTTACGATACCCCATGTAAGACAAGTGGAAACTACTGTACTAATTAAGGATGAAGAGTTGAAACCGGAAGATAGCACAGTGTTTCTAGGCATAACTTTGGATGCCAAGCTTCAGTGGGGCCCGCATATAGACAAATTATCAAAAAAACTTAGCTCTGCAGCATACGCCGTTAGAAGAATTCGTGAGTTAACTGATTTAGAGACAGCCCGTTTAGTTTACTTTAGTTATTTCCATAGCGTGATGTCGTACGGTATTCTCTTGTGGGGCAATGCCGCCGATATTCAGACAATATTTGTTTTGCAAAAAAGGGCAATTCGTTCAATTTATAAATTAAGTCCCAGATACTCCCTCAGACAAAAATTTAAAGAGATTAATGTTCTTACTGTGCCTTCTCAATTTATTTATGAAAACCTTTTGTACGCACACAAAAATATTAATTTGTTTAAAAAATACAGTGATATCCACAACATAAATACGAGGAACAAACACAAATTTGTTGTTCCTGCAACGAGGCTCAAAAAAATAGGGGGTACGTTCAGATGCCAATGTATACGTTTTTACAATAAACTTCCAAGCCAAATTCAAACACTAAGCCTAAATAAATTCAAATCGTTTATAAAACGGAAGCTGTGCCTGAAAGCCTACTATCATGTTAATCACTATCTCGAAGATAAAAAGGCTTGGGATTAAGCTGCTCCAATGAAATTTGCTCTGTGAATGTCGAAACTTCGGACTTCGCTTGTTTATTATTTATTCCTTTCTTATCCTTTTTTATTTTTTTTTTCCTTTTATATTTTTTTATTTTTTTTTTCCTTTTTTATACAATCTGACATTTAATGTTTTGACATGTATTTTATTATTTTTTATACACTCCGACATTTAATGTTTTGACATGTATTTTATTATTTTTTACTTTTTTTATTATTTTATTTGACATTTACTGATTTGACATGAATACTTATTTTTGTTAAGTATTCTACTTTTTTTTTTTTTTATCATCATTGTGACTTAATGATTTTTGTGATTTTTATTTACATTCTTTTGAATAGAACTTGTTATGAATTTTATATGATTATTGTGAATGTGGGGACCATGTGGGTCACATTTATATTTTTTTGTTTATTTTTTCCCACAACTGTCTGGCAGTTTGAGTACTCTAAGCGACCTACCCAAATGTCCTTTCTTTGGTATTGTTCGTCGTTTCGTTGAGCTCCTTGAGTTATAAGTCGAGCTACACGTTAACTGACAAATGCTTGCACTGACTGGACAGGTCCACTCAAATCTGTATGGTTCTTTCTTCAAAAGACCATCTCAGACACTAATCTGCATAGTCCTCATGTGAATTGAGCAAGATTGTCTGGACTTTAAAAGAGACTATGACCTCTGAGTTTGTTTCGGCTGTTTCTTCTCAGAGTAGTCAGGTACGAAACACCGGCCCCATCTAGTTTAAAAAAATGACGTGTAAAAGTGTTTGTAAAAACCTACTTGCAAAATAAACATCATTTATCATTTATCATTTATGGCTCAAAACGAGTCGCATGACCGGAGGTCGTCAACAGGGCCTTTAGTTTTAGTGGCACCAGGCTATTGATTCTCTATCTTTCCATTTAGTGTCGTTCTTTAAACATTATTTCTAAATTCGAACGATGTCTGTGAATCTACGATGATTTACTTTAAAAACAAATGAGTTTGCTTTCGAATTGTGTGCGTTCACTTGAGTGAGGTGAACTAGTGAACTTTACAGAATAGCACAAGTTTCGTCCAACATTATTTTGGGCGAAATTTGAGTATGGTATGGTATGAATCAGCATCATTTTCGAGGAAAATTAGACTCGGCCCCCACACTTCCGTAACCATATTCCAAATGAACATCAGCAGTTTCCTCCTTGAACACCAAAATATCCATTTACTATTTTCCATATTCTAATTTTACGTAAGGCAACGTCGAAACAGTGTCCATTTTTTAACACACGCCGTTTTGGCCTCCCGGGGCCTCAGAACAAGGCCTTTCCATTTATATGGGAGAGGCCTGGGCCCAGGGGATAACCCGTTTGCCCACAACCTTGACAGCGTCTGTTTTTACAGGTTCTGGCCGGGATTGTGTGTAAAAATATTCATAATATGGAGTCATTTGTAGGTTTAGTAGATTAAGTTAATGGATTAGAGTTCTTCTTAGTTTTGTGCCGCTGTTGTGGTAAATTTCAGTGATTTGTGGAACCAGTTTTATAATTTAGCGCAAATCATCTTCCTACAAGGTGTAAACGGGCCTTCACGAAGCCGTCAACAAAGCATTCTGTGCATCAAATTAAGTAACTCTACGCAAAAAAAATGTGGGCTGAAAAATCACGTTATACGGTAAGACTCAAATTAATTTATTTCGTTAAACTCAATCTAATTCACTCTAAACATTGTGCTGAAGTTCCCATACGGTGAATCCATAAATGGTGTGATTCGGTGTCGGTCGGGCAGTCAGTCGGGCGATCAGTCGGGCAGTCAGTCGGGGAGTCAGTAGGGCAGTCAGTCCGGCGATCAGTCGGCCAGTCAGTCGGGTGATCAGTCGGGCAGTCAGTCGGGCAATCAGTCGGGCGATCAGTTGGGCAGTCAGTCGGGTGATCAGTCGGGCAGTCAGTCGGGCGATCAGTCAGGCGATCAGTCGGTCGTTATTCAAGTCAGTCGGGTGATCAGTCGGGCGATCAGTCGGGCAGACAGTCGGTCAGTCAGTCGGGCGATCAGTCAGGCAGTTAGTCGGGAACTCAGTCGGGCATTCAGTCGGTCGTTATTCAAGTCAGTCGGGCAGTCAGTCGGTCGTTTAGTCAGTCAGTCGTGAAGTCAGTCGGGCAGTCAGTCGGGCACTTTTTTTTGGAATAATATTATGAATTTAAATAAAAAAAAAGTATTATAAATTTTGTTTGCACGTCATGTCCCTGCGATAAATAAAGATTTTTTGTTTCTTTCTTTCTATTATCATCATTAGTAGCTTTGTTCCACCTACAGCTGAGGATGGGCGTCCTCTCTCTAGTGCTATGCTGTGCTGTGTATATGTCTGTGCAAGTCTCTTCCAGGTCTTCCCCCTCAATCTTCCGTAGGTCCTCCACCCATCTCGTTGTAGAATAGTCTTCCCATACGGTGAATCCATAAATGGTGTGATTCGGTGCTATATTACAAACAACATAATATTTAAAATATTTGGTTCGAAAAGGAGACAGTTTTTTTTAGGCCCTCTTCGATGTTGCTTACACCAAAAAAAAAAATCATTTTATTTTATAATAAAATGATTTTTTTTTTGATCTTTCGTTTATTATTATTAATAAACTAAAGATTATATAGAAACGAAACCGGAATCTTAAAATCATAACAAATAAGTTGTATTATGATATTTTTTGCGAGTCAAATCATTCCTGTTGTGGTCAATGCCATTTGACGGAAAATACTCTTACGTAAATAGGAGCGTTTTTTCAGTTTACATAAAAAAGTACGGTATCCATTGGTACTAATATCTACTTTAATTAAAATATAATATAAAAAGAAGTAATATTTAACTGTGAGCTTTTTAATGCTATTTTAGAGGTTTCCGCTAAAATCTTTTAGATGGTATAGAAAATCATCATGGCACGGAACGTTGTAAATTCGTCTTTTTGGTGGTTGACAGACAACTTCATTTGACATTTACTCCTTCCGTTTATTTCGATTTTTGTGAAAGTGTTTCTGCGATTTTTTCGCATATATAATAAAAACTATTTTATTAAAATGGCATCTGCTGGTCGTTGTATCAATTGTGCAGTATGATTTCAACGCAATATGCGAATACAATTACTTTCAGAGACTGCTACAGACGTGTTATTGTTATTGTTTATTGTTAGATTCACGTTTTCATTTTCGAATTTCTCATAATTCCGGTTAGACATGGCTTAGCTAATATTACCACTGTAATCTAGAGATTATAAGAAAGAAATCTACATACGTTTCATTAATATCTGTTACAATTTATGTGGGTGGCCTGTTCTCCAAACAAAAAAAATTGTCTCCTTTATGATCTGCATTTTAAAATCACCTCAGATTATATAACCAAACCATTGTTCCAGCATTAAGCTGCATATGTCACCGGAAATGTATGATTAAATAGTAAGGAGATCATGGCGGTATTTAAAGTAATGTTAGAAAACTTTTGTAAAAAATACAGTCGAATGAGAACCTCCTCTTTTTGGATGTCAGTTGAAAAAAAAATATGTTGGAATTTTGTACCGCATATATCTACGTAACGAAAAGTTTCCCAAGTATGGTCCAACTAACTCCAGAAGAAACAAAAATATCGCAATGCCGGGCAAACAAGTGCCTTTCGGCTTCGATAAAGATATTTTTACACCCATTATACAAAGAAGGATTTTGCACACTTGCTCTTTTCAGATTGATGAATACAACATTCGTCTATACAGTTTCTATACAGATTTTTTTTAAATGGGGTCAGCCAGTCATGGTTATCTCAGCTTCAGTACCGTGCTTTAGGTCTTCAAGTCAAGGACAGTTTGGATACTCTAACATGCAAATAATGATTGAAGTTTCTCCCAAACAAGCATGTGTTGATGGAGTCCCTACGAATATTACCCCGCTGTATTCAGACTATTTTAGAAAGGCAAAAAAAAGTGTTTAGCTTTTGGCAAGAGTATTTTGATGAAAGATCAAAAGAAAAGGGGATATGGTACCGAACTATCCAGCCAGAGATTTTTCGGGCTCCGTGGATTGATTGTGATCTGAACAGAAAATTAATAACTATAGCCTTAAGACTTCGTTCTCCATACTCCTTCGAATAAGTTCTATCATTTAATGAAGAAAATGTTGTCTCCAAATTGTGATGACTGTGGAGTAATTGATGATGTTTTTCATATCCTGATGGAGTGTGTCCGGAATGAAAATAGTAGAATAAATGTTTTTGGACGATATAAATCGTATAATATTGGCACTTGTAATACCATCCTTGCTTTTCCAGTGTCCGAGAAAGCAATATGAGCTAGTATTAAGTAGATCGTAAGTTAGTGTTAAATAGATTGTAAGTAATTTGCTTTCCTTCACTGGGCGATGTGGTCGCTAAGCGACAATTAAAAATAAAATAAAATTATAGTAAATAATTCAAATAGAAATCCAGAAATGCATCGGTACAAAAATGGTCAAGGTAGAGCCGTGGTCGCATCCACTGTACTTCGCCGTAGTAAAAAACATTTTGTCTGGCGATCTGTTTGTTTCGGCTAATCTCCGAAACGGCTCGACTGATTTTGACGGGACTGGCAGGTAACGTTAGCGCTATGGGCTGCAATACTGTCTATCAAATCAAATTAAAAAAAGTTTCTACACGAACAAAGTCGTTACATCAATATATTCCCACAACCCGGAACTCGAAGATTGCTGAGAAGTACCGTTTACCAATACGGTGGGTAGTATTGAATCAACACTGAAGTGGACCAGAACGACAGATGTCATTTATCATGCTTCCCAACGAGGTTAAGTGCAGTTAGTATGGGAGAGTACTATTGGAGATCGACGCGACCGGGAAGCCTATACATGGTCTATACAAATAAATTAAAATTAAGTGTCTGTGTGTAATTTCAAAATAACAGCTTTTACTGAATGCATAGGAAAGAATAAACGTGACTTATACCAAAAAAATTAAGTTAAAAAAAACCGGCCAAGTGCGAGTCGGACTCGCGCACGAAGGGTTCCGTACCATTATTATCAAAAAAGGGCAAAAAAATCACGTTTGTTGTATGGGAGCCCCCCTTAAATATTAATTTTATTCTGTTTTTAGTATTTGTTGTTATAGCGGCAACAGAAATACATCATCTGTGAAAATTTCAACTGTCTAGCTGTCACGGTTCATGAGATACAGCCTGGTGACAGACAGACGGACAGACGGACAGACAGCGAAGTCTTAGTAATAGGGTTCCGTTTTTACCCTTTGGGTACGGAACCCTAAAAACTATAACTAAGTAAAAAAGGGGTATAAGAAGGACGGAACAAGTAAATAATTCAAATAGAAATCCAGAAATGCATCGGTACAAAAATGGTCAAGAGTCAAGGTAGAGCCGTGGTCCGGGGTTGCGGGACTGTTCGAAAGAGATACCGTGGCCCCGGAACACAAATGGCGATGAAGGAACATGGATGAGTTTTAGTCAGTAAAAGTCTGACACTCCCTCCTGCTCCGCCCAGAGCGGGAGGAGTCATTTCATGATTTCCCATCCGAAAAAAAAAAAAAGAAAAATAAAGGTAGAGCCGTGGTCGCATCCACTGGACTTCGCCGTAGTCAGGTAAAAAACATTTTGTCTGGCGATCTGTTTGTTCCGGCTAATCTCCGAATCGGCTCGACTGATTTTGACGGGACTGGCAGGTAACTGATGTAATAGGGAGCAACTTGGACTTGACTGGACTGTTATTTCAGAAAAACTTACAATAGTACTTTCGAGCAAATTGACATTTTTGCATGTTCTCCCTAACTTTCTTAATTATTTATACACCTTTTTATATTGTTTGTTTTTTTTTTTTACAACTTGTTATCAATATCGTCTCTCGGATTTGTAACCCTAGCGATTATTTCACTGCTAACGTTAGAGTTAATCTGTGAACAGCGTTATGGGCTGCAATATTGTCTATAAGCTTTGTATATGTTTCTTATGTCTATGTTTTATATTAAAGTTGTTTGTTGTTCCTTTTGAATAAAAATAAATAAAAAAGGATTGAGGTTCCGTAATAAAAAAAAACCTTGAAATTGTGAACAAAATCCTATTCAAGTACAAATGTTCTTAAACAAATTAACTTATTTGTTTTAAAACATTACTGCTTCTATAGCCTCTAAACATTTATTATTTGTGTCAAACCTCTCCTCACGTTTGACATAAATACGTCGGGGTCTAAGTTAATTGAAACCGTCGTGGGTCGTGATAGGTTGCGAGCCAATTACCTACTTGTTGTTTACTATTGACATAGGAGAAGCTTTCTTTAGTTTTATTGTTTGACTTATGATAAACGGCTGGATACATTTTGATCTCGAGCAAAGCAATGGCAAAATAGGCACAGAATTAACACGGGATGGATGAAATGGCGGCAGGTCACGGGAACAATCTACGAATCCCGCATTTACCTTAAACGTAAGGGGAAGATTTATAAAATAATGGTTAGACCTGCTGTGAGGAGCTCGTGGCTCAATAATAACAGCCGCTCGGGACGATCTTTAGGTTAAGTGCTTGCCTAGGTTGGACTGTGAATAGGTGATCACCCTTGCATACCGAGTTTCCTCCGTGCCTCGGAAAGCACGTTAAGCTGTTGGTCCCGGCTGTCATATGTCCACCTTTGACAGTCGTTACAGGTAGTTAGTGGCCCAAAAAGTCTGACAACCAGTCTTACCAAAGTGGCATCGTATTACCCAGTATGAACTGGGTTGTGGAGGCAGTCGCTCCATGTAAAATACTGGTATTCAGCTGCATCCGGTTAGACTGGAAGCCGACCCCAACATAGTTGGGAAAAGGCTAGGCAGATGATGATATGATGGTTAGACCTGCTGTCTTGTATGGATCAGAATGTTGAGCCACAAAAGGTATGAATGAAAGGCATTAGCATGTGGCTGAGATGAGAATGCTAATGGATAAAATAAGAAATGAGTACATAAGAGGAAGTCTGAAAATGGCGCCGGTGACTGAAAAATTGTGTGGTAATCGGTTGTCGTGGTATGGGCTTGTGATGCGGAGGAATGAGGAAAATGTCGTGAGGAAGGTTTTGAGTATGAATGTGGATGGGTATAAGAGTAGAGGAAGACCAAAGAAACGATGGATGGACTGTGTGAAGGATGATATGGTGAGAAAGGAGGTGTCTGATGAGATGACGAGTAATAGAGTTGGGCCACCACCCAAATGAATTGGGATAAGGGCAGAAGAATTAATATGATGATGATATTATTATTATTTTATGTTTTAGAATTATCAGCAGTTTATGAACGTTATGAATACAATACAGTCTCACAAAACGTAAGATATGATCATTTTTATTTGTACAAAACATGAGTATACACACACATAGCATGCAAGATGTTACATCAAATTATAATTATGACGGTCATGTTTTGTCTGAACGACGTACAAATATAATATGTCGGCCGCTCCACAGCATCAAGTGAATTTAAATTCGTCCATTACACACAGCAAATCTAGCAGTTAACAATCCAATTAAGATAGTTTAGACCATACATAAACTAAAAGGTACAAATAAAACGTCCACCCAGTTTTTACAAAAACAAAGGATGCTCAAACCATCATCGACTTAACAGACAACGGCTTGACACATGTTTCTTCGATTGAACGTATTTGAGCTCGATCGATCTAGGCTAGGAAAGTTTTTGCTCAGAGGCAATATTCTTACCGGCCAAATTGTATCAATGATTCTCTATCAATACTTAATTGTGATGTGAGAAGAGAGCTTGTGGCTAAATAATAACAGCCCCTCGGGTCTATCTTTAGGTTAAGCGGCGCTTGTCTAGGTTGGTCCGTAGATGGTTGTCCACGCCGAATTTCCTCCGTGCCTCGGACAGCACGTTAAGCCTTTGGTCCCGGCTGTCAATTGATCTTTGACAATCGTTACAGGTAGTCAGTGGCCCGAAAGTCTGAGAACCAGTCTTACCAAGGAGTATCGTATTACCCAGTGCTTGCTGGGTTGTGGAGGTCAGATAAGCAGTCGCTCCTTGTAAAATACTGGTATTCAGCTTCATCCGGTTAAGACTGGAAGCCGACCCCAACATTGTTGGGAAAATGTATGGCAGATGATGAACGTTCCCACTGCTGGGACACAAGCCTCCTCTGTGTAAGGGAGTGAGCTGTAATCCACAACGTGTCCAGAACGTGGTGGTGGATGTCACATATCACACTAATATTATAAATGCGAAAGTTTGTATGTGTGTATGTTTGTTTCTCTTTCATGTAAAAACTACTAAACGGATTTAGATGAAATTTAGCACACAGATAGTTTATAACCTGGATGAACACATAGGATATTGTTTAATTCCAGTAGACAAAGATCCCAGTAGATTGTCCCGTGGGGCAATAGGCATGACGACAGTATCAAAAAATTGCAAATCTATTTAGTCCGTCAGTTAGAGTATTGGAAAATAATGGACACGTATTTTTTGTTTTTGTAAATCAATGAATATTGACAAAGATAAAACGCATCAAAACTCGGGAGTGGGGGCTCGTGACGTCAGAACTAGCTAAAAATTATACCAAGGCGTGACGTATTGAGAATTTTTGAAGCCTCATATCTTCATCAATTTTGGTTTACGTAACAAAAGAAAAAATATGTGTCCAATATTTTTTGGAAATCTATCTGCCGGACTAATTAGATTTTTTTTGTCGTCTCGCCTAATCGAACTCGATGCGGGCGAAGCCGCAGGCTTAAGCTAGTCTTCAAATATTTCGCTTCTAGTACATGGCGGTTTCCTCAAAAACAATTATTGCCATACTCTCCCGCTTATCCGTATCGTAAATATAATTCGGCAGAAACAAACGCCGAGCCAATATTATCGGCAGCTAATATTATTTACGTGGGCACGCGCAACTGGGGTTACCATCCGTTCAGATTTGTCCGGACAGGGCTGTCTTTTTGGTTATTTGTCTGGTATTTTCCCAGCGTTGGTAGTACCTGCAAAGGCGGAACAAGTGAAACGACAGGTTGCTCAACATTGACTGCCTTTATTCAGTATGTCACACTTATATATAACATGATTTACTTATACACTACATACCTATCACCATCATTATCCTGCCCTAATCTTTTTCTATACTTCTCTATCATTGTATACGTACCCAAATAGGGTAGATGTCAAAATCTAATTAGTCCGTCAGATAGATTTCCAAAAAACTCGGACACATTTTTTTTTCTTTTTTCACGTAAACAAAAATTGAAGACGATACAGTGCGTGGAAAACTCGCGTGACTGTCACATTTGAGTACATTTTTTACCAGAAAGACGACACAAGCCCAACTCTTTATGTTTGACACGTTTTATCTTCGTCAATTTTTATTAATTTGATAAAATACAAAACACGTACTTATCCGTTAATCTAACTGAAGGACTAAAACATAATCATATATTTTTCAGGAAAGGAATCATCTCTATTCTAGCAGAAAAAATGATCTTGATCTCTTGTCACTATCATAATTATGTCAAGAGTTTTCGACAATGGTTTTATGCAAAAAAAAAGTGGTTTAACGACTGACGAAAGCAATATGATTATTTAAAAATACATGTTTTTTTTTAATTCTTTTTTTAATATTTGACAATGTAGAGCTATGTTTAAATGCCATAAGCATTTTCAACCAGCTAGTTCGTATCATGCAGACAATAATTTCGGCAGTGGTCCAGCTTTTATTTTAGGAATGGTAACCCTACGCGCAACGGGAGGCGGATGTGACCGAATTCGCGACTGAAGGAGCTTCGGCCTCCCGGTAAAGCGATTTGTCAATATTCGACATTTCGACGTGGGAAATGTTTTGATACTTGCTGTTTTATTTTATTTTTTCGATAAAAATGCAACTCGTGTATAAAAAAAAAGGATTATAATGCTATGGAAGACCCAGGTGTAGATGTCTACACCTGGGTCGTCCATAGCAATAAAAAATAGCAATATAAAATATAAATCAAAAGGCTGGATAAGTCAATGAGGGCTAAGGATGAGGGTTAAGTGGAAAAAAGAAAAGTACAAGGCAATCTGGTAATGATAATAAACTCAAAGTCAAAAAAAAGTCAAAATAAAAAAAAAAACAAAACAAAAAAATCACTGAGACGAGTTAGCAACAACATCAACCCAAGCGTAGTAAAAACCTAATTTCTTCTTCCACCCACGAGACAGCGAAAAACAATATGTAACGAATGATTTGAATCAACAATTTCCACTTATAATTCAGAAACCCGTCTTTCTATAATTTGTACATTAACATAGAAATTATATTACGTAAAATATGGAATATTTCATAAGAAAACTTCTCTCCACTTTCAAGGCTTCTATTAAAGGAAAGTAATTTTGGAATAAATGGAATATGTAAAACGTTTAATGATTACGTACGTTTTAGTTTCTTATTATTTGGCTGGTGTCCCCGAAATGAGAGATAAATACAATTTAATATGTTCTCTTACCTAACCTTTTTTTAATGTGATAATATTGTTGGAAGTAAAGGAAAATTTTATAATAGACATACAAATCTACATTACTTAATATACTCGTTGAACAGCATTTTCCGGGCTTACAGTTTAGAGCCCATTAACCCGAGAAATGTCGCATGAGTCGAAGATAGTACTTAAGAAACGAGAATAAAATAATATAATTGTTAAAAGCGTGGAACTCTTTCGAGGAGCTTGACGGGTTAACAAGTTTGTGTAATAAAGCTAATCTATTTTTACAACTTTGAGAGACACAAAGATAAAAAGAGAACAAAAAAAACAAATTAAACAAAGATCTATCAACAATATGGCCTATGACTGCCATTATTGCCAAAACTGTCAGTTTATCATATTTTGGCGCCCAACAAAAATAATGCATAGTATCAAAATCACCTGATCGCGCTACAATTCATTGGGCAGCATGTTTTGATCGTCGCGGCATTCGCATCGTTAAGTGATTGGCTCTTACGGTCCACAGATCGACTAAATGATTTTATATACCAACAGCATTTTGTGTCACTTTTATGAATATAACAAGGTGTTTTTTTTATATTTCATAACTCTAGGGCAGAGGTCGCCAAATGGCGGACCGCGGTCTGCATCCGGATGGCCGACCCATTTTGTGCAGACCGCGACAACACAGCAACTTCAACTTGCACTACAGAGTAGTTACGTAATTTAATAAACCGACGTCAAGACCGATAGTCCAAAACAAAAAAAAAAATCCGTGGAAGCAAACAAAAATCGGAGCAGTCTTTGGGGACTGCCGGTAGAAGTGAAAACAAAAAGTACACAGACCCCTCCCCACTCGTAGCAGTGGTTGTGCCCCGCGCATGCCTATGTGGTGCTACGCCGTAGCGGATGCTACGAGTGCTACGAACGGCTACGAAGCGTGACCGCACGTTACGTTACGTGACAATGAGTTCAATGTTTTTCCTTCACCCAAAAAGTGCTCAACGCGCCTAAAGAAGTTTTCACTTCAAAAATATATTTTTCTCATTGATTTGTAAAAAAATACCTTTGTTATTTCCGTAATTACAATTGTTTAGTCACCATTTTTTTCTACAAAATGTTGTGCGGACCGCGATGGCTTTTCGCTTTTCATTTCTTTTCATTTCTTAAAACAGACTCCGAGCGAAACTAATTGGTGATCCCTGCTCCAGGGTATGTATGAGACCATTATCAAAGAATAAACTGGCATATGAATTGTTTTTCAATTAACGTTTTTTTTTGTTTTTTTTTTTCATTCAAGATAATTCGACAAAGTCACGATTATTAAGGCATAACACCCTTACGTGAAATATGACAACGTCGCATTTTTTAGCTTTAATTTGACCTCATTAACATTCGTATTTACTAATGAAACTTAAATTTTATAATCTTTGTAACTATGCATTTTTGGATCACATATTTGGACTTGTATTATTTTTACTTTGGTATAGAATATAACCCTAAAGTTTGAGAAATAAAAAAACACGTAAAATTAAGGGGTTCTAAACAAAACACAAGAAACTGCTACTTCTAAGAGCTAAATTGAACCTAAGAATAAAGATCATCGAACCGAAGTAACGGGGTTTGGAGGTCAAAAGGCTTTTCTAATGATGAAGAAAGTATCAAGAATAGTGTCAGGCATTTTACCACCTGCCTTTTATACAGGATGTAAAAGACCTCATCACGAACCCGTGAACCAAGCATTCTGTACATCAAACTAAGTAACTACGCAAAAATTATTGCTGGGAAACGACCTTTTTTTTTGGGGTGTAAAATCTTGTTTTGTGGTAGAACTCAATGTAACGCACTCAAAACATTGTGCTGATGGATGGATTGAATAGTACGGGGGTCGTGTAGGCGTTTAAAGTAAAAATCTTACATTAAAAACTTGTATATAAAAAAAAAACTTGTCAAAAAGTTGGAACTTTGACCCCCAATATCTCCGTAACTAGAAGGTTCCCAGGTATAGTGTAGAACAAAAAGAATGATGGCAACGACAGGGAGAACTAGTGCCTTTCGGCTTCGTTAAGGGGTGTATATACCCTTTTGAAATATCCCTCTTCATTAGAAAAACAAAAGAAAATCTTCTAATTACCTTTTTAAAAAATGATATTAAAGACAACGGGAGCTTTTCAAGAAATACGACTTGGTCTTTCATTGTCATAATTACCTACAGTCAAGCTTTGATTTATGATGAAATTATATTTCTGTACGACCGTTTCAGACGATACTTAAAAACAATGAAATGATTAAGCATTGAAAATGTTGTGTAAAAATTGTCATACTAGTTCTTTTTTGCTCATGAAATATGAAGGTGGGATTCTCTGGATTTCTTTTTTTTTTTTTTCGTATGGTAAATCGGCAAATGACTCAGAGCAGGAGGGAGTGTCGGACTTTTACTGACTAAAACCCATCCATGTTCCTTCATCGCCCTTTGTGTTCCGGGGCCACGGTATCTCTTTCGAACAGTCCCGCTACCCCGGCAGGCATCGGTCCTTGCGGACCCCTTCCTTTTGCTGACTGTCTTTGAGGCGCGCGTGGAACACGAACGCGCCGTCGGTCGAAACGGACGGACGGCGAGCTAGCCCATAGCTCACCGTCCACAGACCCGCGCCTACGGTGGCCGGGGGTCACCCCGCGGCGTCTTTCGCGGGGGCTGGGACGTGAGATTCTCTCCCGCTCACGTTCCGCCACCTCCTTCTCTAGCATTACTGCTTACCAGAAAGAGGTGACGGCGTCCCATTCCATCTCGCTCCGGACCATGGATTGAACCAGGGCCGGACGCGAGATGTCGGCCCACGCGGGCACACTTCCACCGTGTGCTCCACCGTGTCCTCTGGTCGATCCTCGCAGTGGAAACCACCGGGGCGTTTTCCCCCGCGCGATTCGGTGCAGGAACCTCCCAAAACAACCGTGTCCGGTGAGGATCTGCGTCTGACGGAAGGTGAGGACGCCGTGGCGTCTCTCAAGCCACCTCAAACAGGGGACTTATCGCCACTATTATTGTGGCGTGCCCTGGATTCTCTGCTTCTAGTGGCGTTTTGTGAACATCACGTTCGAAATTCAAACGGTGTCTCGTTGTGAATCCGCCATGATTTACTTTAAAAACAAATGAGTTCGCTTCCGAATTGTGTGCGCTCACTTGAGTGATATGAACTAGTAAACTTTACAGTATAGCACTCTGCGATTGGCTGTTATAACCTAGGATAAAAGTGACAATGATAAATGTGGCTAGACTGATATCTAGCAAATAATGCTTATGATGAAAATGCCATTATCTTTAATGTCACCCCAGGACAAACTTACGACCTAATTTTCCCAGTACAAACATTTATCTAGAATTCTTTACCATTCGTTGTTCTTAACCACAAGTAACGTATGCGTATATTCAGTCCTTAACTAAAACACATGAACTACGACCCTGATCTTGATATATCTACAACCCTTTATAGAAAAATATGGACGCGTACCTGACAAATGGTAATATTGTATTACGGCCACGGCCTCAGGCGATACGACTAGCGTCACAAGATGCACTCGCCTCATTTGTTTACTTCGCATAAGTGCCGTTCTGCCGTCATCGTTCCGCAAGTCTCGGCATTGAGTCGTGGTAGGCTCTATTTTAGAACTTCTTTTTAGCATTTGCATCGCCGTAGTCGGGCTACGGCGATGCCAATAAATATATATATTGCTGAACATTACACACAGCGCCATCTAGTCCCACACTAAGCAACGCGGCTTGTGTCGTGGACACCAGATAGTTGATATACTACATAGATACTTTTTGTTTGTAAATACATACATAATATACATATAAACATCCATGACTCTGAAACAAATGTCCATGCTCATCACACAAACATTTGTTCCGACCGGGATTCGAACCCCGGACCCTAAGAACGTAAGGCAGCCTCACTACCGCTGCGCCAATCAGGTCGCCAATAGGAAGGGTTATGACTTTAGCAGTCTATGTTTTATGTTTGTATTTAGGTTGCCGTGTGGTATCCGGCAGAGTAGAATAGAACCAACCCATTACACTCACGGGTGTCGTATAAGGCGACTAATGTCTGAGGCAGAACACCTTGCGCCTCCGTAGACCATAGAATGGGCAGCAGCGTTTTATGTTAGTCTTTCATCACTGCGATTTCCAATCCGCCTGCCAAGCGTGGAGATTACGGCAAATTCCTCCCATCATGGGGGAGGCTTATGTCCAGCAGTGGACGTTATGGGCTGTTGTAGTGTAGTAGTGTAGTGGTGCAGTTAGGTATGTTCCTCCGTAGCACCTAAACTATTCATCCGATTTTGATGAATAAGGTGTCAATCGATTCGTTATTATGGCCCGAGTAACATAGGCTACATTTTAACCGATTTCTACAATAGGAGGAGTCGATTCTACCTTGTAAACCCCGAATTTAATTAGAGCGTAATTTTTAGTACTTTTTTTTTAAGTAAACGACACAAATTCTAGTTTCGTTTGTTTTTGTTTGCCGTCGCAGCACGCATGCCGCTTGACCGCGTAGCTTGTGGCCAAGGGTTATACTACCGACGCACGCGTAAAGCCGAAAATAAAGCAGGAATCCATCATTATATATTCATTTACAGAAATCAAGATATATTCTGGTCTTAAGCTTAACGTAATGTCGAAGATTTCGGATGGAACAAGAGTGATCGCGGAAAGATACGCGAAGAGGAAAAGAAATATAAATATCTTTCCCGCTGTTGTTTTACCATTTCTTTTATGATTTTCCTTGATGTGACAGTACTTCATAGGTTTGTTATGATAGATCGAAGATCGAACTGTCATGTTAGGTTATTTCTGAGAATATGGAGCTTTACCTTATTCTAAATATAATAATTTATGTAGTTAGAAGCAGTAAAAATGGCCTCGAAAAACGTCGTGTGGAATCCCCTCACGATGTTTTTCTTCACGTTTTGAGAGCAGTGATGATAAAAGAACTTAGAAGCAGTAAAATGGCCACGAAAAACTTCGTGTGGAATCCCCTAACGATGTTTTTCTTCACGTTTTGAGAGCAATGATGATGAAAGAACTTAGAAGCAGTAAAATGGCCACGAAAAACGTCGTGTGGAATCCCCTCGCGATGTTTTTCTTCTCGTTTTGAGAGCAGTGATGATGAAAGAACTTAGATGCAGTAAAAATGGCCACGAAAAACGTCGTGTGGAATCCCGTCACGATGTTTTTCTTCACGTTTGAGAGCAGTGATGATGAAAGAACTTAGATGCAGTAAAAATGGCCACGAAAAACGTCGTGTGGAATCCCCTCACGTTGTCTTTCTTCACGTTTTGAGAGCAGTGATGATGAAAGAACTTAGATGCAGTAGAAATGGCCACGAAAAACGTCGTGTGAAATCCCCTCACGATGTTTTTCTTCACGTTTGAGAGCAGTGATGATGAAAGAACTTAGATGCAGTAAAAATGGCCACGAAAAACGTCGTGTGGAATCCCGTCACGATGTTTTTCTTCACGTTTTGAGAGCAGTGATGATAAAATAACTCAGAAGCAGTAAAAATGGCCACGAAAAACGTCGTGTGGAATCCCCTCACGATGTTTTCTTCACGTTTTGAGAGCAGTGGTGATGAAATAACTTAGGAGCAGTAAAAATGGTCACGAAAAACGTCGTGTGGAATCCCCTCACGATGTTTTTCTTCTCGTTTTGAGAGCAGTGATGATGAAAGAACTTAGAATCAGTAAAAATGGCCACGAAAAACGTCGTGTGGAATCACCTCACGATGTTTTTCTTCTCGTTTTGTGAGCAGTGATGACGAAATAAATTACACAAAGTAATGCGCCTGCCTGGGTTCGCACCCACGACTTACTGTTCGTAAGTCGGGGCCACCACCGCTGCTCTCGCTCGACTTAAACATAATATCTGGCCAGATGTGCGTGTAGAGGTATAGGAGCTTTTTTTTTTCGGATGGGAAATCATCAAATCACTCCTCCCGCTCTGGGCGGAGCAGGGGGTAGTGTCAGACTTTTACTGACTAAAACCCATCCATGTTCCTTCATCGCCCTTTGTGTTCCGGGGCCACGGTGTCTCTTTCGAACAGTCCCGCAACCCCGGCGTGTAGAGGTATACCTCAACCCAACCTCTGGGAAGTACAGGCGTAATGTTATGTGTCTTCCATAACCTCAACCTCACTGAGTAAACAATAGCACTTGCTTAGAGAAGTAAATCAAAGTATATTTATAGCAGTTTATTTGTCTGACTGTAGCGCGACTGGCACGGCTGGTGACGCCATGGTAAGTCGATGTATACCTTGAAGCAAGTACCTAGCTTTATGTGGACATTTTTTTTTGTTATATTCCACCGTTTAGGTACGATTTCCTTGTCAAAATGTAGTTTAGGGAGTTTCAGAATCAAGATAGAACCGTATTGATGAAAAAAAATATAGAATAGAATAGAATACTCTTTATTATGTACACCATAAAAATACGCGTGTAATATACTGCGTGCGATGTCTAAAGACAGTTTAAAAAAAAAATGGTGGTTCCTCAAATACTTTTTTTCAAGTCAATGGTTAATGAGATCGTCATCATCATGATTTCAGCCGAAAGACGTCCACTGCTGGACATAGGCCTCCCCCACATTGACCGGTCCCGTGCGTCTCTCATTCTGAGGATAATGATATATTCGCTACACTTAAAGTACTTACGGGATAATTTTCTTTTGTTTTGATTTTGATGAGCCCCCGATATTTCGACGCTGTTGCAAGCATCATGATCGCGGGAATACTGAAGAGGAAATGGAGAAAAATCGGGACGAATATCGGGAGCTCATCAAAATCAAAACAAAATAAAATCACGGATATTATCCCGTAAGTACTGTAAGTGTAGTGAAAGACCGTGAAAGTCTAAAACAGTGCATGATATATTCGCTTATAGCCGTAAACATTGTCCCCCTCTCTAAGGTAATCTTTGCCATAACTTCACAAATTAAAAACAGTTGAAGAACAATATTATGTTTAGAAAAGTCCTGGAAAGTTCTTAAACCAACTATTCAAATAAATATGCCACCCACCAACCCGCACTGAGCCCACATGGCATTTGGTCCACTTCTGAAAGCCTGAATATCAGAAGTGGGAACAGTACATGTCGCTTATTTATGCATAAAGCTACCTACACGAGAATTTATATCAATTCCAAAAATACTATCCCATATCGAAGAAACAAAAAACCTTTCCTCCATATATTTTAAACGCCATACCCATATCTACGACAATCCTACCTGAGATTCCCTTCAGAGGGCGGGTAAAATAACATTGTTTTGCAGTATGTTCCATATATATTTAGATATATAGAGATTGTATGTTAGATGGTACTCGTGAATAAATAAGTGGGGTAGCGTGTCTATACAACTGTTGGCTGTCACGCGAAGGAAGACTATGATGACACGCGGTATTGCTTGCGAAATATTCTATATTTTTCGCAAAAAATATCCAACCAAATACATTTTTCGTTGGTTAGTCGTCCATGAACCCCTCGTTCATAGAGGACTCCGATCTCAATGGTGTATGCAGCGTCTCTCCACAAAGAATGACCCACCTTCCATCTTGCACCAGTCTCACTGATGGTCCTTTGACTGCATCGGAGTACGCGTAGCTGAGGGTGTAAAAGACCTCATCACGAAGCCGACAACCAAACATTCTGTAGGTACATCAAACTAAGTAACTTTACGCAAAAAATATTGCTAGGAAACGACTTTTTTTTGGGGTGAAAAATCATGTTTTGTGGTAGAACTCAATTAAACGCACTCAAAACATTGTGCTGATGGATGGATTGAATAGTACGGGGGTCGTGGAGGTGTTTAAAGTAAAAATCTTACATTAAAAACTTGTAAACTTGTCAAAAAGTTGGAACTTTGACCCCCATTATCTTCGTAACTAGAAGGTTCCCAGGTAAGGTGTAGAACAAAAAAATGATCGCAACGACGCGCGACGAGGATAACAAGTGCCTTTCGGCTTCGTTATGAGGTGTTTTACATCCTTTATTTTAATTTCTAGCCACTATCGTCATTCTCTTCCCCTTATTCCAATTCATTTGTGGTCGGCGCAACATGTCTTCTTCATACATACTTCTCTATTACTTGTCATCTCATCAGACACTTTTTTCCTGCCATATCATTCTTAACACAGTCCATCCATCGTTTGTTTGGTTTTACTCTACTCTTATACCCATCCACATCTATACTCAAAACTTTCCTCACCACATTTTCCTCATTCCTCTGCATCTTCAACTTTTCAGTCACCGGCGCCACTGTCAGACTTCCTCTTATGTACTCATTCCTTATTTTATCCATTCGCGTAACACCACATGTACGGGCTGCAGTAGTTAACTCCGTACACCGATTTGTCGTGAAGGTTTTAGTTTAGAGAAACGCGTTCCACTAAGATGCACTAAGTGTTAAGTTTATTTTAGGTAAAAGTATGTTACAGTAATAATAGTAGAAGGCGATTATTTCTCTTAGTTGTTGATAGCTACCCAGTTATAAGTTCACTATGTTTAAAATCGTTAGTCATGTAGTTTTATTATGCTAAATTATGACGCGCATCGTCGGCCTAAAGTAGGTTACCGAGTAAGCAGTAAAATGTACGGCGATGAGACCGTACACCACACATCCCCTTAGCATTCTGATCTCAGCCACATGCAAATGCTTATCATTCATCCCTTTTGTGGGTCAACGTTCTGATGGATAACACCAGACGGTCACTCACCATCCTCTAGTGAGATGCGCCACCAACTTGACCAGCTTGTTATCCTCTTATCCATTCGCGTAACACCACACATCCTCCTTAGCATTCTCATCTCCGCGACATGCAAATGCCTTTCATTCATCCCTTTTGTGGCCCAACATTCTGATCCATACAAGACCAGTTGAACTTCTTGCCATCGATACAAGAACAAGGCTAAAGTAACCACACAGTGGGTCCTAAACTGCAGCAAACGACGTTTTTTTTTGTCACGTTTTTTTAGACAAACAATTTTCTGTTTTATTTTAATTTGTTACTCCACATTAAATTCACAGATAAAAATATTTATAACTATCGATAAAAGATCATCACGGAAATAGAAAATAATATAATTTTATGCTATTTATGTTTGAATATGACTCCAGGGATGTAACATCTCATCATAATGTGCCTACCTTTTCACAACTGTGTTGGGGTCGGCTTCCAGTCTAACCAGATGCAGCTTAGCTGCAGTTAGTACTGGGTAATACGATACCCCTTGGTAAGACTGGTTGTCAGACTTTATGGGCCACTGACTGAGTAAAAAAACTTTATTAGCTACACAGAGACTGCTTATTTGAGCAAGACCGGACACAGAAAATAAAAACTACATAAAGTAAATCCACATACATACAAATAAGCAACATTTATTATTAGATATTGCCAAATATTATCGACGCATAAAACTGGAGGAACATACCGTTTTCCCGAGTTATGTAACTTGCGTGCCGAACGAAAAACTACCTTGAGGTCATAAAATTAGGGTTCATGTTGAGTTTGTGAGCAGTTATTGATGGTACCGCAGTCGGTGATGTAACAGATGTCTGTTTGAGTAGTTGGAGGTGCTTTAAGGGTTATTTTCGTTTAGCAAGGAAATCATTCTTGCTAAACTAAAAATTCGGAAGCAACCTTTGCACCAACCCGCACTGGGCCCGCGTAGTGGATTATAGCCCATTCCCTCTCATAGAGGGAGGAGGCCGTGTGTCCCAGTAGTGGGAACAATTTAGGCTAATTATGCTGCTTATGCCACTTCTGGAATTTAAAACTCAAACTCACAGGCACTTTGGAATTGTCAAGGAGTCATGAGCCAAAATGTTGAAGCTTTATGCCTAATCCTTACTAATAGGTATTATAAATGCAAAAGTAAGTTTATAGAGCAGCGGTGGCTCAGTAGTGGCGGCCTCGACTTACGAGCTGTAAGTCGAGGGTTCGAACCCAGACAGGCGCATTACTTTGTGTAATTTAATTCATCACCACTGCTCTCAAAACGGCGAAGGAAAACATCGTGAGGAAACCGGCATCCTAGAACCAAAAATTCGAAGACATGTGACATCTACCAACACGCACTGGGCCCGCGTTGTGGATTATAGCCCATTCCCTCTCATTGAGAGGAGGCCGTGTCACAGCAGTGGAAACATTATAGGCTGATGGTGAAAGTAAGTTTGTTTGTTATCTTTTCACGCCTAAACCACGGAACCGATCATCCTGAAATTTTCCATATACCTACGTTGTCAGTACAGAAACGGACATAGGGTACCTTTCATGACGAAAAATAGTAATGTTCCCGAGGAAAACAACAATAACTTTCTTATGATAATAGATGGCGCCACGTGTCTTCCGAATCATGATTAAAATATAATTATAATATATTAGAGTAGAATAGAACCAACCCATTACACTCACGGGTGTCGTATAAGGCGACTAATGTCTGAGGCAGAACACCTTGCGCCTCCGTAGACCAGAGAATGGGCAGCAGCGTTTTCTGTTAGTTTTTCATCACTGCGATCTCCAATCCGCCTGCCAAGCGTGGAGATTACGGCAAATTCCTCCCATCATGGGAGAGGCTTATGTCCAGCTGTGGACGTTATGGGCTGTTGTTGTTGGTATGAAATATACAACCCGAATTGATTGTCAAAATCAAAAGTTATTAATGGGGCGACACCGGCAAAGATAATCTAATATGGCGCCACCATAGCTGGTCTCTCTGACCAATGAGGTTAAGCTATTTTGAAATATAAAATGACATTACTTACCACATTTTTAACCAATGACGATGTTGGGAACCAGCTATGCTAGCGCCATTAGTGCCACAGACAGTGTGTCTCCCCATTGCTATAAGACTACGCTGACCCGCGCAACTTCGTCTGCGTCACATAATATAGCATAAAACATGTCATTTTGTGCACTCAATTATGAACAAAAACCTTTTAAAATCAATATTGCTTACCTCCCATAACATACGGCGTGATAATATGTAGCCTAAAGCCTTCCTTGGTTTACCAAGAACATTTTTGCTGAATTTCAATTCAATCTATCCAGCAGTTTTGGCGTGAAGCCGTACCATGCACACAGACAAACAGACAAACAGACAAAAATTCTAAAAAGTCACTTTTTGTCATCATTTACGTTTTTCTAACAAAAGCCACTTATTTTTTCTCGAAAATTCTTGAATGTACAGTTTTTATTCCTTACTGTTTTATTATATTTGTATAGATATAGATTATCCAATTCCTCACACTATGTATCCCAGACACATAGGGACCGGTCAGTAACATACCCCTCACTACCACATACCATCACGAGCAGGCGTAGGGAGTATTCTCTTATTTATATTACTACACCCCTGATGAGACCCTGGAATTTATCGCTATCTTCACGGTTTTCTTACAAGGGTGGACAGTAAGGTAGGCGTTATTAAATTGACGGAGATAATTTATTGCGTTTAGGTATCGGAGTTGTCGTGATGGCCGGTGGTACGGTAAAAAATATTCATGAAAATTGGACCAGTAATCACGGAGAAATCGGTGAATATACATGAAAAATAAACAAAATAAAGACACTGATGGAATTCAAAACCTGTACTCCTGTTTTAGCAGTCGGTTAAAAACAGTGTTGCCCTTCAAAAAACGATCTTTACGGTTCATTACGAACCCTCCATAAGTGGACACGTAAATTGTCAATTTGAAAAAAAAAGCCCCTTCACACATGTAATGCTTATTTAATAGCCCAAATAAATGATAAAACAAATGAGAGTTTATTTAAGGCTCACTTTGCATTGGCGCCGATTGGAATGGAAGCGATTTTGTGTAACGAAATCTTACAACGCAATTTAAACTTTGAGCTGAGTATGATATGTGGATGGGTATAAGAGTAGAGGAAGACCAAAGAAACGATGGATAGACTGTGTGAAGAATGATATGGTGAGAAAGTAGGTGTCTGATGTGATGACGAGTGATAGAGAGGTGTGGAAGAAGAAGACATGCTGCGCAGACCGCAAATGAATTGGAATGGGGGGAGGAGAATGATTATAAGAGCTACTAACTGTGGGAATTCCCGAGAATTCTCCAAAAGATTCGCGACTTGTTTTTTGGCTCGTATCTAGTCTGTACGTTACACAATTGACATAGAGTTAATTTTGCTTTGTAAGATTTCGTTACATTTTCTTCCACTCCAATGCAAGGCAATGTAAATGGAACCTTAACGTCCTACGACCTCTCTTGAACTGCGACATATGTTTGATTTGTAGATAAAGTTATTATGTATTATTGTAATAAAAATAATGTTTTTGTAAATTGTGTTTTAGTAATGATGTGGGCGTCATAATTGTATTAATTATTATTATGTTTATGTCAACTGGGTTTACACATGCAATAGAGGGATTTATATTTTAGAAATATTGAGTGTCGTCACGCCTGTCTTTAACAGGGTGTTAAAACAATTTTAGTTTAGAAGTCGGTGAATGTTTTTTTTTTTTCAAAGCCTGGGTTCCAGGTCCCAGTTTCGAAGTGGGACGAGTTGCCCCCTAACCTTTTTCAAAGGGGGCAACTGGTCCCTGGTCCCAGTTTCAAAGTGCACGAGTTGTGGGACGAGTTGCCCTCCAACCTTTTAGGAAGGAGGCAACTGGTCCCTGGTCCCAGTTCCAAAGTCGACGAGTTGTGGGACGAATGCCCCCTCACCGTTTTGGAAGGGGGCAATTGGTCCCTGGTCCCAATTTCAAAGTGGACGAGTTGCTCCATAACCCAATGAAACAAACACAAATCACCGATTTCAGAAGCTTAAGTTATTTTTCACTACAGGGTGTAAAAGACCTCAGTACGAAGCCGTCAACCACGCATTCTGTACATCAAATTATGTAACTTTACGCAAAATTATTGCTGGGAAACGACTTTTTTTTTGGGTGAAAAATCATGTTTTGTGGTAGAACTCAATGTAACGCACTCAAAACATTGTGCTGATGAATGGATTGAATAGTACGGGGGTCGTGGAGGTGTTTAAAGTCCTCCAAAATAAAAAAAAAAAATCTTACATTAAGAACTTGTATTAAAAAAAAAATCTTGTCAAAAAGATGGAACTTTGACCCCCAATATCTCCGTAACTAGATAGGTTCCCAGGTATGGTGTAGAACAAAAAAATGATCGCAATAACGAGAAGAACAAGTGCCTTTTTTACACCCTTTATTTTTGTGTTTTTGAAATCGGTTTTATTTTTAGCAAAAAAGAGAGAATAGCTTCAATTGCACTGCAGTAATGTTTTTTATGTAACCTTATCATTAATCTAATTAATCTTTTTCAGGTAAGTCCCAGTAAAGACAGTCTTTCGTGAAGGATAAAGGTATCAAATAATTATTTAGTTAAAGGAACTTTAAATAATATTACTCGCCTCGTTAGTGTAGTGCTCACAAGTACGACTGCTGAGCATGAAAGCCTGGTACGTTTCCCAAGTCAGGAATTTCTCAGCAGCGGCCACGCAGTGTGGTTTTTGTCATGGAAATGGCTCGCTTACGTAAGTCTTAATTATTAATTTCTTGGTTCACCACGAGAGCAGCGGTGGCCCAATGGTGGTGGCCCCCATTTACGAACAGTAAGTCGTGGGTTCGAAACCAGGCAGGCGCATTACTTTGTGTAATTTATTTCATCACCGCTGCTCTCAAAACGGTGAAGGAAAACATCGTGAGGAAACCGGCATGTCCTAGAACCAAAAAATTCGAACACATGTGACATCCGCACTGGGCCCGCGTGGTAGATTATAGCACATTCCCTCTCATAGAGAGGAGGCCTGTGTCCCAGCAGTGGGCACATTACTAGGCTGATGATGGTGATGGTGGTTCACCAACAATTGTTTATACAGGTTGTATGCTAAAAGTAACATGCAAAAATGTAAATACAACAGTGCAACAATCACTTACAGGTAAACTCAACATAACTTGCGAATTTTTGGTGTGCTATCAGGTACACTTCAGCCTAACCCATCGTAGATCACAGGCGTGATGTTACGTAATGTTTACACCAGTCATCCAAAAACCCACCCACAAAAAAAATCATCCACCGTTTACCATGTGATCGAAGCTTGAGAGCTCAAAAGCAATTTATTCTTGTCACTCGATCACCCGTCCAACTCGTCCGATATGTTGGATATGTCGGACGTTGCATCCGATGACGTTCCATTCTAGCTGACATTTGATGAAGAGTGCAGCGATGGATATGCCAGTGAAAAAGGACTTGAAAAACGGACGGGTTTACCGTAGGACCATAGACAATAGTCTGTAGCGTTGACAAGCGAAGTCGGAACGTTCGGTGTGGCCGAGCCGATTATTATTAAT
The DNA here is from genome assembly GCA_905147715.2 of Xestia xanthographa. Classification (NCBI taxonomy): domain Eukaryota; kingdom Metazoa; phylum Arthropoda; class Insecta; order Lepidoptera; family Noctuidae; genus Xestia; species Xestia xanthographa. The sequence goes on along the minus strand of LR990667.1, from coordinate 12,535,520 downwards.
ATTTCATTTAATCTTATGGTTTTGTTTGTATAGTGTTTATTTTATTTAAGTGAGTAGGTATTATGTTTTATTTATTGTGTGAATGATTTTGTGTCCGTAGTTGTGACCGTGACATCACAGTGGGCCCTATCAGAATACCAGGGGCCCAATTCTGTAAAATTACCAACTTGTCAATAGTGTGTCGGTAGTGTGTAAGTAGTGTCTCAGTAGGCTAATCATTGACATTTGGTATTCTACAAATCATCTATGGTCATTGACTTACCACTGTAGTGCCATTGAAACGCCATAGAAGACTATTGTAATAATTGGTATTCTGCTTCACTATAATGTGCCAATGCCATCATGATGGCCAAAGTTACGGTAGTCTGTAAATAGTGTATTTGAAAGTTGTGTCTATCGTGTTTGAAAAGTGTTTTGGCCTTTGAACCGCCATTGTGAAGCCATCGAACAACGAAAACACTAAAAAATATTGTACCGCCACACTATCGACACACTACTGAGACACCACTGAAACGCCATTGAAGTTTTTGCAGAATACTAAATTTGCAACAGTGTCAACATAATGTCTGTAGTGTGTCAATGGCGTGTTGCTTACAGAATTGGGCCCCAGCGCTGCGGTATTTGTTTTTCATTTATCGCAGCTTCATGCTGAGATAGGAGCCTTTTTGGCCTCGCACAGGTCTTTTTTTAATTAATTAGTTTTAGATTCGTTTTTTTATATTTTTTTTTGTAGTTCCTGTGCTTGTCCCAAATATTTTTTTTTTCTTTCTTCTTTCTTTCTAGTTGTTGGTTTAGTTCTATATTCGCTTATTTTTATGGTCGTTTTGGAAACGAAAGCCTTAAACTCGATCATCGAACTTGGAACGATTGGGACTGTTTTTTTAATTAAAATTACTAAAAAAAAAATAAGGAGCTCGTGGCTAAATAATAACAGCCGCTCGGGTCGATCGTTAGGTTAAGCCGTGCTTGCCTAGGTTAGTCTGTGGATGGGTGACCACCCATTAAATACCCAGTTTCCTCCGTGCCTCGGAAAGCACGTTAAGCTGTTGGTCCCGGCTGTCATTTGTAGATCTTTGACAGTCGTTAGGTAGTCAGAAGTCCAAAAAGTCTGACAACCAGTCTTACCAAGGAGTATCGTATTACCCGGGTTGTGGAGGTCAGATAGGCAGTCGCTCCATGTAAAATACTGGTATTCAGCTGCATCCGGTAAATCTGGAAGCCGACCCCAACATAGTTGGAAAAGGCTAGGCAGTAGATGACATTTAAAAAAAATGTAAATTTAATTTTTCGTGACGTTTTTAATTGTTAATTTTTGAAAAAAAAACAAAAAAAATGATTTAATTATTTTTATTTAAAAAATAAACAGCCCCAGTCGTTCGATGTTCGTGTTTATTATGGCTTAGGGTTCCAGAACGACCCAAAATTAACGGTGTATATCGTTTTGAGAACAGTAACAGGAATGAATTACTCGAAGTAAACTGCCGAATACAATAAACATAAAAGTGTTCTCAAATTCTATCCACCCCTTAAAGTATAATAGCCGTGAAGTCTTCCGCGAAAACTGTGCATTACCATTCATATAACTGGACGTATCGTCCATCCTTTTGTCACAAAAGTATATATGGTAAGCAGTCGTCTTTGACATTACATATACATAGTGCTCTATTTTACATACCTTTGAAGATCGTCTCTTATACGAATAACACAGAATCGGTATCAGTTGCTTTATAGTACATGAATAGCTGTGAATAGATCGCACAGCCGTTTGGTATTATTAGCCGTGTGGTATCCGGCAGAGTAGAATAGAACCAACCCATTACACTGACGGGTGTCGTATAAGGCGACTAATGTCTGAGGCAGAACACCTTGCGCCACCGTAGACCAGAGAATGGGCAGCAGCGTTTTCTGTTAAGTCTTTCATCACTGCGATCTCCAATCCGCTCGCCAAGCGTGGAGATTACGGCAAATCCTCCCATCATGGGAGAGGCTTATGTCCAGCAGTGGACGTTATAGGCTGTAGTAGTGTAGTAGATCGCACAGTGAAGAATAAGATCTAGTCAGACACGGTAAGCTGAGCTAGATTATTCCTTTACCTCACCGGCGACTGTGCTCACTGTATAGAATGGGTGCTGTTAAATGTTCTATCTAATAAATAAATAAATAATATGTTACGGCTAATAGCTACTCAACTAGTTGTAGCCGGCCACATGCGGTTAAACTTAGATGTATCCTCTTATCTTCGGTTAGAACTAGGTTTAGCCTTCATTATAGCGGCTGTTAGTGCCAAGATCAGAATAGCGGTCATTGACCCTCCTACATTCATTAAACTTCTTAACTTTGAAAACCAAAAATAAGCCTGTTCAAATCTTGAATCGTCATCTATCGTAATCTTCAACATTTTTTGTAATGAAAAACGATACATGGGTAGGAAAAACGATACATGCGAAGAGATATTAGTGAAAGGGCAATGACCGCTATTCTCATCTTAACTGGCACCAACTGTAGGTGCAGCCGCACACCGGTGGTTAAACTTAGGTGTATCCTATTTATCATCAGCTAGAACTAGGATTTTAGTTCAGTTAAGCATTTTGGTTTTGTTTTGAGATTCTTATCTTGCGTACTGACTGGGTTGTGGAGTTGTCTTTTTTAAACTTTCGCGATCAGAACACATTGTAGCACACATGTAAACGTGTATTTGTCGCGAATTTTGCGGCTGGTGCAATCCGGTCGAAACCGCGGGCTTACAGTAAAGGTAAAATCGGCGATAAATACCCGATTACATGTGTTCCAAAATGGGTTGTGGAGGTCAAATAGGCAGCCGCTTCATGTAAAATACATATATTCAGCTGCATCCGGTTAGACTGGAAGCCGACCACAACATAGTTGGGAAAAGGCTAGGCAGATGATGAGATACAGTCGTCGGCTAGGCAGATGATGAGATACAGTGTGTCAGCGGACTGTATCTCGGACAGCCGAGGCATAGTAATAGGGTCCCGTTGATTATTTTTTTTTTATTCGGATGGCAAAATCTACAACAGATAAGTGTGATTTTTGTAGTAAGTCCGTTGATGATGTATATGACATATTGACAGAGTGTGTCCGCAACGAAGAATTTAGATACAGATTAGATTGTAGGCTTAGAGAAATAGGTTACTGCAACAGTGTTCTGGCTGCGCCACTTTCTGACGCAGCTAGGGCACTCTACAGACTAGCTATGTTAAGATTTAGATATTTGTTAAAAATTGAAAAAATAACCAGGGCGGCATAATCGCATGCGCGACAAAGCTCTTTTTCTAGAATAAATAAAATAAATAAAAAAATACCCTCCCGCTCTGGGCGGAGTGGAAGGAAGTGTCAGACTTATACTGACTAAAACCCATCCATGTTCCTTCTGAGCTTTTTCTGTTCCAGGGCCGCGGTATCTCTTTCGAACAGTCCCGCAGCCCGGGTATAGCACCCTAAAAAGTACACGTTGATTTGAAAACATGTCCTTCTCCGTCGGTTAAAGAACCTGCGGCCACTTAAACATTGTCCCAATTAGCCCCCCTTCCTAATTCTACAGCACATCTCCACCTAATTGTCAACTGTTTATAACGGCCATCAAATTATTTTATCGACAAAATGTCGCCCAAATACAAAGACGGGCCCTTTGGCCCATTAGTCTAAGGGGCGCCGCACACTGGGTAGGCAAAGAATCCTTGAAAATATCACGCAAGACTTTTGAAGATTGACACAGATTGAACTGGAATGGCCCAGTGGTGGAAGGGAGAGCAGCGGTGGCCCAGTAGTGGCGGCCCTGACTTACGAACAGTAAGTCGTGGGTTCGAACCCAGACAGGCGCATTACTTTGTGTAATTTATTTCATCACCACTGCTCTCAAAACGGTGAAGGAAAACATCGTGAGGAAACCGGCATGTCCTAGATAGAACCAAAAAATCGAAGACATGTGACATCTAGCAATGCGCACTGGGCTCGTGTGGTGGATTACCATAGCTCAATTCCTCTCATTGAGAGGAGGCCGTGTCCCAGCAGCGGGAAAATTATGGCTGATGATGATGATGAACTGGAATGTGGAGGTCAGATACTTAGCCGCATAACATAACATCACGGCTGCAATCCCCGAAGGGGTTAGGCAGAGGAATAAACCAATGATATTACAACCACATTTCACCAGTTCTGTTTAAGTTCCATGTAATATGGGGCAAGCCTATTGCCATCAACCGAGCACAAATCCAAACTCCGTGGCTGCTACTGAGAAAATTCCTGATGGAAAACCCAATAATAACACTTTGCTCGACATGGGAATCGAACCCAGGTCCTCATGCACAGCAGTCGCTTCTTTTGACGCGCTCTAGTGACATCTTAAGATTTAAGGCGGTTCCCCGAGCAAAATTAGCCACTCTATTTGTGGTGGTTCAAACTTCGTTTGAAATACTGTTAGAATAAAGTTGCAATCGCCTTGCACTACGAAGTGGTTGTTACGTCAGTCACTGCAGGCCGAGTTGTGCGAAATGAGCGGTTTTTATTCTTTATAAAATCAAATATACGTCTTTTGGAAAAAATAAAACGACAATTATGTTCTGTTGTTTATTAAATTGCCTATCCATAAGTATACGTAGAAAATCAAAATAATAGTGACTTTACGAGGAGTAGCGTTTTATAAATCATTATTTCTCATTTTTGTGGTTTCGTAGTGAGGGGATTTATTAAACATTAAGCAACTTAAAGAAATATATGAAACGACAATTTTCAAAGATGAGTCAAAAATATGTAGTAATTTAATGTATTTTTTAATAGTTGGTATTTCTTTTGGATAAAGAGGAGTAGGCTCCAAAAAACTGCTCGCTCAAGGTCATTTGCTCGGGGAGCCGCCTTAATACGTTTTTTGACAAGCAAATCTGTCAAAAACCCATCTCACCCGGTATACGTCATACTTTAACTTAAAGTTACAATTGTAAGGGATACCAAGTTTTCAAGTTAAATTAACTTGTTTGTACAATTCCTCGACCATTAGAGTCGCAACAATTGGGCCGTTTTCTAAGAAATACGATATTTATTCAACAAGCCGGGTATTTCATCTAAAAAGGTAGATTGGGTTGCAAGGTGACAAATTCTACTTGACGTTTCGTCCGGCACTTAGGGGTGAAAGTGTTGCCCTATTTTAGGTTAGTTTTTTTTAAACTCTTTCTTGTTCTTTTCAGTGGGGTTAAGTGTTTTTTTTGCTCTGTCAGATGCATTACGTTTTTTTTTTTATTTAATCGATAAAAATAAAAAAAAACAATCGTTGCAGTCTTTGGGGACTGCCGATAGAAGTGAAAACAAAAAGTACACCCCTCCCCAGTCGTAGCACTGGTTATGTCCCGCGCATGCCTATGTGGTGCTACGCCGTAGCGGATCGCCTACGAGTGCTACGAAGCGTGACCGCACGTTACGTCAAGTGACGACGAGTTCTATGTTTTTCCTTCACCCAAAAAGTGCTCAACGCGTCTAAAGAAGTTTTCACTTCAAAAAACAAATATCGATGGACGTTATGGAGTATGTTAGGATCGTAACACGTGACATTTCCGCGTATCCTTACTTAAGTAAGGGAGGCCTGCGTTTTTTAGGAGAGCATAAACAACTCTTTCAGTGCCTAATAGGCTAGTTTCCACCATCAATGAATTGCAAATCTATTTAGTCCGTCAGAATCAATGAATATTGACAAAGATAAAACGCATCAAAACTCGAGAGTGGGGGCTCGTGACGTCACAACGAACTAAAAATTATACCACGGCGTGACGTATTGAGAATTTTAAAAGCGTCGTATCTTCGTCAATTTAGGTTTACGTAACAAAAGAAAAAATACGTGTCAAATATTTTTTGATATAATCTAACTGACGGACTAATTTTTTTTTTTCAGGACACAAGCCTATTATTGGCACAATGACTTTGGTTATGCATTATATGGCGCTCTTTTGAATGGGAAAAAGGCTGATAATCAGCACTTTTTGAACGTCACAGTTAACAAGAGACAGTCTACCAAAATGCCCACCCTCGCCACTTCCTAGTGTTCTAGCTGGGTTGAAGAAGTGGCTGAACAAATCCTACCTATACTAAAATGGGAACGAGATAGACAACAAAAACATTTATACTATCTTCTCTGAAAAACATGTACTTGACATTTAATTTAAAAAAATCAAAACACGTGACTTCAAATTGTATCGATAGGTTTGGTTGAAAAAAAAAAATGTTTTTTTCTTAGACACCTATCTAATAAGGTCGGTTGGGTTTTTGAGACAAAACTAATGATACCTTTATCGTCGAAATCCATCTAGCCATTTGGAACATACGAGGTTATAAAGAAATTTAAAAACACAAGACACACGTGAAAAACATATCCCTCCCTTGGCAGTCGGATAAAGAAAGAAAGAAAAAATATTTATTCGTCGCAAGTAGGGTTACCAGGGCCTAAAACCGGAAATCCGGTCTTGGAGGAAAAATCCTGGTTTTCGACAAAAAAGTCCGGTCTAGCCTAAAGTTTACCTACGATCAAACAAAAAACTAAATTTTTTATTCAAAAAGCAATAAATCATGTTCAATAATAAAGAATTAAACGTAAAAGTGTTAATTATATAATTTTTTAAATTTATTTTGACCGCAAAAATTAGATTGAAGAATTGCTCACAACTATAATCTTTCCAGCTAGAATTCGTAAGTAGGTACGATGGCTCTAACGGACTCTACTGATACCTAGTCTGTTTCTTTCTTTCGTCCGGCATAAGTCGAAAAATCCGGTCTGGCACAAAATCCGGGCCAAGTCCGGTATTGACATTAAAAATCCGGTCAAGACCGGATTTATCCGGTCAGATAGTAACCCTAGTCGCAAGGACATGACGTGCATACAATAAAAAACAAAAACAATAAAAAAACAGTTTAACAAGTTGCCTAAGCAGAAACACTTTAAATTAAACTTACCTCCGTCTCATATTATTATCCTCCTTGCAAACCGTATCCACGTTCTTGAAAAGAAAATGCCTCAGATCTCAATAAGAAGCATGTAAGTAATGCGAGCTATTTTCCCGGGCTATGTTTAAAATCTGAGCAGCCGGGATGCAGGATCGTCCCGTCTATCCCGTTGTGTAGTAAAAACAATATTTGTCATACTTTGACTGATATTTTATGGTTAGGGATGGGGTAGGTTTTATCGATAAGTAGGATTTTTTTCTTTAGTTTATGAGAAGGAACGAATCGCCTGTGACTAAAAGAGTGATGAATATATAGGCTTGTGTACTGAAAAAAAACCGGCCAAGTGCGAGTCGGACTCTCACACGAAGGGTTCCGTACCATTGACTATATTTAGTATTTGTTGTTATAGCGGCAACAGAAATACATCATCTGTGAAAATTTCAACTGTCTAGCTGTCACGTTTCATGAGATACAGCCTGGTGACAGACAGACGGACAGACGGACGGACAGACAGCGAAGTCTTAGTAATAGGGTTCCGTTTTTACCCTTTTGGGTACGGAACCCTAAAAATTAATTAGGCCGTCAGTTAGATCATCAAAAAATATTTGACCCGTATTTTTTCTTTAGTTACGTAAACTAAAATTTACGAAGATAAGACTCTTTTTTAAAATTCTCAATACGTCACGCCGTGGTATAACTTTTAGTGCGTCCTGACGTCTAGCACGAGCCCCCATTCCCAAGTTTTGATGCGTTTTATCTTTATCAATATTCATTATGATGATTTTTACAAAAACAAAAAATACGTGTCCATTATTTTCCAATGCTCTAACTGACGGACTATGGTGGAAACTAGCCTATTGTTTGTTGATGGATGGAGAGGGAGACACACAGTCACAGTTGTGTGAGGAATGATATGAAAGAAAAACGAGTAAATGATGCGTGACTTGACAGAGGAGAATGGAAGAAAAAAACGTGTTGCGCCGACTCTAAGTAACATAGGACAAGAGCAAGATTATGATGATGATGGTGATATTAGCAGCGATAATTATGAGATAGCCATAGATATGACACTAGCGGACGTCACGCGGTTTTACCCGCGTAGTTCCCATTCCCGTAGGAGTATGGGGATAAAATATAGCCTATGTTACTCAGGGTGAATGTAGCTTAGAGAATTTTTGAAATCGGCGGAGTAGTTTTTGAGTTTATTCATTACAAACACACACACACACACACACACACAAATACAAATCTTTCCTCTTAATAATATTAGTGTAGATTTAATGACACAAGAAGCACGTTAAGCGATTGGTCCTGGTTGTAGTTTGTAGATCTTTGCCAGTCGTAGTCAGAAACCCAAAAGTGTGACAACAAGTCTTTTCAAAGGATATCGTGTTACTGCGTTGTGGAGGTCAGATAGGCAGTCGCTCTATGTAAAATACTGGTATTCCGCTGAATCCGGGTAGACAGATGATGGTGAAGTACATAATTTCACGTTTCTGCTAAACTTACGTCAGTTTTGTTTTAAATGTATGATTAAATAAGCAAACAAAATAAAATTGCAATCGCTCCACAAATACCACCTATATTGCTAGTTGGTACTGAAATAACAATTGAAACGGGAAGTAGGCAGTAATACTAGTAATCTGGGTTAACTGTTCTCATTATGTATTACATTACCAATGTTGCCAGTAATGACCAATACAGGAGTGTTATTGGAATTATACTGGAGTTGTTGTGGTTATGTTAATCTTATCGTGTTATATTTATGAGTGAGCTGGACTTTAGTTATAAATTTCTTTGTTTTTTGCAAAATCTAACATTACCAGCTGCGCCCCGCGGTTTCACCCGTGTGGTGGGAATAAAAAATACACCTAGGGGTATAAAAAATAGCCACCTATTATATATTATAGTGACCTATTTTCAGACCCATAAAATATACTACTACACTACTACTACAACAGCCCATAACGTGAACTGCTGGACATAAGCCTCTCCCATGATGGGAGGAATTTGCCGTAATCTCCACGTTTGGCAGGCGGATTGGAGATCGCAGTGATGAAAGACTAACAGAAAACGCTGCTGCCTATTCTCTGGTCTACGGAGGCGCAAGGTGTTCTGCCTCAGACATTAGTCGCCTTATACGACACCCGTGAGTGTAATGGGTTGGTTCTATTCTACTCTGCCGGATACCACACGGCCAAACAAAATATACACAAAGAACAAACATAAAAATCGGTCAAGCCGTTTCGGAGGAATTCGATAACAGACACTGTGACACGAGATTTTTATATATTAGAAGATTACGCAATTTTATCAAGAAATATTTTTGATACCGGTAAGATCCATAGAAAGAAAGAAAATCATATTTTTTGTCGAGAGACTTGACATGCATACAAAAACAAAACAAAATAAAAAAGGAAATTAAACGCTAAGTAAAACAAAAACTTAATAAAACAAAAGGAATGGAACAAAATAATCATCAACATCAGACACGTCGTATGGTCGTATCGTATCCATCGTAGATACGGGCGTACGAAATTTAATTGTTTTTATTATTATTTTTATTTCATTACCACCCAAATTGGTTAAATAACAGTCTTTGTGGCCAAGGAGTTACATTTTCGGGAATTTTAGTAGTTACTAAAATTCCCGAAAATGTAAGCTAAAATTAGTGTTTTAAAAAAAAGAACATCGACATATCGATAAACAAAAAGCGACAGTGCCCCATCTCTACTTCGCAATGGCACCGCGGGACCTAAGACAAGAAAAACGTCTTTATAACACACCTGAGCTCGGCGGACACTACGGCGACCAACATTCTTGGTACTTTACGATGTACATCGTAAAAAATTACCATGTCACTTTAGTTCAGGTTATTAAATCTGATACTAAGTAGATTTCTGTTTAAAGTGCATGGTATTGATTTAAAATGTCCTGTTGTGCGGTTTGTGGGGAAAATTATGGCATTATTAAGGAATTACTTTGGTAGGTTTGGTCAGGGAGGGAAGTCTTCGCCGAGCAGTAGGGTGGAGATTAATTGTCGTGGGTATGTAGGCACCTATCATCATTATTTCATATACGTTAATTTACGTGTCTTACAGTATAAAACATGTAACAACATTTCAATAAAGACAGTATTTACTCATCATTCCTTTGGTATCATTTCGCTCCAATTCCCAACATCATTTAATAATAATAATAAGGGATTATTTTAACAAAAGTATTCTTAATTTAATTTGATAACAATATGGAAATGATTTTGAAGTTCGTAATCTCCTCTCAATAACTAAAACTGAATAAAACTTGGTCAGTCAATGTTGACATCGCCTAAATAATGTACAAAAAAAATCACACATTTCTTTCATAATTCATACCATATTGAGGAACACTGTACTACCTATCTAAAATGAGAAACGTACCTATATTATTGTTATAAATTCTTTCAGAAAGTGTGTTGAAGCGTGCAAAATTGACGGGTCGGGTGAAGTCGGGTCAGAACGGGCTCTTTACCTGATTAACGAACCGTATGGGTCCGTTCTCCTCTCGAGGTTAATTTTACAAATGAAACTAACAGATGAAGAGTTTCTCGATTGGCTGTTATTTATTGTATATTTGGTTTTGAAGGTAAATTATGAGCGTTTGATCTAAATAAATAAGCTGAAATATTTTGATATTTGTTTGAGGTTAGGGTTACCATCTGGCCGGATAAATCCGGTCTTGACCGGATTTTAATGCCAATACCGGACTTCGCCCCGATTTTGGGCCAGTCCAGATTTTACGACTCATGCCGGACGAAAGAAAGAAACAGACTATAAGGAGTCCATTAGAGCCATCGTACTTACGAAGTATAACTGGAAAGACAGTTGTTAGCAATTCTTCAATCAAAGTAATAAAAAATATAATTTACACTTTTACGTTTAACTTTTGATTACTGAACATGATTTGTTTTTCTAATTTTGAACAAAAAATGTAGTAAAAAAAAGTTTTTTTTGATCGTAGGTAAACTTTAGGCTAGACCGGACATTTTTGTCGAAAATCAGGATTTTTCATTCTCCAAGACCGGATTTCCGATTTTAGGCCCTGGTAACTCTAATTGAGGTGGACTGATCTGGAAAATAAAAGAGCTTGTGATAGTTTGTTGACCATTGTGCTCGTTCATGTTGTGAAGGTTCCCGTTTCTGAAAGTGAAAGTGAAAGCTTGTAGGTACTACTTATTTATTCTGTGGTGACAGGAATAATGCTTAGCCAAAGTACGAGCTATAGTGCCAGTTAAGATGAGAATAGCGGTCATTGCCCTTTCCCTAATATCCTTTCATACGAGCCAAAACAAATAAACCATGTGTCGTTTTTCATTACAATAAATGTTGAAGATCACGATAGTTGACAATTGCACATGTTTATTTTTGGTTTTCGAAGTAAGGAAGTTTAATAAATGTAGAGTATGTGGTCAATGACCGCTATTCTCATCTTAACTGGCACCAACTATACGCGATTAATGTGCAGCAAAGCGTCGTCATCTTTCTGCCTGTAGGCCACATACTTTTAATGTCTTGTACCCTTTTCGATGTCTCTAAACACACCCCGAGTCCAAAGAATCTGCAGCTTTGATAACTCAAAGCTTTTCTAATAAGTCATACTTGAGGACAGCGATACCCGTTTTTTTCTTTCATTCTTTCTATTTATTTATGTACACACAAAATACTTAACAGGACATTGAATTAAGATAGAAGAGCACAAAGGTATATAAGTACTCTTGCTATCCAATTTCTTGCATTTAATTCCTCACATAATCCAATCTTTCTTACTTGTAATAACATTAAATTAAATAAAAACCGGTCCCAGACGCAAGTATCAAGATTGTTTAGTCCGGCTCCGCGCCAGGTGCGGCCTCAGATACAATTACGTACATTATAATTTTTTACAGAGGGATTTGTTTTATTTCGCAAGGAACCCTGAATAGGGCGTTTCTAAAAAATGTACTATAGTCTATTGATTTTATGTCGGTTTTGAGATACTTGTTTGATTGAGCGTGAGTGTAGTGTGGTTTGAACAAAGAATCAAGTTCGTTGGTTACCTTTTTACGCCTAAGTGTACGAACACAGTGGCCGCTCGAATCGAGCGTGCGGCGGGGCGGCGCGTGCAGCGTTCATGTCAAACAATGCATTTATACGTGAGTGGCCTCAGTAGACGCCCGCCGCGTTGGTCGGCAGCTCGACGCCCCGCAGAACGCGCCGCCCGACGTTATTGCACTCAGGCCTTAGTGTACGAACACAGTGGCCGCTCGAATCGAGCGTGCGGCGGGGCGGCGCGTGCAGCGTTCATGTCAAACAATGCATTTATACGTGAGTGGCCACAGTAGACGCCCGCCGCGTTGGTCGGCAGCTCGACGCCCCGCAGAACGCGCCGCCCGACGCTATTGCACTCAGGTCTTAGTGTACGAACACAGTGGCCGCTCGAATCGAGCGTGCGGCGGGGTGGCGCGTGCAGCGTTCATGTCAAACACATGCATTTATACGTGAGTGGCCACAGTAGACGCCCGCCGCGTTGGTCGGCAGCTCGACGCCCCGCAGAACGCGCCGCCCGACGCTATTGCACTCAGGTCTTAGTGTACGAACACAGTGGCCGCTCGAATCGAGCGTGCGGCGGGGCGGCGCGTGCAGCGTTCATGTCAAACACATGCATTTATACGTGAGTGGCCTGAGTAGACGCCCGCCGCGTTGGTCGGCAACTCGACGCCCCGCAGAACGCGCCGCCCGACGCTATTGCACTGTGTACGAACACTTACACTTAACCATTGAACCGATCATCCTGAAATTTTGCATATACGGTCTACAGAAACGGACGTAGGGTACGTTTCATTCCGAAAAAAGTACTACTAGGAAAACATCAATAACATTCGTATGATAATAGATGGTGCCATGTGTCTTCCGAATCATGATTGAATTATAGTATGGGTCCGTGGCTTAGGCCCCCAGTGGTCGAGGCACCTGTGGCCGACGCCCCCGATTCGATCATCGTCATCATAATCTGCTTAGCCTTTTCCCAACTATGTTGGGGTCGACTGCCAGTCTGACCGGATGCAGCTGAATACCAGTATTTTACATGGAGCGACTGCTTATCTGACCTCCACAACCCAGTTAGTACTGGGTAATACGATACCCCTTTGTAAGACTGGTTGTCAGACTTTTTGGGCCACTGACTACCTGTAACGACTGTCAAAGTTATACAAATTACAGCCGGGACCAACAGCTTAACGTGCTTTCCGAGGCACGGAGGAAACTCGGTATGTTCAATGTTGGGGTCTCACCCATCCACAGACCAACCAAGGAAAGCACGGCTTAACCTCTAAAGATCGACCCGAGCGGCTTTTATTATTTAACCACGAGCTCCTCTGCCCCCGATTCGATCATAAGCAGAAAACAACCGAATTGATTGTCAAATTCTAAGTCGAAGTCGCGGCCACAAGCTAGTACATTATCAGCGTCAGCCATTTTCCCAACTACCTATGTTGCGGTTAATCTCCAGTCTAACCAGCCCGCGTAGCATGTCCACCGTAGAAACGAAAGAGAATCGACAAATCTTTTGTTCATCTGTCATTGAATCGACAAAATGACAGATAAACAAAGGATTTGTCGATTCTCTTTCGTCTCTACGGTGGTCATGCTACGCGGGCTGATGAAGCGACGTTGTCTTCGAAAGGGCACGTTTAGTCGTTGGTCCCGGCTGTCATTTGTAGATCTTTGACAGTCGTTACAGGTAGTCAGTGGCCCGAAAGTCTGACAGACTCTAACTAAATGGAATTACCCAGTAAATGGGTTGTGGTCAGGGTTACCATTTAGGAATTTAAAAAGTCCTGACAAAAAGCCGGACATTTCGATTAAAGTCCGGACTTTTAGGTCACAAAATGGAAACATTGCCCACTTAAGTTATAGTGGTATGGTAGGCATGGTAGCAGACACTCGCATTCATTCAAATGTTTAGGAAACAATTAATAACGTCAGTATGTGACAAACGAAATAAATAAAAAAGTAGGGTTGTTCAGAAGGTATACAGACAATCACCACACACACACACACACACCGTTATAACATACTCACACACTCACTTTAACTCCTCAGGCACACACACTCACACGCTGTATTCTTAGCTATGTATAGATGTTAAATTGTAAATCCTTAAATGGTTGTAGGATTTGTTAAAATAGTTTAGGTTAAGATTGTAAAGAGCTGTGGATTTTGTGATAAATAAATAAATTCCGAGGGGGGTAGGATGCGAGGTTGTAAGTAGGTATTTATTTTTGTTTTGATTGAAGAACATATTTTATTTATCTTTGAACTAGTTGATTGTTTGCAAATTTTGCAGTAGAAGATTTATTAAAGACTGATTTGATATTAACTTATTATTAAGTAGTTTTATTAATCATATTCCATATAATTTTAAAAAATCCGGACAAATTAAAGGGCCGGACAAAGTCCGGACAAGAGTCTAAAAGTCCGGACGGATGGATGATAACTCTAGTTGTGGAGGTCGGATAGGCAGTCGCTCCATGTAAAATACTGGTATTCAGCTGCATTCGGTTACTCTCCGATCCCAACATGGGGCAAAGGCTAGGCAGATAAACTACCGAAACACAACCTTATCATTTTGAGAATAAGGTTGCCTTTGTGATGCTGCTGTTAGAACGCAAAACAAAACTAAAAAGCCTGTCAAATAAAACCTTGATACACGAACAAAACTCTCGGAAAAGCTAATGTCACACGAATAGAGAACCTAAATTAGTTGTAAAGTTTGCTTGGACTAAACAAACACGTTTAATGGCCGATTAGCCGCTGATAGCCGTCTGGCCATAGACTACATAAATTGGCTATTGGGTGTGTCTTTCAGTGGAAATTGACCTTGCTTTTGATGTACGGCCTTTTAGTTTAAGGGTGATAACGATTTTGGTTAAATGTGAAAATTATGTGTGACGGGATATCGAAATCGATTCTTCACTTAATTAAAGGGCTGGTCTTTTTTTTTTGGCCAAAGAATCAGCATTCCCATCCAACGCGGCAATGCCAGCCTTCTGGGCACTTATGCTGTAAAATGGAGCGAGCCTATTGCCATCAACCGGACACAAATCCAATCTGGGTCAGAGCCCATTCGTCCCCTAAGATTCGCACCCTATGCCCACTCGTCCCCTGGAACTTTTGAGGGGCCCATTCGTCCCCTGAAGAATATTTATTTTTATTCATTCTTCTAATATAAGTACATGTAATGTGTATACTGCAGCTTGGTAGTCCTGGTACAGTCGCGCAGAAAAGGGTAAAATAAAAAATATAGTAATTCGGTAGATATCATGTTTATTTCAAATAAGATTAAGTTTAATAAAATGCCTCTAGGCTCTAGGCATTAAGTCAGTCTTCAAAATAATTAATCAACTTTTGGTTTCTTGTACATTTGTAAATATTTAGCAAAATATATGATAACTATAATATCTTTATGCAGTAAAATAAAACTGTGTAACTATTTAAATAAAATCCCAGTAATAACTGAATTTTAGATTAATTTACATCCAGTGTACAAACAAATAACCAAATATCAATACCAAAATAACAAAAATAACAATTAATTGTTAGTACTTTGTACACTCAAAGAGATCTACAAAATAATGCAATATCACAATAACTTTGTATAAAAGTAATATAAAAAGTAAAATCAGTCTTTATCAACTATGTAAAACCAACATTTTTACTAACTACAAATACACATGCAAAATCACAATGTCCTAGAAACTAACAAAATACAACTCTTTTACAAAAATCAGCCTTGATTGACCATCATATAAATCAACATTAAATATAAAATATGCAAAAAAATAGTCACAACACATTATATAGTCAGTCAGAACACATCATTATCATTCTCTTGCCCTTATCCCAATTCATTTAGGATCGGCGTAGCATATCTTCTTCTTCCATACTTCTCTATTTTTCGTAATCTCATCAGACACCTCTTTTCTTGCCATATCATTCTTTACACAGTCCATCCATCGTTTCTTTGGTCTTCCTCTACTCATATACCCATCCACATTCATACTCAAAACTTTCCTCACGAGAGTCAGAACACATATCAACAGTAAATAATCACTTCTTATTTTCTTGTATATTTACCAACTACCTACATGCAAAATCATAATAACTTAAATCTAAAAAATTATAACAGTACAAAAAAAAAGACTAAAATCACAGTAATTATTGAGGACTAGATAAATCAACATATTTTTTTTTGTATATTAACTTACATGTAATAAATTATAACTAGAAGTACCTACAAAAAAATTGGCTATAATCACCGTATTTTTTGTACATTTACCAACTACATGCAAAATCATAATAACTTAAATCTAACAAACTATAACTACAATAACAAAAAATGACTAAAATTACAAAAATTATTGGAGATTAAACAAATCAACATTATTTTAGTATGAAACTAATCTTATATTTGTTTTTCCATTTTATATTAAAAAAAATCTATAGTAAATAGTGAAGTATAAATTCTATAATTCTGTGAAAAACCATCAATAATAATACTAATCATATTCCAGGATTCAAATGAGATAATTCGATTCAATTATGTTAAAAATAATATTATTATAATATTAACAGTATTGTTTATTTCGTTAGGCGAACTTCATTTAATAAATAAAAGACCAAAGACACATTGAACAGTCTCGTATTCGCAGTCACTTTCAAGAACCAATATGTCACCGAGGCTGCCATAACATACAAACAAAACACCTTATCCATTTTGTAACCCGTTTTTAGGGTTCCGTACCCAAAGGGTAAAAACGGAACCCTATTACTAAGACTTCGCTGTCTGTCCGTCTGTCGGATGATGTATTTCTGTTGCCGCTATAACAACAAATACTAAAAACAGAATAAAATTAATATTTAAGGGGGTCTGTGGGTTGCGGGACAGTTCGAAAGAGATACCGCGGCCCCGGAACACAAAGGGCGATGAAGGAACATGGATGGGTTTTAGTTAGTAAAAGTCTGCCACTCCCTCCTGCTCCGCCCAGAGCGGGAGGAGTTATTTGATGATTTCCCATCCGAAAAAAAAAAAAAAAAAAGAGGGGGCCTCCCATACAACAAACGTGATTTTTTTGCCCTTTTTTTGATAATAATGGTACGGAACCCTTCGTGCGCGAGTCAGACTCGCACTTGGCCGGTTTTTTTTTTAAAAAGCCATTCGTGAGACGAGAGACAATATTACATCGTAAGCCTATCGTCAGGTTATATTATTATCATGACGGATTATCATTGATCATAGCCATCGATCTATTAGTGATCGATGATCATAGCTCTTTTTTCAATGATCTGTTATGATTTATTAAATTAATTCCGTTAATAAACTGTTCACAAGTGTACTATGTTAACCGTTTCTTATGTAAAATATAGCTAATTTTATCTCAGGGGACCAATAGGCACCTGAACAGGTGCCGAATCTTTAACTTATATTGTATATATATTAGAGGGGACGAATGGGTACCTTAAAAATAATATTTTTTGTTAAAATATTAATTGGTCCCCTACCAGGAGACCAATGGGCACCTATATAGGGGCCGAATCCACAACTTTTATGCTGGGGTACGAATTTTAGGGGACGAATGGGCTCTGACCCTCCAATCTTCGTGGATTTGCCCGACCTGGGAATCGAACCAGGACCTGATGCTCAGCAGCCGCTCTTGCAACACTAGACCAACGAGGCAGTATTCTGCTTTAATTACGATAAAATGTAACGAGCCTTGGTACAGTCACAAGCACCAATATGTGAACATTGAACAACTTTTAAAAGCTTTTTTCCTACTGTTCTGATTAAAATTTAATGTTGAAAAAAATGAGTTCCTATGCTCGTTAGAGCATAGGAACTCATATTTTTTATGAAAAGGATCCTATCTCCAAGTTACAATGGTTATTTCTCGCGAAAATAGCATTTACATTTAGAAAAGTGAATAATGTGTTACGGTAAATGTGATTAATTGAAAAATTATTAATAATTACCGGTCATTATTAATAATTACCTCATGATTTGGTAAATGTGAATACCTATATACAGGATGTAAAAGACCTCATCACGAAGCGGTCAACCAAGCATTCTGTAATCAAACTAAGTAACTTTACGCAAAAATTATTGCTGGGAAACGACTTCTTTTTGGGGTGAAATGTCATGTTTTGTGGTAGAACTCAATGTAACGCACTCAAAACATTGTGCTGATGGATGGATTGAATAGTACGGGGGTCGTGGAGGTGTTTAAGTAAAAATCTTACATTAAAAACTTGTACTTATTTAAAAAAGAACTTGTCATAAAGTTGGAACTTTGACCCCCAATATCTCCGTAACTAGAAGGTTCCTAGCCCTCGTAGCATGACCACCGTAGAAACGAAAGAGAATCGGCAAATATTTTGTTCATCTGTCATGTTGTCGATTCAATGACAGATGAACAAAAGATTTGTCGATTCTCTTTCGTGTCTACGGTGGTCATGCTAAGCGGGCAGGTATGGTGTAGAACAAAAAAATGATTGCAATGACGAGGAGAACAAGTGCCTTTTGGTTTCACACCTTTTATGCTACGGTAAATGTGATTAACTGAAAAATTATTAATAATTACCGGTCATGATTTGGAAAATGTGAATATATGAAACATAAATTTTAAATTATTAATCATTTTCTATTAATCACATTTACCGTGACATATATTGGTGCTTGTCGTCACAAGTACCAATATGTAAGAATGTACCGTCGTACAGTCTTAAATTACTTGAACAAACATCAACTAATATTATGAGTACCCCTTTCTCAAGTAAACACTGTTACTACGTATAATCCCGATAATTCGATACAGCTCTCGATATAATCGGTAATCGGTTTAATCTCGAACCATTACTGTAATCGGCACAATTGTAAACACCGAGTGGTTTGTTACATATGTGTATATGTACCTAAATAAGTATGTGATTGACGGGAGAAGTCTCGAGTGGTGTCGCAGAATATGTGCAGATACAGGCTGTTTGAAAATGCGATTGTGCCTTATTTTATGAGCATACAATGGAACAGCTGATTTATTTTTCGCGATTGAGGGTTTGGTCCTATAGTAAAAGTTGGTCATAATGATCAGTACAATGACCTCTTAAGAGATTTCGTGTATGAATAGATAAACCTTATATTTGGGACTAAAATAGTGGATTGTGGCGACGGAGTAAATGGGGCAGGGTAGTGGGGCGAACCAAACGACGGTTTTGATTTTTCCCGTTGCCCCCACCAGTGGGGCCATCGCAGTGGGGCTGACGGGAATACACCAAACAAATTACTCGTCTTTTTTTTCAAATGAAATTCATACTTGCATACTTGAAGGCTATAATATCCCTCAAATCGCTTAGCATGATCCTTCGTTACGCCTAAAATACTGCAGCATTAATTTTGAAATAAATAAATGGTAAAGTTGAGGATTAATGCTAAGTACTATGTTTGACGAAGACACGATTCCTTACTTTTCTCGATAGAAAAAAAAAACAAAGTTACCTCCAAATCGAACAATAAACCGCTGGTATTCAAAAAGTACTTCAAATTAGATCATGAAACTTTGCATACTAACTGAACTAACTGTAAAGCAGTTCTTATGTTATTTTTATTTTTTCCAAAAGACGCTAAGTTTTTGTGTGCAATAAAGTATAAGAATGAATGAATTAATGAAAGACGAAAATTTGATTTTATAAAGAATAAAAACCACTCATTTCGCACTATTCGGCTCGCAGTGACTGACGTAACAACCAGTTTGTAGTGCAAGCTGATTAGAACTTTATTCTAACAGTATTTTCAAACGAAGTTTGAACCACCAAAAATAAGAGTTGCTAATTTGAGGTAGTATAGGCCCTTAAGTGTATGAATAGATAAAAATTAAATTTGAGACTAAAACAGTGGATTGTGGCCACGGTGTAAATGGGGCAGGGTAGTGGGGCAAACTAAACGATGGTTTTGATTTTTCCTGTTGGCCCCACCCGTGTGGCCATGGCAGTGGGGCCAACGGGAATACACCAAACAAATTACTCGTGTTATTTTCTCAAATTAAATTCATACTTGCATACTTAAGGGCTATAATATCCCTCAAATGGCTTAGCATGATCCTCCGTTACGCCTAAAATACTCCAGTATTAATTGAAATAAAAATATATGGTAAAGTTGAGGATTAATGCTAAGTCCTACGTGTGACAAAAACACGATTCCATAAACTTTTCTCGATAGAAAAAAAATCCAAAGTTACCACCAATCGAACAATAAACCGTTGGTATTCAAAAAGTACTTTAAATTAGATCATGAAACTTTGCATACTAACTGAACTAACTAATGTGTTTTATTTTTTTAGACCAATCAATAGATTTTTTGTAAATCGCAAAAAACACTCATTTCACACTATTCGGCCCGCAGTGACTGACGTAACAACCGCTTTCTAGTGCAAGCTGATTAGAACTTTATTCTAATAGTATTTCAAACGAAGTTTGAACCACCACAAAAAGAGTTGCTAATTTTAGGGTTAGAAGGGCCTTAATATTGTAAACGCAAATTTAAAGTAACACTGTATGTGTGTTATCTTTTCCCGCTTAAACGGCTGTACGGATTTTGATAAAATTCAGCACAAGGGTAGACCCTAACCTAAGTTAGGTCATAGGGTACGCTTTATCCTAGTAATACGTTCCAATTTCAAACCTCAGGACAAACGAAACTGTAGGTAAAAGCTTAAAATCAATAAATGTTAGCTTTTCCCGCTTATGCGACTAAGCGGATTTTGATGAAATTTAGCACACGGGTAGACCATATTCTACGTTAGGACATAAGATACGCTTTATCTTAGTAATACGTTCCATCGGGCTAATTTCCAACCTCAAAACAAACGAAACCGTAGGCAAAAGCAGAAAATCAATAAATTATATTGAAACATCTTGTATCCCCCTAAGAGGGCGCAACGAGTAAGCTCATTGAACAATTGATACTGTCAAATACAATTGTAGGTTATAATGTGACGCTCTCGGGAAATGTCGAGTGCTTTGGGAACGGAATTGACAATGATTAGTTGTGGCTAAATAACAGGCGCACGGGTCGATCCATCAGGTTAAGCTACGCTTGTCGAGGTTGATCCGTGGATGGGTGACCATCTTTACACACCCAGACTCCTGCTCCGGAAAGCCCGTTAAGCTGTTGGTCCCGGCTGTCATTTGTAGATCTTTGACAGTCGTTACAGGTAGTCAGTGGCCCGAAAGTCTGACAACCAGTCTTACCAAGGGCATCGTATTACCCGGTTACTGTGTTGTGGAGGTCGGATAGGCAGTCGCTCCATGTAAAATACTGGGATTCAGCTGCATCTGGTTAGACTGGAAGCCGACCACAACATAGTTGGGAAAAGGCTAGGCAGATGGGAAAAGGCGAGCCGCGTGGTATCCGGCAGAGTAGAATAGTACCAACCCATTACACTCACGGGTGTCGCATAAGGCGACTAATGTCTGAGGCAGAACACCTTGCGCCTCCGTAGACCAGAGAATGGGCAGCAACGTTTTCTGTTAGTCTTTCATCACTGCGATCTCCAATCCGCCTGCCAAGCGTGGAGATTACGGCAAATTCCTCCCATCATGGGAGAGGCTAGTGGACGTTATGGGCTGTAGTGTAGTGTAGTGTAGGCAGATGATGATAGTCGTGTTATTATAATTGAAAACTAAAACAGTGTCTTCTTTATCTTGTGGTTAGTGCCTAACCTGGTGTCGAGAGTTTTTATGCCGCCCATGGGCCTCTGACTTGACTTTACATGCCTATAAAATATTATACTGTACACATCTTTGATCTACGTAACCCTCGGAGCATACGATATCAATTCTGAATGTTATGGGGAAAGTAATGGAGAAAGTAGTACACAACTTTATTTATCCTACCATATCTAAATTAATCCCGCAACAACAACATGGGTTTATTAAGGGACGGTCTACTAATACTAATTTGGCAGTGTTTCTCGAGAGTGTGGTTCGTGATATGGATGGTGGTGGGCAGGTTGACGTGATCTACACGTATTTCGAAAAAGCGTTCGACCGCGTGGATCACGACATCCTTCTGCGTAAGCTGCAAGAGCTTGGAATTCGCGGTAACTTACTCAGATGGTTTGAGTCATACCTTAGGAATCGGTCTCAAATTGTTACATTGGGCGGCGCAAGGTCTGACTGCGTAACCATACCATCTGGTGTCCCACAGGGCTCAATTCTAGCACCTCTCTTATACTCTGCCTATCTCTACGATGTAGGAGCACATGTTCTTAACGCAAGGTTCCTGATGTACGCCGACGACACCAAGATTTTTATGACTTTAAGAAATACGTCTGACTGTGAGAAGCTACAAAACGACTTAAATAGATTATCTAATTACTATATTATCAATAGAATCAATGTGAACGTAAGCAAATGTCAGACTATAACCTTTACTAGGAAGCGAAATTTCATTAACTACAGCTACAATCTTAGTGGTGGCAATGTTGTGCGTTGCAATGTTATTAGGGATCTTGGTGTCGTCCTTGACTCGAAACTTCTGTGTTCAGAGCATGTGTCCTCTATCGTCGGCAAGGCATACAAAATCCTAGGATTTATCATGCGTACATGTAAATTATTTACTGATATAAATTGCATCAAGGTACTTTATTTTGCGTACATACGCAGTATTTTAGAATACTGCAGTAATATCTGGAATCCGCACTACTTGGTTTATATACAGCAGATAGAATCAATACAATCTAAATTTGTTAATACATTAACTATCGCAGTGGTTTCAGATCTGCAGATTATCTGCTATCATGTAAACATCATAATATGCTGCCACTCGAGAACAGGCGTATGATTCTGGACATGCTATTTCTTTATAATATTTGTAGTGGGAATATTGACAGTACTGTTTTAAATAATTTAGTTACAAGATTAAGTGCTCCGTCTCGACGGACTAGGCACACGCAGTTATTCGAAGTACCACACAGTAGTACAAACTACGCTCAAAATTCAGTCATTGGTAGGACGCTAAGTAATTATAATAAAAGATTTTCTCATCTCGATATATTTAATACTAAAAAAGGTATGTTTAGGAAACAATTAATAACGTCAGTATGTGACGAACTGACCAACGCATCCAAACGAAATAAATAAAAAAGTAGGCTTGTTCAGAAGGTATACAGACAATCAACACACACACACACCGTTATAACATACTCACACACCCACTTTAACTCCTCAGGGACACACACTCTCACACGCTGTATTATTTGCTATGTATAGATGTTAAATTGTAAATCCTTAATTGGCTGTAGGATTAGTTAGAATAGTTTAGGTTAAGATTGTAAAGAGCTGTGGATTTTGTGATAAATAAATAAATAAATAAATACAGGCGTGATGTTATGTTATGGTGTAAACAATAAATCATCCAAGCGATTGCAGCAATCACGACTGATTTGCTGTCTATTATTGAAGAGTTCCGTTCTATATCTACGAAGTCCATGATCAGATCATAACAATATTTCTATGGGACCAACTCAAGAGTAGGTACACTATACACAAAAAAAAACAATTTTCATAATCGATCCACAATTTACCGATAAATCGGTGAACATACATACAAAAATACGTACAGCCGAACATAGAACCTCCTCCTTTTTGAAGTCGGTTAAAAAACAATTTTAACTTTCTTGAGCTTAGAAAGTGTCAAGAAGAGATTTATTCAAAAGAGCAACACAATATTAAATAATACATCAAAATAAAAATAAGACCACCAAACAATAAATATTCTTTAACCATAATCCCTTAATATCAATCAAAATGTAATATCAATTAAACCTTAATTGCATAATTAAAAAAACAGGTGAAAAAATACTCAATTAATTAATTAATTAGCCAAACACAAAACACTGCGATAATTTTTGCCGCGCTTTTCATCAACCACCATTTTCCAATATGGCGGCTTTGTTTACGTCACCCGCGGAAAATGGCCGACTATTTTTGCGCGCGAAAATAGCTTGTTTACTTAGCGTTTTTGTTTTCTAGTCATTTAACTAATTGAGCTGGTTTAAAATTAATTGAATTTTGTTTGTGAACTTTATTTTCGTATTATGCTATTGTGAATTCACTGTTGTGAGTTTGTCATCAACATGTCAAAAATGCATTGGAGTCATCATCTGCCTAGCCTTTTCCCAACTATGTTGGGGTTGGCTTCCAGTCTAACCGGACGCAGCTGAATACCAGTACTTTACATGGAGCGACTGCCTATCTGACCTCCACAACCCAGTTAGTACTGGATAATACGATACCCCTTCGCTTGACTGGTTCTCAGACTTTCGGGCCACTGACTACCTGTAACGGCTGTCAAAGATCTAAAAATGACAGCCGGGACAAACAGCTTAACGTGCTTTCCGAGGCACGGAGGAAACTCGGTATGTAATCGGTGGTCACCCATCCACGGATCAACCTATGCAAGCACTTCTTAAGCTAAAGATCGACCCGAGCGGCTGTCATTATATAGCAATACTAAGTCTATGTTATATAGACACGAACTCACACCGCGGATTTTGATAACGTCTGTTTAATTCTGTTGTCAACTTCATGTCAATGCTAAGCGTATTTAAATTTGAATTAGACTTTGTTCGAACTATTGAAGAACGGGTCGACTTTTCATTAAAGAAAAAAATTCTTTCAAAACGGCTTGCCCAACTATTAACAACAACAAGAATTTGTGTGGTTTACAACCTCTAAAAACCCCGAGTACTGAATCACGCTCTAATTCGGGGTTTGCAAGGCAAAATCGACTCCTCCTATCGTTGAAGTCGGTTAAAATGTAGCCTATGTTACCTGAGACATAATAACGAATCGATTGACACCTTATTCATCAAAATCGGATGAATAGTTTAGGCGCTACGGAGGAACGTACGTAAATACAAACACATACATTCGCTATAGTCGGGTAAAAAATCAAGGTCTTTTTTAAAGTCCCACGGAGAATAAGCTCTCACAATAATAACGGAACAGCCAATAAACAACGAAGAACCTCCCAAAAATTAATTACGAACCCATTTAAAATAACAATTAACCAAACGAAAGCACTAAAATAACCAAGCATATTATTAGTTTTCTTTTTAATACTTCATTCAGGAACATGCTCACATGTTCTATACAAAATTAATTAAAACCTAATGCTATTAAGAGAATGGTTCCTGCGAGATGAAATCGCTCATTCGTGAGAACAGACGAACTTGTCGCTATCTCTCTCTAACGTATGCGTCATAAACATGTGTAAGCGAGATGGGGTACAGGCGGGTAAATGAGCGAAGTTCATTAGGCATTCGGAAAATGAAACTCAATCACATTTCCGTCTCGTTTAGAGGGGATAGCATTATGCACGAGTGAGTAATGCAGTTTGCTTGAATTTTCTTTGAGTTTCGTAATTTCCAGGAAGTTTTAAGCACGACCAGGATTGAGTTAGTGGAGAATATTAAATTCGTGCTTAAGTGTCTTAGAAACATTTCTGTTTGAAATCTAGCATGTGCATACGATGCCCACCAATGGTGGTAGATGCGACAAATAGTTGCATATACCACCGGTGGCGGCAGACGGGAATAAACTATGTCTTACCAAGGCCAAGTAACTGGTTTGTGGAGGTCAGATAGGCTGTTATACCAATATTCAGATGCATCAGGTCAGACTGGAAACCTCAACGTAGAAAAAGAGAAAGAAAAGAGATGCTTTTTTTACTTATCTATTGTCCTACTGCTGGGTGCTGCCTTCCCCAAAGCCTTCCTCTCTTCTCTCCGCGCATTTTTCTCTGACCAATCACTCACAAACGTCTCTACGTCGTCACGCCAGCGTTTTCTAGGGCTTCGGTGACGCACAGCGCGACGCACCGCGTCTCCGTATTTAGTATGGATAGTCGCTTCGCCACACTCGTCGCTAACGCAGTCGAATCGAATATTTTACCGAGTAAACGTGTATTGTAGTGTGGTGTTAACAACAAACAAAATATATGATACCTACTACTTAAAATACTTATATTTTCTGTTTTTTTTTATAGTTTTTTATTAAATAGATAGATATAGTGCTCTAACCCTTTCCACCCGAGTTAAACTGATCGTGAGTTTCGACTTTGCAAAATTCTGAGCAAAAATTTAAACAACTTATGCGGACGCAACCGGCGTCGATCTATCGTGAGTCTAGTTAGGAATGAGAGAAAAAATACTTTTGCACACTGCGCGCGCGTTTTTTCCTGCCAGTTCGTCGAAAGCCGGATGAGGGATGGCTACGTTTTGTAATCCCGGTACCCCCGCACGTAAGTAGATCGATTTTTAGTAATTGTATTGGAATATTTGATATTTTTTATGTTATTTGATTAAATGCGAGTGTCTTTAGGTTTACTCATCATTTTTTTGCAAATTGAAGCATTAGTTTCGCAATTATTTTCTGTTAAAATTGAACTCGCACGATCATCCAACATCGATCGTAGCACGTAATGTTGTTACATTTTCTTATTTTGTATTTTATGTGTTATTTTGATCCTATCCAGTGTTAAAATAGCCTTTCCTTCTTTATTAATGGTTTAAATTACAGATGATGTAATATTAGACCAATTGACGGACTGAAATCTATCGGAGATTGAAGATTTTGACACAAAATACCTTATTTTGAACAAAATCCCTTATTTTGTTCAATTGGCTTCCGAAGATCTCTCCGATGGTGACAATCCTAATGAAGATGAAGAAATTAGTCACCAAACATCACCATTGATATCCACTGGTGCTGGAACCTCCATCTACATCAACCTCCTGCGTCATTAATGACGCAAGACCCTCCGCCACCGATGACGCAGTCTCCAGCAACAATACAACCTTCTTGCCTCCCATTATTATCCACTTCGCGTCGTTCTTCACATCTAGAATGGTCAATAGATTTATCATCGAGCGATCGAGATCAACCGACCAGTGTTAAAGAAGAAGATCGGCGTCAACACGATGTTTTAGAGGGAGAAGAATAGCATCAACACCAAGTAGTTGGAAAAGAGTATGGAAGCAGGTTCCATTGGTAGATAAACTGCATAACTATCTTCCCTGGCCTACTAAACCAGTTAGAGCGTCCTATCGACTACTTTCGTGATAACATAGATGAAGAACGAGTTACAAAAACGATATATCACTGCTGTATTAACTCATATTATTTTCGTATTACAGGCCGTGTTGAGAAGTACAAGCAGTGAGATCGCAAAGCTAGTAATACAAATGATTTTGGGACGTGTTCCTTAACCCTGACTGCCCATGTATCGGAGGACTGGTAATAGGTTGGAAATCATCTGCGGTTTAATGCCATGGAACAGGTTCTTTACCCTTCGCAATGCTCTACACGTAGTTGACTCACATTCTCCACCTGCAACCGAACCTGGTTATCCACTGTGGAAGGTCTAACCCATGATCGATCATATTATGCAAGGGAAGACACGATGCCTTTACTCGATTTCCGCTAGGATGTGGCAGATGCCTTATCATGTACACCAAATGGAGATCGAAAGAATAGTAAAGATGATGACCACTTATCAGCTCCTCGTTGCCACTGTAAAATATATAGACCACCGAATAGACCGCCAGCAGAAAAACGATATGATGGGTATGAGCATTTTCCCACCAGCGACGGCATAAAAGCACCCAGGAACTGCCAACTTTCAACCTGGGGGTTGGAAACCGGCAGCAGTCGTTAAAAAATTTGGTGTGATAAATGTTGCGTGTATTTATGCTTATCTCGTGATAAGAATTGTTTTAAGATTTATCACACACAATAGTATGTCGATCTCATTAACAGCACTATGTAAAAAACTAAGATCTCGTTGATTGTTGTTGTAAATAATGTTCAAATTTGTAATAAATTATTTGATAAATAATTATAGTTTATTTTGTAGTACAGACTGATTAAAGTAATAAGACAACCTAAATCATCTTAGTTTACTTGAATTGGTGTTAATTATTCCATTTATTTGAACTAAATCATTAATAATTACCATATACTCACGATCGTGCGACTAGCAAATTATTCCTGAACCTCACGTTTGTGAGGGTCTGATTGCTGAAGACCAGCTTTTGTGAGATTTTTTTCAGTATTTTTTCCAGGACCTCTGAATAGTTTCTAAACGTTAACTATGTTTTTACTGATCTACGCGAGTTTTTATACTCCCGGTTGCAAAGGGCTAAAAGAACTCGGTTTCACTTCAACTCAAATGCTGAAATTATTATTTTTCAGTAAACGTGATCTCCAATTATTATTTAGAAGACTGTAAACTTTTTTTTGTAACAACAATATGGTTTTCTTTGTTTTTTAAGAAATCTCTCCCTAATAAAAAAAAACTAAGGCCCACGGCCGGTCATGCCACGCCGCCGCGACGCCGCCGCCGCCGTGCAAATTTCCTGGCTACGCCGCCGCCGCGGAATTGGCCATCGGCGCTCATATCTAGTGTACAGTCATGGTCTTTTCCGTCCTGATCAGTTAATTTATTTTTCGCTTTAATCATGCGGAGGCGCCGAGTCACGCCCCCTTAAAGTTTAGGCCTATTATGAAAGCGTCAACTTTGACGCGCAAAATAACAATAACTCCCGTTTGTCGTGCGTCGTCAGTGCGCTCGGCCGATCGGTATCTTTTCATTCATTATTTCTATACAAAGTCAACGGGGCGGGGATAGAGAGCGTTTCTATGTTGTAAGTGCAAGCAAAAATTAGCTTAGTGGTGGTCAGGTGGGATTGTCCACGATGGTACATAAATAAATAAAAACACCCTTTTGAAATTATTGCACTACAATAACATTTCCTTGTCACCTATTTCCACTGCGGCCCTTCCCCCATTAGATCTACAATAGCTCACTAATTCAGGTTACTTCTCCGCTGTGGCATAATGCCGTCCGCTCCAATAACGTAGGAAACGCGATTAAGAAAGCTTTGACGAGCGATGCATTCTCGATTATGACTAGCTGTAATTAAATCATGAAATATGTACATGTTTTATTAGATATTATAGAAATTAATGTTCTTAGTAATTAAATTAACACAAGTGCCTACTTATTTTAATTATTCCGGGATATCGCAAGGCGGTTGGTCGACTCTTCACGTGACAGGGCTGGCCTTTTTTAACTGACTTAAAAAAAGAAGGAGGTTCTCAATTCGATTTTTTTTAAATGTATGTACACTGATTACGCTGAGATTTAGAATCCGATTTACGTGATTCTTCTTTAGTCTGATGCGGAATAGTTCCTATTTGGTCCCATAAAAATTTAACATAGTTTGGCCCAGTAGTTTTAATTTTATTAACATTTTTTTTTTAGTATATAATAATATAACCAAGAAAAGGACTTGAAAAAGACATCAACGCGGTATCATTTTTTGTGTCATTTTATTACTTCATTCGTGTGGTCTATCTAATTTTATGTATATGTTCACCGATATCTCCCCCATTTGTGGAGCGATTCTCAAAATTATTATTATATTTGAAAGATTTTGACAGTTTAGGTATGTTAAGTTCCATTTATTGGGGATAAGCCTATTATCATGACATTAATTGCTAACAATGTAAAATAAATGCATAGCAAATATTTGTATAGGATATTATGTTACAACTAAAAATGGAAAAATAAAAAATGTGTTTTTTTTTTAAGTCGGTTTCTTTTTTTATTTGACCAACAAATCAGTATTGCCATCCACCACGGCAATGTATCGTCAATTCTCAATTCTGTCAATTTCTCGTTGACAGCGAAGCGGATTAATTATTTGACGCCCTGTCGCCTTGTAATTATTCTCTCTTAATACTGTTTTTATTATTTCATTTTATTAATTTCCACACAAATTAGTTACATTTTTAAATATTACTAAGCTCTAGATTTTTATATTTGATATCCATTATCTCAACACAGATAAAACAAAGCCTTTTCTTTAACTAAAAACATTGTTCACCGAAAACTGTCAAAAACTCATAAATTCACAATTAAACAGACTGACAAAAGATAGATATAGCACCATTCGTAACTCAATTGTGTATCTGTCTGTCACCGAAATTGTTTTCGGCGGGTGCAATCTGGAGAACTAATTGTCCGCCATTTTATAATTGAATATATTTGTTTACCTGAAGAGTGGTACTTCAGCGCCATCTTTTGGGGGGAAAATCGTAATTAATTTGATAATAAATTGGCGAATAGCTGGGAGAAATTAAAATATTTTTGCGGTGAGGGTGGAGTGAAATCGGGTCGTAATAAATAATAAAAATAAATGGTTGAGATGTTGATAGTGAATTAGATGGTGTGAGGAATTTTGATGTTTAGTTATCTGGAATTTGTTTGATTGCAAGCTGACTTTTTGAGTCAAGTATGTAGAATCATGCAGATTTACTTGTTTCTTTCAAGGCACGCGCGTGCTCTCCATGCCAAACCACAATATCATCGCCAATAGAAGGTATTTAAAAAGAAGTTCGTTCGGTCCGTTTACGGCCCAGCGCTCACCGCTGGAGGCGCAGCAGAGCGCATTTGAAGACAACAATTTAATATAAACGATCGCGCACATGCTCTTGTGGTAGCTTGAGGGCGCTCCGAGTACCGCGTGCGAATTTATTCTTATATTGAATTATTGACCGTATGTCAAGGTAGTTAAGGTTTATATTAAATTGTTGTCTTCAAATGCGCTCCGCTGCGCCTCCAGCGGTGTGCGCTGGGCCTACAGTAGTCTCTGTCTTATACTCATTTCTGGAAAATTTAAAACATAAAACGTTTACTTGGCGAACAATAATAATGATGATCATTGTGTCGGAATTGCAGCACAACTTCGTTATATATTTAATTTGAAACAATGACAGGATGCAGTCCTGAAGAATAAATTAATTTTTAGTAACTTTTACAATATTGTGCCCGATTTTTAGGGTTCCGTATGTATTTTATTGTCATTGTCCTGCCCAACGAAGTTCTGATGTAATGTTCGAAGCTGAAGTGTTACATAACAGCAGAGAGAGCGCCTTTACAGAAATACACTAGTCCATACCAATTGACAGTGAAGCTATTTTTTAGGGTCTGACAACCAGCCTTACCAAGGGGTATTGTATTACCCAGTACTAACTGGTTGTGGAGGTCAGATAAGCAGTAGCTCCATGTAAAATACGGTATTCAGCTGCATCCGGTTAGACTGGAAGCCGATCCCAACATAGTTGGGAAAAGGCTGGGCAGATGAGTAAAGAGTACATACCGAACAGAGCCTCCCCACTCCATCGAGTATGTAT
Organism: Xestia xanthographa; assembly: GCA_905147715.2. NCBI lineage: Eukaryota > Metazoa > Arthropoda > Insecta > Lepidoptera > Noctuidae > Xestia > Xestia xanthographa. The sequence continues at coordinate 12,504,246 of LR990667.1, read as the reverse complement.
ACAGCTAGTATCATAGACTCGCTAGCCATCCGCGGCTAGCTCGCTGCGCACCCGCCCCGCTTTCCACTCGCTCGTAACTCGCTAGTGTGATAAAGCCCTCAAGGTGTTGTCATAATTATTTGAGGATGATGACAACATCCTTAGTAAGGATGTTTTCATCACTTCAAAAACTGGAAACTTGTAAGGATTCCATACAAGTTTCCAGTTTTTGAAGTGAAAAAATTCTTTAGGCGCGTTGATCACTTTTTGGGTGAAGGAAAAACATTGAACTCATCGTCACGTAACGTAACGTGCGGTCACACTTCGTAGCCGTTCGTAGCACTCGTAGCATCCGCTACGGCGTAGCACCACATAGGCATGTAGAATATATGAGATTTCCGAAGACTGTAGACATTGCCATTTAAAAGCGTCTTTTAAATGGCCTGATGCATGCCTGAGAGATGAACATGTTTTACACGGCATGGAAACCCAAGTCAGAGGCCTATAAGCAGCATAAAAACTCTGACACCAGGTTAGGCACTAGCTCGCCGTCCGTCCGTCTCATGACGACAGGCCGTGCCGATGGCGCGTTCGTGTTCCACGCGCGCCTCAAAGAGAGTCAGCAATAGGAAGGGGTCCGCAAGGACCGATGCCTGCCGGGGTTGCGGGACTGTTCGAAAGAGATACCGTGGCCCCGGAACACAAAGGGCGATGAAAGAAAATGGATGGGTTTTAGTCAGCAAAAGTTTGACACGACCTCCTGCTCCGACCAGAGCGGTAGGAGTCATTTGATGAATTCCCATCTGAAAAAAAAAGGCACTAACTACACGAAAAAGAAAGGCCTAACCGAATTAAATGATTTGAGTATCGATATAGGATAACTTAATGAACATAAGAAACAATTCTCGCTTAAAACCGTACGGAACTCTAAAGCCATAGCATCCGTCATGGCCGGAACACCTGGAGTCAGGCTATGGCGTAAAACAAAGGGCAGGACAATGGCGCCAAATGTTTTATACATCGGCACCGCGAGCTGCGGTGTGAGCCACGAGAGACCAGCGGGGTTGGCAATATGATTGTAAAGTTTATTTATTTTTTATTAATTAACACATACACATGGAAGGAATTGGGGCAGGCCTTTACCCCAGCAGTGGGACAGTACGGGCTAAAAAAACGGACTTTTTGTTTTTTTAGTTAACAATTTAGTTGAATAACACGCGTAAATATTACCGCCTAATTATATTTAGGCGTAATTTACCAGATAAATGTAACATTATGAATACACAAACCATTTCAAAAGGTGTTGTACCATTTTGACCTGCTTAGTGTCCGCCGTTTTTTAAATAGTATCCTTTTTTTTAACTCTTTTTTTTGTCCTTCATTAAGTTAAATAGCTGTCTTACTATAAAATAGTATTGCATGGGAATTGTATTTTCAAAATAACCAAGCCTCTTCGAAAAGTCCTGACAAAAAGCTGAATATTTGCAATTACAAGTCAGCACATTTTAGTCTGTATTTTTACACTAGACATTTTTTTTTCTAAAAACCTAAAAGGATAAAAATATTAAAAAAAAGATAAAAACTTGAAAGGTCCGGAAAAGTTGGCCGATTCGCGATTTTCATTCACGTACACGTCTAACTCAACGCCCATAAATTAACATATGTACTAGCTTTTACTCGTGGCGTCGCTCCCGTTATGTACGGAATTTAACTCTCGGGAACTTTTCAAATGTAGCCTATGACACTCTGAGATAATGTAGCTTCACGTGAAAGATATATTTTTTGGAATCGGATCAGTAGTTCCGAAGATAACCCCCTACATACAAACTTACAAACAAATACCTCAACGATATTAGTAAATACAAGAGTTAGGTTTAATGTGTAGCGAGACGGAATGGGACGCCGTCACCTCCTTCTGCGAAGCAGTAATGCTAGAGAAGGAGGTGGCGGAACGTGAGAGGGAGCGAACCTCTCAACGTCCCGGCCGCCGCGGGAGACGCCCCGGGCGTCGGGGGCCACCACCACGTGGCCCCTGGCCACCGTAGGCGCGGGCCTGTGGACGGTGGGCTATGGGCTAGCTCGCCGTCCATCCGTCTCATGACGACAGGCCGTGTCGACGGCGCGTTCGTGTTCCACGCGCGCCTCAAAGAGAGTCAGCAAAAGGGAAGGGGTCCTCAAAGAGAGTCAGCAAAAGGGGGGTAAGGACCGATGCCTGCCGGGGTTGCGGGACTATTCGAAAGAGATACCGTGGCCCCGGAACACAAAGGGCGATGAAGGAACATGGATGGGTTTTAGTCAGTAAAAGTCTGACACTCCCTCCTGCTCCGCCCAGAGCGGGAGGAGTTATTTGATGATTTCCCATCCGAAAAAAAAAAAAAAAAAAAAAAAGGTTTAATGTGTAGTCACCCACATTTTGCCAGTTGTCTTTCTGTCTCATAAATAAATAAATATCACGACATTACACACATCGCCATATAGTTCCACACTAAGCAACGAGGCTTGTGTTCTGGACACCAGATAGTTGACATACTACATAGATGCTTTTTTTGTTGTTGTAAATATGTACATACTTATAATACGTATATACGTATATATAATACGTATATACGTATATACTTATAATACGTATAAATATAAACATCCAGGAGATAAACATTTAAATCAAAATCGCTTGTATCTCTTCACTTAGACCAAACCACACTCCATTGAATTCTTCAAAGCTGTAAATTAGGCTTTACAAAAATAAAGAACAAAGCCTATTGGTGCCTAGTCTAGTCGTGAATACTAGACTAAGGCCTATTGTGCCTAGATCTTTTGTTTCACCCCTTTTATTAAAACTACAATTATAGGGTAGTTGTAATTGCGGTTGGTAACGTAATAATAATAATAAAAATGGGGTGGTTATTGCCTATTAGGGTTATTGGGGGTTTTTTGTAATGGTTCGGATTGTTGAGGAACATTCGTCCTTATGGGCTATATATCCCTCAAATGGCTTAGCATGATCCTCCGTTACGCCTAAAATACTGCAGCACTAATACTAAGTCCTATGTGTGACGAAAACACGATTCCATAAACTTTTCTCGATAGAAAAAAAATCCAAAGTTACTTCCGAATCGAACAATAAACCACTGGTATTCAAAAAGTACTTCAAATTAGATCATGAAACTTTGCATACTAACTGAACTAACTATAAAGCAGGTCTTAAGTGTTTTATTTTTTTAGTCCAATCAATAGATTTTTTGTAAATCGCAAAAAACCACTCATTTCGCACTATTCGGACGCAGTGACTGACGTAACAACCGCTTTGTAGTGCAAGCTGATTAGAACTTTATTCTAACAGTATTTCAAACGAAGTTTGAACCACCACTAATAGAGTTGCTAATTTTAGGGTTAGAAGGACCTTACTGGAGCGCTTTATAAATGATTACTGATCTGTGTATGTGAGCGTTTGAGTATGGATGTAGGTGGCTTTTTACCCGATTACGGCGAAGTGAAAAAAGGATTATGATTTTAGTTTTCAGTCTATGTATGTATGAATGTTTGTATTTACGTCTCAGACCAAATAAAAAACCAAGACAACGCTGCGAACAATAAAGTGAGGCCAGCGCAAAACTACGTCTCGCTCTGTGCATACACGCTCACACGCACACAACAACAAACAACAACAACAGCCCATATCGTCCACTGCTGGACATAAGCCTCTCCCATGATTGGAGGAATTTGCCGTAATCTCCACGCTTGGCAGGCGGATTGGAGATCGCAGTGATGAAAGACTAACAGAAAACGCTGCTGCCCATTCTCTGGTCTACGGAGGCGCGAGGTGTTCTGCCTCAGACATTAGTCGCCTTATACGACACCCGTGAGTGTAATGGGTTGGTACACACGCACACGTTTACATTAAACTACAATGAATCTACGTATCAATAAATGCACACATGTTTACGAAACCGGCCTCACTTTTCTGTTCGCAGAGTTCTGTCTTAACTTTTTTATTTGGTCAGAGATTTACGTATATACAGGCTGGAATTTTGTAATGCCACCTGGAGGGAAAGTACTCTTAATACTGCAGATAGAAAATTTTACTCAAAGGAAACATTCCTTTATTTTTAAAAAGAAATTAATCTGCATTCAAAGATTTTCAAAATTCGCGTGCCACACTCGGGAATCGAACCGGCTAAATTGAAAAAAAATAACACCCTGTACTTTTATGGCACCAATCGATAGGGTCAATCATAAAGATCAAATCCCTCTAACAAACATGATAAATTAAATGAAAGGAAAACCATTAAATCTTAACTTATAAATTTAATGTAATGTAGTGTAATGTAGTGGTGGAATACCTCACAAATTCTTGTTGTAACTTCTGTACAAGTATAAGCTGTGTTGAATGGTCCAGCCAAAACAGAAGGGCATAAAATAAACGAACCACCAGATTTAGTAAAATGTAACGGTAAAAAAATCACTTTTAATTGTCAAAATTAGTAAATGATCATTTACTAATTTTGACAATTAAAAGTGATTTTTTCACAATAAAATGGGGATTAATTTTGGTGATCACCAAAATTAATCCCCATTTTATCGTGAAATTAGAACCAAGTAAGTATTTTTAGGGTTCCGTACCCAAAGGGTAAAAACGGAACCCTATTACTAAGACTTCGCTGTCTGTCGGTCTGACTGTCACCAGGCTGTATCTCATGAATCGTGACGGCTAGACAGTTGAAATTTTCACAGATGATGTATTTCTGTTGCCGCTATAACAACAAATAAAAAAACAGAATAAAATTAATATTTAAGGGGGGCTCCCATACAACAAACGTGATTTTTTTGCCGTTTTGTCTAATGTATAGATAATGGTACGGAACCCTTCGTGCGCGAGTCCGACTCGCACTTGGCCGGTTTTTTTTAGTTTTTGACCACCAGAAATTGAACTGTTATGCTCTTGCATCCGAGTCGAGGGAGATGGTCGACGGAGCCCCGTTTCGCGAGGCTCCTACTTCTGAATCACTATTATAAAACAAAGTCCCCCGCCGCGTCTGTCTGTCCCTATGTATGTTAGATCTTTAAAACTGTGCAACGGATTTTGATGCGGGTTTTTCTAATAGATAGAGTGATTCAAGAAGAAGGTTTTAGTATATAATTTACGGGCGGGCGAAGCCGCGGGCATCAGCTTGTAATTTATAAAAAAATAACCATGAAGGGTATTGCCCGAAACCCTTTTACCTAATCTGTCCGTGTCGGGGTGCCCCAAGTCGGTCTAGGCAAAACTAGTTTGTCATCAACCACCTCATTAGAATTTGATGCTCAATTTACTAAAGGTGATCAATTGATATTTTAGGTAATAGATGTTAGAGGTCACAAAGTTGTTTTTGGTGGTCATTATAAAGGCTGTAAAAGACCTCATCACGAAGCCATCAACCAAGCATTCTGTACACCAAACTAAGTAACTTTACGCAAAAATTATTGCTGGGAAACGACTTTTTTTTTGGGGTGAAAAATCATGTTTTGTGGTAGAACTCAATGTAACGCACTCAAAATATTGTGCTGATGGATGATTGAATAATACGGAGGTCGTGGAGGTGTTTAAAGTGAAAATCTTACATTAAAAACGTGTATTAAAAAAAAACTTGTCAAAAAGTTGGAACTTTGACCCCCAATATCTCCGTAACTAGAAGGTTCCCAGGTATGGTATAGAACAAAAAAATGATCGCAATGATGAGGAGAACAAGTGCCTTTCGGCTTCGTTAAGAGGTGTTTTACACCCTTTATTTTCCCCCAAAGAGAAGTAGATCTGTATAGAGAAGAACGGGCAAAAGTTCAAAGACACTCTTTTAAATTATAATGTTTTTACAGGGTAATCTGTCTATTTATTACAAGTTTTCAACAAACATATTATATCGGTATTATCGGTTATTGTATCGGTTCATGACGGTTCATGAACATACAACAAAAGCGGCTTCGATCGGCTCAGTATCGGCATGGATCCGATTTAGCATCAGTATGGATAAACCCCGCATTAATCCGTTTGTCTAAGGAGGTCTTACTTACGTCTTTGTTGCACATATTATATCTGTAGTACAAGCTGTGCCCCGCGGTTTCACCCGCAGCTCGGCTCCTAAAGGTCATATCATCATCATCATCAGCCTATTAATGTTCCCACTGCTGGGACACAGGCCTCCTCTCTATGAGAGGGAATGGGCCATAATCCACCACGCGGGCCCAGTGCGGATTGGTAGATGTCACATGTCTTCGAATTTTTTGGTTCTAGGACATGCCGGTTTCCTCACGATGTTTTTCTTTCACCGTTTTGAGAGCAGTGGTAATGAAATAAATTACACAAAGTAATGCGCCTGACTGTGTTCGAACCCACGACTTACTGTTCGTAAGTCGGGACCGCCACCACTGGGCCACCGCTGCTCTCTTAAAGGTCATAGCGTGAAGTTAAATAGCTTATAACCTCCATCAATAACAGTCGCACGGGTTGATATTCAGGGTTAAGCAGTGCTTCCCAAGGTCGGTACGTGGATGGGTGACCATCCATTACATACCGAGTTTCATCCGTGGCTCGAAAAGCTAGTGTAGCTGTTGGTCCCGGCTGTCATTTGTAGATTTTTGACTGTCGTTACAGGGAGTCTGTGGCCGCAAGTCTGTCAACCAGTCTTGCCAAGAGGCGTCGTATTACCTATAGGGTGCCAGACTGCCAGTTAAGAGCCTATACTACCTCAAATTAGCAACTCTATTGTGGTGGTTCAAACTTCGTTTGAAATACCGTTAGAATAGCGTTCTAATCAGCTTGCACTACAAAGTGGTTGTTACGTCAGTAACTGCAGGCCGAATAGTGCGAAATGAGTGGTTTTTATTCTTTATTAAATCATTTTTATTTGGAAAAAATAAAACACATAGGACCTGCTTTATAGTTAGTCCAGTTATTATGCAAAGTTTCATGATCTAATTTAAAATACTTGTTGAATACCAGCGGTTTATTGTTCGATTTGGATGTAATTGGTTTTTTTTTCTATTGAGAAAATTTTATAGAAGCGTGTTTTCGCCAAACATAATACATTAATCCTCAACTTTACCATATATTTATTTCAAAATTAATGCTGCAGTATTTTAGGCGTAACGGAGGATCATGCTAAGCCATTTGAGGTAGTGTCTATACTACCTCAAATGGCTTAAGATGAGAATAACGGTCATCGACCCACCTACATTTATTAAACTTCTTAACTTTGAAATCCAAAAATAAGCCTGTTCAAGTCTGGAATCGTCATCTATCGTGATCTTCAACATTTTTTGTAATGAAAAACGATACATGGTTTATTTGTTTTGGTTCGTACCAAGAGATATTAGGGAAAGGGCAATGACCGCTATTCTCATCTTAACTGGCACCAACTATAGTAGCTAGGTTGCTCCGATCAGAGTCCCCATGTAAAATACTGGTATTCAGCTGCATCCGGTTAGACTGGAAGCCAACCTCAACATGGTTCATTATCATCATCAGCCTATTAATGTTCCTACTGCTGGGATACAGGCCTCCTCTCTATGAGAGGGAATGGGCTATAATCCACCACGCGGGGACAGTGCGGTTTGGTAGATGTCACATATCTTGGATTTTTTTGGTTCTAGGACATGCCGGTTTCCTCACGATGTTTTCCTTCACCGTTCTTCACCAACATGGTTGGCAGGTGATAATTACTAGAAAAAATATTTTGATATCTCAAGGGTCTCTACGCTCTCTACCATTCCATACGTTGAGAAATTGTAATCTAACCTCTTCTCTCTCTCTGTTTCCAGGCGGCGGCTGCAACTTCCCAGAAGGTTGGACGGGCGGCTGGTTCCAGTCAGGTATCCCAGGGCTCATCTACATCAACTCCACCACCATGCAGGGCAAGGGGGAGTGCGCAGAGACGGATGCCAACGACAAGTTTCTAGTTTATGACAGGCAAGTTGTTTTTAATATGTCCAAAAACTATAATAACAAAAAAATCCGATTCGTATTTGATTTTGCTAACAATTTCAAGGCTTTACTAATTCGAGACGGAATGGGACGCCGTCACCTCCTTCTGCGAAGCAGTAATGCTAGAGAAGGAGGTGGCGGAACATGAGAGGGAGAGAACCTCACAGCGTCCCGGCCGCCGCGGGAGACGCCCCGGGCGTCGGGGGCCACCGTAGGCGCGGGCCTGTGGACGGTGGGCTATGGGCTAGCTCGCCGTCCGTCCGTCTCATGACGACAGGCCGTATCGACGGCGCGTTCGTGTTCCACGCGCGCCTCAAAGAGTGTCAGCAAAAAGGAAGGGGTCCGTAAGGACCGATGCCTGCCTGGGTTGCGGGACTGTTCGAAAGAGATACCGTGGCCCCGGAACACAAAGGGCGATGAAGAAACATGGATGGGTTTTAGTCAGTAAAAGTCTGACACTCCCTCCTACTCCGCCCAGAGCGGAAGGAGTCATTTGATGATTTCCCATCCGAAAAAAAAAATGGCTCTCCTAATTCTTTTTCGAAAATTATAGTAACTAATTACTCCTTATAACATCAACTATCTGCCAGTAAAAGTCCCGTCAAAATCGTTCCAGCCGTTTTTGAGATTAGTCGACAAAAATTGTGAAATACGTTTTCACAATTCGCACCGTGTATACTTTCATTGTTATTTATTTTATTAAACTTCATGTACAATAGTGGTACATAGGCGGACTTAATGCCATAAGGCATTCTCTACCAGTCAACCTTTGGGTTAAATAAGAAAACATTTTTCAAATTATAAACAGACATTTCAATTTTTTTTTATATTATTGTCGTAGTATGTAGTACTCTGATTAAAATATCTGTCCCTCAAGATTTTAAGATGATCACTATGGCTAGGTAGCATTGCTCGCAGAACGGATGGCCAATGGGGTCGAAAAGTTCTGCGAGTGGCGACCGCAAACCGGAAGACGTTGCGTTGGAAGGCCTCCCAATAGGTGGACTGATGACCTGGTGAAGGTTGCGGGGATCCGCTGGATGCGAATCGCACGGGACCGGTCAATGTGGCGACGCTTGGGGGAGGCCTATGTCCAGCAGTGGACGTCTTTCGGCAGATATGATGAAGATGGCTAGTTATTACGACAAATATCCTAAAGTCCACACTTGTAATGTTTCAGAAACGAAGACTGCTACAGATGCCTGGTTATACACGAAAAGCACAAATATGTGTTACAATATAAAGAAAGTGAGTATCCAACACAAGTTGTACATGTTATTTCTGTTTAAGAAAGTCCTACCACGTACCGGATCATTCTCAGAAGATCTATTGGTCAGATCCATGATGGATCTAGTGAGAATAGGGTAGATGACTAAAATAATCTAATTATTCCGTCAGATAGATTTCCAAAAAATATTGGACACGTATTTTTTCTTTTGTTACGTCAACCAAAATTGACGAAAGTACGACGCTTATAAAATTCTCAATACATCACGCCGTGGTATAATTTTTAGTGCGTTGTGACGTCACGAGCCCCCACTCCCGAGTTTTGAAGTTACAAAAGCAAAAAATACGTGCTTATTATTTTCCAATACTCTAACTGACGGACTAAATAGATTTGCAATTTTTTGATGGTGGAAACTAGTCTCTTGTTGTCCATGCGTTGCACTGGAATATAGTCTAATTTCTAAGTTTACATTAAATTTACTGCTTCGTTGGTATAATGGTTACAAGCGCGAGATATAAGCTATCAAAGTTGCGCTGAAGATGCCTTTAGTGAATCGACTTTAACTTTTATAGCTTCATACAAAACTTGTTTGTAAGTTGTATTGATACCAACTACCAATTAATGTAAGTGCTAAGCGTGCCCGCAATTTTGGAAAAAAAATGGCGGAAGTTAGGCTTCTTACAGGTCGCGGCACGTAAATCTAGCGCTGAACGAAACGTGGAGGGGATATATGCGCATGTTATACGACTGGAGAGCCAATCGGCGCAACGCACGCCTCAAGACATTCTTATTTTTTACTTCTGCGCAATAACGGTCAGCGCTAGAGTTTCGTGCCGCGACCTGTACAAAAATCTTCCATACCCAATGTTTGAAAGAGATACCGTGGCCCCGGAACACAAAGGGCGATGAAGGAACATGAATGGGTTTTAGTCAGTAAAAGAGTAAAAGTCTGACACTCCCTCCTGCTCCGCCCAGAGCGGGAGGAGTCATTTGATGATTTTCCATACGAAAAAAAAAAAGGCCAAAGTACGATATCTTTTCATTTCATCTAATATTCATTTATTTTCTCTGTTTCCCAGCATACTGCGGCCAGAGAGACTCACTGTCCACAATGTGTGAGTCAATAACTGGCGACGCGGCGCTCTACTCTATGTTCAGGAAGGAACCGAGGCCGCTGCCTGAACCGTGCCCGTTCCATCCCGCGCCGTTCACCTTCACATATAGTCGGTAAGTGTGAACTGTTCAATAACTGGCGACGCGGCGCTCTACTCTATGTTCAGGAAGGAACCGAGGCCGCTGCCTGAACCGTGCCCGTTCCATCCCGCGCCGTTCACCTTCACATATAGTCGGTAAGTGTGAACTGTTCAATAACTGGCGACGCGGCGCTCTACTCTATGTTCAGGAAGGAACCGAGGCCGCTGCCTGAACCGTGCCCGTTCCATCCGGCGCCGTTCACCTTCACATATAGTCGGTAAGTGTGAACTGTTCAATAACTGGCGACGCGGCGCTCTACTCTATGTTCAGGAAGGAACCGAGGCCGCTGCCTGAACCGTGCCCGTTCCATCCCGCGCCGTTCACCTTCACATATAGTCGGTAAGTGTGAACTGTTCAATAACTGGCGACGCGGCACTCTATGTTCAGGAAGGCACCGAGACCGCTGCCTGAGCCGTGCCCGTTCCATCCGGCGCCGTTCACCTTCACATATAGTCGGTAAGTGTGAACTGTTCAATAACTGGCGACGCGGCGCTCTACTCTATGTTCAGGAAGGCACCGAGACCGCTGCCTGAGCCGTGCCCGTTCCATCCGGCGCCGTTCACCTTCACATATAGTCGGTAAATGTGAACTGTTCAGTACCCGGCGATGAACTGAAGAGCTCGTGGCTAAATAATAACAGCCGCTTGGATCAATCTTCAGGTTAAGCCGCGCTTGCCTAGGTTGGTCCGTGGATGGGTGACCACCCATTACATACCGAGTTTCCTCCGTGCCTCGGAAAGCACGTTTAGCCGTTGGTCCCGGCTGTCATCATGTGTGTGTCTGTGTTGCACACAAATGTTCGAGTCGACCTGACATAGACGGCAAAATCTAATTTATAATGTTATCCGGCTAATCTTAAGTTTATGTTCACACCTTTAGCCGTAACATTTTTTTTTGTTAGCCAGTTTGAATGTCCCAATGCTGGGCAAAGGCCTCCGCTTTCTCCTTCCAGACCTCTCTATCCTGTGCGATATCTGGCCATGGGGTTCTAAGGGGTTCCATTAACATCTTGCATCGTCCGTCACATCACCATCTCAGGTCCAGTTGAAAACCAGCGTCGGGCACTAGTTGCTCGGCAGTTTGCTGAACTGGGCCTTTTTGGCGCAGCCGTGAGACACACAATATTATCTCATTTTTTCTGTCTCGATTTAAGTTTTTATTGTGTAGTTTTAAATTTACTCTTTTGTTTTTTGTTGTGTTCTCTTACGGCATGTGTGGTGCACTCTGCTGACCAACGAACGAGGCTCTGCCGCAATGTCGTGGTGGACTAAAGTCCAAATCCCCCTTTTATGATCTTTCAAACCATGACGTAACATTATATAATTTTTATTTATTCTCTTTCGGCTAAGCCGCGTTCTCTTGAGTGACACTCCAACTCCTCTTTTTGTAGAAAGAAAGAAAAGTATTTATTGAACTCACACAGGATAAACAGAAACAAAAAGATGGGGGTTCAATAAGTAAACTTGCCTTTGCTCCAATATCTCACACTATATCTGTTATGTTCCAGTGGTTCCGGCGACTGCGTGAACCCTCCGTCGCGCGCTGAGTCGTGCACGGACGACTCGCGGCTACTGCTGCGCTACATGGCCTGTCCTGATGTGCCAGGCACTGAGAGTAACGGTATGTCATCACATCTTGGTACATCCATAGCCACTGTTACGTTTTGTGTTCGGTAGGGCTTAGTGGTAGGTAGAAATAAATTTAAAAAATACAAACGTCACAAAGATTAGCTTTAAGTTGATAAAATTATAAAGCCGTGGTGTGGGTATGATATCGAGCGCGCGAGTAGGTTAGAACCACCCCTAGAACACTAGTGTCCTGCAGGTCTTCCATACGTAGGTAGGTCCAGGGTCCCGTAGCGCTGCGGCAGGGTCGTCCACCCACTACCCTGCGGCGGCGGCGGTGGCAGTATTAGTAACTGCCTCTGGAGCTTGCGTGTGTGAGCATTGCCGGTAGACGCGCTATAATTATGATAGCTCATAGAGAATGTTGGTGGTGGTAGAGCGACTGACTAAGGGCCAAGTTCACCGAAAAGATAATCAGACTGTTAACTTTTCGGTGAACAGGGCCCTTAGGGTCGTCCATTAATCACGTGTTTCTTTTTATCAACTTTTTAACCCGCCGCCCATGGTGATACGTGGTGAAGTTTTAGGATACCTCTTCGCCCTACCCAAAATGACGGGTTTTTTTTTTGGTACAAAGTATCAATCTAATTTAATTTTGGAAGATGTACCTACTACAGATATTTTGTTGTTTGTAAATACATACTTATCTATACTAATATTATAAAGAGGAAAACTTTGTTTGTTTGTTTGTTTGTAATTAATAGGCTCAAAAACTACTGGACCGATTTAAAAAATTCTTTCACCATTCGAAAGCTACATTATCCACGAGTAACATAGGCTATATTTTATCCCCGTACTCCCACGGGAACGGGAACTACGCGGGTGAAACCGCGGGACGTCCGCTAGTTATACATATAAACATCCATGACTCGGAAACAAATGTCTATAAAGCCTTCTATTGCTAAAGTGTATCTGTGTACATTACCAGTTGAGGAGCTGATCTGCCTGGCGACGTGGAAGGAGGGCTCCACGCGGTACCTGGTGGGCCTGATCTCGCAGGTGCAGAGGAGGAACTCCATCTCCACGGACGAGGACATGTACAGGTATGTTAACATTAGTTCATGCTAAACTACCCGACAACAGGATTCATTTGGCTTAACCTAGATTCGTGGGTCAGCCTACGAAGCGGTGTGGTCTAATTATTAACAGATTTAAACAAATACAGTTTACAAATACAGTTGTTAATTTAGCTCCTGTAATCGCCCTTACAGGAGCTAAATTAACAACTGTATTTGTGTTGGTTCAAACTTCGTTTGAAATACTGTTAGAGTAAAGTTCTAATCAGCTTGCACTACAAAGTGGTTGTTACGTCAGTCACTGCGACCGAATAGTGTGAAATGAGTAGTTTTTGCGATTTACAAAAAAATAATTGATTGTACTAAAAAAGTAAAACACTACGATGCTAGTATTTTGCTTGTAGAATTATTTGCCAAAAAATCTGAATGATCGCATGTATTTTAGTATGGTTTTTACTCGTTAAAAGAAATTTTTAGAGAAAAGTTCGTGATTTTGACGTGACAACGTCTTATAAATTGGTTTGCCGGGTGACACTTCAAGAAACTGCGTTACGCTCCGCTCACGTTATGCGCTCACAATGAGAGCGAGTGAGAGCCCGCCTAAGAGCGAGAGAGACAGACTTTATTTTATCACTCAAAGTCGTTGTCACGTAAAACTTTCGCCCGTATACCGACTTTACAGGCAACCAATTTTTTTTCTATCAAATAAAATTTGTTGTATTATGTTTTCAAAATACTTACTAGCATATATCCTGAAGAATATCATATATTTTTCTGGTTTTGTTTATTGCAGTGAATCATAATTATGTATACGTATCTTTATTGCATTATAAAACTCGCGTGTAGCTATAGTTGGTGCCAGTTAACATTGGAATAGAGGTCATTGCTCCGACTTTCATCCCGATATCTAAATATTAGCGATACTGTCGCTCCATCCGTACAAACCTGTCGCAAAACTGATATCGCTTGAGTCTCATAATACATCCACAGTGTCCCACATACATAACACAGTGCACAACCCAAAAAAATAAGAAATCGAGCAAAGGTACCCTACGAAATTAATTGATTTAAATACTTTATTTTCCTTTTTAACACTCTTTTAACTTACTGAGACAATTTTAATAAAGTAAATATATTATTATACATCTTAAAATCAGGATCTGAGACTTTTGCGCGAAAGACATTTGCGCAAAAAACACTTGTTGCGCGCACCCACTTGCGCGAAAAGACATATGCGTACATGGACTTTTGTGCGAACGAACTTTTGCGCGAATGGACTTATGCGCGAAAGGAATCTTGCGCGAATGGACACTTGCACGATTGGACTCTTGCGCGACTTAATGGCCACTGAGGTTTACTCTGTAGAGTAAACATAACATCACGCCTATTATTACATGAAGGTGTTTTTTTTTTGGTTTTTCCGTCATGGATGTCGTTTTCATGGTTTTCGGGGTATCTTGGACGCAATCTTGGATTTTCATTTTGAGCTCATTTTCGTAATCAACGACCCCGAAAACCATGAAAACGACATCCATGACGGAAAAACCAAAAAAATCTTGGACGCCATCTTGGATTTTCATTTTGAGCTCATTTTCGTAATCAACGACCCCGAAAACCATGAAAACGACATCCATGACGAAAAAATCAAAAAATCTTGGACGCCATCTTGGATTTTCATTTTGAGCTCATTTTCGTAATCAACCAAATCAACCCCGAAAACCATGAAAACGACACCCATGACGGAAAAACCATACAAAAAAATATAATTCTGATCTTATGCCGTTTTCGTTTTACGAGGTCATCGCGTCAGGTGTGCAGCACATTATGGTCACGGTGCGGGGGCGGTTACGTCACACGTAAATTTATAAGCATAAAATTAGTTTTCTAGCAAAAAATAGTAATAAATTCGAATTGGACAACACAAGATTCTTAACCCCTGTATGTCTAGCCGACTGGTATTATGATACTCTAGCGATGTAGCAAAGTATCGCTTATTGGTCGATTTAGGTAACCAGTAAGTGTCGTTATCGCATTGTGATCAAAAACTTGGTAGGTAGGTGTTAATGACCTCTATTCCGATGTTAACTGGCACCAACTATAGCTCATGATGTTAATCACCTTAAATTGCTGGAGTGAATGGCGTAGATGACACACCAATCAATTGAGATACTTTTTAAGAGCTGTCAAAACGCGGTTCTCTCATAGATTTTATATGGCAATAGCAAACTGTGACGTCACTGTTTGGTCAACTCAATGACTCAACTATTTATTGATTTCAAAGCAACTTTAAATCTAATTTGGCAATTAATTGAAAATAAATCGTGTTAATCGTGTGAATAATCAATCATAATAATCTCTAAAAAAAAACACTTTATTTTGGACCTGATCCAAAATAAAGTGTTTTTTTTTTAGAGATCGGTGTCTTGGAATTATTGTTTTATGGTGTTCGAACCATAAGTTTTACTTCAGTACATAACGCTAACCACAAGAGGAGCTCGTGGCTAAATAGTAACAGCCGCTTTGTTCGATCTTGAGGTTAAGCCGTGCTTGTCTAGGTTGGTCTGTGGACGGGTGACCACCCATTACATACCGAGTTTCCTCAGTGCCTTGGAAAGCACGTTAAGCCGTTGGTCCCGGCTGTCATTTGTAAATCTTTGACAATCGTTACAAGTAGTCAAGAGGCCCAAAAAGTCTGACAACCAGTCTTACCAAGGGGTATCGTATGTGGAGGTCGGATAGGCAGTCGCTCCATGTAAAATACTGGCATTCAGCTGCATCTGGTTAGACTGGAAGCCGACCAGATGAGGGCTCCCCTAAGGATTGCCACAACAACTGCACTACTCTGGCCCTAAAAATATCACCTCTAACTAACTCTTTTTCTCCAACATTCCAGATGCTTCGTATACAAAGGGTCTCACGCGGACAAGTCGGTGACGTACACCATAGCGCAGTCCGGCGACGCCACCTGCAACGGTCTGACGTCATCCGTCGACGGCAGTCGCACCATGAAGCTCACCAACAGTACGTATCATCAGTATATTTGTATTGGGTACTTAATGGGAACGGGATGCCGGCACCTCCTTCTGCGAAGCAGTAATGCTAGAGAAGGAGGTGGCGGAACGTGAGAGGGAGAGAACCTCATAGCGTCCCGGCCGCCGCGGGAGACGCCCCGGGCGTCGGCCGCCTCCGTAGGCGCGGGCCTGTGGACGGTGGGCTATGGGCTAGCTCGCCGTCCGTCCGTCTCATGACGACAGGCCGTTTCGACGGCGCGTTCGTGTTCCACGCGCGCCTCAAAGAGAGTCAGCAAAAAGGAAGGGGTCCGTAAGGACCGATGCCTGCCGGGGTTGCGGGACAGTTCGAAAGAGATACCGTGGCCCCGGAACACAAAGGGCGATGAAGGAACATGGATGGGTTTTAGAGGGTAAAAGTCTGACACTCCCTCCTGCTCCGCACTACCGACACACTATTGACAAGTTGGTAATTTTACAGAATTGGGCCCCTGTCTAGTTTCATCCTAGAAACGTGATCCTAGTACCATTTTAGCCTCGCAGACATAATTATTATTATTCCATTTATTCATCTATATACATATTTTTAACATTTTTAAATATTTCTTAATAAAACAACATAAAAAAAACATTTAAAAATATAAGAAACAGTAGCCCACAGTGGCGAAGCTTCCATACAACCCGATTCCTACCGGATTACCTTTGAAAAATGGCACACTCAGTATTCTATAGACAAATAATAACATCATAATTATCAAAGATATGTACTCCGACTTACCTCTTACAAAACTTGAGCCTTCGCTACTGGTAGCCCACCAGCGCTGGGAACAGGTTCCGAGCTGCCGGTGGTCAGGGCTCTTGAGAGAGGAACCTCCTAACCTATTATTATTATTATAAGCCTATATTGTCCCACTGCAGGGCAAAGGCCTAAAGACATAAATAAGATTTAAAAAATACTCCTGTAACACGTCACGACTCGTGGTAGGCGACCTAATCGGTCAAGTTTCATTGGTAATTCGGTTCTTATTTCGTGATCAACCGGTGAAAATTGCAAGTCAAAACAATAGGAATGATTCCTGACTAAAAATACTATGATTCTGTTTAATCAATCAGTTAGATTATCGAAAAATATTGGATAAGTACGTGTTTTTTGTTTTTATCAAATTAATAAAAATTGACGAAGATAAAACGCGTCAAAGATCATGAGTGGGGGCTTGTGATGTCACTTTCCGGTAAAAAAATATACTCACATGTGACGTCACCCGAGTTTTCGACACACTGTATCGCTTTAATATTTGTTAACGTGAATACAGAAAAATATGTGTCCAATAATTTTGTAGAGTTATAAATCTATCTGATGGACTAATTAGATTTTTTTGTCATCTACCCTATTACTAACGGGGAATGAACTTCTCTATCTAACAACTAGACACAACTAACTTACATTCTAACTCTGCTTGCAGTCGACGACGAGCACAACCGCTGCCACTTCCCCAGCTGGGTGGTGCAGCACCACAAGTGGTTCAGTCTGGACCACACGCACCAGTACCACTTCACCACCAAGAACGCCACGCTCAAGGTAAAGCGGTCTCACTTTATTAAGGGTGTAAAACTTAACGAAGGGCACCACTTGTTCTCCTCGTCATTGTGATCATTTTTTTTTACACCATACCTGGGAACCTTCTAGTTACGGAGATATTGGGGGTCAAAGTTCAAGTTTTTTTTTTTTTTAATACAAGTTTTTTAATGTAAGATGTTTACTTTAAACACCTCGACGACCCCCGTACTATTCAATCCATCCATCAGCACAATGTTTTGAGTGCCTTACGTACTATTACGTACGTATAAGATTTTTAAATAAAATTATAATGTATTTTCCAGATAATGAACGAGGACGGCTCGTTCGAGGAGAAGCGTCTGGTGTGCCACTCGATACTGGAGCAGAAGGACAACAAGCTGGTCAAGTTGGTGGCGCATCTCACTCGAGGATGGTAAGTGACCGTCTGGTGTCATCCATCAGAATGTTGACCCACAAAAGGGATGAATGAAAGGCATTTTTACCATCGCCATTCTAAAAAGGGCATTTTATTCATCGAAAACAGTGAATAAAACTATCTTTTACTCACTGCCGATAACATGAACACTCTTTTACTCACTGAGTGAATAAAGACATTTTGAATTTGGAACAATAAATCGTGGCCGACAAGAAAATAACAGTGAATTTCGAAAATTGCTTTGTGAGATTGACCAAGGGCTTACGTACTTTCCGACGCACGCAGGAAACTCGGTATGTAATGAATTAGTGGTCACCAATCCACAGACCGACCTTGGAAATCGTGGCGTAACCTTGAAGATCGACTCGATTGGCTGTTATTATTAACCCACGAGAAAAATATTATACTTCCATTTATTTTCTCGCAGTCAACGGTAAAAAGTAGAGTACACAACTCGTGAAAAAAAAAATCATCTCGGTTGTTGAATCCCTCGCTCCGCTCAGGATAGAATCCCTTGCTATGCTCGGGATTCTACTCTAGAATCCCTCGCTACGTTCGTGATTCTAGTCTAGAATCCTTTGCTGCTCTCGGGATCCAATTTCGTCCCTCAAATTAAATTCATTTTTTCACTTCTTCTAATATTATAAAGAGGAAAGACTTGTATTTTTGTGTGTGTGTGTGTGTGTGTGTGTGTGTGTATGTTTGTAATGAATAAACTTAAAAACTACTGCGCCGATTTCAAAAATTCTTTCACCATTAGAAAGCTACATTCACCCTGAGTAACATAGGCTATATTTTATCCCCGTACTCCTACGGGAACGGGAACTACGCGGGTGAAACCGCGTGACGTCCGCTAGTGTTGTATAATCTACTATTGTTTTGTCTCGTTTTAGACAAGTGAGAAGTGCCTGTAACTGGCCTACTTGAAATAAGTGTTGATTGTGTGTTTGATTGTGTCCTTCCAGCGAGTCGGGTCACGTGTGCGTGGTCCTGTCGCGGCGCTCGGACAGCCTGCTGGAGCTGCAGCTGGGGGGGGCGCTGCACGACGCGCCGCACCACGCCTGCGCCAACACCGAGCCCGACTACACGCCGCATGTCACGCTTATCAGTGAGTATATACCGATACTGTCCCGGCGCTCGGACAGCCTGCTGGAGCTGCACGACGCGCCGCACCACGCCTGCGCCAACACCGAGCCCGACTACACGCCGCATGTCACGCTTATCAGTGAGTATATACCGATACTGTCCCGGCGCTCGGACAGCCTGCTGGAGCTGCACGACGCGCCGCACCACGCCTGCGCCAACACCGAGCCCGACTACACGCCGCATGTCACGCTTATCAGTGAGTATATACCGATACTGTCCCGGCGCTCGGACAGCCTGCTGGAGCTGCACGACGCGCCGCACCACGCCTGCGCCAACACCGAGCCCGACTACACGCCGCATGTCACGCTTATCAGTGAGTATATACCGATACTGTCCCGGCGCTCGGACAGCCTGCTGGAGCTGCACGACGCGCCGCACCACGCCTGCGCCAACACCGAGCCCGACTACACGCCGCATGTCACGCTTATCAGTGAGTATATACCGATACTGTCCCGGCGCTCGGACAGCCTGCTGGAGCTGCACGACGCGCCGCACCACGCCTGCGCCAACACCGAGCCCGACTACACGCCGCATGTCACGCTTATCAGTGAGTATATACCGATACTGTCCCGGCGCTCGGACAGCCTGCTGGAGCTGCACGACGCGCCGCACCACGCCTGCGCCAACACCGAGCCCGACTACACGCCGCATGTCACGCTTATCAGTGAGTATATACCGATACTGTCCCGGCGCTCGGACAGCCTGCTGGAGCTGCACGACGCGCCGCACCACGCCTGCGCCAACACCGAGCCCGACTACACGCCGCATGTCACGCTTATCAGTGAGTATATACCGATACTGTCCCGGCGCTCGGACAGCCTGCTGGAGCTGCACGACGCGCCGCACCACGCCTGCGCCAACACCGAGCCCGACTACACGCCGCATGTCACGCTTATCAGTGAGTATATACCGATACTGTCCCGGCGCTCGGACAGCCTGCTGGAGCTGCACGACGCGCCGCACCACGCCTGCGCCAACACCGAGCCCGACTACACGCCGCATGTCACGCTTATCAGTGAGTATATACCGATACTGTCCCGGCGCTCGGACAGCCTGCTGGAGCTGCACGACGCGCCGCACCACGCCTGCGCCAACACCGAGCCCGACTACACGCCGCATGTCACGCTTATCAGTGAGTATATACCGATACTGTCCCGGCGCTCGGACAGCCTGCTGGAGCTGCACGACGCGCCGCACCACGCCTGCGCCAACACCGAGCCCGACTACACGCCGCATGTCACGCTTATCAGTGAGTATATACCGATACTGTCCCGGCGCTCGGACAGCCTGCTGGAGCTGCACGACGCGCCGCACCACGCCTGCGCCAACACCGAGCCCGACTACACGCCGCATGTCACGCTTATCAGTGAGTATATACCGATACTGTCCCGGCGCTCGGACAGCCTGCTGGAGCTGCACGACGCGCCGCACCACGCCTGCGCCAACACCGAGCCCGACTACACGCCGCATGTCACGCTTATCAGTGAGTATATACCGATACTGTCCCGGCGCTCGGACAGCCTGCTGGAGCTGCACGACGCGCCGCACCACGCCTGCGCCAACACCGAGCCCGACTACACGCCGCATGTCACGCTTATCAGTGAGTATATACCGATACTGTCCCGGCGCTCGGACAGCCTGCTGGAGCTGCACGACGCGCCGCACCACGCCTGCGCCAACACCGAGCCCGACTACACGCCGCATGTCACGCTTATCAGTGAGTATATACCGATACTGTCCCGGCGCTCGGACAGCCTGCTGGAGCTGCACGACGCGCCGCACCACGCCTGCGCCAACACCGAGCCCGACTACACGCCGCATGTCACGCTTATCAGTGAGTATATACCGATACTGTCCCGGCGCTCGGACAGCCTGCTGGAGCTGCACGACGCGCCGCACCACGCCTGCGCCAACACCGAGCCCGACTACACGCCGCATGTCACGCTTATCAGTGAGTATATACCGATACTGTCCCGGCGCTCGGACAGCCTGCTGGAGCTGCACGACGCGCCGCACCACGCCTGCGCCAACACCGAGCCCGACTACACGCCGCATGTCACGCTTATCAGTGAGTATATACCGATACTGTCCCGGCGCTCGGACAGCCTGCTGGAGCTGCACGACGCGCCGCACCACGCCTGCGCCAACACCGAGCCCGACTACACGCCGCATGTCACGCTTATCAGTGAGTATATACCGATACTGTCCCGGCGCTCGGACAGCCTGCTGGAGCTGCACGACGCGCCGCACCACGCCTGCGCCAACACCGAGCCCGACTACACGCCGCATGTCACGCTTATCAGTGAGTATATACCGATACTGTCCCGGCGCTCGGACAGCCTGCTGGAGCTGCAGCTGCGGGGGGCGCTGCACGACGCGCCGCACCACGCCTGCGCCAACACCGAGCCCGACTACACGCCGCATGTCACGCTTATCAGTGAGTATATACCGATACTGTCCCGGCGCTCGGACAGCCTGCTGGAGCTGCAGCTGGGGGGGGCGCTGCACGACGCGCCGCACCACGCCTGCGCCAACACCGAGCCCGACTACACGCCGCATGTCACGCTTATCAGTGAGTATATACCGATACTGTCCCGGCGCTCGGACAGCCTGCTGGAGCTGCAGCTGGGGGGGGCGCTGCACGACGCGCCGCACCACGCCTGCGCCAACACCGAGCCCGACTACACGCCGCATGTCACGCTTATCAGTGAGTATATACCGATACTGTCCCGGCGCTCGGACAGCCTGCTGGAGCTGCACGACGCGCCGCACCACGCCTGCGCCAACACCGAGCCCGACTACACGCCGCATGTCACGCTTATCAGTGAGTATATACCGATACTGTCCCGGCGCTCGGACAGCCTGCTGGAGCTGCACGACGCGCCGCACCACGCCTGCGCCAACACCGAGCCCGACTACACGCCGCATGTCACGCTTATCAGTGAGTATATACCGATACTGTCCCGGCGCTCGGACAGCCTGCTGGAGCTGCACGACGCGCCGCACCACGCCTGCGCCAACACCGAGCCCGACTACACGCCGCATGTCACGCTTATCAGTGAGTATATACCGATACTGTCCCGGCGCTCGGACAGCCTGCTGGAGCTGCACGACGCGCCGCACCACGCCTGCGCCAACACCGAGCCCGACTACACGCCGCATGTCACGCTTATCAGTGAGTATATACCGATACTGTCCCGGCGCTCGGACAGCCTGCTGGAGCTGCACGACGCGCCGCACCACGCCTGCGCCAACACCGAGCCCGACTACACGCCGCATGTCACGCTTATCAGTGAGTATATACCGATACTGTCCCGGCGCTCGGACAGCCTGCTGGAGCTGCACGACGCGCCGCACCACGCCTGCGCCAACACCGAGCCCGACTACACGCCGCATGTCACGCTTATCAGTGAGTATATACCGATACTGTCCCGGCGCTCGGACAGCCTGCTGGAGCTGCACGACGCGCCGCACCACGCCTGCGCCAACACCGAGCCCGACTACACGCCGCATGTCACGCTTATCAGTGAGTATATACCGATACTGTCCCGGCGCTCGGACAGCCTGCTGGAGCTGCAGCTGCGGGGGGCGCTGCACGACGCGCCGCACCACGCCTGCGCCAACACCGAGCCCGACTACACGCCGCATGTCACGCTTATCAGTGAGTATATACCGATACTGTCCCGGCGCTCGGACAGCCTGCTGGAGCTGCACGACGCGCCGCACCACGCCTGCGCCAACACCGAGCCCGACTACACGCCGCATGTCACGCTTATCAGTGAGTATATACCGATACTGTCCCGGCGCTCGGACAGCCTGCTGGAGCTGCAGCTGGGGGGGGCGCTGCACGACGCGCCGCACCACGCCTGCGCCAACACCGAGCCCGACTACACGCCGCATGTCACGCTTATCAGTGAGTATATACCGATACTGTCCCGGCGCTCGGACAGCCTGCTGGAGCTGCACGACGCGCCGCACCACGCCTGCGCCAACACCGAGCCCGACTACACGCCGCATGTCACGCTTATCAGTGAGTATATACCGATACTGTCCCGGCGCTCGGACAGCCTGCTGGAGCTGCACGACGCGCCGCACCACGCCTGCGCCAACACCGAGCCCGACTACACGCCGCATGTCACGCTTATCAGTGAGTATATACCGATACTGTCCCGGCGCTCGGACAGCCTGCTGGAGCTGCACGACGCGCCGCACCACGCCTGCGCCAACACCGAGCCCGACTACACGCCGCATGTCACGCTTATCAGTGAGTATATACCGATACTGTCCCGGCGCTCGGACAGCCTGCTGGAGCTGCACGACGCGCCGCACCACGCCTGCGCCAACACCGAGCCCGACTACACGCCGCATGTCACGCTTATCAGTGAGTATATACCGATACTGTCCCGGCGCTCGGACAGCCTGCTGGAGCTGCACGACGCGCCGCACCACGCCTGCGCCAACACCGAGCCCGACTACACGCCGCATGTCACGCTTATCAGTGAGTATATACCGATACTGTCCCGGCGCTCGGACAGCCTGCTGGAGCTGCACGACGCGCCGCACCACGCCTGCGCCAACACCGAGCCCGACTACACGCCGCATGTCACGCTTATCAGTGAGTATATACCGATACTGTCCCGGCGCTCGGACAGCCTGCTGGAGCTGCACGACGCGCCGCACCACGCCTGCGCCAACACCGAGCCCGACTACACGCCGCATGTCACGCTTATCAGTGAGTATATACCGATACTGTCCCGGCGCTCGGACAGCCTGCTGGAGCTGCACGACGCGCCGCACCACGCCTGCGCCAACACCGAGCCCGACTACACGCCGCATGTCACGCTTATCAGTGAGTATATACCGATACTGTCCCGGCGCTCGGACAGCCTGCTGGAGCTGCACGACGCGCCGCACCACGCCTGCGCCAACACCGAGCCCGACTACACGCCGCATGTCACGCTTATCAGTGAGTATATACCGATACTGTCCCGGCGCTCGGACAGCCTGCTGGAGCTGCACGACGCGCCGCACCACGCCTGCGCCAACACCGAGCCCGACTACACGCCGCATGTCACGCTTATCAGTGAGTATATACCGATACTGTCCCGGCGCTCGGACAGCCTGCTGGAGCTGCACGACGCGCCGCACCACGCCTGCGCCAACACCGAGCCCGACTACACGCCGCATGTCACGCTTATCAGTGAGTATATACCGATACTGTCCCGGCGCTCGGACAGCCTGCTGGAGCTGCACGACGCGCCGCACCACGCCTGCGCCAACACCGAGCCCGACTACACGCCGCATGTCACGCTTATCAGTGAGTATATACCGATACTGTCCCGGCGCTCGGACAGCCTGCTGGAGCTGCACGACGCGCCGCACCACGCCTGCGCCAACACCGAGCCCGACTACACGCCGCATGTCACGCTTATCAGTGAGTATATACCGATACTGTCCCGGCGCTCGGACAGCCTGCTGGAGCTGCACGACGCGCCGCACCACGCCTGCGCCAACACCGAGCCCGACTACACGCCGCATGTCACGCTTATCAGTGAGTATATACCGATACTGTCCCGGCGCTCGGACAGCCTGCTGGAGCTGCACGACGCGCCGCACCACGCCTGCGCCAACACCGAGCCCGACTACACGCCGCATGTCACGCTTATCAGTGAGTATATACCGATACTGTCCCGGCGCTCGGACAGCCTGCTGGAGCTGCAGCTGGGGGGGGCGCTGCACGACGCGCCGCACCACGCCTGCGCCAACACCGAGCCCGACTACACGCCGCATGTCACGCTTATCAGTGAGTATATACCGATACTGTCCCGGCGCTCGGACAGCCTGCTGGAGCTGCACGACGCGCCGCACCACGCCTGCGCCAACACCGAGCCCGACTACACGCCGCATGTCACGCTTATCAGTGAGTATATACCGATACTGTCCCGGCGCTCGGACAGCCTGCTGGAGCTGCACGACGCGCCGCACCACGCCTGCGCCAACACCGAGCCCGACTACACGCCGCATGTCACGCTTATCAGTGAGTATATACCGATACTGTCCCGGCGCTCGGACAGCCTGCTGGAGCTGCACGACGCGCCGCACCACGCCTGCGCCAACACCGAGCCCGACTACACGCCGCATGTCACGCTTATCAGTGAGTATATACCGATACTGTCCCGGCGCTCGGACAGCCTGCTGGAGCTGCACGACGCGCCGCACCACGCCTGCGCCAACACCGAGCCCGACTACACGCCGCATGTCACGCTTATCAGTGAGTATATACCGATACTGTCCCGGCGCTCGGACAGCCTGCTGGAGCTGCACGACGCGCCGCACCACGCCTGCGCCAACACCGAGCCCGACTACACGCCGCATGTCACGCTTATCAGTGAGTATATACCGATACTGTCCCGGCGCTCGGACAGCCTGCTGGAGCTGCACGACGCGCCGCACCACGCCTGCGCCAACACCGAGCCCGACTACACGCCGCATGTCACGCTTATCAGTGAGTATATACCGATACTGTCCCGGCGCTCGGACAGCCTGCTGGAGCTGCACGACGCGCCGCACCACGCCTGCGCCAACACCGAGCCCGACTACACGCCGCATGTCACGCTTATCAGTGAGTATATACCGATACTGTCCCGGCGCTCGGACAGCCTGCTGGAGCTGCACGACGCGCCGCACCACGCCTGCGCCAACACCGAGCCCGACTACACGCCGCATGTCACGCTTATCAGTGAGTATATACCGATACTGTCCCGGCGCTCGGACAGCCTGCTGGAGCTGCACGACGCGCCGCACCACGCCTGCGCCAACACCGAGCCCGACTA
The DNA here is from genome assembly GCA_905147715.2 of Xestia xanthographa. Classification (NCBI taxonomy): domain Eukaryota; kingdom Metazoa; phylum Arthropoda; class Insecta; order Lepidoptera; family Noctuidae; genus Xestia; species Xestia xanthographa. The sequence continues at coordinate 12,478,209 of LR990667.1, read as the reverse complement.
CACGCCGCATGTCACGCTTATCAGTGAGTATATACCGATACTGTCCCGGCGCTCGGACAGCCTGCTGGAGCTGCACGACGCGCCGCACCACGCCTGCGCCAACACCGAGCCCGACTACACGCCGCATGTCACGCTTATCAGTGAGTATATACCGATACTGTCCCGGCGCTCGGACAGCCTGCTGGAGCTGCACGACGCGCCGCACCACGCCTGCGCCAACACCGAGCCCGACTACACGCCGCATGTCACGCTTATCAGTGAGTATATACCGATACTGTCCCGGCGCTCGGACAGCCTGCTGGAGCTGCAGCTGGGGGGGGCGCTGCACGACGCGCCGCACCACGCCTGCGCCAACACCGAGCCCGACTACACGCCGCATGTCACGCTTATCAGTGAGTATATACCGATACTGTCCCGGCGCTCGGACAGCCTGCTGGAGCTGCAGCTGGGGGGGGCGCTGCACGACGCGCCGCACCACGCCTGCGCCAACACCGAGCCCGACTACACGCCGCATGTCACGCTTATCAGTGAGTATATACCGATATTGTCCCGGCGCAGTATCAGCAAACATATAATGAGCTAATTTAGACTGAGGGTAAGGTTATCTCGGTCTCTAGCACAATCTTAAGTATGACCAAACCATGAATATAAGATTTTTTTATAGTCCTACAGACCTCCAAATTCGGCTCGAAGGACCATAAAGATATATACGCTGCTGAATGTATCGCACACACCTCGATTGATAGTTGATAGCTTGAATGTTAAGATAGTATCGGATAGCTAAAGATGATGGTTTATTGAATATATTTAACTACCACGTAACTAATGCTGTATGAATAATGCGTGTATGAGTACAACACCTTTTCGATACACACCGATACATCATTCGACAAACTATGTATTTCAATATATGAAAACATTGCATGTACGTATTGTACAGAATGGTTTGCATAGCGAAAGTTGTTTTGTATTATCACCAACCTGCATATTTAATTATGATGATTGATAGGCATTGAACCTTATTTGTATTTGTAGACAATCTATTATTTCGTTTGTTTGTTGCTTTTATCCGGCTCGAAGGACCAAAATGTAAAAGTATGAGCCTTTACATTTCACGTTGAATGTTAATAAATGTTTATGTTCAAAAAGGTATATAATACGAAATCGCACTAAAACAATGTAATAGAAAATAATATGTTACAAAATGTTGGAGCTCGATATTAAACCGAAGACTGACGTACTTGCTTACGTGACAGTACTACATTTTATAAATTAACAAAATTTACAGTATGTTTTCTATGCCAAAGTACAATGTCCGGTTGCTGACGGTACTATCTAATGATGTGTTTATGATTATTTGCAGCGACATCGTTGGTCCCGGTCCGGTGTCCGATGTTGGGTCGCTACACAGTGGTGGACTCGCTCGCGGACAGACGCCGGAGACGACAGCAACTTACTATAGGTAACATTAATTTAACTTAATACCCAAATAAAAAAATAAAAAATAACAAACAGGAATTTGTCAGTAGCTACCACGGTTCATTGTCACTAGTAAGTACCATGAACAGTTCCATGATGATTTTGAAAGTATCTGAAAATAAATGGAACTAATGTTGAATTTTGTTGTCAATTTTGTTCACATTATTATTTTTGGCAATTGAATATGTACCCGGATGATGGCAATAGGCTCGCCCCTTAAACATAAGTAGAGAAATGTGGGTGTACTATTAGGTACTTCTACTTCACTACTTCAACAGCCCGTAACGTCCACTGCTGGACATAAGCCTCTCCCATGATGGAAGGATTTGCCGTAATCTCCACGCTTGGCAGGCGGATTGGAGATCGCAGTGATGACAGACTAACAGAAAACGCTGCTGCCCATTCTCTGGTCTACGGAGGCGCAAGGTGTTCTGCCTCAGACATTAGTCGCCTTATACGACACCCGTGAGTGTAATGGGTTGGTTCTATTCTACTCTGCCGGATACCACACGGCCAGGTGTATTAGGTACATCTTTGCCTAATACTTCGTAGATATCAGGCATGATGCTAGTATAAGTCATGCCGACGTTGTGCTGTTGAAGATTTTATAGCAGAAATGAACCTATCAATTCATAATACCCCTGATGCACCACCTACTTTTTGCAGCCCAATGGGCGAATCTTGTATTGACGTCACACTTTCTAGTGCAGACGTACGATTGGATAGGTGGCGTGTCCTACCAGATGCGTCTTGTAGTGATCATCGCCTGATCGTGTACGAATTTGTTCCGAGGTCTACTCAAGGTCCATCTCATATCACTGGTAATTTTAGATATAAAAGTAAAGGCGCGAATTGGGAATTCTTTGGCTTGCTTTTTGCGTGTCACGCCAAAGACTTCACTCGTGATGGGCTGTCAGCTGAAGAAAGTGCTGAAATTATGTCAGACACCTTCACTTACTGTGCTGACATCGCCATTGGTCGCGCATCTATGACCAACATCCATAGATGTGATTGGTGGTGTGACTACTTAATTGAGCAGCGTAAAAGCTATCGCCGAGCGCGCAGACATTTAAACAAGCTTAGAAAACAAAAGGTCACCGGAGACCCACTTAACTTTGCTTTAAATGCATTTAGAGTTGCCAAGTCCCGCTACAGAGCATCAGTGGAAAAGTCTAAGGGTAATTTACTGCGAAAAATAGTAGAAAAACTAGATAAAGAAGGTCCGTGGTCTCCTTTGTATCACGAGTTCAAAGCTAATCGATCAGTCGACCTGGCGTTTGTCCAGAACATTAAAGTAAATAATAGACACACGACCGGTATTGAGGAAACAACCGAAGTTCTATTAAATAGTCTGATACCTGATGATTCGCCAGTAAATGACAATGACTACCATCAGCAGATCAGAACGTGGGCATCTGTGCCACCTGAATCACCAACGTCGGACCTTCCATCCATTGACGAATTCATTAATCTTGTCAGGAAACTGCCTCTTAACAAATCATCAGGTGAAGATAAAATATCTAATCGGATGATAATAGAAGCTTGTAAAACAGCGGGTGACGCCATTTTATCTGTTTTCAACCGATGTATTGCGGACGGCGTTTTTCCTCGTGTATGGCGACGTGGCTTTATACGAATAATTCCAAAAAGTGGTGATAAGCCACCAGACGACCCTAAGTCGTACAGGCCCTTAACCCTACTGCCATCTTTGGGAAAACTCCTGGAGCGCCTTATCGTTCCACGTTTGCTGCCAGACGGGCCAAAGTTTCATAACAACCAATTCGGTTTCACCGTGGGAAAATCTACCGTAGACGCGGCACTTTCTGTTAGAAAAATTGTTAATAACTCGGAACACAAGTACGTGGTTGGAATCTTTTTAGATATTTCCGGGGCTTTTGATAACGCATGGTGGCCGATGCTACTACTTAAAATGAAGAATCGCGGCTGCTATAAAAACATATATAATCTTGTTTATTCATATTTTTTAAATGGTTCCGCGAAACTCAAACTCGGACATCATTCTATGTCAAAGTCCCTTACCTTGGGATGTCCTCAGGGCTCGGTAATCGCTCCGTATCTGTGGAATTTAGGTTTCGATGATTTTCTCGCGATTCCTCTCCCACCCGGCTGTTCATTAACCGGTTACGCGGACGACGGCCTGCTGCTCATTCAGTCGAGTACTCGGGCTGGACTCGAGAATTTAGCTGACACTTGCCTACGATTAATATCTCAGTGGGGCGATCGAAACCGTCTGACCTTTGCACCGCAAAAAACTTATCAACTAATTTTAAAAGGTAATCTTAAATCGTGGCCTAGTATTAAATTTAATAACGTTCCCGTGAAAAGAAAGCAGTCCGTGTGCTACCTTGGTTTGGTCTTAGAGAAGAATTTTTCATTCATAGATCATATAAAAACTGTCGGTGAAAAAGCTAAAAAGAACTTTTATGCCTTAACTAGAATATCCAAATCTACGTGGGGTCTGTCATTTCTAACTTTAAAGACCATTTATGGGGCTACCTATTTGGGGTGTATGTGCTACGGGGCACCTGTTTGGGCCGATAGGGCCACCATAGGAGCGGTACGACGTAAATTGCTTCAAAGCCAGCGTTTGGCTTTGATATTCTTATGCAAAGCGTATAGGACGGTTAGTACTGAAGCCTTACCGGTACTTGCAGGTGTACTTCCAGTCGATCTTGAAGTGCAGCGACGGGCTGCAATGTACTATAACGCGCGTGAGACCACGGACGCAGACTTTTTAACCCTACGTGACCGTGATAAGATTTCTAGATTATTCAAACCACAGACCGACGTCTGGGAGGAACTTTTGTCTGAATGGCAATGTAGGTGGGATAATTCCATCAAGGGCCGACACCTCCACCAGTTCTTTCCATCCGTTCGTGAGCGGCTGGCCAGGACATGGCTGGAGGTTGATCACTGTGTTGCTCAATTTCTCACCGGTCATGGTAACTTTAAGAGTAAATTATTTTCCTTCAAGCTTGTTGACTCGCCTCTTTGTCAATGTTCCACATCTGACTGCGAATATGAACAATCAGCACATCATATTTTATGGGAGTGCAGTCTTTGGCAGAATGAACGCAATATTATGTTGGATAGTGTACAGTTTACATACGGAGTTATTTACTACACAGACCTTGTAGAAACTAGAACAAATTTCCGTGCGTTCAAGCGTTTTTGCCATACCTATTATTGGAATCAAATATAACTGCTCACAACTTAGGACCCATTAATGTTAATATTTTATCCGTGGTGCTAGGCAACTGGGCCTATCCCAGTTGTGAACGTCCCTTTGTGCCTATTGGCCTTGTTTCTTTGTGTCTCCTGCTGATATGGAGGGAAGTGGAAATTACAGATTTTCCTACTCCTCCGCTATACTTTTCTGATTAATTTCGTTGCGGGATCCAAGACAGTTAAATTCATTCTCTGGGACTTCGTCGAGCTTCATTGTCTCGGCGCTTTTCTGGTGGTCGCCACTGTTGATTCTGGCTTTCAGGAGTTACAGTGGTTGGGAACAGTGTGGCGGGCTTGTCCATAAAAAAAAAAAAAAAAAAAAAAAAAAAAAAAGTATAAGTCATGCTAATTTACCGTTTATTTTCCAGACGAGTCGAGTGGCTCGGAGATAGCGGAGAAGCCAGTAGAGTGCGTGATGGGCCAGTACGACAGCGCTAGCATCGGATGTGGCGCCTCCCAAGATACTATCGAGTTCCAGTCCGCTTGTACTAGCACAGGTATGATCCATCATCAGCATTATTCAGCTAGAAGACAGCTCTACTGTATTGTAATGCTTGGTTGAAGGCTTCGTGAAAGATACGTCTGTTACAATTTCATCATATAATAATGCTTGATTGAAGGCTTCGTGAAGGATCCGTCTGTTACACCTTCATCATATAATAATGCTTGGTTGAAGGCTTCGTGAAGGATCCGTCTGTTACACCTTCATCATATAATAATGCTTGGTTGAAGGCTTCGTGAAGGATCCGTCTGTTACACCTTCATCATATAATAATGCTTGGTTGAAGGCTTCGTGAAGGATCCGTCTGTTACACCTTCATCATATAATAATGCTTGGTTGAAGGCTTCGTGAAGGATCCGTCTGTTACACCTTCATCATATAATAATGCTTGGTTGAAGGCTTCGTGAAGGATCCGTCTGTTACACCTTCATCATATAATAATGCTTGGTTGAAGGCTTCGTGAAGGATCCGTCTGTTACACCTTCATCATATAATAATGCTTGGTTGAAGGCTTCGTGAAGGATCCGTCTGTTACACCTTCATCATATAATAATGCTTGGTTGAAGGCTTCGTGAAGGATCCGTCTGTTACACCTTCATCATATAATAATGCTTGGTTGAAGGCTTCGTGAAGGATCCGTCTGTTACACCTTCATCATATAATAATGCTTGGTTGAAGGCTTCGTGAAGGATCCGTCTGTTACACCTTCATCATATAATAATGCTTGGTTGAAGGCTTCGTGAAGGATCCGTCTGTTACACCTTCATCATATAATAATGCTTGGTTGAAGGCTTCGTGAAGGATCCGTCTGTTACACCTTCATCATATAATAATGCTTGGTTGAAGGCTTCGTGAAGGATCCGTCTGTTACACCTTCATCATATAATAATGCTTGGTTGAAGGCTTCGTGAAGGATCCGTCTGTTACACCTTCATCATATAATAATGCTTGGTTGAAGGCTTCGTGAAGGATCCGTCTGTTACACCTTCATCATATAATAATGCTTGGTTGAAGGCTTCGTGAAGGATCCGTCTGTTACACCTTCATCATATAATAATGCTTGGTTGAAGGCTTCGTGAAAGATCCGTCTGTTACACCTTCATCATATAATAATGCTTGGTTGAAGGCTTCGTGAAGGATCCGTCTGTTACACCTTCATCATATAATAATGCTTGGTTGAAGGCTTCGTGAAGGATCCGTCTGTTACACCTTCATCATATAATAATGCTTGGTTGAAGGCTTCGTGAAGGATCCGTCTGTTACACCTTCATCATATAATAATGCTTGGTTGAAGGCTTCGTGAAGGATCCGTCTGTTACACCTTCATCATATAATAATGCTTGGTTGAAAGCTTCGTGAAGGATCCGTCTGTTACACCTTCATCATATAATAATGCTTGGTTGAAGGCTTCGTGAAGGATCCGTCTGTTACACCTTCATCATATAATAATGCTTGGTTGAAGGCTTCGTGAAGGATCCGTCTGTTACACCTTCATCATATAATAATGCTTGGTTGAAGGCTTCGTGAAGGATCCGTCTGTTACACCTTCATCATATAATAATGCTTGGTTGAAGGCTTCGTGAAGGATCCGTCTGTTAAACCTTCATCATATAATAATGCTTGGTTGAAGGCTTCGTGAAGGATCCGTCTGTTACACCTTCATCATATAATAATGCTTGGTTGAAGGCTTCGTGAAAGATCCGTCTGTTACACCTTCATCGTACAATAGGCTTGTGTCCTGAAAAAATCTAATTAGTCCGTCAGTTAGATTATCGAAAAATATTTGACACGTATTTTTTCTTTTGTTACGTAAAAAAAAATATGTGACATATATAAAAATACGTTTGAAGAGCTCGTGGCTAAATAATAACAGCCGCTCGGGTCGATCTTTAGGTTAAGCCGCGCTTGCCTAGGTTCGTCTGTGGATGGGTGACCACCCTTCCATACCGAGTTTCCTCCGTGCCTCGGAAAGCACGTTAAGCTGTTGGTCCCGGCTGTCATTTGTAGATCTTTGACAGTCGTTGTAGGTAGCCCAAAAAGTCTGACAACCAGTCTTACTAAAGTGGTATCGTATTACCCAGTATGAACTAGATTGTGGAGGTTGGATAGGCAGTCGCTCCATGTAAAATACTGGTATTCAGCTGCATCCTGTTAGACTGCAAGCCGACCCCAATATAGTTGGGAAAAGGCTAGGCAGATGACGTCAACCAAAATTGACGAAGATACGACGCTTTTAAAATTCGCAATACGTCGCGCCGTAGTATAATTTTTAGTGCGTTCTGACGTCACGAGCCCCCCGAGTTTTGATGCGTTTTGTCTTTGCCAATATTCATTGATTTTCCAATAGTCTAACTAACGGACTAAATAGATCTGCAATTTATTGATGGTGGAAACTAGCCTATTGAGTGGTATGCTAACTCTTTGATTGATTTATTGGTTGATTGGGTGATTGATTAATTATTGATTGGTTGGTTGGTTGGCTGGTTGGTGGGTTGGTTGATTGATTGGTTGATTGTTTGATTGATTGATTATTGATTGATTGGTTGGTTAGTTGGTTGGTTCGTTGGTTGATTTATTTATTTATTTACCCCTACAAAACTGCTTACACGTTTAATTGTGAGATCGTTGAGTCTCTTACAGTAAACTTAATATCAGGTACATGTATAAGCTATTTAAAGTGAGTGAGTTCCTCCCTGTCCCCAGTGTACACGTGCTACGGCAGCTGGCGCGAGGGTCACCTGGGGCTGGTGGTGGCGGGCCCGGCGCGACCTGCCTCGCGCCCGCACGCGCTCTGCTTCGTGTACACTACCTACGTCAGGAATGGTCAGTATGACAATATCACACTATAATCTACACTAATATTATAAAGAGGAAACATTTGTATTTTTGTATGTTTGTAATGAATAAACTCAAAAACTACTGCGAAGTTTTTGAAAATTCTTTCACCATTAGAAAGCTACATTTACCCTGAGTAACATAGGCTATATTTTATCTCCGTACTCCCACGGGAACGGGAACTACGCGGGTGAAACATAGTGATGACCGCTAGTAATATTGTAAAGACGAAACTTTGTATGTGTGTATGTTTGTTACTCTCTCACGCAAAAACTACTGAACGGATTTGGATGAAATTTTGCACACAGATAGTTTATAACATAGTTATGAAAAAAAAAACATGTATAAACACGTTTACAAATAAATACTACAGTGAAAGTAACTTATTTAGTCCCGAGACGGGGTTTGGCGCCCGAACGTAGCGAGGGCACTAATAGTTCGAGGGACTAAATAAGCCTTTAACCCGAGGTAAACACTGTGTTTTTCATTACGAATACAAGGAAAATAATATTCAATATTCCACAGAGTCTGGTGTGCCGGTACAGTTCCTGGCGCTGTCGGGCGTGTCTCGCTCGTGTGACCGGACCGTCCTGCCCGGCGTGGCGGGTGACAAGGCCTACAACCTCACCATCAACGGTATGAATTACACAATAATATAATCTTATACTCACTAGCAGTGGCGTAGGGGCAAGATGAGCCTTGTTCCGAAAGGTAGCCGGCAGGAATCAGCTTTTTATGTGCCTTCGGGTCTGCTCATTAGGAAACACGATCATCATCTGCCTAGCCTTTTCTCAACTATGTTGGGGTCGACTTCCAGTCTAACCTCCATAACCCAGTTTGTACTGTTCAATACGATACCCCATGGTAAGACTGGTCGTCAGACTTTTTGGGAAAGATCTACAAATGACAGCCGCGACCAACTGCTTAACGTGCTTTCGAGAGCACTGGGGAAACTCGGTATGTACTGAGTGGTCACTCGTCTACAGACCAACCTAGGCAAGCGCGGCTGTATAGTTCCCGGCACGTAAGTTGGCAAGGTTTTGGCGTAGTGGGGGCAAGTTCGCGCATCGTGCACTTAGTGGAACAAAAAACTGGTCACTTTTATTGATTGTCATTATGGTTATTGCCATCATTTATTTTTTAATCATGTAGTTAAACAAAGCAGAGGAATTCGTGACATTTATTATTTAGGTGTTATAAATAAAATATAATATGCATTTTTTTTAATTAAGAAAAAAAAAAGTATTATTATTAAAAATTATAGGTTCTCGTCGTCACTATCGGTTAATAATACTGTTACCCCTGGCATCAAATTAGAACTACCACTTGAGCTGGCATATTATGTAATAAACATAACAAAAACTAAATTTAAAACAATAACAACAACTCGTAATAAAAACTAAATTTAAAACAATAACAATAACTCGTAACAAAAACTTAATTTAAAACTAAAACTGAACTCGTAACTAAAAGTCAACAAAAACAAAGGGCACAATTTTCGTGGCCGCAAGTGTAATCGGGAGCGAACGGAATGTAGACGCGGTGCGGGAGGCAGGGGTCGACTGACGCACCAATCGCGCGCTTGGGTCGGCGCTACGTCATACCCCGCGTCCCGCTTGACCACCAAAGAGACCTAAAAAACGACTTCTGCGCATCTAACGACTCTTGCCAAGTTACGTGCCGGGGACTGTACCTGAAGATCGACCCGAGCGGCTGTTATTATTTAGCCACGAGCTCCTGTAGGAAAACACGACCAATTGGCATCAAAAATGTTTTAGTAAGAATTGGCCACTTTCTTGATGACATGAAAGATTGCAAAGTCTCTTAAGGCTGCTTCCTGTTGCTGCAAGGTTTAAGGCACCACAAATTAGGCCTCATCTCAAAATTCCACCCCGTTTTGCATCTATGCACCATTATTTTTAGATCGTTCTGGAACCGAAAGTCATAAACTCTATCATCGAGTCTATGGCTTTCGGTACCAAAACAACCTAAAAACAACCGAGTATAATACTAATTTATGCAGTTTGTCGTTGTATCACACAAATATTGACTTGTTGTAAATGCCTCGATCGTCCAGCGTCGAGATGTGCAGACGTTCTGTTACATCACGGTAGATCTTGGATGAGGCTGGCACTGAATGTGGGCTATGTGGAGAGAGGCCAACAGAGGCTGTGGATGATGATAGCAATACATGTGTGTTTCGCAGGTACATGCGAGCAGAGCAGTAAGTATAACAGCCCGGCAGCGCGCCTGGCGCCCGCCCTGGCGCTGCTGGGCGGCCTGCTGCTGTCTGCGCTGGGCGCCCGGTGATACACGCCGCCCACGCACTGAGCCAGCACCCCGCTACTGTCGCCCACCAACCGTATGAACCCGCAACCATCTATAGCAAACACAGTACCGACCTCCTTTGTGAGCGAGACAGCTTTTACTAGTTTATAGATATGGCAACACTGAAATTGAACTGTCAAAGTGCTAAAATGTTGCCATTTAAACGGTGAATTATTTTTCAGAGTTGCGCATTTTAATTTCGGTTCTTGTTTTTTTGTAAAAAATTGTTTTAGAGAAACTCTGTGAAATAATTTTCTCGTGTGCTTTAGGTTAGAAGAGAACGAAACAATGTTTAAATGAAACGAAGCAACGTGATTGATAATGTAAATAATAAAAGGTATAAAGTTGGATTACTGAAGAGAATATGACGATTTTTAAATAACTGTTACTTATGTAATTTAATTATGGTACATATAAACATAATCTATCGAGAAGGATGGTTATAGAACAGTCACAATAAAATCATGGGAATATACAGGTGACCTTTTTATCACTTTCTAAAAAAAATGGGTATAATAGGTGAACGGAGTAGAAGCAAATGGCATACTTAGTTTAGATTTTTAGATCTTTTTTTCTTAATTATTTTTTTTTTTGCAAAAAAAGAAAAAAAAAAAAAATTAGACATTCAAATCATACGCGTATTGCGTATGATTTGAATTTTGATATATTTTTTTTTTTCCGATTTTCTCTTTCTTAGTTCTAATATGAAAAGTTTAGGTACTTGAAATTTGTAGCGTTTTTTGATGATGGATCAATTTGTTTTTAAGCTGTGGAAAAAAGAAAGAAAAAAACTAAGTATGCCATAAGCTTCTACTCCGTTTACGTTTCCGTGTATGGGTATATTATATACCCATTTTTTTGGAAAGTGATAAACAGTCATCCGGTATTTTTCACAATCATTGAAAATATGTAAAAAAAAAATCTCACAGATTTCATTGCGACTCAGTTCTATTTCATTCTGACGGCGTACAGATATTTGATATTTTTATTTTTTAAACATACTTAGGTAGTATATGAATGTTGTCGGTGCCATATTTGTTAAACTCTCCTACATACCGATTTGTCGCAGCTATTAGTCGCACGATTATTAGTCTTAGTTTGAATTACATAGGTGTTCCGCTATTGTTAAGCCTGCAATCGATTGTGATTGCTGCGATTTTTCTTTTTAACCTGCTTCAAAGTACTTTCAGCGCGTAGGCAAATTGCAGCTACGACTTTAAAAAAATTGCTCAAAAATCGCGCGACAAAATTGTCGCATGTGCGTCTTTTTCTTCACAAATATGGCATTGATTTACTCTGTACAATATAACGATGATATATTATAGAAAAAACGCTTTCAAAGTATACATTGTATGCAGAATATACATAGCATAAAAACATAGCCGAAACCAGTGCTGAATAATATGGTCAATTAAATTGTATTTGAGACAAAAATTATTAATCCATACTATAATATTTTAAATGCGAAGGTAACTCTGTTTGTTACCTTTTTACGACTAAACGGCTGATTGGATCGTTATGAAATTTGGCAAGGAGATAGGTTTTATCCTGGAGAAGGACATGGGCTACTTTTTATCCCTAAAAAACACATCAAAATTTCCACTAGCTAGCATTAAACTATTTCAATCGTCCAAGCGATTCTTTTACCTCCTACCTCCTTTTTTAAACTCGGTTAAAACTAAAAGATGTTTGTTCTGTGTTTAGCAATGGTTTCGGAGGAATATACAGAATATATGAATAAGACTAATTTAGATAGAACTAAATGTAGATAAAACTGCTCAGCTGATTTTGATTCGTTTACGGAAAACGTCCATCTTTTTATTATGCTCATTTGTTAGTGTTTCTTTGAAATAATTGCAGCTAATGGTGCGAAATAAGAGCTTAGGCTAGTCATTGTTTTTTGTAGTCGATGTCTACAATCTTTAAATCATGAAAAATATTATTTAAAAAACTAAATCAAGAAGAATATTATTTAAAAATCTAAACCATGAAAAATATTATCTAAATCATTAAAAATATTATTTAAGAAACTAAATCATGAAAAATACTATGTAAAAAACGAAATCATAAAAAATATTATTTAAAAACTAGTTATAAAAATTCTGCCTAGCCTTTACCCAACTATGTTGGCGTCGGCTTCCCGTCTAACCGGATGCCGCTAAATACCAGTATTTTACATAGAGCTATTGCCTATCTGACCTCCACACGACCCAGTTAATGGGTAATATCAGACCCCAGTTTAAAAAAAAACATTCTGTTATCAGCAAAAACTAAAAAATAACAAAAAAAAAATGTTACTACTGTAAAACAATAATGACTATATATGATCCGTCGAAATGTAAGTGAACTATAATACACCTGTCAGCAGGCTGTCACCACCGCTTACCCCATCAGAAGACACTAGCGTGATAGTGTTACATAATAACAGTAATAGTATTACTTGAAGCAGCTATTTATACGTACTTTATATAATTATAAGAAGAGCTCTTATTCCGTACTGATTGAGTGTAACGAATACTTTATGACTTATTTTAAACATAACTGTAATATTTGTATTATTACATAATAATTTTAATTTAATGGGGCCATCACTAGTCTATAAGAAAGTGAAAATGACATTTAAAAACGCGGCCAAGTACGAGTCGTACTCACACGCGAAGGGTTCCGGACCACCGTACAATATAAACAATATTAAAGATCTGACACCCTTTATTTATTTGTTGTTATAGCGGCTATAGTAATAGACACTGAAAATTTATATTCTCTTAACCATTACGTTTCAAAATATAGAAAAAACCAGACGTTAAATATTTGCAGCCCGTGTAGAAAGACAACCGTAGAAACGGGGTTCTTCGAAGAAAGAATCGACTAAATGACAGATTTCTTTTGTTCATCTGTCATTTTGTCGATTCTTCGTCGACAAAACCCATTTCCACGGCGGTCATGCCACGCAGGCAGGTCGTAATTAAAGAGGATGGAATCGTTCTCAGTTTAAATAAAATCCCCCAGCTCTTGCTTGTTTCAAAACAAAAAGCGACAACCAACAAACGGACAGACAGCGAAACCTTAGTAATGGGGTCCCGAAAAAAAAAATCGTTCTTAAAAGAATAAATTCTTACCTGTTTGACGTATGCATTTCAAGATGGCCCCTTCTCCTATTTTTTCTTTTTCCTCTGACTCAGTTTGCTTTTAATGCTAAAAATCAATAATGACCAACAGTAGTTATATAAATATACATTTGCTCATACGAAATAGTTGATTTTTATTTTGTATGTAATAAAATTTAAATTAAGTATTGGAAACCTATGTACACGGATACTACTTGCTTACAAAAAGTCTCGAAAAGCCCAAAATTTTCATAAAAAACTGTAAAAAAAATATTTTGTAGCAAGTTAGCTCCGTGTGCAAAGGCCTAAAACATTGTAAATATAATCAAGTTCCTGTATAATTTTAGTTGAACTCAAATTTTATCATTTGTGATAATATTCTGATTCAGAATGTCAATGCTTGCCTAAAATTTGTTTTTATAAAGAAAGATTATGTAGCACAGAAGACTATTGTACATACTTTAGCTGGACAATTTATCAAATTAATGTTGCACGCTGGCGATTCGGTCGCAAAATTTAAAAAATGGATATTTATTTTAAAAATCTAAGTATAACATTATCACAACCAACGTTTCTGCGATAGAAAAAAAAAGTTACTGCTCTAGAAAACGGATAAGACTTCTAACCAAGAAATCGTGCAATCAGTCGCCAGTGTGCTAACAACCTAAGTATAAACGCATTTTTTTTTTTGAAAATTTCAAGACGAAAGTATTAATTTATATAAATAACTGAAGATAATAAATAGTTAATAATGATATTGAAAATTATAAACGAAAAAGTTTCATACGATCATTTTTATCAACAAAAAAAGTTTTTATTTTTTTTGTAAGAATAATTTAATAAAAAACGTGTTTTGCACTAAAATGTTAAAAAATTAAATTCACTTAGATTTAAGAGCTTTGTTTTACTTTTTATTTATTGTATTTTTAAATTAAGGCGAAAAAAATCTTCACGTTGTGAATAATCTGCACATTCATGATTGTTTATGTAAAAATAATGTAATACTCTATTGGATATGTACTTTCGCGTGTAAATATTTTTTTTGGCTGAAGGTTTTTGTGATATCAAAATGTTTTTTTTTTTCGTGTATAAAATAAGCGTTTATTGATGTTTTGTGGCAACTCCCTGTTGATTTCGATTTGGCCACAGGATACGATTTGTAACTAATAATGTATAAGCCTATTATTATATTTTGATTACTGAAATATATTTGAAAAATAATCCTGTTTTTTATTTATAATATTACCTACCGACACTTTTACACTTCCTAAATATTATTTCCGAACAAAACCCACACACATTGAATAAAACATGAATTTAAATGGATTTGGCGCGTTGAGCACTTTTTGGGTGAAGGAAAAACATTGACGATCGTCACCTCACATCACGCTTCGTAGCACCGTAGCAAATCCAATACGGCGTAGCACCGTAGCAGCTCCGCTACGGCGGTGGCACCGCTTGGCGTGCACAACTCGTAGCAGTGCTACGACCACAGAGTACATTTTATATAAACGACTGGGGCGAGCCCTGAGGGGGTTGGAGGGGGAGGGGGAGCTGTTTCAAAATGTATGGATTCACAAGTTACTTAGTTTTCAATCCCCAAAGACTGCCCCTCATGTTTTTTATGTGTAATACTGAGAGTTCCTTGTCTTTGACAGTCGTTAGGTAGTCAGGGGCCCAAGAAGTCTGACAACCAGTCTTACCAAAAGGGTATCGTATTACCCGGTACTAACTGGGTTGTGGAGGTCAGATAGGCAGTCGCTCCATGTAAAATACTGGTATTCAGCTGCATCCGGTAAAACTGGAAGCCGACCCCAATATAGTTGGGAAAAGGCTAAGCAGATGATGATGACTGAGAATTCCTTGTTTTTTTTTTTTAATTAATTTATGTGTGTGTAAAACATTCCACAGTTGCCAAATGTCATTACGATCCGATCAGTCAGTCGTTTAGTTGTGAAAAGGTAACAAACAAACAGAGTTACCTTCGCATTTATTTATATTAATTAAAGTGTGTACAGACGCACATCAAGCTTTCCGAAACAAATTTTTCAATGAAACTTGTACCTGATTCTTTAGCGATAATCTATTCTGTACATAATACGTCCAATGGCTATATAAATAAAGACGTTATCTAAAACTAGTTCATATGTTGCTTGTTCAAATCGATTTTTGGGCTTTTCGTCGTTTTAATGGACCATAGCTAAGTAGAGGTTTTTTTCTAGTTGGCAACACTCGTGACTATCAAATGATAATAGGTATCTAAAAAAAGATGGTTTCAATCAATGAAGTTCCTTGGTTTCAATAGTACCTACAAACTCTGACTCTGTGATTAGCTAGTGTTAATGTACTCTGTGATTATTAGTATTCTGTGGTGACATCTGTCTGACGTCTGTCATTCGATCGATTCGACAACAAAACAAATAGTAAAACAAAACAAAACATCGTTCTCAATAAAACTATAATATTATTGAAATTTACTTTTTGAAAAGATGGAAAAAACTCTTAATGTGTAGAATATGTTTATTGGACAATTACATTCGTTTGCATTTAGTGGTCGACAAGACAATCCCTTGACGGGATTAAAAAGGGGTAGAAAGTTATTTTGGCGGTGATTTGCTTCGAAGTTGATTTAGATACTCCATTTATTGCTTTTGATTTAAATTACTTTTTATTTTGACACAAACATGCCTAATAACTCAATCTGATTTTATTCAAAAAAGGTTGAATTCACATAAAAACTTTTAATTGTAAAAATAAGTATGTAAATTAAAAGTGTAAAATGGATCTTTTGACTTAGGGTGAAAGCGTCAGGGTAGCCCGCGAAATTCAAATTTTCTTACGTTTTTTGCAATTTGCCGACCAGTGCTAGGTTGTATGTTGATTAAAATATTGTTCGCGATTGTAAGACGTATGTAGTTACAGAATTATAACCAGCAAAATCATCAATACAACCCTCCAAGTTCATAAAGGTCTAGCAATGACTTTGACCTTGAAAAAATCGTTCCTCGACTTATATGAACTTAGAGGGTTGTTTTGATGATTTTGATTATTATAATTCTATAACTACATACGTCTTACAACCGCGAACAATATTTTAATTAACATACAACTTAACACTGGCCTGAAAATTGCAAAAAACGTAAGAAAATTTGAATTTCGCGGACTGGTTGGAGCATTCACCTTAAGTGTTAGTTAGTAGTCAACAACACACACACAACTACAGTATGTCCACATTGCAAATTTTTAGATACATAATAACACCTATTATGTGTTCCTCATTGTGACGTTGATTTTATTGTCTTCAATTTACGTTGACCTTATTTTGTTTTTAAGTGTTTTTGATTATTTGATCTCAATGAGGGATTTTCTTTTTAGCTCTTCCTTAGTCGCTGGATAGATGGCGCTAGGAGTAAGTATGATAATGCAAGGAACGGAACCTAAAAAAACTGATTTTAACAAAGCGCGAGAAATGTTGGTTATATTCGGAAGGTTAAGCAAATGAAAGTGTCAGTCAACGAGAGTATGTGACGTGACACAATGTTTTTTTTTCAAGCGTTTTGGATTTGACATAGTAAGTTCAACGCCATCTATAGAGTTCTTGGAAACTAAGTTTTTTTTTAAACCTCAAAAGGAAAACCTCTCATTGTACCTAATCAATAATAATTTTGAAGACTGGATAACTTAATTTAATTAATTATACAAAGTTGACAAATCGATATTAGATGTTTTTTTTTTCAAATAAGCCGTTTTGTCTACTGCTGCTGACTGTTAGAACCAGTTTTTAACCATACATTTTGCATATGCCGATATAAGGAAAAAATCTGGTCGGCTTTAGGCAAAAGGGGCCGATATTGGGGAAAATCGGAATGTAGGTATTGATAAAAAAATCATAATAATTAAACAACTAGGTTATTTTCCAAATTTTACGTAAGAATAAGAAACCAGTTAAATTTCACAATAGGAAAACCACAATGTTAACACTTTATTTAACAGGTTCAGATACTATGAGTAGTTTAAAACTGAAAAAGGCTTAAGGGGCCGATATTAGGGTGGTTTACCCTAACAAAATAAAAATTAGGAGGAGGGCTATTATATACACACGCACGTTTGTGTTCCACGCGCGCCTCAAAAAGATCTCAGCAAAAAGGGGTCCGCAAAGACGAAGATATACCATGGCCAACACAAAGGGCCAAGAAGGAACATGGATGGGTTTTAATCAGCAAAAGTCTGACACTTCGCTTAGAGCGGGACCCGTCATTTGAAGATTTCCCATCCGAAAAAAAAGGTGTTTTAGCCCACAAATAGAATTTCGATAGTTACACTTCTCTTGTCCGCCTAACTAACTATCTTTAATGAAAACGGTTGAACAGAGAGAAAGCTGGAGTGTCATATTTGTCTAAGCCAGATTAGCCAGAGTCCGCTTTTGTTTTCGCCTGGAAAAAGTACTAGGCTAACAAAAATTAAAAAAGGAAATTCGATCATAGAATCACGCACTAGTAGTATTCTAGTATCACGCACATATTCCTTCATTTGTGGTCATGACCCGCGCTAGCGCGCGTCTGTGGGGTCTGGTTGTGGGGTCGCGCCATTCGAATAACAGACGAGTGGCTATTACCCAGAATTAAAATACATAGGTACCACCTTGAACTTATGCTAAGTAGTGCTTTTGCTAGATTATCTTATAATCAACAAAACAACTTCAGACTTTCAGAGGTAGGTTCCCATCGAGTCACACTGTGTGACCCGTTGCAACCTTTTTCCAGGAGGGTTCCCAACGTGTCACACACACCCAGTGTAACCGTGACATGTTGGAAAAAAATCCCACTGAGCCACAATGTGACACGATTGGGTGTGACTCGCTGGGAACCGATCATATTATTTAGTAGGACGAAGGACACCGCTCGTACTCGTAATTATCGTACTTAATATGCTGTTATTATGGATTTGTATTTTCTATCGATATATTCAGAAGTCCAGGAAACAATCCCTATTGCCATGGAACCACGGGAAATGAGGGATTTTCTTTTTAGCTCTTCCCTAGTCGCTGTATAGATGGCGCTAGGAGTTAGTATGATAATGCAAGGAACGGAACCTAAAAAAACAGATTTTAACAAACCGCGAGAAATGTAGGTTATATTCGGAAGGTTAAGCAAATGAAAGTGTCAGTCAACGAGAGTATGTGACGTGACACAATATTTTTTTTTTCAAGTGTTTTGGCTTTGGCACCAACTATCATAGTAAGTTCAGCGCCATCTATAGAGTTCTTGGATACTAAGTTTTTTTTTAAAACCTCAAAAGGAAAACCTCTCATTAAAATAATCACCGGGACCACGGGTAACCTCTGTAGGTAAATGAAACCTTCGGACTTCGCTACCAATAAGCCGCGTAAATCTTTTGTTTATAATTATTTTTTTCAAATTCAAATTTAGAATCTTTCAAAAAGAAATGAAATGAAATTATTTATTTGCAAATAAGATATATCAAAACGTCAGTATTTTGTTGTAAGGGAACGAAGGCACCGGCATTTCTTAACTGACTACCCCAGAGAAGAAATACCGAAAAAAACTCAGGGATCGTGGTCTCTTTTATAGTCCAGACACTATTATTTGAAGCGATATCAATGTGAGTGTGATCATGTAGGCATTGGCTGTTATGGTCTTTTGAGGAAAGAGCCATAGCAGGTTTGAGTTGACCTGTCCCGAGAGACAGCACGCATGCATCAGTCATCGTGTAGCTCAACCACATTTTATGGAGCTCAACGACCTGTCACACGACACTACCAGAGCTGCAGAATATTTGAGTAGGCCACTTACAAAATACACAAACCCGTCAGACAGTCTGGTGTCATGTAGGTATATTGAGTCGTTAGCATAGATGATACTCACATTCACAAACAAAGTTACATTTGACTGAATTAATATTATTATCATGTCAATGAGCTATGTCATCATGTCAATGAACTATGTCATCAACCAAAAAAAATACGAAAAATTAATAATAATACAATATTTGAGGCAATTAATTCAGTGTCAAAAATAAAATTTAAACTGTAGGTCTTTTTACCGTAGCTTAAGGTGAATGCTCCAACCAGTCCGCGAAATTCAAATTTTCTTACGTTTTTTGCAATTTTCAGGCCAGTGTTAAGTTGTATGTAAATTAAAATATTGTTCGCGGTTGTAAGACGTATGTAGTTACAGAATTATAATCATCAAAATCATCAAAACAACCCTCTAAGTTCATATAAGTCGAGGAACGATTTTTTCAAGGTCAAAGTCATTGCTAGACCTTTATGAACTTGGAGGGTTGTATTGATGATTTTGATGATTATAATTCTGTAACTACATACGTCTTACAATCGCGAACAATATTTTAATCAACATACAACCTAGCACTGGTCGGCAAATTGCAAAAAACGTAAGAAAATTTGTATTTCGCGGGCTACCCTGACGCTTTCACCTTAATCGAAAATAGTGAGGCTCGGCCTTACGAGCCGCGCGGCCCTAGTGGGGACTCCATTTTAGGTGCTAGACAAGATAGTATAATAACAACAGTGAAGATGGCGCTGCGAACAAATGAAACTGTCTGTTTTTTATCATAAGGTTAAATGCACCATTAGACATCATAGATTCTTTTATATTTTACCATTTTGCTAACATCAATTTGTCTCCGACCTCCAACCCCAAAAACACGTAAATAAAAAAATATAACTTTAGCAGAAAAAATGTAACATTTCAAAACGAAACGTAACTTATGACTCAAGTGCCCTGGCAACACTGATCGTCATTTGTCACTGTTGTCAGTGTCATTCGATTTATCGATTTGAGCTATTTTCAAAACACACACAGCAGAAAAGTATTGTAAAGGCTAAATAATCTTACAGTTATTTTTAATTTTAAGTCTATTGTAAGGTGGAAATAAATAACTGATATTTACTTTCTGAGTTTAACATGGAAAAATTTCCAATGTGTAGGATATGTTTGGTGAAGAATGTTCCCATGTATGCATTGGTCAACAAGAACTTGCATGAACTTTATGAAAAGCTGACCGATATACCAGTAAGTTAATACTTTATGAGTTCCTTCTCATACACGAAGATTCTTACGAATTTACGTGTCATAACGGATTAAAGAAATCACTGACATCAGTGAAGAAAAACGTGTGAAGAAACCTGGACTTAAATTGATCGTCAATCTGCCTGTGGTTCTCTGTAAGATGTGTGAACTGTACCTATGCTTATACAGCTTCACAATACATATATTTGTAAGAATGGGAGTATTTATTCCTAAAAACAAAATATTGTAAGACAAATTTTGTTGCAGTTCGTAACTGAAGACAGTAGACCAATACTTGTTTGTTTCTTCTGCTGCACTAAACTAAAACAATGCTTCCAGTTACATAAAAAATGTTTGGAAGCCGAAGAGCTATTCGCTCAGATGATGGATGAGAATTACAAGGTGAGTTATTCTTCAACTGATTGATTGACTGATGATGACTGATTTCTGATTTGAGCAGAATTAATAGTTGATTTTTCTCGCCCTCTTGTTTGAATTTCATGCTAACCATGCTATTGAATTTTTAAACGCTAAATGCAGTTGACTACAATAATACAGGTTAAATACTGCTACAACATAACATAACATCACGCCTGTAATCCCCGAAGGGTGGGCAAGGGTGTACCATGAGCTCGAACAAAATCTCACCACCAGTACGATTTTTTTTGCTTGCAGCATTCGGCTGCTATTGAAGCGCTTATTTAAACTCATCAACCAAAAGCATCGCAGCATCTGATCCCTTGTTTTTGTTAATAAAAAAAAGGGTCGAAAAAAAAAAAAAACAATAATAGTTCTTCTTCTTCGTGTCGATGATTCGTTAAGGGTGGTAAACAGATGTGGAGATCGTGTGCACGGGATTTTGTTTTAAAAATGAGCAGATTTCGTCCGAGCTCATGGTACCTAATAGTACAACCCACATTTTACCAGTTACGTTTAAGTCCCACATAATAGGGGGTGAGCTGCTCCAACTTCAGTATGGAACTTGTACACGTCTTTGCAGTGTGACCAGATTAAATTTTATGAAATACCGAGCCACCTCAAAAAAATACTGAAATATACCGACTTACCTATGACAGTTATACCAATAAAAATACTGATTTCCTTAACACGTTTTATTTATTCATAATCACAATAAATGTAAGAGTTATATTTTAACATCCTTTTCGAAGAATTAAAATTTACACAACCTCCTTCATCGTTAACACCTTGCTTTGTTTTTAAAATAGCTGACACATTTTTGTTTATAAATCTGTTTCTTTGGTCAGTTTTTATTAAATTTACCTGTGAAAATATGCGCTCGCAAAATTCCCGAATTATCGAAAGAAAGTCCTCAAAGATTAAGTCGAATACAGAAGAGACAATCATTTCACTTGAACCGTATTATACGATTTGATACTAGTAATAAAGTATCTTTTAAGTTTAACTACTACCTATTCATGCAACTGAAAATTTAAAAACTAGACGTTGTTGTAAAATTATAGATAAACTAGCGGTCCGTCCCGATTCGTCCGGGTAGACTGATATTCATGAAACACAACGAATTTGCATAAATCTGGAAATTACGCTCTATAATAGTGCAAACCGCATTAAAATCGGTACAGCAGTTGTAAAGTTTTAGGCGAACACACATTCTGCAAGTCTGATTAGTACTATGTATTGATTGATAATTGTATAATAAGTAGTATTACAATACTACAACGCCGGTAACGGCCGTCTTTCTTGTCATATCTGTAACTTACTCATCTTTGCTCATCTAAATAACATGTCTAAGTATAAACTAAATCCGGGAAAGTCCCCAATGTTCGCGTTCCGGGGAATTCCGCAAACATTGTCGCAAAGACAATCACTCACTACGGTGTTGCCATAACTTCAACCAAAATATACCCAAAAATACTGACTGCCAGCAATATACCTGAAAATATACTGATGTTCGGAAAAATCGATGAAATATACTGAAAAAGTATTAAAATACTGAATCTGGTCACACTGCCGGTCTTTGGCAGTTTGATATTGAATCTCTCTCGTGTTGGCACAAGCTATGCAACAAGAGCATGTGCTGTTGGTAGCACTGCCAACTTTCCCGAGTGTGTTGGCATTGGGCCTACTTAAATATCCTCACTTGTGGAGGACCTCGTGTGTGGCTAAATAATAACAGCCGCCTGGGCTGATCTTTTGGTTAAGCCATGCTTGCCTAGGTTGGTCTGTGGATGAGTGACCACTCATCACATACCGAGTTACCTACCCGGTCCTACCTATGGCCCTGGCTGTCATTTGTAGATCTTTAACAGTCATTAAAGGTAGTCGGTTCCCAAAAAGTCTGACAACCAGTCTTACCAAGGGGTATCGTATTACCCAGTACTAACTGGGTTGTGGAGGTCAGATAGGCAGTTGCTTCTGTAAAATACTGGTATTCAGCTGTATTATGTCCATTAAAACACGAGATTTTGGTAAATCAGTTTATTGCGCTCGGTAGCATAGCACAGTACAAATTAATGTGTCACATAACAACCTACCCTCGACTTAGCCAATATTTTTGATAAAAGAATATTCCACAAGTATTGAAGGTACCTACGTTATTTCATATGTGACATACCTTCCCCCCAAGTATGTAAAACATAATAATAATATAAAAACAAATATAAACTTTATAACATACTACAAAACTGAAGTTACTTATTTTAACCCTTCACCACATATTACTAAACTTAAAGTTATCAATTAATCCTAATTTTTATAACAATGCTTTTGGCAATATGAAAAAGTATTAAGTTCCAAAACATGTATTTTTATTAACTACAACATAAAGTTAGAATTTGGAGCTGGTCTAGTATAGGGAGTTTTTCCATGGATAGCAAGTTTATTCTTAATTTTACCGCCTGAAAGACTAGGTTCTGAATCCAATGGAATACCTAACATTTCAGCCCATTTTTCTGAACTGGGTATTTCTATAATTTGCTCACTTTCCTGTATATCTGATTGACCCTGATCCATTTCCTGATATTGTCTTTCCCCATAACTTTGTTCTAGTGTGTCCCTTTCCTCAGTCTGGCCTAATTCCTCATTAGACAACTGTGTTTCGGAATTTAGTACATTCTGTTGTCTGACTAACTGGTCTATATGTCTACTGATTACCGTTCCATTTCCAGTTTCAACTCGATAACTGGCAGGACCGTCTTTGTTTACTACAGTACCTGGTAACCAACGAGGTCCACTGCTAAAATTCCTGTACATAACCTTCTGCCCTACGTCTGTCTGTCTGTTCTTCTTTTGACTATTTCTTTCGATTTGATTTTCCCTCTTTTTACGTTTCTGATCATGTGGATTAATGGTGTCTAGCAATGTGCGGATCCGTCTGTTAAACAAAAGCTCTGCTGGACTTTTGTTAGTAGCCGCACATGGGATTGCCCTTAGACCAAGGAGCATGTTTGGAATTTTAACATCCCAGGACATACCGTCCATTTTGCGAAGTTTATCTTTAACTGTCTGTACCATACGTTCTGCCAAACCATTTGTGGATGGATGAAAAGGTGCAGAAGTAATGTGTTTAATCTTGTTAGCTTCTAGGAATGTCTTCATTTCAGAAGAAACAAAAGGAGTACCGTTATCCGATACTAATGTCTCACAGAGTCCATGGATAGAGAAAATCATTCTCAAGTGCTTAATGACGGTGGCTGAAGTCATATTATTGACAATGAACACTTCCGGCCATTTCGAATATGCATCAACTATAATCAAAAATGTTTTGTTTTGGAAAGGTCCAGCAAAATCCATATTTAACCTAGACCAAGGCTTCACTGGCATCACCCACTCATAACTAGTTTTTGGTGGCATATGCCGGTTTTCAGAGCATTTATTGCAGGTCTGTACCAAAGTCTCAATGTCGTCGTTTAACTGTGGCCACCAAACATAACTTCTGGCGAGTGATTTAGTTTGAACAATGCCACTGTGCGTTTTGTGAAGAGCATGCAGCACTGCTTCACGAAGGGGCGGAGGTACTACTACGCGGCAGCCTAGGAGGACGCAGTCCTCATGCAACGACAACTCAGCCCGATGCAGCCAGTATGGACGTAGCTGATCATCTGATATTTTGGCTGGCCAACCGCATAGAATGTGATGGCTTACTCGATTAAGGACGTTGTCCTGTTTTGTAGCTTGTGCTATTTTGTCCACATCAATCGGAAAGTCATCAGGGGCCTCTGCCATCAACAGTATGTCACAGAGCTGTGGTTCAGCTTGTTCAGGAACAGGCTGTGGCCAGCGACTAAGTGCATCAGCATGACCTATCTGTGTTCCTGGTTTATGCATAATGTCGTAACTATAGGAAGTTAATATTAAAGCTATTCGTGTCAAACGCGGTGATAAAACATGAGGTATGGGCCTTTTGGGGTAAAAAATTCCTAACAATGGTTTATGGTCCGTAACTATCGTAAAAGACCTACCCATTAAGTAATTCTGGAATTTATTTATTCCAAACATTATAGCAGTCGCTTCTTTGTCAAGTTGCGAGTAACGACGCTCGTGCGAATGCAATGTCCTAGAGCCCATGGCAATAGGACGCTCATGTCCGTCCTCCATGATGTGGGACAAAACAGCTCCCGCTCCGTACTCTGAACTGTCGCAGGTGAGGACTAGCGGCTTGTTCAAGTCATAGTGTACAAGTGTGAGATCAGAAGATAGTAAACGCTTAGCAGTATTGAGACTGGCCTGCTCTCGGTCAGTCCATACCCACTTCTGCGATTTGTCGAGCAATCTATGTAGAGGCTCTAATATCGTGGCCTTATGGGGTACGAACCTCTCATAAAAGTTATATAACCCAAGAAATGCTTGTAATTGTTGCACATTTTTAGGTTCTGGAGTATTGAGTATGGACTCAACCTTACTCGGTGCCGGGTGAATCCCGTCAGCATCGATAACAAAACCCAAAAATTCCACTCGCTCCTTCGCGAACTTACATTTGTCCTTATTAAGACGTAAACCTGCCTTCTCAATACGTTCTAATACTGCGTCAAGACGCTGCGTCATCTCTGCCATGGTGTGGCCGCTGACGATGACCTCATCAATCAGCACGGCTACACCAGGCACGCCTGCCAGCAACGCTGTCATCAGCCGTTGAAAGATGCCAGGGCACGCTTTCACGCCAAATGCTAACCTATGTACAGTGTAAAGACCTTTGCATGTGTTTAGTGTTAAAAGACGAGACGTGTCTTCTGTAACGACCACTTGTGTGTATGCGCGATCAAGGTCTAATGTCGTATAGAATTTCCCTCCAGATATAATTGCGAAAATTTCACTAGCTGTAGGCATCGGGTAAGTATCCGTTTCCGTAGCCTGATTCACCGTACTACGATAATCGCCGCACAGACGGACCGCACCGTTCTTTTTTATTATTGGGACTACCGGAGTGGCCCATTCTGAATATGATACGGGTTGCAAAACATTTTCACCTACCAATCGATCTATCTCTTGCTCAACCCTAGCTTTAATAGCGAATGGTACCGGTCTAGCTTTCAAAAACTTAGGCGTTGCATTCGGTTTCAAATGAATCGCGACGGGGTCTCCCCGGTAAGTACCGAGTTCATCCTTGAAAACCTCCCCATACTTGGTTAATAAAGCATGTGTTGCTGACCAGTCAATATCTAAAATTTTATTCAATTTTATAGAAATTTCGAGGGGCTCAAACCAATCACGTCCCAATAAGTTTGGCCCTGAACCTCTAGCCACTATTACGTACAATTTAGTTTTAATGTCCTTATACATGACCGAGACCGTTGCTTGTCCAATGACCGAAACCTGTGAGTTGTTCCAAGTGCGCAGCCGAGTGTGCATGGGACGCGGAGCGGTGGCTGCGCGCGGTTGTAGGCGCGCCCACGTGCGCTCGTTGACCAGTGAGAAGGCGGCGCCCGAGTCCACTTCCATGTCCACAGGCACGTCGTTCAGCAACACGCGTAGCTTATAGGCAGGAACGCGCGTGTTCGCGCCCTCCACTTTGTAAATCCCGTTCAGCTGCGCGTCAGACTGCACCTCTTCAGCGTGGTTAACTTTTCCTGAGGTACTTTTCTTTTTAGCTGTGCAGATTTTCTCGATATGACCCTTTTTCTTGCAAAAATGACAAACTGCATTGATAAAACGGCATTCACCACCGTGACGATCACCACATCTGTAGCAAAGACGAATGTTTGTTTTTGTTTTTAACGCGTTGACATCCATCGGCTCAGGCGGGGGCGGGGCGGCGGCGGTGGTATCGGCGTGTGCCGGCGTGGCCGCGCGCTCGGCCTGGGCCTCAAGTCTGCTATTACAATAGTGTCAGAATAGTCGTTCATTGATCTCATAATTGTCGATTTTGACAAGTTTGGTAATCTACTAATTTAGTGGCGTCATTATGGCTTTCCAATGAACAACCACTGACACTCCATTGAAAGAAATGGCATAGAATGGTAATCTCGTACACAATGACAAATGAATGACTGACATAAGCGGTAATCTGCTAAAATTTTGACAGTTCCTTTGGATCATTGACTTATCATTGAAACGTCATTGTGCGGTCATGGTTTTTAATTCGATCGTGGTTGTGGATTATTGAATGGAGACAATGAATTCACTACGAACAAAATATTCTCGAGCCAGCCAACGCAAATCAAGTCTGCTATTACAATAGTGTCAGAATGATCTATCGTTGATCTTCTATTTGTTGATTTTGACAAGTTTGGTAATCTACTAATATAATGGCGTCATTATGGCTTTCCAATGAACAACCACTGTTTTAGAATGGTAATCTCGTACACAATGACTAACATAGAGCGGTAATCTGCTAAAGTTTTGACAGTTCTTTTGATCACTAACCTATCAGTGGAACGTCATTGTGCAATCATTGCTTTTATTTCGATCGTGTTTGTGGAATATTGAATGGAGACAATGAATTCACTACCTACGAACAAAATGTTCTCGAGCTAGCCAACGCAGTGGATGCTAGAGAAAGAAGATGGGCGGAATGCAGAAGACGTCGTCGTGCCCTTCGCTTGACGCGAATGATGGACGTTTTGGGAGAGTGGATGTTTTGGGAGAGTAGACGTTTTGAGCCTAAAGAGATTATTTGAACCCTTTTTAAGATATTCCCGAGGCGGAATTTGTAAAGTCGTTTCGCCTTGGAAAGAACTCATATGGAGGTTAATAAATTGAAGAACTCATTCCTCATTGCAGCGTATTAGAAGCATGTTTCAGGTAAAGACCCATTATTATAAGCAATTTATTGTTTTAGATACTCAATAACAATGATTAGATGCAATAGTTTATGTCAAGAACAGTATTAATTAAATAAAAGTTAAGTTACCTGCGGTTGTACTTATAAAAGTAAATTGATTTTTTCAGGTTGCAGTTCATGCTTTACATTATAGTCGAACAACTGCAGGCAAGATTGTGAATGCATGTTACATATTGCACAACATTCCATACATGGCAAGAGTACCGTTGCCACCTGATGAAGTTTATCTAGAAGTACTTGGCTTGCAATAGGTGATTTACATTCCACATTTCACTTAGAATGAAGATGGAATTTAAAATAATACTGCTATGTTAAAAATCAACATTTAAAATAATCTTTATTTCTCATAAACTAAATATTTATTTAACATTTTAAACTTGAATTTCAAGTCAATTGAAAAACCTGAAATGTAAATATAAGTACTACATAAAACAAAAGACAAGTTACAATATCTAATGTAATAATAATAACAAATCAAAATCAGTCTTCATACAAATCAAAAAGATCTTCAATATTTTAATTTTAATCATCATTTGAATAACAAATCACAAATATTACCTTTTAATAAAAATAATAACAGTCATGTCATTATTTCATTAATTGAAATTAATTAATTAATCTGTCTTTTAATTTAGGAGGAAAATAATAATGCAGCACCTAATTATCAAAACCATCAAAGGGTGATTTGGGATCTTCTTGAAGGTCGGGCACTGCAGCAGGCTCTTCTTGACAGACTGTGGAGAAATGCATAAATTAAATTAGCAGGTATGTACTGTAAACCTACCTTAATGTTCTAATGAAGTACGAAAATGCTCTAAGTATTAATAAAATGATTTAACTCTTTGTTACAGATCCACAGTGACCACAGTATTGACAAAATATGATTTAACGTTTCAAGCCCGGGAACAGAACATTGTTATTCCTGTAATTACGGGTATACTTATAGGTTAAAATAAATTAATACTCTTTTTATAAACACTGTTTCATTTAATCATTTTGTCATGACATTATAATTCTGCAGAGTTTGTGTGAAAACAAAATTAAGTTTAATACAAAAGTTGCAACTTCTTTTATAGCATGTTGTGTAACCTAGCGCTTAGTATCAGAGTTACAATCAAGATGTCAGATTCTGGCCAATGTACTACTACTGATTGAGCCTAAACCTAACACAAGCTTATAAGCTTAGATGGAGGGGTCATATTAATTATTATAATTTTTTATTGTTTTGTTTTCAATGCTCCATAATACTTATTGTGGGTATGTTGGTAGCACACACAATGAGTAGAAGTTCCGATTTTGGGTGAAACCATTACCTAAAGGTGAATGACTTACCTATAAATCAACAGTAATTAGTAATTACCTTTTTTGGCACACAGTGGCCTCTATGGTTCACCATTTTTTCTGTGGTGGAGCTGTCCATCAATGCAGCAGCTGAGTTGTTGATGGCCTGCCCGAGCATGTTTTAAAGTCGCCTCGTTCCTGGCTTCAATAGCATCCAGCCTTGATTGAGCAACTTCGAGAGGGTACCTACATGGTCTGTTTCTATAAAAAAATATATATTTTGTAACATCGGGCGACATACTTTGCCCATAAAGTGGGGCGTTAATGGTCAAAACAAATAATTGCAAGATCTTTACCTTCGATAAACTTCGCCCTTCATTGGTGGTTTTCCAAATAATCAAGTGGAGCCGAAATTTGCTCAATTATCACCATTTTGTATAAAATCAATAAATATAGGCTTCTCGGTCAGTGGGTCGTCTTAGGGGTAAAAATATACAAACAAAAATCTAACTAGACAATCAAATGAAAATAAATACAATAACAAAACACCGGCCGCTAGATACAAAAACAAATAAACGTCAGTAAACAGTAATGCCACATTTGACTTTGACATATAAACAGATAAAATATTAAATTTACATTAATCCGCGTTGAAAATTTTAATGTTTTTTCCTATTTACGAACTTTTTATTAATTCAGATGGCTTAAAATACTAATAAATAATATGTAAATAAATAAATAAATGAAATCTGGCATGAATAAATGTTCAAATGTAATAGTAGTTTTTCGAAAATCATTTCTACTAACGGGTCTTATATTAATGGCAATACAACAAAGTCATTACAACACGAGACCATTGTCCGGACAATGATCGATCACTATGAATTTAGCAGACTACGAACTTTTACCAAAATGACAATAGGATCGTGTTGGACTGACGAAGAGCGTTATATAAAGAGCATTATTCTAAGCAATTGTTCTAAATACTCATGATGAGTGATTATTAGAATAAAAAATAGAAAATAGAATTAATTTCTTACTTTATAAATTTAGATGCTCTATTTCTTGTTTATGTCAAGAACAGTAATTAAATATAAGTTAATCTACGTTTTCCTAAATAAATAAATATTAAATATTGCTCAACATTACACACAGCGCCATCTAGTTCCACACTAAGCAACGAGGCTTGTATCGTGGACACCAGATAGTTAATATACTACATAGATACTTTTTGTTTGTAAATACATACTTATTATACATATAAACATCCATGACTCGGAAACAAATGTCCATGCTCATCACACAAACATTTGCTCCGACCGGGATTCGAATCCGGAACCCTAAGAACGTAAGGCAGCCTGACTACCACTGCGCCAATCGGGTCGTCCCAATGCAGCCAAATGCCAAATGCAGCTAGGTAAAAAAGTAAATTGATTTTTTGCAGGTGTTTGCAGCACACATGCTTTACATAGGGCTGCTTTACACCGGGGCAACCAACGATATTCTATCGAGCGCGCAATCGTGAAGAGTCAAAAACGTGCCAATTGGCCTGTTTTGCCTTTATTCTGCGTTACTGCGTGTATGTGAGCTGGCTCTGCCCCGCGGCACACTTTTTTCCGTGGTTTTGTAGGTGTAATAACATATCTGTATAATATGGCTAGTTTATACTTTGCAACGGGGCAACACTGTGCGGCATTGCAGCATGCCACAAAGGCGCATGCTTCAATAATTTAAAATGTTGCACATTGTGCGGCATTGCAACAACTTGCGTCATGTATCAGACTGTCACAGCTTCTATCCAAACACTATGGATTCCATGCCACAATCTTGGTGCGTCATACAGTTTATAGGTTATGTTTGGGATGCTTTGAAAATTATCTAGGCACGATGTTGCCTCGGTGTAATATAGTCTGCGGCATACCGCAATTGCCGCTCACCGTGGTTAATTGCATCATACCAAAAGATGACGCACGCCACAATATGTAGCTCGCTGCAATGCCGCACAGTGATGCCCCCGGCGTAAAGCTACCTTTAGAATATCATTGGGGGCAACACTGTGCGGCATTGCAGCATGCTACATGTTGTGGCGTGCGTCGTATTATGGTGTGCTACAAATAACGATACAATGCAGCAATTGCGGTATGCGGCAGCGTATTTTACGCCGAGGCAACATCGTGCCTTTTTCAAAGTATCATGCTGTATATTTTATTGGAGTGTTTTGGTCTACCAACTTGATTGATCGAGGGGACAAGACACCGTAGATTATGGCTGATGAAGTAACTTTAGCAGCATGACGCAAGGTGTTGCCAAGCCACACGATTCTTGCCACAATGTGCAACATTTTAAAATATTGTAGCATGCGGCCAAGTGGCGTGCTGCAATATCGCATAGCGTTGCCCCGGCGTAAAGCAGCCTTTAGAGTTCAACAACTGCAGGCAAGATTGTAAATGCATGTTACATAAGGGTTAAAATCATCATCTGCCTGCCTAGCCTTTTCCCAACTATGTTGGGGTCGGCTTCCAGTCTAACCGAAGCAGCTGAATACCAGTATTTTACAAGGAGCGACTGCTTAACTGACCTCCACAACCCAGTTAGTACTGGGAAATACGATACCCCTTGGTAAGACTGGTTGTCAGACTATATGGGCCACTGACTACCTACCTGTAACGACTGTCAAAGATCTGCAAATGACAGCTGGGACCAACAGCTTCGTGCTTTCCGAGGCACGGAGGAAACTCGGTGTGTAAGGGTGGTCACCCATCCACAGACCAACTTAGGCAAGCTCGGCTTAACCTAAAGATTGACCCGAGCGGCTGTTATTACTTAGCCACGAGCTCCTCCACATAAGGGTTAAAATATACAAACAAAAATCTAATTAAAACACTCAAATGAAAATAAATACAATAACAAAACACCGGCCGCTAGAAACAAAAACAGATACACGAGAGTAAACTATAATGTCACATTTGACTTTGACATTTATACAGATAAAATATTAAGTTTTACATTAATCCGCGTTGAACATTTTAATGTTTTTTCCTATTTACGAACTTCTTATTAATTCAGATGGCTTAAAACACTAATAAATAATATGTAAAAATATATAAAATGAAATCTGGCATGATTAGATGTTCAATTTTAATAGTAGTTTTTCGAAAATCATTTCTACCACCGGGTTTTAAAAATGGCAATACAACAATATCATTCCAACACAATTCTATTACGAGACCATTGACCGACCAGTGATCTATCATTATGAACTTAGCAGACTATGAACTTTTACCAAAATGACAATGGCGTCGTGTAGGAATGACGAATTTTATAAAAATAGCAGACTTGGGGCCCTGCTGCATCATGCGCGCGTCCTTCCCCGCGGACTCGGCATTGTCTTTCTTCAACAGCTCGTACTGCAATTTGCGATCGCTCATGCCACACACCAATCTGTCCCGCAACATGCGTTCCAGATTTGGAAAATTACAGTTGGTACTGATTTTTCTTAACTGAGCGATATAATCCGTCGCTGTCTCGTCCTTAGTTTGATCACGATGGTAAAATTTGTATGACATTGATATTTCATTTGGTTTTGGACTATAATGTTTGGTTAACACATCTATAACTTCCGGATAAGTCACTTCACTTGAATTTTTTGGAGTGATTAATGCAAGAACAGTATCGAAAGTCTGAGCACCACAAATCGTAAAAAAGTTAGCTTTTTTGACCGAATCGAGGACGATTCCACTAGCTTCAAAGCAATAATTGAGTCGAGTTACGTAACTGTCCCAATTGTCTGTTTTCACATTGAACTCATGAAATTTCACTAATTTACGCTCCATAGTTCACAATTTACACACGTCGCCACTATTATGTCCATTAAAACACGAGATTTTGGTAAATCAGTTTATTGCGCTCGGTAGCATAGCACAGTACAAATTAATGTGTCACATAACAACCTACCCTCGACTTAGCCAATATTTTTGATAAAAGTATATTCCACAAGTATTGAAGGTACCTACGTTATTTCATATGTGACAAGCTGCATCCGGTTAGGCTGTAAGCTGACCCCAACATCGTTCGGAAAAGGCTAGGCAGTTGATGACTTGTGGAGGCTCTTGTGAATGACATTACCTAATACTATTATCATTTTTTTACAGCCTAAACCTTCAGGAAACCATGACCATCTAGAATCTTTCAGTGGGTTTATTAAAACTCCAATTGAACTCATTAGTATAGTTGATAATCCTCAGAAAGAAACCAGTGCTATGAAAGATGAATTTTTAGCTGTGTGTGAGAATATTATTCAAGCTACGGAGGAAAATCAAAGAGATGGTATGTTTTTAATAACAAAAATAGTCGTCTTCTTCTGGAATCATCATCATCAGCCTATAATGTTCCCACTGCTGGGACACAGACCTCCTCTCTGTGAGAGAGAATGGGCTATAATCCACCACGCCGGCCCAGTGCGATTTCCTCACGATGTTTTCCTTCACCGTTTTGAGAGCAGCGGAGATTAAATAAATTACACAAAGTAATCCGCCTGCCTGGGTTCGAACCCACGACTTACTGTTCGTAAGTCGAGGCCGCCACCACAGGGCCACCGCTGCTCTTCTTGAATAGATTACTCATATTTTAACCGACCAGTACATAGCAAACATAGTATGTTGATTGATCAATAAAGCATAATATTAAATAAAACTAAGAGAAACCTCGTCAATCAAAAAATGTTTTGCAAATTTGTTTAGTGTAAGATTCAATATGCAATACAGCCTGTGAAATTGAAAATATTTCACAGGCTGTATTGTAATATTTTTTTGGCAGTGTTTATTGCATCTGTATCAAAATCATGACACAGCATCATCTTTCCCCGGCCTTATCCCAATTTATTTGGCCTCGTATTCATATTCATTTATTTTGCATTCCATATTGTATAAAAGGTGTTACAAAGGGCTTAAAGCTAGGTACATAAATATGGACCCTGTAAGGGCACAGCAAAGTAGGACAGAGAAAGAGAGCTTTACTTTTTCTAAATAAGTTGGTAATACAAAGTAACAATACTTAAAATAAAAAAATATATGTGTATTAAGTAATTTAAAATATGTCATTTAGAAATTCAACAATATAACATAGCTACATAAAACAATTGTAATAATAAACTAGTAATTTGGAGTGTTTTTGGTTTCTTACAGGTCTAGAACCAGAAAATTTAGACAACAGCTCTCGGGATGTAGAATATATTCTTCCACACCAATCTGGACCACATTCAGAAGGTGATGTGCGTTTAAAGAGGTTTAAAATAGAAGTGGAAGAAGAATTGGAAGTATCTAAGAAAAGAAGAGCCGTGGAGACCAGCAGTAAGTACATATAAGCTTAGTAATCATTAGGAAAGCACACAGGCCGATGGTCTACTTGATAAGAAGTGGTTAGTAAGCTAACCACTTATAAGCCAAGGCAACAGCCAGGTGACTACATTTTTTTTTGACATTTGGCAGTTGGAGTGTGCTCTCCAGCGAGAGCAACTACTCATAGGTGTAGCATGTATTTATGCCACTCAAGAGGGTATAGACAGGATGTCTTTTCTTTTGAGACGCTTTTGGTACGTGCATGTTGTCAATCCAGCGGCCAGTTCATTTGGATGCCTCTCCAGCCTTTCCAAGTATGTTTTGGTTATGGCCAAGATTTCCTCTTTCACCGAGTTCATTTGAAGTTGGTTGTGTATTTCAGCATTTGTAATGAACCAAGGCCCATTGTATATAGTTCTCAGAATCACATTTTGCAGGTGACTACATGCACGAAATCTTATCAAAACGTAAATGTCATAAAATTTTCAGTCAAATAAAGCCAATTTCATAGTTTTCTGCCTTGCATCTGGATCATAATTTTATTATAAGTAAGTACAGCAATTATGATAAAGTAATTACAGTACTCCCAAATTAATAATGCGCATGCAAATCTTCGCCAATTGTCGTATTCCCGGAAACACCCGAATCATTGAATCGGAGAGAGCCCTAAACAATGCACTTGCATTTTGTACCTTGTTCGAAAGAAACAGGAGTCAATGTCATATCATATGAAACAATTGAAAACAATTCGGGCGGTTGGCGGCTGTCGCCGGTCAGTCAAAGGTCCGTCAGTCGTCTTTATATATTGGTGGTGATTGTACGTGTTCTCTCTGTGTGGAATTATATAGAGCTGCTATTACACACCCTTCTTGGTTTTGTTTTCAAAGGTGAATTTAATTTCAACTTTAATTATCTTACTCAAATTGAAATAGTTTATTTTGTAAAATAAGTAAATATACTAACATTTTTCACGTTTTTTAATATTTTTGTAATTGTAATATTATTCTGTTATGTGT
Organism: Xestia xanthographa; assembly: GCA_905147715.2. Taxonomy (NCBI): domain Eukaryota; kingdom Metazoa; phylum Arthropoda; class Insecta; order Lepidoptera; family Noctuidae; genus Xestia; species Xestia xanthographa. The sequence goes on along the minus strand of LR990667.1, from coordinate 12,442,766 downwards.
GTGTTATTATTAATCATTAATCATCAATCTGAATCATTAAAATCTCAGTGCAAAAGTATTTACAGCACTCTGTAAATACTTTTGAACTGAGATTTTAATGATTAGATTTTAATGTAAACCTGTGTTTAAAAACCATTTTTTCTTCTTCTAGTATAAACCTTGTGTTATTTAAACCTTCTTTTCTTCCATCATTACATCAGCTTCAGTATGAAGAAGTAAATCAATTCAACAAAGATTGTAGCATATTCGCAATCGTGTCGTTTTCCTCGCTATTTACTTACATCGAATTATCGAATCAATTTCGTTACTGATAAATCAATATTTATCTCTTTTAGCACAAAACACATAATTCTATTAAATTATGCATGAAGAAAATACACTTAACCACTCTATATACATATCGTCTTCCGACGCTCGGGGAATACGACCGTTGCCGAACAGTGACGAAGATTTCTATGCGCATTATCACTTTGGGAGACCTGTACTTTGTGCATATAATTTAAACAACAATATTACCATCATCACAATTTCATTATCATTCATCATCATCATTTCAGCCGAAAGACGTCCACTGCTGGACATAGGCCTCCCCCAAGTGTCGCCACATTGACCGGTCCCGTGCGACTCGCATCCAGCGGATTCCTGCAACCTTCACCAGGTCATCGGTCCACCTAGTGGGAGGCCTTCCAACGCAACGTCTTCCGGTTCGCGGTCGCCACTCCAGAACTTTTCGGCCCCATCGGCCATCCGTTCTGCGTGCAATGTGCCCTGCCCACTGCCACTTAAGTTTGGCAATTCTTCGGGCTACGTCGGTAACCTTTGTTCTCTAAGTTCTCTTGCGGATGTCTTTATTTCTGATTCGATCGCGCAAGGAAACTCCGAGCATAGCCCTCTCCATTGCCCTTTGGGTGACTTTAAGCTTTCTGATGAGGCCCATTGTGAGCGGCCACGTTTCGGTCCCGTATGTAATCACTGGCAACACACACTGGTCATAGACTTTCGTCTTGAGACACTGCGGTAGGTTGGACGAGAAGATACCGCGCAATTTCCCGAACGCTGCCCAACCGAGTCGGATTCGACGATTGACCTCTTTCTCGAAGTTAGACCTACCTAACTGGACTGTTTGTCCCAGGTACACATAATCGTCTACAACTTCGAGAGTGAGTCTCCGATCTTGATAGGAGTGGGTGTGACATGGGCATTTAACATGACCTTAGTCTTATCCATGTTCATTTTTAGACCCACTCTTCCGGAAGCTCTACTGAGGTCATCGAGCATTGTACTGAGGTCCTCCATGGTCTCAGCCATTACCACTATATCATCGGCAAACCGAAGGTGAGTGATGTACTCGCCATTGACGTTGATGCCTAGCCCTCTCCAGTCCAGAACCTTGAAGACATCCTCCAGTGCAGCGGTGAACAGTTTCGGAGATACGACGTCTCCCTGTCTCACACCTCGCTGCAGGAGGATAGGTTTCGAGCCTTGGTCCTGAAGTCGGACTGACATGGTGGCGTTTTTGTACAAACACTTCAACACCTCGATGTACCGATAGTCGATTTGGCACCGTTGGAGAGACTGCAGTACAGCCCAGGTCTCGATCGAATCGAAGGCTTTCTCGTAGTCCACAAACGCTAAACAGAGAGGCAGGTTATACTCTTCGGTTTTCTGTATAACTTGCCGCAGCCTATGTTTGTGGTCCACGGTGCTAAAGCCTTTTCGGAAACCGGCTTGTTCGAGTGGCTGGAAATCGTCAAACCTGCGCGCGAGACGATTCGTGATGACTCTAGAAAACAACTTGTAGACATGGCTTGGAAGTGAGATGGGCCTATAATTCTTCAGCCGGGCATTGTCACCCTTTTTGAAGAAGAGCACCACCACACCCCTGCACCATGCCTGTGGCGTTTTTCCCTCAAGTATGACGGAATTAAACAGCTACAACAATTTCATTAAGAAAATATTATTTTAAGAGTTATTTGAAAACTACATTGAAGGAATAACTTTAATTCAACAAAAATAACCACATTATGTAGTGAAATAAAACAATAGGCTTGTGTTCTGAAAAAAATCTAATTAGTCCACCAGTTAGATTATCAATAAATATTCGACACGTATTTTTTTATTTGTTATGTAAACCAAAATTGACGAAGATACGACGCTTTTAAAATTCTCAATATTTCACGCCGTGCTATAATGTTTAGTGCGTTGTGACGTCACGAGCCCCTACTCCCGAGTTTTGATGCGTTTTATCTTTGTCAGCTAAATAGATTTGCAATTTATTGATGGTGGATGATTTCCCTCTCATTGAGAGAAGGCCTGTGTCCCAGCAGTGGGAACATTAATAGGCTGGTAATGATGAATGATGGTGGAAACTAGCCTATTCTAAATAGTAAACGAGTATTGATTTGAGCTTTTGCTTACTTACAGATCCTACACCAGAAAATGTACACCCCCACCCACCTCATTCTGAATCGAATTCAGAAGGTGATGTGCCTCTAATGATGTTTAAAATTGAAGTGGAAGAAGAACAAGAAGAATCCAATAATAAAAGAAATGCTGTGGAGGCCAGTAGTAAGTATTAGTTACTTAATCAGTAGGAAAGCTAACAGGGCGATGCACATACGTTGAGTTAACGCTTTTAGGCGGTCAAAAGAAAAAAATCTATACTAGTTGTATAGTAAAAAACTACAATATCAAATGATATGAGGGTATTTGCTGAACACAATTTAATGACCAGCCTCTGATGACGGCGCCTGATCCGAGTAGACTCGGATCGCGTCCTACTTTTCCGAGCTAGCTCGTATACGAGTAGGATCCGAGTAGGTGAACGACTCAGTCTTACATGGTTCTTAAACGAAGCAGGCATCTTCCTGTTCATGGTTAATGCTCCCTGTTCTCCGCGACATCGAATCCAAGGGCGAGTCCAAATTCTTGTCCTTTTGCCAGATGCCTTATTTTTAGTCTTAGCTCTTCGATTAACATGTCTGTGACAATTCCAATACTATTTCGCACAAAATCCGACATTTTTCGATGTTGACTGTGAAAAATTATCAAATGAAGAAAATTTTCCGAGTGAACTATGACAATATCAACAGCTATCCGAGTATACTCTTGTGAAGCTTAAGACGCGTTGACATGCTCTGATCGAGTTGACTCGTAAGATTAAAAAAGTCGGATTTTGTGCGAAATAGTATCGGAATTGTTGCAGACATGACCTGAGTAGTTTACCTACTGGGTGGGATCCTACTCGTATACGAGCTAGCTCGGGAAAGAAGGACGCGATCCGAGTTTACTCGGATCGGAATCCGTCATCCGAGTGCGTTCGGATTATGGGTTGCCACAATACGAGTGGCGTTCGAGTAGGTTTCTGAGTCCATTTGGTCAGAGTATAAACTCGGATATCGCGAGTTTAATCGGCTTCGTCGGTGATTTATTCTGACAATCTAGAGTTGACCGTCGTTAACGCACAGATTGTACCTAATTGCATTCGTATGATTCATTCGTTAGGCATTTAACTTTGTAATTTTTGAAGTGAAAACTTCTTTAGGCGCGTTGAGCACTTTTTGGGTGAAGGAAAAACATTGAACTCATCGTCACGTAAGGTAACGTGCGGTCACGCTTCGTAGCCGTTCGTAGCACTCATAGCATCCGCTACGGCGTAGCACCACATAGGCAAGCGCGGGGCATTACCAGTGCTACGACTGGGGCGGGGCCTGTGTACTTTTTGTTTTCACTTCTATCGGCAGTCCCCAAAGACTGCTCCGATTTTTTTATTTGTGTTGTGTTTACAACTGAATTGATGATGGAATATCGTAAATACAGGTATGTAGCAATCAATTACACGTTAAATGTCTGAATCTATTAATTTAGTTTTATTTTGTAAGGATTTAAACGCTAAGGGTTTTAAATCTTTGCAGAAAAAACTGAATTTACTAATTCAGACTAACTGTTTTGTGTAGATCAAAGCCTTTCTGTTATAAAATCTGTAAAAAACATTGCTCCTAAGTGCCACTTCGTCTGTTATCTCACTGTTAAGGGTGAGGTCAAACGAGCGTAATTGTGAGTCGCGTAAATTCGGTTTCATACACAAACCAGACTTTCAAATGAAAATGTGACGTAAATTACGCGACTACAGTTTGGCCGCTGAGAAAATGCGTTCCTGACGTCTGTCAGTTGGTACATAAATTTGGCGCGAAATTATAACATTTATTGTTACTGGATTTAATGATATCGTTTTTAATAATATTATTTGCTAATGTGGCAAAAAGCGCAAAAAAGGTAATAATAGGTAAGTTATCTAAGCTCTAAGTTAAATATAACATCACCAATAATAAGTACTAATACTCGCGACCGCGGAACGCATTCTCTCAGTGGCCTAACTGTACCTAATTACGTTCGTTTGGCCTCACTCATAAGGTAGCGGTATGAAAATTGTAATTTTTGGTATATCGTGAAATCTTTGTTTTTATTTGGTTTTAGGGTCTCTTATTGGTTCGAATTATAGAGTAGTTACTAGAAAATGGTTGTACGATAAAATGCGTGAATTTGATACATCCAAATTCGATGATAAACTAAATCATTTAGAAAATTATCTTTTAACATCTGATGATTACTCTGATACTCAAAAGAATGAGTTGAAGCATAAAATTTCGATCATAAAGTTCGACTTTAAAAAACGCTGGGCTAAAGCATCAAGAACACATGGTAGATTCTTACAAAATAATATAGAGTGGTTACAGAAAACATTCGGAATCCCAAAAGCTATAATACCCATCGGTCGGCCTTGCAACGAATTCAACCAGTTAAGTGACAGTTTTTAACATAAATAAAATTCATAGGGACCTTGCTACGCCTCCGTAGACGAAAGCTACGAAAAAATTACAAAAGTTATTTTTTTTTTCAGGTGTTAATTACATCGGAAGCTTTTCAAGGGGTTTTATATTTGAACTATGGATATACACGAGTGGTCCAGGCACAGAAAGACGCCGCCAAGTGATACGAAAGTTAATGAAAATGATGCCAGATGCAAATAACGTAGATGTCAGCGATTTGGAGAACGTTGTGACGTGTATTTGCGATCGACTTGTCGTTTTATGGAAATCTAGTTGTCGAAAGAAACGCATAGTCCTCAGAAGACATTCTAAGTGGCTTAATCACATAGAAAGTGTTAATCTACCGAGATTAATTTTTATAGAAAACACTTCGCACGATATTCCTGACCAACCATCATTATCGACTCAACAATGATTTTCGCGATTTGCAGTAAGCAGTCACAACTAATATGACACAAACAAGAAAAATACACTGACCTTATAAACAGACTTCTGCGGAAATCAGATCCTTGATTACTTCCATCAGGAAATTGCCCCGAAAAAAGAAATTTCTATTGTCCAGTAGCGTAGTAGTTATAAGTTTATTGCACTTAGCAATATTATAAAATTTAATTTAATTTTGTTTAGTTTTCTATATTGGCTTTATTGGATTTTTGGCTTTTTTTTAAATATATTGATATTTTTCATGATATATAGCTGAAATTGTGTTTTCATTTAAATATCCTAAAATTGTATATATAGGGTGTAAACAACCTCATCACGAAGCCGTCAACCAAGCATTCTGTACATCAAACGAAGTAACTTTACGCAAAAATTATTGCTGGGAAACGACTTTTTTTTGGCTGAAAAATCATGTTTTGTGGTAGAACTCAATGTAACGCACTCAAAACATTGTGCTGATGGATGGATTGAATAGTACGGGGGTTGTGGATGTGTTTAAAGTAAAAATCTTACGTTAAAAACTTGTATTAAAAAAAAAAAAACTTATCTCAGTAACTAAAAGGTTCCCAAGTATAGTGTAGAACAAAAAAAAAAACGCAATGACGGGGAGAACAAGTGCCTTTCGGCTTGGTTAAGAGGTTTTTTACACCCTTTATGTACTTTAAAAACATTTGCAATTGGAAAACAAAAAACTTTTGAATAAATAGGTGATTATGACCGCCTTACAAAGGCACGCGGACCACCGTGCAACCGTTAATATCTTTATAATTCTTATAAATAGATCTTTGAATATATTGCCGAAGATGCCATCGTGAATGGACTTTAACTTTATAGTTCATATCAAGATATGAGTATGATATGATATGATATGAGTTTCCAAGGAAACGTGGCACTTTTAAAACATTTTGCTTCATACAACTGTTTGTATTGATACCAGCTTTCGATTAATATAGGTGTTATGCGTGACCGCAACTTCGAAAAAAAAAATGGCGGAAGTTAGGCCGGCCAGCCTTCATACAAAAATCTTTCAAGCTCTTTGGAGAGTAAATGTCTTCTATGAACCGCTACACAAAATAGGGGTGGCCCTCCATACCTACATGTAAATGATGGTTGAAAAAAATTTCAATGTATAGAAGGTGCAGTTTTGCATCCTGGTCAAACTTAAACTTCAGGAGCGTGTCATAAAATACATAAATAATCAATTTAAATTACGATACCTGGTCAATCTACACTAATATTATAAAGAGGAAAGATTTGTATTTTTGTGTGTGTGTATGTTTGTAATGAATAAACTCAAAAACTACTGCGCCGATTTCAAAAATTCTTTCACCATTAGAAAGCTACATTCACCCTGAGTAACATAGGCTATATTTTATCCCCGTACTCCCACGGGAACGAGAACTACGCGGGTGGAACCGCGTGACGTCCGCTAGTAATTAATAAAGCTGCTATTATAAATTGTTTAAATCTGACAGCAGTGGCGCAGGCTCCTAATAACTCGATTCCCACCGGCTTCCCTTCAGAAGTTTGGAACACAACCACTCTCTACCATAATTGAAAAATGACACAATCACTACTTTTTTACAAGCATCACGAAACGCCTACTCGTACTCAACAAAAATTTGCTGTTCAACAAAATTGCTATAATATAACTATTATATTATATTGCTAAAATATAAGAATTAGTCTTAGCATATTTTAGCATTAACCCTAAATGGTCGATAATGTCGAATGTCGATTTGGTACACTAAATTATAGTACTTATTTTGTTGACTTATTTACACCTAGGATAAAATCACTTTTTTTATATTAGGTGAAAATGATAATCCAAGATGGCGCCGACGAAAATTTTCGGTTTTTTCTTCATGGGTGTCGTTTTCGTGGTTTTTGGGGTTGCTGATAATGAAAATGAGGTCAAAATGGAAATCCAAGATGGCGCCGACGAAACTTTTCGGGTTTTTCTTCATGGGTGTCGTTTTCGTGGTTTTTGGGGTTGCTGATAATGAAAATGAGATCAAATGAAAATCCAAGATGGCGCCGACGATTATTTTCGGTTATTTCTTCATGGGTATCGTTTTCGTGGTTTTTGGGGTCGCTGATAATGAAATTGAGGTCAAAATGAACATAGAAAAAAAAAACGAAAAAAAAAAATCTACCTATTCTCATTTTTTTCCTCGGCTTCCCCTGACTCAATTTTCACTCTTCGCCACTGTCTGACAGTATTTCAGAATAACACGAAAGTAATAAACAGAATCACCAATCGCGCGACATGTCACTGTGTGCGTTAATTAGCGTGTGTGAAGGCGCGGTTATAGAGCTAGTAACAGACGGGCTGTGTTTTAATACGGATGGTTTACACTTACCGATTTCCGTAAATAAGAAAAAAAACCTAACTATTTTATTATTGATTCGGGTCGAGAATCATTCATTAGCATGGATACCTTCTTGAATTTTACAAGAATGCAAAGCGACACTTTGTATAAAGTTAAAAATATCCCCCCCCCCTCTTAAAGTTCTAGTGATACCTATATTCTTCCATGTCTCCACCTATGTTAATAAGCGCTAATGCAAATCGTCTTCTTACATTGTACTTACCTAATTTATAATCACAGGGGCACCCGTCGCGAAGAAACTAAAGCTAGACACTAGAAGAACAAACCCAGAAGATACAAGTACAGCGGAGCTTAAAACTGATATCAGGGCAACTGAAAATTGTACAGCCAAACGTGGTTCTCATTTGAAAGAGTCTTACAAATGTGATGTATGTCAGCGAAGTTTTAGTAGACTCAATACTTTAAAAAGTCATTATCGAAAACACACTGGTGATACACCTTACAGTTGCAATGTATGTCAGCGAATTTTTATTGCTAAGGGCCATTTATTAAATCATATTAGAATACACTCTGGTGAAAAGCCTTTCAGGTGTGATGTATGTCAGCGTGGTTTTACAGAGAAGGGTACTTTAAAGGCTCATATTCGAATACATACTGGTGAAAAACCTCATAAGTGTGTTATATGTCCGCGTAGTTTTATTCGGAAGAGTGATTTAACTAGACATTCTCGCACACACACTGGTGAAAAACTTTACAAGTTTCATTATATGTCAGCGTAGTTTTAGTGAAAAGAGCCATTTAACGAAACCCGATTACACGCGGGAGAAAAACCTCACAAGTGTGATGTTTGTCATTATAGTTTTATTCAAAAGCAAACACACATTGGTGTAAAACCCTGCAGGTGTGATATATTATTATGTTAGAAAAGTTTTAGATGAAAGACTGATTTTTCAAAACATTCAAAGAAAAAAACCATTTAAGGCTGATGCTCCAGGGTAGCCCGCGAAATTCAAATTTTCTTACGTTTTTTGCAAATTGCAAGCCAGTGCAAGGTTGTATGTTGATTAAAATATTGGACGCGATTGTAAGACGTATGTAGTTACATAATTATAATCATCAAAACCTTCAATACAACCCTCCAAGTTCATAAAGGTCGAGAAACGATTTTTTCAAGGTCAAAGTCATTGCTAGACCTTTATGAACTTGGAGGGTTGTATTGATGGTTTTGATGATTATAATTATGTAACTACATACGTCTTACAATCGCGTCCAATATTTTAATCAACATACAACCTTGCACTGGCTTGCAATTTGCAAACAACGTAAGAAAATTTGAATTTCGCGGGCTGGTCGAAGCATTCACCTTAATTAAGAGTAAGTGCATCAGCGTTAACACACTACACACCAGTAATTTTAGTTCTGAAATTATATTATTGTCATATGATAATATTTAATGTTTCTTAAATGTTTTGTTAAATTTTTAACCAGGTACCTTAACTATAATTTAACTATAAATAAATTGTGTTAGGTATTTTAATTTAATATTAAGTTTGCATGCTGAAGAAAGTCAGCGAAATATGTGAAACCTTTTATTTAATAAGACCTTCATGTACCTGAATCTTGAATCTCAACGAACTAAACCAGTTAAAGTATATTCTTTTGTTTCGGGCTGACATAATAATATGTAAGTTGATGTTGTTGATAATAATAAAAATAAATAATTCCAAGACACCAATCTAAAAAAACCGTTATTTTGGGCCTGAAAACCCGATTTATTTTCAATTAATTGCCAAATTAGATTTTTAGTTGCTTTGAAAAAAAAAAACAATAGTTGAGTCATTGAGTTGACCGAACATTGACGTCACAGCGTGCTATTGTCATACAAAATCTATAAGAAAAAACGCGTTTTGACAGCTCTTAAAAAGTATGTCTTTTTATTGGTGTGTGTTACCATAGCCCTGTTTTTTTGTTATAATGATTTTACATAAGTCATAAAATACAAACGTAATACGTTATTTACAAACTACAACTCTGTAATTATGCATTAATTAAATTCCTCATTTTGTTATTTTGAAATATTATTGTAGATTGCTGATTTTGAATACGTTATTTAATTATTATTATTTTATATTTGGCGAATTTGTGCACTACTTTATAGATATTTTTGTCTGACTAAATAAATGAATTGAATTGAAAATATAACTGGCATGGAATATTCAAAGATTATCTACAGTAATATTATAAAGAGGAAAGATTTGTATTTTTGTGTGTATGTTTGATGTTCAATAGAAAGTTACATTCACCCTGAGTAACATAGGCTATATTTTATTCCCGTAATCCCACGGGAACTACGCGGGTGAAACCGCGTGACGTTAGCTAGTGTTTAATATACATATAAAACCTTTAGTAAATCAAAATGATTAAGTAAGGCCGCGCCTGCCTGCATGTCTGTATGTCTGAAGACGATTAACTCAAAAACTACCAAATGGATTTTCATAATGTTTTCACCAGTGGACAAAGTGATTCATAAAAAATAAAAAATGTTTAGGCTTGAATTACTGTCATGACGGTCGGTCGCACACGGTCGGTCGCGTACGTCAGCGAAACCCACCTTGTTTGTTTAAATTCTATTTATAAACGAATAAAACGCGTATCTCTTTGCCGAGATTCGTATTAACGACACTATGTCGAATGGTGTAATAATAGTTATTTTTTCGAAATCAATGGGTCTGATTCCTGGTTACGAACATTCATTTTGTATATTAGTTTTAGTTTTCATTAAAATCGGGCTCGACACTCCTTCGACTATTTTTTCGCTATTCCTCATAGTTTTAGTCATCCACGACCACTTAAAAAATTCACTACAAGGTTTTGTAATGTCAAAATGATTTTCTTTCGTGCTAACTAAGCGTTTATTGATGTTTTGTTTTGGCCGCGGGAGCTGATTTGTAACAATTGACGTATCTATTTCTTATTATTATATTTTGATTACTGAAATAAATATTAGAAAAATAATTCTGTTGTTTTTTTTGGTAGGTAACACTATTACCTACCTACTGTAGGAACTAAATTATGTTCAACGTACAACTGAAATGCTTAAGGTGGATGCTCAAGGGTAGCCCGCGAAATTCAAATTTTCTTACGTTTTTTGCAATTTGCAGGCCAGTGCTAGGTTGTATGTTGATTAAAATTTTGTTTGCGACTGTAAGACATATATAGTTACAGAATTATATTCATCAAAATCATCAATACAACCCTCAAAGTTCATAAAGTTGGAAAAATTACTTTTCCAAGGTCAAAATCATTCTTGCACCTTTATGAACTTGGAGGGTTGTATTGATGATTTTGATGATTATAATTGTGTTACTACATACGTCTTACAGTCGCAAACAATATTTTAATCAACATACAACCTAGCACTGGCCTGCAAATTGCAAAAAACGTAAGAAAATTTGAATTTCGCGGGCTACCCTTGAGCATCCACCTTAAGCATCTTACACATCATATCCTTTTCAATAAGGTGACTTTTTATCACTTTCCAAAAAAAAATGGGTATAATAAGTGAACAAAGTAGAAGCTTATGGCATACCTAGTATTTTTTTCTTTTTCCCACACCTTAGAAAAAAATTGATCCATCGTCAAAAAACGCTACAAATTACAAGTAAATTTTTCATTTAAAATAAACAAAGAGAAATTTTGAGAAAAAAAAACTAAGTAGGTACGCCATTTGCTTCTACTCCGTTCACCTATTACACCCATTTTTTTGCAAAGTCATAAAAAAGTCACCTGTATATTTACTTGAAAATAGGACACGATTGAAAAGCTGAGAATCGTCACTATCTGCTTATTTTTTTCTAACTACGAAAGACGTCCTCGACCCAGCGTTGGTTTCCAGTCTAACCAGATGCAGCCAAATAGGAGTATTTTACGTGAAGCTACTATCTGACCTCCACAACCCTGTGAGTACTGGTGAATACGATACTAGGCGTCAGGGATGAATGTGATGACCACTCATCACATTGGCTATTTCATCGCGTACATAAACACGTAGAACGCACATCACCTTGTGCAGCTGGTCAGTTTCAACTAAGTTTTTTTTTTGCAGCCACTAGTTTGACCAAATCGGTTAATGGATGCATCAAAGCCATCAAGCTCTCTAATGACTTTAAATTACTCATAGCATGACCACTATATGTGTGCAAGATAAGGTAGCGCTGCCTTTGGCGCTGCTTGTCAAGCAAAAATGCATTATGCATCTCTAAGTCAAACTTGGTACGTACATTTATTTTAGTTCTGTATTTTCCCGCTTGCACAGATAAGTTGTAATAATATTTTAAACTTGGTCTAGCAACACTATGCTGTACTCAGCACCACAGATTACCTACTAATATGTAGCAAGCTCCAAGGGATGACGATAAAAAAAACATCGATGTGCGTTATCGAAAGGAAGATTTCCGAGAACATATGTTTTGGTGGTAAAATAAAACATGAATAATTTTATTTATTTTTTGGCTATGCTCTTCAATAAGTATCACGTTTTTTGTCACAAGTTTCCCTTTAAATCTCTTTCATTGTTGATACAGATAATGACCAGCTTTTGAAAAAAAAAGTATTTCCGGAGCTGTCGATATCGATAAGCAGCACAATTTTTAAATGGCAACTTAATTTAACTGATGTGAGCTAACTCATGCCAACAACATTTGTTAACAAAAACTCCTTCCCTGGCTTAGAGTATATTGATGTATAGTACACGTACTTCAAAGCTTATGGACTGGGCAGAACTAGCTTGACTACCTACAAAAATCCTGGCGCACAGAATGGCCGCCAAATCATTCAAGAAAACTTAAAAAAACTTTTAGCGCGCAATCGTTTGACAGCAGTGAGATGTGCCAAAAAACTCGGCGCAAAACATGGCGACATGGTCACGCACGCACGCATTGATGAGCACGTCACACGAAAGTGTTATCAAAGTAAACTAAGCACTTGACAAACTCTGAAATAGTCTGATAGTCTTTTCTTATGAGCTGATTTATTAAAATAAAAATCAAAGCCTTTATATCAAGTAAGCCAGTTACAGGCAATTTTGAATTGTTGAAACAAATATGAAAATTAAATGTAGCTACAGTCCCAGTCACAAGACATAAAAACTGTGAAAGTACTGTAGTTACCCATTCCCTAGCGTAGATCTATAGGGAGATGAACGGGCAAGAAACTCCATGGACACTCTTAAGAATATTGTTACAAAATCTTGGTTACATCATTCATGCTTTGATTATTCAAAGCATTCATGTTGAGATGGTATATTATGTGAGAACAATGTAGCAAGATGTGCACGATAAAAGTGTCTACAGTAAAAACACAGAACAAACAAATACAATTCAAAATAATTCATTCAGATAAGCCATGGTAACTAAGAGATGACCAGTCACGACTGCCAGCGCCCGTTCACGGACATGACGCATGGCCATTTTGAAGGGAACTAAATGATCCGACACATGTGCCACCATCAGCGAGACATTTGAGTGAGCATGACATACTCTCAATCGCCAGGGAACATTCAAGTCAAGAAAAGACGTAAGTTTCCAGTGAATGATAGCTTTCTAGTACATAGTACTCACACAATATGGGCTATGCAATTATCTATTACTAAAGAGATTGAATCTATACAATGCAAAGATAGTTGTACAATCTTCAGCAGCTCAAAGAAACGAAAAAGAAACAAAACGGATTTTCACAGTCTTAAGTGTGCTTAAAATATGCCGTCTCATTATTATATCGATGTTTCGATGTTAATGATGATTTATCATCGATGTTTTTTCCCAAAGCTACGCTGTCAGCTGTCATTGTCATTTTTTGACAAATGAATGCGATTTATCGATTGGAGCCACAGCACTGACGCCACAGTTTGTTTTGTTATAGTGCCTGATCAAATCTTGTAGCTTTTACAGTGATAGATAAATCTAAGTGTAAACTTGAAATAAATAATTGACACTAATATTTTTAAAGATATCTAATGAAGAACGTTCGCATTTAGCACAGTTCACTTAATCAACAAGAACTTGCATGAACCGAGAAGCTGACTGATAAAACTGTAAGTAAATACTATACGTCTATATAGGATTGTAAATTAGCTAACTATATGTTTCCCTCTCTTCTCTCATACATACATGAAAATTCATATGAATTTTTATCGTGCTATGATAGGATTCTAGTAAACAAAACATTTGATTTGCATTCAAAAAATATTATTCATTATAATTTTACCATAAAATAAGAAGCAATACTGCATTTAATTTCGACTTAAAAGAAAGAGTTCTAAAACTCCTTGTTTAAAATAAATTATTTTATGAATACAAACAAATACCTAAATTAAATCTAATTAAATTAAAATATTATAGAATTAATAACCAAATTATTAAAGATAAAATTTAAATCTCACAATAAGAGAAAAATAGTTAACAATTATAATTAAAAAATTATGATAAGTTTGTTCCTTAATAAATAATTTAATTGCATCAGAAAAAGGCTGTAAAATACCTATAAAACCTCCAACTACCAGTGTTCCACATTAACCCTAGATGGAAAGATTTGGAAGTCATGGGGAGAGGTCCTTGCCCAGCAGTAGGATTACATATACTAACAGTAACAATGCTTATAACTCCTCTGTAAGTTGCGGAGTGAAAACACCAAATGTATGCTTGGACACTTGCAAGATTCAGAGTATTTTATTCATAGAAACAAAATTGTGTAAGACATTTGTTGCTGTTTGTAACTGAAGACAGTAGACCGATACTTGTTTGCAATATTTGCAGCATAACTCTTCAATAAATTGAGACCACATATAATTACTAATTTCAGTTTAATAAAGGGAAACGCCCATTCTTGGCTATGTTTTGCCCACCAATGTATTAAGTACAAAAAAGATACCCATTTTTTAACTAAAATATTGCTATTACTTATTTGCAATGAAACCTCCAGAATTAAAAGCCGAATTAACCAAGAAACTCAATCGTTTATTGCCCCATCTAACACGTCCAGTTAATCCTGTCGAAGTAGAAATGGCTTGAAATCTTATTTATGATTTATAAAAGTCCAACCGAGTTCTATATACAAAATAGAGTTTGTTTCTTCATCTGTGATGTCAACCCTAACGTCTATAGTTGGTTTCTTTCATGGGCGTCACTTGGCCAAAACCTCTTCATCAACTGGGTATTTCGCTTTGTGATTTATCTCATCCTCTTGTGTTTGGATGTCATGCCATGCCATGTTGAATGTATGCTTTTATCAAATTTGAACGCAAGTGACTACAATAATGCAGGTTAAATACCGCTACACCTTCAGTAAATGTATGTGGCTGTTTCATAATGGCCCCGTCTCATGTTGGCACACGCTATGCAACAATAGCTTGTGCAGTGTTGTTAGCATGGCCAACTTTCCATTGGGCTATTGGCATTGGTATTGGGCCTTTATAAGTATCCTCACTTGTAGAGGCTCTTTTGAGTGACTTGACAACAACAACAACAACAGCCCATAACATCCACTGCTGGACATAAGCCTCTTCCATGATGAGAGGAACTTACCTGTGTGTGAATTTGAGTGACTTGACATAATACTATAATCTTTTTTTTACAGCGTAAACCATGTCAGCCTAGAATATTTCAGTGGGTGTATTAAAACTCCAATAGAACTCAGTAGTATAGTCGATACCCGTCAAACAGCATTGCTATCAAAGAAAAATCACCAGCAGTTAGACACTGAAACAATGGAGGGAAATCAAAGTGATGGTATGTTTTTAAAAACGAAAAATATTATGATTATTGATCAATAAATTCTTCATCATCATCTGCGTAGCCTTGTCCCAACTAGGTTAAGGTTGGCTTCCAGTCTAACCGGATGAAGCTGTATACCAGCATTTTTGCATGGAGCGACTGCTTATCTGACCTTCACAACCTAGTTAATACTGGGTAATACTACCGCTTGGTATGATTGGTTGTCAGACTTTCGGGCCACTGACTACCTGTAACAACTGTCAAAGATCTACAATTGACAGCCGGGACCAAGGGCTAATGTGCATTGTCCTGATCAATAAATTATGTCTTCTCCCATGATTCTCTATAACTCGTCATCTCATCAGACACCTCCTTTATAACCATATCACCCTTGACACAGTCCATCCATTGTTTTAACAATATCTATGATTTCAATAATCGAGTAAATTCAGATAAAGAATATTGCTTAATGAATGACTCGGTGTACAAATTTATAAGTTTTCTTAAGCAGTCATCATCTTCAACCATGGAGTTCTTCATTGGTTCTTCTCCATGGAAACGACCAACCTGCACCTTTGGATACGGAACCCTAAATAGCAAGGCAACCCCTTTTGGTGCTATCACATTACTTTAATGGCCCCATAGTTTTATTTGAAGCAAATATTACATATTTAGAGAGAGCCTTTTTGAAAGTACGTTGGAGGAATAAATTAATAAATTATTTTCATATACTTACAGATCTAGATGTAGACAAAAGTTGTCAAGATGTGCGAAATACATCCCAACAGAGTTCTGGATCTGATACCGATGATGTGCCGTTAGTGATGTTGAAAACTGGAGTAAAAAGAAAAATAAAAGTATCTAAGAAGAAAAGAACTGTGAAGGCTACTAGTAAGTATTAGTTACTAATGTATATATTTTTTCTTGATTTTGTTATTTTTTAATAAACTGAAGTCAAAAAAGAACAGTTTTGTTTGCTGTTCATGCAAGTTACAAAACAAAAAATCTTCGAAGAAGAATCTTCCTTGAGCATGGCAAGGAATATGGTCGATGTGCTCGCTGCAATGACTGTGAAACGGCTGAACCGATTTTGATTAAACTTGTTAAGAACCACCGCTAGAATATCTGCTTTCAAATAAAAAATCCGCATCTAAATCGGTTCTCCCGTTTAAGAGCTACGGTGCCGCAGACATGGCGGTCAAACTTCTAACACCCCTCTTTTTGCGTCGGTGGTTAAAAAAAGGATTTGTTACTGTATTTTGACTTAAATGTAACGTTAGGCTATGTTCACTTCAATTATCTTATCACCATTAATGGTCATAAAAATTGTGGTACACTTGTTTAATTTTCTATTATAGCACATATTTTACAATTTAATATTTTATGTACCGTGTTTTTGGTGAAACGGATCGACTCACACGGAACTCAAAATTTATCGTCCCTCGATAACGCCGGTAGTGACGTCAAATACTATGTGTCAAAGAAACACTTTTATTTGAAAACTGCTTAAAGTTTCACTAGGATGTTATAATAATATTGTTATTGCAATGTTTGATTGACATACGTTTAGTAAATTAATATATTCAGGGTAAAAAAAAATGACGCAAACAAGGCAGATAGAGGGAAATCACATCAAATACTTATATTAATAATAATATATGAATGGCCGCGACAGTTGACGTTTGAACTGTCGCAGAAAATTGTAGTTTTTTTTTTTTTAGTGACATGCAGTAGATGAACTTAAATTTTAATTATCTTTTTTAGTTTTAGAGTACTGTACAATTTAAGGCGACTACAGGAGCTAAATTAGCAGCTCTATTTGTGGTGGTTCAAACTACGTTTAAAATACTGTTAGAATAAAGTTCTAATCAGCTTGCACTACAAAGTGGTTGTTACGTCAGTCATTGCGGGCCGCATAGTGCGAAATGGTGGTTTTTTGCGATTTACAAAAAATCGATTGATTGAACTAAAAAACTAAAACACTAAATCAAATCAAATCATTTATTTCGTTGCAAATATGGGTATACAAATTGGTACATAGATGTTGTCATAGAAGTTAGTTCTCCATATTCTGCCGTCACATGGGCATGCAAATCATAATCAAATCAATATAATTTTAAATAATAATTAATTTTAGAATATTATTATAGTTCCATTTTATAAATTAATGTCAAATCATATAAATTACAATAAAATAGAAATAAAAATCGAATTATTACATCAAATGTCACAGGGTTACGATATTAAGTATGTCAATGGATACAATACAGGCATGTCAATTGAAATAAGTTCTTAGTAAAAATAGAAAAGAAATAATTAATTTTATCAAATAAGTCCAATTACATTTGAATGTTTACAGCAAAGTGCATGTCAGGAATAATAAACTGGAAACAAGACGAGTACCAAGAAATCGATCATAAAGTCATCTACAAGTGCTACAGCACAGACACTTATATCCCACAGATTTTTTCTGATAGGAACTCCGAGACATTATAATAAGATTTACCTATGAGAAAGTTTTTTAAATGTCTTTTAAACAAATTAACATTCAAGATTTTGATCGATTCTGGTATGTGATCATATATAATTGGTGCCATGCAGAAAACACTTTTATGCATCATAGCTGTCTTAGCTGTCTTGCACATAACATATTGGCGTGTCGTCGACTCCGGTTATTGGAGTCCGATAGCTTGGGGAATAAATTTGGGTTGGTTTTCACAAATACCGCAACCTCAAATATGTACAGAGACGGCAGTGTCAATATTTTATACTGAATAAAAAATGGTTTACAAGTGTCTGTGGATTTCAAACCGAACATTGCTCTAATACACTTTTTGGCATTTAAATATTAATTCCTTATTATCTGAATTCCCCCAAAACATAACGCCATATCTTAATATTGAACCCGCCATTCCATGGTATGCTGTAACAACAGCATCCGTTCCTATGACTGGGACGAGCTTATATAAGGCATATGTCGATTTGCTAAGTCGCTTTGCCAATTCTACAGTGTGTGCTTTCCAATCCAGGCGTTAGTCTATGGTTAAGCCTAAAAATTTGGAGGTGCTTACTTGATTTATTTTATTATTGTCGTACTGAATATTCATAGTTAGTTTTTGCGTTAACTGAAGGCCATTAATTTCGTTTTGTCAATATTTATTTTCAGATTGTTGTTGTTAAGCCATTTTATTATTGAGTTAATCGTATTAATTACTTCATTATCATAATTTTGTTTGTTTGTGCAGTCAATGGTAACCGTACTGTCATCAGCAAAAAGAGTCATGTGATGTTTCGTCACTTTGGGCAAGTCATTTATATAAAGTATAAATAGAGGGGGGCCAAGCACCATATAAGATTGATCTATCACGTGACCTATAGACCCTTTCGTATTTAGTTTTCGGATCTACCTGTGAAATTTCTACATATTGCTTTCGGTTTTTTAGATACGATTCGATTAGCATCAGGACGTTTCCTCTTATTCCGTAAGCTTCTAATAAAAAACTAAGATGCTAATATGTTGCTTGTAGAATTATTTGCCAAAAAATCAGAATGATCGCATGTATTTTAGAATGGTTTTACTCGTTAAAAGAAATTTTTAGAGATAAGTTCGTGATTTTTTTTTATCGAATAAAATTTGTTGTATTATGTTTTCAAAACACTATCGTACTAGCATATATCCTGAAGAATATCATCTATTTTACTGGTTTTGTTTATTGCAGTGAATCATATGCTTTTTTGCGTTATAAAACTCGCGTTTAGCTCATGTAGTCGCTTTAAGTGAAGAAAAAAATACGTGCATATTCCCTATTTGCAAGTCAGTGTATGTTGATGAAAATATGATTCGCGGAAGTAACTCGTATGTAGTTACAGAATTATAAACAATAGGGAATATGTACGTATGTTTTTCTACACAAACATCAATAAAATACAGTACTATCAACCCCAGAAAAGTATTAAAAGTTAAGTTCAACTACTGCTTGTCGCTTAAAAATAATATTAAACTTCTGCAATTTTCCATGTCATTTCAAACGTCCGTAGCTGTCGCGGCCATGATATGACGTCTTTTACCACAATCTGCCTTGTTTACATCATTTTTTTGCCCTTAATAGAATAATTTTACTAATTGTATGTGCTATAATCACGTAAAAATTGCAATAACAATATTACAATAAACTTTAAGAGAGTGCGTTCCGTTTCAACAAACACATGCTACATAAAACAGTAAATTTTAAAATAAGTTATGTATTAGCAACTTAAACAAGTGTACCACATTTTTTTTTATAGGCAGATAGGAGGGGAGGGGGGGGGGGTTATTTTTATTTTATTTTTTTAAGGCATTTTTAATAAATAAAAAAGTTTTGTATTTCATGCATATTCCCTATTTATACCATTCACTATTTAAAAAAAGTCATTCAATGGGATTAAATGAACTTAAGGATTGTATTGATGTTTTTAATGTTATAATAAGTTACTAGTGATTTGACGTCGCAAGCGATGTCAATAAATTTGAAGAGATGTTATTTCGATTCCTGTCAATCTTCTTACATGTACGGTCGAACAAGCTAGGTATTTGGATTACATTTTAAAATGTAATTTGTGGGTACTAACTGTAAACCAAATAGCTTGTTCAACCGTACTTATCAAATCTATATTTACAGGGGTATCCGTTGCAAAGAAACCAAAACTAGACACACGAAGAACAAAGCAGTCAGTCACAGCGAATCTAAAGAAAAATGAACAATCAAATTCAAAAGCTATCCGGTCAGCTCAAACCCGTAAGTCCAATATTCTTAAACATACTGGTGATAAGTCTTACAAGTGTTTTGTATGCCTGAGTAGTTTTATTAAAAAAAGTGATTTAACAAAACATATACGAACACACACCGGTGAAAAGTCTTTCAAGTGTGATGTATGTCTGTGTAGTTTTAGTTCAAAGCATAATTTAAGAAATCATATGAGAACACACACTGCTAAAATACCTTATAAGTGTAATGTATGCCAGCGTAGTTTTATTCATAAAAGTGATTTGACAAACCATATACGAACACACACCGGTGAAAAGCCTTTCAAGTGTGATTTATGTCTGCGTAGTTTTAGTTTAAAGCATAATTTAAGAAGTCATATGCGAACACACACTGGTGAAAAACCTCATAAGTGTAATGTATGCCAACGTAGTTTTCGTCGAAAGAGTGACTTAAAAAATCATATTCGAATACATACTGGTGAAAAGCCTTATAAGTGCCTTGTATGTCTGCGTAGTTTTAATCAAAGCAGTCATTTAACAAGCCATAGTCGAATGCACGCTGTTAATAAACCTTACCAGTGTGAGGTATGTCGGCGTGGATTTATTCAAAAGATTTATTTAAGAAAACATATGGCAACACACAATGATGAAAATCCTTTCAAGTGTGTTATTTGTAGCCGTAGTTTTAGTTCAAGAGAAAATTTAACACAACATTTTCGAATACACACTGGTACAAAACCTTTCAAGTGTAATTTATGTCAGCGTAGTTTTACAGAAAAGAGTGGTTTAAAAAAACATTTTCGAATACACACCGGTGAAAAACGTTACAAGTGTGATGTTTGTAGGCGTAGTTTTATTCAAAAGATTGCTTTAATAAACCATCTTCGAACACACTCTAGTAAAAGACCTTATGAATGTGATATATGTATGCGTAGTTTTAGAGAAGAGGGTGCTTTAGAAAAACATTTTCTAAGACATACCGAAGAAAAACCTTATAGTTGTTTTGTTTGTCAGCGTAGTTATGTTCAAAAGCTTGCTTTAGAAATACATCTTCGAAAACACACTGGTCAAAAACCTTATGAGTGTGATACGTGTCAGCATAGTTTTATTCAAAAGAGTGATTTAATAAAACATATTCGAAAACACACTGGTGAAAAACCTTACAAGTGTGATGTATGTGAGCGTAGATTTAGTCAGAAGAGGTCTTTGTATAATCACTTCAAGGTGCACACTGGTCTTCTTCTTAGTATGTCGATGCCAGATGAAGGCACAGAGTAATTTTTCATTTCGTTGAGGTATGGCCTCAAAAGGTAAAAAGGAACCTTTATAAGATCACTTTCTTGTCCGTCTGTCACCACCGATTTTGTTAAGAACGGGTGGACCTAGCAAGTTGAAATTTATATCAGATACTGAGATCTATAGTCCCTATAAGGTGTATATATCAAGATCCTGAGTCAACACGATAAAAAGGTATGGGCAAATTTAGATGTTCGCGAAAACTTGTAAGTACCAAAATTTACCTTAATTTTAATTTTTTTTTCGGAATTTTCCCTTCAGTTGTGCTGTAAGACCTTGCTTTTAACCAAAATTGACAATTCTAGGTCAACGGGCGGTACCCAATTTTTTGTTCTTATATTTTTGGGTCGAAAACCTTTATGGTAGTTCCCGTTGACCTAGAATCACGAAATTTGGCAAAAAGCAAGGTCTTACGTAAAGGGAACTTCTGAAAACTGTAATGATGTAGTTTAATAACAAAAAAAAAGCGATTTTACTATTACAAACTTATTATTTGCGTTTCAAAAAAACCTTGACACATATTGCACATAAAACTATACATAAAAACCTACCTACCTTAAAATTAAATTTTGCGTTGCAAAAATTCTTGGCGTTGCAAAAATTCTTGTAAGTTGTAGAAACAATTTTCTGGCAACCATTTACACAAACTATTTGTAAAATATTTAAATATATATATTTCTAGGTAATTTATTAAAGATAGATAGATATATTATGATATACACATATGAGACTTAGTTTTTAATGAGCATTGTATTGCAAAATCTATTTATATAAAAATCTCGTGTCACATGGTATATCTGGTCGCACTCCTCCGAAATAGCTCGACCGATTTATGTGAAATTTTTATGTATATTTAGTAGGTTTTCATGTATGTGAGAATAGGTCGTAAAGTATATTTCACACCATAATTTGTAGAACAACGTTTGCGGGGTCAGCTAGTCGTATCATAAAATTTGTTGAACCTCTTGGTTTCTGCTTAGTGTCTGTCACCTTTGAATCTAAAGAATTAAGTAAGCTTCCTCACTTATACAGAGACCTCAAACAAATAGGTACCTACATAATCGGTCAATGTCAATAGCTAGTCTTTTAAATAAAGACCTACAAGTTTCAAGTGGACTGTCACCGCAAGAACACTGGCCTGAAAAAATAAGTATCACACTTTTAAAATTGCAATAACTTTTTAAGTACACAAGATATACTTTCGAAACAAAAAGGTCTCGAAAAAGAGTTTAATTTTGTACATACAACTAATAAAGCTGATAAAAATTGCTATAAAACGTTTTTTTATTTTAAATCTAACTTCTATCTATAGTTTAGAAAAAATTGAAATTTTAAAAGTGTAGTGTTTTGCAGGCCAGTGTAGCTCGATTTTTTGTACAATAAACGTGTAATATGTATTAGTATAGTTTATTAGTATTTTATTATTGGATTTTGTGTATTGTATCTATGGCTATTCATTGTCTGAAAATAAATTGATAAATAAAAATATTTTATTTAATTAGTCAGCCTTTATTGTCCCACTTGTGGGCAAAGACCTCCCCCCCATTCCTTCCACTTCTCATGATGGCGTGTTTCTTCTCGCCATTTCACAAGATCTTTTTTTATTTAACGTAATTACCTTAATTTCCTTCATAAAGAGATCATAGTAGGGAATATGCATGAAATACAAAACTCTTTTTATTTATGAAAAATGCCTTGTATGGGCGCATAAAAACTGTGGTACACTTGTTTAAGTTGCTAATACATCACTTATTTTACAAATTACTGTTTTATGTACCATTTTTTTGGTGAAATGGAACACACTGTCAAAGCACACCATCCTCCATAACGCCGGTGACTTAAAAGTTCATTGTGTCAAAAAACACTTTAATTTGAAAAGTTTCACTAAAATTTTATTACAATATTGTTATTGCAATTTTTACTTGAATATAGCACATACAATTGGTAAAATTATTTTATTAGGGCCAAAAAAAATAGATGTAAACAAGGCAGATTGTGGATAATGACGTCACATCATGGCCGCGACAGCTACGGACGTTTAAACTATCGTAGAAAATTGCAGGATAGGGTAGCGGTCGCGGCGTCCACATATATTATTTTTGTGCGACAAGCAGTAATTGAACTTAACTTTTAATACTTTTCTTGGGTTGATAGTACTGTATTTTATTGATATAAGTGAAGAAAAAATTACGTGTATATCCCTATTGAGGGAGAGAAGCTCGATCCAGTAGCGGCGTTCGGGGGGGCGAGGGTGGGCGACCGCCCAGGGCGCCGGATACGAAAGGGCGCCGCAGGCGCCCTTCATATAAAAAAACAATGAGCGCTAGATTTTTACAATTTCCCTGGACTCCACACTAGGATACCCTGTGTCGTGGGGTCCAGTCTCTTCCCAAGTAAAGTTTCATTATCAAATGCGTGAGAGTGAGGCAGGCCCGGACTGGCCATACGGGCAAATCGGGCAAATGCCCGATGGGCCGGATGCCCGATGGGCCGGAGTGCCCGACTGGCGGTCGACTTTATTTTCTATTAAAATAAAAAAAAAAAACATCGCAATATATCGATTAAAATAACGTCCTATCGAGGACCTAATTCCATTTACTCTTGGACTCTATCTGTAGTAATGGTACCCCTAGAACTGTGGTCGTCACACTTTTCTGGTGAAGGGCCACATAGGACAATGTGAGGTATCACTGCGGGCCGCACATTCTTGTATCATTTTAGTTGACACTACCAATCTGTGGACATATTTTTATCAGCTGTCCAAACGCGATTGCCCGGATTTTGTATGGCAATTGTTACCTGTGACCAATGTGATATCTTTATTTGCCAACTCAATGAACTAACTAGCAAACAATTAATTTAAAGCAAGCGAACGGATTGCACGAGTAAGTTTACACCTACCCGCATCTATTTAATTAATTTCTTGTGCAAAATTATATTTTGATATTATCTACTGAAATCGTTTGTTTTGTTGCGGGCCGCATAAATATCACCCGAGGGCCGCCATGCGGCCCGCGGCCCTCTGTATGACGACCACTGCCCTAGAGGCTCAGGATTTTTAAATGTTTTTAATTTTCCTGCCTGTTGCCATAGAATTAGTAATTACGTAATAATTTGTACCGTACAGTAAGTACAATCACACTCAAACTAAAATATTTTTAAGGCTTAATGAGCCTCTGGATACTCGTACTACTGCTAGAAACTTAAACATTTTTTCTAAAGCAACGCGCGTGGTTCGTACTTTGAACCCTGCGAAACTTTTATCACAAAGGTTTCTTTTTTTCTGCCTCTGGATTAGCACTCCTATTGAATTTTTGCATGATCGACCGGTATAGACAGAGACTGAAATACTTAAATTAAGAACTCCTTGCCCTGAGTACAAAACTTTTTAAATTTTATTCTAGGCAAGATGTAAAAATTTTCGGTCTCGGAATCTCTTGGATTCGAATTCTCTTGGATCTTTACATTGTCTACTAAAAGTCAAGCAATTAACTCCAAGAGGTCGAAACAATTCTAACCTGTCCAAGGCAAGGTATCAAAAATTTTCGAGCTCGCTTCGCTCGCTTCGCTCGCTCTTGCAACCTACTTTCTCTTGGATCCTTACATTGTCTATTATAAGTATGCCCGGGCCGGTTTTGGGTCCCAGTCCGGGCCTGGAGTGAGGGTTCACGTCGAACTAGCGGCGGAGCGCGCAATTCACTCGCCTGGTGGCCAATTAATAAAGAGTTCGCTGTTTTATAGGCTAGAAAATTATTTTTTTATTAGTTACATTATACCTATCCTTTGCATTTTTTTCGTGTGGGTTAAAAATTGCAGTTAGGGGGCGCGCTAGAAATGTCGCCCAGGGCGCTGGTAGTGCTAAAACCGGTACTGGCTCGATCTTCAGGTTAAGCCATGCTTGCTTGGGTTGGTTCATGGATGGATGATCACCCATTACATACCGAGTTTCCTCCGTGCCTCGGAAAGCACGTGAGGCAGTTGGTCCCGGCTGTCATTGGTAATCTTTGACAGTCGTTACAGTTAGTCAGTGGCCCGAAAGTTTACTAACTAGTCTTACGAAGAGGTATCGTATTACCTAGTACTAACTGGGTTGTGGAGGTCAGATAGACAATCGCTCTATGTAAAGTACTGGTATTCAGCTGTATCCGGTCAGACTGGAAGCCGACCCCAACATAATTGGGAAAAGGCTTGGCAGATAAATCGAAATCGGCGGCCTCTTAATTTTAAAATTTGGGCGGTCCTTAGAAACGTAACAGTCTTAAATAATCTTTAAATTAGTAGAATATGCCACTAATTTCAAGATTATTTAAGACTAAGATGTACAAATAGTGAACAGAGCGCGGTTCTACAACTTAAAACAATTTATGGATAAAAATGTAATGCCCTTAGGTGTTGTGAAAATTGCTGCCTGCTAGGCTACCTAAGTAAATTATGTTTGTGTTATTTCACTTTTAACTAAATACCTTTCCAATGTACAATCGAGGACACTCCCGCCTGACCACCACTAAGCTAATTTTTGCTTGCACTCGCAACATAGAAACGCTCTCTAGCCCCGCCCCGTTGACTTTGTATAGAAATAATGAATGAAAAGATGCCGAATCGGCCGAGTGCACTGACGGCGCACGCCAAACGAGAGTTAAGTATTGTGATTTAAGCGAAAAAAAAAATGGTCAGGCGGAAAAGACCACGATAATACATACTGCAATTTATCACAAATAAAACACACAAATTATTTTTCAATTTATTATTTTGTTCAATGTTAACCAATAAGTTTCTTAAGCAAGTTACAGTATGGATATAGCGTAGCGTAGTATACTCCCTCTAAAATGTACAGATCCCTCAAGTTTGGTCCTTCGAACAAATATTACATAGAAACCATCATAACTTGACACGTCACAGACTTTGCTCGAAGACCAAAGAAGAATATTTTTTAATAAATATATTAATTATTAAGTATTTTACAGAGTTACACAAACACACAGAAAGTAAACGGAATTGTATTTATATATTCTTTTAAATATATAAATAAATATCTGATGATAGGTAGTTTCTTAAAAAATTACTGAGTACAAAATTATGTTCGTGTCACAATGACCAAAAATATACGAATATTTTCAACGATACGCTTATTATGATTTACGAAGGCTTTTTCGTAAATAAATATTATTTTACAAAACACATTTAATTCTTTGCAAAAAAATCGTTCATCCGCTGAACAGAAATTGATTGAATGAATGAAAAAAATATTGATTATCATTCATTCGTTCAATTTTGACAGGCTTATACATTCTGAAATGATAAAATTGTGTTCTATTAGATTTACTAGCCATAGATTTGATATTTTATATGGGAATGATGACATGGTTTTTCTGTGATATGTAAAAATCAGGTCAGGCAGTCAAGTCAGTGTAAACATCATTTTTTTACAACAAAAATAAAATGGCTTATTCATATTGGATTTGCCAGCAAAGAGCTATATTGTTCTTATAAATAGACTTAATAACATATTTATTAACACAATAAAACCTATTAATCAAACACAAACCAATGGAAACATGAAAACTCGCCAAGCCACTAAAAATATCGTTTAAAACATTTCTGAGTTTAAAAACAAGGGTCGTAAAAAATATTTTTTGTGGCTTTTCAACAAAATAAGCACCATAAGACAATTTATTACGGACAACGATAATATTCATACAAGAGCTCTTAAAAAATAGTTATACAGGATCCGATGTCAATGACGGAGCCGCGCATAGGGTTACCGTAAATAAAAATTCGGCATACAATTAACGAACCACCAGATTTAGCAAAATGTAACGGCAAAAAAATCACTTTTGTTTGCCAAAATTAGTAAATGATCACCAAAATGAATCCCCATTTTATCGGGAAAATAGAACTAAACATTTTTTTTTTAGTTAATGACCACCAGAAATTGAACAATACTTAAAATGTCACTCACGGGATATCTTCCGTGATTATTGGTTAATTTTAAGCTCCCGATATTATATCGATTCTTATTGTTTTTAAGTACCGTACCTAAAGTAAAGCTTAAAACAGTGTTTTTTTAGAAATTGAAATGTTATGCTTTTGCATCCGAGTCGAGGGGAGGGGGAGACCCAGTCGACGGAGCCCCGCGAACGGGGCTCCTACTTCTGAATGGTTTAAAAAAAAGGGGTGCCCAAGGGGTGGCCTAGGCAAAAGTAGTTTGTCATCAACCACCTCATTAGGAATTTGGTGCTCAATTTACTAAAGATCAATTGATATTTTAGGTGATAGATGTTAGTGGTCACAAAGTTATTCTTGGTGGTCATTATATTTTCCCCCTAAAAATTTAGCACACGATTCTAGACTAAGTGAAAGCCCAATTACCAATTTTTTTTTTCTTGTGTTGTTTCGCAATAAAAGCATCCTGTAATAAATACATTTTTATATTATATTATTTTTAGTCATACTTTAATATTTCTTTCTTGTGAGCAATCCATTGTATGGACATTACCGTTGCCAATAAAATTAACAAATAATAGGAATTAGACTAAATGGGACTAGAAAGTCACATAATGACTAGAAAACGTTACTATCATTGCAATAATATCAAACATGGTAACTTAATAGCACTCACAATTTTTAGTTTTATCGAAAAAATAAGTAGGTATTTAATTTTAGAGTTTATTTTTAACCAAAAACGAAATACCTGTTTGTTATTCTTATTTAAATAATACAATAAGTATAAATAATAGTCGATCATTTTACTTTAATCTATTGTATTTTTTTTTTAGTTTTCACCATCTTAAAATTGTAAATGCTATAACTCCAAGCCTTTTTATTTCGCAAAACGCGACCAAAGGCATATTCAAAACGTTTTTTTTTATACAAAAGCACTTGACATATATAATATACTATACAAATTACCTAACTACATACATACAGGATATTATGGAATGTTTCATAAAAGTAAAGCTGTAGAACAATATATGAAACGGTTATCACCATTTTAAAAGCAACAAATTTGGAAATTGTTATGAGATCTATTGAATTAATTTATAATGTGACTAAATACAAGGTGTAAAATCAAAATTTACGCAAAAAATATTGCTGGGAAACGACTTTTTTTTTTCGGGTGTAAAATTTAATTTTACTGTAGGATTCAATGTAACGCACTCTAATCATTGTGCTGATGTACGGGGGTCAAGGAAGTTTTTGAATACATCCTTGACCCCCGTCACTCAAAACATTTTTTTGATTAATTGTGTTTACCTATCGTCTGCGGCATTTCGCTAAGTATTTTAATTGACCCTGTTTTGTAACAAAATATCAATTCACATAACAAAAAAATATTTTGAAATATAACTGTAAATGTAGGGAATGGGAGGTGGGTATGTTTTGACAGCCTGGGGTAAGGTAAAAAAATAAGTTAAAACATTAACTGATTTGATACAAAACTACTTAAGCAGTTTATTTTTAACCTGATTTCTATAGCAAGTTACTGTGCGTATAAAGTACTTTTTAGAATCACACAATTACACTAGTCAACTCAAAAAAAAAACATTATTAACGTTCAAAACTTAAAAAAAAAACAAACATGAAAAAAAAATGTCTTGGCATAATATTTACAACAAACTTTTTTTAACAAGAATAATTTACAAACAGAACGAAAAAGTTGCTTACTAGATGTTTTTTAAATTTTATATTATGTGTTTATATTGTTTTTTTTTTCAAACATGTAAACGGTTTTTACGTGCAAAATATCGTTTTCTTTCCGCATCTACAATATTCAGTTAAAATTGACACCATTAATTCTACCATAATGATGTTTTATTGACTTTTATTTTTAAACAAAAAAATATATGTTTTTTAAATAGAGCCTAGTACTCTGACTATTTTTTACAAGAATTGGATGGAGTAACAGCTTGAGACCTTTAAACTATCATGCATGATAATAGGAACACGCATTTAGGGACACTTAGAAAAATAACCGTTACCCATACATGTTATTATTGTGTTTTAGTTCTTAGACTAGAATAACTTTCGGTACACTACCGTGCACCCAGATAATAATATTTATTACAATATTTTGCACGATACAGGATATTAACTGACAATGAACACAGCATGTTATATTTTATATACTTAGTAAGACGACTTTTATAGATTTGAAACAACTACTGTATCGCCCAGAATAATTTACATATATATTTTTTATTAAACTAGAAAAATAATTTGTTTTAATTTTTAAAAAATATGTACGTTGAGTATTTATATATATTGTTTTTAAAAGAAATATCATTGAGTGTAAAAAACGGGGAGTATTCGAAAAAGTTGAGATATTTGAGATTTTAACTAACTATAACCAAGAAAAAAGAAACAAGTTTTTCTTTAACAGTTTTCTGCTCTATTTCCTTTAGACACCTGTTCATATATTATTTTTTTTTAATAAAACTAATACAATACTAGTATAATATTAGAAAATAAATGCTTACAAAAACTCGTAGTATCCTTCACTCGTTTAAAAAAAAAAAGTTCCGATAGGGCGATACATAAAGTGCAAGTCTATAGATGCTAGAACTATGGTGTAGGTAAGCGTCGTCTATGGCAGTAGGTAAGGATAAACATATACATATATACTTCTTTTGCAAAAATACAGCATACATCTCATGCCTTAAACTAATTTTAGCGTAATCTCAGTACACAGGGGTAGCGTTTTTTTAACATTTTAAAAAGTACATGGCCGGTTTCATTATTTTTTATATAAGTTTTTTTTTTCATTTATTTTAATTAAAATTAACACATACTTTAAGCTTACTAAATACAGCTATATGTATACTTATAAATCAGATTTTGCTGCATTTTTTCCTCGATCGACGAGTTTTACATTTGTAACAAAATTCCAAATACAAATATTATTTAAACAGTTTTTTTTACTAATTATTTGGATTTTTTGTTACATCATGTATGCATATCATTCATACTTGTAACTTTCAGCCAGTCAAAAAATAATGAACTATTTTGTTTAGAATATTTAGCTTTAATAGTTTGCATTATTTTTCCGGCTTTTATGGTGTAGTTAAAAATATTTTTCGCTTGATGTTTTCACAATCAAATAAAAAAGTTTTTTTTTTAACTACAATCACCCCTCCAAAATACTTAATTATATTTAAAATATCAATATGTATATAATTTACACGAAACAAAATACATTTTCAAAACACCATGTATTTTTTTTAATTTTGTAAACGACAAAAACTTGATTTGGGAGTATGCCAAATGTGTTTTTTTTTTCAATCGATTTTTTGCAAAAGTGGTGTCAATTAGGAAGCTTTTGTGTCAACTATTTTTTTTTTTAATAATTTGGAAGTACAGTCGTTTCCAAAACTTGTAGTTTCCTAGTCTTATCCGAACTTTGTCCACATATTCTGTCTTCACGGAAGAATAGAGCCAGACCAAATACTACAATACAAATACTATTGCAGACGTACGGACAAATTACGGACTCGGTACTGACACTGTTTAATGACTGCATGATTATGATCAATAAATTAATTTAAATAAAAATACAGTGTACAGGAGCTTTTAGGTTATAAATTGTAAGTTTTATAAACTGCACGGTCATTTTGAATTATTTTTGTTATATTATTGGGTGGCGAAGATCTCCCATTATTGAAATGATTATTTTGACATTTATTTAATTTATTTTAATGGGATTTTATGCTTAATGACTGTGATATACATGATTGTGATATACTAAATTAATAAGAAATATGTAACTTTAGCTTATATTTGCACGCAGAAATTAAAGGCAGAATAAGAGAACAATTTCATATATTTTACCAACCTTCTGTACCTTATTTACGCATATAAATTATTTTTGATTTTGATTTTTTATTTTGACTGACTATACTAGGTGTAAACAACCTCATCACGAAGCCGTCAACCAAGCATTCTGTACATCAAACTTAGTAACTACGCCGATTTTTTTTTGGGTGAAAAATCACGGCTTACTATTAGGCAGTTCTATCTCTTTCTGGGCCAAAGCTACTCATTAATCGGTGAAGACAGAACCGTACCCATCTTTACGACACGAACGAATCTCGCGTTATTACCTTACTTAACTGACTGTACATGACTAGGACTACCCCAAACTGAGCTAGATCACAAAGGTTAGTCTTGGACACGTCTCACTTATTTAAAAAAATAGTGAGACGTGTCCTAGACTAAAGTTTGACTTGTTTTGCTTGCTAGACCAAAACGGTTGGTCTAGGACACGTCTCATTTATTTAAAAAATAAGTGAGACGTGTCTTAGACTAAAGTTTGACTTGTTTTAGGAATAACTTGATTAAAATTAAGACTACGTTTTTATAGTTTTATTTATTTGGCCTTAATTAATACCCATATTTACACAGCATAAAATACTGACTGCAATCAATCAATTGAATTTGTAATTATTTCCCTATGACCAAAAGCTACTAGTTCCTTTATTTTGGCAGCTGTCATTTTTAATCAAGTTAGATTTTATAGACTTTATTGATAGACGGTAGTCACCTTATGGAATGATGAATGAGTGAATGAAACACTAAGATCTAAACATTCACTCATTCATGCATCAAAACTTGGTTATTGGTTCAAGTAATTGTGGTTGTACAGACATTTCTTTGTTGTTTAGTTGTAGTCTAGCTCAATTTGGAGGGAAATCGACAAATTCTGTATAGAATACATACATTGTGTTTTAGCCAAGGCCAAATGTGGTGGGGAATTTAAGGTGATAAAAATTATTAAGACTGAACCAATTAATTAACTTTATTGTGTAAAAAAAATATAAAGAGAGTTTTCAAGAAAGGTAGGTTTAGTTAAGTTTAAGTTTTTTAAATTATTGCCTTCTAGTTAATAATGATTGGGGTTCAAGCTTGAGCGTTCATGTATTTTAACCATTACTTTTCATGGTTCCTTGGTAAGTTAAACTACTAAATGGTTAAAATGTATGTACTTTTATAATCCATTTCTCAAGCGAAATAAAACAGCACTGGAACTTTATCACAATATTCAATGGGGTTGATTAGATTAGAGTTTACAAAACAAGCAACCATTATTTTGATTTAGCAATTTTCTAATTTCATTATCTAATTTAAGTATTTTAATTTTCAAACGGTCGCTCAGAATAACGAACAAATGACGGATTTCAACCGTCATTTGTCATCTTAGTTGCATTAAAATAGCCTCCTGAGGACCTAGTGTCATTTTATCAGCGAGAATGATGGTGGATACGTCAAAAACGTCATTATATTGACGTAAGCTACCAAAAAGTTCATGTCAGTCCTTGTTGTGTTTTACTCTCTGGGCAGTCAGTCCACAGTCTATAGCTGACTGGAAAATATTTTTACCACGTTAAGAGGTATTCTCATTTGTGAACTATTCGCACAGTCTGTCTGCCAAGCAATTACCCCAAAAAAGGGGATTTCCTCATTTCTCACTCCTCAGTATTCCCCATCACAATACGCCAAAACTTTCTAAGATTAGTCTCACGCAATCGATGTAGTAGGCGGTGCGACATCTCTGTCGCGTTGCAACAAGTCGCGGCGATTGTCGCGCAGAGAGTTGTTGCGTCGCAGTTCGTCCTTGATGGAGTTGTCTCGGCTGTCGAGTCCGCGACGAGGCGACGATGTAGCCTCGCGACATTCGGATGAGGAACGCTTGGTGTGTGTGCCTGGATATCGGGATGAGAATGTAATGATGATTCTGATTGAATGGGATGGGTGATGTTTTGTTTTATTCGTTTTTTTTCACGCTCTTGCAAAAACTTCAGAAATTACTTTAGTAAAAAACTTTTGCAGACATGCCAATTCTTATAATTATCATCAACAATTTTTATTTGAACTGAAATTTTCAGCCATTTGTGAGTGACTGAAAATTATCAAAAATGGATAAAACTAAAAAAGTCATGCCAGAAAGACAAAACTAATTTAAACTTATATCCGTCCATAAAACTACATCTTTATTATACTCGTACACGGTGTAAGTATATGTATGTGCGTCATCGGCTCACAAACTCCATGAATTCAGCACATAACATTGGACCCGGGGAGTCAAACAAAACTACTTTTCCATACATTTTGACCGTGTCGGTATTGCACTTTGAATGAAACAAAAAAAAATCTAGCGGAATCCTAGAATCATGAACTGATTTCATTGTAACTCTTCGCGCCGCGCCGCAGTCTTACACCCTGTATAACTAGTAAAATAAAAAGTCATTTAAAAAATCAAACGGTTGACTGCTAAAAATTGACTCTTAATGAGCAGACGATGGACTAATGCGGACAGTTTAACCAATGGATTAGAAAACAATGCGGCAAGCAACGGACAGGACTTTAGCAGTCATTTCTGTCCAGCGGACAAATAGTTCATGCCTGCCTGTGTGGCCTAATGATGAACATTCAGAACGAATACTTATCAAGACTGCTCAACCCTTGTTATCATTAAGTGTGCTTTTTGAATTTCCGTAACTTCTAGTTACGGAAATTCAAAAAGCACACTTAATGATACTTAAATTATCTTTACAACCAATGTGTGACAGTGGCGTATTTTAACCCTTAGGCTGCCAACAGACGGACATCATCGCATTCACAGACGGACTGCATCGCACTCACAGACGACTTCTTCGCACTCACAGACGGACTGCATCGCAGCAACCGCATGTAGTCGATATATTCAGCTGCATGCAGTTGAACATATCGACTGAGTGCAGTCAACTTCACGCGGTCTGCTGCGGTTAGCGATGGACAGCGTGCGTCGACACTACACGACTGCAGCCGACCGACGTGAAGTTGAAGTTACGACTGTATGCAGTTAATCGCTAATCGCATGCAGTTGCAACTACACACCAGCTGTCTGCGGTTGCTATACACGACTGCAGCCGACCGCGTGAAGTTGATATCATGACTGCGTGCGGTTGCTGCGATGCAGTCCGTCGTGAGTACGATGCAGTCCGTCTGTTGACAGCCTTAGGGCCATGGCCCCGGGCGGCAGACTGACAGGGGCGTACGCTGCTTTTTTTTGTTTTCTAGCCTGTCACCCTGTAGCTTAAGCCTTAAGCCTGGAAGTTAGGCCGGCCAGTTTTCGTACAAAAATTTACCAAGCCCTTTTGGTCCAAATTCAAAATAGATTGAGCAGCCTTGCTAAAAAATGGTATCCTAAGTAATAATAATGAGGCACTAACCTGGCAGATCTCTGCCGCAGCTCATAATCTCGTGGTCG
Source organism: Xestia xanthographa (assembly GCA_905147715.2). Taxonomy (NCBI): domain Eukaryota; kingdom Metazoa; phylum Arthropoda; class Insecta; order Lepidoptera; family Noctuidae; genus Xestia; species Xestia xanthographa. The sequence continues at coordinate 12,408,111 of LR990667.1, read as the reverse complement.
AGGGAGGCGGAGGCCGGGTCTGCGGCGCGGCGACCTCGCGCACCTTGCTGCCGGGACCAGCCTTGTTACTTGCCAAGTTGTTATGTACACGCAATACGAGACTATACTTGACAGCTGTCACTACTCGTTTCATTCTATCGTTCAGTAGTTCATTCACTCACTCACTTGCTCACTCACTCGTTTGGTCATTATGTTTGGGGAAAAAGGATGTAAGTTAAGTAGTTGCACGTAACACGGGAATAGTCAAGTACAGACTTAAAAGCTGTCATAATGATTCCTTCATTCTATCGTTCAATTACCAGTTCAGTAGTTCACTCCCTCATTCAGTTATTGATTATGCTGGAGTAATAATCACGGGTTTTTTAGCGCGTGGCCAAAATCAGACCCGCCATTTTTTTTAACCCAAAAAAGACCAAGCAATATTTTAGGATATTCGTTAACTGTCAAAAACAGATACTCTGTCATTCTAATATTACGTATTTCATTCAAAAGTGCATTAATTAAGCATAACACTAATTTAATAGTCATTAAATAAAAATAAGATTTTGAAAAGAAATAGAATAAAAAAGAAAGAAATAATAAGTATTTAAGAGTACAGATAATTTAATTATAAAATAATCCTCTGTCAATCGCATATTCATTCAAATGTTCATTCTTTCGTACTTTCATTCACTTTTTTCATTCAGAAAGCAATTTTCATGCTCATTCAAAACTCTTTTTTTGTTGTTGTTTATAATATAAAATGTATAGTAGGTATATTAATTGTTTTTATTATTGCTAGTCCATATTGTCCCATCGCTGGGCAGAGGCCTCTCTACTGTCACGATCAAAGACATTAAATTATATATTTAATCTCTTTGGTCACGATTTATGTGACATGTCCTGCTCAGTCCCATTTAAGTTGGGCAGCTTTTGGAGCCACGTCAACGATTAGCGATAAGCGTGGTCCAGCATGGTGTTCCGATTAATATTATTATTTAAAAAGTGTAAATATTTACTTTGTATCCACTCGACCCGCTTGTGACGGAGGAACTCGACCCGAGCGGATGTGTGCCGTTCTGAAATATTACAGATTTAATAATAAAAATATTGTCCCTTCAAAATAATATCTAGGCACAGGTTGGTAAGCATAAATAAATAAATATCGCTGGACATTATACACAGCGCCATCTAGTGCCACACTAAGCAACGAGGCTTGTGTCGTGGACACCAGATAGTTGATATACTACATAGGTACATACTTTTTGTTTGTAAATACATACTTATTATACATATATCCATGACTAGGAAACAAATGTCCATTGCTCATCACACAAACATTTGCTCCTACCGGGATTCGAACCCGGGACCCTAAGAACGTAAGGCAGCCTCAGTACCGCTGCGCCAATCGGGTCGTCAAAAGCTTAAGCATAATCAGCCCAATTAATGTTCCCACTGTTGGGACACAGGCCTCCTCTCTATGAGAGGGAATGGGCTATAATCCACCACGCCGGCCCAGTGCGGATTGGTAGATGTCACATGTCTTCGAATTTTTTGGTTCTATGACGTGCCGGTTTCCTCACGATGTTTTCCTTCACCGTTTTGAGAGCAGTGGTGATGAAATATATTACACAAAGTAATGCGCCTGTCTGGGTTCGAACCCACGACATACTATTCGTAAGTCAGGGCCTCCACCTCTGGGCCACCGGTGCTCTCAGGTTTGTAAATAATGCTGAAATGGAACTATTTTTCTGGCAAAGTTATTTTCCTTCCAAATTATGCGGGTAGCACATTTACCATTTGAAGATCTTTGACAGTCGTCGTCAGTGGCTCGAAAGTTTAACAATCGGTTTTACTAAGGGGTATCGTATTACCCAGTACTAACTGGGTTGTGGAGGTCCGATAGGCAGTCACTCCATGTAAAGTACTGGTATTCAGCTGCATCCGGTTACACTGGAAGCCGACCGCAATATAGTTGGGATAAGGGATAAGAGGCGTCCATTAATTACGTGAGGCAAATTTGGCGATTTTACGACCCCCTCTCCCCCCTTAGTGAGATATCGTGAGATTTCACTTGAACCCCTCACCCCCTCCCCTAATTTCACGTGAGATTTATCAAAATACGTAGATTAGTGTAATTTACGTTACATAATCTGTGCTTCATTGCGTTGAAATTTGGTTAAAAAACATAATTTGCCTAATTATTTTCGTTGAATATTTATTGTTAAATATTATTGTGTAGGATTTAGCGGTTTATTCCCATCTACCACCCCGGTGGTCGATTGTCATTACCGTTGTAATGGACATTATTACTTGTATAATTCTTTAATGGTAAAATAGTTACATTACTTTTACATCAATAAAGATGGGTTTAAAATAACTTCAGAAAATCAACAAAACCTTAACCAAACTTGAAAAACCAAAAAAAAAACTACCACCGGGGTGGTAGATGGGAATATATTGCGGGGAAAAAAATACATGATATTTGCCCCTCTCTCTCTCGTGAGATTGGGTGAGATTCAGCACGACCCCTTCCCCCCTAAACGCGTCACGTAATTAATGGATGCCCCCTAGACAGATAATGAGGTTTACTTGGTCTAGCTGGTCTATGGAAGTGTGGCTGGTAGGACTCTTGATGGTGTCGAACACTGAGGAATCGCTGTCATGGTCAGAATGCTGGTGCGGCGTCTCTGGACTGTCGGGGATCTCGCCTGCCGCTGTAACATGACACAGAGAATAATTATTTCTAGGGAAATTATAGACAGTTGTAACCAATGATGTGTGTTGTTGTTGTTTTGTGTGTTTTTTTTGGTATATTAATATGTTGTGTGTTTGTGTGTGTTGTTGTTGTTGTGTTGTTGATATGTGTTGTTGTTGTGTTGTTGATGTGTTGTTGTTGTGTGCACTAACCATGGTGTATGTTCCTCCTCTGCGCGCGCGGCGAGGGGGGGTGCAGCGCAGGCGCACGGCCCGCGCCCGGCGCGCGACACACCGCCGACTGCACCACCTATAGTGCACACAGTATGCACTCACCATGGTGTATGTTCCTCCTCTGCGCGCGCGGCGAGGGGGGGTGCAGCGCAGGCGCACGGCCCGCGCCCGGCGCGCGACACACCGCCGACTGCACCACCTATAGTGCACACAGTATGCACTCACCATGGTGTATGTTCCTCCTCTGCGCGCGCGGCGAGGGGGGGTGCAGCGCAGGCGCACGGCCCGCGCCCGGCGCGCGACACACCGCCGACTGCACCACCTATAGTGCACACAGTATGCACTCACCATGGTGTATGTTCCTCCTCTGCGCGCGCGGCGAGGGGGGGTGCAGCGCAGGCGCACGGCCCGCGCCCGGCGCGCGACACACCGCCGACTGCACCACCTATAGTGCACTCAGTATGCACTCACCATGGTGTATGTTCCTCCACTGCGCGCGCGGCGAGGGGGGGTGCAGCGCAGGCGCACGGCCCGCGCCCGGCGCGCGACACACCGCCGACTGCACCACCTATAGTGCACTCAGTATGCACTCACCATGGTGTATGTTCCTCCTCTGCGCGCGCGGCGAGGGGGGGTGCAGCGCAGGCGCACGGCCCGCGCCCGGCGCGCGACACACCGCCGACTGCACCACCTATAGTGCACACAGTATGCACTCACCATGGTGTATGTTCCTCCTCTGCGCGCGCGGCGAGGGGGGGTGCAGCGCAGGCGCACGGCCCGCGCCCGGCGCGCGACACACCGCCGACTGCACCACCTATAGTGCACACAGTATGCACTCACCATGGTGTATGTTCCTCCTCTGCGCGCGCGGCGAGGGGGGGTGCAGCGCAGGCGCACGGCCCGCGCCCGGCGCGCGACACACCGCCGACTGCACCACCTATAGTGCACACAGTATGCACTCACCATGGTGTATGTTCCTCCTCTGCGCGCGCGGCGAGGGGGGGTGCAGCGCAGGCGCACGGCCCGCGCCCGGCGCGCGACACACCGCCGACTGCACCACCTATAGTGCACACAGTATGCACTCACCATGGTGTATGTTCCTCCTCTGCGCGCGCGGCGAGGGGGGGTGCAGCGCAGGCGCACGGCCCGCGCCCGGCGCGCGACACACCGCCGACTGCACCACCTATAGTGCACACAGTATGCACTCACCATGGTGTATGTTCCTCCTCTGCGCGCGCGGCGAGGGGGGGTGCAGCGCAGGCGCACGGCCCGCGCCCGGCGCGCGACACACCGCCGACTGCACCACCTATAGTGCACACAGTATGCACTCACCATGGTGTATGTTCCTCCTCTGCGCGCGCGGCGAGGGGGGGTGCAGCGCAGGCGCACGGCCCGCGCCCGGCGCGCGACACACCGCCGACTGCACCACCTATAGTGCACACAGTATGCACTCACCATGGTGTATGTTCCTCCTCTGCGCGCGCGGCGAGGGGGGGTGCAGCGCAGGCGCACGGCCCGCGCCCGGCGCGCGACACACCGCCGACTGCACCACCTATAGTGCACACAGTATGCACTCACCATGGTGTATGTTCCTCCTCTGCGCGCGCGGCGAGGGGGGGTGCAGCGCAGGCGCACGGCCCGCGCCCGGCGCGCGACACACCGCCGACTGCACCACCTATAGTGCACACAGTATGCACTCACCATGGTGTATGTTCCTCCTCTGCGCGCGCGGCGAGGGGGGGTGCAGCGCAGGCGCACGGCCCGCGCCCGGCGCGCGACACACCGCCGACTGCACCACCTATAGTGCACACAGTATGCACTCACCATGGTGTATGTTCCTCCTCTGCGCGCGCGGCGAGGGGGGGTGCAGCGCAGGCGCACGGCCCGCGCCCGGCGCGCGACACACCGCCGACTGCACCACCTATAGTGCACACAGTATGCACTCACCATGGTGTATGTTCCTCCTCTGCGCGCGCGGCGAGGGGGGGTGCAGCGCAGGCGCACGGCCCGCGCCCGGCGCGCGACACACCGCCGACTGCACCACCTATAGTGCACACAGTATGCACTCACCATGGTGTATGTTCCTCCTCTGCGCGCGCGGCGAGGGGGGGTGCAGCGCAGGCGCACGGCCCGCGCCCGGCGCGCGACACACCGCCGACTGCACCACCTATAGTGCACACAGTATGCACTCACCATGGTGTATGTTCCTCCTCTGCGCGCGCGGCGAGGGGGGGTGCAGCGCAGGCGCACGGCCCGCGCCCGGCGCGCGACACACCGCCGACTGCACCACCTATAGTGCACACAGTATGCACTCACCATGGTGTATGTTCCTCCTCTGCGCGCGCGGCGAGGGGGGGTGCAGCGCAGGCGCACGGCCCGCGCCCGGCGCGCGACACACCGCCGACTGCACCACCTATAGTGCACACAGTATGCACTCACCATGGTGTATGTTCCTCCTCTGCGCGCGCGGCGAGGGGGGGTGCAGCGCAGGCGCACGGCCCGCGCCCGGCGCGCGACACACCGCCGACTGCACCACCTCACACACGCGACGGAAGCGACGGATGTTGCCTAATGAAGGAAAAGCACAATGCTTTAATAATAATCAGGTACCAAAGACCCAAAACCAAAGACCTTCCCTCTCATAAAGAGGAGGCCTGTGTCCCAGCAGTGGGAACATTAATAGGCTGATGATAATAACCAAAGACCCATAGATAAATACCTTAACCTAAAAATACATCTTATTAATAACGTTTTTGTTAGTCTATAGTAACACTTCAGTTGCACGATGTGTTCTGCGTTCTTGTGGAATTTGTCCGCGGAAGCGACGGAACACCACATCCTGCGTTCAAAAACTTTCTTCTATCACCAAATGGAGCATACACGTTGGGATGCGCACCACAAACTCCTTGAAATTGACGTTGCGGCGCGACTCTAGTAGTTGTACTCTTGGCGTGGAGTCGTGGACTTCAATCTTTGGCGCACGTAAGTACTTACTCCTCGTCACTCCTCGATGTCCTCTGCCTTAGGGGCCGCCTCCGCGAGCAAGCGCGGATACAGGGGGGGGGGGCAATGGGTGCAATTGCCCCCCCCTGGACCGGACCAAATACGTCATTAGCCAAGCTTGAACTAGTTTGACGGAATTGAAACTAAATATTCTAGTTGTATATCTTGTCACGAGCGTCGCCAGGAGGAGGCGGCTGACCCTAGAGGCTCAGGATTTTTAAAAGTTATAGCTTTCCTGCCTGATGCCATAGAATGGTATTATAGCATAATTATGTGAGGCAATGTAGTAAAAAATTTTGAGCTCGCTACGCTCGCTCTTGAAGCCTAGTATTTCATGAGTCTTAATTTTGTGTACAAGAGGCCCAGGTAACTCCAGTAGGTCGGTAGGAAAAGTGTTAAAATTTTCGAGCTCGCTTCGCTTGCTCTACAAACTACTTTCTCTTCAATTTATCTAAAATTCGACCAAGTAACTCCTATATGAACATTCGAAACCATTCTAACCTATCCAAGGCAAGGTGTCGTAATTTCTCGCTACTCTGCCCCCTCCTGGCCCAAAATCTGGTGGCCCCCTTATATCTTGGATTTCTGTAAAGTAACGCCCATTTATTATCAAAAGTATATCAATTTTTTTTTAATTTTCCAAGAATTGCCCCCCCCCTTAAAGGAAATCCTGTATCCGCGCCTGTCTGCGAGCGAGAAAATCGCGGCGATATTTTCGTATAGAAATATATATAATAAGTAAAAATACGTTGAATCACCAAGTCATTTCATAAGCTACCCATTTTTTTATTCCATATAAGTAATGCAATTTTCTGTAATGGCGAAACCAGCAAATGCACCAATTTTGGACATTGGCGTTTAAATAGGGATAAATTAAGTAGGTAAACCAGGTATAACATACTGCTATTTCGCATTTTTATAAACATTTGTAAAAATCTCTAGGTACACGGTCGTGCTCACCGCCAAGTCCTTGCCAATTTATTCATTCTTTAACTTTTAGAAAGTATGTCGCAGGTGTCGCGGGAATAGTAATTTCAAATCGTACAACTTACCGGATAGTAACGTGAAGGTGATGGCATATAAATACTCCTTCCCGTTCTCACCTGGCGCTTTTGTTATCGTAGAAATGTCAACCTGAAACCACAATGACGTCATTTTTATTTACAATTTATTCATAACTCTGCTGAGTTACATTTCTAAGCCGTATCTATTCCAATTGTTCTTTCTAGAGGGTCTCATGTTACCTAGTAACTGGGATGTAGATGTCAGATAGGAGTCGCTCCATGTAAATACTGGTATTCAGCTTCATCCGTTCAGAATGGACGTTGCGAAAAAGGCAGAGCAGAAGATGATTGCACTGCAGTGAAGGTCAAAGGCATCTTCTCATATAGGGCAGGAATAGATATATTGAGGCTACATATAAACTACACTTGAAGTACGTATACATAGGGACAGTCTTTTCACAGTTATTTTAGTTCTAACTTTACATAACCACCGTAATCTTTACCCCCATAGCAATAAGGTTGCTGTCACTTTCATCATCTGCCTAGCCTTTTCCCAACTATGTTGGGGTTGGCTTCCAGTTTTACCGGATGCAGCTAAATATCCGTACTTTACATGGAGCGACTGCTTATCTCACCTCCACAACCCAGTTAGTACCGGGTAATACGATACCCCTTGGTAAGACTGGTTGTCAGACTTTTCGGGCCTCTGACTACCTAACGACTGTCAAAGATCTACAAATGACAGCCGGGACCAACGGCTTAACGTGCTTTCGGAGGAAACTCGGTATGTAATGGGTGGCCACCCATCCACGGCCCAACCTAGGCAAGCACGGCTTAACCTAACGATCGACCCGGGTGGCTTTTATTATTTAGCCACAAGCTCCTCGGTTGCTGTCACTTTCAAGTGTGTAAAAATAATGTGATCTGTATTCTAGTTATTATACGGTTCTTGGTGGATTTCTGATGTCATAGCTAAATTAACCCAGTGATTTTCAAAAGACCACATTTCCTTCCTGACTGTAGATTTCGACGGAATCGTACAGACAAGGCAAAATTACAACTAAAGCTGCCAACAGTTTGGTTCAAAATACCTCATTTTTTATGGTCAACCAGTGGCGTTCAGTGGTTCTCCACGGAGGGTAGGCCACGAAATAATAATAGCAAAAAAAAAAAATTTTAACTATCGGCGCTATCTTGGATTTTCATTTTGAACTCATTTTCGTTATCAGTAAGTTAACTATTGGTGGACCTTTAACTATTTAATTGAAAATTATATATATATTACAACCTTTAAATACCTGCCACAGAAAGGGGGTAGAATAAAAACTTCCTTTTCAACGGAGTAATGAGAAAATTTTAATTCTGTTCCTCATACCCTCTATAAAACAGCGTAGGTATGAGAGGATCGAGAAAAATCTAGAGAAGTTGTGTGTTCTTACCTGAAACCTCACGTGTCTTTGGAACATGGCGGGCGCGTTTGATCCTCTCTTGTATTCCACCCGAAAGGACATCGGACTTAGCACACTGTGGGATAACTCTGCTATCTGCAAGTTTAATGCTGGTTAAAATAATGGTTATAGAAGACCCCTTAACGTAGCCGTAAGACACTTGTTCCCATCGCAATTGCGCAATTTTTTTTTGTTCTGGAACCTTGTAGTTACAGAGATTGTGGTCAAAGTTCCAACTTTTGTTAAATACAAGTTTTTAATGTTAAAACTTTACTTTAAATATATCTATAACCCCCGTACTATTCAATGCATCCTTCAATGTTATAAATAAATAAATCAATATTGCTGGACATTTCACACATCGCCATCTAGTGCCACACTAAGCAACGAGGCTTGTGTCGTGGACACCAAGAGTTGATATACTACATAGATACTTTTTGTATGTAAATACATACTTATTATATACTAGCTGTCCCACGCAACTTCGTCTGCGTCACATAAGAGAGAGAAAGCTAACAAAAGGAATACATTTTCCCCGTTTTTGCAACATCTTTCATTTATGCTCCGCTCCTTTTAGTCGTAGCGTGATGTTATATAGCTTATAACCTTCCTCAATAAATGGTCTATCCAACACAAAAATAATTTTTCAATTCCAACCAGTAGTTCCTGAGATTAGCGCGTTCAAACAAACAAACAAACAAACTCTTCAGCTTTATAATATTAGTATAGATTTAAACATCCATGACTCGGAAACAAATGCCCATGCTCATCACACAAACATTTCCTCCAACCGGGATTCGAACCCGACACCCTAAGAACGTTAGGCAGCCTCACTACCACTGCACCATTCGGGTTTTCGTGTTATATTTGCGTACATTGAGTTTTATCGTAAAACGTGATTTTTCACCGCAATTTTTTTTTCGCAGCAATATTTATTACGTAGAGTTACTTAGTGTTTGATATACCTACAGAAAGCTTGGTTGACGGCTTCTTGAAGGCTCTTTTTACACCTTGTAAGTATTCAGTTGCTAGGACGTTAAATTACGGTTTGATGGTTGCAGTAAAGGTGCAAGTTGGCAGCGGGCGACACGATGCCGCCGCAGACGACGTACCGCAGCGATAATACTGGTTTCTATGTATTTCTATGAAATTCCCTTCGAAGCAAGAGACATGAAGCTAGCGACGCGTCGTCGAGCGGCAGACGCCAGGTCGCCCGCCCGCAGATCAGTAGTGTCACTGACACTGAAATGCCGGGTTCGAAATCATGTCTGCAGCGATATGAGGCGGCGACGTGTCACCGCGACATGAAGTGACGACACGTTGTCTGCGGCGGCTTCGTGTCGCCCTGCCAACTTGCACCTTAAGTCATAACACTAAACCGGTATTGAGAATACTCACACTCAAAAAAGCATGTATTAGGTCAGCCTTCACTGTCGCCAGGGGTTTGCCCTTGACTAGAGCGGTGAAGGTTTCCTCCTTGTCAGCTGACAGGAGGAGGGAACCGAACCAGGACCTCTTCGTCAGTTCCGGAGACGATTCTGGAGTTAAGTGGACCTCTTCTGATGATGCTGTGAAAGGGAAATTAATGTTTTTAGATGATCTTACTTTTAATAGTTAGTGTAAGTTATTTGGATATTTTGTAAACATGTCATGCGGTTACGAGTCAAAAGCCCAAAGGACTGACAACCACAGTAATTTTTGGGGTTATTCAGTAACTGCTGGAAACTAACCTCAACAGCAAGTTAAGCAGATGATGACGTATAGGCATAAGCATAATCAGTCTATAATGTTCCCACTGTTGGGAAACACGGCCTATCTATGAGAGGGAATGGGCTGTAATCAATATAAATGATGACGTGTTTTACAAAATCTTAAAACTTTAAACCTTAGGAGAACAATGTAGGAAAAAAAGCCCTGGTAGCCCAAAAGATGGACTAGTCTCAACTGACGGCGACCGTTCCAAATTAATACAAAAAGTTAGGGGTATAAAACATACTAATAGAGATGATGACTGCCTAAAAAAAAATTTCTGTTTAGTCCGTCAGTTAGATTATCGGAAAATATTGGATACCTACGTGTTTTTTGTTTTATCAAATTAGTAAAAATTGACGAAGATAAAAACGTCTCAAAGATCTTGCGTGGGGGCTTGTGACGTCACATTTGAGTAAAAAATGTACTCAAATATGACGTCACACGAGTTTTCGACGCATCGTATCGTCTTCATTTTTTGTTTACGTGAAAATAGAAAAAAATTGTGTTCAATATTTTTTGGAAATCTATCTGACGGGCTAATTAGCTTTTTTTTGTCATCTACCTTAGTAGGACACCCACACATCCGCAATAATTTCAGTTAGCCCGTAATCATGGCGCTCGCAACAGTGCCGAAATATCAGGAACTCAGTAAAATAATGCGTTTTTAGTGTTGAATAGAGTACTTAGGTTATTATAAGTAAACGTACCCTGCATTTTCCTCCTGTGGAAGCGCGGTGAGCCGAGGAAGGAGTTCTTGATGGTCGCCAAACGCACGCGCCACGGTGCCGCCACGCCCGCGCCGCCCGGCCCCGCGCCCGCACACCCGCCCGGGCCCACGCCTGCACACACACACACGTAACCGATTTCATTGAAATTTTGTGAATGTTTGATTGGTTCCAGCTTGAAAGATACGACAGTTTGGGCTCGATGTCACCGTGAAAAACAGGGGCCGATCGCAAATATTGTCACAATATTATTTTTGCAAAACTCAATCAACAACTCTATAATCCGTACGTATGTCAATTTTTTTCCTCATCATCATCATCATCATTTCAATCCAAAAACGTCCACTGTTGGACAAAGGCTTCCCCCAAGTGTGGCGGCATTGATCAGTCCCATGCGACTCGCATTCAGCGGGTTTCCTCATTGAGTGACAAAAACTTAGTACTTACTTGTAATAGTACCTAAATTGGGGAACAGTGAAGGTTGCGCAGGCGACTGAGGCCCGCTCGTTGGACCCGGTAGAGATGATCTTTCACGCACTGTAAAAAATATATTTGTACAATAAAATACCTATATATTGAGTGTAGAAATACTTATAACCGAAGTAAGAAAATACAATTCTGTAAAGTTAACTTGGAACCTCACTCAAAGTGAGCGCACACAATTCGAAAGCAATCTTATTTGTTTTTAAAGTACCTAGGCACATCATTGCGGATTCACAACGAGATACCGTTCGAATTCTTTCCAATTTATAAAATAATCTTTGTTAAGATATTCATTAACTTTAATAAATAAACGAAAGAAATAACATGAGAGAGAAAGAGAAAGTGAAATTATGATTAACTGACGAAAATAAATATAAATAATCTAAAAACTGTGTTAAAAAAAAGAACTTGGCGCTGCCTCTACTGTGCACATACCTCGATGGGATTGCGAAGGACTGTGCGGCCGCACTGCCACTGACGAGCCCATTATCGGTGATTCATTTATTATAATCACCGCTTCACCAGGCTCGCCACCTGTGGTGATGGTTATTTGTTAATAACGGCTATTTTACTCCGTGAAAACTTTACTTATTGCTAGAATGTAGTCTATGAATGATATACATGGTATATTTCATGTTTCGCCAGTCATGTTTAATACCATGTAATAGGGGGCGAGCCTATTGCCGTCAACCGGGCACAAATCTAGGCACCGTAGCTGCTACTGTGAAATTCCAGATGGAAAAACTTAATAGCACTTGGGAATCGAAACCTGGACCTCATGTTCGGTATTAGCGCTTGCAACCACTAATATCGCAATAGCGGTCATTGACCCGTTCTTAACTTAGAAATTCAAAAATAAGCCTATTCAAGTCTTGAATCGTCATCTATGGTAATCTTCAACATTTTTTCTAAAGAAAAACGATACATGGTTCATTTGTTTTGGTTCGTACGAAGAGATATTAGGGAAAGGACAATGACCGCTTTTCTCATCTTAACTGGCACCAACTATAGACCAACGAGGCAGTCACATTAAATTAAATATTGACGAAACTTACTAATATTAAGACTTATGGTAGGTCCAGTGGAGTTCGCTCTCTGGTGATGATGCTCCCGAACCGATGGAGACGCTGAAAGTACGTTAAAAAAATCATAATATTAAAATGCTGCCAGACATGGGTCTAAACAAACAAAATAAAAAATTACAACCCAAAGAGCTATGGAAAGGAGCATCTTGAAACTAAGAAGAACAGAGAAAGTAAAAAGTGAAGAGTTTGAAAGGAGACAAATCTGACAGATGCCCTTAAACAAGCCTTGAATCTAGTGGCAATGGGCGGGCCACGTAACAATTTACGCAGACAAAAGGTGGACCTCACAGGCGACAAAGTGGTCTGGCCCACTGGGAACAAGAAAAGTTGGGAAGACCAAAGAAACGGTGGGTAGACGATATAAAAGAAGTTGCAGGCAGGAACTGGTAGAATCTCGGTGCAGAAAGATTATACAGAATACTGGAAGAAGATGGAGGAGGCTTTTACCCAAAAGGAATCCATTGCAAAAGCAGAAAAAAAAACTTAACTAACTTAACAGATGTATATGTCACGGTAAATGTGATTAATTGAAAATATTTAATAATTACCAATTACCGAAAGTCGAGGTAAAAATAAGAAATCAATCACTTTTATCGGTGATTATTAATAATTTAACCTTAGTACCGATAAATGTAATAAATAAACGCTGTAAATGCAGAAAAATGTGCTAATGCTATTTTATTTTAAGTGTTTTTTTTAGACTTTTTTATACCGACTTGAGGCACCCGACTTCCGAGTCGGTATGCAGGACACATTATTTTATTATAAACCATTCAGAAGTAGGATTTTTTAATAATTACTATGATTATATTGTGGTTCATTTATTACTTTTAACAACGAGTGTAGTGAATTATTAAAAAATTACTGCTAAAAGTGATAAATTTCTGTTTCATATTCACATTTACTTAATCATGTGGTAATTATTAATAATTTTTCAATTAATCACCATTACCGTGACATATACAACTATTACTTTGTAAGTAATGATAGAAAATAAGCTTTATCAATTAATTAATTAAAATGTATGGGTACCAAAGAATCAGGGCAAAATCCTTACATTGATTTGTACAGAAGAAGAGTTCTAATTTTAATAAATTGTAGTTGAATCATACATACCCAACGGTGATCCAGGAGTGGCAGGTGTACCTCCTAACGACGACACCCGATGTGGAGTGTGACCAGCTGAAGAAAATAACACAAAAAGTTATAATTACTGTGCTTTCGTAATGGTGTAACATTCACGTATGCTTGGTAGAGATAGAAATATCAATTATTCACAAATACTTAGGTTTAGATAGTTGAATGCTTTTTTCATTTTAAAACTATTTCTCTAACTAATATAGAATGAATAAGAACACAGTTTAAAAAAGAATCAGATAAGGATATTCTTTTAGAGGCATTTTTCCGGCAGAGTTAAAGCCAAGTTAGGCCATTAAATAGTTAACGTTTTTTGTACTTATGTGGAAAATGTAGTGGGTACTTAAGTTAAATCTTACTGTTTGTTTTGCCTTACGGTATCTTCTTCACTACATAGTATAAAACAAAGTCGCTCTAATGAAAAAAAAAAAAAATCTATATATATTTTAAACTACGCAACGGATTTTAATGCAGTTTTCAGCAATAGATAGAGTGATTTAAGAGGAAGGATGCTGCATATTATGTTACATTTCACCCGCGCGAAGCTGGGGCTTGTCGCTAGTAAAATATAAAGCACTAAGTAGTGTCAATAATTCCAAACAAATGGATTCTTCCGAGTATTAGTACGGCAGAGGGTCCTTTTTTACTCATCAACATCTGCCTAGCCTTTTCTCAACTAAATTGGGGTCGGCTTCCAGTCTAACCGGATGCAGCTGAATATCAGTATTTTACATAGAGCGACTGACTATCTGACCTCCACAACCCAGTTAGTACCGGGTAATACGATACCGTTTGGTAAGACTGGTTGTCAGACTTTTTGGGCCACTGACTACCTAACGACTGTCAAAGAGGGTCTCTTTTTACTCAGACTTATAGAAAACTAGCGGACGTCCCGCGGTTTCACCCGCGTAGTTCCCGTTCCCGTGGGAGTACGGGGATAAAATATGTATGTATGTATGTATGTTACTCAAGGTGAATGTAGCTTTCTAATGGTGAAAGAATTTTTGAAATCGGTTCATTACTTCCGGAGATTACCCCCTATATACAAACTTACAAACAAATGTTACCTCTTTATAATATTATAGTATATAGTATAGATGGTACTCACTCGGAGGGCTGGCAGGTAACTGCGGGGAGCTCCGCCCCTCGCCGCGCCGGCCCGATGCAGACCTGCTGCGACCAAACCTGTGCTCAAACCTCACATATTACACACACTACTGCCTATCTAATCTACCGGTGAACAGCGTGATGATGTTGCCGTCGTTGTGCCAAAACGAACCAACCAACTGTAGAGTATAAATACTTTTTTAGTTCATTATGCTTTTCTATCTGATGTTCTTGACTATCACTTTCGACGAATTAACTGATAGAAAAACACAATAACACCTGACCTGGGACTCGAACCCGGGAGCTCATGCTCAGTGATCCGCGCTTGAGACCACTAGACCAACTTGGCAGTCCTAAGCATAATTGTCTAACGGAAATATTATGTATGTTTAATATGTTATGAACAACATATTTTATAATCAGTGTATTTACAATAATAAATTATCTATGTAGTATATCAACTATCTGGTGTCCGCGACACACGCCTCGTTGCTTAGTGTGGCACTAGATGGTGGTGTGTGTAATAAAACACATGTAAACGGGTATTTATCGCGAATTTTACCGTTAATAAAAGCCCGATAAATACCCGCTTACATGTGTTTTATGGTGTGTGAAATGTCCAGCGATATTTATTTATAATTTATTTATTAACTGAAATATTGCACCGTTGTGGCTAAGTGGCTTGGTTCGTTTTTGGCATAATTTGATCTAGATCTTTATCCGGTTGGCTGTTTACCATGAGTCTTTTACTAGAGTAATGTTAGAAATGGAAGATGCAGATAGGTGTACGCTATTCAGATTCATATTATTACCTATGAATAAAAATGGTAGGTATATGAATACGGTTACAGGCCATAAGTGACATGAAGGCAAATTAAACTGCCTAATTGTGAAACCAAAAAGATGAAAGACAGCAAAAAATTACAGTCTTAGCTTAGCTTACGCCCATGTTACTTTTTCATGAAATAGTAATTCAATCAGTTTACATGAACTTGGAGGGTTGTATTGATGATTTTGATGATTATAATTATGTCACTACATACGTGTTATAGCTGCGAATAATATTTTAATCAAAATACACCCTAGAACTGGCTTGCAAATTGCAAAAAACGTAAGAAAATTTGAATTTCGCGGGCTGCCCTTGCGCTTTCCCCAGGTGAAAGCCAACGGTAGCCCGGGAAATTCTAATTCCCTTACGTTTTTTTGCAATTTGTAGGTCGGTTCATCCTCCCTAATAAAAAAAAAACGAGTTCACATTTGTCCCAGTTTCTCAAATATAATACCTACTTTGTATCAGCAATATGATAAAGTAGTTATAGTTTATCATAAAACAGTGGAGTAAATTATGTTTTTATTTATTTTACATATTTACAAAAAAAAAAAAAAAATGAATACAACTTACAATATTAATGAACTTTTCTCGACACTCTATCGTGCACCCAAACTTATAATGTCGATGAACAGTAGATATTTCTACATGTCTAAACCTACATGACTGCTTACCCCAATACCGAATTGCGTGAAGGAATGTATTTGTACTTCGTACCTATACTGTGATCTTCGTGGCGTGATGGGCGATCCTTCGCTGATCTGACCAAAGTGTGCAGACTGACCGTTTACCTGTAACATGATATAACGCCTGTAATCCCTTAGGGGCTTAAGGTACCTAATAAGGGGCTTAGGGTACCTAATATAAAAAAAAAAAAAAAAAAAAAATATTACAACCACATTTCACCAGTTATGTTTAATATGGGGCGAGTTATTGCCATCAATCGGGCTCAGACTTTGTTCCTGCTACTGAGAAATTCATGATGGAAAGACCCAATTTAATAACACTCCCGCCTAGGGTTACCAGGGCCTAAAATCGGAAATCCGGTCTTGGAGGATGAAAACTCCTGATTTTCGACAAAAAAGTCCGGTCTAGCGTAAAGTTTACCTACGATCAAAAACTGTTTTTTTTTATCCATAGTTACCTACAAAAAAAAAACGATAATTCATGTTCAGTAATCAAAAGTTAAACGTAAACGTGTTAACTATATTTTTTATTACTAAGTAGACATAGCTTTTAAAGCTAGGTTTTGACCGCAAAAATTTGATTGAACAAATTGCTCACAACTACCTATAATCTTTCTAGTTATTAATATATACTTCGTAAGAACGATGGCTCTGCTCTAATGGACTCCACTGATAATTCGTCCGAAATGAGTCGAAAAATCCGGTCTGGCACAAAATCCGGGCGAAGTCCGGTATTGGCATTAAAAATCCGGTCGAGACCGGATTTATCCGGTCATATGGTAACCCTACTCCCGCCACACTATTCCCAAACCACTGTAGCTCCTGAAAGCCAGAATCAACTTTTCATTCATTATTTTTATACAAAGTCAACGGGGCGGGGCTAGAGAGCGTTTCTATGTTGCGAGTGCAAGCAAAAATTAGCTTAGTGGTGGTCAGGCGGGAGTGTCCTCGATAGTACATGTCTACAGAAATAGGGATGATGACTGACTAAAAAAAATGTGATTCTGTTTAGTCCGTCAGATAGATTATCGAAAAATATTGGAAACGTTTTTTTTGTTTTTTTAAATTAATAAAAAAATACGGAGATAAAACGTGTCAAAGTTCATGAGTGGGGGGGGCTTGTGATTTCACATTTGAGTAAAAATGTACTCAAATGTGACGTCACAAGAGTTTTACGACCGACGCACTGTATCGTCTTCATTTTTTGTTTACGTGAAAAAGGAAAAATAACCGGATGACTTTTTTATCACTTTCCGAAAAAAATTGGGTATATTAGGTGAACGGAGTAGACGCTTATGGCATACCTAGCTTTTTTTTCTTCTTTCCAGAGCTTAGAAAAATAGGCGACAAATTTAATTTGTGGAAATCTATCTGACGGATTTTTTTGTCACCTACCCTATTGTTTTTTGAAGTGAAAACTTCTTTAGGCGCGTTGAGCACTTTTTCACGCTTTGTCACGCTTTGTAGCCGTTCGTAGCACTCGTAGCACCCGCTACGGTGTAGCACCACATAGGCATGCGCGGCGCATAACCAGTGCTACGACTGGGGCGGGACGTTTGTACTTTTTGTTTTCACTTCTATCGGCAGTCCGCAAAGACTGCTCCAATTTTTTTTTTGTTCACTCTAGAAAATCTTTAAAGGTGTTCATACCAAGCTCCTTACCCGGCAGGTGTCGAGTCTCTTGCGCGGCGGGTCTGGCGGCAGCGCGGGCGCAGCGGGTCGTGGCTCGTCGTCCCGCGCCGGTCTCCGCCGCTTGCGCTCCAGTAGTAAGAAGTAGATTACTTTTTCTGTGTTGTGGCTGTGGAAGAGCAATTGAGTAGTCAAATTGAGCTTAGTTCTGACAGGATGTTCCAATCCACATTAATATTTCTTACATCATTACATCAACAGCTCATAACGTCCACTGCTGGACATGAGCCTCTCCCATGATGGGAGGAATTTGCCATAATCTCCACGCTTTGCAGGCGGATTGGATATCGCAGTGATGAAAGACTAACAGAAAACGCTGCTGCCCATTCTCTGGTCTACGGAGGCGCAAGGTGTTCTGCCTCAGACATTAGTCGCCTTATACGACACCCGTGAGTGTAATGGGTTGGTTCTATTCTACTCTGCCGGATACC
Organism: Xestia xanthographa; assembly: GCA_905147715.2. Lineage (NCBI taxonomy): Eukaryota > Metazoa > Arthropoda > Insecta > Lepidoptera > Noctuidae > Xestia > Xestia xanthographa. The sequence goes on along the minus strand of LR990667.1, from coordinate 12,389,822 downwards.
ACACGGCTAACAAAATTATAAAGGGTGTAAAAAACCTCTTAACGAAGCCGAAAGGCACTTGTTCTCCCCGTCATTGCGATATTTTTTTTGTTCTACACAATACCTAGGAACCTTCTGGTTACGGAGATATTGGGGGTCAAAGTTACAACTTTTTGACAAGTTTATTTAAACACAAGTTTTTAAAATGTAAGATTTTTACTTTAAATACCTCCACGACCCCCGTATTATTCAATCCATCCATCAGCACAATGTTTTGAGTGCGTTACATTGATTTCTACCACAAAACATGATTTTACACCCCAAAAAAAAGTCGTTTCCCAGCAATAATTTTTGCGTAAAGTTACTTAGTTCGATGTACAGAATGCTTGGTTGACGGTTTCGTGATGAGGTTGTTTACATGCTGTATACGAAACAAAAAACTCACTGTGGACTCAATAGCTCCTGTATAAGCTTTTCCCTCTGCTTAAAGCATCCCAGGCTGCAGATGGCCTGCAGTACATCAGGGTCTATGGCCTCCGCAGACGGCAGCACCCTGGTCTGGACCACCTCCATCATGGGGAGCTCCTGTTCCAACTCCCCACGTCCGCCCGCCGTTACCCAGGGGTGTCGGGTGATTTCTGCTAGCTGTGGGGTGAGATATAGGGGTGATTTTGGTAAATGAGTCTTTTCGTGGCATAGTAAAAGTCATAAAAACTAGTTTTTTTAGGGTTCCGTATCCAAAGGGTAAAAAAGGGACCCTATTACTGAGACTCCACTGTCCGTCTGTCTATCTGTCCGTCTGTCTGTCACCAGGCTGTATCTCATGAACCGTGATAGCTAGACAGTTGAACAGTTTTCACAGATGATGTATTTCACAACAAATACTAAAAACAGAATCATATAGGTAACAATAGGGGGGGCTTTTTTTTTTTTTTTTTGGATGGGAAATCATCAAATGACTCCTCCCGCTCTGGGCGGAGCGGAAGGGAGTGCCAGACTATTACTGACTAAAACCCATCCATGTTCCTTCATCGCCCTTTGTGTTCCGGGGCCACGGTATCTCTTTCGAACAGTCCCGCAGCCCCGGCAGGCATCGGCACTTGCTCTTTGAGGCGCGCGTGGAACACTCCTGCTTGTCGACACGGCCTGTCGTCATGAGACGGACGGACGGCGAGCTAGCCCATAGCTCTCCGTCCACAGGGCCGCGCCTACGGGGGCCACGCGGTGGCCCCCGACGCCCGGGGCGTTAAATTAAAATAAAATAAATATTTACGGGGGGCTCCCATAAAACAAACGTGATTTTTTTGCGGTTTTGTCTAATGTTGTATAGATTTGGTACGGAACCCTTCGTGCGCGAGTCCGACTCGCACTTGGCTGGTTTTTTCTTCTTACCGTCATCCGTTTCTCAGGGTTGACTTCTATCATCCCTCGTAGAAGTTGTTGGCAGTCGGGAGGAACAAAATGTGGGACATGGAATACACCACGCTTTACCTGAAAATAAAAAGCAAACAGGGCGTCTAAAATGGCCGCTTTAGTAGAATCATAATAGGATAATAATATGAATCACGTTCAAATTTTAAATTCTTAAAATAGACTTTATTTGCATAATCATAAAGTCCATTTTAAGAATTTTAAATTTTTAACATGATTCATATTACGATTCTGCTGCAGGGTACCATGACGTTTTAAAGCAGGATTTTTTTAATGTCACTCCAGTGTGAGAAAGTGACGGAGCTATAGAGGACGTCTAGCGCCATCTCTTTCTCACTCTGGAATAAGATGATTTTTCCTGCTTTAAGACGTCATGGTAGGCCACCAGAAATTTGTTACACCAGAAAAACAAATAAATTGATAAATAGAAGTTCTTTGATGTGTATTCCTAGTTTTTTCTTGGTACAAGAAATATATATTTTTTTATCCTTTTTTTGTAATATGTATCATAGATGTATGTAAGTATACAAATCATTATTAATAAAGTCACATAAACAGACAGCCTACTCGGAACCGGCCTACCTATGCGATACAAAAATTTGTTCCGTACGGGAATCGAACCCGCTACACGTAGCGCAGCAGCAACCGTGCCGTCAACTAAATAACAATTGTTCACAGGGCCGTCTTTACCGAGTGTGCAGGGTGTGAGTTGCACACGGGCGCAGCGGTCCTAGGGGGCGCCGAGCGCCGCTCGCTATGAGCGGAGCCACACTCGGCGCGCACGTTGGCCGGCCGTGGCACTTCAATGACCAACGTAAAAAGAGCTCCGCTTTGCATACATTTTGTATGACTTCTGGAGCTCTTCTTATATTTGTAGAATTACAGCAAAGCAATAAACATGGGTACGTTTTGGCTTGTTAGGGTAAACACCAGAACACCCCGTTTATTCTGAACACAGACAACAGCACATCATGGTATCCAAAACCGACAAATTTCTTCTTCAAATTTAATCTCCAAACAATAGAGTATATTATTAATTGGGGAAATTTGTCAGTTTGTGGTGACTTGTATGTGTTGTTACTTGCACTTTGTATCCATTCCATTTTGACCGCACGCTTATACTAGGGGGCGCTAGAGTAATGTTTGCACACGGGCGCTACATGGGTTAGAGACGGCTCTGATTGTTCAATGGGGAAACAGGCAAAGATAATCTAAGGGCGCCACCATAGCTGGTCTCAATCTGACCAATGAGGTTAAGCTATTTTGAAATATAAAATGACATCACCACATTTTCAACCAATGACGATGTTGGCAATCAGCTATGCTAGCGCCATTAATTCCAAAGTTTCCTTCCCCATTGTTTTATTACATAAGTACTTCCAAGTTTCTAGCATAAAATTATAATTGGGAAATCAAACCTTTTCAAGTAATTGACGTAAATTATCATCATCGAAGGGTAACGCTCCGACCAGCAGTGCGTATAAGATCACTCCACACGACCAAACGTCTGCACGTCGACCGTCGTACTTTTCGCCCTGAAAGTTAACAAAAAAAAAAAAAAAAAAATATAGTTTTCTTCTATAACTACCGCAAATAGTAGGTACCTACTGACGATATTTCAAAGTATCCAGAAAACTTTTTATAGTTCTGCATGGTGCGTGGCCATAATCGAAACCACAGAACATTATATACCATCGAAACTAACTCTTGGGTTTTCAATACAATTGAACCACAGATAATTTTTGTTCAAGTTTATAAACAGCGCCCTCCCTACAATGTAGCGATGGGCGAGTCGAGTTGTCTGATTCGAATAACTCGAATCAGAGTCTAAACGAGTTGATTCGAATCAGGTTCATTCGCAACTCGAATCAACTCGCATACCCTAACCTTGTGAAGTTGAACAGATAACGAACGCGAGTGCACGCGAGTTGACGCGAGTCAGCGGTTCGCCTGATTCGCCAACTCGAAACCGTAACCGTAACTCGACTCGACTCGACGAACTCGGCACACCTCGGGCGACCTCGGGTTGGTTCGGGCCACCGTCGGCGCTCCAGGAAGGTGTGGGAGAGAAAGCATGTATATTTAATGCGTAAAAGTGAATAAAAGCATAAAACTGCCAAAATTACTAGGAAAAAACTAGTGATGTGGCGACTGCACTACTCTGGCGCACGTTAGAATTTGGTTTTTACGAAGTTTGTGTTTTTTTTTTCGCAATTAATTAAAAATCGAGTAAATAAATACCGTCGGAAATAAACCCCGTAGGTACTCGCATAACTCGCAATAGTTAATTAAACAATGTGAAATATAATTTGGAATCTATGAATGATGATTTTAAATTTTACGTAATCTAATACAATATGATCTAATTATCAATGATGTATGTACTAAGTTTATTATCTTTGTTTACAGGTTGTATGGTTTCTAACTACCTACTTGCGTTGCAGGTTTTTCAATGATATACCTATTTGATTTTCATTTTTTTTGTAGATTACATAATTATATGAATATATTACGCGAGATTAAGTTTACTAAAATCCTAATCTTTCTGTCTTTAGTATAATTTAGGATGAAAACTATCACGTCTTCCTTTTTTTTTCGTCAAGTAGTCTCCCAGCAAACTCTTCGGGCAATTAAATATTTCTAGCTATAAACTTTTAACATAAAATAGGTAAATTATTGATAATTATGAAATTTAATACCATAATGCATTATTACAATGCATAAAAAGTGCACGAATAGTCAGTTAACTGTGTTGGTGATGGTACTACATTACGGAACAAATAACACACACGCACAGCGGCGAGCGCCGGCGGCGAATGGAGACTCGAATCAAGATTAAAAAATATGAATACGGTGGACTCGACTCGACTCGCCGATCCGATTGGCTGCTGGCTGCTGCCGCGAAGCGGATCCCATCCGGTTGATGCGAGTCGAGTCAACTCGAGTTGCGATTCGAGTTAGCGGCCGAGTCAACTCGAGTTATCCGAGTTGGAAAAAATTCGACTCGTAACATCGCTATACAATGTCAATCAAGCGCCAAAAGATCTTGGCAGCATTGTAAAATAATTCAAACTAATTTAACAGTTCAGTTACGCAACGATCAAATAATTAATACTGACATAAATTAATTATTTTGCAAATAGTTTTCATGTTTATTTATATTATATCTAATAAGAAAAAACTACTATGCCAAAAATTGTAACGTGGAACAGAGTGTTAATACAGTACGTGATAATCTTTCGTAAGTTGGCTGTATTGCGATACTATGGTGTGGCCACTTTAGTGATGGCTACCTCTAATTAGGGTAAACCACATGTTAATGGGTACGTTTGACATTGATTTAAAAATGCCATGTTATTATTATCGCTGAAAAAGAATTTCTCGGCAGACTTTATTGTTGTCTTTTACGAATTTTATAGAAATCACCAATTTTTTATTATTATTGCCTGTTACTTTGCATGTATAACGAATAATGATAGTTCAACCAGCAACATTTTAATTATGTTTCACCACTTGACCATTCGATTCTATTTTTCATAAAATTAACAAAGAAAGTACATATCAAATTCTGTTAGGGTCGATGTTTTTTTCCGTTATTTTTAAGCAAATTTCATTTCGAAGTCAAGCAACATTCTCAAGATGTCAAACCAAATTCAACGGCTGAGTATTATCCGACCAAATGCGGCAGATACCAACTGTCAGTCGTAACATGAGGCAGCAATATACGAATCCCACATGCTAGAAAGAGATCACTTACCTCGCAATTCAATAATTAAAATGTTTGTAACATATTGATAATTCATGAACGACCGTTGCTTTGATTTCATCAATCCGTTGAAAAATATAATTTGTGATAGTGAATGTGATATCAAAATACGTTAAAAATGAAGTCCGCTAAATCGAAACAAAGATTAAACGACATGCGAACGCCAGCTCGGAGTAAACAAAATCTCGTTGGGGAGAGAGATCCGGTACAAGTATATTGCCGACTGCGGCCTATGCAAAGGGACTCTGATTCACCATGTATGAAGATAATATCGCCTACTATGGTGCTCCTGACGCCTCCTGCGACTGCTATAAGCTACAGAAACGAGAATGCAAAGACTATGAAGTATACTTTCAAAGAAGTATTCCCGCCAGAAACAAACCAGCAAGAAGTGTTCGACAAAGTCGCCTTACCGATAGTTGAAGGCCTAATCAAAGGTAAAAATGGCTTATTATTTACTTATGGTGTCACAGGCAGTGGCAAAACATTCACAATGACCGGTGAACCGCAAAATTGCGGCATTTTACCCCGGTGTTTGAATATACTCTTCAAAACTATCAACGACTTTCAAGCACACAAATATATCTTCAAACCGGACAAAATGAACATGTTCGATATTCAAACTGAGGCGGAAGCCATGTTGGAACGGCAGCAGGAACTCCACAAATTCAAAACTGGAAGGAAGAACAATTCAAATCCTGATTTAGCTATGTCATCATCAGATGTTACTAAAGTTGAGGGTATCAATGAAGATAATCAATACGCTGTCTTTGTAACCTATGTGGAAATTTATAACAACAGTGTGTTTGATTTACTTGAAGACGGGCCCCCGATAAGTAGGAACTTGCCTGTAAAAATCATCCGTGAAGACGCAGCTCATAACATGTATGTTCACGGTGTAACTGAAGTAGAAATAAAGTCAGCTGAGGAAGCTTTTGAAGCATTCTACTTGGGTTTGAAACGTAAACGAATGGCCCACACTTCATTGAATGCAGAATCAAGCCGGAGCCACTCTGTATTCACAATCCGTTTGGTGCAGGCACCTGTAGATGAGATGGGAGAAGCCGTGATCCAGAACAAGAAGTTTCTTAATATAAGTCAGCTGAGCTTAGTTGATTTAGCTGGTAGCGAGCGCACAAACAGAACCAAGAACACTGGTCAACGTCTACGAGAAGCTGGAAACATCAACAAGTCTTTAATGACACTTAGAACTTGTTTGGAAGCATTACGAGAGAATCAGATCAGCAGTGCTAACAATATGGTGCCATACAGAGAATCAAAGATCACTCACTTATTCAAGAATTTCTTTGAAGGAGAAGGCCAAGTACGCATGGTTGTGTGCGTCAACCCAAGAGCTGAAGATTATGATGAGACTCTCCAAGTGATGCGGTTTGCAGAGATGGCTGCAGAGGTTGAAGTTACAAAGCCACAGGTCATTGACATTGCTGCTAACATGGGGCTGACTTCAGGTCGTCGTAAGGCCAACAGACTATTCACAACAGCCCGAGACAACATAATCAGGCCTGAAGCCAAGGATTTGGAGATGGACTTGGGACTTATCTACAGTCTTGGACCTGATTTCCCAAGTCTAGAACTCAACAGTTCTCAAGCAGGTCACATTATTAAAGAACTCATGGCCCATTTGGAAATGAGGATTAGTCGTCGCGAAACTCTGAAACGCAGCAAAGCTATCAAGGATGAAAGGCTAAGATCTGCTCTTTTAGACCTTGAAAAAGACTCGTTGGAGATCAAGAGCGAAAATGCTTCTTTACGTGGACAGTTGGCAGCATCTGAACGAAGAGTGAGAGCTTTAGAAGAACGCTTGACTGCCACAGAGAATGCATCACTCACACATCAAAGAAAACTAAATGAATTGACAGAATACACATCCTCACTGAAAAGAGAATTACAAGAAAAGGAGATGATGCTCAGCCAAAACAAATTCGACAAAGAAAAGCAGAAGAAGATTCTAGAAAGGAAATACAACCACAAGATTGCAGCAGAACATGAAAAAGCAAAAGAAATAAATTGCGAAAAGGAAAGATTGAGGAATGCTATTGAAGAGAAGGAGAATAGACTAAGAATCATAGCTGAAGCACTTAACCGAGGCGATAATGAAGATTTTAATAAAGAGACATTAGAAATGGGTGCACAAACAAGTAATAGAGACAGGAACTTCACTCCAGGGTCTACACCTAGGGCTTTACCAGCGCATCTACTGACTCCGTTCAGCTCCGCACCACAGACAAATCACAATCAAAGGGAGGCAACTAGGGACACTCCATCGTCTTCACGTCGTGGCATAGCCATTGCCAACCCTAGACACCGTCGGTCCATCTCCGCAGATGGACGAGGTTGGGTCGAACATGCACCCAACAAAATAGTCCCTATGGGCACAGTAATGAAGCCTAATATCGTCAACAGCAAAGTCGTCAATAAATTAACCAGTGTTAGAGACATAGCCAACTCGAGGACGTCGAAATATTGCCTCATTTCTCAAGAGCAGGATACTGATGGGGAACTAGAAACGAAATTGTACAAGGGAGATGTGGTCCCTACTTGTGGTGGAGGCGCCCAGGTGATATTCAATGATGTTGAGATGCTGAAACAGTTCTCGCCTACAAGAGAATCTTCACAGTCACATTCTAATCGTCAGTCTGGCACTAACTGTGCAAGGCATTCCGGCAAGCGTCGGGACACCAATTGCTCTCCACCGCAGACACCTTCGAATACTAGCAAAAAACAGAGAGTAGATGACGATTGACTGTAGATATTGGTAAGATGCTTCCACCATTTTCTTTTGTCTACATACATTTGGGATTTCTGATCTAGATTTACTTGATAACATCATTGATTGATATGAAACTCATAAAAAGTTTGTTCACTTTTGGATCAGGAATTTCAGATGTTTGTCTGTGTATTAATAGTTAATTATTATGATTATGATAAATTGTGTGAGATAGTTACAAAGGTTTGTTGTTATTTCTGAAGTTTTGTTAAACGTTATATTAACATGTGTCAATTAGTTAGGATCTGACTATGGATAATATTTTCTGGTTAAAAATTTTTACTCACTTATCAACCCTAGTTAAAATAATTTTGTGTGCAAAAACTAGGTTTCAGTGTGATATCTTTATATAAATTAATTAATTCATTAATCACTCGAAATGCAAGCAGCTAAAAAAAACTGAACCTCTCTTTAAACCATAGTCGGGTAAAATTAAAACAAAAACATTGATTAGTTTATTAACCTCTTCACTGCTGTTATTAATGGTATTTTTAGGAGCTAAATAGTTAATTTAAGACTTGTAATTTTTTTGTTTATAGATTTTTCTATAAAATTTTGCATTTAAAACCCTAGTTTACCTTTTGGCTGACTGGTTTAAATATTTAGTCATTGTGAAGTTTAGGTATTACAAATATAATGTATAATATTTAGTCAGCCAATTTTTGTAGGGCAAAAAGAGATTCCGCAATAAACGCTTAAAAGGTTTTGTGATTTTTTTGATATTGAAGACATTTTTTGACTGTGATTCAAATAAAATTGCTCATTGTACAAGTACATACCATTTTTTTTGTTACATTTTTAAACTGATTTTATTGAGAATGCTTTATAGTAGTTAGGTGATCGAATAAGTACATTTATTATAAAAAAATATTCACAAGTACAAAGTAGCCATTCCTTGCATTCATAAATAGGGAGTTAAAATAATTAGAATCTTCAACACTTTATCATTACATAGACAATTAGTTTCAAAACTACAAAGATTTTGAAATATAAGTTTTTAAGCATTTTCAATTAAATTAGATACCTACGTTTAGTATTCATAAACTCGCATATATTATATAAATAGTAAATAAGTCTCATTCGCCATTTTTTTCTATAGGTACGTACCTATGTAATGAGGTCGATTGAATAAAAATAGTGTTAGTTTTTTTTGCAAAACAATGTTAAAGTTTAAAAAACCTGGTGAAGCATTGCCATTGCCACCTACCTAAGTATGTTATTTTTAAACTATGGTCCTTGAATTTGAAAATAAACTTTTTCATGTTAATTTTAAGTATTTTCAAAGAATCTATTGTACTAAAATGTAGTATAAACAGCCCTAGGCAAAAATAAGTTATACTAATTTAGATCTGAGAAACCTAGACTAGTAAAACGCAATATAGAACAGAATTAAAGTTGACAGGCTCTCTTATTTGTAAATATCTTTTTAAAATGGTGGTATAGTCAGTGGTGGTATTCCTTTTCCTTTGTTTCTATTGGAGTATAGATTTGTGTCTGGTTAGTTTCAATAGGCTCCCTTCTATAACAGCTAGGAGACTTGGTTGTATCATCTTTATCATCATTTCAGCCGAAAGACGTCCACTGCTGGACATAGGCCTCCCTCAAGTGTCGCCACATTGACCGGTCCCGTGCGACTCGCATCCAGCGGATTCCCGCAACCTTCACCAGGTCATCGGTCCACCTAGGCATCCTTCCGATTCGCGGTGTGGTTCAGTCGATCTCAAATTGCATTATCATTAAGGTTCGATGGCACTTCACGACAAAATGACGACGTATTTTGTCTATTTTCAACCTTGATGATATATCTATTTACTTCCTTTGTCTACATCATCGAAGAATTTCACAGGCGTTATGTTATATTTGCCGGTATTATTTAAAACTAGCTACGGGAATACGATCAGTATCAAATTATTGTATGTAGGTACATCCCTCCTAGGGTTACTATCCGTCCGGATTAGTTCGGACATGTCCGGACTTTTAGACTTGTCCGGACTTTGTCCGGCCCTTTAATTTGTCCGGATTTTTTAAAATTAGATGGAATATGAGTAATAAAACTATATATTAAGTAAGCTAATATCAAATCGGTCTCTAATCAACTTAATAAAAATCTTCTATTGCGAAATTTTCAAACAATCAACTAGTTCAAAAATATAATATTTTCTTCAATCAAAACAAAAATGAATACAAAAATATCAATACCATGCCTACCATACCACTGTAACTAAGTGTCGGTAATGTTTCCATTTTGTGACCCAAAAGTCCGGACTTTTATCGAAAAGTCCGGCTTTTTGTCAGGACTTTTCAAATTTCCAAATGGTAACGCTAGTCCCTCATAACCTAAGTCATGGTCAATCTGTACAGAGCTGAATTTTATGCAAATCCGCTCAGCCGTTATGGCATTAAAGGTAACGGACGGACAAGTCAGATTTCGCGTTTATAATATTGTTACTATGTACGATTCAAAGTTCCGTGTCACTACTCAGCGGGTGAGTAATTAAAACACATTTAGGAAACGGAAATTGATAATCTAATTTAGGGGTGTCTCTTTCCGGTGTAAAGGTCGAGATTAATCTGACCGTTGAACCCCCGTTTTGGTAATCTCATCGTTAGTAAGCAATATTTTAACTGCATAGCTTAAATGGTGTAGGAGTGCTGGCTCTAATTCATTTAATTACCACTGCTTTCAAAACGGCGAAGGAAAACATCGTGAGGAAACTGACATGTCCCAGAAACAAAAAATCAAAGACATGTGACATCATTCTAGCGACCTAGGCCCGCGTGGAAGATTATAGAGCCCACTCCCTCTCATAGAGAGGAGGCCTGTGTCCCAGCAGTGGGAATTATGCATTGCTATTTTGAGGTAGTAGTTACATCATAATACATAACTACGACTGTAATCCCACAAGGTCCTAGGCACAGATAATATAATACTTCCTAGGTAAGATTTCCAGGTCTGGCAAAATCTTATTGAGATTTCTGTCAGGAATTTCGCAGTAGTAACTATGAAACTAGCTTGTGTTCAAGGATTTTCAGGTTTATATTCCGTGAAAGCAAAGCGCTTACTACTAATATTAATCATTTTAACTCTAGCAAGAGTGTACCACCACAGCCCACGCTCAATTTCAAGCCTAATGTAACACCACTTGATTCAATTGTGTTCACCGTATTGCGTTCAAAGTACTTAACTAGATGATTATGAGGATATGGGTTATATAATAAACTTTGGTTTAAACTGTTTTGTCGACGCCATTTTGTACGTCAATTGTAAGTTTTCCCGCCAAGTTTTTGGCGCGGTATTGCATTATAATAAAATACTTTTCCATTGATTTTGGTGTTTTATTCTTGTTGGGTTTATTTTTAGCGAAGGACATCCATTGAGGATTTCCACAAGAAATAAAAAGAAAAGGTATGCCAAAAATAAAAAGGTCGTCTTTTAGTCACGTGAGGTTCAAACGGGGGGGGGGGGTCAGAAAAAAAACAATAAATCACGATGATGGCGGTGACGGGGGGGGGGGGGGGGCATATTGTGAAAAATACGTGTGACGAAAAATTATTTGTTTTGTTTTTTACTAATAATAACCAAAGCGAGCCAAAGAAATTTTTTTTTTTTTAATTTCAATCTAATCACTAATACGAAATACACAAATACACACACGTGATGCTGAGAGGGGTGGGGGGGATAAAATACACAGGCTATGCCTAATTCAGCTTAAATTGTTGCCACATTGCCATTGTAAAATAGTACCAAGTTGTTTGGAAATAAACTATTATTAATTAATTAAAGGATTTAAAAAAAAATTAAACGCGATGTCTTCGAATTTGTATTACCATCTGTTTGTCTTTTCAAGTCTCGTAACATGATAAATGCCCAGTAATTGAATTACATTGATATATACAGGAAACAGACACTTAATGATTGAGTAATGTATTAACGGTCAACAGCTGTCATTGTTGTGAGTCTTTAGGGCAATAAAGCTGCACGAACAGTAAAGATTCAGTTATGACGACGACAGCGTGACATATTGAATGCTTCATCGCTACTGGTTCCCTTGTTCACAAACTAAACTAAATTTAAGTTGAATGCATGTTTTTCTTTCTATTTCATTATGAAAAGGACAGAAGATAAATATTAGTTTAATCCTGTCAAATTAGTCAGCACCTGACGTAATTTGATGTAATTTTAGTAGTCAACTTTTTAATCGCGTCTAAAACTTGTATGGCGCTGATTAATTTGACAGAACATAACTAAAATTTATCTTCTGTCCTTTTCTTAATGAAATAGAAAGAAAAAGATGCACTGAACTTAAATTTGGTTTAGTTTGTAAACAAGGGAATCGGCACCGAGCATAAAGACCTGGGTCACTTGGGCGTGTGGCTGACTCTGGCAGAGCCACCATCAGGGATTTTAATTTTGATAACACAAAAATTTAGTCGAAATTAGTCGCCAAATATCAGATTTGGTCGGTCACTGGTTCAAAAGATATAAGGGCTTATTGGTGGCCCTGCTGGAGAGAGCCTACCTCAGCAGAGCCACATTAATAACTCAAAAACTAGGGCACCTAGCGAAGATCTGTTTTCTCCCATATTTACTCGCTAATTAGTCGAAATTAGTCGCCAAGTTGCAGATTCAGTCGGTGTGTCATTGAAAAGATATTAAAGAATTCAATTTCCCCATACAGTGGTACAACCAAGTACAAAATACTTAAAGTAGTTTTTAGACAGGTGTATCTAAACGACGTCTGGAGGAATTCTATAACTTCAACCCACCAAAGGAAAGCAGTATTCATTACCTAAAAACAAGATCTACAATAAATATATGTAATTATTTAGGTATCGAACAAAATGTTTGCATTTAGTCGCTGGCAGATAGATCGCTGCGCTCCGTTACATTTACACGGAAATTAAGAAAGAGATAGATGCGCGTGTACAGACGAGCTACTTAGAACGAGTTGCCCGTGACGTACCTAAGTTAAAGTCGGCCAGTTTAAAGTGGAACTTAAAGAATAGTTAGGAACTCGAATGTTGTTATCTTTAGGTACCTATTCCGCAAATACAAAAACGGGGAACAGCGGGTCTAAAATGGCCGCTATAGCAGAATCCACGCAGAATCTTACATGAATCACGATAAAAAATTAAAATTCTTAAAATGGACTTTATGACTACGATTTTAAATCCATTTTAAGAATTTTAGATTTTTAACATGATTCATATTACGATTCTGCTAAAGCGGCCATTTTAGACCCCCAGAGCAAGCACCGGCGCGTTGGCGGTGTTCGTGCCGCTCAAAGTATTAAAAAAAATAGGTAAATTAATGCTCATATTAGGTATAGTACGTATTTACATCTTTGATTAAAGTATGTATTTTTTTATAATGTATTTCAAGCAATGGGTTGATACTTACCTACATACTTACAATACGTTTTCAACGTTTAAGTATTACATTTTACTAAAGATAGGTACGATAATTTTAACGTATTTATTATTCTAACGTAAATTAGAGCTCAACATTGTAAATTAGTAAAACAGTTGCATGCGACTGTACATCTTGACACTAAATAGACCAAGAGCAAGGTTTAATGGTTTCAAAGAAGTTTAAGCCACTCTAACTTAATAATTAAAAACATTAAATCTCTCTCGGTCATTTCTAAGGACTTTAGACCGATAAAACTAGAAGTATATTACACATATTAATAAAAATATTTTTTCTTGGCAATTTATCGTGAACTCTTCGATCTAGCTCTTGGACTATACCTTAATAATTGAACTCATTATATCTTCTGAACTAGGACCCGATTAAATCTGTAACTGGGCGACTAATTTCGACTAATTAGCGAGTAAATATGGGAGAAAACAGATCTTCGCTAGGTGCCCTAGTTTTTGAGATATAAATGTGGCCCTGCTGGGGTAAGCTCTCTCCAGCAGGGCCACCAATAAGCCCTTATATCTTTTGAACCAGTGACCGACCAAATCTGATATTTGGCGACTAATTTCGACTAATTAGCGAGTAAATATGGGAGAAAACAGATCCTCGCTAGGTGCCCTAGTTTTTGAGTTATTAATGTGGCTCTGCTGGGGTAGGCTCTCTCCAGCAGGGCCACCAATAAGCCCTTATATCTTTTGAACCAGTGACCGACCAAATCTGATATTTGGCGACTAATTTCGACTAATTAGCGACTAAATTTTTGTGTTATCAAAATTTTAATCCCTTATGGTGGCTCTGCCAGAGTCAGCCACACCACCTGGGCCAGCAGTCTAGACAGAGGTAACGACAAAATCGCTAACTTTCTATTGCCGAATAAATTCGGTTGCAATAACGATGCTGCGGGAAATGCAAGTCTCTACATCGAAGATTCGCTTCTCGCAACTACTCGCAAGCATCGTTAGTACAACCAAAGTTATTCGTTAGTAATTAGCAATCAAAAGTTTTTTCGGTTTTTTCGTTATCTCTGTCGAGACTAGGACTGGGACTGGGGCTGGGATAAATTCGAATTTCGAACTCAGCATAGATTTTATTGTAGAGAGCAGCGGTGGCCCAGTGGTGGCGGCCCCACCTCAAGACAGTCGTGGGTTCGAACCCAGGCAGATGCATTACTATGTGTAATTTATTTCATCACCACTGCTCTCAAAACGGTGAAGGAAAACATCGTGAGGAAACCGCCATGTCCTGGAACTAAAAAGATTGAGGACATTCCGACATCTACCAACCCGCACTGGGCCCGCGTGGTGGAATATAGCCCATTCCCTCTCATAGAGAGGAGGCCGTGTGTCCCAGCAGTGGGAACAATTTAGGCTGATTATACAATAGATTTTTCCATTTATCTCCTACTTAATTTTTTGGGACTTGGGAGTATACCTACTTTTTCAAACAAAATCGGAGAACATACAAAAAAAAAATACAGTTGAACATAGAATCTCTACCTTTTTTTAAATCGTTTAAAATTTTACATTTTCGTTCTTTTTAGTAGAGGTTAGGTTAGTAATCATCTGCCTAGCCATTTCCCAACTATGTTGGGGTCGGCTTCCAGTCTAACCGGAGAGCAGGACGAGCGATTGCTTATCTGACCTCCACAACCCAGTTAGTACTGGGTAATACGATACCCCTTGGTAAGACTGGTTGTCAGACTTTCGGGCCACTGACTACCTGTAACGTCTGTCAAAGATCTACACTTCAACCAACTTATCTGTACAGGCGGGAATACACAGAACTAAAATCAAATACAGGATGTAAACGAACCCTCACGAAGCCGTCAACCAAGCATTCTACATCAAAATATGTAACTCTACTTAAAAATTTATTGCTGGGACTTTTTTGTGGTGAATAATCACGTTTTAATACGGTAAAACTCAATGTAGGTACTCCTAACGCACTCAAAACAATGTGTTGATGGACGTATTTAGTAAACTGGTTAGTTAGGGAGGTACCTATTTTAAAGTAAAGTTATGACCTTCAAAACTAGTATGTATAAAAAACTTGTGAAAAAGTTGTAACTTTGACCTCCAATATCTCCGTAACTTGAAGGTTCGAAGGTTTGGTTCAGAATAAAAAATAAATCGCAAGGATAGGGAGAACAAGTTTCTTTCGGCTTCGTTCAGGGTCTATTTACACCCTCTATGTATTAAGTTTGACATCGATGCAAATTTTCTTGGCAAGCAACGCAATCTTGAACTGCACACTTAAATGTGGTTGGTCTGTGGTCATCATGATCATCATTTCATCCAAAAAAAGACGTCCACTGCTGGACATAGGCCTCCCCCAATTGTCGCCACATTGACCGGTCCCGTGCGACTCGCACCCAGCGGATTTCCGCAACCTTCACCAGGTCATCGGTCCACCTAGTGGGATGCCTTCCAACACAACGTCTTCCGGTTCGCGGTCAACACTCCAGAACTTTTCGGCCCCATCGGCCATCCGTTCTGCGAGCCATGTGCCCTGCCCACTGCCACTTAGGTATGTTTGGCAATTCTTCGGGCTACGTCGGTAACCTTGGTTCTCTTGCTTGTCGGCGTGATGTCTTCATTTCTGATTCGTTCGCGCAAGGAAACTCCGAGCATAGCCCTTTCCATTGCCCTTTGGGTGACTAAGCTTTCTGATGAGGCCCATTGTGAGCGACCACGTTTCGGTCAGGTACCTATATAATCACTGGCAACACACACTGGTCATAGACTTTCGTCTTGAGACACTGCGGTAAGTTGGACGAAAAGATACCGCGCAACTTTCCGAACGCTGCCCAGCCGAGTGTGGTCACTATACATCAATGTATTTAGTACTCACTCTAATAACTTCAGGGCAGGCGTAATGCGGACTGCCACAAGATGTCTCTAGCAGCGACCCCGCCGGCTGAAGCGACGCCATCCCGAAGTCCGCTATCTTGATGTTGTTCCGCTCGTCCAGAAGTAAGTTCTCGGGTTTTAGGTCGCGGTGGCTGGAAAGTGAAATTAAACAGATTAAATAGATTTTGTTTTCAGTAAGGCTTTATTTTAGTCGGTTAGGCGCGAAAAACATTTTAATTTGAAAACTTGCATTCAGTTGTGCTACTCGACGCTAGATGGCAGTAGTTGTATTTCAATTTCAACGAAGTACATCGCGTCATTTTATTAGCAGATGTTTGTGGAGCCTAACAAAGGTATTTATTATAATAAATGTTTTCTGACCATTTCAGATGTAGCAAGAAAATCACAATTTTTGAGAATCATTATTATCCTAACAACTATTGTTGATTCCAGCCAATGATATTCCTTAAACAGATATTATTATGTTGTGAGCGCGCAATCGTGAAGACTCAAAAACAGGCCAATTGGCCTGTTTTTCCTTTATTCTGCGTCACTTTTATTAATTAAAATTATTCTGCGTCACTTTTATAACTTAATTCTGTGTCACGGCACACTTTTTTCTGTGGTTTTGTAGGTGTATAACATATCTGTTTATTATAATACCATTGATTCCAGCAGACAAAAATATTGTTTTTTTTTTTATTAAAACTGGCAAAACAATGTTACTGTAGGTACTAAAAATACGTTTCATAGAGCTCTATGGCACCCAGCTTTGTATGTACGTGTTTTTTACGTAGCGTACCCGATCTAGATTAGGAAAAACGTAAAGTTGTCTAAATTGAACAACTTGTCGGTTTTGAGCGAGCTTTGGTTAGTTAGATCGGGTATTTCTGATCCGGGTAGCACCGGTGGTGATTGCATTATGCTACACGGATACTGCCTATACTGCATGGGTCCATGATCCGCCATCTTAAACATGGATTTAGATGAATGATACGTACCATATAGAGTGGCTGTGACAGAAGTCGAGCGCGGATATGATTTGTCTGAAGAAGCGCCGCGCCTCTTTGGGGGTCAACCGGCCTTTCTTCACCAGATAGTCAAACAGCTCCCCACCGCTGACGTGTTCTAATACTAAATATCTGGAAAATAATATAATGTTGGATCAAAAATTGCTGTCAAGGTAAAAGTAATTAATTCTAAAGACTTATTATTATCAAGACGTAGAAAGCAAATTGGATATAGACCTTGGGAGTATGAAGAACAGGGTGTAAAGTCCTTTATCCCCCATATAAAAGGGAGGATCCTCCGACCAGATGGGTGTTAAGTCTGGTGGGCCACCGCCCGACAGTTAGCTTGGAGTTCTTCTTTATAGCTGTCTCAAGTTGCGGAGAACTTTACTTGTGCGATTTAGATGTATTTCGATGTTCCGTTATTTTTGTTCTATGTTGCTGTAGTATTTCTTGTTCTATGGTGCTGTAGTAGGTACTCTTTGTAGTGCCGTAACAGGCCTTTTCTAAAAATCGACATTCATCATAACACAGCGTCCCGGCCATACAGTACTCAGCTCACTTTAAAACATACTAGATTAATACCACGGCTTCGCTGTTATGGCCGGAAAAATCAAAATGGTAAATGATCCTACCGGAACGTTTTAAATGTAGCATAGTTACACACACACACACTCACTCACTTACTCACTTACTCACTCACTCACTATTCACTCGTGTCAGTCTATGACACTCAGTGATAACTGGTAATGTAGCTTCCAATTAGTGAAAGAATTACAGACAGCATTTCCGAAGATTACCCTTGCCTACACCCAAACTTATAAACGTACTAACTTTACAACACTTTATAATATTAGTTTAAATAAATACAGGTCATCCCATCCGGCGTTTGGTAGGTACAGACGCCGCAACATCAAGCTAGCAAGAATAATATAAATTTTAATAGATACTTACAAATATTTCTTATTTTCGTAAACATCGGACAGTCCTAATACGTGTGGATGTTCTATCAATTTCATAATTGCTATTTCTCTTTCCACCTGAAAAAATAAAAGTTTGATTTTAATAAATGCAACAATGAATATTTTTATGTAGTAGACAGAAATACTTGTAAAAATTGTAATACTCAGTAATGCCAAAAGATGGCATTAAATTATTTAAAACATTTTTTCTTTGTCACTACTGGCCATTAATGAAAAATATTGTTTGTTTTTAAAATCTTCTATATTATTTGTTTTATTCTTTACTTTAATTTTTTTTTGTAAATTTGTTTTAGCTACTCAACAACAGATGGCGCTGATTTAAACTTGGTTCGAAACTTCGAACGTTAAATAAAATAAAAATCGATTGTACCTTCATCAGCACTGATTCGCTGAGTTTCTCCCTGTTGATGATCTTGATGGCCACCTTCTTGCCCGTCACGCAGTGGACACCCAATTTCACTAGACCTGAAAATGCAAAAAGAAAAAATTGAGTTAATCAAAATTAAAAAAAAAAACAGCATGTTTAGCAAGGGCAGGGTTTAATATAAGAATAGCAGTTCTGCAAAGTATTGGGCAGGGCGTTCCTCACGAACCAATCATATTCAAGTACTACTTTGGTGGTACGCTGGCTGTAAAATTCTTCATCCCCCATAGGGAACGTGCACAACGACGGTGCTGCCAACTGGCGTCGCCAATCCGAATCTTGTACTCTATTATTACTTGACATTGACATTTTTACCAAGTAAACAGAATTAATTTTATTTGTGAAAATTATTATTCTAGCTAATCGTAATGCATTGTTGCATTTCTGGATGTACTAATACATCCACAAAAATGAAAATGAATCAAATAGCGAAAAATAATAAAATTCTATTACTTTCCAAAGAAATCTCTCTCCTATCATGTTTATGTGAAAAACGCAAAAAAATGATAAACACAGTAAAGAAAAATATTTGAAAACAACTTGTTTTTATTACACTCTGCATTGAAAAAGTTCAATGGCCTTCAAAATCAACCGTCCAAGCAAACATGCCAGTACTATTTAAAACTTCGATAAGCGAACACAATCATGTTCAAATAGACTGCACTGAAGTTCACACCGAATATTCCTCAACAGTTAAACAAAGAGTCCACATGTACTCAGATTATAAACATGGTTATACAATAAAGTTTTTAATTGGCTGCACTCCTTGTGGTTTCCTAAGTTTTGTCTAATGCTACGCTACGGAGGGCATCTAGTGATTGCTTTATAACAAATGATTGTGGATTTGTTAGAGCCTGGAGATACTGTTCTCGCTGATAATGGATTCCCTTCCATTAAAATATGTGTTGAAAATAAGAAAGCTGTTCATGCCACCATTTCTTATTGCACCACAATTTTCATCAGAGAAAGTAGACGAAACAAATGAAATTCCAGAAGTCATGAAGTTACACTGACGATCATTATTGATGGACCGAACCCGCATTTTATACCATAAATCATATTAAAAAATAATAAATTTGAAGAGTTAGTTTTGCGTGACACAGCTGATAAGTTTCCTTTACTGTCCGCATAGTGTCTCTTTTGTCGATTTAGTGCTGCCACCTATAGTTCCTGCACGTTCCCTATACTGCCCTCGTAAATGAAAATACAGTACCTAACTACGAAAATGCGATTATGTAAAAAAAAATTGTTAAAGTTAAATTGTTAAATCGTTTTGTAATAGACAAAACATTTAAGTTAGTTTGATTATTACATTTCTAAATGTTGTAAACAGTGAAGACCCAAAAGACGTATTTTGTGAGGAACTTCGTATTTTTTATGACGAGGAAGCCGATCAGATACACGGCTTTAACAAAGCTTCAATTCAGTTTATAAAGAACTAATATTTTAACTAATGTTTTTATTTAATTAAAATCAGTTAATGTGTTATAAAATAGGAACAAAATTCATAAAATTTTATTTTGTAAGTTATAACCCAGAAACTGATTGGTTACTGTGGTCTAGGTTAGTTTTACACGTTACACGAAACTCTAGTGTTATTACGACACAGTAACTGTGCACATAGGTACTGGGTTAAAACCTAATAACAGCAGGTTTCGATTACCTAGCTGAATAACTAAGTAACCCAGTAACTAAGATACTGTGATTAATTTAAGTTTAACTTTTAAGATACCTACATTTTACGGAAATTTTAAGTAAGTACATAAAACCACAGTATTTGAAGAAGCTGTGTTATGGCCAAGCAAAACATATTTATAAAAATACATGAACACATATTACAGCACAGTAAATAGTAATTTACTGTGTTCAAACCTAAAAATTTTAACGTACTGTGTTTTTTATTAAAAATGTCTTGATTTTTAGCGAAATACTGTGTTTTTATCTATCGTATCTCCGTAACGGTGGTAGATACAGACAAACTTTTTCCAAGATAGCGCTCGGTCTCCTTATTACAATAACAAATACAAGAATAAGCACAGTAACTGAAGTTACTGAAATCCCTGAAAGGTGAGGCAGCAAAGTAGGTGCCTAACACTTACTTTTCGCCAGTTACCTACGTTTGAATCACATGTAATACTATTATGGAGCGAGCCATGCCGTCAACGGTCAACCGGGATGACATATGACAAATCCAGGCTACATAGCTGCTTGGAAATACCCCATAAACACCTTGCCTGATCTGGGAATCAAACCCAGGACCGCATGCTCTGCCACTAGACTAGACCAACAATGCGGTCTAAATTAGGATACCGATGTTTTTGTTTTGATTATGGAAAAAAAAAATTAGGGTGGCTCCCCTACATGTGAAGTGGGGATGATTTTTTTTTTCGTAGTGTACCTACCCTATCCGGTTTCTGCCAAAACATTTCTCGGGTGAATGATGATTACTAAATAAATAAAAAGTTAGGTATCTAAAATTCGCTTTATTATTATTGTAGTAGAGACAAAGACCTATTTTTAACAAATAATTATTATTTCAAGCAACGAAGTAAATGCATACAATTTAACCGAGGAAACTTTGCAATTTCGCGTTTTTTTGTAACAGGCCCCATGCATAACAGATACGTGGCATCAGAAAAGTGTGCGGGTATTTTTCCGCGAAGATAGGAGTGTGTGTGTATGTACATGTGCCCATGTTTTTGAAAATCGAACACATTCCGATCGAATGCGTCATGTTCTCTAAGTACTTACCTACATTACTGTAATTCAAACTCAAACTCAAAGCATTTATTTCAAAAAATACACTAAAAGAAAAACAAAAAAAAAACACTAAAACAAAACCACAAAAAAGTGAAAAATAACTTTAGCTTCAGAAGCCGGTGAGAAAAACACCAAATCAATCAAAGGTCAAGCTTCAGAAGTCGGTGACCTTGTTTAATTGATTTAGTGTTTTTGTCACCGACTTTTTCACCAAATAAAAATGGGACCACCTCAGGAGTGTACTCTATCAAATGAAAAAAGAATTTTGAAAATCGGTCCACAAATGGGAGAGAAATCAGGTAACATACATAAAAAAAAAAAAAAAAAACATACACACGAACATATAACCTCCGCCTTTTTTGAAGTCGGTTAATTAGACCATTACGGCACTTTTGAAAGTCAAAAATACAAAAAAGAAAATCAAAGCTACAGTCCCAGTCACAAGGCATAATAACTTGAGAAAGTACTGTAGTTGCAATTGTACTTGATCTCTTTCTCACGCTGTACTATAAGTTAAGACTATTTACATTTGGACTTAGTGCGAAGCGCGCGTTTGTTTCAATATTTCCTGTGTCGGTATTTGCTACTCACATAGAGTGGTTAATACCATCCCCTGAAAACAACACAGTTTTAGCTCTACTATGTTTCATAGGTATTTCAGAAAAATCTTTAAAACTGATGAAAATCGAAACGTTTAATAAGTTCCTGCTTCATGATGGCACACGGAAATTTAAAGAGCATTGGTAACATCACTGTCACAGCATGTTTGTGAATGGGGAGACACTGGAACTAATGGCGCTAGCATAGCTGGTTCCCAACATCGTCATTGGTTGAAAATGTGGTAATGTCATTTTTTATTTCAAAATAACTTAACCTCATTGGTCAAATTGAGACCAACTATGGTGGTGCCGCCGCCATCTGAGATTTACTTTGCCTTCGCCACCCCATTAAGTGGGTTACTAGGTGAATGAGAGGTTCTCCTTTTGAGGTTTTAAAAAAAAACTTAGTTTCCAAGAACTCTATAGATGGCGTTGAACTTACTATGATAGTTGGTGCCAAAGCCAAAACGCTTGAAAAAAAAAAACATTGTGTCACGTCACATACTCTCGTTGACTGACACTTTCATTTGCTTAACCTTCCGAATATAACCTACATTTCTCGCGCTTTGTTAAAATCAGTTTTTTTAAGTTCCGTTCCTTGCATTATCATACTTACTCCTAGCGCCATCTATCCAGCGACTAGGGAAGAGCTAAAAAGAAAATCCCTCATTAGGTAGGTAGGTAACAAAGATCTGAATTTCTCGCGTGCTATTAGTATTAGATGCAGTCTGAAGGCTAGTTTCTTGAGGCAAATGACGTTTTCTCCACGCTAAAACTATTTGCTAGCAAGCTAGATTTGCAGTGGGGCTGACTGTCCAGAGTGCACAGGACGTACAGTCGAGACGCCAGCACTTCAAATAACTACAATCTGTCAAATTTCTTTAATAGATTTTCAACATTATCGCTAACGCTTTAGGTTCAAGGTAAATTGGGAGAGTTTGACAGTTTCGAGACGCTTGTTCTGCTGGCGTCTGAAAATTGCCAGTTGATAGCAACTTCAGAAGGTAGTTTTATTTTGTTCACCATACCTAGGTACAGATATACCTAAGCTGAAATGGCAATGGGCCGGTCATATTAGCTGTAGAACGACGACCGTTGGGGTAGACGTGTTCTTGAGTGGAGACCGCGAATCGGCAAACGTAAGGTGGGACGCCTTATGGACAAGTAGAGCCGTGATTTCTACCGTGAGAGTTGCCGAGAATCAAACTGAATGGCGTGCAATTGAAAAAGAGCTATTCATTCCATTATTTCTGCGTGGGGGGAGGGGCGAGATAGGGCGACGGCCCGGGGCTCCTAATTTAAGGGGCGCCGAGGTCTGGGGCTGACACGGTAAACGTTACATTATATGTTCATTTTGGTTCAGCAAAAAAAAAGAACACTTGATAATGATTTCCTTAAGGGGGCGCCACAATATTTAGTGGCCCTCACGCCTGCGTCAGTATTGCTCAAGCGTGTATTATCAACTCTATAAACATTCATTCTAGATACAAAAACTGAATACACATTTTGTAGATAAACACCATTCACACGGAATCCTCGGGAAGTGAAACAAGCGAGGAAAATCAACAATAATGTCATTTGCAAAAGGGTGAGTGGAAAAATTCACTTTTTTACCTAAGTACCTCCTTGTTTTTGCGGCTTTGCTCGCGTTTTGGCCTGAAGTTAGCCCACGGGTACGTTTTAAATATAGCCTTTGACACTCGTGGGTAATGTAGCCGTGTGGTATCCGGCAGAGTAGAATAGAACCAACCCATTACAATCACGGGTGTCGTATAAGGCGACTAATGTCTGAGGCAGAACACCTTGCACCTCCGTAGACCAGAGAATGGGCAGCAGCGTTTTCTGTTAGTCTTTCATCACTGCGATATCCATACCGCCTGCCAAGCGTGGAGGTTACGGCAAATTCCTCCCATCATGGGAGAGGCTTATGTCCAGCAGTGGATGTTATGGGCTGTTGTTGTTGTTGTTGGATTAGTGAAAGGATTGTAGAAATCGGATAAGTAGTTTCAAAGATTAACCCTATAAAGGGTGTAAATGGATCCTTAACGAATGCGAAAGGCACTTGTTCGCCTCGTCATTGCGATATTTTTTTGTTCTGGACCATACTTGGAAACCTACTAGTTTAGAGATATTGAAGGTCAAAGTTCCAACTTTCACATACTTAAGAGCTACCTCAGATTAGCAACCTATTTGTGGTGGTTCAAACTTCGTTTCTAATACTGTTAGAATAACGTTCTAATCAGCTTGCACTACAAAGCGGTTGTTACGTCAGTCACTGCGGCCGAATAGTGCGAAATGAGTGGTTTTTATTCTATATAAAATCAAATTTTCGTCTTTTGGAAAAAATAAAAAACATAAGACCTGCTTTATAGTTAGTTCAGTTAGTATGCAAAGTTTAATGATCTTATTTGTAGTACTTTTTTAATACCAGCGGTTTATTGTTCGATTTGGAGGTAACTTTGGGATTTTTTTCTGTCGAGAAAATTTTATAAAATCGTGTTTTGGCCAAACACAAGACCTAACATTGATCCTCAACTTTACCATATATTTATTTCAAAATTAATGCTGCAGTATTTTAGGCGTAACGGAGGATCATGCTAAGCCATTTGAGGTAGTATAGGCCCTTAAGTTTCTTTTTTCAAATACTAGTTTTGAAGGTCATATCTTTACTTTAAATACCTCCATAACCCGTTTACTATTAAATGGGTCCATCAGCACAATGTTTTGACTGCGTTACATTGAGTTTTACCGTAAACCTTGATTTTTCACTAAAAACAAAAAGTTGTTTCCCAGCAATAATTTTTGCGTAAAGTTACTTAGTTTGATGTACAGAATGCTTGGCTGACGGCTCCGTGAAGGATCCGATACCCTGTATACAAATCTACAATAATTTACTTCGCTATCTTCAATCTACCGTCCTAAGAAGATAATGAGAGGTTTTCTTTTTGAGGTATTAAAAAAAAAACTTAGTTTCCAAGAACTCTATAGATGGCGTTGAACTTACTATTATGATAGTTGGTGCCAAAGCCAAAACGCTTGGAAAAAAAAACATTGTGTCACGTCACATACTCTCGTTAACTGACACTTTCTTTTGCTTAACCTTCCGAATATAACCTAGTTTTCTCGCGCTTTGATAAAATCAGATTTTTAGGTTCCGTTCCTTGCATTATCATACTAACTCCTAGCGCCATCTATCCAGCGACTAGGGAAGAGCTAAAAAGAAATTCCCTCGTTAAACCAGGTGTTCATCTATTACGTATCTCTGTTGACAATTCGAAATGATGATAACTGGGCTCAGTGTCCATCAATTAACTGTCAAAAGGTTAGTTTCGTATTATGTATGACCAGTCGCGATCAAATATGACGTCATTGGTGCTCATCGTGGCTGATGGTCACCGTAACTCATTTTGACAGAAGCTTTCGTATCGATACTTATATTATTTCGATTATGTAGGTAAGCATAGTGGACAACAAATTGATGACAACTGAGTTTGAAGTGGCTTTCGTGAAAGACGTTATTACAACGTACTACCAAGGCTGTTAGTCACCGTAAAGTGATATCCACTCAGTGTGATACGTAATACCAATAATAAGACATTCTCGGTTGTCATCAAAGTTCGGTGTAGGTACAACCGAAGCTTGATAGTCACTGGAGATCAAAAAGATACGTAATTGCCCTACAAGGACTGAATTGGTTCTGATCTCAGTCATTACAAATACGTCATATTATCGAAGAGCCCTTCCCATACAGCATAACATGGTAGTGGTAAGCAAAATCAGTCTCGAGGACCTCTTGGCTAGATAATAGCAGTCGGTCGGGTCGGCCGCGCTTACCTAACCCATATTTCGGCATTTATGTTTGAGTCCCTTAGAGCTGATGATGTATTCTCTTTTATGACGGTACGGAAAAACTTCTAGCTGCCCCAAAATAACGTAAAAATTGCTCGTCGAAGGATACAATCTCCGGCTATTCACAATTCTCCCTTTTCCTTACTCACACGAACAAACACACCTACCACTTAAACACACCCACCACTCACACACACATCCATCAATTACACACACACACACACACACACACGTACTAATCTCTGATTGAATAATTAGTAATCACCACTGGTTTAAATTTGTATTCTTATCTTTTGTTTTTGCTTAATATTACTTACCGTTTTAATTTGTGTACGAGTGCATAATTCTGTTCAAATGTGATTCCGAAGGGGTGGTGACCTCGCGGGTCTGTGGACGGTGGGCTATGGACTAGCTCGCCGTCCGTCCGTCTCATAACGACAGGCCGTGTCGACGGCGCGTTCGTGCTCCACGCACGCCTCAAAGAGAGTCAGCAAAAGGAACGGGTCCGCAAGGACCGATGCCTGCCGGGGTTGCGGGACTGTTCGAAAGAGATACCGTGGCCCCGGAACACAAAGGGCGATGAAGGAACATGGATGGGTTTTAGTCAGTAAAAGTCTGACACTCCCTTTTGCTCTGCCCAGAGCGGGAGAACTCATTTGATGATTTCCCATCCGAAAAAAAAGGGGTGCAGACCTGGTGTCCTGAAATACAGGCTTTCAGCTTAGGTACCAGTCTCCCACAATATAACAAAAATGCATGTATTGTTCACGAAACCTAGTAATGTACCTATGTATTGTGGCGAGAAATCAATCTTTATTTTATCTTATCTTTAAAGGATCCTACTTCTGCTGGTCCTAGCCATGGTGAGCAGTTCATCGACCGTCATGCATCAGCAAGCTGCCATACAAGCTGTGCCACCCAGCGTCTCCCTCACACCCATTGTTGATAAGCAGAATTCCGGCAATTTTATTAGTTTGAGTAAGTAATCATAGTCCTCCTAACCGTTTCCGATCACGGCGGCCAATCTTAGCGAAGATTAGCCATCGGCGCGGGAGATGAGTCATTCGTCATCTGGCGACTGTGAATCTCGCGACTGGTCGCGAGTTGGCACCTTCCAATTTTTGTTTAATTTTGTGTTGTCAACTCGCACTCACGTTATAAAGTACAGTCAAATGCAAACGGATTGAAACCTAACTTTTTAAATAACTAACTATTGCGTGTGTCATTTAAAGTGGGTTCATTGGTTTTTCGTTTTTTATATTTATATTTTTTTTATATTTTTGTATAAGTATAATATGTATTTTTTAATTAAAAAAAAGAGTTTCCTAAAAAAATAATAAGAAACAAAAATAAATGATTACAAAAAAAGCAAAATGTTAAAAAAAAAATGTTTACAAAAATATATATAAAATAATAACAATACAATACATTTTTTAATGTTCTTTTTATTTTTTATTAGAAGTTTACGTAGTTGACTGTACATCTGACGTATTTTACGTAAGTGGCGCGAGTTGACGACAAAAAAAAATAACAATTGGAAGGTGCCATCTCGCGACCAGTCGCGAGATTCACAGTCGCCAGATGACGAATGACTCCGAGAGATATTGTATTGCACAAGTATGTGCGCAGACACAGACCGTGCACTTTCTGTTCCTTTACTCTCACAGTCCGATGGGACGGCAATCCGACACGACCGGATAGAGATCCTGGTGGCCTACCATGACGTCTTAAAGCAGGATCGTTTTATTCTTGTTCCAGTGAGGGAAAGAGATGGCGCTAGACATCCTCTATAGCTCCGTCTCTTACCCACACTGGAACACGTCATGGTAGGCCACCAGGACCAACGGCTTAACGTGCGCACCGAGGCACGGGGGTATCATACCGCCAACTTCCAAACTCCGGGCTACTACTGAGAAATTTCTAATGGAAAAACTCAATAGCACTTTTTGCCCGACCCGGGAATCGAACTTAGGACAGTTAATTGTATGCCTTATTGTATCATAGGTAGGTAACTAGGTATATATTGATTTAAAAAAAACCGCATCCACATCGGCTCACCCAGACACCTTTAGCTGTTGTATGGATTTTTTGGCACTTGATTGACATTGGTATGAGGTCGTGTTGGGAAACAGTATGCCTGTGGAGTTGTATTGAAAAGCCAAGATGGCAGGTTTATTTTCGACTATAGCCACCTACTAGCTACACTCCAAAGAATGATGCAGCGCTCTAAATAAGCTACTTCTAGGCAAGGGTGCCGATTCTGTTGTTCACAAAGTAAACTTAATTTAGGCTATTGCTATCTTTTACTAAAAGGCAGTGGGTGCAAGAAAAGGACGGCTATAGCTATGAACTAAGTAAGAGATGTCAAACCAGTTTATGCCTTGCACTTCACCGTGATTTTAGTCGACATGTTTTTACGTGCACCCTTCATTTGTATAGAAATATTAGTACAACTAAATATGACAGCTCTAAATTACGTCCGTCTCTTTCTCGTTATAATAGAAAAACACAACAGAATCGACACCAATGTCAAACATGAACTTAACAAAATGTAAAACCACAGACTAACGTCCGGTTTCCGGAAAAAACAATTAACTCAAAACATAGCAAACATTTTGACAGCTCTAACTGCTGCTGTGATTGTGTATTGGCTTGAGTTAATTATTATATTATAGGGCCAATCGTCACTTGACTTACGTATTGCGTTTCATTTTGTAGTGTTAATGATCAAATTTAATTGTTTTTACGCGATTACGGCGAAGCTCGAAGCTAAAAAGAATATTTGGATGTAGCTAAGTATCTTTGCTTTTACGTATGTTCCTTCGTATCGCCTAAACTATTCATCCGATTTTGATGAATAAGGTGTCAATTAATTCGTAATTTATAATAATTGTTTCATCCACTATGTTTCTGAACGCACCTTTTCGACGTTTGACAAGATGACGTTTCAGTTGTCAGTGCGATGACGTTTGCTTGTCTGTGCAATCTTGTTGGAAGAAATTTGGGTTCCATTGTCTTTTTTTTTTTTGGTGCACTCTGCTTTCGTGTAATTATTGATTGAAACTTTGAGTTAATTTTAATCCGATACCATCTTGATCGGTGTTTGATATTTTGTTGATAATTGAGTGAAAATTGAGAAATCTCGCCATTTTGGGTCATGACCGCGAGTAATTTGTTGGTTAAGTACCTAGCCGGCTTTGTCATTTGGACGCCGGTAATTTCCTAAATTCAGTGCTGGACTATTCTACATCCCCGATTGGGTTAGTAAACCGGGATAAAATTCAGTTGAACATTGGTGAAAAGTGCCACGTGTGGGATCTGAAGGTTTGATCCGGGAGTCGACGGTACGAGCCGCGCGCGTCCTTTGGAAGTTCCAAAGGACGCGCGCATGGACGGTCATGTAAGATTCGACGGTTCCAAATTGGAACCGTCGAATCTTACATGACCTTACAAACACAACACAAGCATTTACACTTACACCCCACTCAGATACGACGTGACCAGGGAATACGTCACATCACCGGTACCAACGTGATGGTAAGTGTATCTAATAGATGTTTTCACTTTGTCGATTGGACAAATATTGTTTGATTAGGGCTCCGCGTAATCGCGGACATCGTGAGTCTGTTTGTGCAGTCTCACACAACTGGTAGCAGAGCGTGGTTTAATTGTTAAATTCACCACTTATTGTCGAGTTAAAAGTATTGAGAAGTCTGATTTGTTGCCGTCAGCCTGACTCAAATTAAATTTGAGAGATTGTTTGACATAATATATTATGATATGTAGTGTCCCTTGTGGCTTGTACTTTAATTTGTTATTGTATAAACAAGGTATTGCTTGTACAGGGTCGGATTTGAACTTGTAATAATTCAAACTAAGTTTTATTATTTGGTTTAAATTGTAGTTGGGTCCGGGAAAATTATTCCTGTTGATTATTTAATTGAATTTAATTTGTTTATTTGATATTTGTCCCAATGGCTTCATTGAAAGCTGCAAACCAAGCCATTGGTGGATTGACCTCACAGCTAAGATGGTTTGCCTCTGCTGCTGCAACCGCTGAGCGTCTAGACCTGGAAGAGGCCACGCTTGCCCGGTATGAGCAGTTGAATGCGAGATTGAGTGCGGTTGACACTTTGTTTGCTCGCTTCAATGAAGTGATTTTGGACTTGGACCTGGAAACATTGGGTCAAGCAGCCCGTGATAAGGTTGTTGCGGATTATGACCAGATGTTGAACCTGGGTGACATAATAAGTATGCGCGCCAGGGAAATTTTGAAGAGTCGGGACCCTGCCCAGGTCAAAACAGAGACCTCTGTTGTTGCAGGCCCTGGACTTTTGGGTAGACTGCCTACCCTGGAGCTGCCACATTTTGACGGTCACTTGGACCATTGGTTAAGCTTCAGGAACCTGTTTGACAGTTTGGTTGATTCGCGCTCTGACCTCCGACCGGCCCAGAAGTTGGCTTATTTGTTGTCAGCCCTAGAAGGTGAGGCTCGAGCCTTGGTGCAGCACTTGCCGGTGACCGACTTGGCCTATCCCACTGCTCTGGAACTTCTATCCCGACGATACCAGAACAAACGTTGCCTGGCTGATGTCCATATTGACCAGATCTTGGGGTTGCCGGCCATCACCAGAATGTCAGCGTTGCGTGCTGATCTGTTGAATCCATTGCTGGCAGCAACCAACGCCTTAAAACGATTGGAGTTGCCGGTGGACTATTGGTCCTATTTTTTGGTACACTTAGTGTTGCAGCGGCTTCCGTCAGACTTGAGGTCCCGTTTTGAGCAGAAGTATGGTGGGGATAGTGCCACCCATCTTCCCCCCTTTGAAGACCTCGTCAAATTTTTGGAGGATGAGTGTCGTTTCCTCGACAACGCTCGTGGTGCCACGGGGTCAAGCCAACCGCCCTCTCGGCCGAGGGCCCAGGGACGGACTAGGACTGTCGGGCCTGGTGATAGCCGCCCTGCACCCCGTTTTGGTGGCACCCAGAGTAATCTTGCTTGCGGCTATTGTAAGGCCACGGGACATGGCGTACCAACTTGCGCGGCCTTCTTGGAGTTGCACGTGAGTGCCCGCCGCCGAGTTGCCAATGCACGCCGTCTGTGCTTTTCTTGTTTGGGGAATCATTTTCATCGGGATTGCCCCAACCCCCGCCCTTGTTCAATTTGTAGGGGCTCACATCTTGAAGTTTTGTGCGCCAACGCGAACCGCTCTGACAGACAAGCCTCTGATGGGGGTTCGCGCAGGGGGGGGTATATTGGAGATGAGCACCGGGCTCCTCGCTCGCCGGTTCAGAATCGAGGAGGGGCCTACAACTTTGACCGCCGTACTCCACCCCCCGCGCCAGTTGATCGGGAGCCGCGCGACCGCCGATTGACCTCCCCTCGTGAAGGCGATTATGCAGCTGCTGGTAGGCGACATTGGCCAAACCAGCACCGCCTTCCCTCCCCTCCGTTGGCGGAACGCCCCCGTTTGGAGACGCGCCCCCCGCCACTCAGGCGTCAAGTGGGATATGCCCCTCCAGCGATGGCGCGCGGCTCGGGACATCGCGCGGACGAGGAGTTTGATTACTATCCTCACCGGGATAGACCCCAGCCTGGATGCGGCGATCGGTCACCGCCCAGGCATTGCTAGGAAATTGGCGCCTGTCCCGCTAACGTACCTCCCCAGATCGACACGGTTTTGTTGCCAACGGCATCGGTCAGGGTCTGGGGACCCACGGGGGACTCTGTTGTGGTCCGTGCCATTTTGGACACGGGAGCCCAGGGTTGCCTTTTGTCGTCTTGGTTAGCGGGTCGGGTGAGCCTGGATGTCCGTGCCTTTTCAGGCACGATTAATGGAATAGGTGAAACACCTATCCCGACTGTTGAGGGACAAACCTTATTTGGGCTCACTCCTGTGAGTTGTTTGGACCCTAAGGTTTTTCCTTCGGCTATTGTTCTGACGAGTATTTTGGGCTGTCATCCCCAACGTCAGCTGTCGCCTGATATTGTCCGGTTGACGTCAGGCCTGGATTTGGCTGACCGCCGGTTTGATTCCCCTAATACAGCTCATTTGATATTGGGTTCCGATGTACTAGGGAGAATATTGTTGGGTAATATGAAAGTCTTGCAGCCGAACGGTTTGGTGGCTGTCTCGACCATCTTTGGCTTTGCGGTGATGGGCCCAGTGTTGAAGGCTCCCCCTCCACCTGAGCCTGATTTTGCGTTGGCGTGTGGCTCCGCTCTCTCTGACGCTGTTCAGAGGTTTTGGGAGGTTGAGGAGCCACCGCAAGTGGCCCGCTTGAACCCGGAACATGAGGAGTGCGAGTTGTTCTATCAGAACAACACAGGTCGACTCCGTTCCGGTCGGCTCGTAACACGGTTGCCTTTTGTTGCAGTTCGACCACCTCTCGGCGAGTCCAGACCTATGGCCGAGAAGAGATTGTTGGCGATGGAGCGCCGTATGGCCAGGGATCCGGTGCTGCGGCAGAAATATTTAGATTTCATGCGTGAGTACGCAGACTTGGGACACATGTCGGTGTCAAATTTGGATTGGCGCTCAGTTGAGCATTACTTTCTGCCGCATCACGCGGTCCTCAAGGCATCCACCGGTAAGCTGCGCACAGTATTTGATGGGTCTGCGCGGACTTCCTCTGGTGTCGCTTTGAATGATTGTTTGCACTCTGGCCCCAAATTGCTGAGGGACCTTTGTGATGTCATCACGTCTTTTCGTCGTCATCAAGTAGTCTTTGTGGCTGACATCAAAATGATGTTCCGGCAAACGGTTATTCACCGGGATGACAGACGTTATCAGTTGATCCTGTGGCGAGAGAATCCCCGGGACCCCATGGTTGTTTATGAGCTCAACACGAATACGTACGGCCTTCGATCGAGCCCTTTTGTTGCTTTTCGTTCGCTTTGGGAGCTCGCGGACCGAGAACGCTTGAGGTTCCCTCGGGCGTCCGCCATCTTGAAAACGGACTTGTATGTTGATGACGTCTGCACTGGGGCTTCCACGGTTGAGGAAGCTATCCTGTTGCGTGACGAGTTGGTTCAAATTTTGGATTCCGCTGGCTATGAGTTGCGTAAGTGGGTGTCCAACTCGCCAGCACTGTTGGAAGATGTGGAAGAGGATCATAAGCAGGATCCTCATTTGTTTGAAAATGCTGACAATCCTGCTATGTTGGCCGTTCTCGGCGTTCAGTACCGACCAGTCCAAGACACCTTTACGTATGATGTCGATTTGGAGTCACCACACACTTGGACTAAACGACTAGTATTGTCTACTGTCGCGAGAACCTTTGATCTGAATGGTTGGATATGCCCGGTATTGTTTTGGGCGAAATGTTTTCTCCAGCGCCTTTGGACCGCGGAACTTGGTTGGGATGAGCCACTTCAGGAAACCCTTTTGGAAGATTGGCTCCAATTTGTATCCGCACTTCCTGCGGTCAACGAGGTCAACGCGCTATCCTCCCCCCTGGGAACTATACTGCTACCCTTCATGGGTTTTGTGACGCATCTTCGCACGGTTATGCAGCTGTTGTTTATCTGCGCACCGTCAACGCGACAGGCCAGGTGAAGTTGTCACTGATCATGGCCAAGAGCAAGGTGGCCCCCCTCCGGACGGAATTGACCATCCCTAAGCTAGAGTTGTCAGGGGCGGCGCTTCTTGTGCGTCTCTTGAATCACGTTGCTCAAACTTTAGGTGGATCTGTGAACATTCGGAATTCTTACGCCTGGACGGACAGTCAAATTGTTTTGTGTTGGTTGAAGACGTCCGTCCACTCCTTGGAGGTGTTTGTTGCGAATGCGAACCGAGTGTCACAGATACAAAATTCCGAAACGCCTTTGATTTGGAGGCACGTGCCTGGAGACTTGAACCCCGGCGACGTAGCCTCACGTGGGTGCATAGCCCCCCGCCTGATTGTGCACCCCCTTTGGTGGGGACCGGAGTGGCTGACTCGCCCCGAGGATGATTGGCCTCGAACGCCAGTTTTGATGTCGGATCCTTTGCCCGGGCTTAAGGTGCTCGCTGTTGGGACGAAGGACCCTCCGTTTGATCCTGATATTTTGTTGAACCGATACAGCTCCCTCGACAAATTGTTGAACGTTACCTCGTGGATCAGGCGTTTTGGTCACAATGCTAGGAATCCAGGGGACAAGCGCCTGTCACCGGTTCTCTCTCCTCAAGAGCGACAGGAGTCACTCCTCCTGTGGGTTCGCTCTGTGCAGGCCGTACACCTTGAGAAGGAGATCGAGACCTTGAAGTCCGGTAGAGTTAAGTTGTCGGGAGCCGTTAGTAAGTTGAACCCCTTTTTGGATGAAACGGGTCTTTTGCGTGTTGGAGGACGGTTGAGGCACTCTAGCCTTCCTTATGGGGTCCGTCACCCCCTTTTGTTGCCCAAGGCGGGCCATTTGATTAAATTGTTGGTGACTGATCGTCACATTAAGAACTCGCACGCCGGTTGCAATGCGCTGTTGGCCATTCTGCAGCGAGAGTTTTGGATTTTGTCGGCTCGTCGTACCATTCGTAGCATCGTCTTCCGTTGCATACCGTGCTATCGGACTAAGGCCCCAACGATGCAGCTGCAGCAGATGGGAGACTTGCCTGCTGATCGTGTCAATGAGGCGAGGCCCTTTGCAGGCGTAGGAACGGACTTTGCTGGCCCCTTTTCGATAAAGACGTCTACCCTTCGCAACAGTAAAATTGTCAAGGCTTATTTGTGCGTATTTGTCTGCCTGTCAACTAAGGCAGTGCACTTGGAGCTGGTATCCTCCCTCTCTACGGAGGCCTTTGTGGCAACTTTGGATAGATTTACGTCTCGCCGTGGGTTACCTTCTCTGATCAGGTCTGATTGCGGTACCAACTACAAGGGTACAAGTAACTATTTGAAAGAAGTGTATGACTTTCTTAATGAGAGCCAGGTTGACATTGGTAACAAATTGGCCCGTCGAGGGGTCACTTGGTTGTTTGACCCGCCAGCCTGCCCCCATTGGGGGGGTATTTTTGAGGCCGCGGTGAAAGCGGCAAAGGGACTCTGGCGGAGATTGTTGGGAGACACCGTTCTCACCTTTGAGGAATTAGCTACGGTATTTTGTCGCATTGAAGCGGTACTAAATTCGCGTCCATTGTGCCCGCTCTCTTCGGACCCGAACGATTTGGAGGCTCTAACCCCAGGCCATTTCTTGATTGGACAGCCACTTGTCGCTCTGCCTGAGTACCCTTTTGTTGATGTGAGCCAAAATCGGCTATCGCGGTTTCAGTTGGTGCAACAGCTCACTCAGAGCTTTTGGAAGCGTTGGAGCTTAGAGTATTTGCACATCCTCCAGCAGCGCGTCAAGTGGACTGATAAAACTCATCCGCCCAAGATAGGAGACCTCGTCCTTATTAAGGATGCCAACCTTAAGCCTCTGTATTGGCGCCGGGGGCGCATTCTCAATTTGGTGGCTGGCACCGACGGGGTACCTCGTTTTGCTGAGGTTTTAGTGGATGGATCGGTTATGAAGAGAGCGGTCGCAACCTTGTCAAGACTGCCAATTGATTAGCGGACGGGACGGCCCGTCCGGGGGGGGTAGATGTTTCATCCACCAAGTTTCTGAACGCACCTTTTCGACGTTTGACAAGATGACGTTTCAGTTGTCAGTGCGATGACGTTTGCTTGTCTGTGCAATCTTGTTGAAAGAAATTTGGGTTCCATTGTCTTTTTTTTTTGGTGCACGCTGCTTTCGTGTAATTATTGATTGAAACTTTGAGTTAATTTTAATCCGATACCATCTTGATCGGTGTTTGATATTTTGTTGATAATTGAGTGAAAATTGAGAAATCTCGCCATTTTGGGTCATGACCGCGAGTAATTTGTTGGTTAAGTACCTAGCCGGCTTTGTCATTTGGACGCCGGTAATTTCCTAAATTCAGTGCTGGACTATTCTACATCCCCGATTGGGTTAGTAAACCGGGATAAAATTCAGTTGAACATTGGTGAAAAGTGCCACGTGTGGGATCTGAAGGTTTGATCCGGGAGTCGACGGTACGAGCCGCGCGCGTCCTTTGGAACCGTCGAATCTTACATGACCTTACAAACACAACACAAGCATTTACACTTACACCCCACTCAGATACGACGTGACCAGGGAATACGTCACATCACCGGTACCAACGTGATGGTAAGTGTATCTAATAGGTGTTTTCACTTTGTCGATTGGACAAATATTGTTTGATTAGGGCTCCGCGTAATCGCGGACATCGTGAGTCTGTTTGTGCAGTCTCACACAATAATAGTAGTCTATCTTATGTTTCTTTACTTCATCCGTCGAGTGGTATACGACTGTCGGTTAGAAAACAAGTTTCAAAAGTTACAAAGCAACTTCAAACATTACAATGAACAACAATACAATGAAAACGCCATGTTCTCAACAGAAAACGATTTCAAAAGGCTGAAAACCGTTCCTCTATTTCCTGAGGTCTTGTCAGCTGTCAACGCTTCCGCCATTTTGAATATTCGGGTCACATCGAAGCACTATTGGAAATTCAAACGATTCGAAAATGGAATGTTTGTTTGTGGATTTTTACGTTTGTTCGCGAAAACTGTAGGTATTCAAAATTCGAATGGTAATGGATGATCGATTGATCGCTTTTGTTTTTTTAACAATTCTGATCTACAAATTGGTTTGCCTACATGGTTTTTCAAGCAGGTACCTACTCAAAAATATATAAGTATCATAATTTTTCCCTGTACGAATGGGGATGGACTGTGTGAAAGATTGGCTAAAAAGGGAGAAGAAGATGATGAGTAGTAGAGAAGTAAGGAAGAAGGAGACATGCGCTACCCCAGGTGAAATAATTAGGATAAAGTTAGGTAGGACAATGTTCATGTTCGTCCAATGATATATCACACCCTATCACCTTCGTCCAATGATATATCTATTAAACCTGATATGTTGTGAGCGCGCAATCGTGAAGACTAGAAAACAGGCCAATTGGCCTGTTTTGCCTTTATTCTGCGTCACTGCGTTTATGTGAGCTGGCTCTGCCCCGCGGCACACTTTTTTCGGTGGTTTTGTAGGTGTATAACATTTCTGTTTATTAGAATATCATTGCCTTCGTCTATATCTAAGTACCTTTTCGACCTACGGGGAAAATCCAATGCATAGAACTAACTCCTACATAATTAACGAGAAATAAATCCCATCAGCTTAATATAAAACTTAATAAATGCGTCTACCAGTGGTTGAATTTCAAGCTAAGTTGAAAGTTATTACACAACCAGCGGTTGGCGCTTGGAAAGCTGCCCGTTTCATAAGCAAAGGGAACCAATCAGCTTTAATAACTAGTGCAGTTTATAATACAATAGAATTGGTATTTTAGCTTTAATTAATGAGGCCTGATAAACGCCAGGAAATATTTATAGGTGTTCAGCTGGGCTATTACGTATCTTTCTGATATCCAGTGACTATCAAGCTTCGATTGTACTTACACCGAACTTTGATGACAACCGAGAATATCAAAATATTAGTATTACGTATCGCACTGAGTGGTTATCACTTTACGGTGACTAACAGCCCGGATACGGTGTAACGTCTTTCACGAAAGCCACTTCAAATTCAGTTGTCATCAATTTGTTGTCCACTATGCTTACATACTTAATCGAAATAATATAAGTATCGATACGAAAGCGTCTGTCAAAATAAGTTACGGTGACTATCAGCCACGATGACAACCAATGACGTCATATTTGATCGGGACTGGTCATACATAATACGAAACTAACGTTTTGACAGTCAATTGATGGACACTGAGCCCAGTTACTATCATTTCGAGCTGTCAACAGAGATACGTAATAGCCCTACAGGAATTTGCATTGCTTGGGAAAGCGCTCGAAAGAATTTTCTTCTTGCGTCTTGGTCTTACTTGTTTTTCATAATGTTATACCTACATTGAGCTAATAATAGATACTAGGAATACAGAAGACAGCGCGAACGAAATCTGTGCTCCGTTCAACTGCTGTCGGCCGGCTGCAGTTCACATATACGGGGTTAGCCGCCCCCCGCGCGCCCCGCACTGCGCACAGATTTTGTTGGCGCTGTCTACTCTATACGTAGTAGTAATAGCTCAATAGTTACCTACGTACAGGTCGCGGCACGAAACTCTAGCGCTGACCTTTATTGCGCACAAGTAAAAAATAAGAATGTCTTGGGGCGTGCGTTGCGCCGATTGGCTCTCCAGTCGTATAACATGCGCAGATATCCCCTCCACGTTTCGTTCAGCGCTAGACTTACGTGCCGCGACCTGTAGGTACACCTTGCACATAATTTACTATTGGTAAGGTTACGGTCATGATGCTAAACCAAATTAAAATTTTAAGCAGCCTGTAAACATTGAAATAATTTTTGTTTCAGATGCTTTTTTAACCAGCTCCTTATTGCAAGCTTTGGTGGAAGAATCGGAGAACAAGAAACGCGTTCAGAGATACAGAGCTGTCACGACAAGTTAATGAATAAATAATAGTGCACGATTCGTCTTTTATAATTATAACGATATTGCTGGAAATTACACACAGCGCCATCTAGTGCCACACTAAGCAACTAGGCTTGTGTCGTGGACACCAGATAGTTGATATACTACATAGATACTTTTTGTTTGTAAATACATACTTATCTATACTAATAATATTATAAAGCTGAAGAGTTTGTTTGTTTGTTTGAACGCGCTAATCTCAGGAACTACTGGTTGGAATTGAAAAACTATTTTTGTGTTGGATAGCCCATTTATTGAGGAAGGTTATAGGCTATATAACATCACGCTACGACCAAAAGGAGCGGAGCATAAATGAAAGATGTTGCAAAAACGGGGAAAATGTATTCCTTTTGTTAGCTTATTCTCTCTTATGTGACGCAGACGAAGTTGCGTGGGTCAGCTAGTTATACATATAAACATTCATGACACACAACATTTGCTCCTACCGGGATTCAAACCTAGGACCGAACAAAACGCAAAACGGCAAAAAAATCACATTAATTTGTTGTATGGGCGCCCCCGTTAAATATTTATTTTATTTTAATTTAGTTATTTATATTTAAAGTGAATATACAACTTAATGTTCTGTGAATATTTCAAGCGTCTTTCTGCTGCCGTTATTAATATCGAGCAAAAAACGGCAAAAAAAACACGTTTGTTGTATGGGAGCCCCCTTAAATATTTACTTCATTCTGTTTTAGTATTTGTTGTTATAGCGGCAACAGAAATACACATTCTGTGAAAATTTCAACTGTTGCGCATTGTTGTTGTAGCTATCACGGTTCATGAGATACAACCTGCAGGTTAGTGCAGGTAGGTGTGAGGGTGACAGACGGACAATGGAGTCTTAGTAATAGGGTCTCGTTTTTACCCTTTGGGTACGGAACCCTAAAAATTATTGAGAAGACACTTGAAAGTATTTTTCAATATTTTTCCCCTAAAATATTTAAAAAAATCACCAGAAATATTACCTGTTTGTCCTTTTCCCAAGGTCTTCTCCAGCCTGAAAGGTCCCACATACTGGTAGACCTCTGAGGTCCCTGTCGAACCTCCACCTTCCATCTTCACGCTTCACACCACAAGGTCCAATCACAAACATAAAAATTTTCACATTTCACCAACATTGTTCAGTCTTTTCGCCGATAGATGGCGTTGTACTAAATTTATAGTCATTGTATTTTTTAAATCGAGTTTTTGTTCCGTTTGACGTTCATGCCGGCAGATTATTGTATTTTATTTTATATTTATTATTTGTTTTCACATTCACTAGTGTTGTTATTTTTTCTGTAAAGTTAACGTTTTTTTTTAAATATTTGTGTAAGATATTCAAATTGATAATTATACTTATTTGATTTTTGTTGTAAAGATTCCTGTGCCTCAATATACATAACAAATTCTTTACCTAAGTGGATCTTAAATATGAGTTATTTGTTATAGTAGGTAATGATTTATTTAAGTTTTAAAAGAAGAAATGAATCAGCATCTTACGCGACCGAAAGGAAAATTTAATGTTCTGAACATAAAATATAACATATAATATAGTATAATTTGAGTTATTTTGAATAAGTTACGAAGTGAATTTCATTACACGTCGCCCGGAAACTTGGAACGTACAAAATGCAACTTTTAATATTAAATAAAATGTTTAAAACTGTCGTATGTAGCTGTATTTACACTGTTCCGGGGCAGGGCCGTCGCGTTGGGGCCCGTTCGCGTTGGGCCCCAACGCGACGGCATTTTCTTCTTTTATTTTTCTTTTTGAGTATTTTCTAACGTTCTCGGATACTGAGAATGCCCTAGCATGCACAGAAGAGTCAGGTGAGCTCGGATATGGTGTAGAACTGTGTCAAGATCAAACAAAATCCTTGCAAGCAATATTTTTCCATCCTTGACCTTATACGCTGAGAGGTAGAGCTCATAATCCTTCAGCCTATTCAAGAATCATTCGGGGATATAACTTTTAACTACGATTTACGACCGGTTGTATTCGGTCCGAGGTGTAAAAATGGCAAAGCTTAGCCTACTTACCCAAGACCACGTGACAAATGGCTGAATCCTGCCTGAATCGTATCGATCTTTATAGTTTTTTTACTTTAGAGATGTTGAAGCAAGGTCCATAGATTCATAGATACCGTGGCCCCGGAACACAAAGGGTGATGAAAGAACATGGATGGCTTTGATTTTCAACCCGAAAAAAAAAAAAAATGTCCCTAAATTCCTATTAAACCCTTTTGTCGAGTTGAACAGGAAGTCAGGACTCCTCCCTGTGCGAGGAAGTGGGATAAAGCGGCAGTCCACTACGTGGGCCCAGTTGGGATAGGCTGTCGGCGTTTCATCAAGCGTCATGTTTTCCTTTTTCGTTGTTTTTAGAGCAGCGGCCAGCGGTGAATTGCACAAAGTAAAGTGTTTGCCTGGTGACACAATGTACCATTGTACCACTCGTAAGTTTGGTAACGCTTGAGCGATTCTCATACGACGCCGCTCATCCGCGCGGTCGGGCGGTGAAGCGGATCTCACGTCGCATCGGCTTGTAAGAAATCCGTTGATGCATGATGCCTACACAAATGTACACCGCTCGACCGAGGCAGTCGGCCGCGCGGATTGGCGGTTACCGCCGCTCGTCCACGCGGCGAACCGCCAATACATTCAACCGCGTGGACGAGCGCTGTCGTTTCAGAATCGCCTAAATGTTCAACCATTATCATTGATGTCAATTAATCAAGCAGAAATGAATGCAAAAGCAATTACTTATCTAGAATGCCTGTAATAAAGGTACACTTCCAAATATCACCAATTTGATGCGGTAGTCGGGTCAATATTAACTGAGGGTTGGGCGAAAAACAAACGAATGGGGTTGGATTATTATTGCATCATATAGAAACGGGAACCGTAAGCCTCCCCTATTGTTATAAGATAAATTATTGAAAAAAAACCGGCCAAATGCGAGTCGGACTCGCGCACGAAGGGTTCCGTACCATTATCTATACATTAGACAAAACGGCAAAAAAATCACGTTTGTTGTATGGGAGCCCCCCTTAAATATTAATTTTATTCTGTTTTT
This sequence comes from Xestia xanthographa, assembly GCA_905147715.2. NCBI lineage: Eukaryota > Metazoa > Arthropoda > Insecta > Lepidoptera > Noctuidae > Xestia > Xestia xanthographa. The sequence goes on along the minus strand of LR990667.1, from coordinate 12,348,407 downwards.
AGTATTTGTTGTTATAGCGGCAACAGAAATACATCATCTGTGAAAATTTCAACTGTCTAGCTGTCACGGTTCATGAGATACAGCCTGGTGACAGACAGACGGACAGACAGCGAAGTCTTAGTAATAGGTAGGGTTCCGTTTTTACCCTTTGGGTACGAAACCCTAAAAAGATCGCATTGAACCTTTTTGAGTGTGCTTTTCGGAATTCGAACAGTACCTACAGCATGGAGGCGTGAATTCATGAAGTCCGCCTCTGTACTTTGTGCTTGAAGTGTAAAGTTGAAAGTAAATAAATAATTTCATATTTAATTCAACAGTCCTTTCAAAGTTGGCAGCAGTCAACAGCAACCGTAAGTGAATGAGAATAAAATTCATCCATGTAATTTTGACAGTGATGCAAACCTGACAGATAGTTCTAGTAATACGGATTGATTGGCTACCTATTCTGTAAAGTTCACTCAAGTGAGCGCACACAACTCATTAGTTTTCAAAGTAAATCGGATACAAAACGAGACACCGTTTGAATTTCGAAGGTTACCAACCTTCGGTGTCTCGTTGTTTAAAAACGTGCAGCACCTACAAGAGATAACAGAATACACAATTTTAAAAGCCGTGTACCAAAAAAGTTTACCCGCCATATTTCTGCAAAATATAATTAAGGAAAAATGTTTTTTTAAACAAACGTAGCAAGTAAAATCCCTCTGAAAGATGCTAATTAAGTAAACAATAAGCCTGAATGACGGCTATCCAGTTTGAAAGCAATTAACGTAGCCCTATTACACCGTTTGGGTAACTAAATTGGGTCAAAAGAAAGGCTTTTAGCAATAAGTAGTCCGCATCTGACTGGGTAGTTGCCAGCATGAAAAAGTCTTAGTACAATGTATTAGACTACCTACCTATTTCTTTATGCGGAATGAGAATTTATTCGGATATCACGCCTGTGTACGTGGAAGGGTATGGCAAAGGTGTACAAGAGGCAGCATCTGAACTAAATATCATCAAACGGCCCTTCTAACCCTAAAATTAGCAACTCTATTTGTGGTGGTTCAAACTTCGTTTGAAATACTGTTAGAATAAAGTTCTAATCAGCTTGCACTACAAAGCAGTTGTTACGTCAGTCACTGCGGCCGAATAGTGCGAAATCAGTGGTTTATTGCGATTTACAAAAAATCTATTAATTGGACTAAAAAAATAAAACACATAAGACCTGCTTTATAGTTAGTTCAGTTAGTATGCAAAGTTTCATGATCTAATTTAAAGTACTTTTTGAATACCAGCGGTTTATTGTTCGATTTGGAGGTAACTTTGGTTTTTTTTTTTCTATTGAGGAAAGTCTAAGGAATCGTGTTTTCGTCACACATAGGACTTAGCATTAATCAGTGTGGTGAACCTTTTTACCACTTTATTCTTCTGTGACCATAGATACTTCTATTTTTTCATAATCCGATTGTCATAAGAATGTATTGTCATTTTCATCAATATGTTACGTTTTGCTAATTAAAACCTACAGTATAGGTTTTGACTATTATTTCAATTTAATTAGCATACGAAACGACTAAGATCCCATGGACAAATATCTACGACCGGAGCGGTTCGATGGGGACCCGTCCCTAAGCACGGCGGCTGCGGAATGGGCACACTGGAAGAAAACTTTCGTTAATTTCCTTGCGGTGCAGGACTCGAAAACTACTACTGATAAGGTCAAGCTTACTATACTAATTAATCACGTGTCTCCGAACGTGTATACCCACATAAGCGAGTGTGAAACATTCGAACAGGCATTGAATCTCTTAAACAAACTTTATGTTAAACCAAATAACATCCTGTATGCACGCCACGCTCTCGCCACCTGGAGACAAAGTAGCCACGAGACTATCGACACATACATCCAAGCCTTGAAGCAACTGTCCAAAGATTGTAACTTCACGGCTGTCGATAGTAAGACCAACCGGGATGACAACATTCGCGACGCTTTCATAGCTGGCATCTCCTCGACAAAAATAAGAGAGAGACTCCTCGAAAGCCTTTGCTTAACTTTGGACGAAGCACATAACCAGGCGCGTTCCTTGGAGATGGCTGAAGTTAATACGCTGCATTATAACAACATACCTATGAACGCGGCTACAGAAAACATCTCTGATGACAGTGGAAATGCAAGTGCCTCTGCAGCCACCTTCTGCGGCCTTCCACAATTTCTCGAATCGCAAATGTTTTTTCTGTGGAGGACAGGTGCATCCGCGCAAGACATGCCCCGCCTTCAATGTGACTTGTCAACTTTGTAACAAGAAAGGGCATCTCGCAAAAGTCTGTCGCAGTAAAAACCTAACCAGTGCTGCCACGTCTGACCAGGAAAATGTCACCGCCTGCATCATTGCTGCATCACCGTCGTCCTTACACAAAGCCATTGTCCCTGCATATATAAAAGGCATCAGAGCTGAAGCACTATTAGATACAGGCAGTTCTAAAAGTTTTATTAATTTCGAATTTTCTAAACTGGTTTCTCTGAAGATAAAACCAAGCCAGCAGACAGTATCTATGGCCTCTCTTAATCATACATCATCAGTCAAAGGAGAAACTTGTCTCACGCTTACCTTGGGTAAACACACATATGAGAACGTTCAACTGCTTGTGATCGACAATTTATGTTCAGATATGATTATAGGACACGACGTATTAGAGAAGCATTCCTCACTAGAATTCGAATTTGGTGGTCCGAAAGAGCCTCTCGTCGTATGCAACGTAGCCGAAGCATCTGTCCCTGCTGTGCCTTTATTCGCCAACCTATCTCCCGACTGCAAACCGATTGCTATTAAGTCTCGAAGATACAGTGATGACGACCGACGTTTTATTGAAGATGAAGTGAAGAATCTTTTAAAAGAAGGTGTCATTGAAGAGAGCCGGTCCCCATGGCGAGCGCAGGTACTGATCACTAAGAATGCGAACCACCGGAAACGCCTTGTAATCGACTACTCCAGAACTATAAATCGCTTCACAGAACTGGACGCCTATCCACTTCCCAGTATTGAGGAACTGATATCAAAAGTGGCAAAATACTCTGTATTTAGCGCCATAGATTTAAAAAGTGCCTATCATCAAGTTCCTATTTTGCCAGAGGAGAGACTATACACTGCATTTGAAGCGGCTGGAAATCTATACCAGTTCCGACGTATACCTTTTGGAGTAACCAATGGAGTTTCCAGCTTCCAGAGAACTATAGATTGGCTTATTCGAACGGAAAAATTGAAAGGCACATTCGCATATCTTGATGATATCACAATTTGCGGCAAAACATCAGAAGAGCATGACTATAATCTGCAAAATTTTCTTGCAGCAATTATGAAGTACGGTCTAACCCTGAATGAAGCAAAATCCATATTTAAACAAACTTCTATCAACATACTTGGTTACACAATCGCCAATAATATCATCAAACCTGACAATGATAGATTAGAACCTCTTCTAAACTTACCTCCACCTCAAGACTTGCCCAGCTTGCGAAGAGCCCTGGGTATGTTCGCTCATTACTCTAAGTGGATACGAAACTTCTCCGAAAAGATACATGAACTATCAAAGACCAAGACATTTCCGCTGAGTGATAATATGATTAAAGATTTCCAAGAACTTAAGAACGCTATAATCAAGTCTTGTGTTAACGCCATTGACAATAATATGCCATTTACTGTAGAAACTGATGCTTCGGAGCACTCAATTGCGGCAACCCTTTCGCAGGCGGGCAGGCCTGTAGCGTTCTATTCGAGAACACCTTAATCGAAGTGAACAAAATCATTCAGCTATTGAAAAAGAAGCCTATGCAATCGTAGAGTCCTTGAAGAAGTGGCGGCATTTTTTTATAGGGAAATCATTTCTGCTTGTCACTGACCAGCGATGTCTCTTTCATGTTTAATGCTAAGCACATCAGTAAAATAAAAAACGAGAAGATACAGCGCTGGCCATTGGAACTATCTCAATACAAATACGACATCGTATACAGGCCTGGCACGCAGAACCATGTAGCAGACGCCCTCTCCCGTGTTTGCGCCATCGTTGAAACACCTGCAAAGTTACGATCACTTCACGAAGCCCTTTGTCACCCGGGTGTAACCAGAATGGCACACTGGGTGCGTTCTAAAAACTTAGCCTATTCAATTGAAGAGATAAAGAGTATGACGAAAGACTGTCGCATCTGTTCTGAGGTTAAGCCTAGATTCATTAAAGCTGATCCGCAAAATAAACTTATTAAAGCGATAGCGCCATTTGAACGACTGAGCATGGATTTTAAAGGACCAGTACCATCTAAATCGAGTAACAGATTCATTCTAACAGTAATCGATGAGTACTCCCGCTTTCCGTTCGCCTTTCCGTGCTCTGATATAAGCGCAAAAACTGTAATCAAGCATTTAGACAGTATTTTTAACATGTTCGGCATGACTCGGACCGAGGGACATCATTTTTATCGGCTGATGTAAAAGATTTTCTCCACTCCAGGCAAATAGCGACGAGTCGTACAACGCCATACAACCCTCAAGGCAATGGCCAAGTTGAAAGGCTCAATTCTACGCTCTGGAAAACTGTACAGTTAGTATTGAAAACTAAGAATCTGCCAATAGAGAGCTGGGAGGATGTCCTAACGCAAGCATTACACTCCATACGCTCGCTTCTTTGTACTAGTACAAATTGTACGCCGCATGAAAGGATGTTCCGCCACTCTCGGAGATCGACGAATGGAGATTCTATTCCCACATGGTTATCTGGCTCAAACAGAGTACTTATGCGACGCTTTGACCGGAAAACAAAATATCAACCACTAGCCGAGGAGGTGGAGGTACTGGAGACTAACCCCACTTATTCGTACGTTCGAACGACGGATGGTCGAGAAACTACTGTATCCAACCGCCATTTAGCACCTTTGGGAGGCAACCGAGAAGATATCCCCACAATTAACGAATTTGTGGACGCCGAACTCCAAAGATCGCAGTCACCATCACCATCTTGTTCACCACCAACAACTTCGCCTTCTTCACCGACAACATACTCAACACGAGTCTCGCTGCCAGCTACTCCCTCGTCACCGCCATCATCAGAGGATTTGCAAGGGGCACTGGAACCGGAACAAATGAGCTCGGACGGGATCGAGCTCCCAGCTTCGGAGCCACTCCGGAGGTCGGCCAGAGCACGGAACCCGCCGAAGTTTTTACTTGATTATATCTGGCCGGGGTGAATGTGGTGAACCTTTTTACCACTTTATTCTTCTGTGACCATAGATACTTCTATTTTCTCATAATCCGATTGTCATAAGAATGTATTGTCATTTTCATCAATATGTTACGTTTTGCTAATTAAAACCTACTGTATAGGTTTTGACTATTATTTCAATCAGTATTAGTATTTTAGGCGTACCGGAGGATCATGCTAAGCTATTTGAGGGGATATTTAGCTCTTAATCCTAATTCTTCCTCTTCCTCATTATGTTATGACATTTTCGTCCTAAGCACCGTAGGATGCTTCACAATTTGGCTTAAATGGGGCAACCATTTTTTGGTCATACTCGATTTGGTTAATTAAATTGTTATTAGACCACCCAACCACGAGCCCGTTTAGAGAATGAATAAGCTGCCGTACGCTTAAAAAGCAATTTGGAGACTTGAATATGCTGCTGTTAGAATTAAGATTATGGTCTTAGTACTAATTCTGTGAAGTTTACTTGGAATCTCACTCAGGTTACACACAATAATTCGAAATAGACTTTTGAAGTAATCGATTTAATTTTTAGATGACTATATGTAAATATTTAAGTAGGTAGGTAGGTACTTAATAAAATTAAAAAATTGATTTGAGTCCGAAAATCTCTAACACCAAGGTTGGACCACACGAAAATGAAAGAAGTGATCTATAGGCATCTATAGGAGTATTTTTAACCGATTTCTAAAAAAGGAGGTTTCTCAATTCGACAGTAAGTACCTATATTTTTTTTACTTTTTAGGAGTGTTCGCGGATAACTTCAACGTGTAAAGTAAAACGAATTTATAATAACTTTCGGTTCTACAACACTATTGTTCTCGACAAATTCCTTATTTACTCAGCATTGTCGTAAATAATAGGTAAAATAATATAATTATTTTAAGCCCAATTCTAGGCGCGTGTTTAATCAGATTAGGCCCATAGAACTGGGGTTGCCAACGTAAAAATGTAAAAGTTCAAGGTTTTACGATAAGCTAGTTGTCAAACGTGTAGGCTTTGTCGAATTTAATGTTGAGATAAAACTTTTTGAACATGAACCTAAGTTTACAGGGTTGAAGTTTTGCATGCCACCTGGAGGGAAAGTACTCTAAATACTTGAGATAGCAAATTTTACTCAAAGTAAACATTCCTTTATTTTTAAAAATAAATTAATCTGCATTCAAAGATTTTGAAAATTCACGTGCCACACTCGGGAATCGAACCGTCTAAATAAAAAAAAAATAACACCCTGTACTTTCATGGCACCAATCGATAGGGTCAATCATAAGGATCAAATCTCTCTAACAACAACAACAAGAACAACAACAACAGCCCATAACGTCCACTGCTGGACATAAGCCTCTCCATGATGGGAGGAATTTGCCGTAATCTCCACGCTTGGCAGGCGGATTGGAGATCGCAGTGATGAAAGACTAACAGAAAACGCTGCTGCCCATTCTCTGGTCTACGGAGGCGCAAGGTGTTCTGCCTCAGACATTAGTCGCCTTATACGACACCCGTGAGTTTAATGGGTTGGTTCTATTCTACTCTGCCGGATACCACACGGCTAATCTCTCTAACAAACGTTATAAATTAAATGAAAGGCAAAGCATGAAATCTAAAGTTATAAATTCAATGGGATACATTCAATACGATAAAGCACTTTTATTCAAAGGATGGACCTTTACAATTAAAGAAAAAAGATTGCAAAAACAAATACGCAAATTGCAATCTTTTTTCTGTAATTGTAAAGGTCCATCCTTTGATTATAAGTGCTTTATCGTATTGAATGTATCCCATTGAATTTTTAACTTTAGATTTCATGGTTTGCCTTTTATGATTGACCCTATCGATTGGTGCCATAAAAGTACAGGGTGTTATTTTTTTGGAATTTAGCCGGTTCGATTCCCGAGTGTGGCACGCGAATTTTCAAAATCTTTGAATGCAGATTAATTTCTTTTAAAAATATAGGAATGTTTCCTTTGAGTAAAATTTGCCATCTCGGGTATTTAGAGTACTTTCCCTCCAGATGGCATGCAAAAATTCCACCCTGTACCTATAGATGTTGGCGTGGTAACAATACATGACACAATATGGTCATACTGTAAAATTGACATAAGCTTTTCGGTGACATGTCAATCCATTATTTTCTTTTAACTTTTTCATCATCATTATCGCTTATAGGATTTAAACGAAGCCGACGACAGAGCTGTGCAGGTGGCAACATACTGGTCGGGCATTATTTGAGTCTATCGACACGCAAAGGAGAAGATCGCTGTTTCACTTTGAATTGGCCCTCTGGTGAAGGTCACAAAGTTGTTTTTTAGAACCTAAAATTGCCATATAAAGGGTATAAAACACCTCTTGACGAAGCCGAAAGGCACTTGTTCTCCCCGTCATTGCGAATATTGCGATCATTTTTTTGTTCTACACCATAGGTACCTGGAACCTTATAGTTACGGAGATATTGGGAGAAAAAGTTCCAACTTTTTGTAAGATTTTTACTTTAAACACCTCCACGACCCCCATACTATTCAATCCATCCATCAGCACAATGTTTTGAGTGCGTTACATTGAGTTCTACCACAAAACATGATTGTTCACCCCAAAAAAAAGTCGTTTCCCAGCAATAATTATTGCGTAAAGTTACTTTAGTTTGATGTACAGAATGCTTGGTTGACGGCTTCGTGATGAGGTCTTTTACACCCTGTAGGTGACTCCTAAAAATAGACAGTTGAACAACCTAAATAACAAAAGATGTCTGGCTCTGACACTATAAATAGGTAACTGTAATCACAAGTCTTTGTGGGCTGAAAGAATTACGGTCTCATACGTAATATGAGGAGCTCGTAGCTAAATAAAACAGCCACTCGGGTCGATCTTTAGATTAAGCCGTGCTTGCCTAGGTTGGTCTATGGATGGGTGACCACCCATTACATACACGTTAAGCCGTTACAGGTAGGTCAAAAAGTCTGACAATCGTCTTACCAAGGGGTATCGTATTACCCAGTACTGTACGAACTGGGTTGTGGAGGTCAGATAGGCAGTCGCTCCATGTAAAATACTGGTATTCAGCTGCCTCAGGTTAGTCTTTTCGTCTACCTAAAGTCACACGATGGCACATATGGAAGGAGACTCCGGGAGACCTCGATCGCACCTCCTGTGTAGCATGTTTTTGGGGTCGACAGACCTCTGGTACGGTCGTAACGTCATCATCTGCCGAGCCTTTTCCCAACCATGTTGGGGTCGGCCTCCAATCTAACCGGATGCAGCTGAATACTAGTATTTTAGATGGAGGGACTGCCTATCTGACCTCCACAACCCAGTAAGTACTACTACTGGGTAGTACGATAACGCTTGGTAAGACTGGTTGTCAGACTTTCGGGTCACTGAAAACCTGTAACGACTGTCAAAGATCTACAAATGTCAGCCGGGACCAACGGCTTAACGTGTATGTAATGGGTGGTCACCCATCCACAGACCAGCCAAGCCAAGCACGGCTTAACCTGAATTAAGATCGACCCGAACGGCTGTTATTATTTAGCCACGAGTTTCTCTCCTAATATTTTTCTTTACGTAATTGCCAGACACTTAATGGGACCTAGAAGCCTAGAGACCTATTCATCTCTGAACAGCGTCGAATCACGTTAAATGATAAATGATGTTTATTTTGCAAGTAGGTTTTTACAAACACTTTTACACGTCATTTTTTTTTAACTAGATGGGGCCGGTGTTTCGTACCTGACTACTCTGAGAAGAAACAGCCGAAACAAACTCAGAGGTCATAGTCTCTTTTAAAGTCCAGACAATTTTTCTCAATTCACATGAGGACGATGCAGATTAGTGTCTGAGATGGTCTTTTGAAGAAAGAACCATACAGATTTGAGTGGACCTGTCCAGTCAGTGCAAGCATTTGTCAGTTAACGTTATATTCTATTACTTAAGTAAAGTTTTTCAAATGAATTTCAAACGTCCTTGTCTGAAACTACAGCCTACATTGGCTTATCAGGGTCATTTTCAATGCAATGTCAATATCGAAGCGACCTTGTTCCAATAAAATGAGTACAGTTTGATAGTTTTGTTAAATACTTGGAATTACACGATTGAGGTGACATTTTACTAACATAATTATCATACAAATTTCGTCAGTTATGTTTTAATAAGTCCCTTTTAATAGGGAGCGAGCCTATTCCCATCAACTATATTGAGAAATTCCTGATCGAAAAACCCAATAACACTTTGATCGACCTGGGAATCGAAGTCAGGACCGCATCAGACACTTTTTGTAGTAACAATATGGGAAGAAATTAATAATAAGTTCATAATCTTCTTAAATAGGTAATCATTCGATCTATCAATTACCTCAGATTAGATTCTATGCCAATTAGCAATAATAGGGATATTCCAGCTTTCCTTGAGAAGAGGCTAGTAATTAACCTATCAATAGAAAAAATACACTTGAAAATTAAGGTTTTAGATCGTTTTTTAAGCTGGCTGGTTAACTGACATAAATTCAATTCAAAATTCGAACACCGACCGTCTAAAGAGGTTGGTTCATGTTTTAATCAGATGGTCACGTTGTTACAGCGATAGTCATTATTTTTTGTTTATCCGAAAATCGATCTAGCGTACTGGTATAAATAGAAAATAGCAATTTATTTCGCGTTCGTCGGTGGCATTGTTTGTAAAAAGATCAATAAATTCTACACTTTCACCGACGATTTTAGAAGACGGTGTTTATTTTAGATTTTGTTCTAAAATAGCCCATTTAAGGGTAGAAACTATTTATAAACCGTAAATATGGCGTCTTTTTATTTTTAAGTATTTTTTTAGTTCGTTTTTCTTCAAAACCACGTAGGTTTTAATTTAAAATCATTAATGTGTTACAAAATAAAAATACTGGTGCGACATAATTAATTATGAAAAAACATTAATGCAGATTTCCACACATTTCCAACATTGAGGCACAGGAATCGTTTTAAAGTTCCAAGAGGATATTTAGATCCGAATTCGCAACACTACTTTGTTATAAAGACTTACTAGATTATTAAAAGCACTACACAATCTAATAATAACACTGTAATCCGCATACAACGTTTCATCTGCACGTCACTAGAAAATCAATATAGGCTGTCTTGGCCACAGCACTTTAGTTTGACACAGCACATTGATGCGTATCCGAACAAACAAACACTTGACATATTCCCGCACATTTTCACTTTGACTTTAATAATTTTAATTTGATAAAAAAATTGTAAAATATTACATAATAATGTGGGTTCAGATTTAATGTTTTCCGTGCGGGCTCCGTACGCTCACCGCTCGGCTATGGTCGGGTTACGTCGGGTGTTTCCGTCGGGGGTGGAACGAGTGAGTCATTACCCCTCGAGGGGTGGCTTTCCGTTCCGTTCTACGAACGAGATTTGATAGGGGAACTATTTCTTATTGGAACGTTTTGTAGTAAGTAGAATAAATAGTGGATTACTAACCGAAATGGAAAAAATACATGCATTACTATTACTTACTTACCTACATTTCATTTTTTATTTTGCAAAGGTGACTAAAAATATTTTTTCAAGCACCGATCCTTATTTTGTACCTACAAATACAGGGTGTAAAAGACCTCATCACAAAGCCGTCAACCAAGCATTCTGTAGATCAAACTAACTTTACGCAAAAATTATTGCTGGGAAACGACTCTTTTTTTGGGGTGAAAAATCATGTTTTGTGGTAGAACTCAATGTAACGCACTCAAAACATTGTGCTGATGGATGTATTGAATCAAACTCAAACTCAAACTCAAAGCATTTATTTCAATTAGACCATTACGGCACTTTTGAAAGTCAAAAATACAAAAAAGAAAATCAAAGCTACAGTCCCAGTCACAAGGCATAATAACTTGAGAAAGTACTGTAGTTGCCCATTCCCTAGCGTAGATCTCTATGGAGAAGAATGGGCAAGAAACTCCATGGACACTCTTTTAAAATCAAAATATTGTTACAAAATCTTGGTTACATCATTAATTTTGAGATTATACATAAATGTGAGAACGATGTAGAAAGACGTGCACACTAAGAGCATCCAGAGTGAAAGATTAGATTAAAAATGTATGAATAAAGTAATTAAAATGAACCTTGGCAGCTAAGAGATGACCAGTCCCAACTGACAGCGCCCGTTCACAGACATGACGCATGTACCGGCGCCATTCAACTCAACCATATTGAAGGGAACTAAATGACCCGACACACCCGCCACCATCAGCGAGACATTTAAGTGAGCATGACATTCTCTCAGTCACCAAGGCATATTCAAGTCAATGAAAGATAAATAAATGTAAATGGTGGCTGAACAGTACAAAGTACTCACACATGTGCTATGCAATTATATAATACTAAGAACTGGAATCTATACAATGCAAGTATATTTTTACAATCTTCTGCAGCTTCCACAATACATTAACATGGGAATCAATTCTTCATCTTCTTCTTTACGTGTCGATGGACTCAAATAATGCCCGTCCAGTACAAACAATTAGTTTGCCCCCCTCCCCCCACCTATGGTTGTGGAGCAGGACCAGCATTTAGCCAAGCATTTTTATCATCAATGTAATCCCCCAACTTATAATATGCTTGCCTACATAGTGTGCGTTTTATACAAGATTTAAATTTCGTCTCATTCAGTTGAAGAATGTGGGGAGGTATTTTATTGTAACATTTCAAACAGTACCCCATGAAAGATGAATCCACTTTAGCAAGCCTGAAACCTGGCTGAACTAGTTGGTCCCTATTTCTAGTGTTATAGTGGTGTCTGTCCCCTCTCTTACTGAATAAATGCCGATTTTTTCTAACGTACATGATGTTTTCATAGATGTATTGACAAGGTACTGTCATGATATTAATTTCCTTGAACAGTTCTCTTAGAGAATCGCGTCTACGTAATTCATAAATGGCTCTGATGGCTCTTTTCTGCAGAATAAATATAGACTCGATGTCTGCAGCCCGTCCCCATAGTAAAATACCGTATGACATAATACTATGAAAATAACTAGAATAGCACGGGGGTCGTGGAGATGTTTAAAAAAAAAAACAATCTTACATTAAAAACTTGTACAAAAAAAACTTGTCAAAAAATTGGAACTTTGACCCCCAATATCTCCGTAACTAGAAGGTTCCCAGGTATGGTGTGGAATAAAATGATCGCAATTTAATGACGGAGAGAACAAGTGCCTTTCGGCTTCGTTAAGAGGTGTTTTACATCCTAGTTAGTTTCAATAATACAATAATTATACTAAACAATATTTAAATCTTATTGGTATGCACGAATCAAAATGTTCCTGTCCTAAATTAAACTAAAATTAGCTCAATTAACTAACACTTACGATTGCTTGAAAGTTGACAGCAGCGCTATCTTTGTTACAAAGATAAACTACCTACCGGGTAAACGGGGTGTATTAGAAATGCAGGGGTGAATCGAGCCAAAACTTTGAAAGGGATTTTAACTTTGAATTGATATGATATGTTCCTGTTACAAAAAGTACTTACTCTATTTTATTTGCTTATTTTTAATAACGTTTAGAGTCAGCGTTTTTTTAACGTGCGGTCACGCTTCGTAGCACTCGTAGGCGATCCGCTACGGCGTAGCACTACATAGGCATGCGCGGGGCATAACCAGTGCTACGACTGGGGCGGGGCCTGTGTCCCCAAAGACTGCTCCGATTTTTTTGTGTACACTGACTGTGCCATTTTTCCATACGAATCCGGTAGGAATCGCGTTGTATGGAACCTTCGCCACTGGAACCCAGTATAGAGTTTTCACTCATAATAGGGTCACAAAACAATCCTGTCAACCCTCGTATTGTTAACAATGAATAACGTTAAGACCCTGGCCTAGATATTTCCAAATAATAATCACTATAACTACATAACTGTATAATAGGCATTCAGTTAGGTGTCACTTAATGTTGGTGAAAACGGGCATTAGGCATTGAGTTAGGAGTCACTTAATGTTGGTGAAAACGGGCATTAGGCATTAAGTTAGGTGTAACTTGGTGTTGGTGAAAACGGCCATTAGACATTGAGATAGGTAGCACTTAGTGTTGGTGAAACCAGGAATTAGGCATTGAGTTAGGTGTCACTTAATGTTGGTGAAAACGGGCATTAGGCATTAAGTTAGGTGTAACTTCGTGTTGGTGAAAACGGGCATTAGGCATTAAGTTAGGTCTCACTTAATGTTGGCGAAAACAGGAATGAGGCATTGAGTTAGGTGTCACTTAGTGTTGGTGAAAACAGGTATTAGGCATTGAGTTAGGTGGCACTTGTGTGTTCCGTTCTGGCCCGGCCACGATGCCTAACAAGGTCATGGTTATGGCAGGAGACTGTACGGATATGTACCTTTTGGTACTATAAAGAGAAATAAGAGTACCACATTTTTTCATGACTTATACACCATTTTCAGTGGCCGGGCTACACCGTATCCGTCCTAGCACGGCCACGCTTAGATCGGTTGAAATCCACAACTTTAATGGATAATTCGTGTCTGAGATCAGTGTACGTGTGATATACTACAAAATAGACCAACTTATATTTAGAAAAAATCTTTCAAATCTATTTAATAGTCACTTCAAATTTTCAGGTAGAAAACGCCTGTCAATAATTCAATAGCAATAGTATACCTTGACAACTTACAATAACTATTCAAGGTCAGGCGTTTTCTACCTGAAAATTTGAAGTGACTATTAAATAGATTTGAAAGATTTTTTCTAAATATAAGTTGGTCTATTTTGTAGTATATCACACGTACACTGATCTCAGACACGAATTATCCATTAAAGTTGTGGATTTCAACCGATCTAAGCGTGGCCGTGCTAGGACGGATACGGTGTAGCCCGGCCACTGAAAATGGTGTATAAGTCATGAAAAAATGTGGTACTCTTATTTCTCTTTATAGTACCAAAAGGTACATATCCGTACAGTCTCCTGCCATAACCATGACCTTGTTTGGCATCGTGGCCGGGCCAGAACGGAACACACGTGGCACTTAGTGTTGGTGAATACGGGCATTAGGCATTAAGTTAGGTCTCACTTAATGTTGGCGAAAACAGGAATTAGGCATTGTGTTAAGTGACACTTAGTGTTGGTGAAAACGGGCATTAGGCATTCAGTTAGGTGTCACTTAATGTTGATGAAAACAGCAATTAGACATTGAGTTAGGTGTCACTTAGTGTTGGTGAAAACGAGTATTAAATTGCCTAAATTGATAAAATCTTTGCCGTACACAGAGCCAGCATTCCTTTCGGAGTTACTTTCATTCTTCACTGGTCACCCAAGAGCGCGGGCGGCAGGGAGGCTCCGTCCCGCGTCCGTCCGCTGATAGTTCACTGGTCGCGCGACATTTCCACGGTGGTCATGATACGCGTGCTTCAAATTGCAAAAATCGTTTAAATTTATCTCTTTTTTTAATCGATCGACGCGACGTGCAGGCACATGAGTCTACTCGAAACTGGCAAATTTTCCCAATCAAAGTTGAACCTAATACTTTAGCGTTAAAGTTGAAAATCTATTAAAGAAATTTGACAGACTACAGTAGCTTGTTGTAATGGCATCTGTCTGTAGTCTATACCTCCGACCCTACGTGTAACTATGGCCAGAGCTATTGCACTCGGTGTGTAGGCATGAGATAATTACCTACCGCTTCGCGCATATTGAATATGCAAGCTCTCTAGGGCTGTCGCGCTCCAGCCGTGCGTAACTGCGTACGTATGCCGCGTTAATTTTACGCGCTTTTTTGACCTTGCGTCGCGTACCTACCTATTCGTACTTCGTGTTTGTTAGCTGACTGATTTATTGATCATTAATCATTACTAGTGAAAATGACAAACCGGATAAACTGTTGCAGTTAATAAATGTAGAAAAAAAATGTCTTTTTTAAATAAATTTCACTGCTCCATGTCCATGCTTCCCATCAGAGTTTATTTTAAAATTACCTATTTGTTAGATTTCGCATTTATGCTGCTATTAAATTTAATAAGTAATCTTAATTTTAGAGAAGGCAAGATTTATATGAGTCATTATAATAGAGTAAAACAATTGTAATTACAAAAGTTTTAATTAACATTTAAATAATAATACATTAAAATACAAAAATGTTGGTAGTATTTTATTTTGAGTACTTGAGGCAACCCTACCGACTGACGATTAAGCAGTGAGACGTCGAATAAAATACGCTAACGCGTGGCGTCAAGGCACAATTTAGATCGAGCGGGCCCAGTTTAGGTATTTATAATGTCGGCCTTCTTCAAGATCAAAGGAGTGCAACTTCTGTACGCTAGTACTATTATCTATTCTGTGCTATGGCTATCACTTCCTGCTCTCAGAGAGAAGGCCCGTGTCCGCAGTCTGAACGTTAAGGGCTATATATCCCTCAAATGGCTTAGCATGAACCTCCGTTACGCCTAAAATACTGCAGCATTAATTTTGAAATAAATATATGGTAAAGTTGAGGATGAATGCTAAGTCCTGTGTGTGACGAAAACACGATTGCATAAACTTTTCTCGATAGAAAAAAAATCCAAAGTTACCTCCAAATCGAACAATAAACCGCTGGTATTCAAAAAGTACTTCAAATTAGATCATGAAACTTTGCATACTAACTGAACTAACTATAAAGCAGGTCTTATGTGTTTTTTTTTGTCCAATCAATAGATTTTTGGTAAATCGCAAAAAAACACCCATTTCGCACTATGCGGCCGCAGTGACTGACGTAACAACCGCTTTGTAGTGCAAGCTGATTAGAACTTTATTCTAACAGTATTTCATACGAAGTTTGAACCACCACAAAAAGAGTTGCTAATTTTAAGGTTAGAAGGGCCTTAACAAGAATTTGTGTGATAAAAAAACAACACAAAAACACGACAAAATCACGTTTTAATTAAATTCGGGGATTACAAGGTAAAATCGACTTCTACTGTTGAAGTCGGTTAAAATGTAGCCTATGTTACCCGGGTCATAATAACGAATCGATTGAAACCTTGTTCATCAAAATCGGATGAATAGTTTAGGTGCTACGGTGGAACATACGTACATACATACATAGACTGCTAAAACCATAACCCTTCTTTTTGGCTTCGCGTGGTCGGGTAAAAAGATTATTTATTTTATGCAATGCGTATGCGAATCAATTATTGTGATATTTATGAGATTAGAGCAGCGGTGGCCCAGTGGTGGCGGCCCCGACTTACGAAGAGTAAGTCGTGGGTTCGAACCCGGGCAATCGCATTACTTTGTGTAATTTATTTCATCACCACTGCTCTCAAAACGGTGAAGGAAGACATCGTGAGGAAACCGGCATGTCCTAGAACCGAAAAATTCGAAGACATGGTGACATCTACCAATCCGCACTGGGCCAGCGTGGTGGATTATAGCCCATTCCCTCTCATAGAGAGGAGGCCTGTGTCCCAGCAGTGGGAATATTATAGGCTGATGATGTTGATGATATGGCGAATCTATACTAATATTATAAAGCTGAAGAGTTTGTTTGTTTGAACGCGCTAATCTCAGGGACTATTATTTTAGTGTTGGATAGTCCATTTCTTGAGGAAGGCTATAGGCTATATAACATCACGCTACGACCAACAGGTGCTGAGCAGCGAGGCTGAAACCGCGGGGAACAGCTATAAGCTATATTATGTGACGCAGACGAAGTTGCGCGGATCAGCTAGTCAACAATATACGTGTGTGAAATAGTGTGAATTTACTTACACAAAATTATTCCACTAAATACGTTTCAATTGGAATCGATTAAAATATAAAGGTAATCACTGAATTGTTTATATGCAAATTCATTGGTAAGGTAAACTGTTATAATTTATTTGAATGTTTTATTTATTAAAAGTCACCATATTGACTCCAGGGGTCGTGAACGTTTTGGTCCTAAATTTAAAAAATAATAAGTTGCTATTAGGTTATGACTTATGCTCGTTGGTTTTGGTAGTAAAGGTGACTACCTACTGAGCATTACACCCTGGGTTCGATGTCCAGTAGGCCTATTACGTATCTCTGTTGAGAGCTCGAAATGATAGTAACTGGGCTCAGTGTCCATCAAATAACTGTCTAAAGGTTAGTTTCGTATTATGTATGACCAGTCGCGATCAAATATGAGGTAACTCATTTTGACAGACGCTTTCGTATCGATACTTCTAATATTGCGATCATGTAAGCATAGTGGACATCAAATTGATGACAACTGAGTTTGAAGTGGCTTTCGTGAAAGACGTTACACCGTACCCGGCTGTTAATCACCGTAAATTGATATCCACTCAGTGTGTACGTAATATAAGTAGCAATACAATTAACGAATCACCAGATTTAGCAAAATGTAACGGCAAAAAAACCGGCCAAGTGCGAGTCGGACTCGCGCACGAAGGGTTCCGTACCAATTATTATAAAAAAATCACGTTTGTTGTATGGGAGCCCCCCTTAAATATTAATTTTATTCTGTTTTTAGTATTTGTTGTTATAGCGGCAACAGAAATACCTACATCATCTGTGAAAATTTCAACCGTCTAGCTGTCACGGTTCATGAGATACAGCCTGGTGACAGACAGACGGACAGACGGACAGACAGACGGACAGACAGCGAAGTCTTAGTAATAGGGTTCCGTTTTTACCCTTTGGGTACGGAACCCTAAAAATCACTTTTGATTGCCAAAAGTAGTAAATAATCACCAAAATTAATCCTCATTTTATCGTGAAATTAGAACCAAAAAAACTATTTTTTTAGATAATGACCACTAGAAATTTAACTGTTATGCTCTTGCATCCGAGTCGAGGGAGACCCGCCCGACGAAGCCCCGCTGCGGGCTCCGACTTCTGAACGGCTTATAAAAAAATAACCACGAAGGGTATGGCGGCCATACCCTTCTAATCTAAATCTAGGTATCTAATCTATCCGTGTCGGGGTGCCCCAAGCAAGTCGGCTTGCAAAACTAGTTTGTCATCACAGTCATCAAAGTTGTTTTTGGTGGTGATTATATTTTCCCCATTCGCATTTATAGTACCTACAATAAGTTCTAATTTATTGGTAGGAAAATAGGTGCATTTCTGGAAGGCGTTTTTAAACAAAAATGTTGGCAATCCCTACCGATATTAACGGAAACAAAAAAGTACGTATAACTAGTAAATCCCAATGTCACTGTTAACGTTCATTTGGTGTTTATTATTCTAGTAGTTCACAGGTCTCCGAAACAAAATGTAAGCATTTTTAATCCATTTATTTTACCTACCTGTTTATTGATCTACTTAATAACAGACGTTTTCTATAACTTACTTACTTACGACTACATAGGTAATAGTGTAATAAAGGGTGTAAAAGACCTCATAACGAAGCCGTCAACCAAGCATTCTGTACATCAAACTAAGTAACTTTACGCAAAAATTATTGCTCGGAAACGACTTTTTTTTGGGGGTGAAAAATCATGTTTTGTGGTAGACTTCAATGTAACGCACTCAAAACATTGTGCTGATGGATGGATTGAATAGTATGTTGGTCGTGGAGGTGTTTAAAGGAACTTGTATTTTTAAAAAAAAATGTCAGAAAGTTGGAACTTTGACCCCCAATATCTCCGTAAGTAACTAGAAGATTCCCAGGTATGATGTAGAACAATAAAATGATCGCAATGACGAGGAGAACAAGTGCCTTTAGGCTTCGTTAAGAGGTGTTTTACACCCTTTTTATACCTATTATAAACTTTTATTATTTATTCAATTTCTTTCAGCGAAAATGCACGACAAATACTTAGGATTGTCCGTTGAAGAGTTCGGCGCCTTGGCCAAACGTTACGCTGACTTCCAAGAAGCCTGCAATGACCTGGAGAGGGAACCAGTGAAGGTGTTCTCCCGACTGTCGGAGAAGAGTTTGGGTGAGCTCTTACTGAACAGAGGAGTTAGCCAGGAATTGGAGAAGAAAAAGGAGGAAGATATGAAAAAGCAGGCGGTGAGTTGAGGGATTATTCCACTTTGTTCTAATAACAGGACAAAGTGGAGTGGGATAAATTGATTAAGAGGCGATGCGTAGTTCATACAAACGTAATACTTACCAAAATATTTTGTAAATCAAACATATTTTTAAGGTAGTATATGTCTTTATTGCCATGTTTTTATTAGCCATTTGAGGAAGTATAGGCCCTTAAGGGCTATAGATCCCTCAAATTAAACCTACAGGGTAGCTCCCGTTGACCTAAAATCACGAAATTTGGTAAAAAGCAAGGTCTTACAGTACATGTAAAGAAAAAAATCTGAAAACCGTAATTATGTAGTTTAATAACAAAAAAAAGCGATTTTACTATTACAAATTTATTATTGTTGGTGCAATAGCGGCGTCCATGGGGTCAAACAGCAAAGTTAAGCTTGTCCTTTAAAAAGTTTGTACGGGACCCTCCACCAACTCGCACTAAATTGATGTAAAACTATTTGTTCACAGCAAGCCGCACAAGAAGTTAAAGAGACAGAAGAAGAAAAACCAGAAGAGAAATCAGAAGAGAAACCAGAAGAGAAATCAGAAGAGAAACCAGAAGAGAAATCAGAAGAGACACCAGAAGAGAAGGCGCCGGAGGCTGAGAAGTGATCTGTTGTAGTTTAATTTATTTATTCATTAAAATGTAGTTAGGGAAATTTTTCGTTGTTCTTTAACTGATAGATACTAAGCCTGCACCAGAATGGATAAAATAAGGAATGAGTAGGTATATCAGACCAAGTTTAGATAAGTTGCGTCAGTTACAGAAAAGTTGAAGTCGTTACAGGTAGTCAGTGGCCCAATAGTCTGACAACCAGTCTTACCAAGGGGTATCGTATTACAGTACTAACTGGGTTGTGGAGGTCAGATAGGCAGTCGCTCCATGTAAAATACTGGTATTCAGCTGCATCAGGTTAGACTGGAAGCCGACCCCAACATAGTTGTGAAAAGGCTAGGCAGATGATGAGTTACAGAAAAGTTGAAAGGGAATGGACTGTCTTGGTTTGGACATCTGATGAGGAAGGACGAACAGCATAGTGACTTAAATAAAAGAGTGATACGTATAAATATTGATGGATGGAGAGGAAGAGGAAGACCAAGGAAACGATGGATGAATTGTGTGGGGAGTGATATGAAGGAAAAAGGTGTAAATGATAGCGTGACGGTTGACAGGGGTGTCGGCGCCTCACATATGCGTGGACAACCGCGGGGAGGGCGCGGGGCGCGGCGTACCGAACCCGGCTACGCGAGCACCGCTGCGCGCCCTTCCACTCACTGAGCTCACAGACGTTGGCCACTCCGGGCATTTCTTTGTACAGTCTTTTTGTATTTTTTGTACTACTTTTATTACAAAGTCCCACCGAGTCTATTCATTGGTCCTTCGAGCCGGATCAATGAATAGACTCGGTGGGACTTTGTAATAAAAGTAGTGGACTGTATATATATAGATGTAATACCAAAATTAACATTAATAATCAACATATAAAGACTGTACAAAGAAATGCCCGGAGTGGCCAACGTCTGTGAGCTCAGTGAGTGGAAGGGCGCGCAGCGGCGCTCGCGTAGCCGGGTTCGGTACGCCGCGCCCCGCGCCCTCCCCGCGGTTGTCCACGCATATGAGAGGCGCCGACAAGGGGAGAATGGAAGGAACAAACGTGTTGTGCCGACCACAAGTAATATGGTACACAAGGTCAGGAAGATGATGATGATACAAATTATTCTTGTTACCTATAGTTCCCACTGCTGGGACACACGGCCTCATCTCTAGAGCGGGAATGGGCTATAATCCACCACGCGGGCCCAGTACGGGTTGGTAGATGTCACATGTCTTCGAATTTTTGGTTCTAGGACATGCCGGTTTCCTCGCGGTGTTATTTCCTTCACCGTTTTGAGCGCAGTGGTAATAAAATAAATTACACAAAGTAATGCGCCTGCCTGGGTTCGTACCCATGACTTACTGCGCTGCTCCTTGCTATTCATGTGAAACCAATCCTATATTCGGGTTCGGGCACCTGCCAGCAGGTGTTCTTTATAGTTTTATAAGTTAACTAGTATTTGCGTTGTGCGCGAGCTGCGCGCAGCGTGGGAGGTTTGGCACTTTTTCCATACTCATGAGAGTTACTTGTTTACGGATCTGTCAAAATATACCCCCCTCCCCATCTGGGAGAACAATTATGTGAATGAGTCAGTGGTAATCGAGCTTTTTAAAGTAGGAGACAATTATTTTTGTTTGGAGAACAGGCCCCCACATAAATTGTAGCAGATATTAATGAAACGTATATAGGTTTCTTCCATAAAATCTCTAGATTACAGTGGTAATATTAGCTAAGTCATGTCTAACCGGAATGATGAGAAATTCGAAAATGAAAACGTGAAGCCAAAGAGATTTAAAAAGACTACATAGAGCGGACATTGGGACTAATGTCATACAATAATTTTGATTTCGTACGTCAGTAGCGCTATCTAGCTATGAATAGAAAAAACACAAATATATATATATATATATTTTATATAATTCAGCATTACACGGTAGATCCCACTAGTAACCACCTATGATAGGGGTGCTACAGTTTAGGATGGCGTCAATTATCGATAACGCTTGGTAAGATTAATTAAATATTTGTATTATATTGAGACTGCCTCGTTGGTCCAGTGGCCGCAAACGCGACTGTTGAGCATGATGGGTTCGATTACCAGGTCGGGTAAAGTGTTATTGGGTTTTTCGATCAGGAATATATCTCAATATCAGCCGCGGAGTCTGGATTTGTACCCGGTTGATGGCAATAGGCTCACCCACTATTACATGTGACATTAGGCAGATGTCCCACCGCCAACGATGAGCGAGAAGCGAGTAGAGCTGGAAACTAGAAATGCGTTGGCGAGCAGCGAGAAGGGAGTATGTAGTTCCGATAGTTTTGTAGTTGGGCTATAAACGAGTGTGCGAGTGCGACGGGCGATTAAGCGCACCACTGCACGTACTACGCACTTGTTCCCTTTCCGACAACAATGAAACCGGTGAGCATGTATTGCGGGGCGAGTATATCTTTGATAGCTTTTTTTAAGTAATTTTAAAGAAATATACGCGAACCAATAACACTTATTCCCATAATGACACTTGAACGACATAACATGATTACCAGAACAGTAAAATTACGTTTTTGATACTTATTATTTACGACGCACAGAATGTCCTGTAGAACAAGCTAGCTGGACAAAATATCGAAACATCAAGTGTTATTTTTTTTTAAATGAACCCTACTCCTTTAAAGATAAGACTCCGGTTTACCCTAAAACGTATTACCGATACATCCCCACTCTCTGGTTAGGTGCTCAGGTAGCAGGCAAACAATAGGTTGCGATAAACCCTTTTTTTGCCACCCGCCAGTCTGCCATAGAACTTGTTGTGTACCGGTACTATCGCGCGTGCTAAATAAAAATTTGTGTTGTTTGGACATTCTTCTAGTTTTGTACTTTACAGGTATAAATTTTATTTTTATTTTATAATAACAACATTGAAGTAAACTATTCTTAAATTTTGAGATAGTTTTTCCATATGTTTATGCATTTCAATAATAGTAAAGTTGTATTGCTAAGTCCAGTCGAGTTGTTATTCATTTTTTATTAAGTCGTTACGATATTCTTCTTTCGATAACGAATAGTAGTTTAATGCGAAAACATGCGACTTAAGAGTTTTTTTTTTTTCAGTGCTTTTGTTCCAAAGCAAAAAGATTTTTATTATATTTATAAAATTGTATTTAGGAACTATTGTTTAGATGATTTAGAAGCTACTGTACACGGCGCGGTGCCATTATGTGACTTTAATTTCAATAAACAGTTAAACAAAATTTATTATTGTTTTATTTTCTGAAAATTTTAGATTTATTCGATAAACATACAAAACTGACCTCCCGTAATGTTATAGGTAATCGATCACGATGTAATATTACCTATATTAGTGAAATATCAATTGAAAAATTACTTAGTATTTTTGTCCAGCTAGCTTGTTCTACAGGGCAGTCTGTGCGACGTGAAAAAATATCGATAGCAAATATCGATAAACAAACAATTGAGTAGAGTAGTAGTGGTACAGCTACTGAGCAACAGAGGACGCTTATTGCAATCATTGCAATTTATGTAATTGTATTCGCACATTGCGTTGAAATCTTACTGCACAATAATTGACACAACGACCAGCAGATACCATTTTCATAAATTATTGCGACAAAATCGCAGAAACACTTTCACAAAAATCGAAAGAAGCGGAAAGAGTAAATGTCAAATGAAGTTGTCTGTTGTCTGTCAACCACCAAAAAGACGGATTTACAACGTTCCGTGCCAAGATGATTTTCTACACCATCTAAAAGATTTTAGCGGAAACCTTAAAAAATGGCAAAAAGCTCACAGTTTAATATTATTTCTTTTTACATTATATTCTATTTCTATTTAGATATTATTAGCAATGGATACCGTACTTTTTTTTTTGTAAACGGAAAAAACGCCCCTATTCATGTAAGTACTAGCTGTTGCCCGCGGCTTCGCCCGCGTGAAGTTCGGTAACTGTCCCACTGGATCATACTAAAGGGATAATAGTGTCCTCCATGTTAATCTAGGTTATAAACTATCTATGTGCCACATTTCATAATCATCACAATTATTATTATCACAATCACCATCACTATCACAACCGCCATCATTATCACAATCACCATCTTTATCACTATCACAATCACAATCACCATCACAATCCCCATCACCATCACTATCACAGTCACCATCATTATCACCAATTATCATCATTAACAGAACCACCATAATTACCACAATCATTATCACAATCACCATCACAATCCCCATCACTATCGCTATCACAATCACTATCACAATCACCATCACCATCACAATCACCATCAAAATAACTATCACAATCACCATCATCGTTATCACAAAAATTATCATCGTAATCACAGTCATTAACACACTCACCATCACCATCTCTATCTCAATCACCATCACAATCACCATAACAATCACAATCACCATCACTATCACAATCACAATCACAATCACCATCACAATCCCCATCACTATCGCTATCACAATCACTATCATAATCACCATCACCATCACAATCACCATCAAAATAACTATCACAATCACCATCATCGTTATCACAATAATTATCATCGTAATCACAGTCATTATCACACTCACCATCAATATCTCAATAACCATCACAATCACCATCACACTCACCATCACAATCAACATCACCATCACAATCACCATCACAATCACCATCACAATCACCATCACAATCACCATCACAATCACCATCACAATCACCATCACAATCACCATCACAATCACCATCACAATCACCATCACAATCACCATCACAATCACCATCACAATCACCATCACAATCACCATCACAATCACCATCACAATTACCATCACAATCACCATCACAATCACCATCACAATCACCACCACTCTCAGAATAACTATCACAATCATCATCACCATCACAATCACCATCAAAATCAGTATCACAATCACCATCATCGTTATCACAATCATTATCATCGTAATCACAATCGCTATCATCATTATCACAATTATCGTAATCTCAACCATTATCTCTCAATCGTAATCTCATCCATCCTCGTCATCACAATCATTATAATCGTAATCACAATCATTATCATCGTAATCACTATCACTATCATCTTAATCACAATCATCATGATCTCGCCATCACTATCTCAACCACAATCATTATCACAATCACCATCATTATCACAATCACCAACACTATCACAATCAAAACCACAATCACTATTACCATCACAATCACCATCACCATCACAATCACTACCCTCGTTATCACAATCAATATCATAGTAATCACAATAATCTAAATCATTATTACAATCACCATCACTGTCACAATCACAATCACAATCACCATCACCATCGCTATCACCATCACAATCACTGCCACTTTCTCAATCACCATCACAATCACCATCAAAATCACTATCACAATCACCATCATCGTTATCACAATCATTTTCATCGTAATCACAATCATTATCATCTTAATCACAATCATCATCATCACAATCTCCGTCCTCGTTTTCACAACCATCGCTATCACCATCACAATCACCGACACTACCACAATCACCGTCACTGTCACAATCACCATTACAATCACAATCACTATCACAATCACCATCATCGTTATCACACTTATTATCATTGTAATCACAATCATCATCATCGTAATCACAATCATTATCATCTGGATCTCAAAATAAATGCCATTTTCGTAATCAGCACCCCTGATAATCTCGGTATCGACACCCATATTGATTTTTAGACATTTCAACCCCATCGCACCCCAACAGGGAATGGTAGTATTTCAGGTCTGCCACATTAAATCTTAAAATAGTTGTTTTTGTAATACACCCGACCCAATTCACCATAAAAACAATAGCTATGTTGAAGTTCAGGCTTTGTTACCCCATTTCCCCCTTTAGGGGTTGAATTCAGAAAAAAAACTGAAACACAAACGTTAACTTATTTATCGATAGGAGTACTCCTGTTAAGTTTAGAATAAAGTAGTCTAACTAATCTTATTTCCCCACTTAATCTTTGGACTCCCGTCTCAACCCCTAAGGGGGTGAATTTTGAAAAATCCTTTCTTTATGCACCCCTAAACCTCATAAAGAACCTTTGTGCCAAATTTGGAATCTCTAGACTCAGCGGTTTGGGCTGTGCATTGATTTTTTATACTTTGCCACCCCATTTCCCCCTCTTAGGGGTTGAATTGTGAAAAAACCTGAAACCCGTTTCTACTCACTTATCAATAGGAGCACTCCTGTGAAGTTTCGAATAAAATATTCTAACTAATCTTGTTTTACCCATACAAACTTTGGATTCCCGTTTAACCCCCTTAGAGGTTGAATTTTGAAAAATTCTTTCTTAGTACACCCCTAGACTACATAAGGAACCTACTTGCCAAATTTGGAATCTCTAGACTCAGCGGTTTGGGCTGTGCATTGATTTTTATACTTTGCCACCCCATTTCCCCCTCTTAGGGGTTGGATTCTGAAAAAACCTGAAACCCGTTTCTACTCATTTATCAATAGGAGCACTCCTGTGAAGTTTCGAATAAAATAGTCTAACTAATCTTGTTTCCCCATACAAACTTTGGAGCCCCGTTTAACCCCTTTAGGGGATGAATTTTAAAAAATCCTTGCTTAGTGCACCCCTAGACCACATAAGGAACCTACTTGCCAAATTTGGAATCTGTAGACCCAGCGGTTTGGGCTGTGCGTTGATAGATGAGTCAGTCAGTCAGTCAGTCAGTCAATCAGTCAGTCAGTCAGTCAATCAGTCAGTCAGTCAGTTTCTTCTTTTATATATTTAGATTTTCTGTCAAATGACATTGACCACAACACAATGATACAGAAATGATTTGACTCGCAAAAAATATCATAATATAACTTATTTATTATGATTTTAAGATTCCGGTTTCGTTTCTATGTAATCTTTCGTATTAGATTATAATAAAATGGTTACTTTTTTTGGTGTAATATGAATAATATTTAGGCCCTTTATTAAGAAAATATTTCTACTTTGACTCCGTCTTGTGCCACTAGATGGCGGCAGTGTATAAAACTCTCCATTAGCATTAGTGAAACAGTTTGCAGACTAAAACTTTTGGGGATCTAAACGCACTTAGCTTCAGATTCAGAATAATATTTTTTTCCTGTGAACTTATGGTAGAGAGCATTTAAGCTAAGGGTCAGCGCACAACAAGAGCAGAGCAGCGGGCCTAAAATGGTTAAATTCTTAAAATGGACTTAATGATTACAACGATAAAGTCCATTTTAAGAATTTTAAATTTTTAACGTGATTTATATTACGATTCTGCTAAAGCGGCCTTATTAGACCCCCAGAGAAGCATTTTTTGAAGCATTTTCTGAGACTACTGAAAAATGAATCGCTCCATAGGTTGCAAACGCATACTCGAACATCACGACAATAGATTACCAGACAACGGTGGAACGCCACCCGTTCAGTTGAAAATACCATGCAGTATCTGTCAAGTGCGAACAGGCATAAAGAATAATAAATTATATGGCACTAGGCAGACGATGGACAAAATACAACAACCAATGGAAGAAAGAACAACACGGCAGCTAATGGACAGGAGAGGATATTTCTGTCCAGTGGACAAAGGTCCAGCGCACACTGCTGGAGGCGCAGCGGAGCGCATTTGAAGACAATTCAATATAAACCTTAACTACCTTAATATACGGTCAATTTAATAAATTCGCACGCGTTACTCGGAGCGCCCTCAAGCTACTACTAGAAGAGCATGCGCGCGACCGTATATCCAGGTTGTTAAGGTTTATATTAAATTGTTGTCTCCAAATGCGCTCCGCTGCGCCTCCAGCGGTGTGCGCTGGGCCAAATAGTCCATCTTCTACTCAAAGCTTAAAGGAGTTGCAATTAATAAAATTAAATAATTCCTATAAAAATATATGTGTTTTATTCAACTTTAAACATAAAATGGAAGGTTACAGGAAGTAAATGTATTTAAACTACTAGTTATCATAAAAAAGTATAATTATTCTATAATAATACGTAGCAATATGCTTTTAATAGAACATTGTATATGGAATTTTTTGGCGCCAAAATCAGCCACTTTGTTTTTTCATGTAACAGTCGGAAAATGTTTACTAACAACGTAAATGACATTTGAGCGCCAAAATATCCATGTAGCAGTGAACATGTAACCTAGGAGTTGTCTGTCAAGATCTCTTCGTCATCGTCCTCCGGTTCAGCGAGGTCCGGATGACAAACTCTGATATGGAGATTAAGATTAATTCTTACGATGAAGCTTTTACCGCATGTAGTACATTTATGCGGTCTTTTCACGTCATCGTCAACGTGAGGAGGATGTGCTCTAGTAAGATGAGTTCTGAGTAACGATGCATGCATAGTTCGGTCACACTGTGTGCATTTCACGTGACAATCTATAGGCTGCCCTTCATGCGTCTGTCTGTGCTTCTCCATTGTGATTTTAGACACAAACTGCTTGTTACAACAATCACACTTGAAATTTTTCACTTTTGTATGCTTTTTCATATGTATCTTCAAGCAGTTTTTAGTAGGAAACATCTCATCACATTTAGAACACTTAAATTTCTTAATATCGTTATGTAGCTGCATGTGTAGCTTCAAATAAGCTTGTCCTGTGAAACTTTTGTTACAAATCTCACAGTTTATAGTTGAGGTTGATGAATGAGTTTGCATATGACTTTTGAGAAATTGAGCTGCAACAAAGCTTCGGTCACAGACCTCACATAAATACTTTTTGGAGGCAACACCCTCATGCTTGCTCCTGTGAATATCCAAGTGGTACTGAGAGTTCACTTTCACGTCACACAAGTCACATTTGAATTTGCGCCTTTTTTTAGGGCCTTCTTTGTGATGTACTGGAGGCTCAGGCTCCATAACCGGCGAGTCCTTGTCGTTTCCATGGAACTTCTTGTGCAGCATCAAATATTCTAAACCTTCGAAAGTGAGATCACAAACATCGCACCTGTATCTCGGATCATTCTGTTGCTGCTGCTGCTTCATTTCATAAGTCACATTCTCACCACCATTGTAAGCTTCGGCCATTTTTTCGCGTTTAACTGACGAACGATTATCTTGTTTGTCACTAGACGCCGGCTCCATCATACTCTTCATCCAGTGGTCTTGAATGCCAACACCGGATTTCGTCTCCATTTGGTGTACCGACGCTTCGCAGATGCTAGCGCATATTCACAAGTGTGCGATATTGATCCATAAATCCTGTTCCTCTATTCACAAATTCGCGTAAATACACAATTCTAGCGTGTACAACGCTAATCGCGCTTTGTTTACGCTTTAGTTTTGAGGATTTCACGTTAAAATATCAGCGGTAACACAAAAGGGAGCCTTGTTACTGTACCATAAATTCCAAAAGAGAAGCGATGCGCGTTGGTTTTTTTCGGGCGGTTCATTGACAGCAGTAACTTTTTTTTATTCTTGACAAGTTTATTGTTGCCAATGTAAAAAATTGTTAAACTCTAAAATAACAAAGGTTATCATATAATTTTAGTTTTAATTTTAGGTCTAGGTTTATGTCTAGATTAATTAAGTACCAAAAAATAAGCAAACTATTCCAAGGGCGTAACCATTTTCATTATTTTCCCACCCAATACCCATGTAAAATGCCACTCAGTGTTGCTAATTTAGCATATTGTATGCTAAATTTGGCATATTTTCTTCTTGTTTAGCATATTTTTTTAGCTTCTAGCATATTATAGCATATTTTTTTGACATATAAAACATGAAAAGAATGCAAATCACAATCTTTCTTGAAATAAAAAATTGGTTGCCTGTAAAGTCGGTATACGGGCGAAAGTTTTACGTGACAACGACTTTGAGTGGTAAAATAAACTTTTTATGTCTGTCTCTCTCGCTCTTAGGCGGGACGCGTGCCTCTCACTCGCTCTCATTGTGAGCCGCATAACGTGACCCAGTTTCTTGAAGTGTCACCCGGCAAACCAATTTATAAGACGTTGTCACGTCAAAATTGAAACCGATACTCGACTCCGGCCTAATAAGAGTAGGAAATGCAAGACTGTCAGAACTTTCCTGCTCTTTTTAGGCCGAATCTGACGTACAAAAGAGCATTCAAGGTTCTCACCGCCAATCTGCCGCGGAGTCGAGACACTGTTCCAGACGATGTACTACTTTGTATCGGAACCAAAGAGAGTTACGACTCTAGCTCTCAGCCTTCCACATCAGCTAATGTTGATGAATAACAAGACATTGATATTATATTCCCCTGATTTAATTTCTTATTAAATACTGACATTTATTTATGTTGGGATTTTGTTTTGGCATATTTTGGAGAAGGTTAGCATATTTTTGGCATATTTTTTACACCAATCTAGCACATTTTGAAGTAGTTGAGTTGGCAACACTGATGCCACTAATCAAATTCAAAATATAATCTGACAGATAGAAAATGGCGTCTTCGATGATATGCGGTGTTTATTTTTATTTATATCCTTGAAACCTAGAGTTTTATCTCGATAATAATGACAATGTTTGTTTAGTGCCGGTAATGAGTAACGTGCCTATCGAAATGGCTTCTAGTTCGGAGGCTCCTGCTACGACTTACGTCGATAGTTCGTCGGACGATGAGTGTTTGTCGTCTGTGAAACGAAAAGCCGAAATAGCTGAAGAAAATAGTAGAAGTTGTAATTATGACGGGGACACTGATGATGAGCCTATCA
Organism: Xestia xanthographa; assembly: GCA_905147715.2. Lineage (NCBI taxonomy): Eukaryota > Metazoa > Arthropoda > Insecta > Lepidoptera > Noctuidae > Xestia > Xestia xanthographa. The sequence goes on along the minus strand of LR990667.1, from coordinate 12,317,832 downwards.
TGGCTGGGGTGCTGGTTACCGTGGAAGTGGAAGAAATGGACGAGGATTGTCCACTAGAGTTTAACAAAGTAGGTAACTTACATGACGATAATTTCTACATTCTTATTAGTTTCGGCCCTGATAACATGTTCATATACTTGAAACTAGCTCTCAAATACACTTGGAGACTGGTCTGTGCTCTTTAAACAGAATAAACATCATGGTTTTTCAAGGTTGTAACCAGCTATGTACACATTACATGAAAAAGTATTATACATGTTTCATGTATGAATTTACCATGGTTCATAGTACCAAGTAACACTTACTGTTTTTTACTTTCAATTATTGATAGATGAAAATATTTCAATATAATATGTTTAACAGGGGTTTTACTAGAAGTATTATTGTTTAGTAAATGGACCAATAACATAGTCCTATCACTGATTAATGGAACTTATTGCCTAAAAATAAGTTTGTTTTTGCTTTATTAATTACTATCTAATGTGTCACGATAATTGATTTTACTCGTGGGAATATTCTGGCCAGTAACTATCTAGGTTCATTTCAGAAAATCTATTAATAAAACTTAGTTGTACTAGAAACTGAACTTTGTGCAATAGAAGTTTAAGTTAAAAATGGCAAAGTACCCGTTTGTTCAACTGCAGGAAAATACCTTTGTTGATGAGTTAGATAATTAATTGTTATTTATCAGATACTTGACAACATTCACATAGAACATAACATCATGCCTGTAATTCTTGAAAGGTTATGCAGAGGTGTACCAAATAACAACCCACAATTCACCAGTCAATTTTAAATCTCATCTAATTGGGTGCAACCATATTGCCATCAAGCAGGTACAAATCCAGACACCATGACTGCTACTGAGAAATTCCTGATGGAAAACTCAATAACACTTTGCCAGACCTGGAATTAAACCCTGGACTCCATGCTCAGCAGCCAATCAATGAGGCAGTTACAAAACACGAAAACAACAAGTTTTGTACCTACATATATCTGCAGCAAAATAAACCTGAAGCTGAAAAAATTAAAAACTTTATACCTATTCTATTCTATGTATAAATGGACTTTGAATAAAAAGCATTTGATTTACTTTATTATTTTTATATTTTTCAGAGTGAAAAACCAAAAAGATCAAAAAGGAGAAAAAAGCAAAAAGAAAACAATGAGAAAGTCAAAAAAGGTAGATCATTCCGATGTTCAGTTTGTGAGATTGAATTTGAGAACTCTGCTGACCTCAAGACACATGGGCTTGAACATCAAGTTAAAACAAGGTAGATATTAATTAAAATATTTCTCATTAAAGAAAACATCATAAGGAAACCGGCATGTCCTAGACCCAAAAATTCGAAGACATGAGACCTTTACCAACCCGCACTGGGTTCGCGAGGTGGATTATAGCCCATTCCCTCTCAGAGACGAGGCCGTGTGTCCCAGCCGTGGGAACATTATAGGCTGATTAAGATAGCATAATCCTCTAGCATATAGCTGCTACTGGTTTTCCTGAACCATTAAACACTGGTTTACTGTAAGAGTGTAAGTACATGCAGGTAATTCCTGTGTTGTATGAGCTTTTTGCCAGAACATACAAATAAAATAAAATCATCAGCTATTAGATATTATTTAAATAATTGGCAGGCACCCATTAACTTAACACCCATTCATTTGCGTGGGTTAACGAATTAAATTGAAAAAAATTCAATGGTGTCGATTCTGTTGTGTACAAACTAAACTTATTTTAGGCCATTTTCTATCTTTTACTAAAAGGCAGTGCGAGAAAAGGACGGCTATAGCTATGAACTAAGTTAGAGATGTCAAACTAGTTAATGCCTTGCGCTTCACCGTGTTTCTAATCGACATGTTTTTACGTGCGCCTTCATTTGAATGGAAATATTAGTTCCAACTAAATTTGACAGCTCTAAATGACGTCCGTCTCGTTCTTGTTTTATTAGAGAGAAAAAGTTAGCAATAGCCTAAATTAAGATTAGTTTGTGCAGAATAGAATCGACACCTATGTCTACCTGTAAAGACTGTCAAAAAGCTAGGTAGATAATAAATAAAATTACAAAACTTTATTGTATAATTTATTGCATTATTTTCCAGACATAAATGTGAGGTCTGCGGGCGTTACTTCAAGAAGGCGTTCAGTCTCCGCATGCACTCGAAAGTGCATATGGAAAAGGAGGGCCCAAAATGTCAACTTTGTGGTCTCAAGTTTAATAATAAGAGTTATTTGGTAAGTTCTTCATGTTGTTTTTCTTGTAAGTATGTACTATCGAGGACACTCCCGCCTGCTTACCACTAAGCTAAGTTTTGCTTGCACTTACAACATAGAAACGCTCTCTAGCCCCGCCCCGCTGACTTTGTATAGAAATAATGAATGAAAAGATACCGATCGGCCGAGCGCACTGGTGACGTACACCAAACGAGAGTTCTACTTATTTGGCGCGCCTAAGTTGACGCTTTCCCAATAGGCCTAAACTTTAAGGGGGCGTGGCTCGGCGTCTCCGCATTTAATCGATTTTTTTTAAAATGATCAGCCGGAAAAAACCACGACTGTATATGCAGTGTGTATCAGAAATTTTTAAATACCTACTTACGTTGCTTTTAAGTACGTCATAGATTTTTTTTTCGTATTTGCCTCAGCAAATTCAAGTATTACGTACGCACTATAGGGGAGAGCGGGGGGGGGGGTCGATGTTTTGCTTATTTTTGATGACATGGGGGGTGGCTTCTTGCCTGCTCTTCTTACCCAGTACAGGTCGCGGCACGAAAGTCTAGCGCTGACCGTTATTGCGCAGAAGTAAAAAATAAGAATGTCTTGGGGCGTGCATTGCGCCGATTGGCTCTCCAGTCGTATAACATGCGCAGATATCCCCTCTACGTTTCGTTCAGCGCTAGACTTACGTGCCGCTACCTGTACAGTACCTAAAGTAGTTTTAGGAATTTGCGGAAGTGTTAGGTACTGTTGACAATCGATCATCTGACTCCCCAGTCCCATGTTTAAAATTGCTTATTTTCTACACTATAATTGAGGCAGTGAGGCTATGATTTAAATGCGTTAATTAAACAAAATAGTAGATTTCGTTGGTACACATCTGATTCGTGTAACTGCAAGGCCCAAAACTGGATTTCTCCTTTAAATATTTTCTTTTCTTTCCAGGCACGACACATGTCGTCCCACGACAGAACAGAAGAGTGTGAGACGTGTCACTCCAAGTTCCACACCAAATCTCAGCTCAAGAACCACACGAAACAAGCGCATTCGAAGAAGAAAAGAGAGGCAGGGACATCTATGTAAGTTATTCACTATTTAGGGCGGTCCCCAACCCTTTTTGAAGTGAAAACTTCTTTAGGCGCGTTAAGCACTTTTTGGGTGAACAAAAATCATGAAGTTTTTTTAAATTTTTGTACGCTATTCGTAGCACTCGTAGCCGATACGCTACGGTGCATCGTACATGGCACCACATAGGCGTGGGCGGGGCACAACCCGTAGAATATATAAATAACAACAGAAAAAGAACAAAAAAAAAAATTGGGTCAATTTTTGTAAGAGGTAAACCGGAGTACACATGTTTAATGTGATTATATTATTTGTCTATGGAATACTGACTTGTGTTATTTTTCAAAGGGAATCCGGTAGGAATCGAGTTGTATGGACCCTTCGCCACTCTCTAGCCCTTATAACCTACCTCTCTCCATTATGTTAGCGTTTCTGGACAGTGCTAGCATAAAGTAACCGTAATAATTTCCACCAACTTTTTCCAGAAAAACCCGCCGTCGAGACCTAAACCAAAGCTCGTCAGCGGGTGATAATACACAATCAGACCAAGACCAGAAAATGTCAGACGAAGAAAGTAAACCGTCATTTTTATATAGCGACTTCAGCCCCTGCCTCAAACGGGAAGACTTGAGCCACCCCACCCAATGTGCCATCGTCAGCAAAATGCATAAAGGAAGATCAGTTTCCGATGTATGCAGGTTATACCACTTAACCCCAGACGTTGTCAACGAAATCTGGGAAGACAGAGAGAAATATGCGTTGCCCAAAAAAGCAGGAAAAAGAACAACGAGATATATGAACAGTATTTTAGACACGAGAATCGTGGAATGGTTTCATTCTCAAAGAGCGAATGATATTCAGGTCTCCGGAAAAATGTTACAAGATGTGGCAGAAGCTTTTGCCAAAGAAAGTGGCTTTGTAGCTTTTAATGGCAGCAAGAAATGGCTTGACAGGTTCAAGAAACGATATAATATTAGTTTGAGAGGAACGCCATGTAAAAGGGATTATCATAACCAGATGGAGTCGAAATGGAAGAATCATTTTTTCAGAGAACAGTGGAGCGATGCACGGTTAGGTATCCCAGACGAAGATATTTATACTGCAGACGAATTTGGCTTCTATTACAACCCTTCTAAAGGTCGAATTAAGAAGTTAGCTGGAAAGAAATATATACAGGGTTATGTCAAAGACAGATTGTCGGTTTTCCTTTGCGCGAATATGCCTGGCACAGATAAAAAAAAGCTACTTGTCTGTGGTACTGAAGACCCTTTACTACATTCCTTTAGAGATCCCGACACGTTACCTGTAACTTATATTCGACATTCTCAAGCCCATTTCACGACTCAAATGTTCGAGGAATATGTCAAATATTGGAACAGAGAATTACAGATGAAAAATCGGAAAGCAATTCTTGTATTAGACAGGGCAACAATACATTCTAAATTACAATTATCTAATTTAAAACTAGTCTTTGTACCTTGGAAAGCGGCCAACGGTTTAATACCAATGAAAAATGGCGTTTCAGCGAAATTTCGCGATGAATTCCGAAGATTAATTCTAGAAGAAAAAGCCATGAATGTACTTAGAGGCGTCGATAGAGATTTAACTTGTTTAGAAGCATTAAACATGCTAGAAAAAGCTTGGGAAAGAACACCACCGGATGCAATAACAAAAAGTTTCGTCGATACAGGATATGATGTCACTGTACCAGAAGAAATAATAACAGTAGACAAGCCAAAAGTCTATGAAAATGACGAAGACGTTCTAGCCAGTATGCTGAAAGATTATGATGTAGAATCTTACTTTACAAACATAAGTAATTTAGATCAATATTTGACAGTTGACGAAGAATTGGTCACAGGCCAAGGGACCAATGGGTCTGTGTTTGGTGGAAACCATAAAGTAACAGACCCATTCAACTACGCTGAAAAAGCGAAGGAGGATTTAATGCCTCTAGCCACAGACAAACCTGATTCGGAAGAAAAGGAGGTTTTAGTCAAAAAGTCTAGAGCATTGCAAGACTTAGATATAGTGAGAAAGTATTTACAGTCAAATTCTACTTCTTATGATACTTTTTGTTGTTATATGGAGATTGAGAAGTTTGTTATGCAGTCTGTTATTGGTTGACCCTGGTAATTGTTTGTTATTTTAGGTACAGTTTTGAGTAACCCATGGTGTAAATTGTGCATTTTGAAAGCGCGCGGCTTTTAAGGGGCTGAGGTTAGCCAGTTGGGGTTGCAAGATTTTTGTATGCAGTGTGACCTGCCTAACGCCCGGCATTTTTTTTTTCAGAATAACGACCACGCATAAAACCTGTATAGCGTGGGTTCGGTTAAATACTTAGCTGCTATTTTGAAAATAAAATAAAATGATATAGGCTGGCCAAATAAGCTCTTAAAAGCCCTGTTCTTAAAGTTCAAATTGGCATATTTTAGGGCCGTCTCTAGATGAAGAAAAATATGTTAAAAATGCAATATACCAAAGGCTGTCGTAACGGCAAACCGTAGGGGTATAGCCACCCGATCGCAAATACTTGACTGGTTTTTATGTAACCAGTCATGTATTGCGGTTTTGCCGCCGCAGTTTTCGGTTTTGCCGCCGCGCAGTTTTCGGTTTTGCCGCCCCAGTTTTCGGTTTTGCCGCCGCCGTTTTCGGTTTTGCTGCCGCAGTTTGCTATTCCAGGCGTATGGGAATTGTATCTTTAATTCCACCATGGGATACCATTTACAACCTCGATGATTAGAAAAGTCAAAAAAATCATAGATTTGTTAAAAAAATAGTCATAATTTTTATTTTTCTAAAATTTTCGTTAAAAATTGTGTAAAAAAATCTTCTTAGATTCAAGTAGTGAGCTAGCAGAGTCAAAATTAGATTTAACTTTTGAAATTCTATTTTTAAATATATAAGGATTACAAATTGGATACAAGGCGATAAAAAAAAATACATATTGCCATAATCACATCTTGTTAAAAAATTTAAAGATACAGTATAACATAACGGATTAATTCTCCGAAATAGTTATGCAGAGATATCTAGCATATATCCACATTTTGCCAGTTATGTTAATAAAAATAAAATAAGTCCAGACAAGCATATTGATTCCCTTTTACCGGGCACGAAGCAATATTGAAATGGTTAACCCATATAAGGGTTAACTCATATAATCAAACATAATCCATGTTTGATCGTGAAAAAATATGAAAGCAGAGACCAATTAACCGGGTAATTAGGTTAACCGTATAAATAATCAAACATTACATAACCCATGTTTGAATATCTAACCGGTTAACCTATTAACCTGGTTAATTGGTCTCTGCTTTCAATTTTTTTTTAATGTCAGTCAAATAGGCATAAAGGTGAACCTATTATGCTTAATCGCAATAAAAAGAGGAAGCTTAATCGATGTTTTACAATAAAATAAATGATTTATGTGATTATGTCAGCATTAAAATTTTTAATTCATATATCTAGCTCTAATTTAGAGAGTGCCCGCACTTATCGACGTGGAATAGGGTATATGCATTTTTTTTTTAAATCACTAAACAAAGCTTATAACATCAGAAATAGCAAAGTGAAATTATTTTTTTAATATCTATTAGCGGACGTCCCGCGGTTTCACCCGCGTAGTTCCCGTTCCCGTAGGAGTACGGGAATAAAATATAGCCTATGTTACTCGTGGATAATGTAGCTTTCGAATGGTGAAAGAATTTTTTAAATCGGTCCAGTAGTTTTTGAGCCTATTCATTACAAACAAACAAACAAAGTTTTCCTCTTTATAATATTAGTATAGATAAAAAATACTAAGGTATAAGCATTTGAAACTGCTGATTAGACAGAGAGATCCGATAAAGCGAATGACGTCATTCGCTGCATCGACGTACAAAATCCATACTAAATTCCGTTTATCTAGAAAGAGATAAAAACAAAAGTTTAAATGGTTGTAACTTTTGTGTTGTTTGGCCGATTTATGTCTTGTTTTCGCTTTTTGTCATTATTTTTATAGTACTTTAACATTCCGTATCGAAATAAAAAAAAGAAAATTCATGCATATTCCCTATTGGCTTGATCCGATTATAAAAAGCTTGATGTCCATGCAATAGAAGCGAAAATGGGGTCATTCCTCGTTTTGGCTCAGATGACGCGACTCAACACAGCGTCTGAATTATGAAAAAATCTCAAAGAGTTCTGTGGTATTATCATCAATTAGATAGATGCAGGTTTGGAATAAATTTCCTTAATATTTTATTCTTCACAAGAAACAAAGCAATGTATAGCGAAACTGAAGTGGGGGCAATGACTTCCCAGTCACCGCCGGTGGCGACTGGGAATTTAAATTCCCATTTGCCTCGTGTGGCAATCCCCGCGGGGGCGACTGGGAATGAACAATTTGTTCGTAGTCTTGGTATGGGCATGTGATGCGGAAGAATGAGAAAAATATCGTGAGGAAAGTTTTGAGTATGAATGTGGATGTGTATAAGAGTAGAGGAAGACCAAAGAAACGATGGATGGACTGTGTGAAGGATGATATGGTTAGAAAAGAGGTTTCTGATGAGATCAGATGATCAGCTCAAGTCGATTTCTCGTCGATAAGTGTCCGGCTTTTACAGCAATACCGTTTCAATAATCTTGGAGCAAAAATCTCAACACGAAGTGGAAATTATACCACAAAAACTGTATTTTTAACAATGGCAATATTACAATACAAATTACGTATCAACGAATCTAGCTTTTACATATTTTGAATTTTTATACACATTTGTCGATGTTACATTTTTTAAATATAATAGTAAGTAGTAGAAATTTTAACGTGAAATTAGATAGTTCACTTGATATAGATGGCGCCACTGTTGATTGTTTTTTTTTAAATAGGATGAAGCTGGAAAACTTTCTTCTAATATTTTAATAGTTGTCTCTGGTTTACAGACTTTTGTAAAATGTTTGGTTGCGTTTCCACTAGAGATGAGCGAAAATACGTAGCGAGGCATAGCAGCGGTGGCACAGTGGTGGCGGCCCCGACTTACGAACAGTAAGTCGTGGGTTCGAACCCAGACAGGCGCATTACTTTGTGTAATTGATTTCATCACTACTGCTCTCAAAACGGTTAAGGAAAACATCGTGAGGAAACCGGCATGTCCTAGAACCAAAAAATTCGAAGACATGTGACATCTACCAATCCGTACTGGGCCCGCGTGGTGGATTATAGCCCATTCCCTCTCATAGAGAGGAGGCCTGTGTCCCAGCAGTGGGAACATTAATACGCTGATGATGATGATAATGATGACGTAGCGAGGGATGTGTAACCAATAATATCGCTTCATTTTCATGACCTAGGCTAGCTATGTAATTGATTAGTTCCACACATCCCTGCCTCCCACTAGGTGGACCGATGACCTGGTGAAGGTTGTGGGAATCCGCTGGATACGAGTCTCACGGGACCGGTCAATGTGGCGACACTTGGGGGAGGCCTATGTCCAGCAGTGGACGTCTTTCGGCTGAAATGATGGTGATGACATCTCTCGCTGCCCATTCTCGTACGTCTCTTGTAGAAGCGCAGCCTTAAAAGATTTGATACACATATGTGACCGTACGTGCATTTTACTAATACTACCAAAGCTATAAGCAAAAGGGCACATCAGCAAAAATTATGTTAAAAAAACTGTTACTAAACAAAAAAGGTGAATCTAGGAAGGAGTTTTCACTGATGCCCCCTTTTATCTTATGATGGCAGAAAAATATACTTTTTTTTTTTTAATGTAATGTGTAAATGTGTGAGGTATCACGTTACAGGTAAAAAGTTTCCGACCTGCCCTGCTAGATTCAAATACAAAACTATTAAGTCAACAAAATTTCTGAACTTTTCTCTAACTACCCACAATTAAAAAAATGTGTACTGAAATAAAGGGAATGTCTTTACATAATATAAAACAAAGTCGCTGTCTGTACGCTTAATCTTTTAAACTACGCAACGGATTTTATTTCAGTTTTCAGCAATAGATAGTGATTTAAGGCTGATGCTCCAGGGTAGCCCGCGAAATTCAAATTATCTTACGTTTTTGGCAAATTGCAGGCCAGTGCTAGGTTGTATGTTGATTAAAATATTGGACGCGATTGTAAGACGTACGTAGTTACAGAATTATAATCATCAAAACCATCAATAGAACCCTCCAAGTTCATAAAGGTCGAGAAACGATATTTTCAAGGTCAAAGTCATTGCTAGACCTTTATGAACTTGGAGGGTTGTATTGATGGTTTTGATGATTATAATTCTGTAACTACATACGTCTTACAATCGCGTCCAATATTTTAATCAACATACAACCTTGCACTGGCTTGCAATTTGCCAAAAACGTAAGAAAATTTGAATTTCGCGGGCTGGTCGAAGCATTCACCTTAAGAGGAAATTAATGGAATTAGGGAAAAATAAATGTCGACCGGTGCATGCCGAGTCAGCCGGACCAGTTTTTGCGTTACGCTCGTCCTAAGGTTGTAATGTTAAATAGCTTATTACTCCCCACATACTGTGGGCTATCAAATCCGACATGGTACAGTCGGGGTCTTTTCCGCCTGACCATTATTTTTTTTTCGCTTAAAACATGCGGAGGCGCTGAGCCTGGCGCGTAAAATAACAATAACTCTCGTTTGGTGTGCGTCGTCAGTGCACTCGGCCGATTCGGTATCTTTTCATTCATTATTTCTATACGAGGTCAACGGGGCGGGGCTAGAGAGCGTTTCTATGTTGCGAGTGCAAGCAAAAATAAGCTTACTGGTGGTCAGGCGGCCGGCGGGAGTGTCCTCGATAGTACATGGTAGAGATTAGCGTTTTAGAAAATTATTAAACAAACGAACTCTTTAGCTTTATTGGGTTATAGTAAACAGCTTTTTTTGGTCAGGCCGGAAACTTTTGGACTTTTTGAGAGTTGCACGACACCTTAGTTTAACGGAGACCTTAAATTCATGCCATCCCTTACATTTTGTATCAAAAAGAAAGTGACAGCATCAATTTAAAGTCTCCGTTAATGTAATGGTGGTTTCGTGCAACTCACCGTTTACCATGCATTTATATGTCACAAAATACAGAGTCAAACTAAATTAGCTAGGAAAACTCCCCAGACGTGATATCGATACTCATCACGTTTGCGTTTGCTAGCTTATTCAATTTTACATTGTATAATGGAAGCCATAGAAATCATTTTTCTATGACAATTAACATTGTTTACCTGCCTTAAAAACGATGGTTATATAGAGTGGCCCATCTAGAATAAAACGAAGTATTTTCTTCAGTTTTCTATCTATCTTGCCTGTTTTTGTTATGTACGAAAATTTTTATGTATATACATAGCGAGATTTATTATACATTAAGCAAAAGTTATATGTTATTTCTTTTTTGTAAATATTTTTGATGTAAGAGAAATTCCAACTTTATTATTAATGAGCAGATTTTGAGTATGATTGCTTCGGAGTGAGATCCATACAATGTATGTATCAAACATAATTTATAATATATTTTTAAACCCAAGCCAGCACATCAAGCTACTTCAACCTGTGATTTTGAACTTTATCGATAGAGCATTAGGTGCAATGTCGATTGGGAAAATTTGACAGTTTCAGGAGCTTGATGCCTTGGCGTCTGTACTAAAAAATATGCCAGAAAGTGAGTGAGTTAGCCCGTGCCGTGTTTTGTGTCTTTTCTTCTTTTACATTTAAATGGTTAACCCATAAATTAGTAGGGTTAACCCGTGTAATGTTAATCTAACATGGGTTAACGTCTACAAACCGAAAACCTGTAATTTTTTTTATATTCAGGGGGTCTAAAATGGCCGCTTTAACAGAATCATAATATGAATCACGTTAAAAAATTTAAATCCTTAAAATGGACTTTATGATTAATTATGATTACTAACAAGTGATTAGTAGTAGTAAATTTAAATTTTAAAGCCCGCAGCTACGTTCTTTGCATTTGTCTTCAACCGTTTAAATAATTGATTATGCATTGAATGGATTAGTGTTGCCAGACTACATAATTTCTGAAGTACCGTTTAAGATGGAAGCGCAAGGGTAGCCCGCGAAATTAAAATTTTCTTCAGTTTTTTGCAATTTGCAGGTCAATGTCAGGTTGTATGTTGATGAAAAATAAGCCGCGCAAGTAATACGTATGTAGTTACAGAATTAAAATAATTAATACAAGTCGTAAGTTTATATAACCCCATTCAATAACTATTCCATGAAAAACTCATTCAATGGGGTTAAATGAACAAAACCTGAGACTAGTCGATTTTGTTGTGCCCAAACTAAACTTAATTTAGGCTATTGCTATCTTTTCCTCTCTAATAAAACGAGAAAGAGTCGGATGTAATTTAGAGTTGGAACTAACATTCCAATACAAATGAAGGGTGCATGTAAAAACATGTCGACTAAAAACACGGTGAAGTGCAAGGCATAAACTAGTTTAACATCTCTAACTTAGTTCATAGATATAGCCGTCCTTTTCTCGCACTGCCCTAGCCTAAATTAAGTTTAGTTTGTGCACAACAGAATCGACACCATTGACCTGCAAATTCCAAAAACTAAATAAAAATTGAATTTCGGGGGTTACCGTGGCGCTTTCACCTTAAAGATTACCACATTTATCGCACTCATTTCTGGTTTTTAAAATGTTTCAATTTTATTAAAACTTTTTACACAATTTTCCTATTATTCCCTAGTTCTAACATTTTTGAGTTTGGCAACACTGTTTAAGGGTAAATGCACACTAGTGCAGTTTAGCGCTTTTGTGGCACTAGGGTGGAAATGTGGAGTTATTATTGTAGTCTGTTAAAAGTGTTATTTCCTAAAAAAAAAGTATTTTAAGAATAAACGATTTAAATGTCAAGTCTTTAGGTTGTTTTATTTGACTTCGCTCATGGCTAAAATAATAACAGCCGCACGTTTCGACAGGTCAAGCTACGCTTGCCGGGGTCGGATTCCTGGATGGGTGACCATCAATTACATATCGAGACTCCTTCGTGCGTTGGTAAGCACATTAAGGCCGTTGGTCGCGGCTATCATTGATAGTTGTTATCAAGTAGTCAGCAGCCCAAGTTTGACAGTCAGTCTTACCAATAGTATCGGATTCCCCAGTAACTGGGCTATGGCGGTCAGATAGGTCGCTCCATGTAAAATACTGTTATTCAGCTATATCCAGTTTGACTAGAAGCCGACCCCAACATTGTTGGTCTCGCAGGCAATCTAGATGAATATCAAATGTTTGCCCAAACATGAGGTTGTAAATGAAATACAACATTAAAACAAAAATTATTTTAATAATAACAATGTAAAACAATTATGTACAACATTTAAAGTGAAATGTTCAACTTAATAATTATGCTACTAAGATATGAAAGGGTTGGGGGAATTCATAAATTATTAAATAAGTACGTGTGTTATTAAAATAGTTTTTAATGGCTAACTATAATTCTTTCATAATTTCTTATCCAACAACATTGACAAAACTTGTCAGTGGTAGAAACTAGCAATCCAACAGCATTGACAAACTTGTCAGTGGCGGAAATTAGAAATACAACAGTATAGACAAACTTGTCTGAGGTAGAAACTAGTAATCCAACAACATTGACAAACTTGTCAGTTGGTAGAAATTAGAAGTCCAAAACCATTGACAAACTTGTCAGTGGTAGAAATTAGAAATTCAACAACATTATCGAACTTGTCAGTGGTAGAAACTAGAAATCCAACAGCATTGACAAACTTGTCAGTGGTAGAAACTAGAAATCCAACAGCATTGACAAACTTGTCAGTGGTAGAAACTAGAAATCCAACAACATTGACAAACTTGTCAGTGGTAAAAACTAGCAATCCAACAGTATTGACAAACTTGTCTGTGGTGGAAAGTAGAAATCCAACAGCATTGACATACTTGTCAGTGGTGGAAAGTAGAAATCCAACAGCATTGACATACTTGTCAGTGGTGGAAAGTAGAAATCCAACAGCATTGATTTACTTGTCACTGTTGGAAAGTAGAAATCCAACAGCATTGACAAACTTGTCAGTGGCGGAAATTAGAAATCCAACAACATTGACAAACTTGTCAGTGGTAGAAATTAGAAATCCAACAACATTGACGAACTTGTCAGTGGTAGAAACTAGAAATCCAACAACATTGACAAACTTGTCAGTGGTAAAAATTAGAAATCTAACAACATTGACAAACTTTTCACTGGTAGAAACTAGTAATCCAACAACATTGACAAACTTGGCAGTTGGTAGAAATTAGAATTCCAACAGCATTGACAAATTTGTCGGTGTTATAAACTAATAATCCAACAGCAACTATGTTGCATTAATAGACATTTGTGATTTTTACAGTAACCCTAAATCAGAGGTAAAATATCTTTGAAAGGACTGTAAATGGAATCGAGTATTTGCTGTTTTTTCGTTTGTTTCTGTTTCCATAATTATTTTATACGGCTTGTGCCTGAGGCCGCTCAAGAAGACACCAAAGTTAGGCGGATAATGTAAAAATGCTGACTGAGTCACAGAAAGGTTTCTATTCTAGTCTAACTAAAATAATTAGTGCTTGAGTTGAGTTGAATATAATATTATCCCTTTTCACTTTTTTGTATTTTATATTAAACAGCCCCTTCCCAGTCATTATTCGTAACAACCATTGGCACAACATATTATTATTGAGTTTGTGACAATATCCTATTATGTTCGATTGACTTCATGTATAAAATCACTGTTACTGGCATTTTTTAAACATGGACTTGATTTTTAGGTGTTGTTGTTAAGAACACAACACTGCATCCTCGTTGGAATATTGCACTGCCGGATTTTCAAACCTCGACTCAATGTAGAGAGTTGAAAATTCAGTGCTTCGGTTAAAAAGTCAGAATAAAAAACAGTCACTACTTCCTTGCTTCCTAAAAACTGCCAAAGCATGACTTTTGAAGTGGATTTTTGTGACATAGTTCAAGTCGTATTAATTGTACACATTTCCGCATTGAACACACTGAATGACAGAATTTTAAGAATGGTAAAACTTTACTACTAATAGAATACCCAACTCAAACTATCTATGCACTATTTTAACATATAAATCAAACCACAATGATAAAGTTTAATGTTCAATGTTTGTCTGCAGCGACGGTGACACATTCCGTCCGAGCACATTCTCTTTGTATTTCAGTTTCTTTACGTTGGTTGGGTCGATGAGCGCTTCTTCATCTACTAGGCGTTCTAGTCTCTGGTCTTGAACAGGCTCTGGAATTATTGAAATAAAGGAAGCTGTAACTTAATATTTTGATCACCTGAGTATGAACACATTTGCATGCCCTCCATACTAAGCCACAATTTCACCTACCATTTTTTCACATAGTTGTGTCATTTGGCATACAGGGCATGTGCTTGCTTGTCACATTTATGTGACTATGTCAGTTGAAAGGTAAAAAATTGGCAAATAATGAATCATGGATCTGCTGGATGAGAGTCGCACAGGACCAGCCAATATAGTGCCACTTGTGCACATAATGAAAATTAACAGCCACCATTATGACATTTTATTGTTAACTTACTGGTATATGGTGTATATCTATCAGACAACAAGCTTTCTAAGTTATATCCTATGACTCCAACAACTGCTGCAACTGGCAATGTGAAGTATGGAGCATTTGATCTTAAGAACTGAAATATTATGGGCCACATCTGAAATAGACAATAATTATTTTTTTAAAGGTTGAGGCACAGAGATGTGACAAATAAATTAAGATAAGAACAGAAAAATTATGGTGATGATGGGTTATAATTTTTGGGACTTATTACAGCACGGAAGCACGGTGATAATGACGAAAAATCAGTGGTTTTAGAATAGGCGCGCATTTTGATTAAAAATCCCAAAAATTTCGATCAGATTCTACAACTTTTGGAACATTGTTACACATTGTGTATAGTACACAAGAAAGCCTGTGCTTTGAAAAAAGTATTCTCAACCGCAAAATATTATCAAAAGTTTTAAGGTTATGTAAGCGGTTGTTAACATTACTTTTGTATTTAAATTCTGAAGTGACAATAACTTACTTTTGATGTAAATAACGTTTGATGTTAATATACAATTTAGTGAATAAATTATACTATTTTCTGTGAAATTAAATAATTTTTGCAGCGGTATTCACCGAATAACAAACAGCTGCAGCTGACTATAAATTATAATTGACTTTTTAAAACTTGACAATGACATTGACAAGCTTGGCAGTGTTGCCAACTCAACTACTTCAAAATTTATAGATTGGTGTAAAAAATTTGCCAAAAATATGCTAACCTTCTCTAAAAAATGCCAAAAAAATGACAATTTAAATAAATGTCAGTATTTAATAAGAAATTCAATCAGGGGAATATAATATCAATGTCTTGATATTCATCAACATTAGCTGACGTGGAAGGCTGAGAGCAAGAGTCGTCACTCTCTTTAGTTCCGGTACAAAGTAGTACATTGTCGGAACAGTGTAAGAATAACAGCACTTTCCTACTCTTTTTAGGCTGAATCTGACGTACAAATAGCATTCAGGGTTCTCACCGCGAAACCGCCACGGAGTCGAGTATCGATTTCAGTTTATATTTCAAGAAAGATTGTGATTTACATTCTTTTCATGTTCTAAAAATATGTCAAAAAAATATGCTGCTAAAAAATAAAATAATCTAAACAAGAACAAAATATGCAAAATTTAGCATATAATATGCTAAATTGGCAACACTGAGCTTGAGTCTTGACAAAATTATTTTATTTGACTTCTTACAGTTTAGTTTAGAAATCACAGGCAACAATCTAACGTGTTATGGTTATGCATCATGAACACGACTTTAACTATCTCTCTTTTGTTCAAAAATTCAATTGCATCAAGTTAAATCTGCAAATGAAAGAAGTAGAGCCTATTTTAAGGCTATTAATTATGACTGGTTACATGGAAAAAAACAAATTATTTCCTCGACAGATAGTTTATTACCGAACGATTTCAGTTTTTCTTTTCAAATCATCTGCTGTCTGTCATTGGAACGTCAAATAATTGAAATTGAAAACATAACCTCAAATCATAGACGCTAATTGCGAAGAGAATGATATAATGTGTTTTTAACTAACAACAAACCTTACTTAGTTATTTATTTATCAAAAATGTCACAAACGCAACTCCTCAACTGCCTTTCCAGGCTCCACATAACGAGAAACGAGTTAAAATATTTACGTAACCATGTCCAGATTTTGGTTCGAAATAATTCTTCTAAAACTGCTAAACAGAAGACTGCTTCATCTGTGTATCGTACTATGAATATATTTGACAGGAATGCGAAGGTTTTACAGAGGGAAAGGTCAGCCAGGCGAGACGATTATCACTTATCTGAGTATATCAAAGAAGAGGTTGGTTACCGGACTGCCGATCGAGTTTTGGATATCAAACGTGTATTTAAGAATGCTGTTGAACTGGGTAAGTTAGTATTAAATAACTATTTCTAATTGAAAGTGTTTACAACAAGCAATGATTATTTTGATTCTGCTTACAACTTTTCTGTCATTAATTCCAATTTAAAAAAAAAATTGTTCAAGTGTGTGGTCCAGCAACTAAAGAGCATTTTTTGTGCAAAGGATGGCGTGTTAAGTTCCAGCTCTAAAGAAAAATTTGTGAGGTCCTTAAATTGGGCAGCATAGTTTTTAAAATCTTTTATTTCGGCCTCATAAGATAAAACGTGAATTGAACTCACAAGATTGTTCAGAATGATGTTATAAATACGGGATAACCATTTGTGAGTTGGTGTCCCTTCCTGTATTTAAAATCTTTATATGGACAACATTCTGGGAAAACTAGTCTTATCTACTTTAATATTAATAGACACATTTAAAAACATTTTGCTAATACCGGCTTTCATAGGGAGTAATCTCTCCAAACTTACATTTCAGGTGCGAGTCGTGGTTATGTATCCCGTCACTTCTTCCCCGACAGTGTTGAGAAAGTGACACTATGTGACACTTCACAAACGCACCTTGATAAAGCTATAGTAGCAGATGGTGTACAGTTTGAGAAAAGAATTATGGATGAGGAGAATATTGATGTATGTACAAAACTTTTCATACCACTTCTTTGCATAATAATAATAATTTTATTCATTTACTATCTGACCAGGGGGCGTTAAGCTGTTGGTCCTGGCTGTCAATAGGGAATATGCATGCCTATTCGGGCCGCAGTGACTGACGTAACAACCACTTTGTAGTGCAAGCTGATTAGAACTTTATTCTAACAGTATTTCAAACGAAGTTTGAACCACCACAAATAGAGTTGCTGAATTTAGCTCCTGTAATCGCCTTAATGGCTCCGCTCCGCTTGCAGTGGAAACCGGGCTTAAATTTGATAAGTCGTTCCATTGATACGAAACATGAAGAAGATAAGACTAATATGTAATCTTTCTCTAATAATTATGTATAAAGGGTGTAAAACACCTCTTAATGAAGCCGAAAGCCACTTGTTCTCCTCATCATTGGGATCATTGTTTTATTCTACACCATACCTGGGAACCTTCTAGTTACGGAGATATTGGGAGTCAAAGTTCCAACTTTTTGACAAGTTTTTTTTAAATACAGGCTTTTAATGTAGTTACGATTTTTACTTTAAACACCTCCACGACCCCCGTACTAGACAATCCATCCATCAGCACAATGTTTTGAGTGCGTTACATTGAGTTCTACCACAAAACATGATTTTTCACCCCAAAAAAAGTAGTTGTTTCCCAGCAATAATTTTGCGTAAAGTTACTTAGTTTGATGTACAGAATGCTTGGTTGACGGCTTCGTGATGAGGTCTTTTACACTTTTTTTATTTTTATTTGTTTAGCTTCCAGATAACAGTGTAGATCTACTGGTGTCGTCCTTAGTGCTGCACTGGGTGAATGATCTGCCCGGCTGCTTCGATAGGGTCATGAAGTGCCTGAAACCTGATGGGGTGAGCAGATGAAACATTTTACACCCTGTTCTTCATACCCCTAAACTGGTGACCCCTAAAAGGTGTGGTTGGAAATAAATCGGGGGCATATCCTAAAATAGAAAAATGATCAAAAATGTATGTTCAACTAGGTGCGCCCGCTGTGTTACCCGCGGTGAAAAAATATTTGAGTAATTTGATCATTCTACGGGAACACCGCACTTTTCCGGGACCAAAAGTAGCCTATATAAGGAGTAACAAACATACACACATACATCCCGACAAAAAGTTTAGATAGTGGCGAAACGCGGAACTACATATTTCTTACCTGGCAATGCCACGTTTTCTGTCAAACTCGGCAATTTAATGGGGAATTTTCCAGTGCTTTTTATGAACGAACTAGATGGCGCTGATCAATCTTGGAAGTAATAAAAGGGCTCGTTTTTATGTCCACAAAGCCTTAACTGAAGTACGGAGTAACCTAAGCTCGACTCAACGCACCAGGAGTTTAGACGTTACGCAAAAACACTCAGAAGAACAATAGCAAAAACCATGCAAAAACTTTTATTTCAGTTCAGTATCCAAAAGAACAGTAGACTTTTTAGGTTAAAAATGTTTGACAGAAAAAAGGTTCTTTACAGTTCTCACTTTATATAGAACAACGACTAATAAAGAAATTTTACTATACGTATAATGAGTTTGCCATGTGTCTAGGAGAGTTTTTTTTTTGCCCTGCTAAAAGATTTTACCATTGACCTATATTATAATACATAATAAATACTTTTTTCATTGGATTTTACTAGAACGCTGCTTAAAAAATATTCCTAAGACTGATCAGCGCCATCTATTGATATAATATACTGAAGCCTTGTGACAAACGTCACTGGAAAATTCCCCATTGGCTTGTCACTACCCAGGGTTGCCAGAAAGTCGCTAACAACGCCCTCATTTTTTTGCATACTCTATTTTGCCAAACTGTACGCAAATACACATATACATACAAACTTTCGCCTTTATAATATTAAGTGTGATTCTTTCCAGGTATTCATGGCTTGTGTATTTGGCACCGACACACTCATGGAGATGCGTCAAGCGCTACAGTTGGCCGAGGGCGAGCGCAGTGGGGGGATATCCCCGCATATATCGCCTTTCACTAAAGTGAGAGATATTGGAGGACTGCTTACTGCGTGAGTACGATTGATTACCTTAAATCTGATGCACAAGGCACAATTTACATTGGAGTGGAGATGCGTCAAGCGCTACAGTTGGCTGAAGGCGAGCGCAGCGGGGAGATATCCCCGCATATATAACCTTTCACTAAAGTGAGATATATTGGAGGATTGCTTACTGCTTGAGTACGATTGTTTACCTTAAATCTGATTCATAAGGCTCAATTTACATTGGAGTGGAGATGCGTCAAGCGCTACAGTTGGCTGAAGGCGAGCGCAGCGGGGAGATATCCCCGCATATATCGCCTTTCACTAAAGTGAGATATATTGGAGGATTGCTTACTGCTTGAGTACGATTGTTTACCTTAAATCTGATGCATAAGGCTCAATTTACATTGGAGTAGAGCTGTGTCAAGCGCTACAGTTGGCTAAGAGCGACTGCAGTGGCGGAATATTTCCGGAATATAGCCTTCACTAAAGTTTGAGATATTGGAGGACTGCTTACTGCGTGAGTACGATTGTTTACCTTAAATCTGATACATAAGGCTCAATTTTCTTGGAGCGGAGTTGCGTCAAGCGACAGTTGGCTGAAGGCGAGCGCAGCGTGGGGATATCGCCGCATATATCGCCTTTCACTAAAGTCAGAGATATTGGAGGACTGCTTACTGCGTGAGTACGATTGTTTACCTTAAATCTGATGCATAAGGCTCAATTTATATTGGAGCGGAGATGCGTCAAGCGCTACCGCCAACTGTAGGCGAGCGAAGCGGCGGGATATCACCGCATATATCGCCTTTCACTAAAGCCAGAGATATAGGAGGACTGCTTACTGCGTGAGTATGATTGTTTACCTTAAATCTGATGCATAAGGCTCAATTTACATTGGAGCGGAGATCTGTCAAGCGCTACAGTTGGCTGAAGGCGAGCGCAGCGTGGGGATATCGCCTTATATATCGCCTTTCACTAAAGTGTGAGATATTGGAGGAATGCTTACTGCGTGAGTATGATTGTTTACCTTAAATCTGATGCATAAGGCTAAATTTACATTGGAGCGGAGATGCGCCAAGCGCTACAGCCGACTGTAGGCGAGCGCAGCGGGGGGATATCGCCGCATATATCGCTTTTCACCAAAGTGAGATATATTGGAGGACTGCTTACTGCGCAAGTATGTTTGTTGTTTACCTTAAATCTGATGCATAAGGGTCAATTTACATTGGAGCGAGCGCAGTGACGGAATATTTCTGGACATATCGCCTTTTACTGTGATTAGAGATAGGGAGCTTACTGCGTGAGTGCTTGAAATGTTGTTTTTTCGGTGTCATGTGCGTATTGTATAATATTATCACTTGCTTCGGTGAAGGAAAACATCGTGAGGAAACCAAACCAGCATGATAAATGATAAATAAATGATGACAAAACTTTGACACCAAGACGAAAAAAAAAATGAAAAAACAAAAAAAAACTGAACACTAAGATTTTGGAGGGCATTTCAATTTTGTGACTGTTTTTTTTTCTACTACTTAGTTATGGTTTAAAGAGCAGTGGTGGCGGCCACGATTTACGAATAGTAAGTCGAATGTTCCCACTGCTGGGACACACGGCCTCCTAGACTCTATGAGAGGAAATTGGTAGATGTGACATATCTTCGGTTTTTTTTGGTTCTAAGACGTGCCGGTTTCCTCACGATGTTTTCCTTCACCGTTTTGAGAGCAGCGGTGATGAAATAAATTACACAAAGTAACGCGCCTGCCTGGGTTCGAACCCACGACTTACTGTTCGTAAATCGGTTCCGCCACCACTGGGCCACCGCTGCGCCGCTGGTTTCATCTGCTTCATCTGTGACTATGTAATAAAATCTTATAAGTTAAATTTGACCAACTTCCCGGTTCCCGATTGAGCTGAAATTTTGCATACACGTTTACTATAGATGACAATGGACGGTGGTGTAAATACAAACCTCTTTTTTCCCCACTACAGGAGCGGCTACACCTTACAAACAGTGGACGTAGAATCTATAGTAATATGGTATCCTAGTATATTCGAAGTCATGAGGGATGTACGCGCGTTGGGCGAAGGAAACGCGGCATTAAATCGTCCGCTCCGATTATCCAAAGACGTTTTGTTCGCCGCAGCTAGTATTTATGATGAAATGTACGGGAAAGTGAGTATTTTTTAAAATCTTAATACTAGCGACGCCCCTGAGAAGCTCGTGGCTAAATTATAACAGCCGCTCGGGTCGATCTTTAGGTTAGGCTGCGCTTGCCTACGCGGAAACGGATACGTTCGCAAGCGACGGTTCGGAGCCGATCGTATGCGTCGACATCCTGCCGGAGACGATCGGCTGTCGCCACATCCGTTATCCTTTCCGATCCGATCCGAGAAAGGGGGAGGCCTTTGCCCAGCAGTGGGACACATGAGAGGCTTAAGAAAGAAAAAAACATGTGGGGCAGTCTTTGGGGACTTCCGATAGAAGTGAAAACTATGTTTGTGAATCTATACAGTTTGAAACATCACCTCCTGCCCCTCCAACTCCTCCTCCCCCTCAGGCCCCGCCCCAGTCGTAGCACTGCCACGGGATGTGCCCCACGCCCACAAAACAGAAAAAACAGTAGAATTCTTATAGCGCTTTATTAGTATCGGAACCAGCGTACCCCAAACTAACACATAAACAGGTTAATTGTATTTCGTAACACTAAGAAAAGCGTGGTGTGATTGGTAATTTAATATTCAATGAAAGTAAGTAATATATTAGTCTTCGTTTATTTGAAAATCAACCATAATCGTATGCTAATAGAGTGGTTTATTATCTACTCTGTTTACGTATTAGCTCTTAGGGAATAGTTTCACGAGCAAGTTCTGCTACTCGCCGCTAGATGTCACTACACTAAATGCATTTAATAAACCTTTATCAACTTTGTAATAAGATTGATATTTCCGTAACGAGCTCATTACTATTTTTGTGCTATTCGTCCTTTTCTAGGGTTGTACCACTGTCGTTGCCTTTTTATCGACATTGCGTTTTATTTTCAAATATAATACAAGAGTCGATAAATAAATTTTAAATTTCAAAATGAATGAAGTACTTACATATGTTTGAAATCAATTGTTATAAATTTATAATAAAGAATGTATTGTTATGTTAATATTGTCATGTTAAACAACTGATTGATTTCGATAATTATACTATTTGATAGAAAGGTAACAGATTAAACCACACGATTTGTTACTACGGGTACCTAGTACTTTCTATTGACATGAAACCCTTCGATTTCGCCGGCAGCTACCCCCTTTTTTATATTTCGAGACTTTGTGAATGACCTAAGGTGAGATAAATCTTTTCTCAATTTGAATATTACGAATAGATTCCCCCAACCATGTTTTAAACTTATTTCAAACCTGTTATGGAAAATAAAAAAAAAGGTTGGAACAATTAATGGAAATATGTACTACCTATTACTAATTCAGAATCATAAAAAAAACGCACACGGGGTTAATTTTTCGCCGATACATCATAGAACATTGAAGTTTAAAATATCGATAACTCATTATCGATAACGTCAATCTCTAATTGAGTAGCGGACTGTGACATGTGCGTAGTTGGAATCTGCGAGAAATATGTTTGAGTTAAAAGAAAGTAGACCCTATGGTCTAAACAATAAAGTATTTTTGTACTTGTCTAATAAATGTTTTTCAAATTTTAATCGAAATAAAGCAAATTAAGATTTACCGATGGTATGATATACCACCATTTGATACATTTTTTGTTCTGCTATCGTTTTTACATTCTAGAACAGCACAATAAGGCATTTTAGTATTTTTTTTAAGTTAAGTTTTGTAGAAGTTATTGTCACTGTGACGCTTCTATCTAGACGACTTCTACTGTTTTCTCTGTTCTGTGCCCGCGCCCGCCTAGCGGTGCTACGCCGTAGCGGATCTGCTACGGAGCTACGCCGTAGCGGATCGGCTACGAGCGCTACGAAGCGTGATGTGAGGTGACGATCGTTCAACGTTTTTCCTTTACCCAAAAAGTGCTCAACACGCCTAAAGAAGTTTTCACTTCAAAAATCTTTATTTTTATAGGAAATCCCAGACCGAAAAGAGCGCGGCGTTCCGGCAACATACCAGATCATACACTTCCTCGGATGGAAGCCTGACCCGTCTCAACCAAAACCCATACAGAGAGGCACAGGAGAGGTCTCACTCAAAGACTTACATAGAATCGATGAAATTATAGAAAAGCCCAAGATTGTGAAACTGACTGATGAGGATATGAAATAAAAAATAAATAGTTAAACCAGAAAAGCTATGCGCTTCTGTAATATTCGTGATTTCGAATAGTTACGCAACGGCTGCAAAGCCACGAGTGCGCGTCCGTACGATTTTAGTTCTGAATAGGCTGGTTTCCACCATCAATAAATTCCAAATCTATTTAGTCCGTCAGTTAGAGTATTGGAAAATAATGGACACGTATTTTCTGTTTTTGTAAATCAATGAATATTAACAAAGATAAAACGCATCAAAACTCGGGAGTGGGGGCTCGTGACGTCAAAACGCACTAAAAATTATACCACGGCGTGATGTATTGAGAATTTTAAAATCGTCATATCTTCGTCAATTTTGGTTTATGTAACAAAAGAAAAAATACGGGTCAAACTAGTAAGTTATTGCAATTTTCAGAATGCACCCTTTTTTTGGTCCGTGGATGTGTCCCACCCATTACGTATCGAGTTTCCTCCGTGCCTCGGGAAGCACGTTAAGCTGTTGGTCCCGGCTGTCATTTGTAGATCTTTGACAGTCGTTACAGGTAGTCAGTGGCCTGAAAGTCTGACAACCAGTCTTACCAAGGGGTATCGTATTACCCAGTACTAACTGGGTTGTGTAGGTCAGATAGGCAGTCGCTCCATGTACAATACTTGTGTTCAGCTGCATCTGGTTAGACTGGAAGCCGACCCCCACATAGTTGGGAAAAGGCTAGGTAGATGATGAGTAGTACACAGTAGGTACCTATTATGATTCTCGCGTCCTTATTAAAAACTAGCGGATGTCACGCGGTTTCACCCGCGTAGTCCCCGTTCCCGTGGGATTACGGGGATAAATCCGTGGCTGGCGTGAACACATTGACATGTCGACTTCTATGTTTTTTTTTATTGGCTTATTACATCCTGCGCATTAGGAACTTATATGAAAAAAATTGACAACTCCAAATATACATCATTTTTGGAGCAATCGACTTTGGTAATATGCTGACATCTCGCATTTTAACGTGTCTAACTTAACAAAACCTCATGTCCAATTAACGATTCACATGTTTTTGTGATCGAACATTGATATTTTGTTATATCAACCTATACTCAGCACCCAAAATAATATTCGTTATTTGATATCTCACTTAAAAGTTTTCTCTAGGTGCTAATGTTAAATTGACAACTTGAAGTATCAAGCTATTGTCAGCCGAGGTCTTGTTGATTAAATCGTGATAAATTGAGATATCAAGTTATGGCCAACCGAAGTATTTCTGTTTAAATTGCGATATGTTGAGATGTCCAGTTACGGCCAACGAAGTTCTGAACCCTAAATGTAATAAGTATAGGTATCAGTACATGTCCGTTACAAAAAACTTAAATGAATATATCCGTGGCTGGCGTGAATATGTTGACATGTCTAAAATTATAAATTGTATGGGCGGCCATTTTAAAGTTTTGACGTCTTCTGGTAAATCGGTAAATTGGTTTAACTTATGTGTTTTAGTTGTTTTAGAGGTTATTTTATGCCATCTTTTAAATGATGACAATAAATAAGTTAAATTCCCCATAGATTGCATAATAATAGACTTGTCAAGTCGTTCACCAACGAGTTATCAACTTATTCACCAAGTTGTCAACTTGTTCACCAACAGTTTGTTCAGCAACAGTTATCAACTTATTCATCTTCTGAGTGGGGAGTGTCATTACGTAAACAATGTTATTTTAATGACAAACACATTATTTAAATTGCATAGCAAACAGATGACAAACAAAAATCTATTTGATTTGCTGAAATAGGTACGTACTTCTCACTCCAATCGACGACGATACGAAACTGGTAGGTTCGTGGTGGTTCAATTAATTATATTTATTTTGTTTTTATTTCACATTGCTTGATTTGAGTGAATATTAGGTACCTATTTCAGCAAATCAAATATTTTTTTGTTTGTCATCTGTTTGCTATGCAAATAAAATAATGTGTTTGTCATTAAAATAACATTGTTTACCAAATAACACTCTCCACTCAGAAGGTGAATAAGTTGATAACTGCTGGTGAACAAGTTGACAACTTGGTGAATAAGTTGATAACTCGTTGGTGAACGACTTGACAAGTCTATTATTATGCAATCTATGGGGAATTTCATTTATTTATTGTCATCATTTAAAATATGGCATAAAATAATCTATAAAACAACTAAAACACATAAGTTAAACCAATTTACCGATTTACCAGAAGACGTCATAACTTTAAAATGGGCGCCCTGACAATTTACAATTTTAGACATGTCAACATATTCACGCCAGCCACGGAAATATAGCCTATGTTACTCGGTGAATGTATCTTTCTAATGGTGAAAGAATTCTTGAAATCGGCGCAGTAGTTTTTGAGTTAATTCATTACAAACATACACACAAAAATACAAATCTTTCCTCTATAAAATATTAGTGTAGAAGACGGTGATTGCTGAAGCGTATATTTTTTCTGGTATGTATGTTTGTAAATGGTTCTTCCCAACCGTCACCAATTTTTTATAAGAAGTAATATTATTTATTTTAATTTAAATACAAGACTTTGTAAATATATTGAGAAAATGTTGTTTTTTTTTGTTTGTAAATAAACTTGTTAATGAATTCCTACTTTTTTATTTATGACTTACTGACATTCACAATTTATTTTCTTATGTTTCATTCAATAAAATAGTTGCTCCATGTAAAATACAGGTATTCTGCTGCATCCGGTTAGACTGGAAGCCGACACCAACAAAGTTGGGAAAAGGCTAGGCAGATAATGATGATGTTTGATTCCATAAAAATGACTTTAATACCTACAATGGGCCACATCAGAAGGCTTAAAGTAACCCAAAGGGCAATGGAGACAACATTCTAAAAGCCTATAAAAAAAATTACCTATAAAAACCAAATAAAATGAAAGTAAAAAACCTTATTTAAAAAAACAGACCCATTAAAAAAAACACAACCCTAAAGTTTGCTTGTCGTCGCCCTGAGTTACGCTTCACCCACTCAACCTTCGTTACTCTGCGGAGGTCGCCGGCTCGCTTCGCTCGCCACCTCCCCCCTTCGCTCCACTCGGTTTCGCAGGTTCGCTCCACTCAGAACCTACCAACCATCAGACAGGTTTCGACGCCTACGAGACGCCTACGAGATAACTATTGGGTGTTTTAACAAATATTATATATTTGTTAAAACACCCAATAGCTATCTCTAACCGTTACGAAGTTACAGCCCTTTCAATTTTAGGGGAGGTTGGGGAGGGGAGGATATCCTCCGTTTACAAATTTAAACGCTCCTCATTAATCGCCAACGTACGAACAAGAACCGCTGCGGCACGGCTCCATCGGAGCCCAACGTGCCTATTCGTGCCGCGAAGCCGAACACACCGGTGTACATCTCCCGCCTACACTACACCACTACAGCGGAGAACATCGTGGAGTACGTGCGTCAGAAGACCAAGTACGTGGCGAGAGTGCAGCTGTTGGAGTCGCGCCGCAACGTCAACTTTAAGGCGTTCGTGGTGCGAGTGCCAACGTGTTATCTGCACCTCGTCTTGGAGGAGGACTTTTGGCCGCAGGGAGTGGTGTTCCGTCGCTTCCACGGGCAAGTGCCACATGAACGCACGGTGACATAGTGCACAAGTGAAGTGATACTAACGTAGTTTTAAGGTCCTTTATACTAACACAGTTTGTATTTTATCACATGTATGTTAGTCTGTAAGGTATTTATCTATGGGCCAAAGTTGCCCGAAAATAAAGGTTTTATTATTATTATTATTATTAATAATTAATAGTAAAAATCAAAAAGCCGCTACGTGTCCTAGTTTCCGCGATGAGGGGTGAAGGGGAGGAGAGTGGGGAGTTTTGAAAAATGATTTTGACTAACTCTAGGCCCCTTCTTACGAATCTGAAAAAAAAAATGTTCCAAGTCTCTCAACTTCCGAGATCCGCCTACAGGGGGGAGAAGGGGGACAAGTGGGTCAACTTTTGAAAACTGGTTTTTACTTTCCCGAGCCTCCTCTATACGAATCCGTAAAAAACAAAAAATACGAGTCTCTTAGTTTCCGTGATACGATAGGGGGGGGGGGAGAAAGGGGGGTGAAAAGGGGAGGTTTGGCACTTTTCCCATACTCGCGAGAGTTACTTGTTTACGAATCTGTCAAAATATACCCCCCTCCCCATCCACCATCTGGGAGAACAATTATGTCAATGAGTCAGTTATTTTATGCTCGGAGTTTCCTTGCGCGATCGAATCAGAAATGAAGACATCCGCAAGAGAACCAAGGTTACCAACGTAGCCCGAAGAATTGCCAAACTTAAGTGGTAGTGGGCAGGGCACATTGCTCGCAGAACGGATGGCCGATGGGGCCGAAAAGTTCTGTAGTGGTGACCACGAACCGGAAGACGTTGCGATGGAAGACCTCCCACTAGGTGGACCTATGACCTGGTGAAGGTTGCGGGAATCCGCTGGATGCGAGTCGCACGGGAACCGGTTAATGTGGCGACACTTGGGGGAGGCCTATGTCCAGCAGTGGACCTCTTTCGGCTGAAATAATGACGAATGATGACCTACAGTTTACGTCATGTTCAATGGTGCCATTTCCTTCTTTCATTCTGAAATCCACTTATTCATCTATCTATACGTATATATAAAATGGTAAACTGACTCACTGGGTGACATCAACGCACAGCCCAAACCGCTGGGTCTACAGATACCAAATTTGGCAAGTAGGTTCCTTTTGTGGTCTAGGGGTGCACTAAGAAAGGATTTTTCACAATTCATTCCCTAAGGGGGTTAAATGGGGCTCCAAAGTTTGTATGGGGAAACAAGATTAGTTAGACTATTTTATTCGAAACTTCACAGGAGTACTCCTATCGATAAATGAGTTAGCATTTGTGTTTCAGGTTTTTTCAGAATTCAACCCCTAAAGCGGGAAATGGGGCAACAAAGCCTGAAATTCAACATAGGGATTGTTTGTATGATGAATTGGGTCGGGTGTATTACAAAAACAACGATTTTAAGATTGAATGTGGCAGACCTGTAATACTATCATTCCCTGTTGGGGTGCAATGGGGTTGAAATGTCTAAAAATCAATAAAGATGTCGATACCGAGGTCGATATGGTGCTGATTACGAAAATGGCATTTATTTTGAGGTTCAGAAGATGGCGGATTCGACTTCTATACAGGGTTATTGTTGATTTATTGTGATGATTGTGATAACGATGATGATAATTGTGATAATGATGATGATGATTGTGATTACTATAATAATGATTATTAACCCGCTATCATGACGCTGACAACAGCGTCGAAATATCGGGAGCTCAAAAATAATTCAATAATCACGGAAGATATCCCGTTACTGAAATTTTAAGTATAGTAATGAACCGTGAAAGCTTAAAACAGTGTTTAAATAATGATTTTGATTACGATGATGATAATTGTGATAATGATTATGATAATGATGATGATGATTGTGATTATGATGATTGTGATACTTACTGATGATTGTGATAAAAATGATGATGATTGTGATTACGATGAAAGTGATTTTGATAGTGATTGTGATTGTGATGGAGATGGTGATTGTGATAGTGATGGTGATTGTGATAATGATTGTGGTTGTGATAGTGATGGCGATTTTGATCATGATGATTTTGATTAAGCTGATTATCAACTCTCCAACTCTCCTCTGATCCAAATTTCCTCTCGCAGGTCTGCTCGAAGAGATTTCTTATGAAATAAGCGGTACCTTTGTGCTCTTCTATCTTAATGTAATGTCTTGTTAAGTATTTTGTGTGTACATAAATAAATAAATAATTATTGTGATGACGAGGATGGAGAATGTGATGATGATGAAAGTGATTGTGATAGTGATTGTGATCGTGATTGTGATGGTGATTGTGGTTGTGATGGTGATGGTAATGGTGATTGTGATGGTGATGGTCATGGTGATTGTGATAATGATTGTGATAATAATGGTGGTTGTTATAGTGATGGTGAAAGTAACGGTGACTGTGATGGTGATTGTGACTGTGATGGTGACTGTGATGGTGATGGTAATTGTGATGGTGATTGTGATGTTGTTGGCGATTGTGATAATGATTGAGATAATGATGGTGGTTGTGATAGTGATGGTGATTGTGATAATGATGGTGACTGTGATAGTGATGGTGATTGTGATAATGATGGTGGTTGTGATAGTGATGGTGATTGTGATAATGATGGTGGTAGTGATATTGATGGTGGTTGTGATAATGGTGGTGATTGTGATGAAAATAATAAATTGTGATGATTATGAAATTCGGCACATAGTTTATAACCTGAATTAACATGTATTATTACACTAGTATTATATATTATACTATTATTCTATACTATTATTATTCTATCTATATTATTACTATATTACTAGCTTCTGCCCGCAACTTCGTACGCGGAACCTGTTGCTTATGCCAGCGACGACGGGGTCGTCAATGTCGAAGCGCAATTCTCTTTCCGTGAACGTCTCCATCTCGTGAGACAATGCGTGACGTTCACGATCAGCAGTCAGTCGCGCATCATGTTCCCCACTTGTCTCTAGATACCTAGAAGTCGATGTGTAGATACGCTGAGAACTCAAGCGTAATTGTCTATCCGTGAACGTCTCCGACTCGCGAGACAATGCGTGACCTTCACGATCAGCAGTCAGTCGCGCATCACGTTCCCCACTTGTCTCTAGATACCTAGAAGTCGATGTGTAGATACGCTGAGAACTCAAGCGTAATTCTCTTTCCGTGAACTTCTCCAACTCGCGAGACAAATCAGCGGTCAGTCTCTAGAGACCTGGATGTAGATGCGTAAATACGCTGAGAACGCAGGCGTGCTTCGCGATCCGAAGAGGTTTCCACGGAGCGAGTTGCAGCCTGATGTTCTTGAACAGCATCAAGTCTCTCTTTACGCTCTTCGGTAGATTCTTGGGATTTCATGATCCTCAATCTTTTAGCTCCTTTGGAACATTGGGAAAGATTTGACCTGTTTCTAGGCATGGTTATAGTTTTATTAAAATCTAACTGACTGCTCCGCTGCGTTATCGGGTAGGCTACCGTGTTACGAAGATAAATGGAAAAGGAAATTAAACACTAAAATAACATAAGCCGGAAGGCATATTTATTCGATAAAATAAAAGGGAGTTTTGGCCAGTAGAGTCAAATTTTCAATGATATACCATCGTCATCGAAAATCAGTCCTAAACTGTTACCACCTTCACCGCGTACTCGGAGGTAAGTACTCCCAGCTTATGTTATTTTATATATACATTGAAATTAGTGATAGCTTTGATTTCCACATCAGATGTTTCTGATCTTCGATTTTTATGAGTCAACAGGAAATGCCCATCAGACCGAACAACTTTTGCTAAGACGTCATTCCTATATTATGTGTTATGGTGTAGCTGGGCTCTTGGAGTTCCACAACAGGTGTTACAGATCTTCGATTTTTATAAGTCAACAGGAAATGCCCATCAGACCGAACAACTTTTGCTTAGACGTCATTCCTATATGTGTTATGGTGTAGCGAGGCTCTTGGAGTTCCACATCAGGTGTTTCAGATCTTCAAATTTATTCTCTCAACAGAAAATGCTCATAACGTGGAACAATTTTTGCTATGGTACCATTTTTGTATCTCTTATAGTTTAGCTGGTCTGTTCCGGTTCTGCATCAGGTGCTCAATTTTTCAAGATAAATTATAGCCTTTATGTTGCCCAGACTTAATAACTATACAAAAAAAAAAACATTTTAATCCGTCCAGTAGTTCCGAAGATTAGCGTGTACAAACAAACAGACATAGGTACAGACACAGACAAAAAAACTTTTTTTTTTTTTTTAATATACGTATTCAATGTACAGATACAGTTTTTTTACTTTTTTATTATATGTAGAGATTACACTATTTATCCCTTTAGTATGATTCAGTGGGACAGTTACCAAACTTCACGCCGGCGAAGCCGCGGGCAACAGCTAGTCACATACTTAGAGTTGATATCAGTTTAAACGAAAATCGTCTACTTAAATGGTTCGATTCCAAAATCGGGTAAATTTTTATGGGTTTTTCCATTAAGAATTTCTCAGTAGTAGCCACGGAGTTTGGATTTGTGTACGGTTGATGGCAATAGGTTCGCCCCTATTAGATGGGAGATGAACATAACTGGGGACATGTACTATGTTTTCACCTCCTCTGCCATCCCCTTCTGAAATTACAGGCATAATTTTACCTATGGGTGGAAGTAGGGACATCCACGCTTAAGTGGTTACGGTGCATTCCCGTTGACCTCACTGGTGGGGTCAACGGGAATAGATTAAAATAATCAATAATTGTTCCCGTTAACCCCACTGTATTTTTGTGTTATAAAATACTAGCGGACGTCACGCGGTTTCACTCGCGTAGTTCCCGTTCCCGTGGGAGTACGGGCATAAAATATAGCCTATGTTACTCAGTAAAGACGTGGCTCTCTAATGGTGAAAAATATTTGAAATCGGCGCAGAAGTTTTTGAGTTTATTCATTACAAACACACAAAAATACAAATCATTCCTCTTTAGAATATTAGTGTAGATGTAGATTACTCAAAAATATTGCTTGGGATCGAGAAGTGTTAGTACAGTTATGCTTATTATGGGCAGTAACCTTACGAAAATTACTAGGCGGGCATGAATCCAAGAAGGTAATTTAATACTAGAAGACCGTACCTACCCAGAATTATTAAAATGCATACCACCTTGAGCTCATGCCAGCCTGGTAGTTTTTGATATTGGTGCCAGGAGGCGGGGACAATATTCAAGACTGTGATCAGAGCTGTCGTACTGTATGGATCGGAATGTCTTTTAATTCCCACTGACATAATTAAGGTTTATTTCATTCATTAATTTTTATCAAGAATCTTGATCTCAGGTAGCGTGGCAGGGTATTGGGGCCAACTTACGAAACGACGGTTTTGATTTTTCCCGATGATCCCACCAGTGGGACAAAGCAGTGGGGTCAGCGGGAATACACCACGGTGACTACAAAAACAGCTTTTCCATATACATTTTAACCGTGTAAGTATTTAGTTTTGTAGGAAACAACTGATATTTTTTTTAAATTAAGTACCGATGAAAAATTTATAAAGGGTTACAAGACCCATAACGAAGCCGAAAGGCACTTGTTCTCGTCATTGCGATCATTTGTTTGTTCTAAACCATACCTGGGAACTTTCTAGATAAGGAAATATTGGTGGTCAAAGTTGTTTGAGAGCGTTACATTGAGTCCTACCGTAAAACGTGATTTTTCACCCCAATCGTTTCCCAGCAATAATTTTTGCGTAGAGTTACTTAGTTTGATGTAGAATGCTTGGTTGAAGGCTTCGTGAAAAGTCCGTTTAAACCCTGTATGTAGGCGCTTTAGAATGATGTAAGAGAAAGCGAACAAGTCTGAAATTGAAGCCGGTGACTGAAAAGTTGTGTGGTAATCGGTTGTCGTGGTATGGGCATGTGATGCGGAGGAATGAGGAAAATGTCGTGAGGAAAGTTCTGAGTATGAATGTGGATGGGTATAAGAGTAGAGGAAGACCAAAGAAACGATGGATGGACTGTGTGAAGGATGATATGGTGAGAAAGGAGGTGTCTGATGAGATGACGAGTGATAGAGAAGTGTGGAAGAAGAAGATATACTGCGCCGACCACAAATGAATTGCGATAAGGGGAAGAGAGTATGATACTTCAGAATCATGTACTGAATGCGTGGTAACCCTTGGTGTCATTTCCACCCTGTATAGTGTATATGTTACGGCTAATAGCCGAAGTGCGGCTACACCTAGTTTTAGCCGGCTAGAACTAGGTGCAGCCGGCCATATGCGGTTAAACCTAGGTGTACTCTTATCATCGGTTAGAACTAGGTTTAGTCTTCATCATAGTGGCTAGAACTAGGTGCAGCCACACACCGGTGGTTAAACTTAGGTGTGTCTTATTTATCATCAGCTAGAACTCGGTTTTTAGTTCAGTTAAGCATAATTATTGGTTTTGTTTTGAGATTCTTATCTTGCGTTTCCCGATTGATTCGATTTCGTATTCGGCACTCGGACACTTCGACTATTAGCCGTAACATATACATATTATTGCTCATGCCACTTACTTATTTAAAATAATAAATTATCCTTCTGCCATTAGTAGGTAGATCATTGCCTAACACCCATTACGGCAAACATAAGGAAAAATTGAAAATTAATTGTTTGAAATACATTCATTTAGTTGCTGTCAATTTTATTTAGGACAATTCCTGTAATTCGTTATGTGTTACAACTTGGTGTCAGTGATGTTGTAGTGGAAATAATTTGTGAATATGTTAATTTTCATTGTGTTTCTTGTGTCTGTGAATATCCTAATGGTTAAAACGGAAAGTAAGTACATTTTGTTACGGTAAATTCGTAAAAGAGTGTAGGTACCTATCATTTTCATCTATACTAATATTTTATAGAGGAAAGATTTGATTTCTTGTTTCTTTGTGTGTTTGGTACGATTTAACTCTAAAACTCCTCGACCGATTTTAAAAATTCTGTCACCATTAGAAAGCCACGTCTTTACTGAGTAACATAGGCTATATTTTATCCCCATACTCCCACGGGAACGGGAACTACGCGGGTGAAACCTTGTTATGATTTAACTCTAAAACCCCTCGACCGATTTTAAAAATTCTTTCACCATTCGAAAGCCACGTCTTTACTGAGTAACATAGGCTATATTTTATCCCGAAACTCTCACGGGAACGGGAACTATGCGGGTGAAACCGCGTGACGTGTGCTAATTGTTAAATATTCTTATCCTATGAGTTATTGAGCGAGTCGACTAAAATTAGGCATGACTTCTGTTGATAAGTAGGCATATTTATATCTTTAATTTGCATTCTTTAATGTTAAATCATCATTCTCTTGCCCTTATCCCAATCCCAGCCGTGTGGTATCCGGCAGAGTAGAATAGAACCAACCAATTACACTCACGGGTCGTTGTATAAGGCGACTAATGTCTGAGGCAGAACACCTTGCGCCTCCGTAGACCAGAGAATGGGCAGCAGCGTTTTCTGTTAGTCTTTCATCACTGCGATCTCCAATCCGCCTGCCAAGCGTGGAGATTACGGCAAATTCCTCCCATCATGGGAGAGGCTTATGTCCAGCAGTGGACGCTATGGGCTGTTGTTGTATCCCAATTTGTTTGTGGTCGGCGCAGCATGTCTTCTTCTTCCATACTTCGCTATTACTCGTCATCTCATCAGACACCACCTTTCTTGACATATCATTCTTTAATACAGTCCATCCATCGTTTCTTTGGTCTTCCTCTACTCTTATACATTCTATAATAATGTTAATAAGATCTTTTAAAAGCTACAGCTAAGGTACAATTACCACACTAACAAATCTTTATTCGACTGTCTATGACTCAAAAATGGTGACTAAAACTTACGATTAGTGATAGTGACACAATATAAAGTAAAATAAGAAAACGATTTCACAATCAGCATCGTGATTATTTCCCAAAAAGGAGTCGATTTAGAGTAAAATAGTCCTAATCGATGGCCAAAAATATCCTAAGCTGGACACAAAGGACACACCTAACCTTCCTCAAACTTCATTTAAAAGTTAATTATAGCCCATGTATGTACTTCTTCAATCGGTCCCTCATTACTGAGGATCGTGGTCACTGGCCTCCATCGACTCCGGTCCAAAGTTGCTATCACCACCTGCTGAAATTTGCTTGAGGACATAGCCTCTTTTACTTGGTCGGACCATCGTGTTGGCGACCGGACTTGCGCTCTCTTGCCTTCGGTATTGCCGTGTTGCCCAAACGCAAGACCAAGACGAGACCTTAGCCAGTCTTGGTCTTGGTCTTGCGTCAATACACCTGGTCTTGGTCTTGGTCTTGGTATTGCGCTGTCAGTCTTGGTCTTGCAGCAAGAGTCTCGCAAGTCTTGCGAGACTCTACTACTTGACTAGACTACTTTCAAATACCTATTAGCCTATTGCTATTTATTAAACACGTTAGTTTAGATCTTAGAACAAGGTAACAGAGTAGGTACATGTTGAGCTTAAATTGACATAGGCATAGTGAACCACCAAATTAATAAAATTAACTTGACAATAATTTAAAAAATTACGCAATTTTTTAATTGTTTTATCCCAATCAACCCTGAACCTTATTGCTTTATCTATAAAGTTGAAAATCTGTTAAAGAAATTTGGCAGATTGTAGTAGCTTGATGTTCTGGCGTCTGTACCCTAAATAACATCGGCTGGCTTAAAAACTGCTACTAGTACTAGACCTACTCGACTCGCTGTTAGTTTTAAATATTGCTGAATAGAAGAATAATAATATAAACTTTGAAACATATTAAGTACCTACATAATGTTTACCAACCTACTAACGTTAGATCTGCACATTAGAATTATACAAGCATAATATAATACTATAGGTAGATGTAACTACTTAAATAGTCGAAATATATAATAATCAATACAATACCTTTTAGTGTTATGACGATACAGTTTTGTTACTGGCGAACGTCTATCAAAATCGGGATTGAAACCAAATACCTATTATAACGCCCAAATCTCAGTTTGACTTAACTGCGAGACGCAAGAGTCTTGCAGGCTCTTGTTCTTGCTCAAGTCTTGCAGGGTTCAGTCTTGGTCTTGGTCTTGCTACAATAAGTCGGTCTTGGTCTTGGTCTTGCAAAAATGCAAGAACAAGTCCAAGACTGCAAGACCGAGACCGATTTTGGGCAACACTAATTGCCAACAATGACCAGTTTTTCTAGGCTGCTATCTCTTCTTCGCATTATGTGCCCGAAATAGGTCAAAATACGCTGAAGGTAAACTAGACAATCGGGTCTTGATGAGTTGGGAAAGAATAGACACATTTGTGCGTTTGTCTGTCCATGGAATTCGGAGTATCCGCCTCCAGCACCACATTTCGAATGCGTCTATCCTCTGTCTTTCTCTTGCTCAGATTGTCCAAGTCTCAACTTTATAGAGGAAAATCGGTAAAACTAGTGCTCACAGCATAAATGTACAAGATGTGGACTTTCTCAGCAGATTTCCAATACCTTTACTAAGTCTTCATTTTGTCTTCTGGTGGTGTACTCAAAATCAAAATCAAAATCAAAATCAAAGCATTTATTTCAAGTAAGCCAGTTACAGGCACTTTTGAATTGTCGAAACAAAGATGAAAATTAAATGTAGCTACAGTCCCAGTCACAACACATAAAAACTGTGAAAGTACTGTAGTTGCCCATTCCCTAGCGTAGATCTCTATGGAGAAGAATGGGCAAGAAACTCCATGGACACTCTTTTAAATCAGAATATTGTTACAAAATCTTGGTTACATCATTCACGTTGAGATGGTATATTATGTGAGAACAATGTAGCAAGATGTGCACGGTAAAAGTGTCCACAGCAAAAAAACACAAACAAAAAAAAAATACAATTCAAAATAATTCCTTCAAATAAGCCATGGCAACCAAGAGATGACCAGTCACAACTGACAGCGCCCGTTCACGGACATGACGCATGGATCAGCACCATTCAACTCAACCATTTTGAAGGGAACTAAATGATCCGACACATGCGCCACCATCAGCGAGACAATAGAGTGAGCATGACATACTCCAAACCGCCAGGGCACATTCAAGTCAAAAAAAAAGACGTAGGTTTCCAGTGAATGATAGCTTTCTAGTGTACTCACACAATATGGGCTATGCATTTATATAATACTAAAGAGATTGATTCTATACAATGCAAAGATAGTTGTACAATCTTCAGCAGCTCCAACAATACAATTCAATGCTATCAATTTATGCGCCCCTGTCCATGTGGAGCAGGACCAGCATTGAGCCAAGCATTTTTATCATCGATATAATCGCTCAACTTGTAATATGCTTGCTTACATAGTGTGCGTTTAATGCATGTTTTAAATTTCGTCTCATTCAGTTCAAGAATACTTTGTGGAATTTTATTATAGCATCTCAAACAGTACCCCATGAAAGATGAGTCTACTTTAGCGAGTCTGAAACCTGGCTGAACTAGTTGGTCCCTATTTCTAGTACTGTAATTATGTCTGTCACCCCTTTTACCAAAAAGGTGCAGATTTTTTCTGACGTACATTATGTTTTCGTAGATGTATTGACAATGTACCGTCATGATGCCAATATCCTTAAACAGTTCCCTTAGAGAATCGCGCCTACGAAGATTATATATGGCTCTGATGGCTCTTTTCTGCAGAATAAATATAGACTCAATATCAGCAGCCCGTCCCCACAGCAAAATGCCATAAGACATTATACTATGAAAGTAACTAAAATAAACCAGTCTAGCGGTATCTACATCAGTATACTGACGGATTTTTCTAATGGCAAAGGCTGCTGAACTTAGCCGCCCCGCAAGAGATGTCAAATGAGAACCCCATTGTAGCCTTGAATCAAGCGTAATCCCCAGGAAAACCGTTTTATCTACGAATTCAAGTTTCTCTTTATTCAATATTATATCACAATCACTACTTTTAACATTCGGTAAAGCAAATCTTATGCATTTGGTTTTTTTTTCATTTAATACCAAATTGTTTGCTGTGAACCAATTTTGGACCTGAAGTAGGGCATTATTCACGTCATCTAGATTTTGGGCCCGCCTATTTATCTTAAAAATTAGGGAAGTGTCATCAGCAAATAACACCATATTTTGAGGTTGGTTTTTCAGTAAATAGGGTAGATCATTTATATATACTAGAAAGAGGAAAGGACCCAATATTGAGCCTTGTGGAACCCCTATTTTTACTTTTAACCCCTGTGAATGAACACCATTTATTTGAACATGTTGTTGTCTATCATTCAAATAAGATTTTACCAAACTAAGTGCAAGTTTACCCAGTCCGTAATGCTCAAGTTTCAAAAGTAATGTGTCGTGATTTACGCAATCAAACGCTTTGGAGAGGTCACAAAACTCAGGTAACGCATTTTAGTTGTAGTTCAACTAATCGAGAATATTCATAATCATTATCTTTTATTTGCACTAGATATTGGTACTGTGTTGGTTCTAAAGTTACCTAGTAATTAGTATTTTCGAGGAATTTAATGTCCGGACTAACTTCCGCCATTTTTTTTTAAATTTGCGGCCTAGCATAGCACCTGTATTAATCGATAGCTGGTATATATAAAAACCAGTTTTGTATGAGACAAAAATGTTCTAAAGTGTCACGTTTCCGAGATATTACTTAGGTAGCTAAAATTGTGCTGAAGATGTCAGTGAATGCACTTTAACTTTGATAGCTTATATCTCGGAAACGTGACACTTTTGAACGTTTTGTCTCATACAAAACTTGTATGCATTGATACAAGCTATCGATGACGGCCATTTTCAATAATTTCCTGTTCGGTTCCGGAAGGTTGCTATCTCTGTCTGTTTGACATTTAGCTTACGGACGGTTAGAAACAAAACGTCACAGAAAATCTTTCTTTGTTTTTTTCTATGAACCAAGTGACAGGTAGGTGACGCGGATAGGATATTTCAAGCTATAGAAATACCGATAGCTGTGAGACGTGGCATATTAACTGACAGTTATACGATGTAAGTTATGGAAAACGAGCCTTAATGGCCAAAGATCTCAACCAACACCTTTTTTTTTTTTTTTTTTTTTCGGGTGGGAAATCATCAAATGACTCCTCCCGCTCTGGGCGAAGCAGGAGGGAGTGTCAGACTTTTACTGACTAAAACCCATCCATGTTCCTTCATCGCCCTTTGTGTTCCGGGGCCACGGTATCTCTTTCGAACAGTCCCGCAACCGCGGCAGGCATCGGTCCATAACAGACCCATTCCTTTTTGCTGACTATCTGAGAGGCACGCGTGGAACACGAACGTGCCGTCGACACGGCCTATCGTCATGAGACGGACGGACGGTGAGCTAGCCCATAGTCCACCGTCCACAGGCCCGCGCCTACGGTGGCCCCCGACGTCCGGGGCGTCTCCCGCGGCGGATCTCAACCAACACCTGAGGAGGCTCTCGTTAGGCAGTTGGGTCATGGGCTTGATTTAGAATGCGGTACTTATAGACACGCCTCGTATTGTTAGGAGGTTCCTCTCTCTGGAGCCCTGGCCGCGAAGCTTGGACCTTGGTACCTTAGGCTATATAAGTCATCATTATCTTCCCCTTATCGCAATTCATTTGTGGTCGGCGCAGCATATCTTCTTCTTCCACACTTCTCTATTACTCGTCATCTCATCAGACACCTCCTTTCTCACCATATCATCCTTCACACAGTCCACCCATCGTTTCTTTAATCTTCCTCTATTCTTATACCCATCCACATTCATACTCAAAACTTACCTTAGACTTAGTACTTGTTATTATTAATTGCACAGAACATCACACCTGATTTCTGTTATGGGATAGCCAGGGGTGCATTGTACACCGATATTTCGCCACTGATGTTTTAAGTCCTATGTGCAGGGGTACTTCAAGAGCATTGTACTGTATTAAACCTTAAGAAAAAGTTCGTATTCATCATAAAAAGATAAGTAAACGTTGTGGTGATCAGATACTTGATCCATGTCATCATCTGCCTAGCCTTTTCCTAAATATGTTGGGGTCGGCTTCCAGTCTAACCGGATACAGCTGAATACCAGTATTTTACATGGAGCGACTGCCTATCTGATCTCCACAACCCAGTTAGTACTATGTAATACGATACCTGGAGACTAGTTATTAGATTTTTTGGGCCCCTGACTACTGTAACGACTGTCATAGTTGCTCCATGTAAAGTATTGGTATTCAGCTGCATTCAGTTATGTTGGTAGCCTTCCACAACATAGTTGGGAAAAGGCTAGAGACGATTACGAATTTATATAAACGTTTTTTTATCCTCATTTACGATTAATTGATTAATATCATGGGTGTTAAAAATAGGCATGCCTTTTAACCGCTGTGAAAGTTTTGGGGAATTTAGTGCCGATATCGTCACCATTTAGGGAAATAATATTTGATGACGTATTTCTTTTCACCAGCTATTTATAACGGGGTTTGAATTTTTTGCCGTTAATATTTCGGAAACGTGACATTTTAGAACATTTTGTCTCAGACAAAGCTTGTTTATATTGATGCCAGCTATCGATTGATACATGTTTTATACCTGGCTAATGAAATCAAAGTGGTTATGAAGATGCCATCAGTGAATGGACTTTAACTTTAATAGCTCATATCTCGGAAACGTGACACTTTAGAACATTTTGTCTCATACAAAACTTGTTTGTATTGATAGCAGCGAGAAATATATATGATATTCTTCAGGATATATGCTAGTCCGATAGTGTTTTGAAAACATACCTAATACAACTAATTTTACTCGATAAAAAAAAATCACGAACTTTTCTATAAAAAAATCTTTTATCGTGTAAAAACCATACAAAATTACTTGCGATCATTTCGATTTTTTGGAAAATAATTCTACAAGCAACATATTAGCATGATAGTGTTTTATTTTTTTAGTCCATCTAATTGATTTTTTGTAAATCGCGCAAAAACCACTCATTTTGCACTATTCGGCCCGCAGTGACTGACGTAAAACCACTTTGTAGTGCAAGCTGATTAGAACTTTATTCTAACAGGATTCAAAGGAAGTTTGAACCAGCACAAATAGAGTTGCTAATTTAGCTCCTGAAGTCGCCTTAAGCATTTTATGCTTAAAGGCGAGGCCAAACGAACGTAAAATTATGAGTATGAGAGAGTAAAAGAAATTGATAGAGCCTATACTTCTCTTCTATTTCTATTTTTTTTGTAATATTTCAAAGAATGATAATAATAATTAAAATATTCTAACAGTATTTCAAATGAAGTTTGAACCACCACCTCCTGTAGTTGCCTTAAGTAATAACATAGGCTAACTTATAATAACACAGTGAACCACTCTGTAGTCTGGCAAAAAATAAATAATTATAATAAAATGTGCACAGATTTCGAAGTGTTCATTCTGAGAAGTGGCCGTTATGAGAAGTGTCCTATATATGATATGTGCACCAATTGCGGAGTGCACGTTTTTTTTTTTCAGTACACATTTTGCTAAGTGCACTTTCGACGAGTGAGCCAAATGAATGCAACCCTTGCTCACTTATTTCACTTTTTTTTTTTTTTTTTACTTTATTTCATATAAAAATCTATTCATTAACTATTATTATTATTTCCACATAAAGCCGAGTCAGAGGCCCATGAGCGGCATAAAATATGACACCTATGATGAAGAGGAAGAATTTGAGCCCTATAAGCGACACTATCGAATGGTGTATTAATGCAGTGGGTGTTTTTTTTTCAATAATCTAATGTTTCAGTCAGTTTTCATCAAAATCGGGCTCAAGAGAATTTTTCACTTTCTTGAATGAGAGGTTTTCTTTTTGAAGTATTAAAAAAAAACTTAGTTTCCAAGAACTCTATAGATGGCGTTGAACTGACTACGATAGTTGGTGCCAAAGTCAAAACGCTTGGAAATGCAAAACATTGCGTCATGTCACATACGCTCGTTGACTGACACTTCCGAATATAACCTAGTTTTATCGCGCTTTGTTAAAATCAGTTTTTTTAGGTTCCGTTC
The DNA here is from genome assembly GCA_905147715.2 of Xestia xanthographa. Taxonomy (NCBI): domain Eukaryota; kingdom Metazoa; phylum Arthropoda; class Insecta; order Lepidoptera; family Noctuidae; genus Xestia; species Xestia xanthographa. Next base: position 12,275,541 of record LR990667.1, on the reverse strand, counting down.
CTTGCATTAACGTACTAAGTTCAGCGCCATCTATCCAGCGACTAGGGAAGAGTTAAAAAGAAAATCTCTCATTACAAGCGAGTTACATTTAAAAGTGAATACTTGAAAATAATGTTCAGAAATTTTGACTCAAGCAATAGGTATGATCCAAATTAGAATGAGGAAAATTCATCGTACTTAGTAAGTATTTTAACCACATAATATAATGGTCTAAAATCGTGTACTAATTGCCTATCTATATGTAATTGGTTGGGATGGGATCGTACGTTGGAATGACCCAGAATTATGTTTTCCTGAAGAATTAATGTTAAACATAACACAATGCATGATGGGTTTCCCGAATGGATAGATAAAGGTGTTAGCTAAATATGCTGGTGAAATACATACCTCCTCCTTTTTCAAGACTACAAGACTCCTTTTTAGCCGTGTGGTATCCGGCAGAGTAGAATACAACCAACCCATTACACTCACGGGTGTCGTATAAGGCGACTAATGTCTGAGGCAGAACACCTTGCGCCTCCGTAGACCAGAGAATGGGCAGCAGCGTTTTCTGGTAGTCTTTCATCACTGCGATCTCCAATCCGCCTGCCAAGCGTGGAGATTACGGCAAATTCCTCCCATCATGGGAGAGGCTTATCTCCAGCAGTGGACGTTATGGGCTGTAGTAGTAGTAGTAGTAAGAATCCTTTTTTAAGAAATTGAGAATGAGAATTGAATGAGAATTCTCCTGAGAATTGAAAATTCAGCAGTAAAGAGACGTGGGCCTTTCATTTGTTAACCGACTTCTGAAAAAGGAGGAGGTTATGTACCTATTTCACCGGCATATTTTTTCATGAATGTTTGAACATCGATTATTCCGTGATTTCTGGTAGAGATGAGACGGGTACCCGGTGTGGATCCGGTACCCGGCGGATCCGGCACTTTTTCAGGATCCGGCCGGGTACCGGGCAATGGCACCGGATACCCGGCACTGCCGGGTAATTAGGTCTAGGATAAAAATTTAAAAAAGTTATTTCAGAAACGGACATTTATTTCAATATGATTAAACATGAATCAGTAGAAGAATTATATTCATAATTCAAAAGAGGTAAATTATGGTGAAGAAATATAACCTTTTCAGCACGATGCCCTTTTTGCAATGATATTATAAGTAAAAAGGTGCCTTTTTGTCATAGACGTTACCAGCCTCCGAAAAGAGGCGTTCACTATATACGGAGCTGACGGGAGTGGTTAAATATCTAATCGCAAGACTTTATAATCGAACCACTTGACTTGACTGTACTCAGTCGCGACCAAACAGGGAAGTGGAATGTACGTCTTTTCATGCCGGGTAATTTTGCCGGGCTACCCCGCAAAGCTTGCACCGGGTACTCGGTTGCCGGGTACCCGGCAAAAGTAGGATCCGGTGCATCTCTAATTACTGGTTTTACTAGGCCGATTTACGTCATTCTTTTTTCGTTTGGTGGAGGAAATCCGCGCGGCGGACCCAAGGCTAGGAACATTTTTGTATGAGGTCTGGCCGGCCTAAGTTCCGCCATTTTTTTTTTCAAAGTTGCGGCCATGCGTACAACCTATATCAATCGATAGCTATGTCATTTGTGCTGAAAATACTATCAGTGAATGGACTTAAACTTTGATAGCTCATAATATCTCGGAAACGTGACACTTAGAACATTTTGTCTCATACAAAACTGTTTTGTATTGATACCAGCTATTGATTAATATAGGTGTTAGCGTGACCGCTACTTTGCAAATAAATTAAAATGGCGGAAATTAGGCCAAAAATCTTCCACCAAGCCCTCTATCAGGTTCGCTGCCACCCACAGGATAGAAATTTATCCCTAAGGCCAAATCCCTAGCACGCACCGGTGCGTGCACGTCACTGTCTCCTCTATATCTCGTGTCTTTCTATTCGTTTGTGTTGATCACGTGATTTAACGTTGAGATGATGTCATTCCCATTCATTTGAATAGTTTTCTACTAGCGTTAACGATTGTAGATTGTCAACTTGGCTAGGGGTGCTGTTCTGATTCTTTAAACTTTACTAGGCACAAACACGAACGGGTGCGTGTTCGGCCTCCCACTTCGGCAGCACTCCTCTCACCGGTGCGTGGAGGATAATTGTCATGATCATCATTCTCTTCCCCTTATCCCAATTCATTTGGGGTCGGCGCAGCATGTCTTCTTCTACCATACTTCTCTAGAGGGGGAACAGGGCCTGCAAGGAATTTGAAAAATATGTATTTGAAGGAACTATGGCCGCCGCGCTGCAATCTTGCGCCTGTAGAGTGCAATAGGGAATTAAAGATAGCTGCAGCTCAGACCGACTATATCACAAAATTTTTGACGAGACCGACGCTTGGTATTCCTTTTTTTTTCTCCTCGTAAAGTGAGCCGCTTCAATGATTTTTGACACTAAAATTAAAAAGTATTGTATTTAGTTAGGTTCCTATCGATTTCTTTTAGGCTAAAAACTTTCAAATTTGTCTGGTAGTCCCCTAATCACGGCCATAAAAATGGGGTATTTAATGTCATTATTAAAGGGTCATATTTTATTTATCTATTATATTCCTTATACTTTAGACTAGAGGCATTATTCAGGAAGAAAAAAGGGGAATACATTTGTATGGAGAATCACAGTCCCTGTTTCCCCTTAAGTTAGCTAACTGAACGTTTAAATGATTCCTCTGTGTAACATATTTTTGGTAGCCAATTTAATAGGTAGCGGTAAATAAATTGTGAAAAAACTGTATCCTGCACCATACTACTGATATAATTTATGGTATACATACGTTATAAATTCACATTGAGCTATTACTACTACGTATAGAGAAGACGCCGCCCCATCACTCAGTGCTCCGTTCAACTGCGGTCGGCTGGCTGCAGTTCACTCAGGCGCTTGCTCGATACAGAACATCTATATATACGGGGTTAGCCGCCGCCCGCACTGCCACGCTTGTTGCACAGATTTTGATCACGCTGTCTTCTCTATGCCTACGTATATCTCTATACTCATAAATATATATTTAAATAAATAGGTCATTCCAAATAACTCACTAATAGGCATCTAAAGAGTCTTTCCCTGTTTGTGAAAGCGCTACATTTGACGTAAGGGAAAATGCATAATTATAATTTAGACTTTGTACCCTGAAATAACTACCTAATACGAATTAATGAAATAATTAGTGGGATAAAATAATTAATCCGCGACGCGCCAGGCCCAGATGGAGACGGTATGATGAAACTGCTGTGAGACTGCTATGAGACTGTTATGAGACTGCTTTGAGACTGCTATGAGACTATTATGAGACTGCTATGAGACTGCTGTGAGACTGCTTTGAGACTGCTATGAGACTGCTATGCGACTGCTATGAGACTGCTATGAGACTGCTATGAGACTGCTATGAGACTTCTATGAGGCTGCTATGAGACTGCTATAAGACTGCTATTTAAAGGATTGGGCTGAAATAGCTCTAGATAGAGAGTAATGGAGTGAGGGAAATGAGGTCTTTGCGCTGCTGTGGGACACAACAGGCTCATAATAATCGACGACCCGATTGGCGCAGAAGTAGTGAGGCTGCCTTACGTTCTTAGGGTCCCGGGCTCGAATCCCGGTAGGAGCAAATGTTTGTGTGATGAGCATGGACATTATTTTGTTTCCGAGTAATGGATGTTTATATGTATAATAAGTATGTATTTACAAACAAAAAGTATTGTAGATATATCAACTATCTGGTGTCCACGACACGTTTCTTGCCCGTTCTTCTCCATAGAGATCTACGCTAGGGAATGGGCAACTACAGTACTTTCACAGTTTTTATGTCTTGTGACTGGGATTGTAGCTATATTTAATTTTCATCTTTGTTTCGACAATTTAAAAGTGCCTGTAACCGGCTTACTTGAAATAAATGCTTTGATTTTGATTTTCTATTTTGACAAGCCTCGTTGCTTAGTGTGGCACTAGATGGCGCTGTGTGTAATGTCCAGCGATATTTATGTATTTTATTTAATAATAATAATAAAGCAGTGAGTACAGCAGTCATTGTGCTGATAGTCGTGTTGGATAATGGCTTAATAGCCAATAGCCTGGACCAACGTCTGAGGAGGCTCTCGCTTGGCAGTTGGATAAAGGGCTTGATTCAGAAAGCGAGCTGCCAAAGATTCGTTTTTAATGCTAATTTAACGTAATTTTTGGCGTAAATAAGTAATAAAAGAAATGTAAAATTTCCAAAACAAAGTCGGCGACAAAGCACAACTATCGAAGTATTCAATACATTTTATTTGTAGGTAATTGATTTATGCAGTGGTTTTTTCATAAAACTCGATTTTCCAAAGGCCTTTTCGTATTTTTTACGCGCGTTTTTTGCTATAAATTATCGTGCATCTCACTGAACTCACTCTGTCGGGCACGATGCCAGGTGTCTTACCTGGCATCGTGCCGGACAGAGTGAGTTCAGTGTGCTTTTTGGCCACGCCCACCAATGAGTTCGAGCCCACGACTAGTATTACCTTAAGGAGTACGACAGATACGCGTCATTACACTGATGACTGATTCAGGTCAACGACAGTCGAGGGTTGTATGTAGGTACTGTTATACACCAACAGTAAAATAAATAAATAAACAAATCTCAAATAAATTAATAATCATTCTGTATGGTGTCGGACGTAAAGAATAGCACCATCCCATATATTCCCGTGGGTGCCGTAAGAGGTGACTAAGGGACTTACCAGAGAATGGGCAGCAGCGTTCTCTGTGCTTTTGTAACAACCGTACTGCGATCGCCAACCCGCCTGCCAAGCGTGGCGATTATGTCAAAAACCCCCGTTTGGGGGAGGCCCATGTCCAGCAGTGGACGTCTTTCGGCTGAAATGATGATGAATAAACAATTTATTTGACCCTCTATATTTCAGATGATGTTATCAAGATCATTATCAGAGAGGGTAATGAGGGTTCATGCACAACCTACCAAAAAAATGCGCTAACTTTTGGCACCAATTTCAACTTAGAAGTTAGTAGCGAACACTTTATCACGGAGAGCAAGTAAGTTCTTTTATTAATGCACAAGGGCCTTAGAGGTTCCGCTTTTTAAACATAACGCCGGTAATACCCGAAGTTTTAGGCAGAGTTGCACTTAATAGTACTTCACATTTAGCTAGTTATGTTTAAGTCCATGTAATAGGGGGCAAGCCTATTAAATTGCCACCGCCATCATCATCATCATCATCATCATTTCAGCCGAAAGACGTCCACTGCTGGACATGGGCACCAACTGGGCACAAATGGTCCAAATGGCAAATGGCAACTGAAATTATGGCCATACTATAGAATTAGGACATTCCTGTAATGATAGTGATGATGAGTTAATAAATGAATAAATCCGATAACCGTGGCTGCTACTGTGAAATTCCTGATGGAAAAACCCAATAACACTTTGCCCGACCTGGGAATCGAAGCCATAGCCTCACGCTCAGCAGTGGCGCTTGCAACCACTGGATCAATGAAGCAGTTATTTGTAGGTGAAAAAATTTGGGGCTTTAAAATCAAGTCTAGGCCTAACTACAAACTGTATTCACTCTCGGTATTCACTCTCCACATTGAAGTTAGGTTAAAATTCTGTTTTAATACAAAACGTATTCGGACCGTTCACGAAGCCGTCAACCAAGCATTCTGTACATCAAACTAAGTTACCCTATACAAAAATTCTTGCTGGCAAACGGTTTTTTTTTTTCTCAATGTAACGCACTCAATACATTGTGCTGATAGATGCATTGTAAACGAATCATGTACGTATTTAAAGTAATGTTATACTTGTATAACCTTAAAAACTAGTATTTAAAAAAAAAACTTGAAAAAGTTGGAACATTGAGCTCCATTATCTCCGTAACTGGAAGGTTCCCAGGTATGGTCCAGAACAAAACAATGATCACATTGATGGGGAGAACAAAAAACTGTCGGCTTCGTTACGGGTTCATTTACACCGTACAGTTCCTGCACCCCTAGCCCAGTTGACAATCTACAATCGTTAACGCTAGTAGAAAACTATTCAAATGAATGGGAATGACATCATCTCAACGTTAAATCACGTGATCAACACAAACGAATAGAAAATTCGTAGACAAGTTTGCATCGTTCAAAATGATAGAAAAGAATGTTATCGTTTCTACAATGTTGATCGCTAAACTGTAGTTTTTTTCTACAGACATTAGAGAACGAGCGATCGACTCAGTCGTGTCAACTTGGCTACCAATTTAGCGCTTTCTACAATCGCTTACGCTGAGGCGTTTACGATTGTAGAAAGAGAATCGATACGAAACGTTTGTAACTTGGTTATGGGTGCTGTTTTTGTATTTCGTATTCGACTCAGAATTTCTGAATTTCAGTTGGATACACAACGATGAAGTAACAGCCTTGGAAGATTTGGAAAACACTACCATCAGCTTATCTTATAACAAGACAAAACGTATCAGAGGGACAATACCGAATGTTACGTATAAATATTATTATTCACATGTAAGTACCTATTATGAGGAGCTCGTGGCTAAATAATAACAGCCGCTCGGGTCGATCTTTGGGTTAAGCCGTGCTTGCCTAGGTTGGTCTGTGGATGGGTGACCACCCATTACATACCGAGTTTCCTCCGTGCCTCGGAAAGCACGTTAAGCAGTTGGTCCTTACTGTCATTTGTGATCTTTGACAGTCGTTACAGGTAGTCAGTGGCCCAAAAAGTCTGACAACCAGTCTTATCAAGGGGTATCGTATTACCCAGAGTACTAACTGGGTTGAGGAGGTCAGATAGGCCGTCACTTCATATAAAATTCTAGTATTCTGCTGAATCCGGTTAGACTGGAAGTCGACCCCAATAAACTTGGGAAAAGGCTAGGCAGATCACATTTAAGTACCTATCTAGTGTATTGGGTATTAAGCACAGCGACCAAATTCGCAATATCACAATACGCTTATAAAAAATCAAAATCAAAGCATTTATTTCAAGTATATAGACACACACTCACAAGACATTAAAACTGTGAAAGCACTGTAGTTGTTTAAAAGCTGGAATAGCTGATGTGGGCAATAAGGCTGCTGGGTTGAAGTGGGATTGGACGGGTCATGTCCGTAGAATGCATCAGGACCGATGGGCCAAAGTCGTAAAAAAGAAAACAGAAAATAAAAAATATAACAATACAGAATATATAAAAAAAAATTGAAATAAAATAAAATAATAAATTTAATAACAAAAAAAAAAAAAAAAAAAATTTTTTCTTTAGAATTTTTTTTCTTTAAAAGTCGCCGCCGAGTGAGGCTTTTTTTGAGAAATTGGTCGGAAAATACCAGCCGTCCTCTGCCCAGCAGTGGGACAAAATAAGCTAATTAAAGAAAAGGAACTACCTGTTTAGTTCTTGTTATAATTCGATTTCAAATTCACGCAAACACCACAATATTATTCGTTTCTTATCATAACATACAACAACAGCCCATAACGTCCACTGCTGGACATAAGCCTCTCCCATGATGGGAGGAATTTGCCGTAATCTCCACGCTTGGCAGGCGGATTGGAGATTGCAGTGATGAAAGACTAACAGAAAACGCTGCTGCCCATTCTCTGGTCTACGGAGGCGCAAGGTGTTCTGCCTCAGACATTAGTCGCCTTATACGACACCCGTGAGTGTAATGGGTTGGTTCTATTCTACTCTGCCGGATACCACACGGCTTTCATAACATAACAGCTGGTATTCAGCGGCATCTTAATCTAAATCTTCGGAACCACTGATTTGAGGTCCTACTCCCTAACACTTAGTCCGTATATCTGGATCTATCCGTCTCTCTCACTCACACTCATCTGCAGACGTGCTTGAGAGAGACGGATAGATCCGTATATTCGGACGAAGCGTTAGAGAGTTAGTGCCCCTGATTCCGAAAATTCTCGCACTAACGGGAAACTGAATTATCCCCGATTTTTTGGCAACATTTAAAACGTACGTACGAAAAATATACTTACGGGGGGTAAGTACATTTTTCGTAGGTACATAAAGAGAGCAAGCAAAGCCAGTGTTCAATATTTGTTTTTCATTTTATTTCTAGACACGAGTGTTCGACAAAAGTATAGAAGGAAATTGGAACTTCACATTTAAATATCTCAAGAATTACGATCCATGGCTTGACCACAAAAAAGTTGGCAATTATTGTAACTGCAGTATTTCTGTTAGATTCAACAACTTTTCACGCCGTAAGTAGTACCTACTCTTCGCTTTAATACAGTCCTTTTCCAGTTGCTTCACTTCAAACTGTAGACCAACACAAATCTACAATAAAATAAAGATCACAAATTTTTTTACAGAATTGTCAAAACTATCTATCATCAACCTTATCACTACAAACATAAAGATTTCCGTGAATTTGATATAGATGCGCTAAGTAGTCGCAAGCATGCGCGAGAAGTATAGGTTCCTATCAATTTCTTTTACTCTCTCATAGGTACTCATAATTTAAAATTTTACGTTTGTTTGGCCTCTCCCTTAAGAGTCCTATTACATTTTTTTCGCAATTTTTTGATTAGTAAAAATCTCTCATCTCATAGGTACTCATAATTTAAAATTTTACGTTTGTTTGGCCTCTCCCTTAAGAGTCATATTACATTTTTTTCGCAATTTTTTGATTAGTAAAAATCAAAAAAATGCGAAAAAAATGTAATAGGACTCTGGAGGGAGAGGCCAAACAAACGTAAAATTTTAAATTATGAGTACCTATGAGAGAGTAAAAGAAATTGATAGGAACCTATACTTCTCCTCGCGCATGCTTGCGACTGGACCCTGGATCAAATTTTTTCGATCGGCGTACACGAGTCGATAATAATAGCGATCTCCGGATGATTGTCGATTGTTATTGACGAAAATTAGGGACGAGATTGACATGAGACTGAGGAGCAACCTGAATTGACGCAGAATTATAGTACTACAATTTTATTTATTGTAATTTTGTCTTATTATATTGACAAACGAAAACTAATGAAACTTATTCATTGTAGATTGAAGTTTTATATCATATTAATTTATTTGATAAAATTTGGTTTATTTGGAATATAATGGACGCTGAATCAAGACATTTATGGCTTAAATTACGCTTTCTATACGATTTTTTCCGTGAAAATTCAAGGAATTTAAAGAAATTATAAAACTTCAATAAACAAGTAAAACATTCAGCTTATTTTTCAGTAATTTTAGCTTTTATAAGAATTGCATGTAACAATGTGAATTTGAGCGTCAAAGTTCCATCGCCGACGGTTTTTCTTGCAAACTGAGTTTGTAAAATATTTGTAGTAAATTACACGAAAAGAAAAATGAAAATGTGTAACTCCAACTTACAAGAAAGATAATGGCACTATTGTTATTCATAAGCAAATAATTAAAATATCTAACTGATGCTGAAAATTACTGCGTCAAAAATCATGAATTTGCGTAAAAAATGTAATAGGACTCTTAAGCATAAAATGCTTGAGAGGCCGGGAGCTAAATTAGCAACTCTATTTGTGGTGGTTCAAACTTCGTTCGAATCCTGTTAGAATAAAGTTCTAATCAGCTTTCAGTACAAAGTGGTTGTTACGTCAGTCACTGCGGGCCGAATAGTGCGAAATGAGTGGTTTTTTGCGATTTACAAAAAATCTATTGATTGGACTAAAAAAATAAAACACTATGATGCTAATATGTTGCTTGTATCGTTGCTTTGCTGTAGAATTATTTCCAAAAAAATCAGAATGATCGCATGTATTTTAGTATGGTTTTTACTCGTTAAGTATAAGAAATTTTTAGAGATAAGTTCGTGATTTTTTTTAACGAGTAAAATTTGTTGTATTACCAATTTTCAAAACATTATCGTACTAGCATAATAATATCCTGAAGAATATCATTTATTTTTCTGGTTTTGTTTATTGCAGTGAAACATAAGCTTTTTTTGCATTGTAAAACTGTCGTTTAGCTCCTGTAGTCCCCTTAACGCAAAACCGCATCACACGAACCATCGCGAGAATATCCGATCGTCGCTTTTATTTGTTACCCGACTACGACAAAGCCAAAGGATGGGCTAAGATTTTAGTAGTCTATAATTATGTATGCGTATTTGTATTTACGTATGTTCCTCCGAAGCGTCTAAACTATTCATCCGATTTTGATGAATAAGGTGTCAATCACTGATTTAATAAAGAAGGAGATATGCCCCGCAAGACGAAAATGTATCGGAACCCTGTGTCTTCACTTTGCCCCTACCACACGGCAACTACTACACACGCAGTTCACTAAAAGTAATAGATACGCAGTCGCGCACACACCCGCATTTCTTAAAACTGAACGTACTACACAATCAATTATAAACCTTATGACATCAAACACAGCGTGTATTTACCATGCACCGTACAACTTACCCACACAAAAACATCACTCGCTATCGTTGTGTTGCAAAAGCATATACGCTAGTGATTGACTAAATCGGAAAGTTATCGAATCTTTCATTTATTATTGTGTAAAAATTTTTTTGAGGTCCTGAAAATAATTAAATAAAAATAATGTCCAGAATATAATATTATAATAAAAATAAACAATATGTAGCTAAATATATATTATGAAGTAAATAACAATAAAATATCCGGTTACGTTGATTTAGGCTGTCATGGCCTATTGAAACAGTAGTTAGTAGCACGAGGATAAGGCATAATATACGATAATTCAAAGCCAAAAACACTCCACCGATTAAACCTGAAATTTAATTAACTTACTTTACGAAAGTTGGTTACGCATTTCTCTAATATGCTGTAAAATATTCAAAATACATAAAAAACATTATTTGACATCGATTTTCCAACCGGGTTAAAACGGTTGACAAATTGAAAAATAAAACTAAAATAGTAATATTTAATTCGTCAATCGACATTGTCGATAGCCTACATTAGTGGATCTGCACAAGCACATCCCTAACTCGTCGCAAGAAGCAGCGGCCGTACTACGTGATTCATCCGCTTAACGAAACATCATTTTGTGATTTTTACATTACTTGTTCAGTCAGTTAGCGACAAACTTAGGTTGTGGTTAAGGAGAAATGTATTTATTGCAAAAATAGTACAGTTGCTGTGATATTTGAAAACAAACATAACATAGAAAAGCAAGAAATATTTTACGATTTGTTGTTTTTCATGATTTTAAAGACAAATATAGTAAAATACTTGTACTTACACATGATAAGTAATTCCGTGATCAACAAAGTTTAGGTTTATGCTTCGGTTTTTACAAAAATCCCCTGAACAACACGGAATTGTTATAATTTGTCACGATCGCGGTCGAAAGTACCTACACTAGTTCGCGGAGACGGCCATTTGCCTATGACATGGCCGACTGGACATGTCACGCGGACACCGACACGCCCCCTTACCACTTCTCCTGTTTTTTACATTTCTATGGTGTCAATCGATTATTTTATTATTATGACCCAGGTAACATATGCTACATTTTAACCAACTTCAACAATAGGAGGAGTCGATTTTACCTTGTAAACCCCGAGTTTATTTAGGGCGTCATTTTACAGTCCTTATAGTTGGTTTTTTAGTGGTATTATACCACACAAATTCTTCTTATATTGACTACTAGCGGACGTCACGCCGTTTCACCCGTGTAGTTCCCGTTCCCGTGGAAGTACGGGGATAAAATATAGCCTATGTTACTCAGGGTGAATGTAGCTTTCTAACGTTGAAATAATTTTTGAAATCGGCGCAGTAGTTTTTAGTTTATTCATTACAAACACACACAAAAATACAAATCTTTCCTCTTTTTTATATTAGTGTAGATTACTATTAAGATTAAGGTTCATTTTCGTATGATTTACCACTTTGATATACCTTAGTGGATTTGAGGGTCATATTAAGATGAAAAGCCTGACTAATTTATGGATTGAATATAATTTTTTTTTGCAGCAACATTAAAACCTGGAACTGAAGACAAAGCAAACGGTAAGTACTCAAGTTATAATACGTAGCATAATCAGCTTAGTACGTTCCCACTGCTGGGACATAGGCCACCTATCTGCGAGTGGGACTGGCTCATGATCCAAGAAAGAAAGAAAGAAAATATATTTATTTGGCACTTCCTGTAATAAGTGCACACAACAGAACAACAAATAAAAACAAACAGCTTCTTTCGACAAAAGTGCGATCCATAAACCTACGGTCAAAATGTATGAAACCACTGTTTAAAAAATCCTATAATATATATATACCTGCAGGGAACTTATCCGAATTTTGTTTGCTGGAATTTAATTTTACTAAAACTTTTTACCAACTCCTTTTTTGCCATATGCATTATTTGACTTATAAAGGGTGTAAAACACCTCTTAACGAAGCCCAAAGGCACTTGTTCTCCTCTTCATTGCGATAATTTTTTTGTTCTACACCATACCTGGGAACCTTCTAGTTATGGAGATATTGGGGGGTCAAAATTCCAACTTTTTGACAAGTTTTTTTTTTATATACAAGTTTTTAATGTAATATTTTTACTTTTAACACCTCCACGACCCCCGTACTATTCAATCCATCCATCAGCACACTATTTTGTGTGCGTTACATTGAGTTCCACCACAAAACATGATTTTTTACCTCAAAACAAAAAGTCGTTTCCCAGCAATAATTTTTGCGTAAAGTTACTTAGTTTGTTGTACAGAATTCTTGTTGACGGCTTCGTGATGAGGTTGTTTACACCCCATATTTATTTCATTGAAGTATCATCTTTACCGAACTTCGTTTCGACGATTTACAAAATAAGTTTTTGCTACTGGCCGAAGCCTCTTTTGAACTTTATTAATTTGCCTAAATTTAACACTAACTAACATTTCCTTAGAAACCTATAAGGTTAAAGTTTTTTTTTGTGACCCTTTGAAAAACATCATGTAAAAGTGTAACTTCGGTAAAAAGTTTTTCGACCAAATGAAACGTCGGAGTTACGAAAAAAATCGAATTGATAATAATAGGTCAACTTATACAGTGGCAGACGTGACTTCGATGAAGTAAAAAAAAAGGAAACGATAATAGTTAAAAGTTTGTGAAATAATGATTTTCTAACTTATGATAGGTACGGGTATACCTGCAGTGCTATTCTGTAAAGCTCACTAGTTCACCTCACTCAAGTGAGCGCACACAATTCGAAAGTGAACTCATTTGTTTCGCGGATTCACAACGAGACACCGTTCGAATTTCGAACGTGATGTTAAGAGGATAGCACTATACAGATGACTTGGCTTACTAAAAGATTCACTTTCAGTTATCGGAATAACCGTATTTTTTTTGTTGTTTACAGATCCCACAAAACTCGACAATGGAGGTAAGAAAAAAGAACATCAGTATCATCTGCCTAGCTTTTTCCCAACTATGTTGGGGTCGGCTTCCAGTCTGACCTGATGCAGCTGAATACCAGTTGTTACATGGAGCAACTGCTTATCTTCCCTGGCTGAAATTGAAAAGAATATGCTTGTATACAGGGTGTAAAAGATCTCATCACGAAGCCGTCCACCAAGAATTCTGTACATTTTTCTACGCAAAAATTATTGCTGGGAAACGACTTTTTTTTTTGGGGTGAAAAATCATTTTTTGTGGTAGAACTCAATGTAACGCACTCGAAACATTGTGCTGATGGATGGATTGAATAGTACGGGGGTCGTGTAGGTGTTTAAAGTAAAAATCTTCCATTAAAAACTTGTATAAAAAAACATGTCAAAAAGTTGGAACTTTGACCCCCAATATCTCCGTAACTAGAAGGTTCCCAGGTAAGGTGTTAAACAAAAAAATGATCGCAATGACGGGGAAAACAAGTGACTTTCGGCTTCGTTAAGAGGTGTTTTACTCTCTTTATTAATCTCGGGTTCAATTCCCAAGTCGGAGAATGTGTTATTAATCAGAAAAAGTGCAAATATGCAATTTTTCAGAAAAAGCCCGGAGTCAGGATTTGTGCCCGGTTGATGGCATTAGACTTGCTTGCTATCATCATCATCATCATCAGCCTATTAATGTTCCCACTGCTGGAACACAGGCCTCCTCTCTATGAGAGGGAGCGGGCTATAATCTACCACGCAGGCCCAGTGCGGATTGGTAGATGTCTTCGAATTTTTTGTTTCCTTACGATGTTTTCTTTCACCGTGCTTGCTATCACGTGAGACTTAAAGATTACTGGCGATAGGGGTTTGAATTTAATAGCCGGGGCCTAACTTCCGCCATTTAAAAAAAAAAATAAGTATCTATCTATATCAACTATCTGGTGGCCACGACGCAAGCCTCGTTGCTTACTGTGTCACTGATAGCGCTGTGTATAATGTCCAGCGATATCTGTTTATTTTATTTTATTTATTTTTTAAATTGTGGACACGCGTCAACCCTATATTAATCGATAGCTGGTATCAATACAAACAAGTTTTGTATGAGACAAAATGTTTTAAAGTGGTGTCGATTCTGTTGTGCACAATCTAAACTTAATTTAGGCTATTGCTATCTTTTACTAAAAGGCAGTGCAAGAAAAGGACGGCTATAGCTATGAACTAAGTTAGAGATGTCAAACTAGTTTATGCCTTGCGCTTCACCGTGTTTTTAGTCGACATGTTATTACGTGCACCCTTCATTTGTATGGAAATATTAGTTCCAACTAAATTTGACAGCTCTAAATTACGTCCGTCTCTTTCTCGTTTTATTAGAGAGAAAAAGATAGTAATAGCCTAAATTAAGTTTAGTTTGTGCACAAGAGAAACGACACCATTGTCACGTTTCCGAGATATGAGCTATCAAAGTTGTGCTGAAAATGCTATCAGTGAATGGACTTTAAATAAAAAAAAGGCGTAAGTTAGGCCAGCCAGGCTTCATACAAAAATCTTCCAAGCCCTTTATGTGTAAAGTTAATCTTTAAGTCTAAGTTAATCTTGTTCCAGTGTGGGTAAGAGACGGAGCTATAGAGGACATCCAGCGTCATCTCTTTCCCACACTGGAATAAAATTAAAACAGTCCCCACCTGGCCCCTTATTCACAACGCTTCGATTCGATTTTCGATTCGGAAAGTCGTATGTCTATCTTTTTAGGGTTCCGTACCCAAAGGGTAAAAACGGAACCCTATTACTAAGACTTCGCTGTCTGTCCGTCTGTCCGTCTGTCCGTCTGTCTGTCACCAGGCTGTATCTCATGAACCGTGACAGCTAGACAGTTGAAATTTTCACAGATGATGTATTTCTGTTGCCGCTATAACAACAAATACTAAAAACAGAATAAAATTAATATTTAAGGGGGGCTCCCATACAACAAACGTGATTTTATTTGCCCTTTTTTGATAATAATGGTACGGAACCCTTCGTGCGCGAGTCCGACTCGCACTTAGCCGGTTTTTTTGACATTACGAAATCGAGCGAGACGGACATACGACTTTCCGAATCGAAAATCGAATCGAAGGGTTGTGAATAGCTATGCTGATCTGTTTTATCTTTCAGAGATTAAGTTGTTTTATAACTTTGCCCAAATACAGTGAAATCAACGTATTTTATTTCTTATTTTATTATTGCAGTAATAATGCCAGTTTGGGTTATTTATCTACTATGTTTCTTGGGGCTATTCTTGGTGGTTCAAACATCATATATTATTTACGGAAAAGTCAAAGGTACGTATCACCTTTATTCTCTAACGGCTTTTTTCAATAACTTACTTACGTATACAACAACAACAACAACAGCCCATAACGTCCACTGCTGGACATAAGCCTCTCCCATGATGGGAGGAATTTGCCGTAATCTCCACGCTTGGCAGGCGGATTGGAGATCGCAGTGATGAAATACTAACAGAAAACGCTGCTGCCCATTCTCTGGTCTACGGAGGCGCAAGGTGTTCTGCCTCAGACATTAGTCGCCTTATACGACACCCGTGAGTGTAATGGGTTGGTTCTATTCTACTCTGCCGGATACCACACGGCGAAAACGTATTTACGTATAACCGTCAGTTAATATGCCAACGTCCGTAGCTATCGGTGTTTCTATAAACAAAATCAAGGAAAGATTTTCTGTGACGTTTTTTGTTTAGTTGACCGTGCTTTCCCAAGTCATAACTTTCTTGTGGTCCCAAAATATCACTCAAAAATATTTAAGGGGAATTCGGGACCGCAGTCCCGGTCCCAAAAACCCCCCCACCCTTGTTTCTAACTGTCTGTAAGCAAAATGTCAAACAGACAGAGATAGCAACAACCGAACAGTAACTTATTGAAAACGGCCGTAAGAAGAAGTGCTATTCTCTAAATATCACGTTCGAAATTCGAACGGTGTCTCGTTGTGAATCCGCGATGATTTACTTTAAAAACAAATGAGTTCGCTTTCGAATTGTGTGCGCTCACTCGAGTGAGGTGAACTAGTGAACTTTACAGAATAGCACTTAATAAATATTTAAAGACTTTTTTTAATAATGATGATAGTATAGACTTACGCAATTCTTTTAATTTTTCAGGTTGCAGAGCAAAAAGAAATAATGACGAAGGTAATATTATAAAACATAATTTAATTTTAATTCATTATTTTTACACTCTACCGCATACACTTTGCAAGCAGTTGACAATGTCTTCTGAGTAGTGACGGTCCACGTCCATGTGGTATACTTTTTGTTTTTATGACGGATATAATATAATAATAATAATAAGCCTTTATTTCCCAAAATAATAGTTAAGTACATAATCCAAAAAACTGTTTTCATGCACATAACAATACCAATTCTTATTAAATATTACATTTTATACATTTACATTTCTAACACAGTAACATTAAAGATTTCAATTTGATTTGATTTTTGTACAATACTATTTTTAAATTCTCTTAAATTATTTATTTTTGTATGATTGATTTAATTTAATTATAAATAATTATTATATTCAATTTAATGACGGATATACAGGGTGTAAACGGATTTTTCACGAAGCCGTCAACCAAGCGTTATGTACTATCGAGGACACTCCCGCCTGACCACCACTAAGCTAATTTTTGCTTGCACTCGCAACATAGAAACGCTCTCTAGCCCCGCCCCGTTGACTTTGTATGGAAATAATGAATGAAAATATACCGAATCGGCCGAGCGCACTGACGACGCACGCCAAACGAGAGATATTTTGCGCGCCAAAGTTGACGCTTTCCTAATAGGCCCAAAATTTAAGGGGGCGTGGCTCGGCGCCTCCGCATGATTTAAGCGAAAAAAAATTAAACTGGTCAGGCGGAAAAGACCACGATAGTACGGTGCGGTACGGCCAAGTGCGAGTCGACCTCGCACAAAAAGAGTTCCGTGGCACCAAACAATAAATTTTAACTCTCATTCAAAGGTCAATTTCCAATCAACACATTTTTTTTTTGTCCTTTGCCAACGGAAGTCTAGAAATGATCGCAATGATGGGGAGAACTAGTGCCTTTCGGCTTCGGGAAGTGTCTTTTTACACCCAACACATTTGCTTAGATCAGATCATTTTGATGGGTCATGGTATATTTTGGCAGAACTAAGTTCAGTTGTAAGTTATTGTCGTTGTTGTAAGTTCAGGTGTAGTAGTCTCAAAGAGGGTCAGCAATAGGAAGGGGTCCGCAAGGGCCGATGCCTGCCGGGGTTGCGGGATTGTTCGAAAGATATACCGTGGCCCCGGAACACAAAGGGCGATGAAGGAACATAAATGGGTTTTAGTCAGTAAAAGTCTGACACTCCCTCCTGATCCGCCCAGAGCGGGAGGAGTCATTTGATGATTTCCGATCCGAAAAAAAAAAAAAAAAAGGTCTTGTGGCTTTTATTTCGGTTTTTACTATTCAAAATACAATAATATAAATAATATAATATATTTGTAGATCCAATATCTCCAAAGTCACCTAAAGGAAAACGTTCTAGTAAGTATTCATATTATTTTTTTTGCATGCTAACTGCAACAGCCTATTCTGTGGTTTTCTGTGAAATTTTAACATTTTTATGATTTACAATCACATAAATATAAATAACGCAAGTATATATCCATATTATTATGAAAACCAAGCGTGCCATTTTTTGACTACCTACTATGACGTCAAAGCACTATTTAGTTAATATACAAACGAGTTACTATAAACAATAGACTACGTTTTTGTTCTTTATTATGTCTAAAATAAAGTTCTTGAATTGTAAAGTTATTGAAAAAAATAAAAACTAGCTTGATGCGACAGTAGCAACGTTAGGGCTACTGCTAACGAGCGTAATGGAGTAGATGACACACTAATCAATTGATATAGGTACTTTTAAAGAGCTGTCAAAACGCGATTCTCTCATAGATTGTGTATGGCAATAGCAAACTGTGACGTCACTGTTTATTCAACTCAATCACTCAACTATTTATTAATTTCAAGCAACTAAAAATCGAATGGGGCAATTAATTGAAAATAAATCGGGTTTTCAGGCCCAAAATAAAGTGTTTTTTTTTTGAGATTGATATCTTGGAATTATTTTTGAAGTGAAAACTTCTTTAGGCGCATTGATCACTTTTTGGGTGAAGGAAAAACATTGATGATTGAACTCATCGTCACGTAACGTAACGTGCGGTCACGCTTCGTAGCCGTTCGTAGCACTCGTAGCATGCGCTACGGCGTAGCACCACATAGGCATGCGCGGGGCATAACCAGTGCTACGACTGGGGCGGGGCCTGTGTAGTTTTTGTTTTCACTTCTATCGGCAGTCCCCAAAGACTGCTCCGATTTTTTTTATGGTGTCATCTACCTATGTGAATCGCGTAAATTCGGTATTATACATAGTATGGGCTCATTTTACGTAGTCACGTGACACAAACCACACTATCGTATGAAAATGTGGCGTATCTAAATGACGCGACTCATACTCATAATTACGTTCGCGAAGTCATCAAAGTCCTCTTTAATTACAGCTATTACACTCCTTCAGATTTACTCTACAAAAAAACAAAATTATTTAACCTACAACAACTGTATACATACCACACATGCATGACTATCCGAAAGATCCTTAAGACCAACATACACACAAATATTTCATTCACACAAAGGACTCGTAGATATAATACCCGTAATCAAGACGACCTAGAACTACCGAGAGTGAGAACCTTGTGCGGCAGGAAAACTATACAGTATGAGGGGGTTCGGCTGTACAATAAATTACCTAAAAAAGTCAGGGAGTGTATAAGCATACCAACATTTAAAAAAGGCCTGAGGAATTATATATTAGACGCATAAGTTTAGCTTTTTGTATTAGACACATAATTTTAGTGTGAACTGTTTTGTATCTTTATTTAGTTTAATTACATACCTTCTATTTTATAAAAAAAAAAATGTGGTGTTCAGTTTCTTGGATAGTTTGAACGTCGTAATGTAAACTACAACCAATTGTTAATTTAGTTAAGTTTCTCTTTAAGTGAACTGTAATTTGTTCTTTGAGAAATAAATGTCTTTAAACCGAAGTAGGTGCTCTTGTGTTATCTAGGGACAAACGTATAGATATATCTATACCTTTACTTCTTTATTAAACACAGACTAATAATATTTACATTGTTTACATACTAACTCTATAATAGAAATAAAAATATTTACAAGCATCAAAAAGGGTTATAGGGCGTCGAAAAATTCTTCCACATCTAACCTTTGTTTACTATATTTAATTTCATATCGATATATTTTGTCCTTTTGTAGTCTCTCAAGTAAATTTTACCTTGTTTTTTTACAGAGACTAAGAGGAACATAGCTGATCGTCCACCGTTACCGTTACCTCCTGTCGAAGTTATACAAAGTAAGTTCAAAATGGGTCGTTTCTCCATCCATTTCGTTGAGCTCCTTGAGTTATAAGTCGAGCTACATGATAACTGACAAATGCTTGCACTGACTGGACAGGTCCACTCAAATCTGTGTGGTTCTTTCTTCAAAAGACCATCTCTGACACTAATCTGCGTAGTCCTCATGTGAATTGAGCAAGATTATGTCTGGACTTCAAAAGAGACTATGACCTCTGAGTTTGTTTCGGCTGTTTCTTCTCAGAGTAGTCAGGTACGAAGCACCGGCCCCATCAGTTTAAAAGAAATTACGTGTGAAAGTGTTTGTAAAAATCTACTTGCAAAATAAACATCATTAACTATCATGTATCCATAAATTACAGGTCGCGGCACGAAAGTCTAGCGGTGACCGTTATTGCGCAGAAGTAAAAAACAAGAATGTCTTGGGGCGTACGTTGCGCCGATTGGCTCTCCAGTCGTATAACATGCGCAGATATCCCCTCCACGTTTTGTTCAGCGCTAGACTTACGTGCCGCGACCTGTACTTCACACGAATTTCTTGATCCCTCCCGTCTTTGTGACAGGTGGTCACATTAGTAATACTCTCCCTCTCTAGTGTGACGTCACATATTTTGCAGTTCTACATGTTGATCTAAGTAGATGGAGTTGAAAGTATTTCTAAGCTTTTCGTTATTAGTTTTTCATTAAGGGGGTAATGTTAAAATGTTAAGAGGGATTAACGTGTGACGTAATTTATGGATGGCCCCTTAGCATTTACATATTCTTTTTCTTTCATGTTAGTCTCAATATTTTCTTTTTATGAGTGAAAATTTCTCCAATGAAATTATTGAACGAGATCAGCGTATCTAAACGGCGTTCAGGATTTGACAGTATCCAGGACACTGGCAGCTCTTGAACCTAAGCCTGAGATGTCCTGGTTACGTTCTTTGGTAAACTCTTCGTCCTTTGATTATATATATAATCAAAGTCTTCGTCGTACTTTGTTCGTCAGAATAATAGGGTAGATGTAAAAAAAAACTAATTAGTCCGTCAGATAGATTTCCAAAAATTATTGGACACACATTTTTTATTTTCTCACGTAAACAAAAACCGGCCAAGTGCGAGTCGGACTCGCGCACGAAGGGTTCCGTACCATTATTATAAAAAAAGGGCAAAAAAATCACGTTTGTTGTATGGGAGCCCCCCTTAAATATTAATTTTATTCTGTTTTTAGTATTTGTTGTTATAGCGGCAACAGAAATACATCATCTGTGAAAATTTCAACTGTCTAGCTGTCACGGTTCATGAGATACAGCCTGGTGACAGACAGACGGACAGACGGACAGACGGACAGACAGCGAAGTCTTAGTAATAGGGTTCCGTTTTTACCCTTTGG
This sequence comes from Xestia xanthographa, assembly GCA_905147715.2. NCBI lineage: Eukaryota > Metazoa > Arthropoda > Insecta > Lepidoptera > Noctuidae > Xestia > Xestia xanthographa. The sequence continues at coordinate 12,254,375 of LR990667.1, read as the reverse complement.
GTACGGAACCCTAAAAATGAAGACGATACAGTGCGTCGAAAACTCGTGTGACGTCACATTTGAGTACATTTTTTACTCAAATGTGACGTCACAAGCCCCCCCACTCATGATCTTTGACAAGTTTTATCTTCGTCAATTTTTATTAATTTTATGAAACAACAAACACGTTTCCAATATTTTTCGATAATCTAACTGACGGACTAAATAGAACCATATTTTTTTAGTCATTTATCATCCCCCCATTAGCGGTACCTAATCATAAATATGTTCTGTATGGTGTCGGACGTAAAGAATAGCACTATCCCATGTCTTCCCGTGGGTGTCGTAAGAGGCGACTAAGGGATTACCAGAGAATGGGCAGCAGCGTTCTCTGTGCTTTTGTAACAACCGTACTGCGATCGCAAACCCGCCTGCCAAGCGTGGTGATTATGGCAAAACCCCTCTTTGGGGGAGGCCCATGTCCAGCAGTGGACGTCTTACGGCTGAAATGATGATGATGATGAGTCATAAATATCACTTTATGTTTACAGCGCCCCCACAACCACCGTTATCACCTGGGCCAGTACATAAACATCTCTGTGAGTATTACATCAACTTCTTCTCATACTACTGATACTGTTAGCCCACTGTTGGGCAAAGGTCTCTCCCCATGACTTCCAGTTATTTATATCCAGGGCTAATGTGGACCACTGGTCGTTGGTTTTATCCAGCTCGTCCCGCCATCTTCTACGAGGTCTGCCGCGACGCCTTCTGGCTGTGTCAGGGCTCCAGAAAGTGGCTATTTTGGCCCACAGCTCATTGGGCATACGGCAGACGTGGCCAGTCTAGTCCCACTTCAGCTTAGCGGCTTTTTGAGAAACGTCAGTAGTTTGTGTTTTGGAGCGCAGTGTGGTGTTGCGTACATGGTCGGTAAGTTTGACGCCTAGAATGCTGCGCTTCATTGCACGCTGGCAGACCTTGAGTTTGGACTTTTGAATGTTTGTCAAAGACCAAGTCTGGGATCCATAGGTCAAAATGGGAAGAATGCACATGTCCATCATTTTTCGCTTTAGTGACAAAGGAAGGTTTTCCTTCATAAGCTCATGGACCAGTAACTCTTCCAGGCATTTTCGGTTTGTCTCGTGACTTCCTTGTCTTGCCCGGACTGGAAAGAAACTAACTGGCACAAGTAGATGTATTCATAGACATATCGCATGAAATACAAAACTCTTTTTATTTATGAAAAATGCCTTGTATTGGCGCATAAAAACATTGTGGTACACGTGTTTAAATTTCTAATACATCACTTATTTTACAATGTACTGTTTTATGTGGGAGTGATATGACATTTGGAATGACGTTATTTCGACGCACGCTATTTCGAAAAAAAATACGAGTAGTAGGTTCGCCAGTTCGAAAGCACGTTAGGTCGAATACCGCTATATCAAATGACGTTAATTTGACGCACGCTATTTCGAATGTAGCATGTTTTTGGTGAAACGGAACGCACTGTCAAAACACACCGTCCTCGATAAGGCCGGTATTGACGTCAAAGTTCATTGTGTAAAAAAAACACTTTTATTTGAAAAGTGCTCAAAGTTTCACTAAAATTTTATTATAATATTGTTATTGCAATTTTCACTTGATTATAGCACATACAGTTGGTAAAAGTATTTTATTAAGGCCAAACAAATTAGATATAAACAAGGCAGATTGTGGATAATGACGTCACATCATGGCCGCGACAGCTACAGACGTTTGAACTGTCATAGAAAATTGCACTTGATTTTAATATTATTTTTGTGCGACAAGCAGTTGAACTTTTCTTGGGTTGATAGTAAAATACAGTAGTATTTTATTGATATAAGTGAAGAAAAAATTAAGTGAATATTCCATTATTCACCATTCACTCTGATCCTATGCTTAGCGTTTGATATAATCAGCCTAAATGTTCCCACTGCTGGGACACACGGCCACCTCTCTATGAGAGGGAATGGGCTATAATCCACCACGCGGGCCCAGTGCGGGTTGGTAGATGTCACATGTCTTCGAATATTTTGTTCTAGAACATGCCGTTTCCACACGATGTTTTCTTTCACCGTTTTGAGAGCAGTGATGATGAAATAAATTACACAAAGTAATGCGCCTGTCTGGATTCGAACCCACAACTTACTGTTCATAAGTCAGGGCCGCCACCACTGGGCCACCGCTGCTTCCTGCATATTCATCTTCTCGCCTTTTCTCAACTATGTTGGGAAAGGCTTCGGCTTCCCCAACAGCGGGCGGCTTCTAGTCTAACCGGGTGCAGCTTGCAGCCTTACTAAAGTATATCGTATGTCCTAGTAACTGGGTTGTGAAGGTCAGATAGGTAATCGCTCCATGGTAAAGTTATAGTATTCAGCTGCATATAGGGTTGCCAACTTTTTTTTACAAGTAATAAACTATATTTAGGTCTGAGAAGGAAAATAAACAGTATTCTAGAAAAATTAACGGTATATATTTTTTTTTCAATGTTTTAAATACCTACATATTTTTTAGAGCTTCTTGCATAACTAATCAATGTACTATCATTTTTGAAGGCTCCATAAGCCTCATTACAATTATTATAATTAAAATAAATGAGAAGCTCATCTTTTATCAAACTTATGCTGGCTCTATTTCTATCCTCCTGCCACTTTTCATTTATAACAGAAAAAAAAACCTTTCTGTAAATGCTGAAGTAGCAGGAACAGACAGCAGATAGGAAACAATCTCAAAAACGAGGGCTGTAGGCTGGGCTTAAGCCAGCCACACTATAATGAAATGACGCATACCATTTTTGTTAACTTTTTGAAAACAATATTTATGGATATTATTGTGTGCGTTGAAAACAGTATTTTGTATTTATATTCAACAGTAAAAAGTATAATTCAGTGAAAAACAGTATAATACTGTTTTTAACAGTATGGTTGGCAACCCTAGCTGCATACGGTTAGACGAGGACTCGAAAAAAGTCTAGATAGATGATATTATAATCGTTGGAAAAGGCTAAGGCACAACCCAGTTACTAGGTCATACGATATACTTTAGTAAGACTGCAAGCTGCACCCGGTTAGACTGGAAGCCGATCGCAATATAATAGGTGTACCATAATCCTTAACGATGCCGAAAGGCGCTTGTTCTCCCTATTATTGCGTTCATCTTTTTGCATTGGAATATACCTGGGAACTTTCTAGTTACAAAGATATTGGGGATCAAAGTTCCAGCTTTTCACATTTTGACATTGGAAATGTATTTTCGTTCGCTCCAGTGTAGGCTCCGATTTCACGAAAAATTGCGATCCCCTTATACCCCAGAGAGTTGTTAAGATATGATATTCAAAAGACGCGTATTTAAGAGAGCTGTAAGGTGCAAAAAGAATTATTCGAGAAAGTCACAAACGAACAAAGTTATGGCAAAAATAGTGAAAAATATTTTTTTTTTCCTAATTTTTGATTTTGGCGCTCGATATTTTGGAAAAAAAGAATGATATCAAAAATTTGAGAAAAACTACTCTGGACAATTTAGTCAGCTACAATTTGAGCCTAAAACAAAGACGATCGGGTTAAGGGTTTGCCCTGTAGCCTAACCTTTTTGAAAAAAGTCAGAACGACATTTTCCACATGACATTGACTTCATGTTTCGCAGAGTTCGTTATCCCGACTTTCTTGTTGCTCAGCGACAATATTTTTTCTAATTACGTAGATTCATTTCCAATGTGCTGGATAGTCGTGTGAGGCACGAAATCTGTGATTTTTTTGAAGTGAAAACTTCTTTAGGCGCGTTTAGCTCTGTTTGGGTGAAGGAAAAACATTGAACTCATCGTCACGTAACGTAACGTACGGTCACGCTTCGTAGCCGTTCGTAGCACTCGTAGCATCCGCTACGGCGTATCACCACATAGGCATGCGCGGGGCATAACCAGTGCTACGACTGGGGCGGGGCCTGTGTACTTTTTGTTTTTTTAAGTATATAATTACTTTACTCTAAATACCTCCATGACCCGTTTACTGTTCAATCCATCTGGACAATGTTTTGAGTTGACATTGAGTTTTTCCGTAAAAAGTAATTTTTCACCCAGCAATATTTTTTGCTTAAGGCTGGAGTCTTGCAAAATTCACTCGCTGCGAATTATTTGCGCAACAAAGTATATTTTTTTTTAAACAAACAGATGGAATAACACGAAATATTATTATTGCACATAAGTAACCATAATATAAGTAATAGCTAGTTATTTTTTTTAAGTTCATTTAAGTGGATTATGTTAGGTAAATCAAGCGCTAGATACAGGTCTTTCGTGCCCAACATCATTTCGAGTTGTGTTTGCGCGCTTAGTTTATGGCAATAAAGAATTAATTTACAAATCTGTTCAGCGCATAATGACCTCAACATACTCGTCTTCAAAATGCGCTGATTAGTTTTTTCTAATTATCTTTCATTTTCTTAATTCAGAGGTCACAATTTCATCAAAATTCTCTGTTTTTATCTCTTAATAAACTGGTTGTTTCATAAAAACTATGCATCGTAAGTATGTAATAATTAAATTATTTTGATGCCAAGAGTTCAATAAAGCAAATACAAAAAAAAAATTGCACCTAAATCACCTTACTCTAACAATAATAATAATCTCAAAAGACCTACAAAAAAAGAGTTTATACACAAGAATTGCAAGGGATTTCTTGTAAATTTGTAATATATTAGAAATATGTAATTAGAAAAAAACCAATAAGCGCATTTTGAAGACGAGAATATTGAGGTCATTATGCGCTGAACAGATTTGTAAATTAATTCTTTATTGCCATAAACTAAGCGCGCAAACACAACTCGAAATGATGTTGGGCACGAAAGACCTGTACCTGTGTATCTAGCGCTTGATTTACCTAACATAATCCACTTAAATGAACTTAAAAAAATAACTAGCTGTTACTTATATTATGGTTACTTATGTGCAATAATAATATTTCGTGTTATTTCATCAGTTTATTTAAAAAAAAATACTTTGTTGCGCAAATAATTCGCAGCGAGTGAATTTTGCAAGACTCCAGCCTTAAATGGTTACTTGGTTTGATGCACAGAATGCTGAATGCTGAATGCTTGGTTGAATTCGTGTAGTCCGTTTACACCCTGTAGTTTGGCAAAAGGCTTGGTAGATGATGATGAATATCATCATCATCATCATTTCAGCCGAAAGACGTCCACTGCTGGAAATAGGCCTCCCCCAAGTGTCGCCACGTTGACCGGTGCCGTGCAACTCGCATCCAGCGGATTCCAGCAACCTTCACCAGGTCATCGGTCCATTTAGTGGGAGGCCTTCCAACGCTACGTCTTCCGGTTCGCGGTTGCCAGTCCAGAACTTTTCGGCCCCATCGGCCATCCGTTCTGCGAGCAATGTGAATGATGCCCTGATAATGATGTCAATTCATTTATATAGGGTAAATGCATTAAAAAAGAATAAATATATTCTTTTCTAATTTATTTCCGTTGTTTATTTTCAGTTCCCACAGCGCCGCCTATGCCACTTGAGAATTTTTATAGTATTCCATCAGATCCTGGTAAGTTTTTTCCATAGAGAAATCTTTTTAGAGCTCTAATAATGTTTTTAAATTTATAAATGGTCATGTACTCACTTGTTTTAAGCATGTTGGTTATGTATATTGTTCATTAAGGCTAAATGCTAAATTAGCAACTCTGTTTGTGGTGGTTCAAACTTCGTTTGAAATACTGTTGGAATAAAGTTCAGCTTGCAGTACAAAGTGGATGTTACGTTAGTCACTGCGGGCCGAATAGTGCGAAACGAGAGTTTTTATTTAATTGTAGCCTAATAAATCATTAGATTAAAATGCCAATTGTACACTTTGTGAAAAAAAACGTACCCAATATTTGTGTGGAAAAAAAATACTAAAACTTAATGCCGTTTAGGAGTTGGTACGAAATTTCAAAGAAAAAATGCTTCACTTTGAAGATTTTTTCACATAGTAATCATAAAGTTAGAATTATTTCAATTATACCAAGTAAAGTTTAGAGTCTAATAAGCAATATATTTTTTTTGCACATTTATATTCACTCATCAAAGAGGAGTTACATGGAGAAAACCTCTCGTTAGCAGATACCACCCCCTTAAACAAATAAATAAATAACGAGGGGTTTTCTTTTTGAGGCATTAAAAAAAAACATATAGCCTTATTCATAAAAAATCCTTAGTTGAGGTTTGATTGGTCTGTTAGCTAGCAGACTCATTAGGCTTGTTAGACAGTTGTCAAGAAGTATGATTCATAAACGCTTGCTAGCAGTCTGCTTGTTAATGAGCTGCTGATAGACATAGACGGATTAGACGCGTTATGTTGGCCATCTTGACAAATCAACAGACAAAAAAACCGGCCAAGTGCGAGTCGGACTCGCGCACGAAGGGTTCCGTACCATTATCTATACATTAGACAAAACGGCAAAAAAATCACGTTTGTTGTATGGGAGCCCCCCTTAAATATTAATTTTATTCTGTTTTTAGTATTTGTTGTTATAGCGGCAACAGAAATACATCATCTGTGAAAATTTCAACTGTCTAGCTGTCACGGTTCATGAGATACAGCCTGGTGACAGACAGACGGACAGACGGACAGACGGACAGACGGACAGACAGCGAAGTCTTAGTAATAGGGTTCCGTTTTTACCCTTTGGGTACGGAACCCTAAAAAGTTCCGTAGCAGCAAGTAACATAATATAAAAGTTCTTGTAGTTCGTTGTAACTTTGATCGATGTTTTAATAACTGTGTATTTTGTTAATTAAGTTAAAACCACGTTTACGGTGGAAGTTTACATGGTAATGTATATCATATATTTTTTTTAGTTTTATCATTCTATTATGTTAGAAGTTACAGGGGACACATTTACCACTTTGGAAGTGTCTCTCACGCAAACTATTCAGTTTAGAAAAAAAAAAATATCAGAAACCTCAATATCATTTTTGAAGACCTATCCACCACACCCACACGTATGGATTTGATGAAAACAATTTTTGAGTTTCAGTTATAAGTATCCCCCAAAATGTATTGTTTTTTTTTCTATTTTTGTGTGAAAATCTTAATGCGATTCACAGAATACTTCTACTTACCAAATAGTTTCGAAAAAAGTGGCTGTGACATACGGACGGACAGACAGATATACATGACGAATCTATAAGGATTCCGTTTTTTGCCATTTGGCTACGGAACCCTAAAAATGGCCTCATCGACAATTAAAACAAAATTGGCAGCAATGACAGCAAATTAGCGGGAAAACGCATTTTTTTACAAATACATACGAGAAGAAGTCGGTTAAAAAAGAAAAGAAACAAAAAAAGAAATGATAAACCATTAAGAAAATATAAAATTTGACGATAAAACCCCAAGATCAACTAAAAAACCGGCCAAGTGCGAGTCGGACTCGCGCACGAAGGGTTCCGTACTATTATTATAAAAAAAAATCACGTTTGTTGTATGGGAGCCCCCCTTAAATATTAATTTTATTCTGTTTTTAGTATTTGTTGTTATAGCGGCAACAGAAATACATCATCTGTGAAAATTTCAATTGTCTAGCTGTCACGGTTCATGAGATACAGCCTGGTGACAGACAGACGGACAGACGGACAGACGGACAGACGGACAGACAGCGAAGTCTTAGTAATAGGGTTCCGTTTTTACCCTTTGGGTACGGAACCCTAAAAAGCGAGATGTTTGTTTTCCCGCCATTTCCGATCTGCATGTTTATGTTGTACCTAAGTGCAAAAAGCCGAAACTATGTTAATCATCCTAATTTTATTTTTTTCGTATTTATTGTTAGTACACTTATCATCTTAAATACCTATTTACGAGGATTTTTAAATACAAATTCCTAAAAATAAATTTTCCTGTGTTTTTTTTTAATTCACTAAAATTATCATCGGTATGGTTTTTTGCTTTGGTCAAAGTCAGCTGTTCAAATTTGCGGCGGCCATTTTGTGACTTAGCAGAGAGATAAAGGAGGGTCAACAGTCCTCTAACTTTAGCAGAGCCTTGATGGACTGATTAGCGTTAGCAGACGTTTATGAATCATGTTTTTTAGCATCGGGCCTTCAAGGAGGCTCTAACTTTTTATGAATAAGGCTGTTAGTTTCCAAGAACTCTATAGATGGCGTTGAACTGACTACGATAGTTGGTGCCAAAGCCAAAACGCTTGGAAAAAAAAACATTGCGTCACGACACATACGCTCGTTGACTGACACTTTCGTTTGCTTAACTTTCCGAACAGAACCTAGTTTTTTCGCGCTTTGTTAAAATCAGTTTTTTTTAGGTTCCGTTCCTTGCATTATCGTACTAAGTTCAGCGCCATCTATCCAGCGACTAGGGAAGAGCTAAAAAGAAAATCCCTCATTGAGAACAAAATACAAAACTGTGAGAGAATGATGTACCTACTGATTAAGTGGTATTGTTTTGTGCGTCGGTATCCCTTCCTCCATGTATAGGCTATCTATACTAATATTATAAAGAGGTAACATTTGTTTGTATGTTTGTAAGTTTGTATGTAGGGGGTAATCTCCGGAAGTAATGAACCGATTTCAAAAATTCATTCACCATTAGAAAGCTACATTCACCTTGAGTAACAGGCTATATTTTATCTCCGTACTCCCACGGGAACGGGAACTACGCGGGTGAAACCGCGGGACGTCCGCTAGTAATTTATAAAGATATAGCCACGTTTTGCCGTTTTGCCCTCGGCTTCGCTCGTGTTAGTTAAGAATTTGACAATCAATTGGGGTTGTACTCTGCTTGTAATAATATAATTCAATCATGATTCGAAAGACACGTAGCGCCATCTATTATCATAAGAACGTTATTATTGTGTCCTAGGAAACAGTACTTCTTTCGAATTCAGTATTTCATCCGAAAGAAGTATTAAGAAGTATTATTAAAAAAAAAAAAAAAAAAAAAAAAAAAAAAAAAAAAAAAAATTAGGTATAAAATTTCAAGATGATCATGGATTGAGGCGTGCTATGATAACAAACACACACGAGTATCGAGTATAGTAGGTACTAGCATAGTGCTAGTATAGTACTAGTATAGTACTAGTATAGTACTAGTATAGTACTAGTATAGTACTAGTATAGTACTAGTATAGTACTAGTATAGTACTAGTATAGTACTAGTATAGTACTAGTATAGTACTAGTATAGTACTAGTATAGTACTAGTATAGTACTAGTATAGTACTAGTATAGTACTAGTATAAACTAGTATAGTACTAGTATAGAACTAGTATAGTACTAGCGTAAAAAATGGAAGCAAAGCCGCAGGCGGAATGTAGTATTATAACTTAAAACTAAACTTAATATTATTAACCTTTTATTAACAGTTCCGTTGATATCAAAGCCGTCGTACAGACATCAAGGCTTGGAAAAGTCTGACAAAGGAGTAAGAAGTCCTGTGTTTGACAGGAGGAAACAAGGTTAGAAATTATTCATTTGAATGAGGACTTTTTAATCGACTTCAAACACAGGGTTTTTATGGGGTAGGTAGATGACACACCAATCAATTGACATACTTTTTAAGAGCTGTCAAAACGCGGTTTTCTCATAGATTTTGTATGGCAATAGCAAACTGTGACGTTACTGTTAATTCATTCCAATGGCAACTATTAATTGATTTCAAAGCAACTAAAAATTGAATTTGGCAATTAATTGAAAATAAATCGGGTTTTCAGGCCCAAAATAAAGTGTTTTTTTTTGAGATTGGTGTCTCAGAATTATTGTTTTATGGTGTCATTTACCCTATTTCAATGTTTTTTTTTTTTATATTTTTTAACTCTGTCATTTATCATTTGAAAAATTCTTTTTTTATGTGAAAAGATAATTATACTTTCCGATTGGTTCCATAGAAATTTCATCAAAATCGGTTAATTAATTTGCTTTTTTAACGTTCCATACTGTCTGTAAATACCCTTAAATTTATCTCGGGAACGAGTGGAGGTATCGAGTCGGAATTAAAACCAATATCCAAAAAATAAACAAAAAAAGTGGAAAATAATTTTCTTCCGCAAGTCGGTGGCAAAAAAGATAATGAAACAAATAAAAGTCACCGAAACTGTAATTCCCGAAGGTCTATGCACAGCTCTACGTAATGCTACCTTTTTTTTCGGATGGGAAATCATCAAATGACTCCTCCCGCTCCGGACGGAGCAGGAGGGAGTGTCAGACTTTTACTGACTAAAACCCATCCATGTTCCTTCATCGCCCTTTGTGTTCCGGGGCCACGGTATCTCTTTCGAATAGTCCCGCAACCCCGGCAGGCATCGGCCCTTGCGGACCCCTTTCTTTCTGCTGACGTCTCTTTGAGGTGCGCGTGGAACACGAACGCGTCGTCGACACGGCTTGTCGTCATGGGACGGACGGCGAGCTAGCCCATAGCTTTCCGTCCACAGGCCCACGCCTACGGTGGCACGTAATGCTACTATTCGCCATTTCTACTGAATGATTCGATTTGATTCGCAGGTCCGTTGGTACCAATACAATCATACAGGAACAAGGCAATAGAAGCTTCAGTCGAAGAACTCAGGACTCCTGGTTGTGTTCGAAGGCACATGGACGGTAAGTAATATTACCTACACCCTTTTTTTTCGGATTGAAAATCATCAAATGACTCCTTCCGCTCTGGGCGGAGCAGGAGGGAGTATCAGACTTTTACTGACTAAAACCCATCCATGTTCCTTCATCGCCCTTTGTGTTCCGGGGCCGGTATCTCTTTCGAACAGTCCCGCAACCCCGGCAGGCATCGGTCCTTACGGACCCCTTCCTTTTTGCTGACTCTATTTGAAGCGCGCGTGGAACACGAACGCGTCGTCGACACGGCTTGTCGTCATGAGACGGGTGGACGGCGAGCTAGCCAATAGCTCTCCGTCCACAGGCCCACGTCTACGGTAGCACGTAATGCTACCATTCGCCTATTTTTTAATTAATGTGTTCTTTTCCTGTTGCACAAATACTAAATGATTCGATTTGATTCGCAGGTCCGTTGGTACCAAAACAGTCATACAGGAACAAGGCAATAGAAGCTTCAGTCGAAGAACTCAGAACTCCTGGTCGTGTTCGAAGGCACATGGACGGTAAGTAATATTACCTATACCCACGTTCACCATTTGTGAAAAGCATATTACAAAATCAAAGAAGAAGATGAAGAAGTTTTGGCTCTAGTTCCTACTGCGCATGCGGCTTTCCTGGTAGCTCATAAACGGCACAAACGGAAATGCCCATTTGATGAAAAGGTTTTGGCCAAGTGACGCCCATGAAAGAAACCAACTATAGACGTTAGGGTTGACATCACTGATGAAGAAACACTATTTTGTACATAGAACTCGGTAGGACTTTTTTTATTTGTTTTCTTTACGATTTACAACGACCGGAAGTGTTAGATGGGGCAATAAACGATAGAGTTTCTTGATTAATTCGGTTTTTAATTCCGGAGGTTTCATTACAAATTAGTAATAGCAATATTTTAGTTAAAAATGGGTATATTTTTTGTACTTTACATATTGGTGGGCCAAGAATGGGCATTTCCCTTTGCGAATGTCTCTAACTATTCTCAATCTTATTTTTTCTTTTCTTTCCATTCAGTTTTTACAATAGTTTTCAAATGATTTTTTTTTCATAGAACAGTTACAGTTACTGATGACAAATTTTGTGTCATTTGTTTTTTTTTTTTTAAGTACAAAATGTTCTTACCTTTGTATAGATTATTTTTTTAACTTTTATTTGTGAATGAGTGACCGTTGTAGGCTTTTTAGATCCCCAGATGCTTGGTTAACTTTTGTTAAATATTTTTCTGTTTTAATTTTTTTGTATAGTAAGCAACGACCTATTGTCGAGCCTATGCTGTCCATACTTAAATACTAATGCTGTAACAAAATAATATTGTAATACCTACCTAATGATTTGAAAAGAGTAACCATGGAGTTTCTTGCCGGTTCTTCTCCATGGAAACGACCAATGCGAACCGTGCACCCTTAGATTAATTTTTAATCTAAGCGTGCACCTTTTTCAACGTGTTATAAGTGCCCATCTAGGTTTATGTGAAATAAACTATTTTGATTTTGTGTGTTTTTGCGTTCTTTGCCTGTTGCAGAAATATTAAATGATTTTATTTGATTCACAGGACCTTTGGTACCAAAACAGTCATACAAGAATACGGCATTAGATACTTCAGTCGAAGAACTCAGAACTCCTGGTTTTCCTCGAAGGCACATGGACGGTATGCATCGATCTTTGTTATATACAGGGTGTAAAAGACCTCATCACAAAGCCGTCAACCAAGCATTCTGTACATCAAAATAAGTAACTTTACGCAAAAAATATTGCTGGGAAACGAATTTTTTTTGGGGGTGAAAAATCATGTTTTGTGGTAGAACTCAATGTAACGCACTCAAAACATTGTGCTGATGGATGGAGTGAATAGTACGGGGGTCGTGGAGGTGTTTAAGTAAAAATCTTACATTAAAAACTTGTATTTAAAAAAAAAATACTTGTCTATAAGTTGGAACTTTGACCCCCAATATCTCCGTAACTACATAGAAGGTTCCCATGTAGAACAAGAAAATGATCGCAATGACGGGGAGAACAAGTGCCTTTCAGCTTCGTTAAGAGGTTTTTTACACCCTTTATATTTATTTATTTAAGCTTCATGCCTTCATGTACGGCCGGACAAGCTATTTGGTTTACAGTTTAACCCACAAATTACATTGTAAAACGTAAACCGAATAGTTTGTTCGACCGTACAATAGTGGTACTTTGGCGGACTTCATGCCACAAGGCATTCTCTACCTTGTTTATTTTGTTTTTGGAATGACAACTCGGAGGTCAACCTATGACGCCGACTTCTGCTTAAGGCGATTACAGCAGCTAAATTAGCAACTCTATTTGTGGTGGTTCAAACTTCGTTTGAAATACTGTTACAATAAGGTTCTAATCAGCTTGCACTACAAAGTGGTTGTTACGTCAGTCACTGCGGGCCGAATAGTGCGAAATGAGTGGTCTTTTGTGATTTACAAAAAATCTATTGATTGGACTAAAAAAGTAAAACACTATGATGCTAATATGATGCTTGTAAAATTATTTGCCAATAAATCAGAATGATTGCATGTATTTTATTATGGTTTTTACTCGACAAAAGAAATTTTTAGAGATAAGTTAGTGATTTTTTTCTATCGAATAAAGTTAGTTGTATTATGTTTTCAAAACACTATCGTACTAGCATATAGCCTGAAGAATCTATACTTCTATACTAATATTATAAAGAGGTAACATTTGTTTGTAAGTTTGTATGTTTGTAAGTTTGTATGTAGGGGTAATCTCCGGAAGTAATGAACCGATTTCAAAAATTCTTTCACCATTAGAAAGTTACATTCATCCTGAGTAACATAGGCTATATTTTGTCCCCATACACGGGAACGGGAACTACCCGGGTGAAACCGCGGGACGTCCGCTAGTATCATATATTTTTCTGGTTTTGTTTATTGCAGTGAATCCTATGCTTTTGTGCATTATTCAACTCGCGTTTAGCTCCTGTAGTCGCCTTAAACGGACAATCCTGTGGTTGCCTTGAGTGGTGCTAAAAACTTATAAGCCAAGCCATAGCGCGCTAAGGGCACCCCCTGTGGGGTAGGAGCCTCGGCTTAGGGACGCTGGGGAGTACAGCAAAGGGACGCACTGGAGTGTGGCATTCTCTACCATTTTACCATAGTGATAGGGTACAAAATAATATCTAAAAAATAACTTCTATATTTACCGATTACAGTAGCTGATGAGAGCAGCGGTGGCCCAGTGGTGGCGGCCCCGACTTACGAACGGGTTCGAACCCAGGCAGGCCCATTACTTTGAGTAACTTATTTCATCACCGCTGCTCTCAAAACGGTGAAGGAAAACATCGTGAGGAAACCGGCAAGTCCTAGAACCAAAAATTCGTAGACATTTACCAATTCGCACTGGGCCCGCGTGGTGGATTATAGCCAATTCCCTCTCATTGAGAGGAGGCCGTGTCCCAGCAGTGGGAACATTATAGGCTGATGATGATGATACTGATTACACGAATATGAAATGATTTGGTCTGATTCGCAGGTCCGTTGGTACCAAACAAGTCATACCGAAGTAAGGCATTAGATGCTTCACTCGAAGAACTCAGGAGAACTCCTGGTTGTCCTCGGAGGTACATGGATGGTAAGCGTCGATCCTTGTTATGCTGATTCCCGAGATATATAAACCATACTTACCTCTCGCTTTCACCCGCGCACGGAACGCTATGAAATCATATTACGACCGAACTTCAGCGCATTCGGCTGGCGACGGTTTAGCTCTGAAATGGGCCTTAGACTGTATTACAGACTTGCTTATTTTGTAGCGTGTATAAGCGCATTGGCTTACGCGCTTACACGCGGGCCATAGTTTGCACTGCAAAAAACAGAACGCGTCTCTCGCGGCTTGCGTTTATATGAGCTTATAAGCGTGACAACGCACGTACGAGTAGCGTGTGTGGCAAAAGACGCGAGTGTACGTGCGTACAAGCGCTTGCAAAAACGAGCTTATACGCACTGAAATATTATACCGAAGCCCCCCAATTCTCTTCGATAGTTGATGCCAGTTAAGATGACAATAGCGGTCATTGCCCATTCCCTAATATCTCTTCGTGCGAACCAAAACAAATAAACCATGTATCGTTTTTCATTACTAAAAATGTTGAAGATCACGATAGATGACGATTCCAGACTTGAACAGGCTTATTTTTAGTTTTCAAAGTTAAGAAGTTTAATAAATGTAGGTGGGTCAATGACCGCTATTCTCATCTTAACTGGCACCGACTATAATTGGTGTTTTTTTTTTTCGTCGCAAACCGCCTAGCGACCTCGCATATCTCTGATGAAAAGCATCACAAATGGAGAAATGAGGCTGTAACATACTCGTCTGCCCATATCTTTGTTGATAAACCTTTATTTACAGATCCCATAGTACCAAAGCCGACATATAGGAACAGTGTCTGTGTATCTGATGATTCCGACGAAGAACACAAAGTTCCCGGTTTTGCCCGAAGACAAATAGAAGGTATGAATTTAGCTTTTCATCATCTTCTTGCTTTTTTCCCTATTCAAATTCAGATATTTTATTTCAGACCTACATCCATAAACAGGGTGTAAACAACCTCATCACGAAGCCGTCAACCAAGCATTCTGTACATCAAACTAAGTAACTTTATGCAAAAATTATTGCTAGGAAAAGACTTTTTTTTTTGGGGTGAAAAATCATGTTTTGTGGTAGAACTCAATGTAACGCACTCAAAACATTGTGCTGATGGATGGATTGAATAGTACGGGGGTCGTGGAGGTGTTTAAAGTAAAAATCTTACATTAAAAACTTGTACCTATTTAAAAAAAAACTTGTCAAAAAGTTATAACTTTGACCCCCAATTAACTAGAAGGTTCCCAGGTAAGTAAGGTAGAACAAAAAATGATCACAATGACGGAAGAACAAGTGCCTTTCGGCTTCGTTAGGAGGTAATTTACACCCTTTGTGGTTAGTAGTAGTACTTAGCCTAAGTAAGTATTAAATAAAATTTACAATAATAAACGACTAATGAACCAGTGAACGGTTCATTCAATGGTACACCAGTTTATTTGGATAAGTGTGTCTGAACACTAACCCACCTTACTACTACTTGGGGTCGGGCCGCAACATGTTTTTACCCGACTGCGGGACGGAAAGGAGGGTAATATGTTTATCCGCGTATTTAATCAAATCCATTTACCAATTACGTGGATTTGTTGTCAAAGTTTTTGCTGGGTGAATTTTTCAAGTGGCCATGGATGGCCAAATCCGAAATTATGAGAAATAGAGAAAAATACACAAACGAGTCTCCAGCTTGATTTTGATGAAAACTAAAACTGCATCATTAGATTTTTGGAAAATCAAGATATTCCTAGCCAGGAATCGAACCACTTGATTTTGAAAAAAAAAGACACATTAGTGTTGATGCTGTTGTGCACAAACTAAAATTAATTTAGGCTATTAAGTACTAACTTTTTCTCTCTAATAAAACGAGAAAGAGACGGACGTAATTTAGAGCTGTCAAATTTAATTGGAACTAATATTTCCATACATATGAAGGGTGCACGTAAAAACACGTCGACTAAAAACACGGTGAAGCGCAAGGCATAAACTAGTTTAACATCTATAACTTAGTTCATAGCTATAGCCGTCCTTTTCTCGCTTTTAGTAAAAGATATCAATAGCCTAAATTATGTTTAGTTTGTGCAGAACAGAATCGGGACCACTGTATTATTACACCATAATAATATGATAGTGTCACTAATAGGGATTAAATTCTGAGAAGTAATGACATGTGGCAAATTCACCCTCTATACAATGTATCGCATTTCCCACCTTAGTAGAGAGAGCGGACCGGAGAGACATTAATTTATGTTTTTTTTTTCAGCCAAATTTGCACAATTATCACAAAAAGGAGTGGCTCCTTCTAAATCGTTTAAACTTCCAAGTAAGTGTATTCATTTAAGTATAATATCAGAAAAGTTTTCTTATTACCAATACTATTCTGTAAAGTTCACTAGTTCACCTCACTCAAGTCAGCGCATACAATTCGAGAGTCCACTCGGTTCGAGCAGAGTCTGATTGATCGTGTCAACGCGGCTTAAAGTAAATCGTCGCGGATTCACAACGAGACACCTAACAGTTCAAATTTCGAAGTGTTTTTGCCCGCGGCATCAAACTCAAACTCAAAGCATTTATTTCAATTAGACCATTACGGCACTTTTGAATGGCAAAAAAACCGGCCAAGTGCGAGTCGGACTCGCGCACGAAGGGTTCCGTACCAATTATTATAAAAAAACACGTTTGTTGTATGGGAGCCCCCCTTAAATATTAATTTTATTCGGTTTTTAGTATTTGTTGTTATAGCGGCACCAGAAATACATCATCTGTGAAAATTTCAACTGTCTAGCTATCACGGTTCATGAGATACAGCCTGGTGACAGACAGACGGACAGACGGACAGACGGACAGACGGACAGACGGACAGATGGACAGACGGACAGACGGACAGACAGCGAAGTCTTAGTAATAGGGTTCCGTTTTTACCCTTTGGGTACGGAACCCTAAAAACAACAAAAAAAGCTAGGCTACAGTCTCAGTCACACAAGGCATAATAACTTGAGAAAGTACTGTAGTTGCACATTCCCTAGCGGAGATCTCTATGGAGAAGAACGGGCAAGAAACTCCATGGACACTCTCTTCAATCAAAATATTGTTACAAGACTTTGGTTACATCATTCATGTTGAGATTATACCTTCTAATTATATGTGAGAACGATGCAGAAAGACGTGCACATTAAGAGCGTCCAGAGTAAAAGATTGAAACAGCAATTTAAAAATAAGAAAGTATTTAAAATGGACCGTGGCAGCTAAGACTCTAAGAGATGACAAGTCCCACAACCGACAGCGCCCGTTCACGAACATGACTTTGTTAAAAACATAATGAGAGGTTTTCCTTTTGAGATATTAAAAAAAAACTTAACTCCAAGAACTCTATAGTTGGCGTTGAACTTGCTATGATAAGAATAAGAATAAGAATAATTAAGAATAATTTATTTATAAAAGTATTACAAAAATGTACATTTATGTGCAGTAGTGTTATTTCTAAAACAATGGTATAATTAATGCATAATAGTAAACTATAACTAAAAATATATTTAACAGTTGCAAGAAACGATAATGTGGAATTCACAAATGTTTGCTAGCGACCTGCCCGATCTAGGTTTATTTAAACCTGTGTTTCAGGCCATCACTTTACATAGCACAAAAATAATTAGGTCAGTAAATGTTATAAAATAAAATAAATCTATTAACAACTATAAGAATAATCTAAGTGGTACAAAAATCAATAAACATTAAAACTAAATTAAGTAAAATACTAAGAATCAGCATTGCCATCCAACGTGGCAATGCTGCCAGCCTTCTGGGCACTTTTCCTGTTGACAGCGATGTGGACGAATTTTTCGACGCCCTGTAACCCTTTTTGATACTTGTAAATATTTTTATAGAGTTAGTACCTATGTAAATAATGTATAGTGTTAATGAATAAAGTAAAATACTTATGTACAATTAGATACCAGGGAATAACATAATCCAACCATAGTTGGTGCCAAAGCCAAAACGCTTGAAAAAAAAACATTGTGTCACGTCACATATGCGTCACATACTCTCGTTGACTGACACTTTCATATGCTTAACCTTCCGAATATAACCTATTTTTCTCATGGTTTGTTAAAATCATTTTTTTTAGGTTCCGTTCCTTGCATTATCATACTAACTCCTAGCGCCATCTATCCAGCGACTAGGGAAGAGCTAAAAAGAAAATCCCTCATTATACCTAGGGTTATATAATCGACTGCCTTGTTGGTCTAGCGGTAGGAATAACGACTGTTGGGCATGAGGTCATAGGTTCGATTCCTGGGCCAGGTAAATTGTTATTGGGTTTTTTAAACAGGAATTACTCAGTAGCAGCGACGGAGTTTGGATTTGTGCCCTGTTGATGGCAATAGGCTTCCTATTAAATGGGACTTAAACATAACCAGCGAAATGTGGGTTTAGGTACCTCTGTGGGGTTTATTGGCGTTATGTAATGTTATACACAGCAGTAGCGAAGGGTCAATTTTTGTTAGAGGTAAACCGGAGTTCATATCTTTAATGTGATTATATTATTTGTCTATATAATACTGACTGTGGACAAGCCCGTGGCTAAATAATAACAGCCGCTCGAGTCGATCTTTAGGTTAAGCCTTGCTCGCTTAGGTTGGTCTATGGATAGGTGACCGCTAAGTACATTTATCGAGTTTCCTCCGAACCTCGGAAAGCACGCTAAGCCGTTGGTCCCGGCTGTCATTTGCAGATCTTTGACAGTCGTTTCAGGTAGTCAGTGGCCCAAAAAGTCTGATACCCCTTGGTAAGACTTTACCAAGGGGTATCGTATTAATCAGTACTAACTGGGTTGTGGAGGTCAGATAGGCAGTCGCTCCATCTAAAATACTGGTATTCAGCTGCATCCGGTTAAATTGGAAGCCAACCCCAACATAGTTGGGAAAAGGCTAGGCACATGATGAATACCGACTGTGCCATTTTTCAGTGGGGAGCCGGTAGGAATCGAGTTGTATGATACCTTCGCCACTGATACACAGTTATTTTTGCAGGACCTTTACCTCGTTCACCACCGTCGCCCACACTGGAGAAGGTACCACCATTCAACCCCGCACACAGACCAGGTACTAACTTATTTTTGAAGTGAAAACTTCTTTGGGCGCGTTGAGCACTTTTTGGGTGAAGGAAAAACATTGAACTCATCGTCACGTAACGTAACGTGCGGTCACTCTTTGTAGCCGTTCGTAGCACTCGTAGCACCCGCTACGGCGTAGCACCACATAGGCATGCGCGGGGCATAACCAGTGCTACGACTGGGGCGGGGCCTGTGTACTTTTTGTTTTCACTTCTATCGGCAGTCCCCAAAGACTGCTCCGATTTTTTTTGCTAAGCTTGTGGCTAAATAATAACAGCATCTCGGGTCGATCTTAAGGTTAAACCGCGCTTGCCTAGGTTAGTCCGTGGATAGGTGACCGCCCGGTACATACCAAGTTTCCTCGATGCCTCGGAAAGCACGTTAAGCAGTTAGTCCCAGCTGTCATTTGTAGATCTTTGACAGTCGTTACAGGTAGTGAGTGGCCTGAAATTCCCGTTTTCTTATTACACACTATTGTTTCAGATTCTTCTAACCTAATAGACAGATATATTGCTGTGGAGTTTGTTCCGTCATTTCTTCTTCCTAGCTAAAATACTAGGATATATTTATTATACCATCTTAACATGAATGATGTAACCAAGATTTTGTAACAACATTTTGATTTAAAAGAGTGTCCATGGAGTTTCTTGCCCGTTCTTCTCCATAGAGATCTACGCTAGGGAATGGGCAACTACAGTACTTTCACAGTTTTTATGTCTTGTGACTGGGACTGTGTAGCTACATTTAATTTTCATCTTTTTTCGACAATTCAAAAGTGCCTGTAACTGGCCTACTTGAAATAAATGCTTTGATTTTGATTTTGATTTAGGAAGTGTCGAAGGGTGGGCGTTTTGGGGGGTAATGTGTCTAGTAAACTTTGACGATCAAAAAGTGCTGATTATTTATTTTCAGCCTAATGGCCAACGCAGACACGGACGGCATGGCGAGCGATTTAATTTTTTACCAATGGACATTCAAACGTTTTAACATAGAAATACGACATAAATTTCTATGCTTTAAAACGATCCCGTGGCATGCCGTGGCATCGGAAGGGATTTGTATTGAAAGACGCGCCACGGTCGTATTTCTATATCAATACGTTTGAATGTCCATTGGCAAAAATTTAAATCCCTTGCCATGCCGCGGCCGTCCCGGTCCGTGTAGGCCCTTATTTGAATAAATCACTTACGGTCGTTTTCTATAACTTACTTACGTATAACTGTTAGTTAATATTCCTACGTCTCGTAGCTATCGGTTTTTTTATAAACAAAGTTAGCTTGAAATATCCTATCCGCGACATCTACCTGTCACTTGATTCATAGAAAAATCAAAGAAAGCATTTCTGTGACGTTTTGTTCCTAACGATCCGTAAGCTAAATGTCAAATAGACAGAGATAGTCAAAAAGAAGAAGAAGTCATGTATGTTTTATGCTTTATGGATGGTATATCTGAAATAAAAGTTTTATATTATTAATGTTCTACTGTTATATCACAATAGAAAACATTTTTTTTACTTTTTGGTATGCTAGTTTAATGACTCCTAAATAACAATGAAACGTTATTATTATTTCCTCAACTGAACGTGCGTCACTAATGGCGTCAATGCGTATTATTTATAATACATAGTTGGAGTAAATAAGGAAAACTGTCATATTTTTGTCTGCCACGTTAGGCAAGTGCCACTGCTGAGCCTAAGGTTCTGGGTCCGACTCCCGGGTCGGGCAAAATGTTGTGGTTTTTTTTCCATTAGGAATAGGCTAGTTTCCACCATCAATAAATTGCAAACCTATTTAGTCCATCAGTTAGAGTATTGGAGCTCGTGGCTAAATAATAACAGCCGCTCGGGTCGATCTTTAGGTTAAGCCGTGCTTGCCTAGGTTGGTCTGTGGATGGGTGACCACCCTTACATACCGAGTTTCCTCCGTGCCTCGGAAAGCACGTTAAGCTGTTGGTCCCGGCTGTCATTTGAAGATCTTTGACAGTCGTTACGGGTAGTCAGTGGCCCAAAAAGTCTGACAACCAGTCTTATTAAGGAGTATCGTAGTACCCAGTACTTACTGGGTTGTGAAGGTCAGATAGGCAGTCATCATTTCAGCCGAAAGACGTCCACTGCTGGACATAGGCCTCCCCCAAGTGTCGCCACATAGACCGGTCCCGTGCGACTCGCATCCAGCGGATTCCAGTCCAGTTGATAGGCAGTCGCTCCATGTAAAATACTGGTATTCAGCTGCATCCGGTTAGACTGGAAGCCGACCCCGATATACTTAGTTGGGAAAAGGCTAGGCAGATGATGAGTTAGAGTATTGGAAAATAATGGACACGTAATTTTTGTTTTTGTAAATCAATGAATATTGACAAAGATAAAACGCATCAAAACTCGTTACGTCACAAAGCACTAAAAATTTGCACGCGGCGTGACGTATTGCGAATTTTAAAAGTGTCGTATCTTCGTTAATTATGGTTTACGTAACAAAAGAAAAAATACGTGTCAAATATTTTTTGATAATCTGACGGACTAATTCGCTTTTTTCAGCACACAAGCCTATTACTCAGTGGCAGCGACGGAATCTGGAATCGTGCTTGGTTGATGGCAATCAGCTCGCTCCTTATTCATCATCATATCAGCCCGGAATCCCCCACTGCTCGGTATAGGCTTCCCCTTTTTTCTGCCACACTTCCCAGTTCTGGGGGGTTCCCATGACGTCTTAAAGCAGGATTGTTTTATTGTCATTCCAGTGAGGGAAAGCGACAGCGCTATGCAGAGTGTCTAGCGCCATCTCTTTCCCACACTGGAATAAAAATAAAACAATAATGCTTTAAGACGTCATGGTAGGCCACCTGTGCTTCCCATATCTTTATTTATTTATTTATTGGTTTACCAACAATTGTTTACACTAGTTATGGGCATAAAAACAAGCAAAAACAGATAAACAATAGTGTACAATCACTTACAGGTAAACTCAGCATGCAAAACGCAAGTTGTACGTACAATATAGAAAAAGAAGAAGAAAACTAGGTACCTTAAATAAACTACTAAATCAAACTACGACTTAATCTAAATCTTTACATGTTTATTAAATCTTGACACAGAGAACAACGAAAAAAAAAAGTTAAGTTAAGTAACCCTTATCTAGGTTTTTCAACGTATTCGCTTTTATACTGTTTAGTGAGTCAAAGTGCAAGTCGATTAGATCTATACATTCATTAATAATCTTGCTTAACCTCGCGACACGGGGAACTAGCGCCTAAGACCGTTCGTCGGAGAGGTGGGCGGAGTGGCGTTATTGGCTTACGAGGAATCCGTGAAGGCACACGAAATTTAAAATAATTTAGTATCTCTGGGCAGTCAATTTTATTGGCCACTACTTTGCCCACAAACATTACGTCATCTTCGGGGATTACACGCGTAATATTATATTATATTATTATTTTGCAGAACCTGTACCACCTTTACATCCGAAGAAGGTGCCAGTATTTCCACCGCCAGCACCTTTTAGAAAGCAAGGTTTGTAACATCTTCCTTTTCTGCTTCCCTAGTACCCTTAGGGTGAAATCTATACAGGTATACATGGTGTAGACCCTTCACGAAGCCGTCAACCAAGCATTCTACAGGGTTAAAGAGACTAATCATGAAGCCGTCAACCAAGCATTCTACAGGGTTAAACAGACTCATCATGAAGCCGTCAACCAAGCATTCTACAGGGTTAAAGAGACTCATCATGAAGCTGTCAACCAAGCATTCTACAGGGTTAAACAGACTCATCATGAAGCCGTCAACCAAGCATTCTACAGGGTTAAAGAGACTCATCATGAAGCCGTCAACCAAGCATTCTACAGGGTTAAACAGACTCATCATGAAGCCGTCAACCAAGCATTCTACAGGGTTAAAGAGACTCATCATGAAGCCGTCAACCAAGCATTCTACAGGGTTAAACAGACTCATCATGAAGCCGTCAACCAAGCATTCTACAGGGTTAAACAGACTCATCATGAAGCCGTCAACCAAGCATTCTACAGGGTTAAACAGACTCATCATGAAGCCGTCAACCAAGCATTCTATACATCAAACTAATCAACTCTACGCAAAAATGTTTGCTGGGAAACGGCTTTTTTTTTTTTGGGGTGAAAAATCACGTTTTACGCTAAAACTCAATGTAACGCATTCAACACATTGTGCTGATGGATGAATTGAGTAGTACACGGGTCATGGAGGTATTTAAAGTAAAGAAGTTATATCATTAAAGGAGACAGTTTTTTTAGGCCCTCTTCGGTGTTGCGTATATTCATATTACTTACACCAATAAAAAGTAACCATTTTATAATAAACGAAAGATTACATAGAAACGAAACCGGAATCTTAAAATCATAATAAATAAGTTGTATTATGATATTTTTTTGCGAGTCAAATCATTCCTGTTGTGGTCAATGCCATTTGACAGAAAATACTTACGTAAATAGGAGCGTTTTTTCCGTTTACAAAACAAAAGTATGGTATCCATTGGTAATAATATCTGCTTTAATTAAAATAGAATATAATATAAAAATAAATAATATTAAACTGTGAGCTTTGTATTGCTATTTTAGAGATTTTCGCTAAAATATTTTTTAGATGGTAGGTACCTATAGAAAATCATCATGGCACGAAACGTTGCGTTGTAAATCCGTCTTTTTGGTGGTTGACAAACAACTTCATTTGACATTTACTCTTTCCATTTATTTTGATTGTTGTGAAAGTGTTTCTGCGATTTTTTGCATATAATAAAAACTATTTTATGAAAATGGCATCTACTGGTCGACGCAATGTGCAAATACAATTACTTTCAGAGACTGGTACAGAAGTGTTATTATTATTGTTTATTGTTAGGTTCAACCTTAACCTTAACCTTAAATCATTTATTTGCGTAAATAAGGTTCAGAAAGATGGTGAAATACATGAAATTGTTCTCTTATTCTGCCTTTAATCACGTTTTCATTTTCGTATTTCTCATCATTCCGGTTAGACATGGCGTAGCTAATATTATCACTGTAATCTAGAGATTCTAGGGAACAAATCTATATCCGTTTCATTAATATCTGCTATAATTTATGTGGGTGGCCTATTCTCCAAACAAAAAAAATTGTCTCCTTTAATGAAAAATAAAACTTGTGAAAAAGTTGTAACTTTGACCGCCAATATCTCCGTAACTAGAAGGAACTAGCAGTTGTTAAGCTCAGCAAGCACCAAATGATGCAACTAGTAGTCACCCTAAGAGATAAATTCACAAATTTCAAAGAGGATACAAAGATCATAGGAACTCAAGAAAAATGCAACTGGATAGAGAATACTATTAAAGTTCAATTACAACATATTTATAAGATCAAAACTGAACCAAACAACAAATGGCTAACAACTAATACCATGAAATTACTAGAGCAACGAAATCAGCTAATCAACACTAAAGATGTAAAAGACAAAAGAAGGAATTTAGCAAAAATTTGTAAAGATATCAAAGAAAGTATAAGAACGGACAGGAAAAAAAGGAGAATGGAAATTTTCGAAAAACATGTAGTCAAAACGGGTGGTGTCAAAAAAGCTAATAGGGAATTAACAAATTCAAAAGACTGGGTCGCAAAAATTAAAAACGACAGCGGAGAATGGAACTACCACAGAACGAACATATTAGGAATCGCCACATCTTATTACAAAAAATTATATGAACATAACACCGCTCGGGACAAGGACGACCTAGCGGAAACCTCAAATATCCCTAACATTCTTCAGACTGATGTAATAAAAGCTATAGACAGTCAAAAGAGAGATAAAGCACCAGGACCCGATGGTATAAACAACGAAATCCTAAAAGAAAGCAAAGAAGTTATAACACCAGCCCTCACTGACATGTTTAACGAGATATTAAATACCGAAATTATCCCACAACAATGGACAGAATCAAACATTATTCTTCTGTATAAAAAAGGAGACAAACATGACATCGGTAACTACCGCCCTATCAGCCTTATGTCGAACATATATAAGGTATTTGCCAAGATCATACTAAATCGGATTGAGAAAATATTAGACGAACACCAACCCATTGAGCAGACGGGTTTTCGTAAAGACTTTTCAGCGATCGACCACATTCACGTAGTACGCCTAATTATAGAAAAGTACAAAGAATACCAATGTACCTACTACATCGCATTAATCGATTATAGCAAAGCATTCGATTCTTTGTTTCACAAAAAGATTTGGGAGTCATTAAAAGAACAAGGAATTGAACACAAATACATCCGATTAATAAAAAATGTTTACAGCCAGAGTACTGCGAGAATCCAATTAGAAAAGAAAGGCGAACCTTTCAGAGTTGGCAAAGGCGTACGACAAGGAGATCCCCTGTCACCAAAATTATTCTCAGCGGTACTAGAATCAATATTCAGAGGTCTTGATTGGGAAAATCTCGGTATCAATGTAGACGGTGTCTTATTAACTCATTTGAGATTTGCAGACGGTATTGTGTTGTTTGCAAAATCCCCGGAAGACAACAAAAATGATAAACGAACTGGCAACAGAAAGCGAGAAGGTAGGGTTAAAACTGAACCCAGAAAAAACAAGAATAATGACAAATGGAGAGAGAATCACTATAAATTTAGG
Source organism: Xestia xanthographa (assembly GCA_905147715.2). Taxonomy (NCBI): domain Eukaryota; kingdom Metazoa; phylum Arthropoda; class Insecta; order Lepidoptera; family Noctuidae; genus Xestia; species Xestia xanthographa. Next base: position 12,228,420 of record LR990667.1, on the reverse strand, counting down.
AAACAACCAAATTGACTATACAGATGAATATATTTACCTGGGACAGCTGATAACAGAGGATAATCCGATGTACAAAGAAGTTGAAAGAAGAATAACCAATGGCTGGAGAAGGTACTGGGGTTTGAAAGAGATTATGAAAGACAAAAACATTCATATAAATATAAAAAGTAAACTATTTAACACCAGCATACTACCAGTTCTCATGTACGGCAGCCAAACATGGACCTTATCACAAAACACGACTAGTAAACTCGCAACATGCCAATACGCAATGGAAAGAAGCATGATGAATGTGAAAAAATCAGACCGACTAAGAAACCGTGTAATAAGAAGCAAAACAAAGGTTATAGATATAACGTCTAAAATTAGAAGGCGATGGGCAGGGCATATGATAAGAGGAAAAGACAAATGGAGCAAAATTGTGACAAGATGATATCCTAGAGAAGATAAAAGGAAAAGAGGTAGACCACTAAAAAGAAGGGATGACGACATAAGACAAGTGGCAGGCGTCACATGGAACAGAGTGGCTCAAGAAAGACATGAGTGGAAAAGGTTGGAGGAGACCTTTGCCGACTGGCAAACAGATCTTCAGAAAATAAGTAAAATTCAAATAAAGGACTAGATTAAGGTTTACATTAAATTTAATTTTTCTTTATATTGTTCTGTATATATAATTGTAAAATGGATCTGAATAAAAGGCTATATTATTATTATTATTATAGAAGGTTCCCAGGTATGGTGTAGAACAAAAAAATGATCGCAATGACGAGGAGAACAAGTGCCTGTCGGCTTCGTTAAGGTCTATTTACAACCTTTGTACAATGCCTGGCTTATACTTTGGCTAAGCGTTCTTCCTGTAGGAGCACAAATCGCTCCCTGAGAAGAAAATTTTGCCGAAATTAAAGAGATGAAATGTTGTAATGTTGGGGGTTCTAGGGTCTATTAAATTAGACAACCAACTCGATCGATTATGCTTTTATTACTGAACACAGGGTTTAAGGTATTTTATAATGCGCTTTAAGTAAAGTGCTTACTTAGCATGTATGTATACTTATATTCTAAAGGAGCGTACTTACTACGTTAAACATTATTATGGAGCATACATACACTTCAATGTTTTCGGTTGTCCTTTTCCAGCACGATATTCAGATTATGCATTCAAATGTGAGCTTTTGTCGTGTTCGATAAGGTAGAATTTTCAACATTTTCTTGAAAGAAACCTTTAACATTTGATTAATATTTCTTTTATTTTTACAGAACCCAGCAGGATGTCAGATGACGAGTGGCAGTATGAACATTTGCAGCCATCGAGTAAATACCTCAATAATAATTTTTCTACTACAAATAATTATAATAGATAATATGTTAATCAAATGACTTCATAATTACTGTTGTCTTTTACCGCCTGTTAGCGGCAAAAATCCGAAGACGAAATCATTTAGTGCATGAAAATAAAGCACACAACTCTGATTTTGGGATGCAACGAAAACATCTTTAGTGCGTCTGGTATTTTAGACATTATTTAGCTTGTGGTAACAAGATACAGATTCCAATGCCGCGAAGAGAAATCGCCTTAAATGCCTTGAGGTCGATCTGTTAATATTGAAATCCAATCTTTTATACCATTCGCAACTTGATTCTGTTCCCGACACAAAATCAATGTGACCACTCTTGAACCTTCGGCTTTATAACAATCAGTAAAAATGGTAAATATTCCATTTCTAGTGTTACTGGAAAACTATATAATTTAAATTAAATCATTTGAAATTGTCGTCCAATCTACTTAGATGCACTTAAATGTAATTATTTTAAATGTAAAGACTACCATCTTGCCTTTTTAGCCCACTTTTGTAAATAGCGTTAGTATTAATAATAATCATTTTATTATCAGGCAACTAAGGCCCATAGATAAAATACACAAAATACATTTAACAACAATAATAAACTAATACATATTTTAAACTTTATGTGACTATAACTATACACGCAAAGTTGTCGGCGTCGTGTTTCGCAGCGTGGTGTCGCGTAATCGCCCTCGGAAACGACGATACACGACACCCTTCGGCCAAAATTCCTCCTTCATGCAGGTCTCTAGATGGTGGGTTGGAACTCGTACCACGAATGACCTAAAGTTGATGTTGTGGCGCGATTCCAACCTTTCGACCCTCAGAGTCCAGCTGGTCTTCACTTTCAAATACTGCACCACTTCCTCAGTTGTAGTGGAGTGATGCAGACGTGAAATATACAGCTGCGTCGTAGGCACAGCAGGACGCAGCAGCATGTTGGGTCCACTCGGTGCGGTACCGCACAGGTTACGAGAACAGGGCTTCTTCTTTTTCTTCCTTTCCACTTTAGTGAAGCCCTCCTCATCAACTTGGCTCGTTCTTGGCACGGAGCTACGGACCGCAGCCAGGGCAGGTTGAGCACCCTTATTCAATTTTTCCCCTTTTCTGGTGTGTCGCTTAGGCTGCGACGCATCAGATTTACCGCTGGTGACGATAGCAGCATAGGCACGTTATGGGGTCGACGTACCTAGGCGTGACGTATCCGCAGCCGGTGTTGTGGCGCGGGCGACGACGGCGGCGAGCGGCGCTTGCTCAGCGCTATCGGCAGCTGGTGACGCACTTGTGTTCGCCGATCCAAAACTGCCGACGGTTGCATTTTGCGCCCCTCGACGAGTGTTCACCTTAGAGGCCTCAGGTGACCCAAATTCCGAACCGACGTTGCGCAATAATGCTATTTCCGCACGTAGTTCGGTATTGTTTTTTTCTGTTACCTCCATTCTGGACTGCATCTTGGTCATCTCCGCTTTCAAGGAAGTGATGTCCTTTAGCAGCCGTGTAACGTCGACGTGATCGAATGTGACGGGGGGCAGTTTTCCTAGCTCCTTCGCCACGAAATCTGGCACGTCGTCCGGGTCAGTCTTCTTCAACATATCGAGGATATCCTGAAGACTCTTCTCGGTTCCATCTCTGCGCCGAGAGGGCATCTGGTCCAGTTTTCCAAGAGACTGGAACAGCAGGAGTTTGCAGGAGTATTATTATTATGTCTTATTCTTATGAGTCTGTACCGTTCCCACTGCTGGGACGCACTCCTTTCATTTTGTAAATAGTGTAAATAAATGGTAACCATGAGTAAAAGCAGTTCAGTTTTCAGGTTTAAAGATAACAATCAACAATACATAACAACAATCAACAATACATAACAACAATCGTTTCACTAATTTGGACCAAAGTTCAGATTGTTTCTTTCATTCATAAAAAAACCGAAATTGTATATATTAAATAACGGTGTAAATAGACCCCAGTTGAAGGCTTCGTGAAGGGTTTACACCTTCTATAGTTACACATTGGTGTCGATTCTGTTGTGCACAAACTAAACTTAAGTTAGGCTATTGCTACCTTTTTCTCTCTAATAAAACGAGAAAAAGATGGACGTAATTTAGAGCTGTCAAATTTAGTTGGAACTAATATTTCCATACAAATGAAGGGTGCACTTAAAAACATGTTGACTTAAAACACGGTGAAGCGCAAGGCATTGGTGTCAATTCTGTTGTGCACAAACTAAACTTAATTTAAGCTATTGCTATATTTTACTAAAAAGCAGTGCGAGAAAAGGACGGCTATAGCTATGCACTAAGTTAGAGATGTCAAACTAGTTTATGCCTTGCGCTTCACCGTGTTTTTAGTCGACATGTTTTTACGTGCACCCTTCATTTGTATAGAAATATTAGTTCCAACTAAATTTGACAGCTCTAAATTACGTCCGTCACTTTCTCGTTTTATTAGAGAGAAAAATATAGTAATAGCGTAAATTAAATTTAGTTTGTGCACAACAGAATCGACACCATTATAAAATTATAAATTTTAAGGATTGAACTAGAATCTTATATATAAATCTACCAAAGCTTTCTTTTTACATTGTAAGGACAGATGGTAAAACCTGTTATCGGGGCATCGTCTTTTTGGGTGAAGAAAGTTTTAAATTTTGGTCATGATCTCTTAAATTAACCATATTATTAGTCATCAAAATAACTGTACCTAATATAACCCTACAGATAGAAAATTGTATTGTGTAAAAAGTATTTAAATTGTTGTAAATAAATTATCTTATAAACGTATCTGTTTCTTTTTTTGGTAAGACTCAATAGTAGAGATGAAACGGATAGTTGTTTGGCCGGATACCGAATAACGGATATTCGGCGAACTGCATGGCCGAATGGCCGGATACCCGGCCGCCGGAGAGTAAGTAGCTCTCTGAGGCAAGTTGTGACATGTTTAGCATCGTACAGCTGCAGGCAACGCGATTGCATCATTTCGGGCGGTTTCGGGTCTCATCGGGAGTGATAGTGCTACTTGCCACTTTTAATAAAACTTATCATAATTGCTAGCTGTTGTCTTATTTCATGTCTGTTTTAAAGGATTTTTTAGAAAATTTATGTATATCCGATATCCGCCGGATAATGAGTTACTATCCGGTAACCGGCCGGGTAGTAAAATTTGGGCCGGATCGGCCGGATACCGAATAGTTACTGGATATCCGTTTCATCTCTACTCAATATCATCCCCCATCTTCTATCTTCTTCTTTATCGTGTGGTTTGTGCCTGACCTGATGTCAGAGTTTTTATGTCGCCCATGGGCCTCTGACTTGGATTTACATCCCGTCGAGAAATATATCTCAGACATGCTAGTTTTCTCACGATGTTTTCCTTCACCGAAGCAAGTGATAATAGGCTAGTTTCCAACACCAATAAATTGCAAATCTATTTAGTCCGTCAGCTAGAGTATTGGAAAATAATGGACACGTATTTTTTTGTTTTTGTAAATCAATGAATATTGACAAAGACACATCAAAACTCGGGAGGGTGGGCTCGTGTCGTCAGAACGCACTAAAAATTATATCACGGCGTGACGTATTCAGTATTTTAAAAGCGCCGTATCTTCGTCAATTTTGGTTAATGTAACAAAAGAAAAAATACGGGTCAAATATTTTTTGATAATCTAACTTACAGATTAATTAGATTTTTTATCAGTTGGCAAGCCTATTGCGCCTGAAAAATCAGAGGTTTTTAGGTTTAGAGGTTTTTTTAGGTTGCCTTGGGTTCGAACTCGAGACCTATTATTTTGCAGTCCGACGATCACACTACTAGGCTATTGGTGTATATATACCCCAAGTGAAAAAGTAGTACTAGCTGATATGCAAAATCTGCAGAGGGATCTCTCTTCGAAATTCGAACACTGTCTCTTTAAAAACAATGAGTTCGCTTTCGAATTGTGTGCGCTCACTTGAGTGAACTAGTGAACTTTACAGAATAGCACTTGAACTTGAGGTGAACTTTACAGAATACAGGGCACTACAGGGCCCGTCTGAGGCACACAGTCTAGTCGTAGATACAATAAAAAGTAAAATTGGTAAATTAGTAGGAGCTCGTGGCTAAATAATAAACAGCCACTCGGGTCGATCTTCAGGTTAAGCCGTGCTAGCCTAGGTTGGTCCGTGGATGGGTGACCACCCATTACATACCGAGTTTCCTCCGTGCCTCGGAGAGCACGTTAAGCCGTTGGTCCCGGCTGTCAATTGTAGATCTTTGACAGTCGTTACAGGTAGTCAGAGGCCCGAAAGTCTGATAACCACTCTTACGAAGGGGTATCGTATTATCCAGTACTAACTGGGTTGTGGACGTCAGATAGGCAGTCGCTCCATGTAAAATACTGATATACAGCTGCATCCGGTGAGACTGGAAGCTGACCCCAACATAGTTGGGAAAAGGCTAGGCAGATGATGGTTGGTAAAAGTAAATAAAAGAGACCAACAACCAAAAAGTATGTTTTCAATATTTTTAATTTAGTATTCATTTAAGTTTACAACATAATTTTGAATTATACACAGTAAAAATACCTATTTTATAATAACCAATTAAATTCATTATGTCTTTGTTATTATTTTTTAAAACAACGTGCTTACGATTATCTTTCTAATATGAATAACAACTTATTTACATTTTTATTTACTTAATACCGAGCAATGATGTCAAATTTTTTATCATGGGTGTAAAATACCCTTAACGAGGCCGAAAGGCACTTGGTCTGCCCGTCATTGCGATATTTTTTTTGGTCTAGACCATACCTAAGAAGCTTCTAGTTAAAGAGATATTGGGGGTCAAAGTTCCAAATATTTTTCAAGTTTTTATACTATTTTTAATTTTATAATCTTTAAATATTTCCAGGACCTCGGTAATTCGATAAACCGTACGGGACTCACTAACCGAGTCCCGTACGGTTTATCGAATTACCCTTGAACGATATAACTGTCTACAGAAAGCATGGTTCACCGACGAACGGTAATACGAAAAAACTATTAGTCGATACCATTATTTAACGACAGCACGTTTCGCCGAATAACGCTACATAGAATGAATGGTTGGCCGATACCAAGATTTGCCGATGTCTTGGTTCGCCGGAACACGCTTGAACTAAATAATCCTTTACCGATAGATATTCGCATCGAAAGCACCTTTTCTTTGTAACGTTACATTTTCCTGGTAGGAGCTGTAAGGTCATACTGAGCACTCACCTACCTAACTTTCGGTCTGGAGGAGAGTACGGTTAAAAGAAATAGTCAAGGGGACAAGTTATAAGAATGTAATATTAAGAAATAACCTAACTTATAGGGCCTTTAGGGACGGAGCTGGAAGTTAGTTAAACCCTCACTAGGCCAGAGAAGCTGGTGAACGAAAATTAATATGAACGTAGGATGAAATGGAGAAAGACGGCCCTCTCGGCAGTAGTAGTGGCCAATTTTGAAAAAAAAATCACGTCCCTCGGCCACAACTACAGCCGAGAGGGCCGTCTTTAAGTGCTCAGTGTGACCTTACAGCTCCTACCAGGAAAATGTAACGTTACAAAGAAAAGGTGCTTTCGATGCGAATATCTATCGGTAAAGGATTATTTAGTTCAAGCGTGTTCCGGCGAACCAAGACATCGGCAAATCTTGGTATCGGCCAACCATTCATTCTATGTAGCGTTATTCGGCGAAACGTGCTGTCGCTAAATAATGGTATCGACTAATAGTTTTTTCGTATTACCGTTCGTCGGTGAACCATGCTTTCTGTAGACAGTTATATCGTTCAAGGGTAATTCGATAAACCGTACGGGACTCGTACTAATCAATGCATCTACCAGCACTAAGTTTTGAGTGCGTTACATTGAGTCCTACAGGAAAACGTGATTTTTCACCCCCAACAAAGTTGTCGTTTCCCAGCAATAATATTATTTTTGAGTTACTTATTTCGATGTACATGCCACCTTTTTTTAGGACGAATAAAGTATTTTTTTCATTTTGGTAGAACAAAAATAAAGTACACAGAATAAAAAAAAGAGTATCTAATATTATTTTCCAGTATTTGTCCCTAGAAACGTATTTTTGTTGCTCATAGCGACATTTATCAAACGCTCAAATTTTGTCTACCACTTAATTTAGTTTCTTATGTACTCATAACCAGATAGGAGCCAGTAACAATCAATTTTACGTAAATAGAGTATTTTAGCGTACTTTATTGGTGTCGTAGATTATAAAGTACGCTTATATGAAAAAGAGGACAATACTTTATTTTAGAGTACGGGTGGCAAGTCTAGCAACCCTATGTACGTACAGAACGATTGGTTGATGGCGTCCGTCGTGAAGGGTCCATTTACACCTTGCATAAGGTAGGTAAGTACTTAAACTACTATAGTACAATTAATGAGGGATTTTCCTTTTAGCTCTTCCATAGTCGCTGGATAGATGGCGCTAGGAGTAAGTATGATAATGCAAGGAACGGAACCTAAAAAAACTGATTTTAACAAAGCGCGAGAAATGTAGGATAGATTCGGAAGGTTAAGCAAATGAAAGTGTCAGTCAACGAGAGTATGTGACGTGACACAATGTTTTTTTTTTCAAGCGTTTTGGCTTTGGCATAGTAAGTTCAACGCCATCTGTAGAGTTCTTGGAAACTAAGTTTTTTTTTAAAACCTCAAAAAGAAAACCTCTCAATGACTGAGTACTCGTAAAACTTGTGAATTCACAGATAATAAATAATTATTAGATGATGGTGTCGATTCTGTTGTGCACAAACTAAACTTAATTTATGTTATTGCTATCTTTTTCTCTCTAATAAAACGAGAAAGAGACGGACGTAATTTAGAGCTGTCAAATATAGTTGGAACTAATATTTCTATACAAATGAAGGGTACACGTAAAAACATGTCGACTAAAAACACGGTGAAGCGCAAGGCATAAACTAGTTTGACATCTCTAACTTAGTTCATAGCTGTAGCCGTCTTTTTCTCGCACTGCCTTTTAGTAAAAGATAGCAATATCCTAAATTAATTTTAGTTCGTGCACAACAGAATCGACACCACTGTTAATGAAAAAATACCGTAGTTAAGTATCTTTTTGCAATTTTTACTTAGTTTGAAAAATATTTTTTTTTGTTTTGGTTTTAAGATTTTTATTTCATTATTCATATGAACTTCATAGTACATATTATCAGTGTTTTCATTTATTGTCGTATACCCTGTCATATATACCCTGTCATATATGTATACCCGGTCATACCCTGTATACTTACGGAGACAAAAAAATTTGAGAAGCGTGAAAATTCACTAGTAAACTAAACTCGAATCGCGAACACAACAACGGAACAGAGTATATTCGGATCTATCTGTCTCTCTAGCGCACGTCTGCAGATGAGTGCGAGTGAGAAAGACGGATAGCTCCGAACACAGAACATATAAAGGAGGTAGCTCCGAATATGCGGACGAAGCGTTAGGGAGTAGGGCCCCAGCTACAGGCCTACCGTACACTCGGCGGCAATTAAAGCTATATATTTCCAGTATAACTTGGTTTCGCTTCGCTAGATTTCTCAGAAGATCTGCATAAACTGGTTTTGAGGGAATATGCACAATTTTTTATTTTTTTTTATTTCGGTACGGAATGTTAAAGTAGGTACTATAAAAATAATGACAAAAACCGAAAACAAGACATAAATCGGCCAAACAAAACAAAAGTTATAACCATTTAAACTTTTGTTTCTATCTCTTTCTAGATAAACGGAATATAGTATGGATTTTGTACGTCGATGCAGAGAATGACGTCATTCGCTTTATCGGACCTCTCTGTCTAATCAGCAGTTTCAACTTAGTATTTTTAGATATTAAAAAAATAATTTCACTTTGCTATTTCTGATGTTAATACGCTTTGTTTAGAGTGATAAAAAAAATCATGTATATACCCTATTGCCCATCGTGCATACAAGCCTTCTTTAATATTCAAATGTAAACCCAATTTTCCCTAAAATAAGGTCCTAAATTAAACATTAATTATATTATAAGTTACAATCATAACTGTGCGAGGGTTTCAGTGGCTCGTATATCCATTCTTCATCAGAAGATGCTTGATTCTCGTTGTAATAGATTTCTGGAAAGAAAAACAGTCATATTTTAGTTGATGATGATGATGATGATTGAGCACCACACCCAGCCAGGAGCAAGCCTGACCCGGACAAGCCGGATACACCAGGGGGTACTATTTTGTAAGGAAAGACATGCTTTGGGATGGGAAAGGAAGCCCGACCAACCGCAGCCAGTCGGGCACAATCAGCCGACTATGCAGCCTAGAGCCAATATGAAAAGCAGTCATATTTTAATTATTTATAAAATTCTAGCTGATGCCCGCGACTTGATTCGCGTGGAAATTTTGATGAACATGTGTAGGATCTACGACTTGTTCTCAGACCTATCAAATATACACAAAAAAACCGGCCAAGTGCGAGTCGGACTCGCGCACGAAGGGTTCCGTACCATTATTATCAAAAAAAGGGCAAAAAAATCACGTTTGTTGTATGGGAGCCCCCCTTAAATATTAATTTTATTCTGTTTTTAGTATTTCTTGTTATAGCGGCAACGGAAATACATCATCTGTGAAAATTTCAACTGTCTAGCTGTCACGGTTCATGAGATACAGCCTGGTGACAGACAGACGGACAGACGGACAGACGGACAGACAGCGAAGTCTTAGTAATAGGGTTCCGTTTTTACCCTTTGGGTACGGAACCCTAAAAAATCATGAAAATCGGTGAAGCCGTTTGGGAGGAGTTCGATAACAAACAGTGTGACATAAGATTTTTATATATTAGAAGATATATACCTAAATATACAGTGTGTAAACAGACTTTTCATGAACCCGTTAACCAAGAATTCTGTACCTCAAACTAAGTAACCCGACGCAAAAAATATTCCTGGGAAATTACTTTTTTTGGGGCGAAAAATCACGTTTTACGGTGAAGCTCAATGTGACGCACTCAAAACATTGTGCTGATAGATGAATTGAATAGTACGGGGGTCGTGGAGGTGTTAACAATCTTACATTAAAAACTTGTATTTAAAAAAAAAAACTTGTCAAGAAGTTGGAACTTTGATCCCCAATATCTCCGTAACTAGAAGGATCCCAGGTATGGTCTAGAACTAAAAAATTATCGCAATGACGGGGAGAACAAGTGCCTTTCGACTTCGTTGAGAATCTTTTACACACTTGTACCTAAGTAAGATATGAACAGCAGAACAGCTACTCCTAATCAGCTGTTAAAAAGTACTTTACCTTCTTGCACTGGCTGAGGTATGGGTGGTCCCCTCGGTTTTGATTGAGGTGGTCCTAAAAACAAAGATTTTTTATTAGTAAAGTTATTCACAACAAAGTATGTGCACATGCACTATTTGGCTTCCCATCAGGGGCGTAGCTACCGCCGTGTGTGCTGTATCAATTATACAGGGCCCCCGGGCCATAAGGGCCCCAACGAGCATAAGCAAAAATTAATAAAAACTTCCCAAATTACATATTTTTTATTTCAGAAATTGTTTGTAATAATTTTAGTAGGAGCTCGTGGCTAAATAATAACAGCCGCACGGGTCCATCGTTAAGTTAAGCCGTGCTTACCTAGGTTGGTCTGTGGATGGGTAACCACCCATTACATACCGAGTTTCCTCCGTGCCTCGGAAAGCACGCTAAGCCGTTGGTCCCGGCTGTCATTTGTAGATCTTTGACAGTCGTTAGGTAGTCAGAGGCCAAAAAAGTCTGACAACCAGTCATACCAAGGGGTATCGTATTACCCAGTACTAACTGGGTTGTGGAGGTCAGATAGGCAGTCGCTCCATGTAAAATACTGGTATTCAGCTGCATCCGGTAAAACTGGAAGCCGACCCCAACGTAGTTGGGAAAAGGCTAGGCAGATGATGTTTGTAATAATTTTGGAAATTATGGCAGATAGATAATTATGATGAATAAATATAACTTTTAATTTTATGCAAACATTTATTTTTATTTTGTGAGAAATCTTTACCCTTCCTAAGGGCCCCCAAATAATTTTTTATACGGAGCTTCGCCAAGGCACGTTACGCCACTGCTTCCCATCATCAGCCTAGCCTCTTCCCAATTATGTTGGGGTCGGCTTTCCAGTCTAACCGGATGAGCTGAATACCAGTATTTTACATGGAGCGACTGCCTATCTGACCTCCACAACTCAGTTAGTACTGGGTAATACGATACTCCTTGGTAAGAGTGGTTGTCAGTTTCAGGCATCTGACTACCTGTAACGACTGTCAAAGATCTACAAATGACAACCGGGACCAACGATTTCACGTGCTTTCCGAGACACGGAGGGATCTTGGTATGTTATGGGTGTGGGGGGTGTCCCATCCATGGAAAAACTTAGGCAATCTCGGCTTAACCTTGAGGATTGACCCATCGGGGGGCTTGCCCTCTATTTCTCTTTAAGGCTGATGCTCAAGGGTAGTCCGCGAAATTCAAATTTTCTCACGTTTTTGGCAAATTTGCAGGCCAGTGCTAAGTTGTATGTTGATTAAAATATTGTTTGCGATTGTAAGACGTATGTAGTTACAGAATTATAAAGATTAAAATCATCAGTACTACCCTCCTAGTTCATAAAGATGCAGGAATGATTTTGACCTTGATAAAGTAATTTTTACACCTTTATGAACTTTGAGGGTTGTATTGATGATTTTGATGAATATAAATCTGTAACTACATACGTCTTACAACCGCGAATAATATTTTAATTAACATACAACCTAGCACTGGCCTGTAAATTGCAAAATGTAAGAAAATTTGAATTTCGCGGGCTACCCTGGAGCATTCACCTTAACTACAAGGTGTAAACAGACTCTTCACGAACCCGTCAACCAAGCATTCTGTACATCAAACTAAGTAACTCTACGCAAACATTATTGCTGGGAAACTACTCTTTTATTTGTTCCACGCTATTTTACCTTCTTGCACTGGATGAGTTTGAGGTGTTGGTGGTCCCCAGGGTTTTGATGTTGGTGGTCCTGATAACAAAAAAAGGTTTAATTAGAGAAGTAATTTACACAAAACTATTTGCATAATTGTGTAGTGACTAAGGCGTTAGTTAGGTTTCAAACGTCATCCGCGCGTTATGGTCACAATACGGGCCTTCTTAAAAGATAAGCTATCTTTGATCTTGAACTCATACAACAAATTTCAAACAAACTTCAAATTTGAAGTTTGTTTGTCCATAGACTTGTATGATAGCGTTCACTTTTCAACATGTGCCGGTCATTGAAATTACCCGAACGGCGCACGCAACCAGCGCCAGTCTCACTCTGAAACAGGCCTAAAAAACCCCGGGAACCCCCACCAGAATGGTCGGGTGATCCTCAATTTTTATAGAGGATGAGGCACCTTACTTTTTCCTATGCAGGGTGTAAACAACCAAATCACGAAGTCGTCAACCAAGCATTGTATACTTCAAACTAAGTCATCATTCATCATTTCAGCCGAAAGATGTCCACTGCTGGATATAGGCCTCCCCCAAGTGTCGCCACATTGACCGGTCCCGTGCGACTCGCATCCAGCGGATTCCCGCAACCGTCACCATGTCATCGGTCCACCTAGTGGGAGGCCTTCCAACGCAACGTCTTCTGGTTCGCGGTCGTCACTCCAGAACTCTTCGGCCCCATCCGCCATCCGTTCTGCGAGCAATGTGCCCTGCCCACTGACACTTAAGTTTGGCAATTCTTTGGGATATACGTCGGTAACCTTGACTCTCTTGCGGATGTCTTCATTTCTGATTCGATCGCGCAAGGAAATTTCGAGCATAGCCCTCTTCATTGCCCTTTGAGTGACTTTAAGCCTTCTGATGCGGCCCATTGTGAGCGACCACGTTTCGGTCCCGTATGTAATCACTGGCAACACACATTGGTCATAGACTTTCGTCTTGAGACACTGCGGTAAGTTGGATGAGAAGATACCGCGCAACTTCCCGAACGCTGCCCAGCCGAGTCGGATTCGATAATTGACCTCTTTCTCGAAGTTAAACCTCCCTAACTGGACCGTTTGCCCCAGGTACAGATAATCGTCTACAACTTCGAGTGTAGAGTCTCCGATCTTGATAGGTGTGGGTGTGACATGGGCATTCAACATGACCTTGGTTTTGTCCATGTTCATTTTAAGACCCACTCTTCCGGAAGCTCTACTGAGCAAACTAAGTAACTTTACGCAAAAATTATTGCTGAGAAACGACTTTTTTTGGGGTAAAAATCATGTTTTGTGGTAGAATTCAATGTAACGCACTCAAAACATTGTGCTGTTGGATGGATTGAATAGTACAGGGATCGTGGAAGTAAAAACCTTATATTCAAAACTTTTATTTAAAAAAAACTTGTCAAGAAGTTGGAACTTTGACCCCCAATATCTCCGTAATTAGAAGGTTCCCAGGTATGGTGTAAAATAAAATAAAAATGATCGCAATGACGGGGAGAACAAGTGCCATTCGGCTTCGATAAGAGGTTTTTTTACACCCTTTATAATCGGAAATAGACTTGTCCCATATTAGGCCGAGGCCATGAAATATGAAACCGAATGCAGCGTAAATTCCGCGACTCATTTTACGCGACTCACAGCTCAAAACAATACGCTCGTTTGGCCTCAGTCTTACAAGGAACTTGAGCATAACTGGTGAAATGTGAGAGGTGTGTGTTCACTCTTTGGGGATAACAGGTCAAACAGGTGTGACGTTGTGTTAAGAATACAAACGAATACTTACTTGGCTTAGATGATTCGCTCGGAGAGGTGTCTGGTTTTGACACAATCGGCGCTTGCATTACTTCTAAGAAAAAAAGATAAGTTGAAGACTACAGGCATACTACAGGGGAATAATGAGGGATGTCAATTAGAAACAATGAAAAATACATTTTGAAAAGTATGCACATTATTATTATTTTACCCTAGTTTTTAATTTGCACATTTTCATCAACAACAACAACAACAGCCCATAACGTCCACTGCTGGACATAAGTCCCATGATGGGAAGAATTTGCCGTAATCTCCACGCTTGGCAGGCGGATTGGAGATCGCAGTGATGAAAGACTAACAGAAAACGCTGCTGCCCATTCTCTGGTCTACGGAGGCGCAAGGTGTTCTGCCTCAGACATTATAGTCGCCTTATACGACACCCGTGAGTGTAATGGGTTGGTTCTATTCTACTCTGCCGGATACCACACGGCTAATTTATTCATCACTGATAACTAATACATTTGACCATTGTTCTGATAAAATAATGTAAGTAACTAACTAACAAAATTCAACAAAATTAAAGTAATTATAGAAGCAATATCAATGAAAGTCAGTGACATTCATTGTTAATGCTTTATAATGTACATTGTAACTTCCAGATAAGTATTTTGAACAGAATTATAACAGAATATTAGTTTTACTGACGAAATATACCTAGTTTATTATTATTTATTAACGAAACAACATTGCCGCTATACTCTTTGGCGCCGCTGACCGAAAATAAAATAAATGAATTTGAATTTCAACCGACAGCTGTCAAAGTGACACTGACATTCAAATTTAAATGTCTTTGACTGACATCGACGATTTTTGTCTATTTGCGCGCGGACCCTCATGATTATTGCCAGCTACAAACAATCATTTTAACCGTGATAGACCATGACAACGACGTTTGTTGCTTTATAGATTTTGTAGGTATCTATGTGTAGGTACCCAGAAATGCCACTAGATGGCATTATTAGCTTAATTTCGGATTTTTACTGACATTCCTTGTTTTTCCCCTGTAGTCGTCAGTTGAGTGTTATTATTTACGTTGCCTTGAAGTGAGTTTTATTAGGAGTTTCCTTGACCGATGAATCGGTTTGAAGGGTTAACCGGTTAGACAAGTAAGTTTGATTAACCATAATACGAGTTAACCCTAATATATGGGTTAACCATTTAAATATTGCTGATGAACCAGAATGAAAAGTACCGAGCGCGGGCAAACTCCGTCACTTTCTTGCATATATTTTATGTACAAAAATGAACTCTGTGCGGTAACCGGCTATTACAGGCTGATTAACCCTTTGATACGGGTTAACCTTTACTCTTGGGTTAACTAATTAAAAACAACTATCCGGGTTAACGTTTACTCTTGGGTTAATTGATTAAAACCCCCTATACGGGTAACCTTTTATGTCTCCAAAAATAACTGTGAGAAGACTGTACTGTGGCAGAAAACATAATTACTAAGAAAACTGCACTGGACTAACAAACTGTGTTCCGATTCGTCAACACACAAGTGCATTGAGACAGTGTCAGGCTAGTATCTACCTTACAAGCCTCTTTTAATATTCAAATTTAAACCCTATTTTCCCTCGAACAAGGTAAATTATACATTATATATGTTTGTGTCATAACTGTTTAAAGGTTTCAGTGGCTCGTAGGTCCATTCTTCATCTGAGGATGCTTGATTCTCGTTGTAATAGATTTCTGAAAAGGAAAAATGTAATTTTGAAATTATGCATAGAAAGCATCAACACGACTTCATCTTAACTCTAATCTGAACAAGCCCTACTACTAGATCGCTACCCCGAGTTCGATTCCCAGGTTGGTCAAAGCGTTATTGTGGAATTCTGGAAATTAAGAAAGACCCCTTCTGTTGTTTAGGGTAAAATATAACTAAGCTTATAAGAGGGGTTAAATTATATTTTACCTTCTTGCACGGGATGTGGTATTGGTTGTCCCTTAATTTTTGATGGTGGTGGCGGTCCTGAAAACAAATAATTTTAATTGAAGAAGTGAACCAGTCTAGTGCGATTATCTAAAGTTCACTAGTTCACCTCACTCAAGTGAGCGCACACAATTCTAAAACTAACTCATTTGTTTTTAAAGTAAATCATCGCGGATTCACAACGAGACACCATTCGAATTTCGAACGTGATGTTAGATAATATCACTAAAAAAATACCAATCGAATTGAGAACCTCCTCCTTTTTGAAGTCGGTTAAAAAGCGCCTACACTGGCAATAATCACTTTCAAATCGTTTCATTACTACTTTCAACACGATTGACATAAGCGTTTAATTATGGAACTTAGGTCACCCTACTCGTACTGTATGAAAAATAAAAAGGAGCAGTCTTTGAGGACTGCCTATAGAAGTGAAAACAAAAGTCGTAGCACTGGTTATGCCCCGCGCATGCCTATGTGGTGCTACGCCGTAGCGTATGCTACGAGTGCTACGAACGGCTACGAAGCGTGACCGCACATTACGTTACGTGACGATGAGTTCAATGTTTTTCCTTCACCCAAAAAGTGCTCAACGCGCCTAAAGAAGTTTTCACTTCAATAACTTTTGTTTTTCGAGTTTTGGAAACTCATTACTTTGTTTTTTAGTTTGATCGCGTCGGTTACTTATATAAAGTTCAATTTTTTTTTGCGTATTTCACGTACTCTTAGAACAAAAGTTGTTCAGTGTCATGGTCTGAGAGACCACAAAGGAGGTCTTGCATTGCAAGGTGTTATGGACCCTTCACAAACCGTCAACCAAGCATTCTGTATTTATTCCCGTATTCAACAACAACAACAACAACAGCCCATAACGTCCACTGCTGGACATAAGCCTCTCCCGTGATGGGAGGAATTTGCCGTAATCTCCACGCTTGGCAGGCGGATTGGAGATCGCAGTAATGAAAGACAAACAGAAAACGCTGCTGCACATTCTCTGGTCTACGGAGGCGCAAGGTGTTCTGCCTCAGAAATTAGTCGCCTTATACGACACCCGTGAGTGTAATGGGTTGGTTCTATTCTACTCTGCTGGATACCACACGGCTCCCGCTCCGTTGTATGGGCAGGCCGGGTTGAATGGGTAAGTGGGAGCGTCTCTCACAGTCTCACGGCTCGCGCTTATAAGCTCGTCAATGCATTACGCGTGTGTATACCCTACCTACCAAAAACGAGGTTATTTGCACCGAAAATACGCCAATTCGAAACCACCCAACGAAGACAAATGAACACTTACTTGGCTTTGGTGATTCCCTCGAAGTGGGGTCTGGTATGGACACAATCGGCACATGCTTAACTGCTAAGAATAAAACAAAAAATAAATAAAGAAAGGTTGCTTTGGACCTATCTACAGTGTGTCTCGGTGATAGGGTTTAGATTTACTTGTAAGGAATTAGATAAACTTTAAGAGGTGTTGCATAAGATGATTTAATTGGAACAACTTCCGACCCACGGATGCCCCTCAAGTTAAAGGGAAAAATATACAAGTCCGTGATTAGACCTGTCGTACTGTATGGATCGGAATGTTGGGCTGTGAAGAAGATGGATGAAAAAAGATTGCCTGTAGCGGAGATGAGAATGTTGAGGTGGATGTGTGGTGTGACAAGAATGGATAAAATAAGGAATGAGTATATTAGAGGAAGTTTGAAAGTTGCGCCAGTTACAGAAAAGTTGAAAGGGAATCGACTGTCTTGGTATGGGCATGTGATGAGGAGGGAAGAATCACATGTGACTAAAAGAGTGATGAATATAAATGTGGATGGATGGAGAGCGAGAGGAAGGCCAAGGAAAAGATGGATGGATTGTGTGAGGAATGATATGAGGGAAAAAGGTGTACCTAAATGATTGCGTTACGGTTGACAGAGGAAAATGGAAGAGGAAAACGTGTTGCGCCGACCACAAGTAACATGGGATAAGGGCAGGAAGATAATGATGATGCATAAGATGATTTAATTCTCATACGAACTTGCTACTTATTCATATTAACAGCGTAGCATGACCAATTCTATCTTACTCAACAATAACAATTATATAACTCAATTCGCGTAGTAGTTGGAGCAGCTTTGCAAAGCTCACACTGGACCCGAGAAGGCGCGCCTCTAAAAGACGTAACAGGGGTAGTTTTACACATCCCTCCTCCCTCCCTCCTGGGACAACACCCGCAGGTCAATCGGGCGTCGTCTGGGGGCAGCGGCAGTCGCATTAGATGCCGCTGCCCCCCGACGCGAGTGTGCACATCGGTGCGGTTTTAGTGTGTACTAGTTTGATAGAGTCCTCCTCTTCCCACGGCGGAGGACATCCATTGAGTATTTCCAGCTTAGGTTGGCTGATTTTCTGACTAAAAAACGGTGAGATACAATGTACATATGTGAAGCACTGGGCATATTTGGTACCTCATCAACATCTGCCTAGCCTTTTCCCAAGTTTATTGGGGTCGGCTTCCAGTCTAACCGGATGCAGCTGAATACCAGTATTTTACATGGAGCGACTGCCTATCTGACCTCCACAACCCAGTTAGTACTGGGTAATACGATACCCCTTGGTAAGACTGGTTGTCAGACTTTTTGGGTTGCTGACTACTACATAACGACTGTCAAAGATCACAAATGACAGCCGGGACCACCTGCTTAACGTGCTTTCCGAGGCACGGAAGAAACTCGGTATGTAATGGTTGGTCACCCATCCAAAGACCAACCTAGGCAAGCACGGCTTAACCTAAAGATCGACCCGAGCGGCTGTTATTATTTAGCCACGAACTCCTTCTCCCCTTTGCCTCCGCCTCCGCCTCGAGCTTATTTTTGGTACCTTAAGCTTAAAAGAGTATTTGATCAAGAATAGATCTTACCATTATTTCTCCTTTTCAAAGCTTCTTCAAGTTCGTTCGTCTGGGCATCTGTGAAAGACAATTTATTTCACTTTAATATTCTGGAGCAAAATCGACGGTTTTCAAGAATGTAAAGGGAATCAATACCTGTGGCGATTTTAGATTGTTGTTGTTTATTTTGGATTGTTTTTGTCGTTATTGTAGTTGTGTGATTTGTGGTTGTTGTTGTTTTGTTGATGTTGTTGTGTATTTAATGTGTGAGACCTGTGTTAACACAGAACTAAAACCAAGACTAAAACCATTACATCCAATATGGGTCCCGTGTTGCAGTCTCCTGAACTTGTTTTATTCTTTTCAGTTTTTATTTAAAGTTATTGGTTATTTTTTACACAGTCGGGTTTTTTCATAATATTTCTTACCGATAGGCCTTCTTCTCGTGGCCAGCTCTTGCTGCATTGGCATCATGGTGGGCTTCGGCATGGTGTCTGTGAAAGACCGAAAATAAGTATCAATTTAGAGTAAAACCAGATATAGTTTAAGCTTCGGTAACTAATTTTCGTGTTTTCACAGATACACCCCTTTTGTGTTTTTTTTCGGATGGGAAATCGTCAAATGACCCCTCGGAAGGAAGTGTCAGACTTTTACTGACTATAAAACCCATCCATGTTCCTTTATCGCCCTTTGTTTTCCAAGGCCGCGGTATCTCTTTCGAACAGTCCCGCAGCCCCGGCAGGCATCGGTCCTTACGGACCCCTTTCTGTTTGCAGACATCTCTTTGAGGCGCGCGTGGAACTCGAACGCGCTACAGAGTCACCCTTTTTATTTTTTTTATTTTTCGGATGGGAAATCATCAAATGACTCCTCCCGCTCTGGGCGGAGCAGGAGGGAGTGTCAGACTTTTACTGACTAAAACCCATCCATGTTCCTTCATCGCCCTTTGTGTTCCGGGGCCACGGTATCTCTTTCAAACAGTCCCGCAGCCCCGGAAGGCATCGGTCCTTACGGACCCCTTCCTTTTTGCTGACTCTCTTTGAGGCGCGCGTGGAATACGAACGCGCCGTCGACACGGCCTGTCGTCATGAGACGGACGGACGGCGAACTAGCCCATAGCCCACCGTCCACAGGCCCGCGCCTACGCCCCCGACGCCCGGGGTGTCTCCCGCGGTGGCCGGGACGTTGAGAGGTTCTCTCCCTCTCACGTTCCGCCACCTCCTTCTCTAGCATTACTGCTTCGCAGAAGGAGGTGACGGCGTCCTAGTCCGTCTCGATCCGGACCATGGCTTGCACCAGGGCCGGACGCGAGAAGTCGCCACCACCAATCGCCGCTTCGAGGACACGGCGGTGCTTCACCCACGCGGGGCACACCTCCACCGTGTCTTTCGGTCGGTCCTCGCAGTGGAAACACCCGGGCGTTTCCTCCCGCCCGATTCGGTGCAGGAACCTCCCGAAAACACCGTGTCCGGTGAGGACCTGCGTCAGGCGGAAGGTGAGGACGCCGTGGCGTCGCTCAAGCCACTAATCAAAGAGGGGACTTATCGCCACTATTGTCGACAGTCGCTCTCTCCATGTCGCCATGAGATCCCGCCGGATGTCTGTCCGCTGAGCGACAATTTGTCGCGGCAGCGGAGTTCCCCCCCGGCGTAGCACCTCCGCGCGCCATTCATGCAGGCGCACGAGGACTATCGCCTCCAGATCCCATGGCGGCAATCCGGCAAGGAGGGTCGCCACCTCGAGGGAGATCGTGTGGTACCCCCGGGCCAGCCTTACGGCTACCACCTTTTGGGGCGCGTTCAGGTAGTGGGTGGCTCGCCGCCTCAATGAACGCGCCCACACCGGGGCCCTGTAAGAGGCCATGGACCGCACGACTCCCGCGTAGAGCCTCCGGTAGGAGGCGTTCGGCCCCCCCGGTTTGGGCAGGAGCCTGAAGGCAGCCCCGTTCCGTTCTAGTTTGGGGGCCAAACGTCGGAAATGTTCCACGAAGACAAGTCCCAGGTACTTCAACATCGACTCGACGCTGATGGATACCCCTCCTACTGTCAGTGAGGATCCCGGAGGTGGCGCATTCCGAGGCCCATGAAAGCACATGGCCTCGGACTTGTGCAGTGCCACCTCGATCAGTTGCCGGATCCTCTCAACGACTATCGCAACCCCGCGTGTCATAGCTTCGGCCGCCGCCTCGTGCGACCTCCCCTGTGCCAGCACCAGCATGTCGTCAGCGTAGCAAACTACGCTAACACCGCTAGGGAGGTCGGCGTGCAGGGCACAGAGTCACCCTTAACAGAGGCAAATCTTAGAAGATATAAACATAACTCAAACTCAAACTCAAAGCATTTATTTCAATTAGACCATTACGGCACTTTTGAGAGCCAAAAATACAAAAAAGAAAATCAAAGCTACAGTCCCAGTCACAAGGCATAATAACTTGAGAAAGTACTGTAGTTGCCTATTCCCTAGCGTAGACCTCTATGGAGAAGAACAGGCAAGAAACTCCATGGACACTTTTAAAATCAAAATATTGTTACAAAATCTTGGTTACATCATTAATTTTGAGATTATACATATATGTGAGAACGATGTAGAAAGACGTGCACACTAAGAGCATCCAGAGTGAAAGATTAGATCAAAAATGTATGAATAAAGTAATTAAAATGAACCTTGGCAGCTAAGAGATGACCAGTCCCAACTGACAGCGCCCGTTCACAGACATGACGCATGTACCGGCGCCATTCAACTCAACCATATTGAAGGGAACTAAATGACCCGACACACCCGCCACCATCAGCGAGACATTTAAGTGAGCATGACATTCTCTCAGCCACCAAGGCATATTCAAGTCAATGAAAGATAAATAAATGTAAATGGTGGCTGAACAGTACAAAGTACTCACACATGTGCTATGCAATTATATAATACTAAGAACTGGAATCTATACACATATAACGTAACATCACGCCTGTAATCCCCGAAAGGTTAGGCAGAGGTGTACCTAATAATACACCCACATTTCACCAGTTATGTTTAAGTCCCACGTTATTCAAATTATCAGGCCTAACCAAGTTACAAACGTTTCGTATCGATTCTCTTTCTACAATCGTACACGCCTCGGCGTAAGCGATTGTAGGAAGCGCTAAATTGGAAGCCAAGTTGACACGACTGAATCGATCGCTCGTTCTCTAATGTCTGTAGAAAAAACCTACACTTTAGTATATGGTGAGTTTAGCGATCAACATTGTAAATATAAATAAATAAATAAATTCTTTATTTTCACCAAAGCCATCATACAACAACAACAAGGACCAAAAACTAAGAGCATATAAGGCTTATAACTAGGACACAATAATTTTAATTCCCTGACTCCTAAACTAGGTGTATGTACCTGTGTCTTAGGAGTCAGTGATTCTCCATAAATAACAAGACAAAGCCATGGTATAATAATTAATAAATCAGGACTTTATAACAATAAGCAATTGGTGTAAAAGAAAACAGGATAATTTTAAACTAATTTTAAACTATGGAGATAAAAACACAAAAAGGAAAACGTATAAGTGAGCGGTGAGGAGAATAAATGTGGGGTCCGAGTGTGTATGTGTGTGTGTGTAGTGAGTAAGTATAGGATGTGTGTGAATGCGTATGTGGTGTGATGTGTGTAGTGAGAAAGAAAGAGGCGTGTAACCATCCGTCCCTCAGTACACATCCGTTTTGGTTGGATTGGGTTGGTGGATGTATAGTACCTTATTATTGTAAATTACCCAGCAGAAGATCCTCAGTGTCATCATAATTTAATGTTTGGAGATAATCTTTAAGTAAATTTTTGCATTTATATTTAGGGCATGAATAAATTTTAAACTTTTTATTTAGGAGGTTGTACATATTAATGCTATTAACGTAGAATTGGCGTTTGGCAAAGGCAGTTCTATGGCGTTCGTGGGGAAAAACGTTATGCTTAAGCCTGCCAGTCGGTTCCTTTGGAGGGCGGGCAGAGTGTTTGCGTAGGGTCGAAAGGAGCACATAAAGTTGCCTGACGGTGAGTACCTTACAGTCGGAATAGAGCTGCACAGTGGGATACCTACGTGGAAGAGAGAGCATTACCTTAAGGACAGCTCTCTGGGCTCTCTCAAGGCGGATAAATACATTTTTGGTGGCACCACCCCAGACAGGCAAGCAATACGTCAGAACAGACCGGCATAGAGCAAAATATACTAATTTTAGGGTTTCATGATCAGCAGAGTTTCGCAACTTCTTGAAAACATATATAAGCTTACGTATGCGAGACGTGACTTTGGCGATATGGGGGTGCCAGTTGAGATGCTGGTCGATGAGTACTCCTAAATACCTTACACAAGACGATTTGGCGAGGAAGAGGCAGCTACACTGTGTTAAGAAATCACAGGCATGCGCTTGTATGGTAAAGGAGTTTGAGGGACACATATTCGACCGAATGGAGAATGGAACATATACCGATTTATCAACATTTAAGGTGAGCAAGTTGTCGGCCAAACATTTCATTACGGCAGACAGCGCAGCCTCGGCGTTTTGGTATGTCTGGGGCCAGTCATCACCATCAACAACAAGGGCAGTGTCATCCGCGTACGTGAATATCTTGCAATTTTCGAGAGGCAGTTTACAGAGTTCATTAATATAAATGAGAAAGAGAGTAGGCCCCAGGATGCTGCCTTGCGGAACGCCGTATGTGATTGAAAGCTCATCACTTTCGTGTGGGCCAATTTTCACTATTTGGGTGCGATCTTGGAGATAATCTGCGAAGATTTTCAAAGGGTGACCACGTATACCGATGCTTTCCATTTTATTCAATAAGGCTTCGGCAGAAACGGTGTCAAATGCCTTTGACAGATCAAGGAAGATTCCCAGGCACTTGCGTTTTCTATCAAGCGTTCTAGCCACGTGACTAGACAAATCCATTACTGCGTCTTCGGTGCTAACTCCATTTCTAAAACCATATTGGTAATTCGCTAAGATGTTGTTTGCGTCGAGAAAACTGGTCAGGTTCTTATTCAGTATTCGTTCTAGGATCTTTGACATCGCTGTTAGAATCGAGATTGGACGGTAGTTATTGACGTCATCTCTGCGCCCAGATTTGTGAATGGGGTGAACTACTGCTTTTTTAAACGCCGTAGGAAAGACACCCGCCACTATAGACAAATTACAGATATGTGTAATAACCGGGACCAATACGCATCTCGAGGCCTTTATTATTTTAGACGGTATACAGTCTAAGCCAGTTGCACAATCAGATCTAAGACCCAAAATAATGGAGTTAACATCGTCTTCGGTTACCTCGAAGAGGGCCATTGAGCTACACGAATTTGAATTCGACACAGAATTGGGAACTATTGAGGGTGATTTAAATTTCGACGCCAAGTTACTGCCTACATTAGCAAAAAAGTTGTTGACATGATTAAGCGAGGATTTAGGATTATCAAATAAATGTAACAGTTCGAAAGAGGGAGATGATTGAGTTTGAAGATCTGAGACTTTTTTAATGACATTCCAAGTAGCTTTAACATTATTTTTTGCATTACGAAACTGTTCTTTTTCATACGAGCGTTTAAGTTTTCTCAGCAGAGAATTACAGAAATTGCGATAGCGAGTGTAGGTGATTTTTAATATTTGATTATCGTCCGACTTCTTTAGTTTAGCATTCATGCGGTCACGGTGCCGTATACAACGGAGTAGGCCCGGCGTAATCCAGGGTTTTAGATTACGTTCTCTTCTTGGAATAGTTTGTTCCCTGGTGTGCTTTAGGACAATAGAGGAGAGATTACCTATTAACGCATCTGCAGCATCATTAGGATCTGAGATTGACAGCATTGGAGACCAATCATGTGCTTTGACACTTTCTATAGCGGCTTCATAGTTTATTTTTGATCTAGTGCGGGTCACATCTGAGTTAGCACTCCTGGTTTGTAGAAACAATAGCAGCGGTTCGTGATCTGTTATGGAAGATTCAATAACGAAACTCGTAGCGGATTTATTTGTTTTAAGTAAAATGTGGTCCAAACAATTTGTGAGCCGTGTCGGAAACTGGTGAGCTGGGAGAAGTCCGTTAGAGGCAGCACATGTTAAATACTCATCTGAGTGACTGTCAATGTTGTCAGGCTTAATATCAATGTTGATATCACCGATCAGGACCACGGAAGGAGTTGTTAATTTGAGTACGTTATCGAGACTGTCAATAAAATTCTTAATGTTTTTAAAAGAAGGAGGGCGATAAATAGCAACTATTGTAACATCCTCTATGCGACAAATAAGACAGTTCCCATCAACAAAGTGTGGTTCCTTAACGTCAGCATTAAGGGAAGATTTAACGTAGATAGCACACCCGTCATTTTGGTTGTATGTGTTTTTAGTGTAGTATGACGTAAAGCCATCCAAGATCGGCAAGTGTGAAAGTTTGCTTAACCAACACTCGGAGAGAACGAGCACGTCGGTCTCGAAACCCAATAATCGCATAAGCACCGAAACTTCATCGAAATTTTTACAAATGCTTCGTATGTTAAGATGTAATACTTTTAAACCTTTTGTCGGGTCTTTCATAAACTGCGCGCAATTCTCAGGTTGACACTTGAACGATTTAGAAATATGAAGCGCGTCAATTTCATCATTAATTATATCTAGATTAGCCATTTGTTATTAGGTAATGCCAGAAAGTTGAACGAAGAAGGTGGCAAAAAGATGGAGATCGTTGTAAAAGTAAGTAAAAAAATAAATATATATATTACTTTTAACCTCCTTTTTCCTTCGCCGTAGTCGGGTAAAAAGGTTAGTATTACATGCTGTGTAGCAGACTTATGGACAAAGATGTTTACGAATAATAATGTTTGAACTACTGGAACTACTGATAGTTTATGGCAGGTAGTCATTTGACAGATACATATTGTATTAGCGTGTATGGTGATGGGATAAAATATTTTGTATTTTAGTATGTAGACTTTTGTATATATAGTTTGTGTGCGTTTTTTTGATGTGTGTAAGGTGTATAAGATAAATGTTGGTAAGAGTGTATTGTTTGATGTACGAGTAAAAATTAATTTTAAAACACTAATAAAAAATAAACAAGGAATTAATACAAAAAAAAATATATAAAAAATAGGAACTTTCCGTGATGGTCAGATGATGTGATTTGGGCTGTCCGGGTTAGTGAGGCATTTTTCAGAACTTACAAGAATCTGCTTGTCTCCCACTATCTTGCGCAGGAATATATTGCCGTTGGAGATCCAGCAGAACTTATAGTTGTTTTTGTTGGCAAACTCCCTGGCTTGGTAGAAAAGCTTTTTGGTGTGTGCTGGTAGGTGTTCAGAGATGTACACGGGATGACGATCTCCAGGCAAGCCCATGACTGCAGTATTTAATCTATCGTCTTTTCCTTTTCCTTTATTGTACGCACGCACAGCCGACAGGACGGCCTGCTTAGTTTGCACACTCGAGAATTCCGCTATTACTGGGCGCGGCGAGGTAGACGTGGTAGATTTTCCTGGAAGACGATAAATATCGCGCAGCTCTGTTTCTACAATGCGTACACCAATAGCTGTGCCTACTCCACACACCGTTTTTAATAAACTGGTACTTGACTCGGAACTCACTTGCGGGATGTTACGTAATTCTATGGCCGACGATCTCGTTTTATGTTGAAGATCTACTATTTTCCGTTCGAGGGACTCAATGTAGGATTGCTGCTCGCGTCGCTCCTTCCTCAATATATCTACTTCCATCTTTAAATCTTCGAACTGTTTATTAAAAAATTCAATAGACTGAACAATACCAGCGTTTGACTTACATATTTCAGAATTGGATGCCTGTATCTTAGCGTTTTGAATTTTTATGTCTTTTATATTCGTAGAGAGCTCAGCCATTAAGGTTTTTTGGTCCGCCAGAAACAATAACATTCTATTCTATCATTTTGAACGATGTAAACTTGTCTACGAATTTTCTATTCGTTTCTGTTGATCACGTGATTTAACGTTGAGATGATGACTGTCATTCCCATTCTTTTGAATAGTTTTCTACTAGCGTTAACGATTGTAAATTTTTAACTTGGCTAGGGGTACATGTTACACAAATCCAGATTGCGTGGCTGGTACTGAGAAAATCCTGATGGAAAAATCCAATAACACTTTACCCGACTCGGGAATCGAACCCAGGACCTCATGCTCAGTAGTCGCGCTTGCGACCGATAGACTAACGAGGCAGTCACGGGCCATTTTCCTATGGAAGAAATTGATATAAAGGGTGTGAAAAGACTCTTAACGAAGCCGAAAAGCACTTGTTCTCCTCGTCATTGCGATCATTTTTTTTTTTCTACACCATACCTGGGTACCTTCTAGTTACGGAGATATTGGGGGTCAAAGTACCAACTTTTCCACAGGTTTTTTTTAAATAAAAGTTTTTAATGTAATATTTTTACATTCAATCCATCTATCAGCCCAATGTTTTAAGTGCATTACATTGAGTTCTACTAGAAAACATGATTTTTTCCCAAAAAAAAAAGTCATTTCCCAGCAATAATTTTTGCGTAAAGTTACTTAGTTTGATGTACAGAATGCTTGGTTGATGGCTTCGTTATGATTCTGTTTACAGCCTGATACGGTTGTAGTATTAAATATTTTTTACCATTTCTCCTCCTAAGAGCCTGTTCTAATTCATGTGGCGGAATCGTGGTATCTGTGAAAGAAAAGAAAATGAATGAATTAATCTTTTTTTTTCTTCTTTTAGTAAAAGTGCTGGCCTTGACATACAGACGGACAACAAAGTGATCCTATAAGGGTTTCGTTTTTTCCTTTCGAGGTACGGAACCCTAAAATAAAATAAAATATTCAAATTAAAAAAATTTGCTGCTGCGTCCAGCGATACCATCGACGCGACGTTGCTGTATGTGTCCCGACTGCATCACTCTACGAAGGTTGAGGAGATCGTAGAGTACATGAAGGTGAAGACCAGCTAGACCTTGAGGGTCGAGAAGTTGGAGCCGCGTCACAACACTAACTTAAAGTCGTTTGTGGTGCGAGTTCCGACACAACATCTTGACAAGTTTCTCAAGGAAGAGTTTTGGCCGAAGGGTGTAGTCTACCGTCGGACGCGGCAGGCTACGTCACACCGCGCAGCGTAACACGACGCCGCCACTTCATGTGTTTAGAGTGAAGTGCTACTAACATAGTTTTTTAAGTTTCTTAAACTAATAAAAATTGTTACTAGTATGTATGGTGTTTATATATGGGTCTTTGTTACCTGAAATAAATGGTTTATTATTTATTATTCCATTTATTTATTTAAACACATATTTTTGACATTTTTAAATATTTCTTAATAAAACTACATAAAAAAAAACATTTAAAAATATAAAAAACAGTAGCCCACCAGCGCTGGGAACAGGGTCCGAGCCGCCGGTGGTCAGGGCTCTTGAGAGAGGAACCTCCTAACAATACGTGCCGTGTCCAGAAGTACCGCTTTCTGAATCAAGCTCTTGATCCAGCTGCCAAGCGAGAGCCTCCTAAGGTGTTGGTCGAGGCTCTTGGCTATTAGGCCATTGGCCGACACGACTATCGGCACAATGACTGCTGTATTATGTATTATTATTAATAAAAACGTTGAAAAATAGGTATTTAATACTTACTGGATCGAGGCCGTGACGGCTTCGGTGTGACTGGTGGTCTATTGCCTTGTCTTGACGTCAGTGTATTTTCTTTTACTTCCAAAAGATTGCTTGTAGGAACTTTCTTTGGAGGCATAGGGAGTCGAGCTGCAATACAAAAATATATATCAGTATACAAACATACACTAGAATTAAACAAGAAACTAGCCCGTATCCGGTTTACTCGTTTAAGAGCTACGGTGCCAGACAGACACACACACATAGTGGTCAAACTTATAAGACCCCTCTTTTTGCATCATGATCTGCCTAGCCTTTCCCCAACAATGCTGGGGTCGGCTTCCAGTCTAACCGGATGCAGCTGAATACATGTATTTTACATGGAGTGACTGCCTATCTGACCTCCACAACCCAGTTAGTACTGGGTAATACGATACCCCTTGGTAAGACTGGTTGTCAGACTTTCAGGCCACTGACTACCTGTAACGACCGTCAAAGATCTGCAAATGACAGCCGGACCAACGGCTTAACGTGCTTTCCGAGGCACGGAGGAAACCCGGTTTGTAATGGGTGGTCACCCATCCACAGACCAACCTAGGCAAGCACGGCATAACCTAAAGCTCGACCCGAGCGGCTGTTATTATTTAGCCATGGGCTCCTCACACCCCTCTTTTTGCATCGGGGGTTAATTAATATAGCAGTAGTCTTATTCTCTTAACGTCACTTCTAAATTCGCAACTGTAAAAGTAATGACGCCGGGATAGCTGGTTCTAATCACCGTCATTGGTTGAAAATCTGGTAATGTAATTTTATATTTAAAAACTAGCGGATGTCCCGCGGTTTCACCCACGTAGTTCCCGTTCCCGTGGGAGTACGGGGATAAAATATAGCTTATGTTACTCGTGGATAATGTAGCTTTCGAATGGTGAAAGAATTTTTTAAATCGGTCCAGTAGTTTTTGAGCCTATTCATTACAAACAAACAAACAAACAAAGTTTTCCTCTTTATAATATTATATATATATATATATATATTATTAGTATAGATAGCTTGACTTAATTGGTCAGATTGAAATCTAGCTATGGTGGCGCCATCTACAATTAGCTTTTAACTGACTTCCTCATTCGAAATTTGAACGGTGTCTTGTTTTGAATCCGCGATGATTTACGTTCAAAACAAATGAGTTCGCTTTCGAATTCTGTGCGCTCACTTGAGTGAGGTGGACTAGTGATCTTTAAAGAATAGCACTACTGGATGAAGATGGCTTTTTTATACCAAAATGGGCCTGCTCTTGACCTCGATCACACCTTCTGGAAAGCGATGAATGAGGTCTATGATGGAACGAGCGTCCCAGAAAATGCCTGTTCACTCTTGCTTTGAAGGCAGGTGGGTTAAATGTGGGTGGGAACACAGATGGCCGGCAGAGAGTTCCACACATTGACTGTGCGCATAATAAAAGTGGTGGAAAAGCACTTAGTATAACTCTTCGGGTTATCAACCAAGTGTGGATGGTACGCCGCAGTACGTCTGCTAATCAGGTGGTGAAAAAGTGATAGTGGGATCAGGGGCCCTACTCTCAATCGCTTCGTCGAATATTCGAATCTATCCGTCTCTCTCACGCACGTCTGCAGATGAGTGCGAGTGAGAGAGACGGATAGATCCGAATATATGACCGAAGCGTTAGGGAGTAGGGCCTCAGGTCGTCGAGCTCCTGCGCACACTCTCCGAAGTATGGTCGGCTCAATAAAATAACGGGTTTTTTACTTCACTCTAGTGTTGCCCAAATGCAAGACCAAGACGAGACCTTAGCCAGTCTTGGTCTTGGTCTTGCGTTAATACACCTGGTCTTGGTCTTGGTATTGCGCTCTCAGTCTTGGTCTTGGTCTTGCAGCAAAAGTCTCGCAAGTCTTGCGAGACTCTACTACTTAGATTAGACTACTTCCAAATACCTATTAGTCTATTGCTATATAATAAACACGTTAGTTTAGATCTAAGAACAACCTAACAGAGTAGGTAACGGTAACGGTTTATTCGCGGAACGTCAAACTTTCCCAATCAACCCTGAACCTCAATGCTTTAACGATAAAGTTGAAAATCAGTTAAAGAAATTTGGCAGATTGTAGTAGCTTGATGTGCTGGCGTCTGTACTATAACATCGGCTGGCTTAAAAACTGCCACTAGTACTAGACCTACTCGACTCGCTGTTAGTTTTAAATTTTGCTTAGTAGAAGAATAATATAGGTAAACTTTGAAACATAAGTACCTACATAATGTTTACCAACCTACTAACTTTAGATCTGCACATTAGACTTATACAAGTATAATATAATACTATAGGTAGATTACTTATAAGGTATGAAATGAACTTTGCTAGGAAGGTTATGCTAGGTACGTTTTTATCACATGGGAACATATTTGTAAGTAACACGCTACCTACTTAATAAATAGTCGAAATATGTATATAATAATCAATACAATACCTTTTAGTGTTATGACGGTACGGTTTTGATACTGGGGAATGTCTACAGGATTGAAACCAAATACCTACTATAACGCCCAAATCTCAGTTTGACTTAACTGCGAGACGCAAGAGTCTTGCAGGCTTAGTTTGTTCTTGCTAAAGTCTTGCAGGGTTCAGTCTTGGTCTTGGTCTTGCTACAATAAGTCAGTCTTGGTCTTGGTCCTGCAAGAATGCAAGAACAAGACCAAGACTGCAAGACTAAGACCGATTTTGGGCAACACTACTTCACTCATGGATTAGTTACTTACGTGGCATAGCGTTGATAACCGGTGGTGGTTCATAGGTGTTCTCTTCAATTGGGTCGACATGGTCCATTTCTGTGATCAAGCAAAAAATTTTTATAAGATTATCTTTTGGAGTGAGTAATAGTTAATAGATATAGGCACACAGAGACCATAGTTTAAGTGCAGGCACTCTAGTTTGGCCTTAGTAGTACCGGTCAAAAAGTTTAGGGTGACATAATCAAACATTCTGTACATCAAACTAAGTAAGTAACCTACACAAAAATGTTTGCTGGGAAACGACTTCTTTTTGGGGTGACAAATTAAGTTTTACGGTAGAATTAAATGTAACGCACTCAAAACATTGTGCAGGTGGCCTACCATGACGTCTTAAAGCAGGATCGTTTTAAGTTTATTCCGGTGAGGGAAAGAGATGGCGCTACACGTCCTCTATAGCTCTATAGGCCATTGAATAGAATGGGGGTCGTAAATAGGCATTTAAAAAACCTGTGAAAAAGTTGGAACTTTGACCGCCTGGGTGTTGATTCTGTTGTGCACAAACTAAACTTAATTTAGGCTAATCCTATCTTTTATTAAAAGGCAGTGCGAGAAGAGGACGGCTATAGCTATGAACTAAGTTAGAGATGTCAAACTAGTTTATGCCTTGCGCTTCACCGTGTTTTTAGTCGACATGTTTTTACGAGCACCCTTCATTTGTATGGAAACATTAGTTTCAACTAAATTTGACAGCTCTAAATTACGTCCGTCTCTTTGTCGTTTTATTATAGAGAAAAAGATAGCAATAGCCTAAATTAAGTTTAGTTTGTGCACAGCATAATCGACACCAATATCTCCGTAACTAAAAGGTTCCCAGGTATGGTCTAAAAAAAATATTGCAATGACAGGGAGAACAAGTGCCTTTCGGCTTCGTTAATGGTCCTTTTCCACCTTGTATAAGACATTCTCCCTTCCTTGCCTACCTTTCCCTTATTTTAGCTAGGAAGAAGAAGACAAGTGTCGGGGCATCTCTCCAGAGCTACACAACTGTTTGTTAGGTTAGAATAATCCAGTACTTCCTGGATACTTACTATTTTTAATTTCATGGTATAAAGGGTGTAAATAGACTCAAACTCAAACTCAAAGCATTTATTTCAATTAGACCGTTGTACGGCACTTTTGAATGTCAAAAATACAAAAAAGAAAATCAAAGCTACAGTCCCAGTCACAAGGCAAAATAACTTGAGAAAGTACTGTAGTTGCCCTTAACGAAGCCGAAAAGCACTTGTTCTTCTCGTCATTGCGATCATTTTTTTGTTCTGGACCATATCTTACTATAAATAGATATAGAGATTTACCGCAAAACGTGATTTTTCACCCAAAAAAAATCGGGGCAGTCTTTGGGGACTGCCGATAGAAGTGAAAACAAAAAGTACACAAGCCCCTCCCCAGTCGTAGCACTGGTTATGCCCCGTGCATGTCTACGTGGTGCTACGCCGTAGCGGATCGCCTACGAGTGCTACGAAGCGTGACCGCACGTTACGTCAAGTGACGATGAGTTCAATGTTTTTCCTTCACCCAAAAAGTGCTCAACGCGCCTAAAGAATTGTCTTTTTTAAACGTTCACGATCAGAACACATTATAATATACATGTAAACGGGTATTTATCGCGAATTTTACCTTACAGGCGGCTCCCCGAGCAAATGACCTTGCGCGAGCAGTTTTTTGGAGCCTACTCCTCTTTATGCAAAATAAATACCAAGTAATAAAAAATACATTAAATTACTACATATTCATCATCATATACATATTATTGACTCCAAAACTGTCGTTTCATATTTTTGTTTAAGTTGCTTAATGTTTAATAAATCCCCTCACAACGAAACCACAGAAATGAGAAATAATGATTTATAAAATGCTACTCCTCGTAAAGTAACCTTTATTTTGATTTGCTTCTTAGACTAATGGATAGGGAATTTAATAATGAACATAATTGTCGTTTTATTTTTTCCAAAAGACGTAAATTTGATTTTATAAAAAAAAAACACTCATTTCGCACAATTCGGCCTGCAGCGACTGACGTAACAATCACTTCGTAGTGCAAGCTGATTAGAACTTTATTCTAACAGGATTTCAAACGAAGTTTGAACCACCACAAATAGAGTTGCTAATTTTGCTCGGGGAACCGCCTTAATATAAGCCCGACGTTTTATATAAGCCCGGATTGCACTAGCCGTGGTCGCGGGAAGACAGAGGTAAAAAGGTAAAATTCGCGATAAATACCCGTTTACATGTGTATTATAATGCGCCTAAAGAAGTTTTTACTTCAAAATAAGTCGATAATTTTGAGTCGTTACGTAGAGTTACTTAGTTTGATGTACAGAATGCTTGGTTGACGGTTCGTGAAGGATCCGTGTACACCCTGTATATCTGGACTGACCTTCGTAGACTTCTTGAAACATGTTTTCATGCGGATTGTGTTTCGGAATGGTGTGAGGAGTGTCGTGTAGAGTGTTTGGAAGAGGCAGTCGAGGTCGGTTAGCCAGATCTAAAAAAAAAAAAAACTTTTTATAAAAAAAAAAACACATTAATTTTGGTTAAGCACACATCGCTTAATCGTAATAAATAAAAGATTATGTGCGAGTGAGGCGTCTCGCCTGTTTACATTAAAATTATTGTTACTAGCGGACGTCCCGCGGATTCACCCGCGTAGTTCCCGTTCCCGTAGGAGTACGGGGATAAAATATATGCCTATGTTACTCAGGGTGAATGTAGCTTTCTAATGGTGAAAGAATTTTTGAAATCGGTTCATTACTTCCGGAGATTACCCCCTACATTCAAACTTACAAACATACAAACTTACAAACAAATGTTACCTCTTTATAACATTATATTAATATTATAGTAAAGTTATAGTATTATAGTATAGATATAGATAACAATGAATCTAGATGATTTTTTTAATAACGGACGAATCTATGTTGGGGCAGAATGTTCTACTGAATGCGTGATAACTTTTTTAGCATCGGTGTCTCTTCTCCACCTTGGATTCCAATCACGTCTGAGTAAAACAAGAAAAAAAACTTTTTTTTTATTAGTTTGTTGTAGTACTTGTGAGGGCTTTCAAAATGGCGATTGATGATGTTACCTGGTCTTTGAAAGTTAGGGGGAAAGTTCTCTGACATGTGGCTCCGTGCAGGACTGTTCATAGCTGATGCCATCGATTGATGATTGATCCTCATATTGTGGTCTGGTCTGGGAGTACCTGTCGACACAACTTATATTATATCTTTCTCTTGTTTTTTACGAAGGCATGATGTTCATGTCAAAACTGTTCAGGTAAATTAAATTTGTTAGTAAAAGGGCTTTGGCCTGCCTAACTTCCGACAAAAATCGTCACTCACTGGACGCCTGAAGGTGGACAACGTCAAATTCGACCGCGAAGAAGGTGGTGAGGCAATCTGATCATATTCACGTGGCTGGCGTGTTAAGAGAGTTCAAAAACAGAAAGAAAACTAAAAAAAAGATCCTTTTTAATTGAAACCTGTATTAAGAAAATATATGAAGTGTTTTTTTAAGAAATAAATTTGTGAAGAATACTTACGAGGCATGGTGGTGATTGCTGGTGGTTGAGGAGGCTGCATTGGCATGCGTGCTGTGAGTGAAATAAAAAGTATCTAAATAAAGGGTGTCAAAAGAATAGAATAGAATAGAATAGAATAGAATAGAATAGAATAGAATAGAATAGAATAGAATAGAATAGAATAGAATATAATAGAATAGAATATAATATAATATAATATAAAAGAAAAATCATTTAAATGGATAAAGAAACAACAAATATCACCCTCCATAGAATCAGCAATATTCGCCATACAGGACCAGGCCGTTATGACTCGTCAGCATCAGCGCGACATTTTAAAGGTAGACATAGACGGTAAATGTCGCCTTTGCGACAGCAAAGACGAAACGGTGCAACACATTATCTCGGGATGCGAAAAGTTAGCCGGCACGTATTATGTCAAGAGACATAATAACTTAGTTCAGTATGTACACTGGTGTCTGGCAAAAAAGCACAATATCGAGGTGTCGAGTCTTTGGTGGAAAGAGTCGCTAACACAACCGCAGGTTAAAGAAAATGAACAGACTAAAATCATGTGGGAAATACCCATACAGACAGACGTTACCGTAACGCATAATAGACCTGATTTAATATATGTAGACAAAACCAACAAAAACACATTTTTAATAGACATAGCAGTACCTTCAGACTATAACATAGGAGCCAAAGAAATAGAAAAATTAAGCAAATACCACCTTTTAAAGACAGAAATTCGGCGCCTATGGAATACGCAAACTACAGTGATTCCAATAGTAGTAGGAGCTACGGGTATAATAAGTAAAAGTTTACATAGATACATAGACCAACTGAACGTAAAAATAGATGCAACAATCCTACAAAAACAAGCAGCCATACATACAACCACCATACTCAGTAAGGTACTGGGAGACACTGTGTTTGTTAACCGTCCACCGAGCACACTAGAGACCACACCAGAAACACAACAAACATCACACACAGTAGACTCACAGCATTTATCCGTCACACAGCGTTCATCTACCTCAGACACACCTAATACACAAAGTCATCCGTCAACCACGCAAAACATAATTAGCACGCGAAGATGTAGAAGAAGGAGATAGGGGGCAATGAATATCCTTTTTCCTGCGGGACGCAGGACGGGATATTTATCAAACCGACGCAAGGTCGAGTACCGGAAAATCGAAAAAGATAAATAATATAATATAATATAATAGAATAGAATAGAATAGAATAGAATACAGAATAGAATACATTACAGATACAAATGTAGAACATTTTACAAGGGGTGATACAATAGGCGGTCAAAGACTCGTAACAAAGCCGAAAGGCACTTGTTTTCCCCATCATTGCGATATTTTTATTGTTTTAGACAAAACAAATAAAAAAAACACGTTTTTTTTTTAAACTATAATATTGATTATATTTTATCTGTAGCAGCAATGGCGGTAAGTCATCACAACAGATGATCGGTTACTGCGGAGCGCATCTCAGGGTTGCTAGATCGAGTTTCTGATTGTTTCCCATATTCCAGTTTTGCAATTATTTTCCCCCATTGTTCCAAAAAAAAAAAATGCCTACGCCACATATTTTGACTAAGGTTGTGTGGTTAGACCTTGTAGAGTTAGGGCGTGTAGAGTTAAAAGCTTAGCTCTACATGAAAACTGATAACTTTTTGACAGTGCGAGTCATATGTATGTACATGTACAATTGTACATTTGTAACAATATTTTGATTTAAAAGAGTGTCCATGGAGTTTCTTGCCCGTTCTTCTCCATAGAGATCTACGCTAGGGAATGTGCAACTACAGTACTTTCTCAAGTTATTGTGCCTTGTGACTGAGACTGTAGCTTTGCTTTTTTTTTGTTGTTTTTTTTTGACATTCAAAA
This sequence comes from Xestia xanthographa, assembly GCA_905147715.2. Taxonomy (NCBI): domain Eukaryota; kingdom Metazoa; phylum Arthropoda; class Insecta; order Lepidoptera; family Noctuidae; genus Xestia; species Xestia xanthographa. Next base: position 12,191,633 of record LR990667.1, on the reverse strand, counting down.
GTGCCGTAATGGTCTAATTGAAATAAATGCTTTGAGTATGAGTTTATGGTCTCGTCTTGGCAACATTTTACATGGAAATGTTTTTGGTGGGTAATGTTAAAAGACTATAGATGAAAACAGGGATTGATGTCGATTCTGTTGTGCACAAACTAAATTTAAGAGCCTATACTACCTCAGATTAGCAACTCTATTTGTGGTGGTTCAAACTTCGTTTGTAATACTGTTAGAATAACGTTCTAATCAGCTTGCACAACAAAGCGGTTGTTACGTCAGTCACTGCGGCCGAATAGTGCGAAATGAGTGGTTTTTATTCTTTATAAAATCAAATTTTAGTCTTTTAGAAAAAATAAAAAAAACATAAGACCTGCTTTATGGTTAGTTCAGTTAGTATGCAAAGTTTCATGCTCTAATTTGAAGTACTTATTGAATACCAGCGGTTTGTTGTTCGATTTGGAGGTAACTTTGGGATTTTTATCTATCGAGAAAATTTTATGAAATCGTGTTTTCGCCAAATATAAGACCTAACATTAATCCTCAACTTTACCATATATTTATTTCAAAATTAATGCTGCAGTATTTTAGGCGTAACCGAGGATCATGCTAAGCCATTTGAGGTAGATCGTTTTCTCTCTAATAAAACGAGAAAGAGATGGACGTAATTTAGAGCTGTCAAATTTAGTTGAAACTAATATTTCTATACAAATAAAGGGCGCACGTAAAAACATGTCGACTAAAAACACGGTGAAGCGCAAGGTATAAACTAGTTTGACATCTCTAACTTAGTTCATAGCTATAGCCGTCCTTGTCTCGTACTGCCTTGTAGTAAAAGATAGCAATAGCCTAAATTAAATTTAGTTTGTGCACAACAGAATCGACACCATTATATAACTTACGGTTGGTAGGTATTTCGATATTCGGTGCCTCATAGATGACGCTGCCACGATTTTCGTCGTCGTCATCAACTGGAGCGGCTACCTTCATCATCTTCTGTCCAGGGTTTGGGCAGTAACGAGCTGTGGATAAATATAGCATAATTAATCAGCATATTATTTTTCCCAATGTCCCAGCATTGGGAAAAATAATAGGCTAACCGAGCTCTGCCAAGTGAGAGAGAGAGTAAAAAGCCTCCTCTAACTCTTTCTAACATTAGTAATAAATATAGAAAAAAAGCCGTTTATTACCAGCTTATAGATGATTAATGTATCTACTTTAGAAAAACTAAAAAATATATTAATATCTATGTAATCTAAACATATTGGTAAGAACTAGTATTTTATATTATTTTACTGGACCCCCCTCAGGTAAAGGCCTTCTCCAAAGCTATCCGTTTCTCCCTGTCCTGGGCTATTTGTTGCCATTGTGGGCCAGCTAGTTTTTTGATATCTAACATTAGTATTCCTAGACTTTCCCAATTTCACTTTTCAAAATATCACTTTTCCTATGTTGGGGTCGGCTTCCAGTCTAACCGGATGTAACTACAACGTACCCGTATTTTACATAGAGCGACTGCCTATCTGACCTCCGCAACCCAGTTAGTACTAGGTAATTTAATGCGAAACCCTTGGTAAGAGTGGTTGTCAGAGTTTCGGACCACTGACTACTTGTAACGACTGTCAAATATTTACAAATGACAGCCGGGAACAAAGGCTGAATGTGCTTACCGAGGCACGGAGGAAACTGGTATGTAATAGGTCAATAATCACCCATCCACAGACCAACCTATGCAAGCGCGGATTAACCTAAAGATTGACCCCAGCAGCTGTTATTAATCTTATGTTGTTATGGTTCTTTCTAAAGCGTAGAACTGTTTTTTTTTTCTGTGGCGTCAAGTCGAAGATTGAACATAGTCTACCGTGGCATTCCTTTGGGCCTTTCAGTATAGTATAATGTACTCTGTGTTTGGGCCCCTGTCAGAATACCAGTGCTGTGACGTTTTTTTTAATGTCACAGCCCCATGCTGAGATAGGGCCTTTTGGCCTCGTACAGGACCAATTTCATTGTTTTATCTTCTTCTTATGTTTACTTTTTTAATATAATTTTGTTTTATTTTTAACTAGCTGATGCCAGCGGCTTCACCCTCTCGTTAATTATATACTAAAAAGCCAGCATTAAAATCCGTTGCGTAGTTTTAAAGATCTAAGGATACATAAGGACAGACGCGGAGGTCGACTTTGTTTTATAATACTTAAGTAGTGATTATTCAACCTTTTTTTTTTGTCCTGTGCGAGTCTAAAGCTTGAATTCCTCCTGCGCTGGTGTCGGTCACGTACGTCGGTCGCGCGTACGAGTATACATTGTATTATATATAGTGTAACACCAAAACAACAGCGGCGCAGCAATAAAGCTCCGGCGCGGGTTGAGCGACCGTGTGCGTCCTCTCCGCCCCGCCACACACGCCGCCGAGTTCCTCGGCGCCTTTAAAAGCCCGAGCACCTGCCAGTTCAAGCAGAGGCTTAGAAAGCACAGACGCAAACAGCCGTCATTCCGTCCTCGCCGTCGAGGGCCGTCGCGACGCCCCGATACGAACCCTCCCCGTCCCTTGCTCGTGCCAGCCCGCGTTGCTGCACCTGTTGTTCAAAATCAGTCCCTAATTAATGGGGTGCCCTTAGCGTGTAGTCGTTTAGTTTGTAAGTTTTATGCCCTGGCTGGAGGCCTTACACTTAAGGTACCCACAGGATTGTCCGGTTAAGCAGACGACAACCTCTCTAGGTTGAACTGCGAGATGCCATTTCGAAAAAAAATAAAAACAGTTCAAGCAGTTAGCGTTCGGTACGGTTCGGAGGCACTACTCTGCATCGACTTAGGTCGGTCAACTCCCCGCCCCCGCATCATATCGGACACTGGCTGAGGCAGCGTATGTTATTTGTTGTTTGTGTTGACTTCGTTAGCGAAACCGCACAGACGACTTATGGCATACGACGCTAATAGGGATTTAGCTTAGGTTCTTTAGATTGTAAATTAGAGTCAGTGAATATATTTATAAATAAACCTTTGTTATTGTTCGTATCACGCGTTTAGTTTATCTCCTCACACACTACCCGTTACAGTTGGCGCCCAACGTGGGGCCAGTAGTTTGTTTACTTTCATTGTTGGATTATTCGATTTACGTAAAAGTTTTCATCCACCCACATTTTTTTCATTTTTCTTACTATTTCGTTTCTTCAATCAATACTAGCCCAGATATTTATTAGGTTAGTTAGGGAGTATTTATTGTAGTCCGGGAGATAGTTATTTTTTTTAATAGTCCGAGAGCTAGGTTAGTTTGTTAATTCACCTTAATTTAAGTCCGCGAGTTTGGATTTTTTTCTAATAGTCCAGGAGTTAGATTATTATTGTAGGTAGCTAGTTAGTCTTTTATCATAGTCTAGGAGTTAGGTTGTAGTTATAGTTTAGGAGCTAGGTCATTAATTGCTTTGTTAACCATAGTTTATAATCAAAATTGAGTTGTATCATATTTTACCTAGACGTAGCCGAAGAAATAAACAAAACATGGCAAACGTCAGCTTTACTGATGATCAGTTCCGTGATCTGTTAGGAGTCCTGGCTAATAGGGATAGATCCGTAGCTAGGAAAACAGGTAGTTTTGCTACTTGTACTGCCCGTTACGATGGTTCTCGTGACATAGCAGTAGTCGAGGCATTCCTATCGACGGTATGCACCTTCAAGAAGATCGAGTCCATTACAGACGAGAATGCCATTGAAGGTCTTACACTGCTGTTGGTTGGAGACGCATCGATCTGGTGGCTTGGAGTCAAGGGCACCGTGACTGCTTGGCATGAGGTTACAGCATTGTTGAGATCCACATTTGCGCTAAAGAGGCCAGCCTACAGGGTATACGATGACATTGTCATGGACAAGCAAAAGACTCCGTCAGACACAGAGTTGTTTGTCGCGAAGAAGCGTGCATTAATGGCAGAGTTACCTGAACCGGCACTGTTACAATCTCAAAGCTTGGATCTGCTATATACTTCCCTGCATATCAACGTACGAGATAGGATACCAAGGGATTCCGTCGAAACGTTTGACGATTTTCTGGTGAAGGCTCGGCAGCTTGAAGAGATTGGTTATGAACGAACGGCAAGTAACAGCAACACCACTCCAATGGCGAAAAGGCAAAGGTGCACGCATTGCCGCGCATTTGGCCACAGTGAGAAGGACTGCCGGAAGAAAGCCGTCAAAAGTGAGCCAAAGGCGGCAGATGAACCTTCCAGGCCTAACACCAGATCTGTGCCAGGCAATAGAATCACTTGCTACGACTGTGGCGAACCCGGCGTAATAAGGAGTAAATGTCCGACATGCACGAAACCCAAGGTTGGAGCAGTTGAAGTGGGATTTTACGCCCTAAGTCCCACACTTGCAGCAGCAGCAAGATCTAGACCAACGCTGAAGGTCACAATCAGCGGTGTCGAAGGTTTAGCTCATATTGACACAGGAGCGAAGTTAAGTGTTGCATCGACTTCACTGTACAAAGTGTTGCAGCAAAAGGGCATCAAGTTCCATCCGGAAAATGCTACAATCACCCTAGCGGATGGCTTGCGACGAAGACAGCAAATCCAGGCTACCTCGGTGCCTGTGTCGCTTTGTGGTCGGACGATCCCCACAAATTTCATCGTGTTGCCAGAATCGCACGATAACCGGACCCGGAGGAGTTGACTTCATCGAAGATGCACACATGCTACTCAACGTACCGCAGTTGCTGTTCCACTTCTTAGATGAACCCGGCCGGAAGTATGATTTGTTTCCTGAGGAAGAAGATGGAGCATCCGTATCCACGGTGCAAACGGAGCCTGCGAAAACCGAGACGGTGATCGAAAAACTCGTCAAAATGACGTCTCTGGAACCATTTGTGAGCCCAATGCTCATGACACCGTCCCCATCTGTTGACCTACCGGAAGAATGTGAGATGGAGGATTCATATGGGCCACCGCCCTTGATCGACTTTACCACTCCTCCACAGTCGCCCTCGAGAAAGGGACCTGCACTAACTGGATACTCACCAAGATTTGTCGGGTCTCTGTTCCGGGATGCACAGTCGAGCATCAACAACGCTGAGGTGATCCTGTCACCAAAAACTGCAGCGCTGTTTGGTCCTACTGCTATTGATTTAGCAATGATTGCACTAACAGACGTTAAAGATATTACCGAAGAGATGACGCAGCTTAATAAGGTTCTAGAACGTAACGCTGTTGTTTCATTGGTAACGGCAAACCAGCCAGTCTAGTGGAACATACCATAGAAACTGAAAGTTGCAAACCATTAGCCGTTCCGCCATACAGAATTTCACCACAGCGCAAAGAAATCCTACTGAAAGAAGTGAATCTTATGTTGGACGAGGGTATTATCACACCATCGAAATCACCTTGGGCAGCACCTGTTGTGATGGTCCCCAAGAAAGATGGTAGTATAAGGGTTTGTATCGATTACCGTCAACTAAATGCAGTAACTGTGGCTGACGCGTATCCCTTGCCTAAGATAGACGACCTGTTGCACGAAGCCAAGCCAACACCCTACATGTCATCCTTGGATTTAAGGGCTGGATATTGACAGATTAAGGTGCGTGAGGAGGATCAAGAGAAAACGGCTTTTGTAACACCATTCGGCCTATATCAATTTAACCGAATGCCCTTTGGATTGCGAAATGCGCCGGCTAAATTTCAGAGGTTTATTGATCGGTTGAAGTTGCAGCTAGATGGTACAAAACTGCTGGCTTATCTGGATGACTTGATCCTGTTTTCCTCATCATTTGAGCAACATCTGCAAGATCTGGAACGGTTGTTTAAACTTCTGCATAAAAATAATGTGGTCGTCAACAGGAAAAAGTGTCGATTCTGTGAAGAACAGATTTCATACCTGGGACATATTATTACCAAATCGGGATTGTCAACAGACCCAGCTAAGATATCAGCTATACAAGATATGCCAGCACCCAAAAACATTCGCCAGATACAATCCTTCCTTCAGACCTGTTCATGGTATCGTCGCTTCGTACCAGAATTTGCAAAAATCACTCAACCACTCACCCGATTGACGAAAAAGAATGCAAATTGGGAGTGGGGTCCTCCACAAGAGGATGCTTTTTGTGAGCTCAAGCGTTGCCTAACTAGTGCCCCTGTTTTACGACAAGCCGATATTAGCAACCCATATACGGGTCACGAGCTGTCTTGGTGCAGGGGGAGGGCATAGACGAGCACAGTAGAATATGCCAGCCGTTTATTAACCAAGGCGGAGCAGAAATACTCCACCACTGAGCGTGAAGCGTTGGCTGTTATATGGGCTGTAGCAAAATTTAGAGGTTACATAGAAGGGTCTTCCGTAGTAATTGCCACCGATCATCAAGCCTTAAAATGGCTGATGTCTATTAAATCTCCCACAGGGCGTCTTGCTAGATGGGCCTTGCAACTCCAGCCATATAACTTGACCATTAAGTACATATTAGGTAAAAGTAATGTCATTGCTGATGGACTCTCAAGACTTCCATGCAAGGAGTCTCTAGAGAAATGCGGTTTATGTATAGTCTCCATAGATATGCCTCGCCGCTCTGGACTGGAAATAAGGCAAGAACAATTGCAAGACACTGGATTGAAGACAATCATGGATGCTCTACTACCTATTCGAGATGAAGATGCTGTCTATTGGTCAAATAAAGGTTACATAATAAACAATGGAATGCTGCACCGTTACATCCAAGATAGTGACAGTGAGAGTGCTCAATTGGTTATACCTCAACATGAGAAAGAAATTATTCTTTCACACTATCACGATGAACCTTCTGCAGGTCATTATGGAGCCGATAAAACTTTTCGCCGAATAGCAACCAGGTATTGGTGGAAAGGCATGCGAAAGGATATTGAAAAACATGTCAAAGACTGTATCAAGTGTCAACGATATAAACCAAGCAACTTGAAGCCAGCAGGATTGCTGCAAACCACAGTCATGGCACAGAGATTTGAAACTTTATCTTTCGATTTATTTGGCCCTCTGCCTCAGACTCCAGATGGTAAAACCTGGATATTTATCATTGAAGATGTCGCTACTCGGTGGGTCGAGTTATTTGCTTTAGAGCAAGCGACAGCTGAAACTTGTGCATCGGTACTACTTAACGAGATCTTTTTGCGATATGGTGTCCCAAGAAGATTAATAAGCGACAATGGACCACAATTTGTCAGCTCCATCATGCAAAAACGTATCTATTGTCTCGACATTAAACATGCATTCACACCTGTTTATCACCCAGAAACAAATCCAGTCGAGAGAAGAAACCGTGACTTAAAGACGCAACTCGGGATCTTGGTCGAAGATGATCATCGCTCTTGGGCGGAACGCCTCCCAAGCATAAGATATGCCATGAATACTTCAAATTGTCTTAGCACGGGATATACCCCAGCATATCTAACCTTTGGTAGAGAGCTAAGGACTTACGTACGACGATGTCAAACATGACCTTCGACAAATAGCTTTATCAGAGAATTTCATACCCGAGATAACCCCTAAACTTATTATTTTAGCAGAAACTTTTAAAAAGGCGAGAGAGGTACAAGAGCACAAGGAAGAATCAAGAAAGAACGCGGTAGACATGCGAAGACGTCCTGCGCCCGCCCGTCTTCCGGGCGATCTCGTCATGGTGGCTGCTAATGTCCAGAGCAACGCAGCTCGCTATCAAACAGCGAAGCTAGCTCCACGTCGCGACGTGCCCTACGTCATCCTCCGGCAGCATGGGCCGTGCTCATATGAAGTCGCACACCCGGAAGACCGCAACACTCCATTGGGTATTTATCACTCTTCAGCGCTGAACCCCTACCAGGGCTCAGCCCTCCAACCACCTAATCCTGAGAGACCTTTGCGCAGACGCGGCAGACCACGAAAGCAGAAGTCAGATCCAGAAGCAGAAACTGGTCTCCTCGCCGGGCCGTCTTCGGGACTAGAGGGGGAGACTGTAACACCAAAACAACAGTGGCGCAGCAATAAAGCTCCGGCGCGGGTTGAGCGACCGTGTGCCGTCCTCTCCGCCCCGCCACACACGCCGCCGAGTTCCTCGGCGCCTTTAAAAGCCCGAGCACCAGCCAGTTCAAGCAGTTAGCGTTCGGTACGGTTCGGAGGCACTACTCTGCATCGACTTAGGTCGGTCAACTCCCCGCCCCCGCATCATATCGGACACTGGCTGAGGCAGCGTATGTTATTTGTTGTTTGTGTTGACTTCGTTAGCGAAACCGCACAGACGACTTATGGCATACGACGCTAATAGGGATTTAGGTTAGGTTCTTTAGATTGTAAATTAGAGTCAGTGAATATATTATAAATAAACTTTGTTATTGTTCGTATCACGCGTTTAGTTTATCTCCTCACATACTACCCGTTACAATAGCACCATACTGCGACATCAGCGTAGCAGTTTTTTTTTTCGGATAGGAATTCATTAAATGACGCCTCCCGCTCTGAACGAAGCAGGAGGGTGTGTCAGACTTTTACTGACTAAAACCCATCCATGTTCCTTCATCGCCCTTTGTGTTTCGGGGCCACGGTATCTCTTTCGAACAGTCCCGCAGCAGGAATACAGGCCTAATAAATACTTTTTCTTTCTTTCTTTCTTACCTGTATCGTCTGGTGCAGCATCCGACTTCTTCGACAGATTGTTGTGTGTGTTCAATGTGATCAGTTTTTGAGCTGGAAAATAAAAGGACATGTTTTTAAAAGGTGTAGTTTGATTATTGTGGGGTGTGCACATTATGAGGAGAATGTCGCAATGACGGGGAGAACAAGTGCCTTTCGGCTTCGTTAAGTGTGTTTTTTATTTTTTTTTGTTTTGGGACAAGCCCGCCACACTATTCCCAAACCACTGTAACTCCTGTGCACCAGAATCAACAGTGGCAACCACCAGAAAAGCGCCGAGACAATGAAGCTCGACGAAGTCCCAGAGAATGAATTTAACTGTCTTGGATCCCGCAACGAAATTAATCAGAAAAGTATAGTGGAGGAGTAGGGAAAACACCGTAATTTCCACTTCCCTCCATATCAGCAGGAGACAGAACGAAACAAGGCCAATAGGCACAAAGGGACGTTTACAACTGTTACTCGTTAATGGTGTTGTTACACCCTGTATGTCAAGAAACTCACCCTTAGCTTTAAGGAACATGATGTAAGCCGCTTGAGCTACTATTATAGCCACTAGAACCGCGCCCACAACGCATGCAATGATGATGGTATAGTCAGCTGCAATTAAAAACATTCCACTTATAGAAAATCCACTTAAAAACATTCCACTTATAGAAAATCTACTTAAAAACTTTCCACTTAAAAACATTCCACTTATAGAAAATCTACTTAAAAACATTCCACTTATAAATGACTAGCTTTTGCCCGTGGATTCGCCCACGTGAAGGCCTGAAGTTATCCCAAGTAAAGGAACTATTCCGACAAGAAGTATCTTGAGACAAGAAGTATTCTATCGTGTCAATTGAGTTAATTTCACGTCTTACTTTATACCAATTACTAGCTGACCCCGCAAACGTTGTTTTTCCATATAAATTATGGTGTGAAAAATCGGTCGAGCCGTTTCGGGGGAGTGCGACCACAAACACCGTGAAACGAGATCTTTTTATTTTATGGAAAAAGACAGTGAAAGTGAAAGTTTTCGGGGAAGGATTTTTTTTAAATATTAACAATTTTTTTTTGATGACCGAGCGCTATTTGGCCATAATCATTAGTGCGATTGAGTTTTTTATTTAATAAAGTAAAAATATTTTATAATTTTATCTACACCCATGCTATAAATCCTCTATAAAAGTATCTGAAACAGTTAGCTTATGGCCAACATTAAAACAGCCAGTGTCATAATAACCATTATTACACCCAAACGGGTGTTATAATGTTGTACTGAATTTCATTATGCAACTCGTTTTAAAAAAAGAACATTGTCTAGCACGTGCGATACTTATAGGTTAATTCGAATTCACGTCGTATCCCGCCATTTTTGTTCGATATTAGTATTGCATTATGTACTATGTTGTTTACAAAAATGAGTGATACAAGCTTTGTGCATTTTAATAATTTTATTGTACAATCAAAATGTAAATAATTATATTTTGGTTTGTTTGTATTAAATAATCAGCAATTAAACTTTCCATGAATTTACATATACTTCTTACAACACTACAACACCCCATGGTTTCAGAACCTTTTATATGGAGGATTCATATCATGGATGTAGATAAAGTCTTGTATGCAACTGTACTTAGGTATTAAAACACTCATGTGATACTATTATCACACTCGGCTTCGCCTCGTGTGGTAAACCCACATTCGTGTTTTAATACCCCTCATTATACAACAGTTGCATAAATAACTATTATCTACACCCATGCTATAAATCCTCTATAAAGGTATCTGAAACAGTTAGCTTATGGCCAACATTAAAACAGCCAGTGTCATAATAACCATTATAACACCCAAACGGGTGTTATAATGTTGTACTGAATTTCATTATGCAACTCATTTTAAAAAAGGAACATCGAATGTGGTAGTGAATCGAACGTCTAGCACGTGCGATTCACTACCACAGCGCCGTAATTAAAAAAAAAACTTATAGGTTCGAATTCTCGTCGTATCCCGCCATTTTTGTTCGACATTTGGATATTAGTATTGCATTATGTACTTTGTTGTTTACAAAAATGAGTGATACAAGCTTTGTGAATTTTGATAATTGAACAATCCAAAATGTAAATAATTATATTACTACCTATACACGGTTTGTTTGTAGTAAATACAAGCAATTAAACTTTCCATGAATTTACATAGACTTCTTAGAACACTGCAACACCCTATGGTTTCAGAACCTTTTATGGAGGATTCATATCATGGATGTAGATAAAGTCTTGTATGCAACTGTACATAATTAGGTATTAAAACACTCATGTGATACTATTATCACACTCGGCTTCGCCTCGTGTGATAACCCACATTCGTGTTTTAATACCCCTCATTATACAACAGTTGCATAAATAACTATAAAAGGATCGTTCTACATCCACTACACACTATGTGGGCAATATTTATATACATACTAAATACTGGTATTCAGTAGCATCCGGTAAGACTGGAAGTCGTCCCTAAAATTGTTGGGAAAAGGCTAGGCAGATGATGTTGGTGAAAAAAAATGCACGATATGCTGAATGAAGCTTAAATATGCATTCTTTTAAAAAACAGCAACAATATGCAATGAGAGGTTTTCTTTTTGAGGTATTAAAAAAAAACTTAGTTTACAAGAATTCTATAGATGGCGTTGAACTTACTATGATAGTTGGTGCCAAAGCCAAAATGCTCGGAAAAAATCATTGTGTCACGTCACATACTCTCGTTGACTGACACTTTCATTTGCTTAACCTTCCGAATATAACCTAGTTTTCTCGCGCTTTGTTAAAATCATTTTTTTAGGTCCCGTTCCTTGCATTATCATACTAACTCCTAGCACCATCTATCCAGCGACTAGGGAAGAGCTAAAAAGAAAATCCCTAGTATCCAACTGAAAACTGAATGGAAAATAACTTACGGCCTTTACTAGAATTTGCAGCAGCTACTGGCGGGTTGGCTGAAGGTACTGAAAAAGATAAATAGATGACATTACTGCCTTTGACATCATAAACAAATTAAAAATTATATGCGCTACAAATCTAGTCTGAAACCACTTTTATGGTGAAGCCCAACGAACGTTGTAAGAGTTATGAGTCGTTTAATTCACGCCACATTTTCTAGGAAAGTCTGGTTTGTGTCACATAGCATATGTATGAAACCGAAATTACGCGACTCAAAAAAATACACACGTTTGGCCTCTTCCTTAAGCCGGAATTCCTCTTACGCTGACGTCGGTCGCGTACGTCGTCGATCGCGCGTACGAGTATACATTGTGTTCTAATAGCATCATACTGCGACGCTGACGTCAGCGGCGCGTACGTTGCTACTGTATTTCCCGCTGACGAACGTGACCGACCACACCATACTTAGTCGATTTCGCGCGTCAGTGTGGCTCCTTGGTGTGGCTATTGTATCGATGCAAATGCGTAACTGGCTCTGACGACAGCGAGAGAACGTTTTGTATTTCCATTGCTACTGCATGGTTGTAAAAAAAAATCGGAGCAGTCTTTGGGGACTGCCGATAGAAGTGAAAACAAAAAGTACACAGCCCCGCCCCAGTCGAGTGCTACGAACGGCTACGAAGCGGGACCGCACGTTACGTTACGTGACTATGAGTTCAATGTTTTTCCTTCACCCAAAAAGTGCTCAACGCGCCTAAAGAAGTTTTCACTTAAAAAATCGCGATCCTGTGTGTTTTTACCCAACTGTTATGGTTTTCGCGCGTATAAGGTGTAGGTATAGTAGGGCTGTTTTTTTCGGGTAGGAAATCATCAAATGATCCCCCTTCCGCTCTGGGAGGAACGGAAGGGAGTGTCAGACTTGTACTGACTAAAACCCATCCATGTTCCGTCTTAGCCCTTTCTGTTCCAGGGCCGCGGTATCTCTTTCGAACAGTCCCGCAGCCCCAGCAGGCATCGGCCCTTGCGGATCCCTGCCAGTTTGCTGACATCTCTTTGAGGTGCGCGTGGAACACGAATGCACCGTCGATACGGCAAGGTATAGGAGGGCTTAGGCTGTGTCCCCAGTAGGCAAACTGTTATGAGTTAGCCGCTTATTTAGGACGACCGACTGAATTTTCACTTAATTATTGTTGTACCTTTCCGTATCAAACGGCATCTTGGATTTTCTCTGGAGTGTGTGCGTAGAGATTAGTTAGGTATAAGCGATGCAAGCATGAACACGTCGATAGATTCTTTCCAACTGTCCGCATGAACAGTTTGCGGCAAACGGACTCACTACGCCTGGCAAACAACCATATCGCCGCCGCCGACTGGAACCGGTTTTGCTCTGAGTCGGCCACTAACTGAGACAGTCGGCGCACGTAACGTTGCAAACTGCGTAAAGTGAGCGCAAAACTAGCAAACTGGACACTCCATTTCAAATATATGGAAGGGCGTACTAAACCGATACGCCGCAAACTCAGTCGGCCGCTAACAGTTTGCAGTTTTTTTTTTTCGGATGGGAAATCATCAAATAACTCCTCCCGCTCTGGGCGGAGCAGGAGGGAGTGTCAGACTTTTACTGACTAAAACCCATCCATGTTCCTTCATCGCCCTTTGTGTTCCGGGGCCACGGTATCTCTTTCGAATAGTCCCGCAACCCCGGCAGGCATCGGTCCCTACGGACCCCTTCCCTTTTGCTGACTCTCTTTGAGGCGCGCGTGGAACACGAACGCGCCGTCGACACGGCCTGTCGTCTTGAGACGGACGGACGGCGAGCTAGCCCATAGCCTACCGTCCACAGGCCCGCGCCTACGGTGGCTGGGGGCCACGTGGTGGCCCCCGACGCCCGGGGCGTCTCCCGCGGTGGCCGGGACGCTGAGAGGTTCTCTCCCTCTCACTGGGAATTATATCATAATATCATATCATAATCATATCATAGCCTTAGGTCGTCTTTACGTATTTGGCGCTTTTTATTCAGCTTATCGTGTCGCTGTCTGCTGTTCTAAGCATTAAGTGGCAGGACCGCGTTTACTGCGGTTCTGCGTCGTTCCGACATGTATGGCATAGAAGCTCTATACAGATGCAGCGCCAACTCAGATGGTGTGGGCACGTCCTTCGCATGAAGCATTACCGTTTACCCAAAGTAGTCTTTTACTCTAAAACAGCAGAGGGCAAACGGAATCATGGCGGTCAATAGCTCCGCTATAAGGCCGTTTATCTTAACGCTTGCGCTATTGATTCGACCGGTTGGGTTTGCATAGGATTTAAGCAGTCTTTGCATGTCATGTTGTGTGTTTGTATTTACCTATGTTTCTCCAGGTGCGGATACAGGATTTCCTTAAGGGGCAATTTTTGGAAAATTCATTAAAAAAATTGATAAACTTTTGATAATAAATAGGCGTTACTTTACAGAAATCCATGATATGCAAGATACAAGGGGGCGCCCAGCTTTTGAGCCAGGGGGGGAGCGTAGCGAGAAATTCTTACGACACCTTGCCTTGGACAGGTTAGAATGGTTTCGAACGTTCATTTAGGACTTACTTATTTACTCGAATTTTAGATAAATTCAAGAGAAAGTAGTCTGTAGAGCGAGCGAAGCGAGCTCGAAAATTTTAACACTTTTCCTACCGACCTACTGGAGTTACCTGGACCTCTTATAGACAAAATTAAGACTCATGAAAAACTAGGCTTCGCAAGAACGAGCGCAGTGAGCTCGAATTTTATCACAACAAAATCAAAATCAAAATCAAAATCAAAGCATTTATTTCAAGTAGGCCAGTTCCAGGCACTTTTGAATTGTCGAAACAAAAATGAAAATTAAATGTAGCTACAGTCACAGTCACAAGACATAAAAACTGTGAAAGTACTGTAGTTGCCCATTCCCTAGCGTAGATCTCTATGGAGAAGAACGGGCAAGAAACTCCATGGACACTCTTTTAAATCAAAATGTTGTTACAAAATCTTGGTTACATCATCCATGTTAAGATGGTATATTATGTGAGAACAATGTAGCAAGATGTGCACGTTAAAAGTGTCCATAGTAAAAACAAAAAATACAATTAAAAAATAAACATTCAAATAAGCCATGGCAACTAAGAGATGACCAGTCGTAACTGACAGCGCCCGTTCACGAACATGACGCATGGATCAGCACCATTCAGCTCAACCATTTCGAAGGGAACTAAATGATCCAACACACGCGCCACCATCAGCGAGACATTAGAGTGAGCATGACATACTCTCAACCGCCAGGGCACATTCAAGTCAAGAAATAAAAATAAAAACGTAGGATTTCAGTGAATGATAGCTTTCTAGTACATAGTACTCACACAATATGGGCTATGCGATTATATAATACTAGAGATTGATTCTATACAATGCAAAGATAGTTGTACAATCTTCATCAGCTCCAACAATTCTATTTAATGCTATCAATTTATGCGCCCCTGTCCATGTGGAGCAGGACCAGCATTGAGCCACGCATTTTTATTAGCGATATAATCGCCCAAATTGTAATAAGCTTGCTTACATAGTGTGCGTTTGATACATGTTTTAAATTTCGTCTCATTCAGTTCAAGAATACTTTGTGGAATTTTATTATAGCATCTCAAACAGTACCCCATGAAAGATGAGTCTACTTTAGCGAGTCTGAAGCCTGGCTGAACGAGTTGGTCCCTATTTCTAGTACTGTAATTATGTCTATCACCTCTTTTACCAAAAAGGTGCAGATTTTTTCTGACGTACATTATGTTTTCGTAGATGTACTGACAATGTACCGTCATGATGCCAATATCCTTAAACAGTTCCCTTAGAGAATCGCGCCTACGAAGATTATATATGGCTCTGATGGCTCTTTTTTGCAGAATAAATATAGACTCAATATCTGCAGCCCGTCCCCATAGCAAAATGCCATAAGACATTATACTATGAAAGTAACTAAAATAGACCAGTCTAGCGGTATCTACATCAGTAAATTGACGAATTTTTCTAATAGCATATGCCGCTGAACTTAGCCGCGCCGCAAGGGATGTTAAATGAGAACCCCATTGTAGCCTTGAATCAAGCGTAATCCCCAGGAAAACCGTTTTATCTACGAATTCAAGTTTCTCTTTATTCAATATTATTTCACAATCACTACTTCTAACATTGGGTAAAGCAAATCTTATGCATTTAGTTTTTTTTTCATTTAATACTAAATTGTTTGCTGTGAACCAATTATGGACTTGAAGTAGGGCATTATTCACGTCATCTAGATTTTGGGCCCGTCTATTTATCTTAAAAATTAGGGAAGTGTCATCAGCAAACAACACCATATTTTGAGGTTGGTTTTTCAATAAATAGGGTAGATCATTTATATACACGAGAAAGAGGAAAGGACCCAATATTGAGCCTTGCGGAACCCCCATTACTACTTTTAAACCCTGTGAGTTAACACCATTTATTTGAACATGTTGTTGTCTATCACTCAAATATGATTTTACCAAACTAAGTGCAAGTTGACCTAATCCGTAATGCTCAAGTTTCAAAAGCAATGTGTCGTGATTTACGCAATCAAATGCTTTGGAAAGGTCACAAAATATTCCTATGGCATCTTGAGACTCTTCCCACGCAGTAAATATGTGCTTTAATAAGGTTACACCGGCGTCAGCCGTACAACGTCCCTTGGTGAAACCATACTGTTGATCGGTTAAAATTTTGTTGGTGTTAAAATGATTGAGCATTTGATTCAGCATTACTTTTTCAAACACCTTGCTAAAAACCGGCAACACGGATACAGGTCTATAATTATTAGTATCTTTACTGTCCCCGGATTTGAAAAGAGGTATGACTTTACTGTATTTCATTAGATCAGGGAAAACTCCTTGGTCTACACACAAATTAAAAATTAAAGCTAAGTATGGGGCTATAGTCTCAAGTATGGATGTACAAACTTTGATAGACATTCCCCATAGATCTTCGGTCAGTTTTATTTTTATTTGCCGGAAAGCTTTAATAACTATCATAGGGTTTATGTGTTTAAATTTAAATTCAACCGTGCAGCCAGATACATTCGCCTTTAATAAACCAATTGAGACTTCAGGTGAGGAATTAAGAGCCTCTGTAGTTTTTAATGGTATATCGGTAAAGAAATTTACAAATTCTTGAGCTACTTCCAGATTAGAGCTTTTAGGACCACATGCTGAATCTAATGTGTAGCTAGTGTTACGTATTTTATTCCTGTTAGTCTCATTATTTATGACCTTCCAAACTGTCTTTATTTTGTTTTCTGCTGTTTTGATCTTGTTGCTAATGTGCAGGGCTTTAGCAACCTTGCACGTATTTCTAAAAATTTTTGAATACTTAGCAACATACTTGTTAAAAGTTTCAGTGTTTATAAAAGGCTTAAGGCCATAAAGCTCAAATAGTCTTTCCCTACTTTTTCTGATACCTCTAGTTGCCCAATCACTAAATATGAATTTAGGGCTAATACTTTTTGTCTTCTTTTCAAAAGTTTTGTTGAATTCCGTGTGAACTATTGAAAAGAAACGATCATACAATTGATTTATATTAATATCGTCGTGGCTCATAACACCTAATTTGTTCTGTAGGGAAATATTATACCTATTTAATTTGCTAGAAGTTATAGATCTAAATTTTATCTGAACTTTTTGCAATGGTGTATTACATCTAAAAGTTACAGTTTGTCCGCTATGGTCAGACGGTAGACAATTTACTATGGCTTTATCTAAGTAATCACAATCGCAGAAAACATTATCTATACAAGTAGCTGAAGATGGAGTGACTCTAGTAGGTTCTATAAAAGTGTTGGTCAAGTCAAATGACTTAAAAAGATTTAATAACCGACCGCTATTTGAATTTTCTTCTAAAATATTGATATTGAAATCACCACAAATTATTGTAGATTTATTACTGGCTTCCAATTTTGCTAGTACATCTTCCATTATTGATTCAAATAAGGAAAAGTTTTGATAGTTTGGGGGTCTGTACACACACACAATTACATGCTTATCTAGCTCAACACAGGACAGTTCGACGCAATATTGAACCGAGAGACCTACTATATCATTACGTTGCTTATATTTAAAACAATTTTTTATTAATATTAGGGAACCTCCACGAAGCATAGTTTTACGATTAAAGCAGCTACCCACCATATAGTTCTCATAATTGATAAGCATTTGGTAATCCTTTAGCCAATGTTCAGTAAAACAAATAATGTCAAACTTACTATTTTCTAAAAACAATTCAATTTCTAATAATTTGGAAGAAATGCCTTGGATATTTTGGTGGAATAATTTTAAAGTGTTCTGCTGAGGCCCTTTTTTACTAACTAATTGAGTGCAAGAAGATACGTTGGTAGGATTAACAATATTGTTAATGGTACCTTCTGTTGTCTCACATTCTAGTTTAAATTAATATTTGGAGTGAGGCCGGAGACTCCCGTGCCATCCTCAGACAACAAGACCCTATCACTAATAGACCCTAATTGAGAATTCTCCACGGTGACACATGGATCCTCCTCAGTACAATGTTTGTAAACATTTATAGCACTAATGCTATATTCATTTAAAGTCACCTGTACATTAGTATTACTACTAATAGTCGCAGTATTAATAATAGAACTAAACTTAGACATACAACAACATTGCCTCAGATTTATGCTATAAGCTATTATAATACCATTCTTTGGCACCAGGCAGGAAAAGCTATAACTTATGAAAATCCTGAGCCTCTAGGGGCAGCTGCCTCCTCCTGGTGACGTCCATGACAAGATAGGTATACAACTGAAATAGGTATTTAGTTTCAATTCCGTCAAACTAGTTCAAGCTTGGCTAATGACGTATTTGGGCCGGTTCAGGGGAGGGGGGGGGGGGGCAATTGCACCTATTGCCCCCCCCCCCCTGTATCCGCGTCTGTGTTCCTCCGCGTACCGCCTAAACTATTCATCCGATTTTGATGAATAAGGAGTCAATCGATTCGTTATTATAGCCCGGGTAACATAAGTGACATTTTTATCGACTTCAACAATAGGAGTTGATTTTACCTTGTAAACTCCGAATTTAATTAGAGCGTGATATTTCAGTAGTCGTCAATATTAATTTAAAAGTGCTTCACACCTTTTATATCTTTTCTTTTTATCTCTGTAAACTCCGCTTCTGAAGGCGACCTCTACACACATTCGCCCTAAGCGCAATAGTACCCATCCCTAAGCTTACGCTGCTGTGGTCACCGTCAGGAGAGGATAAGCAGAGAACCCCATGTATACATTCTGGGCGTAAATTTCAGGGACCAAAGATCAGATTTTTTTTTATCCGGGTTTAACCCGTGAGCCCGTGGGCACCGTTGCCTCGTCGCCGGTTGACGACACACGCCGCAGACGAGCCACCTTTACTGACATCGTGCACCCGTCGCCTTTACGGGCATTGGGCATCCGGCACCACTACCGTCAACCCTGCGGGTCCTGCATCCAACTCCTCGGTTCTAGCGTCCATACAGCTACGCGCAAGCCAGGGCAGTACTTGACGCGCCTACCTCCATATGACGGGAAAATTTATGACGGGCTTCAGTATTCCACGACCTATCTTTTAATATTTTTTGAAGTGAAAACTTCTTTAGGCGCGTTGAGCACTTTTTGGGTGAAGGAAAAACATTGAACTCATCGTCACGTAACGTAACGTGCGGTCACGCTTCGTAGCCGTTCGTAGCACTCGTAGCATCCGCTACGGCGTAGCACCACATAGGCATTCGCGGGGCATAACCAGTGCTACGACTGGGGCGGGGCCTGTATACTTTTTGTTTTCACTTCTATCGGCAGTCCCCAAAGACTCCTCCGATTTTTTTTTTATGAAAGTGTTGGTGAGTTTTCTTGCTAACTTCTAGTAGTTTTAATAACTCCCACGCTTCATTGGCGCACGCTCCCACGCTTCGTTGTATTATACCACACAAATTCTTGTTTTAATAAGTGCTTGTTTACCTATTTTTACATTCGAACTGCACGTTGACACGACATATTTATGTTGAATCCCATTTTCATCAGAGTACTCTGCATTTGCGTTTGGATTTGCATCAAAAGCATTCTTGTTATCTTTTAACAAATAAAAAGTAAACTCCCATTTCCCTTCCATAGATTTGTCGACAACATGAGTCTGAAAAAAAAAAACAATATTAGAGTAATCAAAATAAACTGAGAACCCACAGTGCGGTTTGGTTCATCATCATCGTCATTTCAGCCGAAAGACGTCCACTGCTGGACTCCGCGGAACCGGTCAATGTGGCGACACTTGGGGGAATAGGCCTCCCCCAAGTATCGCCGCCCGTGTGTATCGAATCCAGCGGATCCCCGCAACCTTCACCAGGCCACCGGTCCTTTAGATTTCCGAACACAAAGGGTAAAAACGAGACCCTATTACTAAGACTCCATTGTCCATCTGTCTGTCTGTCACCAGGCTGTATCTCATGAACCATGATAGCTAGACAGTTGACAAAACTTATATTGGTGTCGATTTTGTTGTGCACAAACTAAACTTAAGCACCCTTCATTTGTATGGAAATATTAGTTACAACTAAATTTGACAGCTCTAAATTAGGCTATTGCTATCTTTTACTAAAAGGCAGTGCGAGAAAAGGACGGCTATAGCTATGAACTAAGTTAGAATGTCAAACTAGATTATGCCTTGCGCTTCACCGTGTTTTTTAGTCGACATATTTTTACGTGCTCCTTTCAATTGTATGGAAATATTAGTTCGAATTAAATTTGACAGCTCTAAATTACGTCCGTCTCTTTCTCGTTTTATTAGAAAGAAAAAGATAGCAATGGCCTAAATTAAGTTTAGTTTGTGCACAACAGAATCGACACCATTATTGCCACTTACGAGATATTTTCCGTGATTGTTGTATTGAGCTCCCGCGTAGCAAGACAAAGAAAGAGGGTAGACATATTTGTCTGCTCCTAACAATTTATTTTCCATCCACCGCATTCTCAAGTCAACCCGCGATCATGGCCCTTGCAATTGCGTCGAAATATCGGGAGCTCAATACAATTAACAATCACGGAAGATATCCCGTAAGTGACAATGTAAGTTTTGTTTTAAACCGTGAAAGCTTAAAACAGTGTTAGACAGTTGATATTTTCACAGATGATGTAGGTATTTCTATTGCCGCTATAAATGATAAATGATGTTCATTTTGCAAGTTGGTTTTTACAAACACTTTTACAAGTCATTTTTTAAAACTAGATAGGGCCGGTGTTTCGTACCTGACTACTTTGAGAAGAAACAGCCGAAACAAACTCAGAGGTCGTAGTCTCTTTTAAAGTCCAGACATAATCTTGCTCAATTCACATGAGAACTATGCAGATTAGTGCCTGAGATGGTCTTTTGAAGAAAGAACCATACAGATTTGAGTGGACCTGTCCAGTCAGTGCAAGCATTTGTCAGTTAACGTGTATAGCTCGACTTATAACTCATATATAACAGCAAATAATAAAAAAATAATAAAAAAATACAGGGGGCAACCCTCCTACGATGGTACGGAACCCTTCATGAGCGAGTCCGACTCGCACCTGGCCGGATTTTTCATCTATTATTATTTTTTATTTATTATCTAAACTATTCCACTTACATGTATAGTTGGTTTAGGTGGCTTATCTTCACGATTAGAGTTTTCCTGTTCATTCGTTCCCGTTCCCGTCTCACTGTTTATTTCATTAGATATGTTTCTAGACTCAGCCCCATTTGTAAGTCGCCACCTGTAAAAAATAAAGGAATTATTCCCCCTATATCGATTCCCGCTATGTCAATTCGCGAAAAAAATTCACCTGTTTTTAACCGACTTTAAAACAGTAGGTTGTCAATTCGTCGGATTCTTTTTTTATGTGTGTTCACAAGTAAATTCAGTTTATCCGTGATTATTATGCCTCATCATCTGCCTGGCCTTTTTCCGACTATGTTGGGGTCGGCTTCCAGTTTTACCGGATGCAGCTAAATACCAGTATTTTACATAGAGCGACTGTCTATCTGACCTCTTTAACCCAATTAGTACCCTTTATTGTCACTAGTACCATTAACAGTTCCATGATGGAACTAGTGTTGTTTTTTATAATCACTAGTTCCATTTTGAAAGAATCTGAAAATGATTGGAACTAGTTGGGTAATACGATACCCCTTGGTAAGACTGGTTGTCAGACTTTTTGGGCCTCTGACTAAGTACCTAACGACAGTCAAAGATCTACAAATGACAGCCGGGACCAACGGCTTAACGTGCTTTTCGAGGCACGGAGGAAACTCGGTATGTAATGGGTAGTCCTATGTATGTAAAGTTAAACATCACGGTCGTAATTCGAACAGTGGTGTCGATTCTGTTGGGAACAAACTAAACCTAATTTGGGCTATTGCTATCTTTTACTAAAAGGCAGTGCGAGAAAAGGACGGCTATGAACTAAGTTAAAGATGTCAAACTAGTTTATGCCTGCGCTTCACTGTGTTTTTAGTCGACATGTTTTTACGTGCACCCTTCATTTGTATGGAAATATTAGTTCTCGTTTCTCGAATCTTTCTCGTTTTATTAGAGAGAAATAGATAGCAATAGCCTAAATTGAGTTTAGGTTGTGCAAATGTGCACAACAGAATCGACACCAGTGTCTCGTTGTGAATCTGCGATGATTTACTCGAATTGTGTGCGCTCACTTGAGTTGATCTAGTGAACTTTTGCTATATTCTTTAGATTGTGGTACAACTTACCAGCCATGGTTAATGTATCTCGTTGGATTTACAATCAGAGTTACATTTTGTCCTTCCGTGAGTGTGTAGCTTTTTTTCAAAATACAGTCGGAGCCGGGTGTCACACCTATACTCACATTGACACTATCTGTAAAAAAAACAGTAAGTATTATTACCTCATCATCCCCTCCCAGCCTAGACTTTTCATGCCTATGGACATGACCGTCGCCAGCTACTGAGCCAGTAGGGGGCAGAAGGATGCCAGTAAAAACAGGGTTATCAGGGTTAACTTTACTTTTCAGGAGCAGCGGTGGCCCAGTGGTGGCGGCCCCGACTTACAAACAGTAAGTCGTGGGTTCGAACCCAGACAGGTGCATTACTTTGTGTAATTTATTTCATCACCACTGCTCTCAAAACGGTAAAAGAAAACATCGTGAGGAAACCGGTATGTCCTAGAACCAAAAATTCAAAGACATGTGACATCTACCAACCCGCACTGGGCCCGCGTGGTGGATTATAGCCCATTCCCTCTCATAGAGAGGAGGCCGTGTCCCAGCAGTGGGAACATTATAGGCTGATGATGATGATGATGAACTTTACTTTTTACCGAACTACTGAGACACGCGGCCTCGGAGAGCTTTACATAACGTGTACGATCGACCTGTATTAATGTTATTATTTACCCTCAAACCCTTTATTAAACAACAACAACAACAGCCCATAACGTCTACTGCTGGACATAAGCCTCTCCCATGATGGGAGGAATTTGCCGTAATCTTCACGCTTGGCAGGCGGATTGGAGATCGCAGTGATGAAAGACTAAAAGAAAACGCTGCTGCCCATTCTCTGGTCTACGGAGGCGCAAGGTGTTCTACCTCAGACATTAGTCGCCTTATACGACACCCGTGAGTGTAATGGGTTGGTTCTATTCTACTCACGGGTGTCGTATAAGGCGACTAATGTCTGAGGCAGAACACCTTGCGCCACCGTAGACCAGAGAATGGGCAGCAGCGTTTTCTTTTAGTCTTTCATCACTGCGATCTCCAATCCGCCTGCCAAGCGTGAAGATTACGGCAAACAAATTACGGAAAACGCTGCTGCCCATTCTCTGGTCTACGGAGGCGCAAGGTGTTCTGCCTCAGACATTAGTCGCCTTATACGACACCCGTGAGTGTAATAGGTTGGTTCTATTCTACTCTGCCGGATACCATACGGCTAATTTATTATAAGTAAACATTAAATGAATATCTATTTATGCGAATAGGTACACTAAGTGCAAGTAAAGCGAATCATCAAGCATTCTCCTTTATGAATCACTAAAGTTATTGTTAGTTTCTATTGGTATTAATTGGACTTTTGATAAATTAAAATTATAAAAATGTGGTACAGTGATTTATTCTAGTTCAGTTAATCTTTGATTTTATTCGTCAATTCTTTGTTGTTTAACTCCATCGATGGTCAGTAGGCCTATTACGTATCTTTCTGATATCCAGTGACTATCAAGCTTCGGTTGTACCTACACCGAATTTTGATGACAACCGAGAATGTCATAATATTAGTATTACGTATCGCACTGAGTGGATATCACGAAAGCCATTTCAAACTCAGTTGTCATCAATTTGTTGTCCACTATGTTTACATAATTAAAATAATATAAGCATCGACACGAAAGCGTCTGTCAAAATGAGTTACGGTGACTATCAGACACGATGGCAACCAATGACGACATATTTGATCGCGACTGGTCATACATAATACGAAACTAACCTTTTGACAGTTAATTGATAGACACTGAGCCCAGTTACTATCATTTCGAGCTGTTAACAGAGATACGTAATAGCCTTACTGAGCTACTTTCTGTTTGAAACCGCTATTGTAATCGCAAAGAAGTAATCAGTCGCCATACATTTGGGTTGAGTAGCTATATTTTTTGAGGACTTCGTGGCTATTTCATAGCCACGATTTTTTTTTTTTTTTTTGTGGCACATATTTTTTTTTTTTGTTTTTTTTTTTCTTTGTTTTTTTTTTTGTTTTTATTAGTTGTAAGTACAGTAATTTAACCATTTTTATTTGTGTTTTGTCCTGTGCGGGCTAATAAATGCTTTTTCTTTCTTTCTTTATTTCGCCAGTTGTTTCATCCACCAAGTTCTGAACGCACCTTTTGACGTTTGACAGATTACGTTTCGTTGTCTGTGCGAATCTGTGCGATGACGTTTGCTTGTCAGTGCAATTTTGGTTGAAAGATGGTCGCTCCGTGCTTGTAATTTTGGTACACGCTGTTTCGTGTTCCGATTGGTTGAAAACTTTGAGTTATTGTTAATCCGATACCATCTTGATCGGTGTTTGATGTTTTGTTGATAATTGAGTGAAAATTGAGAAATCTCGCCATTTGGGGTCTTGACCGCGAGTGATTTGTTGGTTATGTAGCCGGCCTTTGTGTTTTATTTGAACGCCGGTAATTTCCTAAATTCAGTGCTGGACTATTACATCCCCGATTGGGTTAGCAAACCGGGATAAAATTCAGTTGGACATTGGTGAAAGGTGCCACGTGTGTGATAGGAAGGTTTGTCCAGAAAGACGTCGGTACGCGCTGTGGGGCGCCCTTTGGTTACCGTCGTAATCTCACATAACTACACATACACCACACAAACCACAGTTATACTTACACCCCACCCAGATAAGACGGAACCAGGGAATACGCCACATCTCCGGTTCCAACGTGATGGGTAAGTTATATCTAATAGTTGAATAGTTGTATTCACTTGTCGATTGGACAAATATTATTTTGATTGGGGCTCCGCGTAATCGCGGACATCGTGAGTCTGCTGGTGCAGTCTCACACATCTGGTAGCAGAGCATGGTTTAATTGTTAAATTCACCACTTATTGTCGAGTTAAAAGTATTGAGAGGTCCGATTTGTTGCCCGTCAGCCTGACTCAAATTAAACATAGTCAACATAGATTGTTTGACATAATATATTATGATATGTAGTGTCCCTTGTGGTTTTTAACTTTAATTTGCTATTGTATAAACAAGGTATTGCTTGTACAGGGTCGGATTTGAACTTGTAATAATTCAAACTAAGTTTTATTATTTGGTTTAAATTGTAGTTGGGTCCGGGAAAATTATTCCTGTTGATTATTTAATTGAATTTAATTTGTTTATTTGATATTTGTCCCAATGGCTTCATTGAAAGCTGTAAACCAAGCCATTGGTGGATTGACCTCACAGCTAAGATGGTTTGCCTCAGCTGCTGCGACCGCTGAGCGTCGAGACCTGGAAGAGGCCACGCTTGCCCGGTATGAGCAGTTGAATGCGAGATTGAGTGCGGTTGACACTTTGTTTGCTCGCTTCAATGAAGTGATTTTGGACTTGGACCTGGAAACATTGGGTCAAGCAGCCCGTGATAAGGTTGTTGCGGATTATGACCAGATGATGAACCTGGGTGACATAATAAGTATGCGCGCCAGGGAAATTTTGAAGAGTCGGGACCCTGCCCAGGTCAAAACAGAGACCTCTGTTGTTGCAGGCCCTGGACTTTTGGGTAGACTGCCTACCCTGGAGCTGCCACATTTTGACGGTCACTTGGACCATTGGTTAAGCTTCAGGAACCTATTTGACAGTTTGGTTGATTCGCGCTCTGACCTCCGACCGGCCCAGAAGTTGGCTTATTTGTTGTCAGCCCTAGGAGGTGAGGCTCGAGCCTTGGTGCAGCACTTGCCGGTGACCGACTCGGCCTATCCCACTGCTCTGGAACTTCTATCCCGACGGTACCAGAACAAACGTTGCCTGGCTGATGTCCATATTGACCAGATCTTGGGGTTGCCGGCCATCATCAGAACGTCAGCGTTGCGTGCTGACCTTTTGAATCCGTTGCTCGCAGCAACCAACGCCTTGAAACGATTGGAGTTGCCGGTGGACTATTGGTCCTATTTTTTGGTACACTTAGTGTTGCAGCGGCTTCCTTCAGATTTGAGGTCCCGTTTTGCGCAGAAGTATGGTGGGGATAGTGCCACCCATCTTCCCCCCTTTGAAGACCTCGTCAAATTTTTGGAGGATGAGTGTCGTTTCCTCAACAACGCTCGTGGTGCCACGGGGTCAAGCCAACCGCCCTCTCGGCCGAGGGCCCAGGGACGGACTAGGACTGTCGGGCCTGGTGATAGCCGCCCTGCCCCCCGTTTTGGTGGCACCCAGAGTAATCTTGTTTGCGGCTATTGTAAGGCCACGGGACATGGCGTACCAACTTGCGCGGCCTTCTTGGAGTTGCACGTGAGTGCCCGCCGCCGAGTTGCCAATGCACGCCGTCTGTGATTTTCGTGTTTGGGGAATCATTTTCATCGGGATTGCCCCAACCCCCGCCCTTGTTCAATTTGTAGGGGCTCACATCTTGAAGTTTTGTGCGCCAACGCGAACCGCTCTGTCAGACCAGCCTCTGATGGGGGTTCGCGCAGGGGGGGTATGATGGAGATGAGCACCGGGCTTCTCGCTCGCCGGATCAGAGTCGAGGAGGGGCCTGCAACTTTGACCGCCGCACTCCACCCCCCGCGCCAGTTGATCGGGAGCCACGCGACCGCCGATTGACCTCCCCTCGTGAAGGCGACTATGCAGCTGCTGGTAGGCGACGTTGGCCAGACCAGCACCGCCTTCCCTCCCCTCCGTTGGCGGAACGTCCCCGTTTGGAGACGCGCCCCCCGCCACTCAGGCGTCAAGTGAGATATGCCCCTCCAGCGATGGCGCGCGGCTCGGGACATCGCGCGGATGAGGAGTTTGACTACTATCCTCATCGGGATAGACCCCAGCCTGG
This sequence comes from Xestia xanthographa, assembly GCA_905147715.2. Lineage (NCBI taxonomy): Eukaryota > Metazoa > Arthropoda > Insecta > Lepidoptera > Noctuidae > Xestia > Xestia xanthographa. Next base: position 12,164,544 of record LR990667.1, on the reverse strand, counting down.
ATGCGGCGATCGGTCGCCACCTAGGCATTACTAGGAAATTGGCGCCTGTCCCGCTAACGTACCTCCCCAGATCGACACGGTTTTGTTGCCAACGGCATCGGCCAGGGTCTGGGGACCCACGAGGGACTCTGCTGTGGTCCGTGCCATTTTGGACACGGGAGCCCAGGGTTGCCTTTTGTCGTCTTGGTTAGCGGGTCGGGTGAGCCTGGATGTCCGTGCCTTTTCAGGCACGATTAATGGAATAGGCGAAACACCTATCCCGACTGTTGAGGGACAAACCTTATTTGGGCTCACTCCTGTGAGTTGTTTGGACCCTAAGGTTTTTCCTTCGGCTATTGTTCTGACGAGTATTTTGGGCTGTCATCCCCAACGTCAGCTGTCGCCTGATATTGTCCGGTTGACGTCAGGCCTGGATTTGGCTGACCGCCGGTTTGATTCCCCAAATACAGCTCATGTGATATTGGGTTCCGATGTACTAGGGAAAATATTGTTGGGTAATATGAAAGTCTTGCAGCCGAACGGTTTGGTGGCTGTCTCGACCATCTTTGGCTTTGCGGTGATGGGCCCAGTGTTGAAGGCTGCCCCTCCACCCGCCTGATTGTGCACCCCCTTTGGTGGGGACCGGATTGGCTGACTCGCCCCGAGGATGATTGGCCTCGAACGCCAATTTTGATGTCGGATCCTTTGCCCGGGCTTAAGGTGCTCGCTGTTGGGACGAAGGACCCTCCGTTTGATCCTGATATTTTGTTGAATCGATACAGCTCCCTCGACAAATTGTTGAACGTTACCTCGTGGATCAGGCGTTTTGGTCACAATGCTAGGAATCCAGGGGACAAGCGCCTGTCACCGGTAGAGTTAAGTTGTCGGGAGCCGTTAGTAAGTTGAACCCCTTTTTGGATGAAACGGGTCTTTTGCGTGTTGGAGGACGGTTGAGGCACTCTAGCCTTCCTTATGGGGTCCGTCACCCCCTTTTGTTGCCCAAGGCGGGCCATTTGATTAAATTGTTGGTGACTGATCGTCACATTAAGAACTCGCACGCCGGTTGCAATGTGCTGTTGGCCATTCTGCAGCGAGAGTTTGGATTTTGTCGGCTCGTCGTACCATTCGTAGCATCGTCTTCCGTTGCATACCGTGTTATCGGACTAAGGCCCCAACGATGCAGCCCCAGATGGGAGACTTGCCTGCTGATCGCGTCAATGAGGCGAGGCCCTTTGCAGGCGTAGGAACGGACTTTGCTGGTCCCTTTTCGATAAAGACGTCTACCCTTTGCAATAGTAAAATTGTCAAGGCTTATTTGTGCGTATTTGTCTGCTTGTCAACTAAGGCAGTGCACTTGGAGCTGGTATCCTCCCTCTCGACGGAGGCCTTTGTGGCAACTTTGGATAGATTTACGTCTCGCCGTGGGTTACCTTCTCTGATCAGGTCTGATTGCGGTACCAACTACAAGGGTACAAGTAACTATTTGAAGGAAGTGTATGACTTTCTTAATGAGAGCCAGGTTGACATTGGTAACAAATTGGCCCGTCGAGGGGTCACTTGGTTGTTTGACCCGCCAGCCTGCCCCCATTAGGGGGGTATTTTTGAGGCCGCGGTGAAAGCGGCAAAGGGACTCTGGCGGAGATTGTTGGGAGACACCGTTCTCACCTTTGAGGAATTAGCTACGGTATTTTGTCGCATTGAAGCGGTACTAAATTCGCGTCCATTGTGCCCGCTCTCTTCGGACCCAAACGATTTGGAGGCTCTAACCCCGGGCCATTTCTTGATTGGACAGCCACTTGTCGCTCTGCCTGAGTACCCTTTTGTTGATGTGAGCCAAAATCGGCTATCGCGGTTTCAGTTGGTGCAACAGCTCACTCAGAGCTTTTGGAAGCGTTGGAGCTTAGAGTATCTGCACATCCTCCAGCAGCGCGTCAAGTGGACTGATAAAACTCATCCGCCCAAGATAGGAGACCTCGTCCTTATTAGGGATGCCAACCTTAAGCCTCTGTATTGGCGCCGGGGGCGCATTCTCAATTTGGTGGCTGGCACCGACGGGGTACCTCGTTTTGCTGAGGTTTTAGTGGATGGATCGGTTATGAAGAGAGCGGTCGCAACCTTGTCAAGACTGCCAATTGATTAGCGGACGGGACGGCCCGTCCGGGGGGGGTAGATGTTTCATCCACCAAGTTCTGAACGCACCTTTTGACGTTTGACAGATTACGTTTCGTTGTCTGTGCGAATCTGTGCGATGACGTTTGCTTGTCAGTGCAATTTTGGTTGAAAGATGGTCGCTCCGTGCTTGTAATTTTGGTACACGCTGTTTCGTGTAATTATTGGTTGAAAACTTTGAGTTATTGTTAATCCAATACCATCTTGATCGGTGTTTGATGTTTTGTTGATAATTGAGTGAAAATTGAGAAATCTCGCCATTTGGGGTCATGACCGCGAGTGATTTGTTGGTTATGTAGCCGGCCTTTGTGTTTTATTTGAACGCCGGTAATTTCCTAAGCTCAGTGCTGGACTATTACATCCCCGATTGGGTTAGCAAACCGGGATAAAATTCAGTTGGACATTGGTGAAAGGTGCCACGTGTGTGATAGGAAGGTTTGTCCAGAAAGACGTCGGTACGCGCTGTGGGGCGCCCTTTGGTTACCGTCGTAATCTCACATAACTACACATACACCACACAAACCACAGTTATACTTACACCCCACCCAGATAAGACGGAACCAGGGAATACGCCACATCTCCGGTTCCAACGTGATGGGTAAGTTATATCTAATAGTTGAATAGTTGTATTCACTTGTCGATTGGACAAATATTATTTTGATTGGGGCTCCGCGTAATCGCGGACATCGTGAGTCTGCTGGTGCAGTCTCACACACCAGTTTAAGTCCTATGTAATAGGCGGGAAGCCTATTGCCATTATCCGGGCACAAATTCAAACTCCGTAGCAGCTGAGAAATTTCTGATGGTAAAACCCAATAACACTTTGCCCAACCCGGGAATCGAACCCAGGACCTCATGCTCAGCAGTCGCGGTTCCTACCACTAGAGACTAGTCGTCGGAACAACAGTGAACAGTGTTTTTCTACCTTTTTCATGACACGACCCCTTTAGTATCAGAAAATATTTGGCGACCCCCTTCGCTTTTTTTTCATGTATTTTATTATGTTACAAATATTAAATCTGTACAAAATTTTATATTTATAAATGTTCTAACACATTTTTTAAATTTGGAATTCGATTTAATTTTCAAATTCTCAATGTAGCAAAAACGGATCGACAATGGGAGAAATTAGTTGATGACAAACAAGCGAAACCTCAATAAGATGATGAGTAATTATAATAGGTTTTTATTTTGTTTATTTTTATGAACACACAAATGTTTATATCCTTTAGTTAACATTTTCTAATTAAATCTAATTTTCTAGGCTTTATTGTTTTGTTTATTGAGGTAGTTTTCGCGACCCCTTACAGAAGCTTTGTGACCCCCCAGGGGGTCGCGACCCCCAGGTTGAAAGACACTGCACTAGACCAACGAGCCAGTTTCCTGATACATGCTGTATCAGGATAATGCTTAATACCTTTTGCAAAAGTGAAACGCAGTGAAAGGAGACATTTTTTTTTTGTATGGAGATCAAGCCACCCACATAAAATTGTAACAGACATACAGATATTAATGAAACGTATATAGATTTCTTCCTTATAATTTCTAGATTACAGTGGTAATATTAGCTAAGCCATGTCTAACCGGAATAATGAGAAATTCGAAAATGAAAACGTGAATCTAACAATAAACAATAACAATAACACGTCAAATGCCAAATGAAGTTGTCAGTCAACCACCAAAAAGACGAATTTACAACGTTCCGTGCCATGATGATTTTCTATACCATCTAAAAGATTTTAGCGGAAACCTCTAAAATAGCATTAGAAAGCTCACAGTTTAATATTATTTCTTTTTATATTATATTATATTTTAATTAAAGCAGATATTAGTACCAATGGATACCGTACTTTTTTTTTGTAAACGGAAAAAACGCCCCCATTTACGTAAGTTTTTTCCGTCAAATGGCATTGATCACAACAGGAATGATATGACTCGCAAAAAAATATCATAATACAACTTATTTGTTATGATTTTAAGATTCCGGTTTCGTTTCTATGTAATCTTTCGTTTATTATTAGAATAAAATGGTTACTTTTTTTTGGTGTAAGTAATATGAATATCCGCAACATCGAAGAGGGCCTAAAAAAAACTGTCTCCTTTGGCTTTGTAAAATATATTGAGTGTGCTAAGAAAGATACGTTGAGTAACAACAACGTAGCAACCACTAACCTAGATCATACTTAAAACTAGAAGGGAAACACTTCATAAAATAACGCTGGAAGTGCTTTCCTAACACTACAAAAGGTATTAAATACAGCATGTATCAGAAAACTGCCTAGTTGGTCGTGGCGAACCTGAAGCGTCGATTATGAAGGTCCTTGGGTGCTCCTTTATATTACTATACTCTATGGGTGCTCCCAAGACCTTCTTAATCGACGCTTAGATCTCGAATGCTGGTTAGACACTGGCTATATTTGATCCATTCAATGACAATATAAACTACTTACATACTACACCACAACGGATTTGACGTTCAACAATTAGGACATAAAATAATCACACTATTCTCTGTTTGTGGTATTAATAATTGACGTAAAGTAGAGATTACTAGGGGGAAAATATAGTGTTATTCACTACAAATTGTTAGCGAATTTATTATTCACTAGCTGAACCACGCAACTTCGTGTGCGTCACCTAGGAGAGAAAAAGCTTACAAAAGGAATGAATTAGGAATGAATTTTCCCCGACTTTGCAATATTTTTCATTCATGCTCCGCTTCTATTGGTCGTAGCTTGATGTTATATAGCCTATAACCTTCCTCGATAAATGGACTATCCGAAACAATAATTTTTCAATTCCAACCAGTAGTGATGACATGACAACCTGAGATTACCGCGTTCAACCAAACAAACAAACGAACTCTTCAGTTATTGGTATAGATTTGGTAAATCATTTTAGTAAGAGCAGTTTCGTTATTGACTCATCACCACCTGATTTAGTAATCATCTGCTTAGCCTTTTCCCAGCTATGTTGGAGTCTGCTTCCAATCTTACCGGATGCAGTAGACCAGTATTTTACATTGAGCGAATCCCTATCTGACCTCCACAAGCCAGTAAAGTACCTACTGAGTAACACGACTTCCTTTGGTAAGGCTAGTTGTCTGACTTCTGTCTTCGAAATATTCATAACGGCTGTCAATTTTGTCGATGGTGTTCTGACATGTTCGCTTTGGCTCGCAGTTTTTCGGCCAAAGTTGGATATGCTAGCCACTTGAGAGCACATGAAAGAGCAGCACACCAAAGCTCTCGACAAACACACTAGAAAGCCATCGAATGCAGTCGCTGTGGCCGAAATCGGCTAGATGGCATCATCATCATCAACGGCTATCAAAGATTTACGAATGACTTCTTTGGCCCAGCGCACACCGCTGGAGGCGCAGCGGAGCGCATTTCCTTAAAACGCGCGGGTGGATCCGCGGGCCCGAGAGGCGCTGAGAGCCGTCGAGTGGAGATAAGCGCGGCGACGCGCAGCGCAGCGGCGCGCAGCGCAGCTACGATACTTTTGTACAGACAACTCGCTCCCGTAGTGCGGCAGAGCGCTGTGGAGCGCAGAGCAGTACGGCGGCGACTGGAGCAGACGCGCGCATGCTCTTGTAGTAGCTTGAGGCCGCTCGAGTACCGCGTGCGAATTTACTCTTATATTGACCGTATATCAAGATAGTTAAGGTTTATATTAAATTGTTGTCTTCAAATACACTGCGCTGCGCCTCCAGCGGTGTGCGCTGGGCCTTTAGGTTCCAAAAAGGTTGAATTAAAACCTTCTTAAATTTTAATTTTCAAAATAGATTGGCCTACTCTTGACCTCAATCTTGAGGACAGAGATGAGATCGCCGATGGAGCAAGCTAACCCAAAAGAAGCCTATTAATTCGCACTTAAATACATTCGGGTTCTATGAACTCGGGAACACCGACGCAGGCAGGGAATTCCACTCCTTGGTTGTGCGCATAACAAAAGATGCAGCAAAGCGCCTCGTGCGAACGCGTGGAACATCGACAAGGTATGGGTGATAACCTGCAGTACGTCTGTGGCCCAATTCTGTAAAATTACCAACTTGTCAATAGTGTGTCGGTAGTGTGTAAGTAGTCTCAATAGGCTAATCATTGACATTTGGTATTCTAAAAATTATCTATGGTCATTGACTTACCACTGCTGTAGTGCTATTGAAACGCCATAGAAGAGTATTGTAATAACTGGTATTCTGCTCCACTATAATGTGTCAATGTCATCATGAAGGCCAAAGTTACGGTAGTCTGTAAATATTTTAAGTGTATTTGAAAGTTGTGTCTTTATTGTTTGAAAAGTGTTTTGGCCATCGAACCGCCATTGTGAAGCCATCGAACAACGAAAACACTGAAAAATATTGTACCGCCACACTATCGACACACTACTGAGACACCACTGAAACGCCATTGAAGTTTTTGCAGAATACCAAATTTGCAACAGTGACAACATAATGTCTGTAGTGTGTCGATAGAGTGTCAATGGCGTGTTGCTTAACACAAAGTTACAGAATTGGGCCCCTGGACTCCCGATGGAAGAAGGATGGTGGTAGAATGAGCTCCTGGAGCTCTTGGGCACACTCACCGAAGTACAGTCTGTAAAAGACAGCGATTGGCTTGGCTATGAAGCTTGGTACCCATCAGCTCATCGTCACCAATGTGCCAATTGGGTCTGCGCTCAACAAAGTCGAGTGTGACTAATTTTTTAAATTAAAGCAGTGCACATGTTTAGACGATCGAAGTTCACTTGGATGTAACGACTCTTTGATGACGAATTGACGGTTAGTAACAGTATGGTTTTCATGCAATTGTATCTACTAAGCATAATCTATAGTATGGCCATTTTAAGTCATCATGTTCCGCCACTTGGAAATGTCGAAGGATGGGCGTTCGGGGGGACTATCTCTTGTAATTTTTGACTTTCAAAAGTTGCTGAATATTAGACTTAGGGGCTGCGCAAACGTGGACACTTTTGTGTCTTGTGTCGAATACAAGTTACCAATGAATATTTGACTTCTATTAAAACCAGTATGAAATCGGCCACTCCCTGTGCAGACGTAAATAATTTGTTTTTATTCTGTTGCTTCCACTTGACACGTACTAGTTGCCGATAAAAAGTGTTCGGTGTCGGTAACTGGAAACTAAAAGTCGTCAATTGAAGATACTAGCACCATTAACAAATTTCCTTACAATAGGCATGACGACAGTATCAAAAAATTGCAAATCTATTTAGTCCGCCAGTTAGAGTATTGGAAAATAATGGACACATATTTTTTGTTTTTATAAATTTATGAATATTGATAAAGAAAAACGCATCAAAACTAGGGAGTGAGGTGTTTCCACTGCGAGGATCGACTGGAGGACACGGTGGAGGTGTGCCTTGCGTGGGCGGAGCACCGCCGTGTCCTCGAAGCGGCGGCGACCTCTCGCGTCCGGCCCTGGTGCTATCCATGGTCCGGAGTGAGACAGAATGGGACGCCGTCACCTCATTCTGCGAAGCAGTAATGCTAGAGAAGGAGGTGGTGGAACGGGAGAGGGAGAGAACCTCTCAGCGTCCCGGCCACCGCGGGAGAGGCCACTGGCGTCGGGGGCCACCACGTGGCTCCCCGCCACCGTAGGCGCGGGCCTGTGGACGGTGGGCTATGGGCTAGCTCACCGTCCGTCCATCTCATGACGACAGGCCGTGTCGACGGCGCGTTCGTGTTCCACGCGCGCCTCAAAGAGATTCAGCAATAGGAAGGGGTCCGCAAGGGCCGATGCCTGCCGGGGTTGCGGGACTGTTCGAAAGAGATACCGTGGCCCCGGAACACAAACGGCGATGAAGGAGCATGGATGGGTTTTAGTCAGTAAAAGTCTGACACTCCCTCCTGCTCCGCCCAGAGCGGGAGGAGTCATTTGATGATTTCCCAACCGAAAAAAAAAAAAAGGGCTCATGACGTCAGAATTAGCCAAAATTTATACCTAGGCGTGACGTATTGAGAATTTTAAAAGCGTCATATCTTCGTCAATTTTGGTTTACGTATCAAAAGAAAAAGACTAATTAGATTTTTTTGTCGTCTCGCCTATTGTACTGAGCTGCGCATAGCATCTACGGTTACCAGTGACCAGGAGTAGCAACCGGCGACTGTGTCGATCGCCGCTACAGGACACAGCAATTACGGTTTCCTGTGATGGTGTACCGTGTCGGCAACAAAAAGTGTCTACGTTTGAGCAGCGCCTTTTTTAGATAAATAACTTAGTTTTAGCAATTGCAGGCTGCGGTAGCGACACGTGTAAGGAAAACCCCTATAGAGGAATGATGAACAGGTTGTAAAGTCCCTCATTCTAACTAATAAAGGGTGTAAAACACCTCTTAACGAAGCCGAAAGGCACTTGTTCTCCCCGTCATTGAGAACATTTTATTGTTCTACACCATACCCCCAGGTATGTACAACAATAAAATGTTCTCAATGACGGGGAGAACAAGTGACTGTAGAACAAAAAAACCTTCTAGTTACGGAGATATTGGGGGTCAAAGTTCCAACTTTTTGACTTTTTTTTAAATACAAGTTTTGAATGTACGATTTTTACTTTAATTAAACACCTCCACGACCCCGTACTATTCAATCTATCCATCAGCACAATGTTTTGAGTGCGTTATATTGAGTTCTACCACAAAAAAGAAAACTCGTTTCCCAGCAATAATTTTTGTGTAAAGTTACTTAGTTTGATGTACAGAATGCTTGGTTGACGGCTTCGTGATGAGGTCTTTTACAACCTGTATTATACCTAAATGCGAAAGTAAGTTTTTTTGTTACCTTTTCACGCCTAACCCACAGAACCGATCATCCTGAAATCTCGCATATACGTTGCCAGGTGTACAGAAACGGACATAGGGTACCTTTCATGCCAAAAATAAGTACTGTTCCCAAGGAAAACAACAATAACGTTCTTATGATAATAGATGGCGCCACGTGTCTTTCAAATTATATTATTATGAAACTTTAGTAGTGTGTTTAGAGTTTAATTTACGCGAGCGAAGCCGCGGGAAAAAGTTAGTTCTCTATAAAAAAGGGAAGGTTCTTTCCCAACGATTACTGCCGGGTTTTACCCGACTGCGGCGAAGCCCAAAAGGAGGGTAATGTGTTTGACCTGTATGTATGAATGTATGTCCGTTTCTTTGTTCCCTCGTAACTGCTCAACAGATGGAGGGATTTTGATAGCGCGAGTGTCACTGGCTACATTATAATCAAAAACCAAATAAATTCGTAAATTTGGGGTGCCATTATTGTGAAGTTCGATTTTTTTTTTTCTTTTAATACGAAGGGTTTTAAAAGGTGATTACAAAAATATATGCAACTTATATGTTTGAATGTAATTCGAAATGACAAATAGTATAAAATTAAATAAAATTCAAATGTTTGGCACGCTCTGCAGCCTGAACGGCTAGATGGATTTTAGGTTGAGAGGTGTCGTTAGATTCGTATATTTACTGTGAGAGTGATACTGGGTATAAAATAATAATAATAATACAAAAATGGCGGATTTTTAGCGCCAAATTCAAATATTTGGCACGCTCTGCAACCTGAACGGCTCGAGATGGATCATCATGAGGATTTTAAAATGGTAGAACTAAGTAACTAAAAAGTGTACGATAAAAAAATAATTCAATAAATTAAAAAAAACCCGACTGCTTAAAAAATAACGAATAACTTTAAATTAAATAAAACTGAAAAGAATAAAACAAGTTCAGGAGACAGGACACATTGACTGCAACAGTCGGGAGCCATATTGGATGTAAAGATTTTAGTCTAGATTATTGAATGGGTCCCGACTGTTGCAGTCAATGTGTTCTGTCTCCTGAACTTGTTTTATTCTTTACAGTTTTTTTGTTATTTAAAGTCATTAGTTATTTTTTACGCAGTCGGTTTTTTTTTAAATAAATATATGATAAATGTTGCGGGTAACTACATGCGCGATAGTTCTGTGGCTTGTTAGATGTCGCTACACCCATACAAAATGTATGAGAAAATGGCTGGTTGTAGCTGGCCATTATTACAGCCGTTTTGACGTTCGCAACTAACCCGTGCACACTCATCGGGGAAACTACGTCGTACGCCTCGTTTCAACTTAGACGACGGACTGGAGTTAACAACGCGTCAGTTTGATCGCTTTTATTGCATGCACTTGATGTCATTTCCGCGGAAAAAATGTGGTGAATCCATTTAAGTCAGGACAAGCTGCTTAATCACGCTGAAATTACTGTATTGTTTGAATCGGATTTTTTTAACAATTTAAAAGGCTTTTTATTTTTTTGCGCCCGGTGCCCTAATCTTTTTTAGGGTTCCGTACCCAAAGGGTAAAAACGGAACCCTATTACTAAGACTTCGCTGTCTGTCCGTCTGTCCGTCTGTCTGTCACCAGGCTGTATCTCATGAACCGTGACAGCTAGACAGTTGAAATTTTCACAGATGATGTATTTCTGTTGCCGCTATAACAACAAATACTAAATATAGTCAATGGTACGGAACCCTTCGTGTGCGAGTCCGACTCGCACTTGGCCGGTTTTTTCTAAAAAAAAAAAACAAATTCAAAGTTACTCCTTATAACGTCAGCTATCTGCCAGTAAAAGTCCCATCAAAATCGGTCCAGCCATTTCTGAGATTATCCGGAACAGACAGACAGACAGACAAAAATAAGTTTTTTTTACATAAGTGTCGAATATACTTTCATATGCATTCAGTAAAAAGTTGTTATTTGAAGTTACTAACAGTCCTTCGATGGGGAATTTTCCAGTGCTTTTTACGAACGAACTAGATGGCGCTGATCAACCTCGGGAATAATAAAATGGCTCGTTTTTATATCTACAAAGCCTTAACTGAAGTACGGAGGAACCTAAGCTCGACTCGACGCACCAGGAGTTTAGACGTTACGCAAAAACACTCAACAATAGCAAAAACCATGCAAAAGCTTGTAGTTCAGTTCAGTGATGCAAAAGAAGAGTAGAATTTTTAGGTTAAAAATGTTTGACAGAAAAAAAGGTTCTTTACAGTTCTCACTTTTTAAACAACAATGAATAATAAATAAATTTTACTACAAAATGAGTTTGATATGACGTGTCTAGGAGAGTTTTTTTTGCCCTGCTAAAAGATTTTACCATTGACCTACAATATAATACATAGTAAATTCTTTTTTCATTGGATTTTACTAGAACGCCACTTAAAAAAAATATTCCCAAAGATGATCAGTGCCATCTATTCATATATACGGAAGCGTTGTGACAAACGTCAGTGGAAAATTCCCCATTGTATTATATGGTGATGGGTGGGCGACCGCCCAGGACGCCGGATATGGAGGGGCGCTCATATCCCCTCCGAAGCCTACTTACTTGTAAATATCCTAATCTAGCTGACCCACCTAACTTCATCTGCGTCACATGAGAGAGAGAAAAGCTCACAAAAGGAATAAATTTTCTCCGTTGACAAACTTGGCAACTTCATCATCATCATCATTTCAGCCGGAAGACGTCCACTGCTGGACATGGGCCTTCCCCAAAGGGGGGGTTTTGCCATAATCGCCACGCCTGGCAGGCGGGTTGGCGATCGCAGTACGGTTGTTACAAAAGCACAGAGAACGCTGCTGCCCATTCTCTGGTAAGTCCATTAGTCACCTCTTACGACACCCACGGGAAGATATGTGATGGTGCTATTCTTTACGTCCGACACCATACAGAACATGAAATTGCTGAAAACATCAACTTTGATAACTTAATAAAAGAGTTCGCCGCTAGAAAGGGTAGGAAAGTAAATTTTAATTAGTTAAAAAAATATTATTTTTTTAATGAGTGGTTGTTTGCTCGTATCCTTTGCCTTTTTTTCGTATGGGTTTAAAATTGCAGTTAGGGGGCGAGCTATAAATCTCGCCCAGGGCGCTGGTAGTGCTAATACCGACACTGTTTGTATACGTATAGATGACTATGAAAACAAGTGACAACCATTTTCAAAGACGACTACCTACAATCGACAGAAACGTAATAATTAAGTTTTTCTTTAGCTTGTCAGTCCATCACCATGGAGTTTCTTGCCCGTTCTTCTCCATACGGATCTGCGCTTTGGAATGGGCTACTACACTACTTTCGCAGTATTTATGCCTTGTGACTGGAACTGTAGTTAAAAAAACATGCATAGGTACTTGTACTAAGTAACTTGTGAATTGTATCTATCTATCTATCTATTAGATTATAATTTTTGGTTTGTAAAGAACACCGTTTCAACCTTCCCTGTACTACGACAAACATTTCAAAACCAAAATCAGCTTAATCGGCCCAGCTGTTCTCCAATTTTAGCGAGACAAACGAACGATGACGCGAGTTCCATGATTTTTGTTCACCTAAAAGTGCTCAACGCGCATAAAGAACAAAACTATTCTGTTGCTTTAAGTAATTATATATTTAAGTGTTAATATCAAATAAAAACTTATTGCAAAAAAAATACCTTTTGGGGGTATTAAGAACAGGGTGTAAAGTTCTTCATCCCCCACAGAAAAGGGAGGATCCTCCGACCAGACGGGTGTTATGTCTGGTGGGCTACTGCCTGACAGTTGAATCGGGTTCTTGAATAATAGTCTTATGTCGCGGATAACTCTGCTTGCGCGATGTAGGAATTCTCACGTGTTTCGCTGTTAGTTCATCGTTTGTGTCATAGATGGCGCTGTAGTACTTTTTGTTCTATGTTGCTTTGTAGTGCCGCTACAACCAAATCGACTTTAAAAAAAAAAACACAAAAACGTGAAAAATAACGCAATTTTCGGAAGTCGATGACTTTTGTTTGTTTGATTAACTTTTTTGCCACTGACTCCCTAAAGAAAAGGATTTTCCACTTTTTAGTGTTTTATTTTGTTTTCCGCAATCTCTGTAACAACACGCGTATTGAGCCTGTAGCTCTGAAAACGGGTTAAATAGCGATAGTAACAACATCGTTTAATTTTAGTAAATGATCTATGTAGTATATAATCATTTATTTTGTTTAAAATTAGTTATTTCGAACAATGCCACGTTAGGGAAAATACTAAATACATTATGACAGATAGACTATTGAAGCAATAACGGTAAATAACCACAAATCATTTATTTTCCTATTACCAATAGATATACGTCACAAGTTAATAAATAGTGAATTGTTCGTAGGAATAAAATTGTAGTTGTTACTAGCTTATATAGCTCCCCACGGGATTTTACTATCGGGATAAATATTATACTTTGTGATAGTGCAGGTTATAAACTATCTGTGTGCCAAATTTCATCAAAATCCGTACAGCAGTTTTTGCGTGAAAGAGTAACAAACATACACACATACAAACGTTCGCCTTTATAATATTAGTATGTTATAGGAGTCTAGGGGGAGCTCTTTTTTTATCGAGGAATCAACAAGAGTAACAAGAGAATGAGGAAGTCAGCTCGACCTGGTCAGAAGCTGTGGGGCTGACACTCCCTTCTGTCATCATCTGCCAAGCCTTTTCCCAACTATATTGGGGTCGGCTTCCAGTCTAACCGGATGCAGCTGAATACCAGTATTTTACATGGAGCAACTGCCTATCTGACCTCCACAACCTAGCTAGTACTGGGTAATACGGTACCCCTTGGTAAGACTGGTTGTCAGACTTTCGGGCCACTGACTACCTGTAAGGACTGTCAAAGATCTACAAATGGCCCAGTCCCCCGTCGTAGACTTTCGTCCGACGTCGGATTTCGGTGGTACGCACTCGATTTAAGAGGGTTATGCCGAGCATGGCCCGCTCCATGGCCCTTTATTCCACTCGTACTCGGTAGACAGTCTCCTTTGTGAGCGTCCATGTCTCGGCACCGTAGGTTATTGTTGGCAGGACACACTGGTTGAAAAGGTGGGTTTTTAGACACAGGGATCTTTTTGGACCGAAAATTATGTTCCAGTTCTCCAAATGCTGCCCATCCAAGTTGTTCAAAAATCTCCTTGGAATGCTCCTGCTCTTATTATTAACTAGTAAATTATCTACAATAATAAGCAATTTCATTCATGCCGCTTCTTCATCCGCGATGGTAAACTGATTTCACCGAAAGAGGTTTGCGCCTTTTTTCATTTTGTATGAAGTTTTTATGATTAAATCGAAGGTTGAATGCATCCAGACAGTCTGGTACTTTCCAGCCTCAAGTGACATAAATATGCCCTTTTCCTATAATCGATTAAAATATAAAATAAGGAATTGTTTCCTAGTTTTATACGTTTAGTATTGCAGTAGTATTATGTTTAGCGTATGCAGAAAGTTAATTTAAAAGAGAGTTTATTAAAGTAATTTTACTATAATAGACTTTATTTTAAATTTACTCTCTGTTTACGCTAAACAATACACTTTCGACAGTTTTAAAAAGCTTTTTTCCACATTATTAACACTTCTAACGCTGTTAATAAAATAAAAATAAACGAACTTCCCTTTCCATCGGTTAAACAAAAAAAAAATGAACAAACACTAACAAACAATAATATACTTAACATAAACATTTAATTATTCATTTCTTTTCAACATTATCAACCAATAGGAGCACAGAAAAAAAAACAGGGAATTTAAAACTCACCTTCAGATTTTATAAACGAAAAGTTCGAACACAAAAACACTAAATAAAGAAATATTAACATTTTTGAAACTTTTTATAGAAATAAAAACAAAATGACAACTGTCCTGTATAATATAGTTAGAGACACTGAAAATAGCGGCAGAGTAGGGTGACAATAAAATCTCGTGTTATCCCGAACTGAATTGACAATAGAATTCACATACGTCACACAGAGGTATGCTTGGAAAACAATTAAAACATCACTGTCATATCAATAGAATATCATTTAAATGTCTATTGTTTTAGAGTAATGTGGTTATGAAGTGTTAATAGAATAATTTAATAAGTATTTTTTAATGGAACAATGGCATACCGTGCCGCTGCCACTTTCCCGACTTACATTTAAGTAGAACATGGGTTCGAACTCAGGCAGGGACATTCTTCAATCAGCGTATAACATTCCTACTGTCGGAACACAGGTGTAAAGCGGCAATGATTATATAACTTTAAACACCGTTAATTTTAGGTCTTTCTGGAACCGAAAGCCATAAACTCGATCATCGAACTCGGAACGATTGGGACTGTTTTTCAAATAACAAAAAAAAAATGTATTATAAATGTAATTTTTCGTGATTTGATTGATTGTTTTTTTTTAAATGTTGTTTAAAAATAAACACGGAAAACTTAAATTTCACTTGTTTTTAGTTATTTAAAAAAAAACAGTCCCATACGTTCCGAGTTAGATGATCGAGTTTATGGCTTTCGGTTCCAGAACAACCTAAAACTAGGCGTGTATATAATTTGTAGTTCATATTAGTCGATCGTGTTGTTTTGTTTCAAACTTATGTTAATCAACATACACCCTAGCACCGGCCTGCAAAAAACGTAAGAAAATTTGAATTTCGCGGGCTGGTTGGAGCATTCCACCTTAAACTATACGGATTCGAAGGCCATTTACAAGTTTCAGCAGATAAAAACACTCCAAATAAAAAAAAAAACAACAAAAGAAAGAGATAGGTACAAGGTACTTACTTTAAAATGTGATTCGCGGCTGTAAGACGTATGTAGTAACAGAATTATAATCATCAAAATAATCAATACAACCCAAAGTTCATACAGGTGTAAGAACCAAAAAAAAAACAGAAAAAGTCATTTTTACACCTTTATGAACTTCCCAAAAAAGGGACTTGAAAAAGACATCAACGCGGTATCATTTTTTGTGTCATTTTATTACTTCAGTCGTGTGGTCTAATTTTATGTATGTTCACCGATATCTCCCCCATTTGTGGAGCGATTCTCAAAAAACTTTTTATATTTGAAAGATTTTGACAGTTTAGGTATGTTAAGTTCCATTTATTGGGGATAAGCCTATTACCATGACAAACAAATGGATAGTCTGTATGAAAGATGATATGGCTTGATGGGAGTAGGTTTAGCCACAGATGACGACTAATAAAGAAGAATGGAATAAGAAGATGGTGTGCCAGCAGCATGTGTTCAGCAGGGCAGGAAAATCTAGCCGTGTGGTATCCGGCAGAGTAGAATATAACCAACCCATTACACTCACGGGTGTCGTATAAGGCGACTGATGTCTGAGGCAGAACACCTTGCGCCTCAGACCAGAGAATGGGCAGGAGCGTTTTCTGTTAGTCTTTCATCACTGCGATCTCCAATCTGCCTGCCAAGCGTGAAGATTACGGTAAATTCCTCTCATCATGGGAGAGGCTAATGTCCAGCAGTGAATGTTATGGGCTGTTGTTGTTGTCGTTGTAGTGCAGGAAAATGAGGATGATGTGACCAACAAATAACGCTTTTGAGTGTGTAAGTGCTTACCAACCTTACTAGCAGCTAGCATTATCTGCTATAGACAAAGGGTGTAAATAGACCCTTAAAGAAGCCGAAAAGCAATTTCTCTCCCCGTCATTGCGATCACTTTTTTTGTTCTGGGGATTTTCTATTTACGGAGTCATTGGAGGTCAAAGTTTCAAATTTTTCACAAGTTTCTTTTTTTATTAAATACTAGCTTTAAGGTCCTAACTTTACTTTAAATACCTCCACAACCCGTTTACTATTCAATGCATCCATGAGCCGAATGTTTTGAGTGCGTTACATTAAGTTTTTCCGTAAAACTTGATTTTTCACCCCAGAAAAGTCGTTTCCCGGCAATAATTTTTGCGTAGAGTTACTTAGTCTGATGTATAGAATGCTTGGTTGACGACTTCGTGTGGGTCTGCTTACACCCTGTGTAGTTTTCCCCTCAATAATGCTGTCAATTTCATATTTCAAGGAGAGGAGCAATATTCAAGTAGTCATTCGCAACATTGCTTGGAAGGTCGAACACCGAACACGCCGATTTGTAAATCACGCTCCGTCCTTCATAGACGGTGATCATGATGATTTCTTCGGTTGGTTTTATACAGCAGTGTAATGACATCGTTTTACAATCCCCCATCTTTATCTCGGACCACCATGTCACACTAGATTGTAAATACGCAGTGGGATAAGCAGAATCTACGGACAAACATGATCATTGTTATCGACTTGTTCTGATTCATCCATGTTCAAGCATTTGGTCACACAAGAGTGATAGTTTCAAGTACTACGTACTACAGAGTTCACTGATGGTCTACCAGTTTTCACTCTTAAATCCTAAGAAATAAGGTTGAAAACTGGTCGACGGTCAGTCATCAACTGCCTAGCATTTTCCCAACTATGTTGGGGTCGGCTTCCAGTCTAACCGGATGCAGCTGAATACTAGTATTTTATATGGAGCGACTGCCTATCTGACTTCCACAACCTAGTTAGTACTGGGTAATACGATATGGTAAAACTGGTTGTCAGACTGTCGGGCCACCGGACTACCTGTTACAACTGTCAAAGATCTACAAATGACAGCCGGGACCAACGGCTTAACGTGCTTTCCGAGGCAGTGAGGAAACTCGGTATGTAATGGGTTGTAACCCATCCACAGACCAACCTAGGCAAGTGGGGCTTAACCTGAAGATTGATCCCAGCGCCTGTTATTATCTAGTCGTCTATCTGTGTACTCTGTAATAAGTACTACTCGTACAACAATAGAATAGGCTTGTCAACTGAAAAAATCGAATTAGTGCGGCAGTTAGATTATCAAAAAATATTTGACCTGTATGGTGTTCTGCACCATCCCATATCTTCCCGTGGGTGTCGTAAGAGGCGACTAAGAGACTTACCAGAGAATGGGCAGCAGCGTTCTCTGTGCTTTTTGAACAACCGTACTGCGATAGCCAATCCGCCTGCCAAGCGTGGCGATTATGGCAAAAACCCCCTTTTGAGCCTTTCTGACCCGTGGAACACCAAACTGGTTCACCTAGGTGTTCCACGGTTAACTTTCTGTACCCCTGGTTCACCTAGGTGTTCCACGGTTAACTTTCAGTATCCCTGGTTCACCTAGGTGTTCCACGGTTAATTTTCTGTACCCCTGGTTCACCTAGGTGTTCCACGGTTAATTTTCTGTCCCCGTCGTTCACCTAGGTGTACCACGGTTAACTTTCTGTACCCTTGGTTCACCAAGGTGTTTCACAGTTAACTTTCTGTGTCCCGTACTTCTGAATATTACAGTCTATTGGATTACTCCTAAGTAGCCTGTACAATTTATTTTTATAAATAGGTACAAAGATTACCACCATCCTCTTTCAATAAATGGCCACTTAGAATATTTATTTCCTCATTATGTCAGATTTACCGTTCATCTTTGCCTATAAACCTAGTTATTTTATAAACTTAAATAATATTAATAAAGTATGTCTGCCGAACAAAACGAACAACTTATTTTTATTAATAGAAAAGGAGGACTTGTAATGTTACATGCGGGTAATCCATATTATAAGCTTAAGGACTATAAAAAATTATTTTTACTAATATATATAATAAAGAGGAATAGTTAGTATTTTTGTATGTTTGTAACGAATAAACTCAGGCTATAAGGTGCGGGGAGGAATGAGCCGGCGAAGCCACTGGCAAAAACGAATAATACATAATTGTGGTGGTATTCATTTCCACAAAGATGTTTGATTTTGAATTAAATTGATACATTAACAAAGCATTTTTTTAATTCTTTTTTTTTTGTTTTGCCCCGAAGAACTCTTATTTCATCAATTTAAGCTTTTAATTTTTGAAAGTACGATATTTTTCATAAATTCCGGAGGTTTCCCAGTTAGGTGAACCATGGGTACAATATTTTATATATTCATTCTTAGTTCACCAATTAGGCGAACTACAGGTACATTATTTTGTATAAATACCCATGGTTCACTCATTAGGTGAACCAGGGGTACAGAAATTTAATCGTGGAACACCTAGGTGAACTAGAGGCACAGAAAGTTAACCGTGGAACACCTAGGTGAACCAGGGGTACAAAAAGTTAACGGTGGAACACCTAGGTGAACCACTTTGGTGTTCCATGGGTCAGAAACCCTTTTGAGGGAGGCCCATATCTAGCAGTGAACGTCTTTTGGCTGAGATGATGATGATGATGATTTGACCTGTATTTTTTCTTTGTTACGTAAACCAAAATTGACGAAGATACGACGCTTTCAAAATTCTCAATGCGTCACGCTGTGGTATAATTTTTAGCGCGTTCTGACGTCACGAGCCCCCACTCCCGAGTTTGATGCGTTTTATCTTTGTCAATATTCATTGATTTACGAAAACAAAAAAATACGTGTCTATGATTTTCCAATACTCTAACTGACGGACTAAATAGATTTGCAATTTATTGACGGTGGAAACTGCCATATAGTGTATGTATATTTAGAGGTTCCCTTACGTTTAAGAAAATCCTAGTAGTACCATTAATCTGGTCACCCTAACATGAGTATGAAAACAGGATAAAAGTAAAATATCCTGATTTAAATGGGGAACAATAAATACTGTAGGCCACATTATAGCTTTTTCCTTAAACCTTTGCCATCATGTACTTTTCAAGTCAATTTGTGCTAATTATTCGTAATTTAGTTTCATTAAAAGCCATATTACGTCTATAAAAAGAAACATTTGTACAGGCATTGAGACATCAGTAAATTCCTAAAGATAGTATTAGTACAATTCTGTAACGTTCAGTTCAATTGGAACCTCACTCAAGTGAGCGCACACAATTCGAAAGTGTTCTCAACCGACTTCCAAAAAGAGGAGGTTCTCAATTCGACTGTTTCTTTTTTTTGTGTTTGTTACCTCAGAACTTTCAACTGGGTTTTTTATTTGAAAGCTGGTGCTTCCCGTGTGGTCCCATTTTAATTTGGTGAAGATCTGATGCTGATCTTCGGAGATATACAATGGAACTCTTCAAAAATAGACGGCAAATCTGCAGTGATTGGTGGAATCACTTGGATGTTTATTGTTTATACAACATCATGACGTAAAATCACGCCTACATGCTCTGAGGGGATACGCAGAAGTGTACAGTACAACCAGATTTGACAGTTATGTTAGTTTTTTGATAAGTCTATTACCATGATATGTATTGTACCAACCCATTACACTCACGGGTGTCGTATAAGGCGACTAATGTCTGAGGCAGAACACCTTGTGCCTCCGTAGACCAGAGAATGGGCAGCAGCGTTTTCTGTTAGTCTCATCACTGCGATCTCCAATCCGCCTGCCAAGCGTGAAGATTACGGCAAATTCCTCCCATCATGGGAGAGGCTTATGTCCAGCAGTGGACGTTATGGGCTGTTGTTGTTATTGTATTGTTAACAATGTAATATAAATATATAGCAAATATTTGTATAAAATATTACAACTAAAAATGGAAAAATAAAAACTTTTTTGCAAAAAATAAAACCGACTTCAAAATACAAAAAAGTTAAAAATAACTTTAGCTTCACAAGTCGGTGACTTCTTTGTTTGATTCAGTTTTTTTTGCCACCGAATTCTGAAGCTAGTTATTTTTTACTTTTTTTTTTTTTAAAGTAACATCGTGAATGCGGAGTTTGGTAAGAATAATTTTGAGAGAGAGGCTAACAGAAGAATTCAGTTGGGCTGGGCAGAATTTGGGAAGCTTTGCCGGGTCTTGACGTCGCGTATTCCACAGAGCCTAAACAAACAGTGCGTCCTGCCTGTTATGACTTACGGAGCCGAAACGATGACACTCGAAGTCTCTCTGAGGGATCGCATCTGTCGGAACGTGAGAGGGAGAGAACCTTACGTCCAGGCCTCCCTCCTGCTCCGCGCAGAGCGGGAGGAGTCATTTGATGATATCCCATCCGAAAAAAAAGGGATCGCATCCGGAACGAGGTGATTCGACAGAGAACTAGAGTTGTCGACATAGCCCACAGAATAAGTGAGCTAAAGTAGCAATGGGTCGGTCACATTAACCGTAGAACCGATGACCGTTGGGGTAGACGTGTTCTGGAGTGGAGACCGCGAATGGGTAAACGTAAGGTGGGACGTCCTCAGGCTCGGTGGAGTGATGATCTTCGCAGGGTGACTGGTAGCAACTGCATGAGAGTTGCTGAGAATCGAGTTGAATGGCGTGCAATTGAGGAGGCTTATGTCCAGCAGTGGACTGCTGTAGGCTGATAATCGCTGATTCACAACGAGACACCGTTCGAAATTCGAACGTGATGTTTACAGAATTAAGGTTATGGCAACTTTATCTACGTATAATTGTACCACCCTCAGCCAAAACTTCGGCCCATTTTTTCGAAGCCGAAAGTGGCCGAAGCCGGAAGTGACCGAAGCAAAAACTAAAGCTTTGGTCAGGCAGTACAATTCTGTCAGTTATTTTCATTTTTATTGTCATTACAATAAATGTTGTTGTGGGTTTGCAGCTGCCAGAGGTAAAATAATTACGAAAGGGACAGCAGTTTACAACAACAACAACAACAACTACAGCCCCTAACGTCCACTGCTGGACATAAGCCTCTCCCAAGATGGGAGGAATTTGCCGTAATCTCCACGCTTGGCAGGCGGATTGGAGATCGCAGTGATGAAAGACTAACAGAAAACGCTGCTGCCCATTCTCTGGTCTACGGAGGCGCAAAGTGTTCTGCCTCAGACATTAGTCGCCTTATACGACAACCGTGAGTGTAATGGGTTGGTTCTATTCTACTCTGCCGGATACCACACGGCTAAACACAGTAAGTATTTTAATTTCTAGGAATTAAAGACAAAAGCAATTAATCCATTTGTATTGTTGTGGTCAGTTTTTCTCTAAGCAACCGTCTGTTTTGAAATTTACAATGAGTCATTTTATTATCAAATATTTATGTAATTTATAAATTTATTTGCATCTATTCACTAAAGGTACTTCCTTAAGAAGTTATGTTATGTATATTAGGTATACATACTTTATTTATATGAGTTCTGTATTGTAGTTATGAAAAATCACTATCACTATCTACGTAATTAAAAAACAAAGTCCCCCGCCGCGTCTGTCCTTAAGTATGCTTAGATCTTTAAAACTACGCAACAGATTGTATTGCGGGTTTTTTTTAATAAATAGAATGATTCAAGAGGAAGGTTTAAGTATATAATTTGACGGCGGGCGAAGCCGGGGGCATCAGCTAGTGTTATTAAGTACTTGGGCTACCGCCTGAGCTACGACATGACCGCCCCTAACATACCGAGTTTCCTCCGTTGGGGGACCAACGCTGTCATTTGTAGATCTTGGACAGTCGTTACAGTAAGTTAGGGACTACTCACACTTATTCAGCTTCATCATCATCATCATTTCAGCCGAAAGACGTCCACTGCTGGACATAGGCCTCCCCCAAGTGTCGCCACCTTGACCGGTCCCGTGCGACTCGCATCCAGCGGATTCCCGCAACCTTCACCAGGTCATCGCATCGGTCCACCTAGTGGGAGACAACGCGTACGCATCGCGCGCGCTGAACGGATGCGTACGAGTCTCATACAAAATCGTTGTTTTCTATGAGCATATGGTGAATAGTAATGTGTCAGTAGTCACTTAATCAGTGGCCCGAACGAACCTGACAACCATTAGGTACCGGTAGGTGCTAACTGAGTTGTGGAGGTCAGATAGGCAGTCGCTCGTTACATGCAATATGCTGGTACCTATTCAGCTGTAGGGGACGATGGGGGAATTGCGGACGCGGGGTAAATTCGGACTATCAGATATCTACTCAACCGCGCTCGTCCGACGCGATCAGGTGTTACATTCCGCCATCTTTAGTACCGAGCAAACATTCTTGACGGACGGTTGCGTGCGGTTTCTTGAGTGTTATGGTTATATAGTAAGTGACATTCAAAAACTGATACTTTATGTCGATGCACTCGTAAATGGAGATTTAATTAAAAAATAACTTTCGATGTCAAATGTTGTTATCCTACAAATTATTGTCGTTGTTATTGTAGCGTGTTGAGTTAATTGCGGACAAGCTCCTTGGGGAACATACGGACGTCCGCAATTACTCCTGACTTGATTCGTCAATGAGTTTAAGCAAATTCTATTGTCCATTTTCAGATGCCTCGAAAATATATTCGTAAAAATGAGCAGAGAGAGCTACACAATTGAGACATACAAAGAGCTGTAAAATTAACCCAGCACCAGTCCGGATTTACCCCAACGGCTACGGGTAATTACGGACAGATAAGGTTTAGTTTTTGGTTAAAAAATATATTGATTGATGGATCTCATATTATAAGTGATGTTTTGTAAATGTATTACTAAAGTTTCGTAATTAATAAAGTCAGACTGATTATTTCTAACAAAACAAGTTTTGTAGGTTATTTCGTTAAAGCGTCCGCAATTCCCCCTTCGTCCCCTATCCCGTTAGACTGGCAGCCAGCCCTAAAATAGTTGGGAAAAGGCAGATAGATAATGATAACTGATAACAAAGATGAAAAACACAAAATTGTCTGAGACTGACATACAATTTCGAAAAGCTTTCATACACTTAACATAAAATCAGGCCTCTATGCTCTGAGGGTGTACGCAGATGTGTAGTACCTACAGTACCTACGTAAGTTAAGTTCCATTTTATTGGGGATAACTCTTAGCAAATATTATACTTAGAACTAAATATGGTTTTTTTTTTTTTTGCAATAAATAATACCGCCATTACCTAACTTAACCCAGCTACCTAAGTGTAAACATAAATAAAATTGACTTCAAAAATAGTAAAAGTGAAAAATAACTTTAGCTTTAGAAGTCGGTGGCAAAAAAACTCAAACAAACAAAAGTCACCGACTTCTAAAGATAACATACGTAGCTGCCTAGAGGAAATTGCGGTTTTTCTATATTTGTCCACTGCTTACTCACCTTTACTCTAAAACAATTGTTCATTTTAATCAATAAATAAAACTATATTTAATTACATTACACACTATAAAAGGATATAAGATATTATTAAATAGGTACCAACCGTCTAAAACACATTTCTGCGCCATCTATCTTAGTTTGAGTGAAGCACATGGTACAACCGTGTTTGTACTTTGCGAACAGTGCAAAAATTTAGTTTGAGCGACTTCAACGTTCAGTCCTTGAAAGTATTAAGAATGAAGCAGAATGAAGGTAGTTTATATTGGCTACTAAGTGTAGGAATTAATGATTGTCAATCCTGATATAATTGTATTGAAAATGGATTTATTTCTGGATATTTTTTACTATAATCTATTTATGTCATTGATCTGTCAATCTATCGTCAAAACAAAGTGTCGGTCAAAAATATGTAGGTATTCTCATACCATTTCATGAAATTAACCCTAAAAAGCATGTGTCATTTTATTTTTAACAAGCATCAGAACAAAAAAAGAAAATGTCAATAAAGAAAAACAGAACCACGCGTTCAATTTTTCACGGAATAGTTTTCTTGAAAAAAATTTTTTTTTCAAGAAAACTATTCCGTCCAGCCAGCATCAAAAAATGACGTTAGTAACATTGAGCTAAGAGGGTTCCAAGTCTTCCACATATTCTGTTGTACTCATCTATTCGAGCATAGATATTTGGGCGGCACTTGGCGCATGCGTAAAAACAGTGCCCTGCTTATCCAGTCGGAGACAAAATGGCTACCCGACGGACCGTCTGCAATTGATTTTTTTTCCCCACGAAACTAGTAACCACACACATTTCAACCTTACTGTGTTTAAATAAAATTATTTAAAATTAACCGCGCACCACATACCGAGTTAGTGTAAAAATAAATTTCTAGTGTAAAGCTCGCAGGTTATAACTGTGTCGTGTGTTTAAATCGTTATTACATGTTTAATTTTCGGTTTTTCTAACAAATGTTAAGACTTTTAGTGTTTTTTGACGTCCCGTGGTCGATGCAGCACACGTAAGTAAATTATCCTTCATTTAATTCACCAGTTTAGTTCGGTTAGTGTGACCTAAAATCTGTCTAATGCAGTTAGTAACAGACGGACGAATGTAAAGGCGTCAACTATGCCGCGCCGCGCTAGCTAAAGAAAAAAAAAGTGACGGTTAATTTTTGCCGCATTTTCTTTTTTAATTTTTTGATTTCGAATTTGAATTGAAGTATTCCAATTGCGGGGAAAGTATGACGTATTCGAAGTGACAGATTTAAAAAATTGCACGAATGACATAACCATTAATGTGTTTTAATGTTCGGCAGCCAAAGTGGTTTTCCCTGAATTTTAGGAATCCGATCGCTGTCTCTCTCTGTCTTCTTTAACTGTCTCTTTCTGGTTACGTTCCTGAATGGGAGTGAAGCATGCGCTGTCTTCCCGTGGTGATGTCTGGACAATTTTGTAAGGATTTCCATGTTTCACGGGCGAATTTTTTCGCCAATGTCAAAGTTGACACATATTCCGTCCATTGTGAATATGTGGGTGACGAGAAATTACGTGTAAGGTTAATCTGATTACTGGTCATTGTAACAATGTAATCGTATTAAGTAATCTT
The DNA here is from genome assembly GCA_905147715.2 of Xestia xanthographa. Taxonomy (NCBI): domain Eukaryota; kingdom Metazoa; phylum Arthropoda; class Insecta; order Lepidoptera; family Noctuidae; genus Xestia; species Xestia xanthographa. The sequence goes on along the minus strand of LR990667.1, from coordinate 12,138,968 downwards.
AGATATGAACAACAAAAAAATACCGGATCGATCTCCCTAGCGAAAACAGGTTAGGATTTTTGTCTTGAGATAATTTTCGTTAAATTCGCGACGAAAAACTTCTGAATTTCATATTTTATTTCTATTTTCAGGATTTTTTAAATTTATTTGAGCATAACTATGAACTACGTAATCTGAAAATTAGTATATTATTATTTTTAAGCATTAATGACTGTTTCCAATTACGTCAATCTCATTAAAAATAGCAACACTTTCGTCATACTTTAAGGATGTTGCAAATACGTTTTTAACGCAAATGATAATTAGTTGCTGGTTTCATTATGATTGTTAAAATAAAAATAACGTATTATTTTGTGGCTACTGCTACTGAGTATATTACTACTTACTACCTGATGCTAATTTTTACTTATTTATTTGAAAAATTGTATTCAGCTGCGTCCGGTTAGATTGGAAGCCGACCCCAACATAGTTGGTAAAAAGGTATGCAGATGATGACCTTATACGTATGTTTTATGAAACAATAAGAGCAAGTAGAGACGTATGTATCGTAGCCTGGTGGTCGCGTTCTATTGTTTCTGTCTAACCCTTCGAAAAAAGGCGTAAGCTTAATGTATTTTAATGAATAAAACGTTAATAATAAAATAGTAATAGCCGTGTGATATCCGGCAGAGTAGAATAGAACCAACCCATTACACTCACGGGTGTCTTATAAGGCGACTAATGTCTGAGGCAGAACACCTTGCGTCTCCGTAGACCAGAGAATGGGCAGCAGCGTTTTCTGTTAGTCTTTCATCACTGCGATCTCTAATCCGCCTGCCAAGCGTGGAGATTACGGCAAATTATTTCCAGAGGGTTATGTCCAGCAGTGGACGTTATGGGCTGTTGTTGTTGTTTTGTTGTAATAAAATAGTAAATTTCATTCAGAAAGCAGTACTTCTGGACACGGCGCGTAGAGTTAGGACGTTCCTCTCTCAAGAGCCCTGACCACCGGCAGCTCAGACCCTGTTTCCAGCGCTTGTGGGCTTCTATTTTTTATATTTTTCAATATTTGAATATTTACAGTGTTATAAAAATGTAAATGATTATGTAAAAAATTAAAAAACGAAATAGTAAATTTTGTATTTTTTAAGTTTTTTCAAGGTCATTATGACTTGAGAAGAAAATACTCTATATAGTGCCTAAATCTCTGTGACTCTACATATAAGTACAGCCCGTTGACCCCGGCTATCATTTGTAGATCTTTGACAGTCATTATAGGTAGTTAGTGGCCCGAAAAGTCTGACAACCAGTAAGTAAGTAAAACACTGGTATTCAGCTGCATCCGGTTAGACTGGAAACCGACCCCAACATAGTTGGGGAAACGCTAGGCAGATGATGATGATTAGAATAGGTATATAGAGTGTTATAAAAATGGTTAATTGTTATGAATATACGAAATAGTAAATTTTAACTCTTTAGGTATAGTTTAAAGTTTTTTCAATGTAATTATGACTTGAAAAGAAAAGACTCTTTATAGTGCATATCTCTGTGACTCGTCATATAAGTACAGCATCGTATAGCCTTTTTAAAAAAAGGTCAAATTGCAATGTGTGTGGATTATTTGACGTCTGTGGCAAAAGAAGGGTTTTAAGTATAAGGTCTTTGGGGTTAAGAATCTAACTGTATACAGGGTGTCCGGTAATTAATCTATAACCTTGAAATGGCTTCTAGTAGAACTTATTAAATGGCCATTTAGAAAAAAATACGAAAAAAAAGAAAGAAAGAAAGAGTTTAATTTTGTACATAAAAAAAATATATTTAATTTAATATTTATTTTAAATCTATAACTTCTATAGAGTTTAAAAAAAAATAAATTTTAAAAGTGTAGTACCTACTTAGTTTTGCAGGCCAGTGTAGAATAGATGTATGAAGACTAAGTTAGTTGTGACGAATCACATGTGACTAATAGAGTGATGAATATGAATGTTAATGGATCTTGAAGATTGAGACCAAGGAAACGTTGTATGGATTGTGTGAGGAATGATATCTACACTAATATTTTAAAGAGGAAAGATTTGTATTTTTGTGTGTAATATGTTTGTAATGAATAAACTCAAAAATAACTGCGCCGATTTCAAAAATTCTTTCACCATTGGAAAGCCACTTCTTTACTGAGTAACATATATTTAAGCTATATTTTATCCACGTACTCCCACGGGAACGGGAACTACGCGGGTGAAACCGCGTGACGTCCGCTAGTGAAAGATAAAGGTGTGTAGGGGAATCCGGGACCGCGGTCCTGGGGTGCTACTCTCTAACGTCCGTCCGTCCGTCCATCTCTATCCGTCTCTCTCAATCGTACTCATCTGCAGACGTGCGCGAGAGAGACGGATAGAGACGGATGGACGGACGGACGTTAGAGAGTAGGGCCTCTGGTCCCGAAAGCCCCCCCGACCCATGTGATTGCGTGATGGTTGATATGGGAGAACTCAGAGGAAATTCAATATGGCGACTGCTCTTTGGTTCTTCATTCCTCATTCAGTGTCATATGTCAGAAACGTCAAAAAACTAAACAGAAGTGTTCTTTTCGAAATATCACGTTCGAAATTCGAACGGTGTCTAGTTGTGAATCCGCGATGATTTACTTTAAAAACAAAAGAGTTCGCTTTCGAATTGTGTGCGCTCACTTGAGTGAGGTTCCTAGGGAGCTTTATAAAATAGGGTTTGGTTCTTTGTAAGCCGATTTTTGGCAATGGTGAAGAAAACAGTTATGTTGTTATGCGCTCAAGCTCACCCCAATTATTTTATGTTGGGGTCGGTCCATTCACTCCGGATGAATAAAGTTGAATATCTAAAGGTATTATTGCGGTTCAGGACCCTTCAAATTGTTCGTGGAAACATCAATATCCAATTTTTTTTCATCAGATTTTTTTTGTTATATCATGGCCCGGTTCCACTCACAGGGGGCCTGTATCCCAGTGTTGTTGTTTTTTTTTATAAATATCAAAACGACATAATGTCTCTATTTTAATTATTAATGTCAGTGGGTTATAATTAAAATATTTACGTTTTTTAAATAATTTAAATAAATAATTATACTTAATTTCTTTACATAAATTTTAATGCACATACATACGTTTTAATAATAAAAGGAACATTCAAATTAGTATTAATTTTAATAAAATGTCAAAGGGTAATAAATTAATAATGCATTGTTTTAATTTTGTTGTTGCTGTTTTAATGCATTGTTTTGAGGAGCTCGTGGCTAAATAATAACAGCCGCTCGGGTCGATCGTTAGGTTAAGCCGTACTTGCCTAGGTTGGTCTGTGGATGGGTACCCATTACCTACCGAGTTTCCTCCGTGCCTCGGAAAGCACGTTAAGCCGTCCCGGCTGTCATTTGTAGATCTTTGACAGTCGTTAGGTAGTCAGCGGTATCGTATTACCCGGTACTAACTGGGTTGTGGAGGTCAGATAGGCAGTCGCTCCATGTAAAATACTGGTATTCAGCTGCATCTGGTAAAACTGGAAGCCGACCCTAACATAGAAAAGGCTAGGCAGATGATGAAGATGATTGTTTTAATTCCGATCAAATGAAGTACGTAACAAAAGTTGACAGCTTTGAGGAGGAGTTTTTTGATGCCCTTTTATATAGTTTGTTGTTAGTCTAATTATTTTAGTATATTTGATTGTTTTTAAATGTAATAATTTACATAGTTAGTCTAAGTATTTATAAGTAAAATAGCAACATGTTATCCGAAAAGTTAAAACAAAAAAACAGTTCATGTGTCGGTGAATCGATTTTGGGTGACTTTATAAGTAGGAGAAGACCAAAGAAACGATGGATGGACTGTGTGAAGGATGATATGGTTAGAAAGGAGGTGTCTGAGGAGATGACGAGTGATAGAGAAGTGTGGAAGAAGAAGATAATTATGCTGCGCCGACCACAAATGAATTGGGATAAGGGGAAGAGAATGATGTTGATGAGGCTGGGAATTTGCTCTTTTTGAACGGTTTTGACCGACATTTTTTTAATACGTTATCCGTCATTAAAACGGATAACGTATTATCCGTCATTAAAAGAGGAGCTCGTGGCTAAATAATAACAGCCAGCAGCACAGAGAACGCTGCTGCCCATTCTCTGGTAAGTCCCTTAGTCGCCTCTTACGACACCCACGGGATGATGCAGAACACCATACAGGTCAAATATTTTTTGATAATCTAACTGCCGCACTAATTCCATTTTTTCAGTTGACAAGCCTATTCTATTGTTGTACGAGTAGTACTTATTACAGAGTACACAGATAGACGACTAGATAATAACAGGCGCTGGGATTAATCTTCAGGTTAAGCCCCACTTGCCTAGGTTGGTCTGTGGATGGTTGACCACCCATTACATACCGAGTTTCCTCCGTGCCTCGGAAAGCACGTTAAGCCGTTGGTCCCGGCTGTCATTTGTAGATCTTTGACAGTCGTTAGGTGGTCAGAGGCACAAAAAGTCTGACAACCAGTCTTACCAAGGGGTATCGTATTACCCAGTACCTACTAACTGGATTGTGGAGGTCAGATAGGCAGTCGCTCCATGTAAAATACTGGTATTCAGCTGCATCCGGTAAAACTGGAAGCCGACCCCAACATAGTTGGGAAAAGGCTAGGCAGATGATATCCGTCATTAAAAATTTCCCCTGTATCGTGGGAGCCTTTACAAGTTTACACACATTTAAACCTTCAAACACAAACAGCTAGACCTGGAACAACTACATGTTGGCCATACAAATATTTGTTTCATGCAGGGATCGAACCCGAAAGCGAAGCAGCCAGTCGCTCAGCGACTGCGCCAACAGTGCCGTTAAAAATAAGAGAGTTCCTCAAAATTCCACCCCTTCACCACTACCTAGTGTTTTAAAAAGTTTGGGTGAAGAAGTGGCGAAATAAACTATTTTTAAATATGTTTTATTTAAGTCCCACATCATAGGGGCAGGCCTATTGTTGTACTTCCCAGGTATGGTCTAGAACGAAAAAAATGATAGCAATAACGGGAAGAACAAATCCCTTTCGGCTTCGATAAGGGTCAGTGCCTGCCGGGGCTGCGGGACTGTTCGAAAGAGATACCGTGGCCCCGGAACACAAAGGGCGATGAAGGAACATGGATGGGTTTTAGTCAGTAAAAGTCTGACACTCCCTCCTGCTCCGCCCAGAGCGGGAGGAGTCTTTTGATGATTTCCCATCCGAAAAAAAAGGCCTATTGTTGTTGATAAATACAGGCTCTGTGGCTGCTACTAAGAAGTTCCTGGTGAAAATACCCAATGACACCTTGCCCAACGTGGGAATCAAACCCAAAGACTTGGCGCTCAGCCTTCCTCAGTTTGTGTTTATAACCACTAAACTAACGAAACAGTTTATAAATACTCGGAGAACAATGAAGTAAGAATAATTTCTAAAAAGTTTAAAATAGTCGAGTGATTAACACTGCAGTTGTTTATCCAGACTTCTTTTATTTTTAGTTATACGTCCAAGCGTCCATTACTATCTACCTGGTTTTTTTTACCCGACTACGACGAAGCCAAAAAGTAGGGTTATGATTTTAGCAGACTATGTATGTATGTATGTTTGTATTTACGTATGTTCAACCATAGCGCCTAAACTATCCATCCGATTTTGATGAATAAGGCGTCAATCGATTCGTTGTTATGGCTGGGTATTGGGTAACATAGGTTACATTTTAACCGAATTCAATAATAGGAATCAGAATCAGAATCAGAATGTAGTTACAGTGTGTGAGGTGTTACATTTTCTTTAACATAGGTTACATTTTAACCGAATTCAATAATAGGAATCAGAATCAGAATCAGAATGTAGTTACAGTGTGTGAGGTGTTACATTTTCTTTAACATAGGTTACATTTTAACCGAATTCAATAATAGGAATCAGAATCAGAATGTAGTTACAGTGTGTGAGGTGTTACATTTTCTTTAACATAGGTTACATTTTAACCGAATTCAATAATAGGAATCAGAATCAGAATGTAGTTACAGTGTGTGAGGTGTTACATTTTATTTAACATAGGTTACATTTTAACCGAATTCAATAATAGGAATCAGAATCAGAATGTAGTTACAGTGTGTGAGGTGTTACATTTTCTTTAATATAGGTTACATTTTAACCGAATTCAATAATAGGAATCAGAATCAGAATGTAGTTACAGTGTGTGAGGTGTTACATTTTCTTAAGTGCTCTATGTTTGTAGGAGGAGTCGATATTCGTTGTAAACCCCGAATTTAATTAGAGCGTGATTTTAAGTAGTCGGGTTTTTTAGTTGTAGTATACCACACAAATTCTTCTTTTAAAAAGTGCTTGTTTAATTATTTTTACATTCGTACTACACATTAACACGACGTATTTATGTTGAATCCCATTTTCATCAGAGTACTTACATTGCCCTTGCGTTTGGATTTGTATCATAAGCAATCTCGTCTATTAACAAGGGTTTATTAGTTGTAGCTAGACCACACATTCTTGTTTGAAATATATTCCCAACTAGACGGATGCAGCTGAATACCAATGACATGCCCGCTTAGCATGAACGCCGTAGACACGAAAGAGAAACGACAAATCTTTTGTTCATCTGTCATTGAATCGACAGATGAACAAAAGATTGTCGAGTCTCTTTCGTGTCTAGCACAGTCCAAACTAAACGCGAACTTGATTTGATTCCCCGCTCGAAGGGCAGGGTCGCCATATAAGGACGGGATTTAAAGACAATGAAACATCTCGAATGCTGGTTAGACACTGGCTATATTTGATCCATTCAATGACAATATAAACTACTTACATACTACACCACAATGGAGTCACCGCATGTCTTACTTGTCTTACCTCTACAACCATTACTTGGGTTGTGAATGTACCCGTCGGAAAGACAGGACCTCAGTCTTACGAAGAATATAAGAAGAGGAATCTAAGATTTTTTTGTGTCTAGCATACTTATATAACATACTAACACTTCGACCGCGACTTCGTCCGCAAAAATTGTTATACACCTTGGTAAGACTGTTTGTCAAAGTTTCGAGCCACTGACTACCTGTAAGGACTGTCAAAGCTCTTCAAATGACAGCCAGGAATACGCGGCAACGGCTTAATTAAAGGTTATTGCTCTTGCCTTAATTTCTCTGCGTAGGTACTCCGACAATACATTGGTGTCGATTCTGTTGTGCACAAACTAAGCTTAATTTAGGTTAGTGGTGCCGATTCCCTTGTTCACAAACTAAACTAAATTTAAGTTGAATGCATCTTTTTCTTTCTATTTCATTATGAAAAGGACAGAAGATAAATATTAGTTTAATCCTGTCAAATTAGTCAGCACCTGACGTAATTTGATGTAATTTTAGTAGTCAACTTTTTAATCGCGTCTAAAACTTGTATGGCGCTGATTAATTTGACAGAACATAACTAAAATTTATCTTCTGTCCTTTTCTTAATGAAATAGAAAGAAAAAGATGCACTGAACTTAAATTTGGTTTAGTTTGTAAACAAGGGAATCGGCACCATTGCTAGCTTTTACTAAAAGGCAGTGCGAGAAAAGGACGGCTATAGCTATGAACTAAGTTAGTGATGTCAAACTAGTTTATGCCTTGCGCTTCACCGTGTTTTTAGTCGACATGTTTTACGTGCACCCTTCATTTGTATGAATATTTTAGTTTCAACTAAATTTGACAGCTCTAAATTACGTCCGTCTCTTTCTCGTTTTATTAGAGAGAAAAAGATAGCAATAACCTTAATTAAGTTTAGTTTGTGCACAACAGAATCGACACCAATATGAATCGTTTTTTATTACTAGAAAAAGTCAAGGATCACGATAAAGGTCTTTTCGGGACAAGTTTATGTCATTATTTCTGTTTTCGGAATTATGTATTTGAATAAATGTATGCGGGTTAATGTCCTTTAATTTCTACTTATCTGGCGGAGACTATAGGCACATTTTAGTTACTCTTACAATATTTAGTTGATGCCAATACGAAAAGCAGTACAATTTTCCGATTGCTTTTCATATTCACCTCTGGGAAATCATTCAAAAAGCTGACAATGCCGAGATTTTGAACTGAACAGCAAAACTAAAATTTGAGAAAAAGTGTCACGGCTCATTCCCAAAAGAGTATGTTAAACAAAGTTATTGCTTGCTGATGTCATAATTTTGTACTGCGTTTCTGTTGAGTATGAAGTGTTCCATTCCCTGGTTGGACAAAGTTTTCAAGAAGTTTTAAAAACAAATGAGTTCTCTTTCGAATGAGGGATTTTCTTTTTAACTCTTCCCTAGTCGCTGGATAGATGGCGCTGAACTTGGTAAGTTACTGCAAGGAACGATACATAAAAAAAACTGATTTTAACAAAGCGCGAGAAAACTATATTATGAAAGTGTCAGTCAACGAGCGTATGTGACGTGACGCAATGTTTTTGAAGTGAAAACTTCTTTAGGCGCGTTGAGCACTTTTTCTCGTAACGTAACGTGCGGTCACGCTTCGTAGCCGTTCGTAGCACTCGTAGCATCCGCTACGGCGTAGCACCTAATAGGCATGCGCGGGGCCTGTGTACTTTTTGTTTTCACTTCTATCGGCAGTCCCCAAAGACTGTTTAACTTAATTATGACATTGTATTTTTATAAAGTATTCATTTTAATTTATGATATTGTATAATGTGTATTCTAAAAGTATTTTCATTTTTTAACCGACTTCAAAAAAGGCGGAGGTTATATGTTCGTGTGTATGTATTTTTTTTTTTTTTTTTTATGTATGTTACCTGATTTCTCTCCCATTTGTGGACCGATTTTCAAAATTATAGTCGGTGACAAAAACACTAAATCAATTAAACAAGGTCACCGACTTCTGAAACTTGACCTTTGATTGATTTGGTGTTTTTCTCACCGGCTTCTGAAGCTAAAGTTATTTTTCACTTTTTTGTGGTTTTGTTTTAGTGTTTTTTTTTTGTTTTTCTTTTAGTGTATTTTTTTGTCCTTTTCTTTTTGTGTTTTTTTTGTTTGTTGTTTTTTTTGAAGTCGGTTTTATTTTTGGCAAAAAAGTTTTATTTTATTGTATTTTAGATTTAGAATTTTTTGTTAATTGTATGTAATATCTAATTTTAATTCTTATAATGTTAAATAGTGTATGCCCTAATGGGTAGTTTTTTGAGTTACTATAACCTAACTGTAACACCAACTATCACCAAAAAGCACACTAATAAATACTTTGACTTTGACTTTGTTTTTAACAAGCGTTTTAGCTTTGGCACCAAGTAACGTAGTCAGTTCAACGCCATCAAAAGAGTTCTTGGTAACTATGTTTTTTTTAATACCTCTAAAAGAAAACCTCTCTTTGTCACTTAAGTGAGGTTCCAAAAGAACTTCGTCCAGTTTCGTTTTCAATCGGTTTCTCTGGTAGGCCGTTTACATTTTATCGGAACGTAAACGTTAGCCGTGTGGTATCCGGCAGAGTAGAATAGAACACTACACTCACGGGTGTCGTATAAGGCGACTAATGTCTGAGGCAGAACATCTTGCGCCTCCGTAGACCATAGCGATGCGCGATGGCGAGAGGTTTTATTCGATTGTTTCGATTGTTCGAACATCTCGATGGTTCTCGATTGTTTCGACTTGGACTCGAGTCCGACTCGGTCTGTTAGTGCGACTGGCGCATCGCGCGTTCATTCGAGAGTTGTTCCTCGATGGTTTAGAGTTTCGCGGTTTCGACTTGGACTCGAGTCCGACTCGGTCTGTTATTGCGACTGGCGCATCGCGCGTTCATTCGAGAGTTGTTCCTCGATGGTTTAGAGTTTCGCGAGTTCTTGACTTGCGTTGTTATGCGAATTGAAACTGCCTAATTCTTTCAACAAGAGCAATCGAAAATAATCAAAACTTCTAAAATAGAAGTAGTTAAAGTTTACGTACGAATACTTAAATAGCTCGAGTCTAGCACACTCTCGCCTTACATGCACTTCGGCTCGATGCATTCAATCGACTGACCCTGGTGATCGATCGAGACTCGTTAGAGTGACTGATTCGAAAACTAGCAGTCGATTGCGTTGACTCGAAACAATCGAAAAACATCTCGATTGTTTTGAAAAACGGCGAGTCGATGGTCGAGTCGATGGTTTACTTTAACGACTCCGATTCTTTCGATTGTTAAAACATCTCGGAATCGCCCATCGCTAGTAGACCAGAGAATGGGCAGCAGCGTTTTCTGTTAGTTTTTCATCACTGCGATCTCCAATCCGCCTGCCAAGCGTGGAGATTACGGCAAATACCTCCCATCATGGGAGAGGCTTATGTCCAGCAGTGGACGTTATGGGCTGTTGTTGTTGTATACAAAAAACTTATGGTCTTCTTTCTTTATCGTATGGTGTTTAGTGCCTAACTTGGTATCAGAGATTTTACGCCACCCATGGGCCTCTGACTTTGCTTCACATGCCGTCGAGAAATATCTCTCAGGCATGCTGGTTTCCTGACGATGTTTTCCTTCACCGAAGCAAGTGATAATTATACAGTACGCACATGAATTCCAAAAATCAGAGGTATCAAGGCACGCGGCTTGGGTATGAACTCTAGACCATGACCTGGCAGTCCAATGGTCATATTACTATGCTATCACTGCTATTTACATTTAATCTACATTAGATTTGGGAATTTTCGAAACGTTAGAAAAGAATGGAATCAAATCATGGAATCAATCATGGAATGGAAGAATAGAATGGAAGTCAGCAAAATGGAAGGGGTCCGTAAGGACCGATGCCTGCCGGGGTTGCTGAACTGTTGGAAAGAGATACCGTGGCCCCGGAACACAAAGGGCGATGAAGGAACATGGATGGGTTTTAGTCAGTAATAGTCTGACACTCCCTCCTGCTCCGCCCAGAGCGGGAGGAGTTATTTGATGATTTCCCATCCGAAAAAAAAAAGTCAGCTTCCTGTCAAAACGGATGCAGCTGAATACCCGTATTTTACAAGGATCGACGACCTCTACAACAGAATTAGTACTTACTGGGTAATATCGATACCCTTTGGAGCGACTAGTTGTCAGACACTCGAGTCAAAAGCATGGAATAGTGTAGTAGTGTACATACATCGAAATTGTTACAGACATTTTACTTAATCTTTGGGTACTAGGGCGGTCTTATCGCTGATAGAGGACTTAATGATCTTTAAATGAAAAAACATCATTGAATTTTTGCCACCGACTTCCGGAAATAAACTAATATTCAACTTTTTCTGTTTTGTTTTTGAAAGTCGGTTATGTTTTTGCATAAAAGTTTTTCTTTTCAACCTTTTTAGTTGTGGTATGATGCTATCTCATACAAATTATTGTCGAGTATTTATTTTCCATTGTAACTAAAAGTTATCAATAACAGTTCTTCCACATAGACACAGAAGAAAATACAAACATACATACATTTCTTTTTCTTTCTTTCGTTTTCTTTCTTTCTTTTTATACATAGACTGCTAAAATCATAACCCTTCCTTTTGATTTCGAAATAAAAAATTATCTTAGTTATCTTCTGCAAAAAAAATATTTATTGCAAAAGATAACTCATAAACTACCCAAGCAATGTGAATAAAATTTGTATGGGACTACAGCGTTACACACATCAAAAAAAGTTTGTGATCACTAGCATAACCTGATATATTTTTTTAAATTGAACTTTATCAAGAATAGTACATTGTTCACCGAGAGGAGAAAGTGACCGATTACCGTCGAGGGTGTCGTTTGAAGCCCGAGCCGTAGGCGAGGGCTTTAAAACACCCGAGATCGGGAATCGCACTTTCTCTCGAGTGATACATAGTGCTTTATACTACACTTGCTTGGAAAGTACCTTGATACTTTATCAAATTTACGGTAGTGTTGTGTGTTTTCTTTAAATAGAAATACCTACCCTGTTTGAAATTAAAAAATAAAACTATTTTTTATCTACACTTCTACACTAATATTATAAAGAGGAAATATTTGTATTTTTGTGTGTATGTTTGTAATGAATAAACTCAAAAACTACTGCGTCGATTTCAAAAACTCTTTCACCATTAGAAAGCTACATTCACTCTAAGTAACATAGGTTATATTTTATCCCCGGACTACCACGGAAACGGGAATTACGCGGGTTCAACCGCGCGAAGTCCGCTAGTTTTTTTATGAAAACGTAACAAAAAAGATTTCGAATTTTCAAAGTGATCACAAACTTTTTTTGATGTGTGTATATGAAATGAAAAAGAATCACGTAAATCGGACCAGTCATCACGGAGTTATGAGTAACAAGCATTACAAAAATACAGCCGAATTGAGAGCCTCCTCCTTTTTAGAAGTCGGTTAAAAACGTGTGCTATTAAATACAAAAAAAAAAAAAAAATATTACGGCTTTTTATTTCTAATTATTATTTGCATTTATTAATTAAAATAAACTAAACTAATAACTTAAACAATAAACTTGAAAAATGGCGTCAAAAATCTCTTCCTGACGCTGAAAATACTTGAAATGTCATCAGATTCTATATCGTCATTTCTTCGTCACAGTCTATGAAATCATCAAAACAAAACATAGGCGATGATGAATCTTTTAATTTCGTAAAACGAGCACTACACTGGCGGCCGTCGTAACTCAGACATACAATTGTGTCATCCTATTAGAGGTATTTACTAACGTGCAGTGCACTTGCGGCCGTGTTAACTGGCACAGTGAATAAACGGGAAGGACTCGATTTTACAAGAAAACACATTTAAATGATAGATTTATGAGCTAGTGGCTAAATAATAACAGCCGAGAGACGACAACCAACAGAGATAATGACAAAATCGCTAACTTTTGATTGCTAACTACTAACGAATAAATTCAGTTGCAATAATTATGCTCGAGAAACGCTTCTTGGATGTAGAGACTTGCTTTACTTGCAAGCATCATTATTGCAACCAATTTTATTCGTTAGTAATTAGCAATGTCGTTGTCTTTGCCATGTCAAAACTGCCGGCGCTGGGCTCGACAGAGACGACAAAATCGCTAGCTTTAGATTGCTAATTACTAACGAATTAATTCGGTTGCAGTAACGATGCTTGCGGAAAATGCAAGTCTCTACATCCAAGATGCGATTCTCGCAAGCATCATCATTGCAACTGAATTTATTCGTTAGTTATCAGCGATCGAAAGTTAGCGAACTTGTCGCTATCTATGTCGAGACTGCCTGCCCTGGTCGATCTTTATATCGAATTTATATAAATAAATTTAAACTATCACTTACGGGATATCGATCTTTAGGTTAAGCCATGCTTGCCTAGGTCTGTGGATGGGTGATCACCCATTACCTACCGAGTTTCCTCCGTGCCTCGGAAAGCACGTTAAACCGTTGGTCCCGGCTGTAAATTGTAGATCTCTGACAGTCGTTAGGTAGTCAGTGGCCCGAAAGTCTTACAACCGGTCTTACCAAGGGGTATCGTATAACCCAGTACTAACTGGGTTGCGGAGGTCAGATAGGCAGTCGCTCCATGTAGAATAATGGTACCCAGCTGCATCTGGTAAGGCTGGAAGCCGACCCCAACATAGTTGGGAAGAACGAGACCCCTTGGTAAGACTGGTTGTCAGACTTTTTGGCCACTGACTACCTGCAACGACTGGCAAAGATCTAGGTACAAATGACAGCCGGGACCAACAGCTTAACGTGCTTTCTGAGGCACGGAGCAAACTCTGTATGTAAGGGTGGTCACCCATCCACAGACTAACCTAGGCAAGCACGGCTTAACCTAAAAATCGACCCGAGCTGCTGTTATTATTTAGCCACGAGCTCCTCTATTATCTATCTTAGGTAAACTATTTATAATTTTTTTTAAATGTTTTGTTAAACATAACATAACATGACACCTGTAATTCCCGAAGGGGTAGGTAGAGGTGTAATGACCTAAATAGTAGATACACCGACATTTTGCCAGTTATGTTTAAGTCCCATGTAATAGGAGCGAGCCTATTGCCATCAACCGGACACAAACCCAGACTCCGTGGCTGCTACTGAGAAATTCCTGATGGAAAAACCCAATAACAATTTGCCCGATACGGGAATCGACCCCAGGACTTCATGCTCCGCCTCGCCGAGCACCTTGCGGAGACGGGGCCGGACCTTGCGGAACACCAGTTCGGTTTCCGCAAGGGGCGCTCTACAGTGGACGCCATCATGCGCGTGAGAGCCCTCACGACGGGGGACGCGGTGTCCAGGGGTGGGGTTGTCTTGGCGGTGTCTCTCGACATCGCCAACACTTTCAACTCCATGCCCTGGAGCTGCATTAGGGAGGCACTCCGGTATCACCGGGTGCCGACCTACCTCCGTCGAGTGGTCGGGGACTATCTGACGGACAGAGCCGTCATCTACCCCGGTCGCAGCGGAGAATGGAACCGGCGAGAGATGTCGTGCGGTGTTCCGCAGGGTTCGGTCCTAGGGCCGCCCTTGTGGAACATCGGTTACGACTGGGTGCTGCGCGCCGACCTCCCTAGTGGTGTCAGCTTAGTTTGCTACGCTGACGACACGCTGGTGCTGGCCCAGGGGAGGTCGCACGAGGCGGCGGCCGAAGCGATGACACGCGGGGTTGCGACAGTCGTTGAGAGGATCCGGCAACTGGGTCTCGAGGTGGCATTGCACAAGTCCGAGGCCATGTGCTTTCATGGGCCTCGGAATGCGCCACCTCCGGGATCCTTACTCACGGTAGGAGGAGTATCCATCGGTGTCGAGTCGACTTTAAAGTACCTAGGACTCGTCCTCGACAGCCGGTGGAACTTCGTGGAGCACTTCCGACGTTTGGCCCCCAAACTGGAACGGACTGGGGCTGCCTTCAGGCGGCTCCTGCCCAACCTAGGGGGGCCGAACGCCTCCTGCCGGAGGCTCTACGCGGGAGTCGTGCGGTCCATGGCCCTTTACGGGGCCCCGGTGTGGGCGCATTCTTTGAGGCGGCGTGCCGCCCACTACCTGAACGCGCCCCAAAAGGTGGTAGCCGTAAGGCTGGCCCGGGGCTACCGCACGATTGCCCGCGAGGCAGCGAGCCTCCTTGCCGGATTGCCGCCATGGGATCTGGAGGCAATAGTCCTCGCGCGCCTACACGAATGGCGCGCGGAGGCGCTACGCCGGGGGGAAACTCCGCTGCCGCGACAAATTGTCGCTCAGCGGACAGACTTCCGGCGGGATCTCATGGCGACATGGAGAGAGCGACTGTCGCAACCCCGTGCAGGGCACGCCACGATAGTGGCGATAAGTCCCCTCTTTGAGGAGTGGCTTGAGAGACGCCACGGCGTCCTCACCTTCCGCCTGACGCAGGTCCTCACCGGGCACGGAGTGTTCGGGAGGTTCCTGCACCGAATCGGGCGGGAGGAAACGCCCGGGTGCTTCCATTGTGAGGATCGACCGGAGGACACGGTGGAACACACGGTGGAGGTGTGCCCCGCGTGGGCGGAGCACCGCCGTGTCCTCGAAGCGGCGATTGGCGGCGGCGACCTCTCGCGTCCGGCCCTGGTGCAAGCCATGGTCCGGAGCGAGACGGAATGGGACGCCGTCACCTCCTTCTGCGAAGCAGTAATGCTAGAGAAGGAGGTGGCGGAACGTGAGAGGGAGCGAACCTCTCAACGTCCCGGCCGCCGCGGGAGACGCCCTGGGCGTCGGGGGCCACCACCACGTGGCCCCCGGCCACCGTAGACGCGGGCCTGTGGACGGTGGGCTATGGGCTAGCTCGCCGTCCGTCCGTCTCATGACGACAGGCCGTGTCGACGGCGCGTTCGTGTTCCACGCGCGCCTCAAAGAGAGTCAGCAAAAAGGAAGGGGTCCGTAAGGACCGATGCCTGCCGGGGTTGCGGGACTGTTCGAAAGAGATACCGCGGCCCCGGAACACAAAGGGCGATGAAGGAACATGGATGGGTTTTAGTCAGTAAAAGTCTGACACTCCCTCCTGCTCCGCCCAGAGCGGGAGGGGTTATTTGATGATTTCCCATCCGAAAAAAAAAAAAAAAAAAAAAAAGGACTTCATGCTCAGCTGTCGTAGACAACTACTCCAGTTTTGTTATGTTAGACGTGCTTAGTTATTATGATTAACGGCCATAATTAATACTCAACCTAAATAAGTGTAATTAAAATGAAACCACAGTGTCGCGTTCGACTATATTAAATTAAATAATTTGATGTTAAAAGCATTGTACTCGTACGTATTGAGCCGTAGCAATGGCGACAATCAGAGCCGTGTAACAGTAGAATAACCCTAATAGTAAAACATAAAAATCTACCATATGATCAAACTACAATAACACGAAGACGGAAAGATCTCATAGCACAAGTTCCTTAAACTAAAACAAAATTTGCTGCCATTCAATACAACAAACTATCATGCCAACTTTATAATAGAATAAATAAAAAGATATATGTTCACAATAAACAATTACACGAATGCAAAAAAAAAACTAACATTAAAGACATTAAATTACACAGATACCGAGGCACTATTGCATAACACAAAATGAAACACCCATCCCCCACACACACTCACACACACAACACACACACACAAACACACAAACACACACACACACAAACACACACACACAAACAATGTTTATATCTAAGGTACTAAATAAATTGTATATTGCTGTGGAAGAGCGGAGTCTCCTAACAACTAATCACCAACTAATGTAAAAGTTTTTATTAAAGAAATAAAGATTTTGTATTTGTATTTGTAATAGTGCAATTAATGCGACTATACAGACAGGAGCTAAATTAGCAACTCAATTTGTGGTGGTTCAAACTTCGTTTTGAAAAGTGTTAGAATAAAGTTCTAATCAGCTTGCACTACAAAGTGGTTGTTACGTCGGTCACTGCGGGCTGAATAGTGCGAAATGAGTGGGTTTTTTATTTTTTGAGTGGACTAAAAAAATAAAACACTATCATCCTTATATGTTGCTTATTAATTATTTGGCCGAAAAATCAGAATGATTGCATGTATTTCAGTTTTTTACTTGTTAAAAGAAATTTTAGAGATAGGTTCGTGGTTTTTTTTATCGAGTAAAAATTGTGGTATTAAATTTTCAAAACACTATCATACTAACATATCCTGAAGAATATCATATAATATTTTTCTGGTTTTGTTTATTGCAGTGAATCATATGCCTTTTTGCATAATAAACCTCGCGTTTAGCTCTTAAAGTCCCCTTAACCCTCATCATCACTATTTCAGCGTCCACTGCTGGAAATAGGCCTCCCCCAGGCCACATTGACCGGTACCGTGCGACTCGCATCCAGCGGATTCCCGCAACCTTCACCAGCTCAACCATTACCCTTATAATCAGCTAAAACCATACCATCCGGTAGTATAATTTAGGATATTTTTGTTGAAAACTGCAGAAAGTGTCAGTAACAAATTGTTTTCAATGTAGTTGTTTAATGTATTCATTCTATTTTCTTGAAAGTCGTTTGTTTTAATTAGTCTAGTCATGAAATTGGCAGAAGTTCAACGCAAAAATGTCAGGAAAGAGCTAGTTTGACCAAAAAAACATACTTTTCCAAATCCTCGATATCTACACTAATATTATAAAGAGGAAAACTTTGTTTGTTTGTTTGTTTGTTTGTTTGTAATGAATAGGCTCAAAAACTACTGGACCGATTTAAAAAATTCTTTCACCATTCGAAAGCTACATTATCCACGAGTAACATAGGCTATATTTTATCTCCGTACTCCTACGGGAACGGGAACTACGCGGGTGAAACCGCGGGACGTCCGCTAGTTCCAAATAAACTCAATTTATCAAATAAATTAATATGATATAAAACTTCGATCTACAACGAATACGTTTTATTAGTTTTCGTTTGTCAATATAATAAGAAAAAAATACAATAAATAAAATTGGAGAACTATAATTCTGCGTCAATTCAGCTCGCACCTCAGTCTCATGTCAGTCTCGTCTCTAATTTTCGTCAATAACAATCGACAATCGTCCGGAGATCAATATTATTATCGAGTCGTGAAGGCCGGTCGAAAAAATTTGATCCAGGAAGTAAAAATCAAAAATATGCGAAAAAAATGTAACAGCCCTCTTGAGATCTCAAATGGGCTTTCTGCAAATTATTATCAATGCTTGCAGCATAATCAGTATATTGCAGTGAATCATATGCTTTTTTGCATTATAAAACTCGCGTTTAGCTCCTGTAGTCCCCTTAACCCACATCATCGTCATCATTTCAGCCGAAAGACGTCCACTGCTGGGACACAGGCCTCCTCTCTATGAGAGCATAGAGAGGAGGCCTGTGTCCCAGCAGAGGAGGCCTGTGTCCCAGCAGTGGACGTCTTTCGGCTGACGTCCACTGCTGGGACACAGGCCTCCTCTCTATGAGAGCATAGAGAGGAGGCCTGTGTCCCAGCAGTGGACGTCTTTCGGCTGAAATGATGACGATGGGCTACAATCCACCATGCGGACCCAGTGCGGGTTGGTAGATGTCACATGTCTTCGAATTTTTAGTTCTATGACATGCCGGTTTCCTCACGATGTTTTCCTTCACCGCTTTGAGAGCAGTGCAGGTGATAAAATAAACTACACAAAGTAATGCGCCTGCCTGGGTTTGAACCACGACATACTGTTCGTAAGTCGGGGCCGCCACCACTGTGTTATTGCTGCTCTCATTTTTGTTTTCATTCACGTAAGTAACATGTATGTGGTTACAGAATTATAATCATTAAAATCATCAATACAACTAAGCAGTCGTTACAGGTACTCAGTGGCCCGAAAGTCTGACAACCAATCTTATCAAGGGGTTTCGTATTACCCAGTACTAACTGGGTTGTGGAGGTCAGATAGGCAGACGCTCTATGTAAAATACTGGTATACAGCTGCATCCGGTTAGACTGGAAGCCGACCCCAACATACAGCATTGGGTCCACCGTGATGCTTTTACATAGAATGTCCCTACTGCTCTGTTTAGGCGTGCTAAGACCCTGGGTATCATGCTTGGAGGTGGGAATACCCACGCTGTTTGAAACACCTATTTTTGGTCGTTGGGAAAAGGCCAGGCAGATGATGATGAACCCTCTAAGTTCAATTAATCACTTTGAATGACTGGTTGGAGTGTAGCCTTAGGGGCGCTACGGTCCCGCCGGGGTTGCGGGACTGTTCGAAAGAGATACCGTGGCCCCGGAACACAAAGGGCGATGAAGGAACATGGATGGGTTTTAGTCAGTTAAAGTCTGACACTCCCTCCTGCTCCGCCCAGAGCGGGAGGAGTCATTTGATGATTTCCTAACCGAAAAAAAAGGGGCGCTTCCTACGGTGCAAGGACTTAGAAAAATTTAGCCAAAAAAGTGATATTTTCGCAAATCGTTTATTTCCTCGATTCTATCGTATAGAACACCAAAATTTATAAGGCTAAAAGTGTCTTGATGTTTTTTGTTTCGACTAACCGCTTGTCGTAAAAACGATGTCGGAGGGATCCATAGGTTAGGTTAGGTTAGAACTGTGACCAACTACGCGCGAGCCGAGCGAGCGAAGCGGGTGGTGCCGCGGCAGTGGCCCAGACGACCCACTGACCGAATGACTTTTTCAAATACTTTTTGAATGGAGTTAAATGAACTTGAGAGTTGTGTGTCATGTTACTTGCGCGAATTATATTTTAATCAACAGACAACCTGACTCTGACCTGCAAATTGCAAAAAACATTAGAAAATTTGAATTTCGCGGGCTAGCGTGGAGCTTCCACCTTAAGGCCCTTCTAACCCTAAAATTAGCAATTCTATTTGTGGTGGTTCAAACTTCGTTTGAAATACTGTTAGGATAAAGTTCTAATCAGCTTGCACTACAAAGCGGTTGTTACGTCAGTCACTGCGGCCGAATAGTGCGAAATGAGTGGTTTTTTGCAATTTCCAAAAAATCTATTGATTGGACTAAAAAAAGAAGACACATACAACCTGCTTTATAGTTAGTTCAGTTAGTATGCAAAGTTTCATGATCTAATTTGAAGTACTTTTTGGAATTTTTTTCTATCGAGAAAAGTTTACGTAATCGTGTTTTCGTCACACATAGTACCTAGCATTAATCCTTTACTTTACCATATATTCATTTCAAAATTAATACTGCAGTATTTTAGGCGTAACGGAGGATCATGCTAAGCCATTTGAGGCACGTTAGGCCCTTAAAGTAAGTCATCACCATCATTCTCTTCCCCTTATCCCAAATCATTTGTGGTCGTCGCAGCATATCTTGTTCTCCCATACTTCTCTATAACTCGTCATCACATCAGACTCCTCCTTTCTCACCATATCATCCTTCACACAGTCCATCCATCGTTTCTTTGGTCTTCCTCTACTCTTATACCCATCCACATTCATACTCACAACTTTCCTCACGACATTTTCTACCTTCAAGCGAGTATCTCTATTTAAATAACTGATTACTAGTACAAATGCAACGCCGGTACCCTTAATTGGGTGACATAATTCCTCTGAGTCTACGCCAGCGGACTGGCGACACTGAATTTATCACAGCACACAGAGGAGCAATTTGTACGTTATTTATATGGACATAAGTCATTATTTTTAAAAGTGCCCTTTAATCGGGCGGAGTTGTTTTTAAAGTTTCTGCCCAGCAGTGGGATTGGAAAAGGTGTGGGCGAAATGAAGGTACAAATCAACAAATGATGCCTGTGGGTATGAGCATTTGAGTTCTATTCAAATGAAATGTGAAGATGGTGTGTGTGTGTGTGATGTGATGGTTTGTGATGTGTGTTGTGTCATTGTGTGTGTGTGAATGTGTGTGTGTGTGAATTTGTGTGTGTGTGCGATGTTGAATGAAATGTGTGTATACCGCTAAATAAATAAATAATAATTCCCTGGTCGGGTTAAGAGTTATTAAGCTTTTCACACGCACATTCAGGGTCCGTGGCAAACCAGAGCAAACGAGCCCCTCTCAAACTCGATCCGCCTTCTGTCACAGCTAGCTACAGACTTTAACAAGAGCAGCGGTGGCCCAGTGGTGGCGGCCCTGACTTACGAGCAGTCAGTCGTGGGTTCAAACCCAGGCAGGCGCTTTACTTTGTATCATTTATTTCATCACTACTGCTCGCAAAACGGTGAAGGAAAACATCGTGAGGAAACCGGCATATCCTGGAACCAAAAAATCGAAGACATGTGACATCTACCAACCCAAACTGGGATATCCAGAGGAGGCCTGTGTCCCAGCAGTGGGAAAATTATAGGCTAATTATGCTAAAATATCTCAACTTTCGACAGTACATTGTGTTCCTTCGCCCATCGCGCGAACAGAGATTTATTTTTAGTGTGAATCTAAACAATGCTTATTTTTAACTGGCCACATTTATCTGCAAGTATTTGTAATCTATTAATAGATAACCCCCTGTTGGCAGTTATAGTTACACACAGTTTAAACGGCCGTACCAAATGTACTTACAAACACTAGTTCAATGGCTAGTTAAACTGTGTTCTACGAAGTCCGTTTTTTTTTAAAGAAGGAACATGGATGGGTTTTAGTCAGTAAAAGTCTGTGACTCCCTCCTGCTCCGCCCAGAGCGGGAGGAGTCATTTGATGATTTCCCATCCGAAAAAAAACAATCTATGTATAAAGGGTGTAAAACACCTCCTAAGGGCCTATACTACCTCAAATAGCTTAGCATGATCCTCCGTTACGCCTAAAATACTGCACCATTAATTTTGAAATAAATATATGGTAAGGTTGAGGATTAATGTTAGGTCTTATATTTAGCGAAAACACGATTTCATAAAATTTTCTCGATAGAAAAAAATCCCAAAGTTACCTCCAAATCGAACAATAAACCGCTGGTATTCAAAGTGTACTTCAAAGTAGATCATGAAACTTTGCATACTAGCTGAACTAACTATAAAGCAGGTCTTATGTTTTTTATTTTTTCCAAAAGACGAAAATTTGATTTTATTCTTAGGCCGAATACGGCCTGCAGTGACTGACGTAACAACCGCTTTGTAGTGCAAGCTGACTAAAACCTTATTCTAACAGTGTTACAAACGAAGTTTAAACCCCCACAAATAGAGTTGCTAATCTGAGGTAGTATAGGCTCTTCGGCCGAAAGGCACTTGTTCTCCCCGTCATTGCGATCATTTTTTTTGTTCTAGACCATACCTGGGAGTTACGGAGATATTGGTGGTCAAAGTTCCAACTTTTTGACAAGTTTTTTTTTTTAATACAAGTTTTTAGTGTATGATTTTTATTTTAAACACCTCCACGACCCGCGTACTATTCAATCTATCCATCAGCACAATGTGTTGAGTGCGTTACATTGAGTTCTATTACAAAACATGATTTTTCACCCCTAAAAAAAAGTCGTTTCCCAGCAATAATTAAATTTCTGCATAAAGTTACTTAGTTGACGGCTTCGTGATGAGGTCTTTTACACCCTGTATGTTTTAGTTACGTATGTTCCTCCGTAGCGTCTAAAGGAATTCTATCTATCTAATTATTTAAGCTATTCATCCAATTTGATGAATAAGGTGTCAATCGATTCGGTATTATAGCCCGGATAACATAGGCTACATTTTAACCGACTTTAACAATAGGAGGAGTCCATTTTATCTTGTAAACCCCGAATTCAATCAGAGGTTGATTTTTCAGTAATCGGGTTTTTCAGTGGTAGTTTAACACACATTTTTTTAATAACCGTAGTCTTTTTATTTTTGTTAATCTTATTGCATAAGCCGTGTGGTATCCGGCAGAGTAGAATAGATCCAACCCATGACACTCACGGGTGTCGTATAAGGCGACTAATGTCTGAGGCAGAACACCTTGCGCCTCCGTAGACCAGAGAATGGGCAGCAGCGTTTTCTGTTAGTCTTTCATCACTGCGATCTCCAATCCCACTGCCAAGCGTGGAGATTACGGCAAATTCCTCCCATTATGGGAGAGGTTTATGTCCAGCAGTGGACGTTATGGGCTGTTGTTGTTGTTATTGTATAAGATTCTGTTATATCTCCTCCTGCCTGGTGGAGAGAACTGCCTCATGTACCACAGGTGTATCACTTAGCACAGGAGTCAGGAAATTCACACAATTTTGTAACTCATTTCTTGTATCATCATCATCTGCCTAGCCTTTTCCCAACTATGTTAGGGTCGGCTTCCAGTCGAACCGGATGTAGCTAAATAACATTATTTTACATGGAGCGACTGCCTATCTGACCTCCACAACCCAGTTAGAACTGGGTAATACAATACCGCTTGGACGGTATAAAGACTGGTTGTCAGACATTTTTCACAGCTTACCAACGGTGAAGGAAATACCTTGATGAAATCGACATGTTCTAGAACCAAAAACTTGTAGATATGAGATATTTACTAACCCAGGGTGCGCCGAAAGTACCGTATGGTAGGGGTAGCTATCGCCTTTTTTAAACTTTCACGATTAGAACACATTATAAATAATAACAGCGTGGCTAAATAATAACAGCCGCTCGGGTTGATCGTTAGGTTAAGCCGTGCTTGCCTAGGTTAGTCTGTGGATGGGTGACCACCCATTACATACCGAGTTTCCTCCGTGCCTCGGAAAGCACGTTAAGCCGTTGGTCCCGGCTGTCATGTGTAGATCTTTGACAGTCGTTAGGTAGTCAGAGGCCCAATAAGTCTGACAACCAGTCTTACCAAGGGGTATCGTATTACCCGGTACTAACTGGGTTGTGGAGGTCAGATAGGCAGTCGCTCCATCTATACTAATATTATAAAGAGGAAACCTTTGTATTTTTGTATGTTTGTATTGAATAGGCTCAAAAACTACTGGACCGATTTCAAAATTTCTTTTAAATCAAATCAAATCAAATCAAAGCATTTATTTCAAGTAAGCCAGTTACAGGCACTTTTGAATTGTCGAAACAAAGATGAAAATTAAATGTAGCTACAGTCCCAGTCACAAGACATAAAAACTGTGAAAGTACTGTAGTTGCCCATTCCCTAGCGTAGATCTCTATGGAGAAGAATGGGCAAGAAACTCCATGGACACTCTTTTAAATCAGAATATTGTTACAAAATCTTGGTAACATCATTCACGTTGAGATGGTATATTATGTGAGAACAATGTAGCAAGATGTGCACGGTAAAAGTGTCCACAGCAAAAAAACACAAACAAAAAAAAAATACAATTCAAAATAATTCATTCAAATAAGCCATGGCAACCAAGAGATGACCAGTCACAACTGACAGCGCCCGTTCACGGACATGACGCATGGATCAGCACCATTCAACTCAACCATTTTGAAGGGAACTAAATGATCCGACACATGCGCCACCATCAGCGAGACAATAGAGTGAGCATGACATACTCCAAACCGCCAGGGCACATTCAAGTCAAAAAAAGACGTAGGTTTCCAGTGAATGATAGCTTTCTAGTACATAGTACTCACACAATATGGGCTATGCATTTATATAATACTAAAGAGATTGATTCTATACAATGCAAAGATAGTTGTACAATCTTCAGCAGCTCCAACAATACAATTTAATGCTATCAATTTATGCGCCCCTGTCCATGTGGAGCAGGACCAGCATTGAGCCAAGCATTTTTATCATCGATATAATCGCTCAACTTGTAATATGCTTGCTTACATAGTGTGCGTTTAATGCATGTTTTAAATTTCGTCTCATTCAGTTCAAGAATACTTTGTGGAATTTTATTATAGCATCTCAAACAGTACCCCATGAAAGATGAGTCTACTTTAGCGAGTCTGAAACCTGGCTGAACTAGTTGGTCCCTATTTCTAGTACTGTAATTATGTCTGTCACCCCTTTTACCAAAAAGGTGCAGATTTTTTCTGACGTACATTATGTTTTCGTAGATGTATTGACAATGTACCGTCATGATGCCAATATCCTTAAACAGTTCCCTTAGAGAATCGCGCCTACGAAGATTATATATGGCCCTGATGGCTCTTTTCTGCAGAATAAATATAGACTCAATATCAGCAGCCCGTCCCCACAGCAAAATGCCATAAGACATTATACTATGAAAGTAACTAAAATAAACCAGTCTAGCGGTATCTACATCAGTATACTGACGGATTTTTCTAATGGCAAAGGCTGCTGAACTTAGCCGCCCCGCAAGAGATGTCAAATGAGAACCCCATTGTAGCCTTGAATCAAGCGTAATCCCCAGGAAAACCGTTTTATCTACGAATTCAAGTTTCTCTTTATTCAATATTATATCACAATCACTACTTTTAACATTCGGTAAAGCAAATCTTATGCATTTGGTTTTTTTTTCATTTAATACCAAATTGTTTGCTGTGAACCAATTTTGGACCTGAAGTAGGGCATTATTCACGTCATCTAGATTTTGGGCCCGCCTATTTATCTTAAAAATTAGGGAAGTGTCATCAGCAAATAACACCATATTTTGAGGTTGGTTTTTCAGTAAATAGGGTAGATCATTTATATATACTAGAAAGAGGAAAGGACCCAATATTGAGCCTTGTGGAACCCCCATTTTTACTTTTAACCCCTGTGAATTAACACCATTTATTTGAACATGTTGTTGTCTATCATTCAAATAAGATTTTACCAAACTAAGTGCAAGTTTACCCAGTCCGTAATGCTCAAGTTTCAAAAGTAATGTGTCGTGATTTACGCAATCAAACGCTTTGGAGAGGTCACAAAAAATTCCTATGGCGTCTTGAGACTCTTCCCACGCAGTAAATATGTGCTTTAATAAGGTTACACCGGCGTCAGTTGTACAACGTCCCTTGGTGAAGCCATACTGTTGATCATGTAAGATTCTGTTGGTGTTAAAATGATAGAGCATTTGATTAAGCATTACTTTTTCAAAAACCTTGCTAAAAACTGGTAACACGGATACAGGTCTATAATTATTAGTATCTTTACTGTCCCCGGATTTGAAAAGAGGTATGACTTTACTGTATTTCATTAAATCAGGGAAAACTCCTTGGTCTACACATAAATTAAAAATTAAAGCTAAGTAAGGGGCTATAGTCTCAAGTATGGATGTACAAACTTTGACAGACATTCCCCATAGATCTTCGGTTAGTTTGATCTTTATTTGCCGGAAAGTTTTAATAACAATCATAGGGTTAATGTGTTTAAATTTAAATTCAACCAGGCAGCCAGACACATTCGCCTTTAATAAACCAATTGAGAGTTCAGGTGAGGAAATAAGAGCCTCCGTTGTTTTTTGTGGTATATCGGTAAAGAATTTTACAAATTCTTGAGCTACTTCCTGATTAGAGCTTTTAGGACCACATGCTGTATCTAATGTGTAGCTAGTGTTACGTATTTTCTTCCTGTTAGTCTCATTATTTATAACTTTCCAAACTGTCTTTATTTTATTTTCTGCTGTTTTGATCTTGTTGCTAATGTGCAGTGCTTTAGCAACCTTGCATGTATTTCTAAAAATGTTTGAATACTTAGCAACATACTTGTTAAAAGTTTCAGTGTTTATAAAAGGCTTAAGGCCATAAAGCTCAAATAGTCTTTCCCTACTTTTTCTGATACCTCTAGTTGCCCAATCACTAAATATGAATTTAGGGCAAATACTTTTTGTCTTCTTTTCAAAAGTTTTATTGAATTCCGTGTGAACTATTGAAAAGAAACGATCATACAATTGATCTATATTAATATCATCAAGGCCCATAACGCTTAACTTGTTCTGTAGCAAAATATTATACCTATTTAATCTGCTAGAAGTTATAGGTCTAAATTTAATTTGAACGTTTTGCGATGGGGGTGTATTACATCTGAAGGTTACAGTTTGTCCACTATGGTCAGAGGGTAGACAATTTACTATTGCTTTATCTAAGTAATCACAATCGCAGAAAATATTATCTATACAAGTAGCAGAAGATGGAGTGACTCTAGTAGGTTCTGTAAAAGTGTTGGTCAAGTCAAATGACTTAAAAAGATTTAATAAGCGACTGCTATTTGCACATTCTTCTAAAATATTGATATTAAAATCACCACAAATAATTGTAGATTTATTACTGACTGCAAGTTTTGCCATCACATCTTCCATTATTGATTCAAACAAAGAAAAGTTTTGATAGTTTGGGGGTCTGTACACACACACAATTACATGCTTATCTAGCTCAACACAGGACAGTTCAACGCAATGTTCAACCGAGAGACCTACTATGTCATTACGTTGCTTATATTTAAAACAATTTCTTATTAATATTAGGGAACCTCCACGAAGCATAGTTTTACGGTTAAAGCAGCTACCCACCATATAGTTCTCATAATTGATAAGCATTTGGTAATCCTTAAGCCAATGTTCAGTAAAACATATAATGTCAAACTTACTATTTTCTAAAAACAATTCAATTTCTAATAATTTGGAAGAAATGCCTTGGATATTTTGGTGGAATAATTTCAAAGTGTTCTGCTGAGGCCCTTTTTTACTAACTAATTGAGTGCAAGAAGATACGTTGGTAGGATTAACAATATTGTTAATCGTACCTCCTGTTGTCTCATTTCCTAGTTTAAATTAATTTTTGGAGTGAGGCTGGAGACACCCGTACCATCCTCAGACAACAAGACCCTATCACTAATACTAATATACCCTAATTGAGAATTCTCCACGGTGACACATGGATCCTCCTCAGTACAATGTTTACCATTACTTAGAGGGATTCTTCCGAATCCGTATAGGCTATATTTTATCACCGTACTCCCACGGGAACGGGAACTACGCGGGTGAAACCGCGTGACGTCCGCTAGTGTAAAATACTGGTATTCAGCTGCATCCGGTAAAACTGGAAGCCGACCCCAATATAGTTGGGAAAAGGCTAGGCAGATGATGATTAGAACACATTATAAAACACATATAAACGGGTATTTTCGCGAATTCCGACGTTTCGACCGGATTGCACCAGCCGTGGTCGCGGGAAGACTGAAGTATTGGAGGTACCGCCACAGCAAAGCGAAGGTGTTTATTCAACTACCCTCACTTGATCTTCATAAATGTTAATTAGGGCTGGTTCACACTAGGACAGCACACTACACTAACAGTGTCCGCATACTGAGATGATCTCACTTGACGAGTAGGAGGCAGCTATCGCCTTTGTGGGGACGATTTTAATGCTCCCATTTTCAAAGCTTGGGAAGTTTTTCAATCTTTGGAAGTGCAAATGTTACGACTTGTGAGCAATCAGGTCTCATTCTTGATGTATGGGAACCGTCAGTTTTTTACCGAACCCGACTACAACGAAGCCAAAAAGAAGGGTTATGATTTTATAGCAGTCTATGTACGTAACTATGTTCCTCCGTAGTGCCTAAACTATTCCTCCGATTTTGATGAATAAGGTGTCAATCGATTCGTTATTGTACATCTGTGGCATCTGTAGAGTGTTGAGGCTTTGTGTAAGAGATTTTGGTATAATACCAGTAGATGCGAGAACTATAATAATATGAACAGTTTGTTTTATTCCACTGGGTTTTAATTTCAATGGCAAGATCTTGGTATTTACTGAGCTATTCGGATATTGTGGCTTGAATATTATGCGAGTTAGGTATTGCTATAATATGTCTATCAGATAAACCTTTTTATTGGTTTTGTCGTGAACGGTAATGTCGGGTCTATTATAATGAATGGTTTTATCGGTTATTTATTTTTACTGTCCTATTTTGATACTGGGCATCATTTTAGGCCTCCTGACCTCCGCAACCACGACGCTGCCTCAATGTAAGACTGGTTGTCGGACTTTTGGGCCACTGTCTACTTGTAACGACTGTCAAATCATCATCATTTCCTCATTCCAAACTTATTTGTGTCTGTCGGACGGGCCCGCCTTCTCGTCCCGAGTGACGCAAAAGGATACTAAAGACTGTTGACTGTGATAAAATAGGTGGCTATTTTTAGTACTGCTATAACAATAAGAAACATGCATGACATACAAAACTCTTTTTATTTACCTATGAAAAATGCCTTGTATTGGCGCTTAAAAACATTGTAGTACACTTGTTTAAGTTTCTAATACATCACTTATTTTACAATTTACTGTTTTATATAGCATGTTTTTGGTGAAACGGAACGCACTCTCAAAACGCATGGTCCTCGATAACGCCGGTAGTGACGTCAAAGTTCATTGTGTCAAAAAAACACTTTTATTTGAAAAGTGCTTAAAGTTTCACTAATATTTATTATAATATTGTTATTGCAATTTTACGTGAATAAAGCACATACAACTAGTAAAATTATTTTATTCAGGCCAAAACAAATAGATGTAAACAAGGCAGATTGTGGATAATGTCATCACATCATGGCTGCGACAGCTACGGACGTTTGAACTGTCGTAAAAAATTGCAGGAGTTTAATATTATTTTTGTGCGACAAGCAGTAGTTGAACTTAACTTTTAATACTTTTCTTGGGTTGTTATTACTGTATTTCATTGATTTATGTGAAGAAAAAATTACGTGCATATTCCCTATTTTTGGGGTTACCGCCGTACGTAAAGACCTTAAATCACCACCAACGACGGTTTTGATTTTTCCCGTTGGGCCAAAGCAGTGGGATCAGCCATCATAAATCATATTTTCTTTTTGTAAATTGGTTATACGACATGTCACATCGTGTTATGTTTTTAAAACTAGATGGGGCCCTTGTTAAGTATCTGACACTGAGAAGAAACAGCCGAAACCAACTCAGAGGTCATAGTCTCTTTTGAAGTCCAGACATTGGTCAACTCACATGAGGACTATGCAGATTACTGTCTGAGATAGTCTTTTGAAGGAAAGACCACACAGATTTGAGTGGACCTGTCCAGTCAGTGCAAGCATTTGTCAGTGATCGTACAGCTCGACTCAAAACCCAAGGAGCTCTACGACACGACGAACAATACCAAAGAAAGGACATTTGGGTAGGCCGCATCATCATCATCATTATTTCAGCCGAAAGACGTCCATTGCTGGACATGGGCCTCCCCCAAGGGGTTTTTTTTGCCATAATCGCCACGCTTGGCAGGCGGGTTGGCGATCGCAGTAGCAGGTTGTTACAAAAGCACAGAGAACGCTGCTGCCCATTCTCTGGTAAGTCCCTTGGTCGCCTCTTACGACACCCACGGGAAGATATGGGATGGTGCTATTCTTTACGTCCGACACCATACAGAGACCGCATGTAAGCCGCATGAAGTACTCAAACTGCCAGACTATCGTTAAACTAAATCGTAATAATGATATGACCCGCCCGTTTGTTTGCGTTAATGAGCTATTTACTTGGCGGTGGACACTTCCACATTTGGTGTTTTTATGTTGGTATATTGCTCTGCAGTCTAATTGCCTCAGACGGTCTTAATGGCAATGGCATTTAAGAAACAATATGTTACTTTGCTTTGTTTTGAAAACACGGCATGTCTTCATATTATATTTATGTTTATTTTGTTTAGCCTGCACAAATATTTGTATACAATTGTGTTCTGTAGTGTTTATTATATATTTTATAGGTACCTAGTTGTTTTGAATACAACTAAAGTATTGTATATATATTAATATCATTAAGCGGATTACCAGTCGATTTTTATTTATTACTTTTTTCCAGTCAGATTTGAAAAAAAAAACTGCTATTGATAGCCAAATTCTTAAGGCAGGTAGGCTATTTAACATCACGCTACGACCCTTAGGAGCTGAGCAAAACGAACAAGAGAAGTATAACAGCGCGAGCAGGCGATGCAACGAGAGCAGATGAAACAGTGGGGCCCAGCTAGTGCTTAAATATTCACACCCTGGACAGTCGCTTTTCAGAACCTTAATGATATGACTGCCAGATATGTTTTATTTTCCACGGGCGGAATATAGCCGTTATTTATTGTTTTGAACTTTGGAACTGACTCCAAAACGTAAAAAAATATTGATGCTGTTTTGGTTGTCCGTAACGTTATTTCACGGGTGACCACTGAAAACCAGTGCTATGCTGTGGGCTCCCCATAGCACAGCATCATACTGTGTGGTAACCAGCTTGTCGCACTCACGACGTGCAAGCTGCTTGTTCCGTTCTATTGATTGTCCTAACTTAGGACTCCTATAGTCCTAATTAATTATTCATTTAACTCTGTGAGTGCGACGGTAATAGCCCGTTAAAAAGCCACCAATCACAAACTAGACCGCGGGTTCAAAGATTCACGATCGTTACAATATTATTAATAAAAAAATACGAACAGACATACAGTACATT
Source organism: Xestia xanthographa (assembly GCA_905147715.2). NCBI lineage: Eukaryota > Metazoa > Arthropoda > Insecta > Lepidoptera > Noctuidae > Xestia > Xestia xanthographa. Next base: position 12,107,814 of record LR990667.1, on the reverse strand, counting down.
GACCTATTGACATTAATTTTGAATGTACGGTCTGCAGAATGAATGTTTTGGGCGAGGTTTATGGCTTTACTAGCTTACAACTACAATCAATTCGGGTTGTACTCTGCTTGTTTAAAATACAGAATGTCATTTTTATCACTTTCCAAAAAAATGGGTATAATAGGTGAACGTAGTAGAAGCAAATACCTACTTAGTTCTTTTTTTTTGCGAATAACTAAATTTAAAAATATTCGAAATTCAAATTCAAAATTCGATATTTTTCATATTATTTTTTCAAATTTTCTCTTTCTTCGTTCTAATATGAAAAGTTTACTTTAAATTTGTAGCGTTTTTTGATGAAAGATAAAAAAAAACTAGGTATGCCATAAGCTTCTACTCCGTTCACCTAATATACTCATTTTATTTGGAAAGTGATAAAAAAGTCATTCGATATAATGAGGGATTTTCTTTTTAGCTAGTCGCTGGATAGATGGCGCTGAACTTAGTATGATAATGCAAGGAACTGAACTAAAAAAAAACTGATTTTAACAAAGCGCGAGAAAACTATGTTATATTCGGAAGATTAAGCAAACGAAAGTGTCAGTCAACGAGCGTATTTGACGTGACGCAATGTTATTTTTTCCAAGCGTTTTGGCTTTGGCACCAACTATGATAGTCAGTTCACGCCATCTATAGAGTTCTTGGAAACAACGTTTTTTTTTAATACCTCAAAAGGAAAACCTCTCATTCAGTCATGATTCGAAAGACACGTGGCGCCATCTATTATCATGAAAACATGATTGTTGTTTTCCTCGGGAATAGTACCTTTTTTCGGGATGAAAGGTACCCTATGTCCGTTTCTATACATCTGACAACGTATATGCGAGATTTCAGAATGATCGGTTCATTGGTTTAAGTGTGAAAAGGTAACAAACAAACAATAGTACATTGTTACCCTAGGGGTGAAAGTAACTTATTTAGTCCCGAGACGGGGTTTGGTGCCCGAGCGTAGCGAGGGCGCTTATAGTTCGAGGGACTAAATAAGTCTTTAACCCGAGGTAAACACTGTGCTTTTCATTACGAATACAAGGAAAGTAAAAAAAAAACATACAACTCAAAAAAACTAATGAAGATCGGAATTCGAATGGGGTAGATGACACACCAATCAATTGAGATACTTTTTAAGAGCTGTCAAAACGCGGTTCTCTAATAGACTTTGTATGGCAATAGCCTACTGTGACGTCACTGCTTATTCAACTCAATGACTCAACTATTTAATTGATTTCAAAGCAACAAAAAATCGAATTTGGCAATTAATTGAAAATAAATCGTGTTTTCAGGCCCAAAATAAAGTGTTTTTTTAGAGAAAGGTGTCTTGGAATTATTGTTAAATGGTGTCATCTACCCTATTGCCGCTTTCCCACCTATTTTGCTTTTTTTTCTGTGGCCGGCCAGCTATTCAGCCAATACCTATTTTTCATTTTCATCATCGAAAAATGGTAAATATTTTTCCCAAATCTATGTTATTTTAAAGAAATAGTTGAAACTTAATTATAATAAACATATTTAAAAAATATATATTCTTTAATTAATACTTAACTTTATGTTATTTCAATTTTACATCGTGGCTGTATAGAAAGTTGGAACATGGTTCAATAGAAAAATGAACCATTTTTTTTTAATAATTTGACAGCTGTCAGTTGAAAACGATTCTCCCTAGGGCTGAAAAGTATTACTTTCAACCCGCTCCTCAGGCAACATCAGACCTACTTTCAGAGTATGAGTAATGAAAACTTACTTTCGCATTTCTACTATAAGTTAGGATTCGGATTTTCTCGTTGCAAATGCTACCGTCGTTGAAGTCCTAACACTACGCGAGTCAAAGTTTGGCGGTTTTGACATTTTGATTTTTGATGCCGTTTGCTAGATACTCAAACTCAAAGCATTTATAAAGAAAGAGAGAGAGAGAGTTTTTTTTTTTTAAAGAATAAGAATAAGAATTTATTTCAATTAGACCATTACGGCACTTTTGAATGTCAAAAATGCAAAAAAAACAAAGCTACAGTCCCAGTCACAAGGCATAATAACTTGAGAAAGTACTGTAGTCGCCCATTCCCTAGCGTAGATCTCTAAGGAGAAGAACGTGTAAGAAACTCTATGGACACTCTTTTAAATCAAAATGTTGTTACAAAATATTGATAATCGGAAGACATGTTGTTTCAGCTAATCACAAGCAATGTCTCTATATAATTCAAAGTGAACACAAATTATAAAATGGTACTGTACCATTAGCTAGGTATAATTATGCCGTTTTTTAACTCTCCTGTAAAGTTGTTGTTTTCGACTTAAATACAGTCCACTTGTTTAATTATAAAGTCCTGACCGAGTTTATTCATTGGTCCTTCGAGCCGGATGATGTTAGAACTTCAACGACGTAATGCTGTTGGTTCGATTACCAGGTAGGGTTAAGTGGCAGCACTTTCAGCTTGTCTTCAAGATGTTTGGGTTTCTGAACAATCTGCATTGCCTGGGGGCTTGCCGTATTGATGGCCCCTAGGCACGCCATAATTATATGTAATTGAATGTCTCTGCTGGGTATTTCCCAGTAGCAGCCTCGGAGTCTGGATTAGAGCCGGGTTGATGGCAATAGGCTCGACCCCAATTACATGGGACTTAAAATATAACTGTCGAAATTTGGGTGTACTATCAGGTACCTACACCTCTGCCTAACCTTTCAGGGATAACAGGCGTGCGTAAAAACTATAGGTACTATGTCCAACAAATGTCACAAATTACCTACGTAAATAGTTACACTACATAATAGGTATCAAATATCATTAGCTTGTTAAGCTGACGCTACACAAACTATGCATAATGCTGGGTCCCTATTTACATTCAAACTGAATTGAGGATATCCTCTGCTAGGGCTCGCTAAATATGTGATCTTTGTACCTTGTGGTGTAGGCAGAGGAGGAGGTACCTTTGATAGAAAATTGCTTTAAGAAAATGTTAAACGAGGAGGCGATAGGATGCAAGGAACATTTCGTTCTGTCGATTCTGCATACCCCCATGGGGTTCTGTGATTGAAAAAGACAGTTTTGCTGTCTATTATTGAAGAGTTCCCTAACATTTTTATTTTTTCCATTTTAGTTCGATAATTACTTTAACCTTTATTTCAATTATGGACACCATGTAGGTAGACTTCCTTAAATGTATGAAAGCCTAGTACTTTTGATCGCGAAAAAGACGATTTTTGCCAATATTTTGGAGAATAGCCTTGTTGTCTCTAATAAATAGAATAATTTTATAATTTGCGTAAAATAAATATAATTTTATTTGTAAGCGTTTAATTTTTTGTTATAAGTGTACTTTTGCAACCACGAGGTGAAGCGTAAACTTTTTAAAACAGATGTCATTTGTTTCACGAGTCGACGTAGAAGGAATGATTCCTTCAATAATAGACAGCAAATCTGTCGTGATTGCTGCAATCGCTTGGACGTTTATTGTTTTATACAACATCATAACTTGCGCCATTGCGTTTGCTGTCTATTATTGAAGAGTTCTCTTGTATATATCCGAAGATCAGCATCAGATCTTCACCAAACTTAAACAGGACCACCGCGAAATAATACTCTACCAAAAAAAGAATCATCAAAATCGGCTCACAATGGGGACTATCGCGTGTGAATTTGCCGCTAGAGGCGCTTGTGTAGACTAAGGTCCTCCAAAATGTCAGATGTCATACAGTGTTGGCGCGTTGCGTGATTTTTTATCACGTATTTATACTAATACTCATAATTGGGTTCTAGATTGAACCATTCCTGATTAATTATGACTTGAAGATTTTAAGTAGCAACTTAGGACCATAATATTGTTAGTACTTGGAGGTAGAATGATTTTTAAATGTTTCATGCTTACTAATTTTAGAAAGAATATTGTAAATATATATCTAAAGCTTACACTGTTTCGTTATACGTAATAAAATAATCTTTTCTATGAAGTTATTGGTGCTTTAAAATATAAAATAGAATTATTGACAGGACCTTACTCGACAGTGCGCCATCTGGTGAGCTCAAAAACGATAGCCCCCATTGGCGAAGATATCGCTGAACATACACACACAAAAAAAACATTCAGACAATTTGATAACCTCGATCCCTTTTTGGAAGTCGGTTAAAAAGACAGATCGCTATTTCCAAATTAATATATATACGTATAGACAGAGAGGACAGGAGCAGTGGTAGCCCAGTGGTGGCGGCCCCGACTTATGGACAGTAAGTCGTGGGTTCGAACCCAGACAGGCGCATTACTTTGTGTAATTTATTTCATCACCACTACTCTCAAAACGGTGAAGGAAAACATCGTGAGGAAACCGGCATGTCTTAGAACCAAAAAATTCGAAGACATGTGACATCTACCAATCCTCACTGGGCCCGCGTGGTGGATTATAACCCATTCCCTCTCATAAAGAGGAGGCCTGTGTCCCAGCAGTGGTAACATTAATAGGCTGATGATGATGATGATGTATTATTATTGAATTTACCCGTTAAATATTCGTGGACTGTTTAATAGCACTATGTTACTCACTATGCTTTCCTATTTAACCCAAAGGTTGACTAGTAGAGAATGCCTTGTGGCATTAAGTCCGCCTATGTACCACTCTTGTACATGAAGTTTAAATAAATAAATAAATAATAGCTTTTTTAAATTAAGTATTGCTTTAATTTATTTAAAAAATGTACTAGTTTTGTCCTGTTGTCTTATTTCTTCGGGTAATTTGTTATACATTTTAATTGACATGGGATATGGACTGGATGAGTGTGATTTAAGGCGAAAGGGGGTCAAATTTAATTTGTTTTTAGGGCGCAACGAATAATTTGTTTGTACGTATCCCCGTGTGTTATAAGAAGTTCAGGGTCGATTCTATTTAAATTGCCAACAACACGCTAAACTAACTAACGCTGGCTAACTAATTACAGCCTAAAGGGTTGATATTAAAGGTTAAGCAGCTCTTACCACGGTCGTCGGTCCGTGGATGGGTTTCCTCCGTGCCTCAGAAACTACGCCATTGGTTTCGGCTGTCATTTGCGGATATTTGGCAATTCTTAGTTAGTCAGTGGCCCGAAAGTCAACCAAAGGTAGAGTTTTACTCCGGGGTTGCGGGACTGTTCCGGGGTTGCGGGACTGTTCCGGGGTTGCGGGACTGTTCCGGGGTTGCGGGACTGTTCCGGGGTTGCGGGACTGTTCGAAAGAGATACCGTGGCCGCGGAACGCAAAGGGCGATAAAGGAACATGGATGGGTTTTAGTCAGTAAAAGTCTGACACTCCCTCCTGCTCCGCCCAGAGCGGGAGGAGTTATTTGATGATTTCCCATCCGAAAAAAGTTGTAAAACAACTGGACCGATTTCAAAAATGTTTTCACCATTACGCTACGGTACGTTATCCTTGAGTAACATAAGCTATATTTAGATCAGGACACACGGCGCGGCCGTGTTCCACGCGCGCCTCAAAGAGAGTCAGCAAAAGGAAGGGGTCCGCAAGGGCCGATGCCTGCCGGGGTTGCGGGACTGTTCGAAAGAGATACCGTGGCCCCGGAACACAAAGGGCGATGAAGGAACATGGATGGGTTTTAGTCAGTAAAAGTCTGACACTCCCTCCTGCTCCGCCCAGAGCGGGAGGAGTCATTTGATAATTACCCATCCGAAAAAAAAAGGTATCAGGACACTTGTGCGAAAGACATTTGCGCGCATGGACACTTGCGCGAATGGACTTACTTAATGGCCACTAAGGTTTACTCTGTAGAGTACCCGTTGGTTTACCCTTCGGTTACGGAACCCTAACAACGAAACCAAACAATTTTGTCAGTTCATGAAGACATCACTCCTTCCGACAATTATTTACATTCGACCTAAAAATTAAAGTTCAGGAAACTAATTAAGGCGTCTGACGTAATTATACTTATTGTAAGTAAAGCTTCATTAATGTTTTCATGGTTGCTTAATTAATATCTAAGTACATAATATTAGGTGCTTACGTACATAGATAAAATACAGTTTGATATAAACACCAACTAAATAGATTATACTATTATTTTATTAAACTACTTCTTTCTTTATTAATAGATATGATCTCAGTTTTAAACTCTGTTTTTATTTGTTTTGTCAATTGTTATATTTTAAGTCTTCTTTTAATTTCAGTCGTAATTAGTAGAAATAAAGCGATAACGTTTTTCTTTATATTGTGCTAGCGGACGTCACGCGGTTTCCCCCGCGTAGTTCCCGTTCACGTGGGAGTACGGGGATAAAATATAGCCTATGTTACTCATGGTGGATGTAGCTTTCTAATGGTGAAAGAATTGAAATCGGCGCAGTAGTTTTTAAGTTTGTTCGTTACATATAAAAACACAAAATATCTTTTCTCTTTGTAATATTAGTATAGATAATAATAAATAATGTAAATACAGCAGTCATTGTGCCGATAGTCGTGTCAGCCAATGGCTTAATAGCCAAGAGCCTCGACCAACATCTTAGGAGGCTCTCGCTTGGCAGCTGGATCAAGGGCTTGATTCAGAAAGCAGTACTTCTGGACAAGGCACGTATCGTTAGGAGGTTCCTCTCTCAAGAACCCTGACCACCGGCAGCTCGGACCCTGCTCCCAGCGCTGGTGGGCTACTGTTTTTTTTTATATTTTTAAATGTTTTTTTAAGTTGTTTTACTAAGAAATATTTAAAAATGTTAAAAACATGTGAATATAAATGAATAAATGTAATAATGTATATATAGATTAGTAGAGGAGCCCGTAGCTACATAATAACAGCCGCTCGGGTCCATCTTTAAGTTAAGCCGTGCTTGCCTAACTTTGTCTGTGAATATTTGTACGCCTCTGGGCAAAACATAGAGGACCTACCTATCTGTAACACCACTATTGTAATTTGACCTATGTTTACAAATAAAGCATTCTGATTCTGATTCTGAATGGGTGACCACCCATTACATGCCGAGTTTCCTCCGTGCCTCGGAAAGCACGTTAAGCCGTTGGTCCCGGCTGTCATTTCTAGATCTTTGACAGTCGTTACAGGTAGTCAGTGGCCCGAAAGTCTAACAACCATTACTAACTGGGTTGTGGAGGTCAGATAGGCAATCGCTCCATGTAAAATATTGGTATTCAGCTGCATCCAGTTAGACTGGAAGCTGACCCCAACATAGTTGGGAAAAGGCTAGGCAGTTGAGTAAAGAGTACATAGCGAACAGAGACCAAAACTCTCCATCGAGTATGTAATGTATACAGCAAGTATCTTTAAGGTGTGGCTGTGGTGTGGTGTGCTCTGGAAAGGCTTGGCATATGATGATGATGATGCCTGTTAAGGTATTAAAAGGACATCAGGAATGTTTAAATTCGCTATTGCTTAATATAAATGTCATATAATATGTAATCCGAATGTCATTTCAAGGTAAATCTAATGTCAATCTAAGGTTACACCATAAAAATGGCGAATCTAAGTGTTGCCTTGAGAAGTCAACGTTATTAACGCATTATTTAATTTAACTTTGGTTTGGGTGACGTCATATGTAGGTATGTCATTTTTTTGGGAGTGTCATGCCTCGACAAAGGAACTGTATGCAAAAAGTTTTTTTATACACTTTTTAATGTTCCACACAAGGGAAAGATGGAAGGATTGTGTGAAGAATGGTTGAAAGAGATAGGAGTCAATGATGCCGTGACGTTTGACAGGGGAGAATTGAAGAAGAAAACGTGTTGCGACGACGCCAAATATAATGGGACGAGCTCAGGATGATGATGATGAGTGTTCCGCACAAATTGTTGTCGTGAATTAGTAATATACATTGTAACGACAAGTTAAAAAGGGACCACCTCGCCATCAACATGGGGTAATAAAAAAACAAATCGGAGCAGTCTTTGGTTGGGGACTGCCGATAGAAGTGAAAACAAAAAGTACACAAGCCCCACCCCAGTCGTAGCACTGGTAATGCCCTGCGAATGCCTATGTGGTGCTACGCCGTAGCGGATGCTACGAGTGCTACGAACGGCTATGAAGCGTGACTACACGTTACGTTCGTGACGATGAGTTCAATGTTTTTCCTTCACCCAAAAAGTGCTCAACGCGCCTAAAGAAGTTTTCACTTAAAAAAATAACGTATACAGGCCGTGTCGACGGCGCGTTCGTGTTCCACGCGCGCCTCAAAAAGAGTCAGCAAAAGGAAGGGGTCCGCAAGGACCGATGCCTGCCGGGGTTGTGAGACTGTTCGAAAGTGATACTGTAGCCCCGGAACACAAAGGGCGATGAAGGAACATGGATGGGTTTTAGTCAGTAAAAGTCCCATCCGATAAAAAAAGGTGAGGCCAAACGAGCGTAATAATTAAGTGAGTCGCGTAAATTCAGTTTCATACATAGTTGGGCGCATTTGACGTTGTCACGTGACACAAACTAGACTTTCGTATGAAAATGTGACGTAAATTACGCGACTCAAATTCATAATTACGTTCGATTGGCTTCACTCTTAAAAGAGCTAACTAGTAACCTTGTCAAACAAAGTACTTAAATAAACAAATTCCCCACAATACAACAACAAAAACCGTTTTATCGTTAATTTTAAAATAAATCAGCTGTTCCATAAATGTTGACCGAGTGTTCTTTTGTAGGTAAGAACTATTTTTTTTTAAATTACCGATCAAAAAACACAAAAAGAAAAAAAAAGAGAAAAAAAAAGCGATGGAAATTTTTATCATCCTGTATAATTATTTGTAAAGAACTATCGAGAGGGGTGAGTATTATTTGTAGAGAACTATCAAGAGGGGTAAGTATTATTTTTAGAGAACTATCAAGTGGGCTGAGTATTATTTGTAGTGAACTATCGAGAGGGATAAGTTCTCTGTTAGGGTAGTTGGGTATTTATTACAGTCTCTACCCCTCCTCCCTTAATTCCATCCAAAGGTTGTCTTAAAATGATCGCTTTTAGCGATATGACCGCCCATTGTGTCACTCTATTTATAACTTCTGTATTTTAGATTAATTTTAATCGCTGTAATTTGTATGGTGCATACTAAAGTGTATTTTGTTTAATTACCTATTTTAAATAATTAATTATTTAATTTGTGAATTGTATTTTTAGGGTTCCGTACCCAAAGGGTAAAAACGGAACCCTATTACTAAGACTTCGCTGTCTGTCCGTCTGTCCGTCTGTCCGTCTGTCCGTCTGTCCGTCTGTCTGTCACCAGGCTGTATCTCATGAACCGTGACAGCTAGACAGTTGAAATTTTCACAGATGATGTATTTCTGTTGCCGCTATAACAACAAATACTAAAAACAGAATAAAATTAATATTTAAGGGGGGCTCCCATACAACAAACGTGATTTTTTTGCCGTTTTGTCTAATGTATAGATAATGGTACGGAACCCTTCGTGCGCGAGTCCTACTCGCACATGGCCGGTTTTTTTTATTTATTTATACCTACATGACGCTCTCAACGGACTTATTTTTCTACACCGTTCTCACATAATCTCAACTGACGAACTGCATCTTAATGATTTCTTTATTTCAGTGATACCTACTTTAAAATTCAAGTTCAAAGTGCCAGCATTTATATAAAAAATCAAGGCATTTAGTCTTGATTTCAAATTGGGTGTATCCATTCAATTTACTCAAAATTAGAAAGATGTGCAATGATATATGAGTTCATTAAAATCAGTTATTGATTAACTGATTTTAGTCAGTTTAATGAGGTGTAAAAACTAGTTGAAAAAAATCAATTTCCTTCCCCTTATTTATTTATCGTTTACATTTAGTACAGCATAAGCCATTAAGTATAGTAGTCAGTAAGTCTGACAACCAGTTTTAATAAGGGGTATCGTACTAAGGTGTAGCCTTTTCCCGACTATGTTGGGGTCGGCTTCCAGTCTAACCGGATGCAGCTGAATACCAGTATTTTTCATGGAGTGACTGCCTATCTGACCTCAATAACCCAGTTAGTGCATCCGGTTACACTGGAAACCGACCCCAACATAGTTGGGAAAAGGCTAGGCGGATGAAGATGACTTAGTTAGTACAGCATAATTAAGCCATTAATACTAAATTAACTTAAATAATCTTTTTACTCGGTCTTCTCACAGAACCACAAACATTCTAAACATTATCGTCTTCCATTAATCAGCAAACAAGTCCAATCCAGGGTTGGTCTCCACGAGCACGTTGAGCATCGTAAGCATACCCGGCAAATACGGAACCAAGTTTTGGTCCCTTAGAAAAACCAGGTTTTACTATGGAACCAAAACCGGGTTTCGCATGCCCTAATACGCGGTATAGGCGAGGTGGCTCCAGCTACAGTGTGACAAAATGGAACATTAAACAATTTATCCCTCCTAGAGCAATTGCACGTGATTATTTGGAACAAATAATTGACACAGTTTGGCATGTAAATGCGTGTCGGCGGTACTTCCATGTATATTTTTATACGCTGTTGTCATTTTAGTCAACAGCGCACCTAACTTTTATTTATTTATTGCCACACCAACGACTTATTCACAAAATCATTTAAGTACATTATTTTAAATACACACATCAAAAGTGTCTAGGGATCAAGCATTTTTATGCGGATTTCTTGAGATTGAGATGTGGCTTTGTAATAAATTTATGATTTTATAAATTTATATGGATCCTTTTTGGTGCATTTCATAATTTGAATCAGGAACTCTCAATCAAATTCGAGTAAAACAATGATATTATAAGTAAAAAGGTGTAGATACGTTACCTAAACGACATTCTATCTTCAAAAACGGCACACCGCACACATGAATAACTAAAAATATTGCAATAACACACTACATTACAATTAGTCGTCAAAATAGGATGGCATGATTCAAGTATCGCGAGTGAAAAAGAGACAAATATAATTCGCGACAGTGCGTCGTCAAGTGTACTAGAAACGATGTAGAATTAATAAATCAGATATGACATTACCTTACACCGTGATTTATGCCTAAAAATGCGATTCACTCAAGAGTTCATGTAGTAAAAGTAATGTAATAAAAATGCATTGAAAGTCAACTGACTTGTCTGTTTCGTACATATAATTTTACTCTATGATCGGTAATGACGTCTATCTCTATCGCACTTGTTGATAGAGAAATTGTTGTTGCACTCTTTCTTTTCGGACGCCATTATTTTAAAAACGTAATGTTTGTTTTGTGAAAATATTAAGATAAATAGTATACTTACGAATGATATGTGATTCCTTGACTTTTAGAAGTTTTGCTAGTATAATTTTTATAATATCTCATGACACACGACGGCATTTTCGGTAGTTTTGGGTCACTTTCACTGATAATGCACTGTGTTTACGTGAAGTGCGTCTGTCGACGCCGGCAACGTCACACTGAGGTCAAGGTTTGCTAATTAGCCACATTTTAACGTACCGCTTGCTGAGCGCTTATAACGCATCTACACCTTTTTACTTATAATATCATTGGAGTAAAAGATGAAAATAAGCTGTCAATATTTTCCCTATAAAAACATACAACGCATTGAAGACATTATTAGTGCTACTGTTTCCCTACTACTGATTAAAACCAACGTTATTATGGAGCGGCGACGTCATTTAAGCAGGGAAGAAATGCTCAGAGCCGTGGGAATGATAGAAGCTGGTTCCCGGCAACGTACTGTAGCTTTAGCGCTGAATACAAGTCAGAGTGTTATCAGTCGACTTTGGACACGTTACCGAAGCACTGGTACCGTGGCTGAGCGCCATGGAGGACGGTATCGCTGCACCACACGGAGACAAGACCGATACATTCAAATCTTAACTCGAAGAGCTCCAACAATAACCGCCATGATGTTAGCCGTGAGGCTTCATCACTCTTCAGGGAACTTAATTAGCGACCAAACAGTCAGAAACCGCTTGCATGAAGTGAACCTTCATTCCCGAAGACCGCTACGGGTACCACCTATAGCAATGCACAATCGTAGGATTCGATATCAATGGGCTCTTGAACACAGAAATTGGGCAGAAGAACAATGGCGTTTCGTGTGCTTTTCTGATGAGTCTCGTTTTGGTATGAGACCGGATACAAGACGTATACGACACTGGAGAACCCCTGGACGCCAACAGCGATTAAAATCCTGCCAGGAAGTCCATCCTTATAGTGGTGGAACCATCATGGTATGGGCGGGTATTTGGATCGGCGGAAGAACTGAGTTGATTTGGATCAGAGGCAACCTCAACGCTCAAATTTATGCTGAGACGATTGTATCAGACGTCATCGTTCCTCTACAAGTGCAAATCGGTCCCTTATTTCAGTTAATGCATGATAATGCACGACCGCACACCGCAAGAGTTGTAAGACAGACTCTCGCCGCAGCTAACATCAATGTCCTGCCCTGGCCTGCTCAGTCGCCAGACTTGAACCCGATTGAGCATGCATGGGATATGCTACAGAGAAGAGCTCTGCCGAATATGGAGGGTATCCAGTCGCAAGAAGACCTTTTTTTGTTGTTGCAACGAACATGGGCGGCCATTCCACAGCGTGATTTGGATGAACTCATTTTGAGTATGCCAAACCGATGTTCTTGTGTTGTTAGTGTTCGCGGTAGAAACACGGATTATTAATTGTTTAAGTTACCCAATAAAATTTTAAAGAAAACTGTTTTCAGTCATTTTTTCGAACTTTAATGTTAGTGGTTCAAATGTCAAAAATCCCTTTATTAGGAAAATGGCAAATTTCTTTATTAATGCAAAGGTGACTTGGTTTATAGTTACTGTGACAAACGAAAACACTTTATTTGATGAATCCTTAAAGAAAATTTTAATTAATATCAATCAGGAGAAAAGTTATTGCAAAAATATATGTTGATCCCTAGATACTTTTGATGTGTGTATATTCTATTTCAACAGCTTCGCGGTGAATTCGTCACTTATAGGTGTGCACAGCACTTGTATAATCAATAATAAAAATTATAATATCTATACTAATATTATAAAGAGGAAAACTTTGTTTGTTTGTTTGTTTGTTTGTAATGAATAGGCTCAAAAACTACTGGACCGATTAAAAAAAATCTTTCACCATTCGAAAGCTACATTATCCACGAGTAACATAGGCTATATTTTATCCCTGTACTCCCACGGGAACGGGAACTACGCGGGTGAAACCGCGGGACGTCCGCTAGTAATATATAAAATTAGAATGTAAACTTTGTAAATTTTAATTTTGTTATTATCATAAATAATATTAATTATGAAACCGTTTTGTTTCTGATATTTTATTATCAGGCATTAAAACCACTTGAGAAATACATTCAAAGCGATCGGAACATTTAGACCACTCGAGAAGTTAATTAATATTATTTATGATAATAACAAAATTAAAATTTACAAAGTTTACATTGAATTTAAAATGTCAAGTAGTTAAATTAAATTACAGAATAATTAAAAAATTAAAAAAAAACATCAATTGACTTGAAGAAAGTAGAGTTATCTCTTGAAATCTCTTGAATTTTAATTCATTGATTTATTTGAGGGACGGCGCAGCATGTTTGTTGCATCCACTTGTACAAAAGATTTGACGGCCGTTTTCCCAAAACAGCAGAAAAATCGAAATAGGGCGAGTGGCAAAAAAAAAAAACTAATTAGTTCGTCAGATAGATTTTCAAAAAATTTTGGACGTAAGTATATTTTTTTTCCTATTTCACGTAAACAAAAAATTGAAAACGATACAGGGCGTCAATAACTCCTGTGACGTCATATTCGAGTACATTTTTTACCGGAAAGTGACGTCACAAGCCCCAGCCCCCCACTGATCTTTGACGCGTTTGTCTTCGTCAATTTTTAGGGTTCTGTACCCAAAGGGTAAAAACGGAACCCTATTACTAAGACTTCGCTGTCTGTCCGTCCGTCCGTCCGACGGACAGACGGACAGACAGACGGACAGACAGCGAAGTCTTAGTAATAGGGTTCTAATAGGAGACTTTTCTGTATGCCAAGATGTCACACCAACTTGAGGCAATTCTGCCCACTATCAAGGATGTATGCTGCATACAAAGAGCACGAAGGGGACATTGATTTATTTAACTCTTCGTTACGTGCTCTAAAAAAGGTCGCCCTTGCCATTTAATGGATCTCTACTCTAGTCAAATATTTACCTAATCTTATACAACATTTTTTTTTTTTTTTTTAAATCTATAATAAAATTATTTAATAAATTCTAATTTAATATAATTTAGTCTAATTTAATAAATTCTATTTTAAGTTATTCTAATTTAATATATTCTAATTTAATTTAATCTATGTTATCTATTTTAATTTAAGTAATTAAGTGTAATCTGCATGTTTTTCCAAAATATTGTTGTGTCAATAAAATTAATGATTTAATTGTATAATTATCTGCGCATAATGTAGTGCACGCTGTGCTTTTCTGTAAGTGATGAGGCGCTTAGACTTTAGTTTGAATTGTACAAATTATAATGTAACAGTGTACTCATTGTTGAGAAGCCTTGTAATAAATAAATAAATAAACCCTAAAAAACACGTACTTACCTAATATTTTTCGATAATCTAACTGACGGACTAAACAGAATCATATTTTTTTTAGTCAGGCATCATCCCTATTTAAAAAAATACTGAACAACGAACAAACAAACAATGGTAGTTTACAAAACATGACGTCATAAGTGCAGTCACCATTATTTCCATTGTCAATTGAGCATTCCTCGTTTCAATATTAAGGTTTGTACGTGAGATCTGTCAAAAGAATCTGATCTTTTCAATACTGAATTTGTACGCACGATCGACGTCATTTCATCATCTGCCTAGCCTTTTCCCAATATGTCGGGGTCGACTTCGAGTCTAACCGGATGCAGCTGAATACCAGTATTTTACATGGAGCGACTGCCTATTAGACCTCCACAGTCCAGTTACCACTGGGTAATACGATTTACGGCAGTTTCCTACCGTATAACTTACGTAAAACTGTTAGCTAAGGCGGCTCCCCGAGCAAATGACCTTGAGCGAGCAGTTTTTTGGAGCCTACTCCTCTTTATCCAAAAGAAATACCAACTAATAAAAAATATATTAAATAACTACATATTCTTGCCTCTAAAATTATCGTTTCATATTTTTTTTAAGTTGCTTAATGTTTAATTAATCCCCTCACAACGAAAGCACAGAAATAAGAAATAATTATTTATAAAATGCTATTCCTCGTAAAGTAACCATTATTTTGATT
This sequence comes from Xestia xanthographa, assembly GCA_905147715.2. Classification (NCBI taxonomy): domain Eukaryota; kingdom Metazoa; phylum Arthropoda; class Insecta; order Lepidoptera; family Noctuidae; genus Xestia; species Xestia xanthographa. The sequence continues at coordinate 12,092,603 of LR990667.1, read as the reverse complement.
TGCTACTTATACTAATGGATAGGCAATTTATTAATGAACATAATTGTCGTTTTTTTTTTTCCAAAAGACGTAAATTTTATTTTATAAAGAATAAAAACCACTCATTTCGCACAATTCGGCCTGCAGTGACTGACGTAACAACCACTTCGTAGTGCAAGCCACCACAAATAGAGTTGCTAATTTTGCTCGGGGAAGCGCCATGCTGGTAGCTTTCGGTATTTCTATAAACAAAGTTAGCTTGAAATATCCTATCCGTGTCACCTACCTGTCACTTGATTCATATAAAAATCAAAGAAAGTTTTTCTGTGACGTTTTGTTTCTAACCGTCCGTAAGCTAAATGTCAAACAGACAAGGGTAGAAGCCTACCGAAACCTGCTAGTAAGTTATTGGAAATGGCCGTTAGTAAGAAACTGGTTATCAGACTTTCGGGCCACTGACTACCTGTAACGACTGTCAAAGATCAGCGAGAGACAGCCAGGACTAACGGCTTAACGTGCTTTTCGAGGCACGGAGGAAACTCGGTATGTAATGGCTGGTCTGCACCTATCCACAAACCAACTTAGGCATATTTCTTTGTGTAATTAAGTATTTGTTCGCGATTTGTTCATAAAACAGTGAAGGAAAACCGGTATGGTTTAAGAGCTGAAAATTCGAAGACATGTAAAGCTCTGGGCTCGTCTTAGGTTATAATGAAAAGAGGCCTGTAAAGAGGATTGGGATGCCTGTGTCCCAGCAGTGGGATATATATAGTCTAGTAATGCTATGCCAATATGCACTCAAGCACACTACACACTGCACTGCATTATGCACTGTTTATAGGGTGTAAAAGACCTCATCACGAAGCCGTCAACCAAGCATTCTGTACATCAAACTAAGTTACTTTACGCAAAAATTATTTCTGGGACGCTACTTTTTTTTGGGGTGAAAAATCATGTCTTGTTGTAGAACTCAATGTAACGCATTCAAAAAATTGTGCTGATGGATGGATTAAAGAGTACAGGGGTCGTGGAGGTGTTTAAAGTAAAAATCTTACATTAAAAACTTGTATTTAAAAAAAACCTTGTCAAAAAGTTGGAACTTTGACCCCCAATATCTCCGTAACTAAAAGGTTCCCAGGTATGGTGTAGAACAAAAAAATGATCTCAATGCCGAGGAGAGCAAGTGCTTTTCGGCTTCGTTAAGAGGTGTTTTACACCCTTTAGAGAGACTGTAAAATGTATTTTTCAGTAAACGAACATAAGCAATAACATTACGCCTGTCATCTCTAGGGTTAGGCAGAGGTGAACCAAATAGTTCTCCCACATTTAGGTTTTTTTGTTTAGCCCACGTTGGGTCCCACTGCTGGGCAAAGGTTTCCCCTTTCTCCCTATGTATACATATATATATACATATTATGTAAGTCAAAATAAATAAATAAAATAAACATCTTGACCGACCTGGGAATCAAACCCTCATGCTACGCAATAGTGCTTGCGACCACGATACCAAAGAAGCTGACAATCAAAACAAATTCGTTTAAAATCTTATTTGATTATTATTTTCTTCGTTGAATCTACCGCTTCACTAGGGCTATATATCCCTCAAATGGCTTAGCATGATCCTCCGTTACGCCTAAAATATTGCAGTATTAGTATATAGTAGTTATAAAATAGTAAAGTACTTATAGTAAAACACGATTCCATAAACTTTTCTCGATAGAAAAAAAATCCAAAGTTTCCTCCAAATCGAACAATAAACCGCTGGTATTCTAAAAGTACTTCAAATTAGATCATGAAACTTTGCATACTAACTGAACTAATTATAAAGCAGGTCCTATGTGTTTTATTTTTTTAGTCCAATCAATAGATTTTAGGTAAATCGCAAAAAAAACACTCATTTCGCACTATTCGGTCGCAGTGACTGACGTAACAACCGCTTTGTAGTGCAAGCTGATTAGAACTTTATTTTAACAGTGTTTCAAACGAAGTTTGAACCACCACAAATAGAGTTGCTAATTTTTGGGTTAGAAGGGCCTTAATAGACAGAACTTATATACATGCAACCAAATGATTATTATTCTGCGTGGCCTTTTTTCAATTATGTGTTTATTTATTTATTTGGTACACCAACAGCAGTACATACTAAGATTGAATGTACATATAACAATGAAAATGACATACTAGTGCTGGTATGTATGCCTACGTAGCATTCACCATTGGACAATAACATATTTATTGCAATTGTCTCTGAGAATGAGACAACAAAACCACTCTGACAACAATATTATGCACGTAATTTTTTCTTCACTTAAATCAATAAAATTCAGTAAGCAGTAATGCAGTGATAGTAATCAACCAAAAAAAAAAAAATTAAAAGTTAAGTTCAACTCCTGCTTGTCGTTAAAAAATAATATTAAGGGGCTGACAACACAGTTTTTAAGAAAAACTATTTGTTCTAGAACGGCAAAAAAAATATATGTTAATATTGATCATATTACAAAGACCTTGAATGGACTCGATACATATTTCAACGAAATCGGCTCGATAGAAAATAATTGCAAAGATTGGTCTTAAAATCATCATTAACGGTCCTATGTCTCTATTTTTTTGACGTATGGGTCTACAATTAAAAACATGAAGTCAACATATTCAAACCTAAACCGCTAACGAGTCATATTTCACAAATAATCCATACTTTTTTCATATCCATATTTATTCATTATTTTTATTTTTAAAACCTGGCCGCCCAGTAGTAGTGACGTCTCGTTTTCTCCCATACAAATAGACAGTGTGCGCGATTTTGGTGTTAACAGCGCCTTAAACTCCTGCAATTTTCTATGACAGTTAAACGTCCGTAGCCGTCGCGGACATGATGTGACGTCATTTACCAAAATCTGCCTTGTTTACATCAAATTTTTTGCCCTTAATAGAATAATTTTACTAATTGTATGTGCTCTAGTCAAGTAAAAATTGCAAGAGCAATATTATAATAAAATCTTAGTGAAGCTTTTCAAATAAAAGAGTTTTTTTGACACATAGACTTTGACGTCACTACCGGCGTTATCGAGGACGACGCGTTTTGAGAGTGCGTTCCGTTTCACCAAAAAAATGCTACATAAAACAGTAAATTGTAAAATAAGTGATGTATTAGCAACTTATACAAGTGTACCACAATGTTTTTATGGGCCAATACAAGGCATTTTTTTAAATAAAAAGAGTTTTGTGTTTCATGAATATTCCCTATTGAATAACTTCAAATACTATTCTAAGCTTCCGCGGTTTATAATGAAAGGTGGGCTTCACGGCAACGTGAAGAATAAAAAAGAGGTTAGTTACATTTGTCATCATCATCATCATCATCAGCCCATTAATGTTCCCACTGCTGGGACACAGGCCTCCTCTCTATGAGAGGGAACAATTTCTTTACCATCCACATGCCTTCTCCAGTCATCCCGTGATTATGGCGCTTGTAAATGCGTCGAAATATCGAGAGAACAATAGTTGAAAATCACGGAAGATGCCGTAAGTGACAAGTAAGTTTTATCATCTGCCTAGCCATTTCCCAACTATGTTGGGGTCGGCTTCCAGTCTAACCGGATGCAGCTGAATACCATTTTTTTACATGGAGCGACTGCCTGTTTAATCGCAGTTCCCAATTTCAAAAGAAATCTTAGTTTTAGAATTCGATATTTTAGAAATAAGTACCAGAAAATAGGAAATTTTCAAAAAATATTTTAAATATGCAATTACATCGACAACAATAAACAAAGAAACAGACCAAATTAGTGTTTAATTTAATGAGAGCAGTTACGACAGGAACTAAATACGTCTCAATGAAAAAATAAAATATTGTTAGTTTTTCCCTGAAATAAAAATACTACATATACAGGGTGGAATTTTGTAATGCCACCTGGAGGGAAAGTACTCTTAATACTGCAGATAGAAAATTTTACTCAAAGGAAACATTCCTTTATTTTTAATAAGAAATTAATTTGCATTCAAAGATTTTTAAAATTCGCTTGCCGCAGTTGGGAATCGAACCGGCTAAATTCCAAAAAAATAACATCCTGTACTTTTATGGCACCAATCGATAGGGTCTATCATAAGGATCAAATCTCTCTAACAAACATGATAAATTAAATGAAAGGAAAACCATGAAATCTAAAGTTATAAATTCAATGGGATCAATTCAATACGATAAAGCATTTTTATTCAAAGGATGGACTTTTACAATTGAACAAAGAAGATTGAAATTTGCACGTGTTTGTTTGTGCAAATTGCAATCTTCCTATCTAAATAGTTCTTCGTCATTTTAGTCAATAAATTACGTCAAAAGATAATTGTTTTTTAGATTCTAACATAAATAGTTGGATGGACCTTTAAGTAAAAGTGCTTTATCTTATCCCATTGAATTTACAAGTTAAGATTTCATGGTTTTCCTTTAATTTAATTTATCATGTTTGTTAGAGGTTTTTGATCCTTATGATTGACCCTATCGATTGGTGCCATAAAAGTACAGGATGTTATTTTTTTGGAATTTAGCCGGTTCGATTCCCGAGTGTGGCACGCGAATTTTCAAAATCTTTGAATGCAGATTAATTTCTTTTTAAAAATAAAGGAATGTTTCCTTTGAGTAAAATTTGCTATCTGCAGTATTAAGAGTACTTTCCCTCCAGGTGGCATTACAAAATTCCACCCTGTATACGCTGTATTTATACCATACCTTCGAGAGACTAGTTGACAGTAGACAAACTCAAATTTAAGTCCGAATTTCTACCACATATAGAATGAATTATTGTCCATATATTTAGAATAGTTCGTACTTAATTTCCCCATACTGTCGACTGGTTGACAACTTGACAGTTGGAGACGCGTCGCCACGCAAAAATCGGTTTTATCCGTTTTATCCGCGCTTATAGATGTTTCTCATCAAAAAGTTTTGACAGCCTATGTGGTCTGGTAGTCCTAAGCTCTACCATTGAGCATGGGTTCGATTTTCAGATCGAGCAAAGTCTTACTGGATCTTTTACTTAATCAATAATTTTCGGTATCAGTTTGGAGTCTGCATTATTTTGTGGCACTACAAGAGACTTTAACATAGGAGGACGAGCTCGTTGCTACATAATAACAGCCGCTTGGGTCGATCTTTAGGTTAAGCCGCGGTTGCCTAGGTTGGTCTATGAATGTGTGACCACCCATTACATACCGAGTTTCCTCCGTGCCTCGGAAAGCACGTTAAGCCGTTGGTCCCGACAGTCATTTGTAGATCTTTGACAGTCGTTACAAGTAGTCAGTGGCCCAAAATTTCTGACAACCAGCCTTACCAAGGGGTATCGTATTACCCAGTACTAACTGGCTTGTGAAGGTCAGATACGCAGCGCTCCATTTAAAATACTGGTATTCAGCTGTATCTGGTTAGACTGGAATCCGACCCCAACATAGTTGGGAAAAGGCTAGCATATGACGAAGAGACTTTAACATAACTGTGGGTGTTCTATTAGTACACTTCGGCCTTCTGATGAGTCCTGTTATGTTTTGTTAGACGTCAAGGATTTCATTCATTTTCATCTGCCTAGCCTTTTCCCACCTATGTTGACGCTTCCAGTCTAACCGGATGGACTGCCTATCTGACCTCCACAACCCAGTTAGTACTGGGTAATACGATACCCCTTGGTAACGACTGTCAAAGACCTAGAAATGACAGTTGTGACCAAGGGCTTAACCAAAAATCTATTTTATATTCAAACTGATTCATCATCAAAATCCTACACCCCTCTTAGTCAAAAATCGTGTTGATGTCTTAACTCTTAACTGTGCTATCTTAACTATTATAAGCTATGCTGTAGTCGCGCGCGCTCAGTCGTGATTCGGCACCGCTCGGCCATCGACGTCGCCTTTCTCTTTCTGACGCGAATTAATAGTGGACGTTACCCGGCCGTGTGCTTTGGTGAAGTGATAAAAATAATTACGTTATTATTTTTGGTTATTTTTTTTTACTCGATTTTTTTTTTTTGAGAGTTTTTTTTTTCGAGTGTTGTGTTTTGGAGGTTGACGTTTTATTTCGGTGGGTATTTTAGTTTTAGTTTCATTTGTTTTTAGTTTTAATTATGTTTTAATACCTATAGTAAATAATTAGATATACCATTAATAATGAAGAAATTTTAAATAAATTACAAATAGGTGTGTTTAAATTTAAACAGAAATTTACAAAAATACATTTAAGTAGGTACTAACTAATAAATAACTTTAATTAGAATCAGATAAAATTGGCACATATGTCATTGTTCGTTTTTTAAATTATCCTTATATTTTAGAGGTATATAATTGGAACTAGGTACCACATTTGCGCTACATAATAATTTTAAGATCGTTTTCCTCATTTAGGTCCTAAATATTTTCTGAACAACTAAATCTGCCTTTCAGCGAGAAAAAACTAGAGATAACTAACTATAGAGAGACATATAGAGATCTTTAGAGAGATATAGTGATAACTATAGAGAGTATTTAGATTCAGATTGGAATTTTGACTGTAAGTGAAAACACCGGTTATTTTTTTTTTAAGTTAGTTTATGCTATTTTTAATATTATTTCAATTACTTAAGTTTATTAATTTGTAAATTATGTGGGGATTTTTTTTATATTTTAAATGAATTTGGTTCCAGAAATAAGGAAGATTTAGTTTGGTGAAAAAAAAACTATAAAACGTACAGACCTATAATCCATCATCATCATAAAAAAAAATCTGCTGTTCCGTACAGTTTGACAAATTATGCGAACATTTGTAGGGAAACAGCTGATTTATTTTTCGCGATTCAGGGTTTGGTCCCTTAATAAAAGTTGTTCATAATGATGAGTACAATGACCCCTTAAGAGATTTCGTGTATGGATAGATACACCTGTACATAAATGAAATAAATCTAAAAATTCAGCCAATTAAATTTTATAGATAATAATGTATATCACATTTTTAATAATAGTAATGTGATATAAGTAATATTAATTAATTAATATAATTAATGTATGGGAAGTGAGCATTTCTTTGCTGTTCCTATTTGATTCAACATTATTGATTTGACGATTAAAAAATTCCTGAAATCCTAAACCATGAAAAATATAATTTTAAAATAGACTAGTAAACACATACGTTTACAATTTTAATTACCTACGTGTACAAGACGTTACAACAGCTTTCCAATATTATATTCTTCATGTACAAGAAAACTTAGAAACTTTAACCTCTAAATATCTTCCCGCGTGAAGTTCGATTATTGTCCCACTACCGAGATAAAAAGATATATCATCATCATCATTATCACCAGCCTATTAATGTTCCCACTGCTGGGACACACGCCTCTCTATGAGAGCGAATGGGCTATAATCTACCACGCGGGCCCAGTGCGGATTGGTAGATGTCACATGTCTTCGAATTTTTGGTTCCCCGACTTACGAACAGCGTAAGTCGGGGCCGCCACCACTGGGCCACCGCTGCTCAAAAAGATATATACAAACATTCTATGTGTAAATTCAGGTTATAAACTATATGCCTGCAAAATTTAATCCAGATCCGTTCAGTAGTTTTTGCGTGAAAGAGTAACAAACAACCATCCGTCCACCTTCACCAATTTTCGCATTTATAAGATTACTAGCGGACGTCACGCAGTTTCCCCCGCGTAGTTCCCGTTCCCGTGGGAGTACGAGGATAAAATATAGCTTATGTTACTCAAGGTGAATGTAGCTTTCTAATGGTGAAAGAATTTTTGAAATCGGCGCAGTAGTTTTTGAGTTTATTCATAACAAACATACACACAAAAATACAAATCTTTCCTCTTTATAATATTAGTGTAGAAGTAGGGTACTCGTAGTAGGATCCTCTACCTACCTCTTTATAGTATTAGTGACGAAAGTTTGTCAAATTGGATGGATGTATTGATGGATGGATGTTTGTAAATCTTCCACGTAAAAACTCCTAAACGGATTTAGTTTAAATTTGGCACATCATCATCGTCATCAGCCTATTAATGTTCCCACTGCTGGGACACAGGTCTCCTCTCTATGAGAGGGAATGGGCTATAATCCACCACGCGGGCCCAGTGCGGGTTGGCAGATGTCACATGTCTTCGAATTTTTTGGTTCTAGGACATGCCGGTTTCCTCACGATGTTTAAATTTGGCACATAGATATAATTTATAGCACATAGAATACTTTTTATCCCTATATTACGATCCCATGGTACTATCAAGGACACTCCCGCCTGATCACCACTAAGCTAATTTTTGCTTGCACTCGCAACATAGAATCGCTCTCTCGCCCCGCCCCGTTGACTTTGTATAATGAAATAATGAATGAAAAGATACCGATCGGCTGAGCGCATTGACGACGCACGCCAAACGAGAGTTATTGTAACTTTGCGCGCCAAAGTTGACGCTTTCCTAATAGGCCTAAACATTAAGGGGGCTCGGCGCCTCTGCTTAATTTAAGCGATAACAATTTTAACTGATCAGGCGGAAAAGACCAAGACTGTACATTTCCGACCTCCACGCGGGCAAAACCGCAGCCATAAGCTAGTAGGTATGAAAACTTTCCCTTAAATCGGTCATTCACATCATAAAGTCACGAAAACGAAATCACGATTTCGAAATTAGACTGCGAAGAACTACAATAATATTACGCACTTGCTCTCTTTCGTAACGGCCATTAAGAATGATCGTGAGTGTTATTTTGATGACTTCTCGTTGTTCTAGGCAGGATTATCCAACCGTTTTTCTGTCGAGTCTCCCCAGACAAAACCGGCCAAGTACGTGTGAGGCCACGCGTAGTGTAGAGTTCCGTAGAAGCCCGTTATCGCAATATAGAACGATTCTGTTCTTTATTCTGAATATAAATGATAAATGATGTTTATTATGCAAGTAGGTTTTTACAAACACTTTTACACGTCATTTTTTTAAAACTAGATGGGGCCGGTGTTTCGTACCTCAGTACTCTGAGAAGAAACAGCCGAAACAAACTCAGAGAAGAAACAGCCGAAACAAACTCACTATATTTAATGATTAAGATTTTAACAAATTATCCAACACCCAAGTTCAACAACTATTACTGCTAAACTAATAAAGTTATCTTAACAGATATAATTTTCCCTTAAAGTTCATGAAATGCACTATCATCATGTTTTTTTTTTATGAATTTGTACTTCACAGTTTAATATTTCGTAAATGGAGCATTACATCAAGAAATTGGATTAGCAACGACGAAGTCATTTTAAAAGACCTATTCAACGATACCCGACAAGATGGGGTAGACGACGAAAAATAAATTCATCCCCACTTCATACGTTATGCTATATATACGTATAAGGGTGTAAAACACCTCTTAACGAAGACGAAACATTTCTCCTTGTCATTGCGATCATTTTTTTGTTCTACACCATATCTCCGTAAGTAGAAGGTCCCCAACCTTCTACTTACGGAGATATTGGGGGTCAAACTCCCAACTTTTTGACAAGTTTTTTTACTTTTACTTTAAACACCTCCACGACCCCCGTACTATTCAATCCATCCATCAGCACAACGTTTTGAGTGCGTTACATTGAGTTCTACCAAAAAACATGATTTTTAACCCCAAAAAAAAAGTCGTTTCCCTGCAATAATTTTTGCGTAAAGTTAATAAGTTTGATGTACAGAATGCTTGGTTGATGGCTTCGTGATAAGGTCTTTTACACCATGTACGCTACCCTAAAAAAAAAAAACCAAAATTTTATTCTATCGCTTTGTCGGCGTAATTGATATACTATATAGTACTAGAAAGCTGTAATTTTGTAGGCGTGTCCCTACTAAATTACAGCTTTCTAGTACTATCGGTCTCTTAGCAAAACCTCGGACAGACAGACAGACAGACATGACGAAACTATAAGGGTTCCTTGTCAGGACTATGGAACCCTAAAAACATTTTCATGACCCCTCCCCCCATTTTCTGTGTGACATGAAACCTGTCAAACACAATGTAGGTACGTAAGTACAGTCGAGGAAAACGAAACAAGTGTTCGCAAAGATAGAGCGGCAAAAAGGAATCGTTTGAACCAAAACTGCTCCAATGTCAAGAGATGGAAGTCATCTTTCATGGGCGAATCGGTCTTAATACGCTTTTGTCCTGAAAAAATCTAATTAGTCCGTCAGATAGATTATCAAAAAATATTTGACACGTATTTTTTCTTTAGTTACGTAACCCAAAATTGACGAAGATACGACGCTTTTAAAATTATCAATACGTCACGCCGTGCTATAATTTTTAGTGTGTTGTGACGTCACGAGCCACTCTCGAGTTTTGATGCGTTTTATCTTTGTCAATATTCATTGATTTACAAAAACAAAAAATACGTGTCTAATATTTTCCAATACTCTAACTGACGGACTAAATAGATTTGCAATTTATTGATGGTGGAAATAAGCCTATTTTTAGAAATTTCTTCCTGAAAAATTTCTGGTCATATGCCATATTGGTGGTAAACGCATGCCACGCCTCCCTGGTCATCTCTGTACACCCCCCAAAGGAAGCGTGCCCCACTTGTTGAGAGGTCCTGGTCTTGTGGTTGCAAGCGGTACTGCATGTAAGCCTTTTATCAAATGACTCCTCCCGCTCTGGGCGCAGCAGGAGGGAGTGTTAGACTTTTACTGACTAAAACCCATCCATGTTCCTTCATCGCCCTTTGTGTTCCGGGGCCACGGTATGGGTTCGATTCTCGGATGTTTTATTTAGTAGCTTGGAGTATGGATTTCTGCGTAGTTGATGGCAATAGAATCACCCCTTATTAGACCGCTGCCTTGATTATCGGGGAAATACAGTTTGATAGAAGAGGACCCATTACACCGACATTTCAGCCTATCACCAGCATCATCATCATCATCATCAGCCTATTAATGTTCCCACTGCTGGGACACAGGCCTCCTCTCTATGAGAGGGAATGGGCTATAATCTACCACGCGGGCCCAGTGCGGATTGGTAGATGTCAAATGTCTTTGAAATTTTGGTTCTAAGACATGCCGGTTTCCTCACGATGTTTTCCTTCACCGTTTTGAGAGCAGCGGTAATGAAATAAATTACACAAAGTAATACGCCTGCCTGGATTCGAACCCTCGACTTACTGTTCGTAAGTCGGGGCCGCCACCACTGGGCCACCGCTGCTCTCCGCTGCTCTGCTCTATCACCAGCAACCGGTCAAAAATCCTCCGGGTGTTATTTAGAACGAAAAACCCAATAGCACTATGCCGTTGTCAAGCCGTGTGGTATCCGGCAGAGTAGAATAGAACGAACCCATTACACTCACGGGTGTCGTATAAGGCGACTAATGTCTGAGGCAGAACACCTTGCGCCTCCGTAGACCAGAGAATGGGCAGCAGCGTTTTCTGTTAGTCTTTCATCACTGCGATCTCCAATCCGCCTGCCAAGCGTGGAGTTTACGGCAAATTACTCCCATCATGGGAGAGGCTTATGTCCAGCAGTGGACGTTATGGGCTGTTGTTGTTGTTGTTGTCAAACCTGGGAATCGAACCTAGAACCTCTCAGAAAGTTAAGCCTTGTGACTAACTAGGCAGTCGTAATAGTGAAAGATAGGTACCAATACTACTGCAAATTCATTGCAGGATATAAAATTAACAGATAATCTCTTTTATTCAATTTTCATATCTTTTACAATAAATGGCTTTGTTAGTTGTATATGCATGATTTTTTTATCACTCTAAACAAAGCGTTTTAACATCAGAAATAGCAAAGTGAAATTATTTTTTTAATGTCATTAAAAAATACTATGTTACAAGCATGTGAAACTGCTAATTAGACAGAGAGATCCGATACAGCGAATGACGTCATTCGCTGCATCGACGTACAAAATCCATACTAAATTCAGTTTATCTAGAAAGAGATAGAAACAAAAGTTTAAATGGTTATAACTTTTGTGTTGTTTGGCCGATTTGTCTTGTTTTCGCTTTTTGTCATTATTTTTATAGTACTTTAACATTCCGTATCGAAACAAAAAAAGAAAATGTATGCATGTTTATAGACTCTACCCATAGATAACTCAATGGCTCTACCCCTTTGCCATGGCTCTATCATGGGACATAAAAATAGCCGGCGAAATAAGTGTAACTACTATTAGGTACTGATATACAGGGTATAAACGGAGAGCCTTCCTGAAGCCGTCAACCAAGCATTCTGTACATCAAACTAAGAAACTCTACGCAAAAATGATTGCTGGGAAACGATTTTTGGGGTGAAAAATCATGTTTTACTGTAAAACTCAACGTAACGCACTCAAAACATTGTGCTGATGGTCGCATTTAATAGTAAACGGGATTTAAAGTAAAGTTAAGACCTTAAAAACTAGTGTTTGAAAAAAAAACTTATGAAAAAATTGGTATAAATTTTAAATAATTTTTTTTTTCCAATATCTCCGTAACTAGTAGGTTCCCAGGTACGGTCTGGAACAAAAAAAAAATCGCAATGACGAGGAGAACAAGTGCCTTTCGGCTTCGTTAAGTGTATATTTTACAACCTTTATACCTCTGTGAACCCCGAATTTAATTAGAGCGTGATTTTAAGTAGTCAGGTTTTTTAGTTGTAGTACGATTCATCATCATCATCATTTCAGCCGAAACACGTCCACTGCTGGACATAGGCCTCCCCCAAAACGGCTTTGCCATAATCGCTACGCTTGGCAGGCGGGTTAGCGATCGCAGTACGGTTGTTACAAAAGCACAGAGAGCGCTGCTGCCCATTCTCTGGTAAGACCCTTAGTCGCCTCTTACGACACCCACGGGAAGATATGGGATGGTGCTATTCTTTACGTCCGACACCATACAGATAAGTAGTACGATTTAAACACACAAATTCTTGTTGTATATTTAACAACAAACAAGATGGAAAAATCTAAATTGTTGAGTTTTTTCATCCTTGTCGCAAACGAGCGACATGTTACTGCAAAATTCTACTTATGAATGGCGTGAGACCGAGGTTTCATGTTTCAAGAAAAACGTGTATTTTCGTTCAGAGAAAGACGATACATATGATCAACAAGCTTGCTAACATCGTGTGATTCTAAACAACTCGACTTTAGACAACGGACAGTGAGAGTCTTAAATTTACAATGTAATGGATATTAGTGATTTATTAGAATTCTTAATTACAATGAGTTTTTAATCAAAGCTAATGTTAGAGCAGTGCAGGTGGCCACACACTGGTCTAACACAATTTGAGTTCATCGACACGTTAAAAAGAAGAATAATTACAATATTCTATACATTTATAAATTAAAATAACATAAAGTAGCTACTCGTAACTTAACAATGAACTCAAAAATGGCGTCAAACTCCTCCTTGCTGTCAACTGATAATGTCCCCAAGAGGCAAGATACACGTTATATGCAATGGCAATGCTCAGTCGCTGGTCAAGGTAAAAGTCAGCCCTTGGGTCACGGGAAGTGTCAACTAAACGTTTTGTAATTTCCTTGAAAAGGCTGGATGCACTCGGAACCAACAGTTACTCTAAACTATCGAAAACCTTAATGTCAAAAGCCCTCTTCCAAGACGAGGTGCAGATAACACGTTGGCATACACACCACGATCGCCTTAGTTGATGTTGCGGCGCGACTCCAACAGCTGCACTCTCGCCACGTACTTGGTCTTCTGACGCATGTACTCCACGATGTTCTCCGCTGTAGTGGTGCAGTGTAGGCGGGATATGTACACCGGTGTGTTCGGCTTCGCGGCACGAATAGGCACGTTGGGTTCCGATGGAGCCGTGCCGTAGCGGTTCTTGTTCGTACGTTGACGGCGCTTCCTCCTCAACTACGTCACAAAACCATCATCAGCCCGAATCGGTACCTTTTCAGGCACGGGTTTCCGAGTGGGAGCAGTTATGCCCAAGACTACATTAGCGAAATCTCCAGGAATATGTCGAGACCTTGCAGAGATGATGTTGAGAAGTTGATAAATTACTATTAGATATTATTTGATTAATTGACAGCACCCATTAACTGTAACATCCATTTATTTGCATAGGTAAACGAATTAAATTGATAAAGATTCAATATCAATCTTTGAAGTTATTTTAAGGTCAAAGCTAACACAATATTTTGCTCTATTGAATTTAAATGAAGGCTGTATAAATGGCCTAGATGACATTTTTAAGGCTTGCCTTTATTGAGGGCCATAGTTTTTGGGGACCGGACGGTGCGCCTCAAGTGGACTTGGGCAGGACATCTGGCTAGACGCGGAAATGGCCGATGGAGCAAGGCTTTAACCGAGTGATGGCCTAGGTTTGGCCAAAGAAATCAGTGCAAATCTAAAGCTCGTTGGGTTGACGATATCGTCAAGGTTGCGGGAAAAACCTGGATCAGGGACGCATAGAACCTGGAAGTGTGGTAGAAGAAAGCACTGACACGAACTATAAGAGAATAGCCCATAGCATACACTGGCTATGAAGTTTCCACAGCTGAACTAAAGGCTGGGACACAGACCTCTTCTCCGTGAGAGCGACTGGGCCGTCATACATCATGCTGGCCCAGTACGGGTTAGTAGATGCCACATGTCTTAGAATTTTTGGTGTTTGCACGTTTCCTTACGATGTTTTCCGCTCAACCGTTTTGAGAATTTCCAAATCCTAACTATTCTAATAAATTAATATTATAAATGCGAAAGTAAGTCTATTTGTTACCTTCACGCCTAAACCGCTGAACCGATCATCCTGAAATTTTGCATAAACGTTGTCAGGTGCACAGAAACGGACATAGGGTACCTTGTATCCCGAAAAAAATCACTTATCCCGAGAAAAAAAACAATAACTTTCTTATGATAATAGATGGCGCTTCGTGTCTTTCGAATCATGATTGAATTTCAAGCAGAGTACAACCCGAATTGATGATCAAGTTATATATTCACGCGAGCGTAGCCGCGAACAATTTTTATTAATTTGATAAAACAAAAAATACGTATCAAATATTTTTCGATAATCTAACTGACAGACTAAACAGAATCATATTTTTTTAGTCAGTCGTCGTATTCTGCTGTGGGCAATCAACTGGTTAGGTGCGTCACTTACTCGCCAATGACATGCGTGTGTGATCAGATGTATGAACGTGGACAAGGCAAAAGAAGTGTGTAAGGATCGTAGCAGAGGCCCTACTCCCGAACTCTTCGTCCGTATGTCGGATCTATCCGTCTTTCTCACTCGCACTCATCTGCAGACCTGCGCGAGAGAGACGGATAGATCCGAAATACGGACGAAGCGTTAGAGAGTAGGGCCTTGGTGGTGAACGCCGTAGCTTGGCAAATATGCATGATATAAATAATAATATGATTCATAGCCTTTACAGCACTCACGAATAATGTAACTTTCTGCCAGTGAAAGAATTTTTAGAATTGGACCATTAATGCCTGGGATTAGAGATGAGGTTTTAATGTTTGTCTATATGAAAGTGGTGTACAATAATGAATATGACTTTAACTGGGTTGTGGAGGTCTGCAGTCGCTCCATGTAAAATACTGGTACTCACATGCATCCGGTTAGAAGTCGACCCCAACATAACGCCGCGGCGGCGGCGTTTCTGCGTACCCCCGAAAAGGCGTGAGTGTATGTAATAGTATGTAATCTAATCTGTATAATATAAGCGTACATAGACTGCACATAACACGTAGTAAACCGTAATGGTTCGTAATCCTTACATAATTCTTTTCGATCTCGACATAAATGCTACCACGTAACGCACCTGACCTTTTAAAGAAATGACAAGTACTTGGTATAAAACTTTTTATTCGAGCTTGAAGAACTCATCTGTTCAGCCTTTTCTTAAGGGTGCACAAGTCGTCGTAAGTGTAAGTCGTAATATGCTTGCTATTTAGTCAAGTTTTTAATTTATTTAGTAATAATTTATCTAGTTTTTATTTATTTATTTATATATATTAATTTAGTGAAATATACGACGATTTATAACGGAAAATGAGCGCGTAAAATTTAATAAATTGACCTTTGGGCGTATGGAAATTATGGAAAAACTACTGGATGTATCAATATATATATAGCCTTCCTTTTTTTTTTCCGGATGGTAAATCATCAAATGACTCCTCCCGCTCTGGGCGGAGCAGGAGGGAGTGTCAGACTTTTACTGACTAAAACCCATCTATGTTCCTTCATCGCCCTTTGTGTTCCGGGGCCACGGTATCTCTTTCGAACAGTCCCGCAACCCCAGCAGAATATATAGCCTTCCTTCGGACATGACAATATTTCTTTAGTATTCGTAAATTGTTCTTTTGTTATACTTTTGCGTGTCCGCTTGCCAGCTGGCAAAGGCCTTCAATCTTCTCCATTCTGGCTTTTCTATGGCCACTCTACCCCATGTTGTTCCCGCGACTTATCTAATGTCGTCGTCCCACCTCCTTTGTGGTCTACCTCTCTTTCTCTTTCCATCTCTTGGTTACCATTGCGTGGTTATTTTGATGGATGTATCTACTCAAAATAAATTATTTAGAACTTTTGAATAAATTATGTATCCCTGTATGGTTTCACTTTTTTCCATTTTCATATTACACAAGTTTTTTATTTACGCCCAAAGATGAGTTAAAATTAAGCCGTTGGTCCCAGCTGTCAAAAATCAAAATCAAAATCAAAGCATTTATTTCAAGTAAGCCAGTTACAGGCACTTTTGAATTGTCGAAACAAAGATGAAAATTAAATGTAGCTACAGTCCCAGTCACAAGACATAAAAACTGTGAAAGTACTGTAGTTGCCCATTCCCTAGCGTCATTTCTAGATCTTTGACAGTCGTTACAGGCAGTCAGTGGCTCGAAAATCTGACAGTCTTACCAAAAGGTACCGTATTACCCAGTACTAACTGGGTTGTGAAGGTCAGATAGGCAGTCGCTCCATGTAAAATAATGGTATTCAGCTGTATCCAGTTAGACTGGTAGCCGACGCTAACTAAGCTGGGCAGATGATGAGTTGTCGTTGGTAAAAAATCACTTTGGGTAAGCCATTTGGTTTCAAAAGTTACCCTTTAAAATTCTGTCTATCGCGCAAGGTTAAAAATCATAGAGAATATACTCGTACACTTTGCCAACTAACATAGCCGTTTGAAATCAATATTAATGCTGTAGAAAGTGACATCCTAGTCACGCACGGACATGGAGTGAAGAGTCAATGGAGTGTGCGAGAATGATAAGCAGAATTGTGTGTATGCCGCCTTCGTCTCGGCGTTGTATTTTGCAAAATATGCTAAAACGTAAAGTCTTATGCTAAAACGAGGGTAATGAAGTGATTTTGATGTCGGAAATCGTCGTGTTTTTTGTACATAAAGTTTAACAGACGATTGCTTGTACTTTTCCGTTTAAAAGCCTGGCTTACGCCAGAAAGTTGACAGCTTGCATTTTTTAATTAGTATGTATATTTAGGTTAAGGTCCATGGGTCCATGGGTCTTTGTTACCTGAAATAAATGGCTTCCGTTCTTACACACCATTATCTACATTTATTTATCATTCTTCTTTCACAGGTCTGCGGTAAGAAATTTCCTAAAAAATAAGTAAAGCCTTTGTACTCAAAGTTATGTTATATTGTTTTCTTATGCATTTTGTTTACATGATTTTTTAAAATAAAAACAAGTGCAGAATTATGTTATTCTCTGTTCAATATTTCAATGGTAATTTTCAATGGCCTTTTTATAACTCTGTTAGCACTCCATTTATAAACTCTTCTGTGCCTACTGTACACTCCTCAATACTGTTTTACATTAACATTACATTACGCTTTTGCTTTCCTTATGAGGTGAGCAGACATACAGCTATGTCGCTCATACGAATTTCTAATACATAATATTTTTATCGTCTTCATTCAAAGATTCAATCAGAGGATTTTGGGAGATAGATATTTTTAATTTCTTTATAATGCCTTGTGTAATGTATTTTGAAGCTAGCGCAGTGCGTATCTGGAGGAGCTCGTGGCGAAATAATAACAGCCACTCGGGTCGATCTTCAGGTTAAGTCGTGCTTGTCAAGGTTGGTCCGTGGATGGGTGACCACCCATAACATACCGAGTTTCCTCCGTGAATCGGAAATCACGTTAAGCAGTTTTTCCCGGCTGTCATTTGTAGATCTTTGGCAGTCGTTAGTTAGTCAGTGGCTCGTAAGTCTAACAACCACTCTTACCAAGGGGTATCGTATAACCTAGTACTAACTGGGTTGTGGAGGTCAGATAGGCAGTCGCTTCATGTAGAATACTGGCACCCAGGTGCATCTGGTAAGACTGGAAGCCGACCCCAACATAGTTGGGAAAAGGCTAGGCAGATGATATGTGAGTTCACCAATACATCCAATCATGCCGCTATTCTTACATCATTCCAAGTTCTAAGTGGGTTATTGGAATCCCGTTATCACACTGATATCTTATCACTATATTGATAAGAGGTTCGTCATCATAACAACTTCAGACATTTCCTGTGAATTGGGGTACGGTTATTTCCTCGTTTATTTGATTTGCGATATGCACCGTTTCGATTAGCATTTTGTAACATTTAAGGCCCTTCTAACCCTAAAATTAGCAACTTTATTTGTGGTTGTTCAAACTTCGTTTGAAATACTGTTAGAATAAAGTTCTAATCAGCTTGCACTACAAAGCGGTTGTTACGTCAGTCACTGCGGCCGAATAGTGCGAAATGAGTGGTGTTTTGCGATTTACAAGAAATCTATTGATAGGACTAAAAAAACAAAACACATAAGACCTGCTTTATAATTAGTTCAGTTAGTATGCAAAGTTTCATGATCTAATTTGGAGTACTTTTTGAATACCAGCGGTTTATTGTTCGATTTGGAGGTAACTTTGGATTTTTTTTCTATCGAGAAAAGTTTATGGAATCGTATTTCGTCACACATAGTACCTAGCAGTAATCCTCAACATTACCACATATTTATTTCAAAATTAATGCTGCAGTATTTTAGGCGTAACGGAGGATCATGTTACGCCATTTGAGGCATATATGGCCCTTAAATGAAGGAAAAAAAATATTTGATAATTTCTCAGTAGCAGTCGCGGATTTAGATTTTTGGCAATACGTTCGCCCCTATTATTTTGTTTATTTTATTTTATATATTTGGGAAAACAAACTGTTACACATTACAGTATTACACAGAATTTTAGCTAGGGTGTGAGTAAATGTATGACCAACGACATTTAGCGCATATACATATATAATAAAGCGGAGGAGTAGGAAAATCCGTAGTGGAAATTACGGATTTTCCTACTCCTCCGCTATACTTTTCTGATTAATTTCGTTGCGGGATCCAAGACAGTTAAATTGTTTCTCTGGGACTTCGTCGAGCTGCATTGTCTCGGCGCTTTTCTGGTGGTCGCCACTGTTGATTCTGGCTTTCAGGAGTTACAGTGGGCAGGGAATAGTGTGGCGGGCTTGTCCCAATACATATAATAAAACAATGAAATTGTTATAAAAACAATGCGACTTACGCTAACAATTAAATGCAAACAATAAAATGACATAATCTCTTAATGTTAAATAAAACAGACAGCTACATATTACTTGGGACTTAAGAGTCCTATTACATTTTTAGGCAAATTTTTGATTTTTACTTCCTGGATCAAATTATTTCGGTCGACGTACACGAGTCGATAATAATAGCGATATTTGGACGATTGTCGATTGATAATGACGAATATTAGAGACGAGACTGACATGAGACTGAGGAGCGAGCTGAATTGAGAATTATAGTAGGTACTTTAATTTTATTTATTGTATTTTTGTCTTATTATATTGACAAACGAAAACTAATGAAACTTATTCATTGTAGATCGAAGTTTTTTATCATATTATTTTTTTTGATAAAATTGAGTTTATTTGGAATATAATGGACGCTGAATTAAGACATTTATGGCTTAAATTACTATTTCTTTACGATTTTTACCGTGAAAACTCAAGGAATTTAAAGAAATTCTAAAACTCTAATAAACAAGTAAAACATTCAACTTATCTTTTAGTAATTTTAGCTTTTATAAGAATTGAATGTAACAATGTGAATTTGAGCGTCAAAGTTCCATCGTCGACGGTTTTTCTTGCAAACTGAGTTCGTAAAATATTTATAGTAAATTACACGAAAAGAAAAATGAAAATGTGTAACTCCAACTTACAAGAAAGAGAATGGTACTATCGTTATTCTTAAGCAAATAATTAAAATATCTTACTTCTGCTGAGAATTATTGCGTCAAAAATCATGAATTTACCAAAAAAATGTAATAGGACTCTTAATGTTAAATAAAACAGACAGCTACATAGTACATGGGACTTAAATAACTGTCGAAATGGATGAAGACTGAATGAATGGATGTAGTTTTTGGCATACTTCTGGCTAACCCTTCGAGCATTACAGGCGTGATGTTATGTTATTTATTCGGTATCATTAGACTATGTTTGAATACATAACTTGTAGTGAAATTTGAATCAGGTTTACTCACGTATCTAGTTGGGACAAGCTCTTGGATAAGTTTTTTTAACGTCCGATTTTGAATTGAACCGTCAACAATATAAAAATATTACCGGCCTATTACTGTCCCACTGCTGGGAAAAGGCCTCTTCTCATACAGAGAAGGCACGAGCATTGATCACCACGCTTGCTCAAGATGGTTGGTGATTTCAGACTTATATTGGTTGCCATGGCTTATTTGAATGAATTATTTTGAATTGTATTTTTTTTGTTTTTTTGTTTGTGTTTTTGCTGAGGACACTTTTACCGTGCACATCTTGCTACATTGTTCTCACATAATATACCATCTCAACGTGAATGATGTAACCAAGATTTTGTAACAATATTCTGATTTAAAAGAGTGTCCATGGAGTTTCTTGCCCGTTCTTCTCCATAGAGATCTACGCTAGGGAATGGGCAACTACAGTACTTTCACAGTTTTTATGTCTTGTGACTGGGACTGTAGCTACATTTAATTTTCATCTTTGTTTCGACAATTCAAAAGTGCCTGTAACTGGCTTACTTGATATAAATGCTTTGATTTTGATTTTGATTTTGATATTAATTATAAGTGCAGGTTTCCTCACGATGTTGTCCTTTACCGATGTGTGTGATGTCCAAGATAAACTTAGAAAAGTACATATGAATTGAAAAAGCCACATTGGTACTTGCCCGGATTTGAACCCACAACCTCATACATGGGAGGCGAGGTTTTAACTTTTGGGCCATCACGACATATCAAAACATTTCAACAATAAGTTAAATAAAGTACGTAATCATCTACTACACGCTTTTAAAGAGTCTAACCTGTAAAAGTCTAGCCTCAAGGTGGAAGCGTCAGAGTAGCCCACGAAATTCTTTTTTTTTTTACATATTTTGCAATTTGTTTTTTGTTTTATTTTGTAACATAGCGTGACACACCTCACACCGTCCAACATTTATTAATCACTAGCGGACGTCCCGCGGTTTCACCCGCGTAGTTCCCGTTCACGTGGGAGTACGGGGATAAAATATAGCCTATGTTACTCAAGGTGAATGTAGCTTTCGAATGGTGAAAGAAATTTTTAAATCGGTACAGTAGTTTTTGAGCCTATTCATTACAAACAAACAAAGTTTTCCACTTTATAATATTATAGTATAGATTAAAGTAAACAAGTAAGTAAGGAAAAAGAGTACCTAAATGGTAGCGTGACGAATGAAAGAAGAAGAAAATAACGTGTTGCATTGCGGTTGATGATGATGATTCAAGTAATCAAGTAAAATCTTCAATAAAAGATACCGTAACAGACCATATGAGCAATTTGATAAGCCTATGACGTAAGGCAATCACCGAAACTGATGAAATAATTTCTGAGAACCCACCAGTCATTCATCTTTACAAATAATAATTTAAAGTATGTTACATGCAGGAAAAAACTTCTATGCCCCGATCACGACCTCGGACGAAGCAACACGCGCGTACTTATGTCATTTGTTTCCGTCGCGTTAATACCTTTGCGTCGCTAGCCGCGTCGCAGTGACTTGGGACATATTTCAGGACCAAGCTAGAGTATAGAAGGCAAAAATTAAATTGCTTAGATTTTAGGCAATTTCTTTTATTTGTGGCCCAACAGTGCGCAGTGTTCCCATATACATTTTAATAACTTTGCTTGAGTAGATTATGAGTTAGTATGTTTTCTTCTTTGGCTATATTGATATCTCTAATATTAGAACAACTTCTATAGTCTCCGCCAGATAAATAAGAATTAAAGGTCATTTTCACAGCTCTTTCCTTAATTTCTCTGCGTATAGGTACCCCGACAATACATTATGAATCGTTTTTTATTACTAGAAAAAGCCAAGAATCACGATAAAGGTAGTTTCGGGACAAGTTTATGTAATTATTTCTGTTTTCGGAATTATGTATTTGAATAAATGTATGCGGGTTAGTGACCTTTAATTCTTACTTATCTGGCGGGGACTATAATTGCAAAGTAAACTGAACACATGTCAAGAATTTGTGTGGAATAGCACAAACAACAAGTTGATGGCAGAAAACTTAATGAATCGAACAAAGGTAGGTCACGGACTTCCAAAAGTGATGTAATTTACTCCGTAAGACTGTCGCGGCACGCGTGACGCTTAAACGTGCAATTCGTGTCCAAACGGTTAGTTTTGATGATACGCGGAGAAAGCGCGTTGTGTCCCTGAGTCAGCAAGTCAGTAAAGTATGGTAACGTAACGCAAACGTAACGTAAACGTCATCGCAGCAGTCACCAAATTGAGAGTACTGTCCACAACAAAATGCTGTTTTGATTGATGACTGACAACTGTTAGTGCATTTCATTAATATAATAGTTCACTTTGGTTCGTTGAAATGTTTTGTTTTAAACCCGACTATGATATATTATGATTTTAGGAGTCTACGTATGTATGTTTGTATTTACGTATGTTCCACCGTAGCGCCTAAACTGTTCATCTGATTTTGATGAATAAGGTGTCAATCGATTCGTTATCATAGCCCGAGTAACATAGGCTACATTTTATTCAGGAGTCGGGTTTTTTAGTTGTACACAAATTCTTGTTGTTAAATAAGGCTTATTTTCCTCTGCATTTCTTCCGCAGTTGCACTCCTATTACGTCTACAAAGTTCTAGAAAACGTCTTAAGTACATAAGACACAAGCAATTCTAAGTTTTAAGTTTAAACTAAGTCCACATAGCGCGGTGCATCGTGCTTAGATTTAAATAGTTCACTCGGTTAAGTTAACTTCAAGTTCTTTCTAAGTAGGCCAAGTAACATCGGGAACAAAAGTGATACCACTTTTTTAACCGTTAAAAAAGATTTATTTATTTATTAACGGTTTATGTACCTACACACATAACTAAACTACTACACTAAATACAGAAAAGAAGAAAGGAATAGAAAAATAGGTACAAAGGTGTTGCTTACTAAGGAAATCTCTTCCAGCATACCTGCGAAAGGAGAGTATATAAAAAGAGATGTAGACATGGTGTGTTAAAAATGAGAAAATAGAATACATAAAAACTTACAGCAAGTAAAGAATTTAAATATAACATACAATATAAGAATAAAAAATATAAAAATTAAAACATACACTCACAGACACATACAATTACACACACACACACATTTACATACACACATCACGTACATACACATTTTAATTAAATTTATTTAATATTTAAATAAATTGTCATAGGTAATATTCCTTGCCTCGGAAAGCACGTTAAGCTCTTGGTCCCGGCTGCCATTTTTACAGCTTTTAAAGTCGTTACAGGTAGTCAGTGGCCTGAAAGTTTAACCCAGTCTTACCTACCTATTTCGAAAGAGATACCGTGGCCCCGGAACACAAAGGGCGATGATGGAACATGGATGGGTTTTAGTCAGTAAAAGTCAACACATCCTCCTGCTCCGCCTAGAGTGGGAGGAGTCATTTGATAATCCCATCCGAAAAAAAGAAAAGGATATCATATTACCTATAGTTCAGGTCAGATAAACAGTCGCTCCATGTAATCCTAGTAATCAGCTGCTCCTGTTAGACAAGAAGATGATCTCAACACAGTTGGGAAAAGGCTGGGCAGATTATGACGATCATAGGTGATATCATACTTGTATCATACTTATGGTGCGGTTATTGTCAACCTGGTGGCGCAAACTAACGCAAATTATTGTCATCATCATCAGCCTATTAATGTTCTCACTGCTGGTACACAGGCCTCCTCTCTATGAGAGGGAATGGGCTATAATCCACCACGCGGGCCCAGTGCGGATTGGTAGATGTCATTGTTTTCGATTTTTTTTTGGTTCTAGGACGTTTTCCTTAACCGTTTTGAGAGCAGTGGTGATGAAATAAATTATATAAAGTAATGCGCCTGTCTGAGTTCGAACCCACGACTTTTCGTTCGTATGTCAGGGCCGTCATCACTGAGCCACCGCTGCTTTCAAAAATTGTCTAAACATCAAAAAAATAAGCATGTTTGTTTGTAAATATAATCTTTTGGCTTGTTTTCCCAATGCTGCATTCCATGTTTTGTATTTTTAAGAAGATTTAAACTTGTAAATGCGTATTGTTGTATCCTTTCAATAAAAAATTGTTTATTCGTTTAGATGTCAGTTATTAGTTAGGGTGTTAAACGTGACATGGCTTAAATATTTAAGTATTTTATTAATCTTATATTTTTTTCTGAATGAAGTACATCTAAAATGATTAAAATAATAATTAATAATATCTTTTGAATGCAAATAAAATGTTTTATTTAAACTATATTCCTTAATTTTTTCAATTCAATATATTTTATAAGTTCTTTTTTTAATGCTGGAGACTATATTTATTTATGTATAATTCATTTGTTCAACATGGAAAATATTATTCAGGTATTTAGGTATAGTTATTATACAAACACATGAAATAACATTTAGAATTGACAGTTTAAGGCAATTGCAGGTAGCGTGAACAAAAATATAACCGAGGATATTATTGCATTAAAAATAACTGTACCAATTAAAGCTCTTTTTGTTAGGTTTCTCAAAAAATAAGTGTGCACTTATCTAATAAATTAAAGTAATTTATTAAAGAAACTCATCACCAAGTGAGATTTAAACAAATATTAATTATAACACTTTATTAAGAGTTTTTTTTCAGAACTTTTAAACTTTTGTTCTCAACGATACATATTCGGAATTGACCTAAAAACAAAATTTTCAAACGAAACAAAAGCTGTAAGCAATAAATAATCAGCCTGTAATGTTCCCACTGCTGGGACACACGGCCTCCTCTCTATGAGAGGGAGTAGGCTGTAATCCACCACGTAGGCCCAGTGCGGGTTGGTAGACTATCACTGTGTCTTCGAATTTTGGGTTCTAGGACATGCCGGTTTCCTCACGATGTTTTCCTTCACCGTTTTGAGAGCATTGGTGATGTAATAAAGTATACAAAGAAACCCAGGCTGGCGTACAAACCCACCCACAGCAGACAGAGAGTCAGGGTCTTTACCATTATAGCACCAAAGCTGGAAGATTGGCTGAGGACAAATGAGCGTAACTTTTTGACCTGTGTGTCGCGTAAAATGATTCGCGGAATTTTTGCAGCATTTGGTTTCATACTAAAGTCCTGTCTGTATCACGACGCGGCGACGCAAAATGAGTTGTTCCTTATAATTTCCTTCATTTTTATACCTCGATAGGTTTAGTAGAAAAAAAACATTAACGACTTACAATTTAGAGCCATTTTGTTTCTTTTTTAAAACATCTATCTAAGAACACTTGGGTTTTCGAGACGAATCTAATGATAACTTTTTTTTTTCGGATGGGAAATAATTAAATGACTCATCCCGCTGTGGGCGGAGCAAGAGGGAGTGTCAGACTTTTACTGACTAAAACCCATCCATGTTCCTTCATCGCCCTTTGTGTTCCGGGGCCACGGTATCTCTTTCGAACAGTCCCGCAACCCCGGCAGATCTAATGATCGAATCCATCCGCCATAGAACATACGAGGTTACTAAGTTAACAAAGAAACACAAGAAACGCGGGAAAAACAACCATTCCTTGGCAGTCGAGGAAAAAGGAATTGTCTTTATAAAATTAATTGAAATGATTTTGACATGAATTTCATTCAGATTTCTACAAAATGTCGTCATCTTATACAAATCTTTGTAAAGTAAATAATCACATTGTTATATATTTAACAATAACTTATAAACGGCTATTGTGATGATTTAATATTCAGTATTGTGTATTGTTCATTATTATATAAGCAATGGATATCATGACAGCATTGTTTTAAAATAAATGAATAAATTAATTCTGAATCAACAAAAATACATCATCGGTTGGCTTCTAGTCTAACAGTATGCAGCAGAATACCTGGGGCCCAATTCTGTAAAATTACCAACTTGTCAATAGTGTGTCGGTAGTGTGTAAGTAGTGTCTCAATAGGCTAATCATTGACATTTGGTATTCTACAAATCATCTATGGTCATTGACTTACCACTGTAGTGCCATTGAAACGCCTTATAAGACTATTGTAATAATTGGTATTCTGCTCCACTATAATGTGTCAATGTCATCATGATGGCCAAAGTTACGGCAGTCAGTAAATATTTTAAGTGTATTTGAAAGTTGTGTATATCGTGTTTGAAAAGTGTTTTGGCCATCGAACCGCCATTGTGAAGCCATCGAACAACGAAAACACTGAAAAATATTGTACCGCCACACTATCGACACACTACTGAGACACCACTGAAACGCCATTGAAGTTTTTGCAGAATACCAAATTTGCAACAGTGGCAACATAATGTCTGTAGTGTGTCGATAGAGTGTCAATGGCGTGTTGCTTAACACAAAGTTACAGAATTGGGCCCCTGTATTTTACAGAGAGCGACTGCCTATCTGAACTCCACAACCCAGTTAGTATACTGGGTAATACGATACCCCATTGGTGAGACTGGTTGTCAGACTTTTTGAGCCACTGTAACTACTGTCAAAGATCTACAAATGACAGCCGGGACCAACTGCTTAACGTGCTTGCTGAGGCATCCGGGTAGCTAGGTATGTATTGGTTGGTCACCCATCCACAGACCAACCTAGGCAAGCACGGCTGTTATTATTCCACGAGCTCCTCTGTGAGTTTCTCACTAAGTGTACCAAACAAACATTATAACATGAACTTTAAACAAAAAAGAAGATCAACAATCATTACATAAACGAACAACATCGAGGCAGCTTCATTACCAACATTACATAACCGGTCACTCAAACAGCTGATCGCAAGTATTCGTATGTATAACCTCTATACATAACATACTTTTTACTGGCAGAGAAGCTCGTGGCTAAATAATAACAGCCGCTCGGGTCGATCTTTAGGTTAAACCATGCTTACCTAGGTTGGTCTGTGGATGGGTGACCACCGTACCGAGTTTCCTCCCTGCTTCGGAAAGCACGTCAAGCTGTTAGTCCCGGCTGTCATTTGTAGATCTTTGACAGTCGTTACAGGTAGTCAGTGCCCAAAAGTCTGACAACCAGTCATAGCAAGGGGTATCGTATTATCCAGTACTGACTGGGTTGTGGAAGTCAGATGTAAAATACTGGTATTCATTCGCATTCGGTTAGACTGGAAGCCGACCCCAACAACATAGTTGGGAAAAGGCTAGGCAGATGATGATAATACACTTTTAATTCACTCTCCTTAATCGAATGAGTAGTTGTCGCCACTATTAAACATCAGATTTGGGTTCGATTATCAGATTGGACGAAGTGTTATTGGGTTTTTACTTTAGGAATTTCTCAGGAGTATCAGTTCTAAGTAGCTTTTTTAAGGAACTTACAGGTGTTCTTTAAAACGCTTCTGTCTAACCCTTGATGTAAAAACATGCGTGATGTCAAGTAATGTCTTATTTTCCAACACTAACTACAGTCAACTTTTTTGTTAACAAAGAAACAAAAACACCATCAACTTTAATTTTACCTCAAACTATTTAACAAATAAGTACAAAACTATGTCTTCATTCATAAAAGATTGCCACAACAATTTCAAATTAAAACAACATCATGTCGTAACAACGCGATAATTAAAACAGTATGCCATAACGAAACGCAATAAAAACCAGCAAATCACTGCAGAAAAATAACGAAATAAAATCATCTGTACAAATCACCGCAGTGGACGACTGTACCGGCTCTTGGCCACTTTCTCCGCTAGGTCAATGTACAGTAGAATAGAATCCGTCTTGTAAAGGCGAGTTCTCATTGAACAATATTGGTTAAGTGAACATTTTGTGCGTGCATTTGGGTCGTTCAGTTTTGTGCTTCGCGATTTAAATGATAAATGATAAATGATGTTTATTTTGCAAGTAGGTTTTTACAAACACTTTTACACGTCATTTTTTTAAACTAGATGGGGCCGGTGTTTCGTACCTGACTACTCTGAGAAGAAACAGCCGAAACAAACTCAGAGGTCATAGTCTCTTTTAAAGTCCAGACAATCTTGCTCAATTCACATGAGGACTATGCAGATTAGTGTCTGAGATGGTCTTTTGAAGAAAGAACCATACAGATTTGAGTGGACCTGTCCAGTCAGTGCAAGCATTTGTCAGTTAACGTGTAGCTCGACTTATAACTCAAGGAGCTCAACGAAACGACGAACAATACCAAAGAAAGGACATTTGGGTAGGTCGCTTAGAGTACTCAAACTGCCAGACAGTTGTGGGAAAAAATAAACAAAAAATATAAATGTGACCCACATGGTCCCCACATTCACAATAATCATATAAAATTCAGAACAAGTTCTATTCAAAAGAAAGTAAATAAAAATCACAAAAACCATTAAAAGTCACAATGATGATAAAAAAAAAGTAGAATACTTAACAAAATAAGTATTCATGTCAAATCAGTAAATGTCAAATAAAATAATAAAAAAAAAGTAAAAAATTATAAAATACATGTCAAAACATTAAATGTCGGAGTGTATAAAAAATAATAAAATACATGTCAAAACATTAAATGTCAGATTGTATAAAAAAGGAACAAATAAAAAATATAAAAGGAAAAAAAAATAAAAAAAGGATAAAGGAATAAATAATAAACAAGCGAAGTCCGAAGCTTCGACATTCACAGAGCAAATTTCATTGGAGCAGCTTAATCCCAAGCCTTTTTATCTTCGAGATAGTGATTAACATGATAGTAGGCTTTCAGGCACAGCTTCCGTTTTATAAACGATTTGAATTTATTTAGGCTTAGTGCTTGAATTTGGCTTGGAAGTTTATTGTAAAAACGTATACATTGGCATCTGAACGTACCCCCTATTTTTTTGAGCCTCGTTGCAGGAACAACAAATTTGTGTTTGTTCCTCGTATTTATGTTGTGGATATCACTGTATTTTTTAAACAAATTAATATTTTTGTGTGCGTACAAAAGGTTTTCATAAATAAATTGAGAAGGCACAGTAAGAACATTAATCTCTTTAAATTTTTTGTCTGAGGGAGTATCTGGGACTTAATTTATAAATTGAACGAATTGCCCTTTTTTGCCTTTTAGAACCTTATGATCACATTTTGACGGTCAATTTGCTAGGACATTGACAATTATGTAATTTTTAATTCCAGCCATCTTTGCTAGAGTGGTCGTGACTGCAGTTCCGTGGTTGATCGCCAGATCGGGCTTAATTTCATTTCATCATTGTTTTTTTTTTTCAATATACAGTTTTAGTAAGTTCATAAACGTGGGCGAAGTAAAAGGAGTTTTGAGTTCTCAAATGACAAATAGACGTGTGTTTATTTTACAAGCCCTGAATAGCTTATATTGATATCAGTTGGTGGTTAGGATAATGTATAACATGCTACTGACGACTAACAGGATCGACTATCATCAACGGATAATATTGAATAGCAAACTTTGGTAAAACATAACTGCGAGATAAATTCCTAGCGAAATTCAACTACTGGGATTAATAAACAAGGAAAAACATGTAAAAAAAATTTTTTTTTTTGAACTATGATGCAATTAGGCTTTGAATTTTACTAAATCCTCCGTTCCTCGGAAAGCACGTCAAGCTGTTGGTCCCGGCTGTCATTTGTAGATCTTGTGAGTCCTGAAAGTCGCCCGAAAGTCTGACAATCAGTCTTACCAAGGGGTACCGTATTATCCAATACCAACTGGGTTGTGGAGGTCAGATAGGCAGTTGCTCCATGTAGAGTACTGGTACTCAGCTGCATCCGGTTAAACTGGAAGCCGACCCCAACATAGTTGGGAAAAGGCTAGGCAGATGATGATGAAAGTTACCAAGTTAAAACATTTTTTCCAATTTACTCGGTGATCGAGCAGTTCTAAATCTGCGACTGATCAGTCAGTGTAAACGCAACCTAACCTACAAGTAAAATTCACCGTACGCCCGAGGTACAGTCACGCACCATTTGTGGACTGTTGCCACCATTGTTCTGACCGGTAGGGAGTTGTAGAAATTGTCACAGTGTTCTACTAAACTATATTGTAATTTGTAATGGTAGAGAATTTCAGAGACTGTTGACAAAAACAAGATTTTTTGTGGTATATGTCTACTGAAAAATCACGCTCAAATTAAATTCGGGGTTTACAAGGTAAAATTAACTCCTCCTATTGTTAAAGTTGGTTAAAATGTAGCCTATGTTATCCGGGTCATAATAACAAATCGATTGACACCTTATTCATCAAAATCGGATGATTAGTTTAGGCGCTACGGAGGAATATACGTAAATACAAACATACATATACTACTAAAATCATAACCCTTCCTTTTGGCTTCGCTGTAGTCGGGTAAAAAACAGAAATTACAGGTCGCGGCACATTACTCTAGCGCTGAACGAAACGTGGAGGGCATAGCTGCGCATGTTGTAAGACTGGAGAGCCAATCGGCGCAATGCACGCCCCAAGACATTCTTATTTTGTACTTCTGCGCAATAACGGTCAGCGCTAGAGTTTCGTGCCGTGACCTGTACTTTTGTTTACAAAAATATCTCTCACTGTTGGTGGTCTAATGCTGATCAGTGGAGCAAAGCGATGCCTCGATGGTTTAGTTGTTGCTACGATAACTGCTGAGCTTATAGGTACTAGGTTCGATTTCCAGGTCGGCCAGAGTGTTATTTGGTATCTTCTTTAGGCATTTCGCAGTAGCAGCCATGGAGTCTGAATTTGAAGCGATTGATGGCAATAGGCTCGCCCCTATTACATCATCTGCCTAGCCTTTTCCAAACTATATTGGGGTCGGCTTCCAGTCTTACCGGAAACAGCTGAATACCAGTATTTTACATGGAGCGACTGCCTTTTTGACCTCTACAACCCAGTTAGTACCGGGTAACACGATACCCCTTGGTAAGACTGGTTGTCAGACTTTTTGGGCCACTAAACATAAGGTCCTGGGTTCGATTTCCGGGTCAGCCAGAGTGTTATGTGGTATCTCCTTTAGGCACTTCGCAGTAGCAGCCATGGAGTTTGAATTTATGATTTATTACTTTTTTATTTACATCATCTGCCTAGCCTTTTCCCAACTATATTGGGGTCGGCTTCCAGTCTTACCGGAAACAGCTAAATACCAGTATTTTACATGGAGCGACTGCCTTTCTGACCTCTACAACCCAGTTAGTACCGGGTAATACGATACCCCTTGGTAAGACTGTTTGTCAGACTTTTTGGGCCACTTCACATAACTGGTGAAATGTGGGTGTACTATTAGATACACCTCTGCCTAACCCCTCGGGAATTACATGCGTGATGTTATGTTATGAAGTCAGTTACTCATAGTGGACAGTTATAACAAACACGCAGTGAAAGTTTAACGATATGGGTCAAAGTCTTTAAGTCGTTACTGCTTTCTTAAAGGATGACTAAATTCGAAAGCATGCATTGGTGCCGATTCCCTTGTTCACAAACTAAACTAAATTTAAGTTAAATGCATCTTTTTCTTTCTATTTCATTATGAAAAGGACAGAAGATAAATATTAGTTTAATCCTGTCAAATTAGTCAGCACCTGACGTAATTTGATGTAATTTTAGTAGTCAACTTTTTAATCGCGTCTAAAACTTGTATGGCGCTGATTAATTTGACAGAACATAACTAAAATTTATCTTCTGTCCTTTTCTTAATGAAATAGAAAGAAAAAGATGCACCGAACTTAAATTTGGTTTAGTTTGTAAACAAGGGAATCGGCACCATTGTCTTATGTGAAAACTATAGTCTCCGTCAGAAACTTAAGAATTAAAGGTCATTAACCCGCATACATTTATTCAAATACATCATCATCATCATCATTTCAGCCGAAAGACGTCCACTGCTGGCATAGGCCTCCCCCAAGTGTCGCCACATTGACCTGTCCCGTGCGACTCGCATCCAGCGGATTCCCGCAACCTTCACCAGGTTATCGGTCCACCTAGTGGGAGGCCTTCCAACGCAACGTCTTCCGGTTCGCGGTCGCCACTCCAGAACTTTTCGGCCCCATCGGCCATCCGTTCTGCGAGCAATGTGCCCTGCCCACTGCCACAAATACTGCCACATATGTATTGAAATACATAATTCCGAAAACAGAAATAATGACATAAACTTGTCCCGAAACGACCTTATCGTGATCTTTGACTTTTTCTAGTAATAAAAAAACGATTCATAATGTACTGTCGGGGTACCTACGCATAGAAATTAAGGGAAGAACTGAACTTCTTACTTAGCTGGCGAAGACTACAGCACTTCGACCGCAACTCCGTCCGGAAAAATTGTGATTGCTCGGCTAATACGCATGATATAAATATTATTTATGGCCTATAGCACTCACAAATAATGTAACTTTTTGTCAGTGAAAGAATTTTTAGAATTGGATAATTAGTTCCGGAGATTACCCCCTATACAGGGTGTAAAAGACCTCATCACGAAGCCGTCAACCAAGCATTCTGTACATCAAACTAAGTAATTGTACGTAAAAATTATTGCTGGGAAACGACTTTCTTTTTGAGGTGTAAAATCATGTTTTGTGGTTGAACTCAATGTAACGCACTCAAAACATTGTATTGATGGATGGATTGAATAGCACGGGGATCGTGGAGGTGTTTAAAGTAAAAATCTTACATTAAAAACTTGTATTAAAAAAAAACTTGTCAAAAAGTTAGAACTTTGACCCCCAATATCTCCGTAACTAGAAGGTTCCCAGGTATGGTGTAGAACAAAAAAATAATCGCAATGACGAGGAGAACAAGTGACTTTCGGCTTCGTTAAGAGGTGTTTTACACCCTTTATAGTAACAATTTTTTCTTCTTTATAAAATGAGTATAGAGTGAAACTCACACAGTCACCATTGGTTTTTGGACACCAAGTCTCTGACCAAAAAATCTCGTCTTTTTTGTCATCGTTTGTATTAAGTCTTATCTTACTACACCTACTCATCATCTGACTAGCCTTTTCCCAACTATGTTGGGATCAGCTTCCAGTCTAACCAGATGCAGCTGAATACCAGTATTTTACATGGAGCGACTGCCTATCTGACCTCCACAAACCAGTTAGTACTGGGTAATACGATAACCCTTGGTAAGACTGGTTGTCAGACTTTCGGGCCACTGACTACCTGTAACGAATGCCAAAGATCTACAAATGACAGCCGGGACCAACGGCTTAACGTGCTTTCCGAGGAACGGCGGAAACTCGGTATGTAATGGGTGGTCATCCATCCACGGACTAACCTAGACAAGCGCGGCTTAACCTGAAGATCGATCCAAATGGCTGTTATTATTTAGCCACGAGCCTCCCTATCTCAGTGAGTGTGATGTATAAATGTGTCAACACATAATCATGTACATGAAACGTGAGAGATTATTGTAGACGGCATAGTTGATGCATTCGACGCGGACTCATTAGTGAGCAGTTCCTATTCCTATACACATTAGTGATCCGCATTCATCAGTGTCTAAGCGTCTGTTATGTAGGTTTAGTTTACGTATTCAGAAACGACCACTTCCTAACAACATTTCCAATATATTTGTGGTCGGCGCAACATATCTTCTTCTATACTAATATTATAAAGAGGTAACATTTGTTTGTAAGTTTGTATGTAAGGGGTAATCTCCGGAAGTAATGAACCGATTTCAAAAATTCTTTCACCCTTATAAAGCTACATTCACCCTGAGTAACATAGGCTATATTTTATCCCCGTACTCCCACGGGGACGGGAACTACGTGGGTGAAACCGCGGGACGTCCGCTAGTCTTCAATACTTTTCTATTACTCGTCATCAGACACCTCCTTTCTAATACACATGTAAACGGGTATTTATTGCGAATTTTACCTTTAATAATATAAGCCCGAAGTTTCGACCGGATTACACCAGCCGTGGTCGCGGGAAGAATGTATTGGCGGTCCACAGCAAAGCGAAGGTGTTTATTCAACTACCCTCACTTGATCTTCATAAATGTTAATTAGGGCCGGTTCACACTAGGACAGCACACTACACTAACAGTGTCCGCATACTGAGATGATTTCACTTGACGAGTTCACTTAGTGATCACTGGATTCCAAGCGGGAGAGAGTCTGAAGCCGTGTTCGCGATTGAAATTAGGATACTTCTTGATCTCAATCGCTTCCCAAACCATTCTCTTATAGTAGTGCTTTTCATTTTGGTTTTTTTTTTCCTGTGGCAACACTACAGCTAACAGCTGATTTTAAATTGTCCTTAGATTTTTTAACTTTAATTATTAAATTTCTTTGTTTTTTAAGCATATTTCCAATTACTCATCAAGTAAAAAGCTCATTAATGTGTATTTTGTGTTAGTTTCACGTAACCAGTACAAATTAAGTGTTAAAATATAATGTGAATCAGTGACAGTTACCGGCTCAAGGAATTTTTGCATTGTCATCTTGATATCAGGTACAATACTTTAAATTCTACTGGCTAATATTGTTTACGTGCTTTATTTTTACCAGCAATTAATTAGTTCACCTTTTAATTCGGTTCCTTCCTATATTAATTACCTTTGGAACGTAAACATAACCTTGCTTAGTACAAATTAAGTGTTAAAATATAATGTGAATCAGTGACAGTTACCGGCTCAAGGAATTTTTGCATTGTCATCTTGATATCAGGTACAATACTTTAAATTCTACTGGCTAATATTGTTTACGTGCTTTATTTTTACCAGCAATTAATTAGTTCACCTTTTAATTCGGTTCCTTCCTATATTAATTACCTTTGGAACGTAAACATAACCTTGCTTGGTTTGGTGACAGGACTCGCAAGGCTGAATTTATTAATTTATTTTCCTTTCAAACTATCTTTATTATCTTAAACCTGCTGCCACAGTTACCTACTCTCTTCCAGTTTCATTTCTTATCCTTTTCCTAACACAATCATGACTATGACTCGTTCCGCCCACGCTCGCCAGGAAGAACTTAAACTGGCTCTGAGCGAATTAAAGGCGTCTAAGCAGTCCTGTGATCAACTAAGTAGGGAATTGGATGACAATGAAAGGGTTCTCTTTGAAGCCCATGAAATAAATAGAAATTTAAAAAAGGAAATGGGTCAGCTATACATTCAATACACTGACGCCATAGAAGACCGGGATAGGCTCCAAGTTATTGTGGACGGGTTCAGCCAGTGTAGCGCAGAGTACGAACAAACTCTTAATCATAAACGTCAATTAGAACAGCAGCTACATGAGGCTAGAAGTCAAATAACAGAACTTAAGACTACCAATTATAACATCACTGCCTCGCTGAATCAAAGTCTGTTCAGTGAATTGGTACCTATTGCCCCGTCTGTGGTTTCTGCCACCAAATCCTCCCTCGCTATAGATTTGACAGGTGAGGATAATTCCAATTTATGTAGTTCAGTGAGGGCAGTCACCAGTAAAAATAAAATTAAAAAATACATTAAAATCAATAAATATATAGTAAAAACACAAAAAATGGTTAAAAGGCAGAAATATTTCATTAAAAATGTGAAATTGAATAGAGAAAGACTAAATGTATTAAAACAATTAGATATATATTCATCTAATTTGGAGCAAAGCACTAGGAGGTACAAAATTGACACAGAACACCTGCAATCCAAACTTGATCACCTACAAGAGAAGCTAAGTTCAATGACTAGCAAATATAATACCTCTGAACATGTTATGAGGGAATATGTGTTGGCGATGAATGATTTGGTAAACTCACAAACCAACAACTGTGAGCACTGTCAAACAACTTCACATGTAAATACACCAGACCATTCATTGACAACATGTAATACCACCTTACCGCAGCCATGTGTTGATTTGCATAGTCCTATGAATAGTTCCCATAAGCAATATAAACAAAGTGTAAATAATGACATAGTAATCTTTTGTGATGAGATTGGAAAAGACCTAGGTAATTTGTTAACTGATGAATATCCAGGACACTCCGTAATAAACAATTGTATGCCAGGATGTTCTTTATATCATATTATGAAAGAAATTATTAAATGTAAGTTTAACCAGGACACCATATTATTAATTTTGATAGGTAATAGAGGAAAAGTGAACAAAGGAGAATTGCTCCAGTATTATAGAACTTTGTCAAACTTAAATTTAAGAAAAATTGTGTTGTTTACATTTCCTTATAGTAAAAGTTTGCCACAGGAAGAAAATGACTATAGATATAATATTAATATGACATTGCATAATTTGACATTCAATAATAATTCATTTCATTTACTTGACATCAACAATTATATTGGCAACAATTTTTATTTGACAAAACATAGATATCTTGTAGACAGGTGCTATCTGACAAACTATTGTAAAAGACAAGTAGCTGTGTCGCTATCTTATTATTTTTCTATTACAGCCAAGAACTTGGCTAATCAAGTTGCCTCTGTTGATCAATGCAATATTAGCCTAAATTACTCTACCAATAGTTTGTCAACAATGAATGAATCAGAGAATCATTTAAATTAGCAATTTCGACAACAGAGGCAACCTCTTGCAATATAAGGAAGCCAGATAGTAAATCAGGCGAATGTTTTGAGAATTTTAATAGTATCAACCTGGTTCATCAAAATATTCAAGGATTTTTGAACAAAGAATTAGAAGTAGAACTTTTCATGAATTGTAATTGCATAGATATTCTTTGTATAACGGAACATTGGCTCAAATGTCACCAATTAATTTTCAATTTTAGTAATCACCAGGTTGGTAGTTCATTCAGCAGGGTAAATGCTATACATGGCGGCGCATTAATCCTAGTAAATAATCAGCTTAAGTTTAAAGACCGCAAGGATATTGTAAGCCTATCTGTTGAGCGAACAGTTGAAATAGCCTGTATAGAGTTGGAGCAGTTTATCATATTAAGTGTGTATAGACCTCCTTCAGGATTGTATGATTGTTTTGAAAAGGTAATGGATGAAGTGTTGCATAAAATCTGTAATTCTAAGAAGTCTATAATTATTAGCGGTGATTTTAATATTAATTTGTTAGAAAGTTCTGGGTTAAGTACTAAAATTTTAAGCCTGTTTCATTCATACAATCTTGAAAACAAATTTCTGGAGCCCACTAGAATAACACCAACTAGTGCCACTTGCCTAGATAATATTTACACAGATGTTATACCTACCCACAAAGAAATTATTAACTTATTAGATTCTGATCATTGTGGGCAATTGATCACAATTCCTAATGTAAGCAAGAAAGTCACTAAAAAGGATATCATTGTTAATCCAAAAACTAAAACTCGCCTGGAAACCTTTAAAACTAAACTTTTGTCTAAATTACCACTACTGTCAACTAATGATGATCCCAATCAACATTATAACGATTTTTTCAGTATGTATTGCACACAATTTAATACCACATTTATTCCTAAGACAATCTCGGTTAATAGTAACGCTTCCTTCAACGACTGGGCCACTATTGGTATTCATAAGAGTCGAAAACGACTTTATGAGCTGTATGCAGAGCGGACCTATATAAACACTGGAGAATTTAAGTTGTATGTTAAAAATTATTCTAAAATATTTAAAAAAGTTTGTTTTATAGCAAAGTCACGTTACTTGAGTTCAAAAATTAAAAATAGTAGTAATGTAATTAGAATGACATGGAATATTATTAATAGCGAAACGGGAAAGTCTTGCAACCGAAACAGTGACTACAGCCTTGCTATTGGCGATAAAATTTTAAATTCAGACACTCAAGTTGCCACAGCCTTTGAAAATTTCTTTGCGGATATTCCCGTATCGACTACTAAATCGCTAAACTCGTCACCTGCTGCTGCCGAGTCTTTACTAAGGGAAAACGTTTCAGTCTGTGATTCCGAATTTAATTTTGAATATGTCACCTGTAAAGATATAATTAAAACTTTTCACACCTTAAATGTTAAAAAGACCGCCGATCTATGGGGTCATTCTGTGGAAGTTGCTAAATCCATTATAAACATTGTAGCTCCTTCATTAGCTGTAATATTTAACGATTGTATTGACCGTGGTGAGTTTCCTGATCTGATGAAATATAGTAAAATAATACCATTGTTTAAATCGGGTAGTACATCAGACCCCACTAATTATAGACCCATTTCAGTACTACCCACGTTTAGTAAAATTTTTGAAAAATTAATTTTGGCACAAATGCAAAGTTTTTTCAATAAATATAAGTTATTACATAAAAAACAGTTTGGTTTTACAAGGGGTCGTTCAACTACTGATGCCGGCGTTGAACTTTTAGGACACATTTATAATGCCTGGGAGGACAAATGCGATGCTTTGGGCATTTTTTGCGATTTATCTAAAGCTTTCGATTGTGTTCTTCATGAAACATTAATCAGGAAACTACACCACTACGGAATCCGTAACGCCTCCCTGGCTCTTCTTATTTCATATTTGAGTGACAGGATTCAGAGAGTTGATGTTAAAGGGAAAAGATCTCCCGGATCCGTAGTAAGAATGGGGGTACCCCAGGGCTCAATTCTTGGTCCATTTTTGTTTCTTATTTATATAAATGACTTGCCTTACCTCATAAAGGATAATCATGACATAGTATTGTTTGCAGACGACACTTCTCTTTTATTTAAACTCAAACGTCAGCAGTTAGTTGCGGATGATGTTAATAGCGCCCTGGCGAAAGTCGTTAATTGGTTTAATGTTAATAATCTACTCCTAAATGAGAAAAAAACTAAGTGTATTAAGTTTACGATACCCCATGTAAGACAAGTGGAAACTACTGTACTAATTAAGGATGAAGAGCTAAAAGCGGAAGATAGCACAGTCTTCTTAGGCATAACTTTGGATGCCAAGCTTCAGTGGGGCCCGCATATAGACAAACTGTCGAAGAAACTTAGCTCTGCAGCATTCGCCGTTAGAAGAATTCGTGATTTAACTGACTTAGAGACAGCCCGTTTAGTTTACTTTAGTTATTTCCATAGCGTGATGTCGTACGGTATTCTCTTGTGGGGCAATGCCGCCGATATTCAGACAATATTTGTTTTGCAAAAAAGGGCAATTCGTTCAATTTATAAATTAAGTCCCAGATACTCCCTCAGAGAAAAATTTAAAGAGACTAATATTCTTACTGTGCCCTCTCAGTTTATTTATGAAAACCTTTTGTACGCCCACAAAAATATTAATTTATTTAAAAAATACAGTGATATCCACAACATAAACACAAGGAACAAACACAAATTTGTTGTTCCTGCAACGAGGCTCAAAAAAATAGGAGGTACGTTCAGATGCCAATGTATACGCTTTTACAATAAACTTCCGAGCCAAATTCAAGCACTAAGCCTAAATAAATTCAAATCGTTTATAAAACGGAAGCTGTGCCTGAAAGCCTACTATCATGTTAATCACTATCTTGAAGATAAAAAAGCTTGGGATTAAGCTGCTCCAATGAAATTTGCTCTGTGAATGTCGAAATTTCGGACTTCGCTTGTTTATTATTGATTCCTTTCTTTTATACACTCTGACATTGAATTTTTTTTGACATGTATTTTATTATTTTACTTTTATTTTTTTATTTTTTATTGTTTTATGTGACATTTACTGATTTGACATGAATACTTATTTTTTTAAGTATTTTACTTTTTTATTTTATTATCATTGCGACATTTAATGATTTTTGTGTTTTTTTTTTTTACTTACATTCATTTGAAAAGAATTTGTTATTAATTTTATTTGATTATTGTGAATGTGGGGACCATGTGGGTCACATTTTTATTTTTTGTTTGTTTTTTTCCCACAACTGTCTGGCAGTTTGAGTACTATAAGCGACCTTCCCAAATGTCCTTTCTTTGGTATTGTTCGTCGTTTCGTTGAGCTCCTTGAGTTATAAGTCGAGCTACACGTTAACTGACAAATGCTTGCACTGACTGGACAGGTCCACTCAAATCTGTATGGTTCTTTCTTCAAAAGACCATCTCAGACACTAATCTGCATAGTCCTCATGTGAATTGAGCAAGATTGTCTGGACTTTAAAAGAGACTATGACCTCTGAGTTTGTTTCGGCTGTTTCTTCTCAGAGTAGTCAGGTACGAAACACCGGCCCCATCTAGTTTTAAAAAATGACGTGTAAAAGTGTTTGTAAAAACCTACTTGCAAAATAAACATCATTTATCATTTATCATTTATCATTGGCAAGGGTTTTTGGACCATCTTTCTAGCCATATCATCCCTCCCCAGCTCTTCTCCTCAGCTGTGTCGGTATCCGGCAGAGTAGAATAGAACCAACCTATTACACTCACGGGTGTCGTATAAGGCGACTAATGTCTGAGGCAGAACACCTTGCGCCTCCGTAGACCAGAGAATAGGCAGCAGCGTTTTCTGTTAGTCTTCATCACTGCGATCTCCAATCCGCCTGCCAAGCGTGGAGATTACGGCAAATTCCTCTCATCATGGGAGAGGCTTATGTCCAGCAGTGGACGTTATGGGCTGTTGTTGTTGTTGTATATCATCCCTCACACAGTCTTTCCATCGTCTCTTAGGTCTTTCTCTACTCTTATGCAATATGACACCACTTCTTCTGTGTGCCAACATTTTTGTTGTCCTTCCTTTTCTTCAATCCATTATGTAACCTGCATAGCTTTATCGCCGACGTAGCCCAAAGAATTGCCAAACTTAAGTGGCAGTGGGCAGGGCACATTGCTCGCTGAACGGACGACCGATGGGGCCGAAAAGTTCTGGAGTGGCGATCGCGAACCGGAAGTCGTTGCGTTGGAAGGCCTCCCATTAGATGGACCGATGACCTGCGGGAATCCGCTGGATGCGAGTCGCACGGGACCGGTCAATGTGGCGACACTTGGGGGAGGCCTATGTCCAGCAGTGGACGTCTTTCGGCTGAAATAATGATGATGGTGATAGCTCTATCGTCAACATCGTTTAAATCCTAGAAGATGCAGACAGTTGTGGCTTTGTGTTCAGTGATAACCTAGTAGTGTAACCGTCGGACTACTAAGTAATAGGTCTCAAGTTCGAACCCAAGATACGCACCTCTGATTTTTCGGATTAATGTCCGTATTGTATAATTATCACTTGCTTCGGTGAAGGAAAACATCGAAACCAGCATGCCTGAGAGATATTTCTTAACGGCATGTGAAAGCCTAGTCAGAGGCCCATGGGTGACATAAAAACTCTGACAATCAGTCTGTTTTCCATTTTTGAGACCAAAATAGAACAAATCGATGCTCCACACTTCCCAAATACCAGGAATTCAGACCATTAAGACCAGTCCAAAATCCAACAAACCGACAAACAAAACAAAAAAAGAGTGTGAAACAAGCTTGGCTTAGCCCCCGGCTTTGCACGATCGCTGGGGAACCATTAAATTGGCGCACAAAAACTACCTGCATTTTACCGATTTTCAATAGGTACGCGTGCCAAGTTTCTTTGAGAAATATTCGACTGGGGTTCGCCTAAACTGAGGGTGAATTGTGTTTTTAGATCTCTTTGTTGCAGAATGTAGAGTGAGTTATTTTAGGGAAATCGGTGTAAGATATAAAGATATTAATTATATTAAGGAGCTCGTGGCTAAATAAAAACAGCCACTCGGGTCGATCTTTAGGTTTAGCCGTGCTTGCCTAGGTTGGTCTGTGGATGCATGGGTGACCATGACCCATTACATACTGAGTTTCCTCCGTGCCTCGGAAAACACGTTAAGCAGTTGGTCTCGGCTGTCATTTGAAGATCTTTGCCAGTCGTTACAGTCATTAGTGGCCCAAAAAGTCTTAAGAAGTGGTATCGTACTACCCAGTATTGATTGGGTTGTGGAGGTCAGATAGGCAGTCGCTCCATGTAAAATACTGGTATTCAGCTGCATCCGGTTAGACTGGAGGCCGACCCTAACATAGTTAGGAAAAGGCTAGGCAGATGTTGTATAAAATACTCTGCTGATACTTCAGTAGAGTGCCGTTTGTGAATTAACCGTAACAAGAACGCTGCGCTCCTACACAAATCACTGACGTCGTACATTTGCTAATCTTAGGTGGGATTAAACTAGCTACATTTTGCTGGTTGCCGGCTAACCTGAGCCATTTTAGCCGCTTAATGGAAGCATGATGAACCATAGTGTCTAGCGGGACCACGAAAGCGATGGGTGAACGAGCTAAACAGTAGGATAATAGGCTAGCTTCCACCATCAATAAATTGCAAATCTATTTAGTCCGTCAGTTAGAGTATTAGAAAATAATGGACACGTATTTTTTGTTTTGGTAAATCGATGAATATTGACAAAGATAAAACGCATCAAAACTCGAGAGTCCCCCCACTCTTGAGTTTTGATGCGCTCGTGCTATTATAATTTTTAGTGCGTTGTGATGTCACGAGGCCCCGCTCGTGACATCACACATACGACCCATGTAATACGGGAGGAGCCTATTGCCACTAATTGCAAACGCCGGGCTACAACTGAGAATTTCCTAATGGAAAAGCCCAATAACACATTGCCCGACCTGGGTATCGAACCACATGCTTAGCAGAAGCGTTTGCGAGCATTGTACCAACGAGACAATCTACACTAATATTATAAAGAGGAAAGATTTGTATTTTTGCGTGCATGTTTGTAATGAATAAATGAAAAACGACTGCGCTGATTTCAAAAATTTTTTCACCATTAGAAAGCTACATTTACCCTGAGTAACATAGGCTATATTTTATCCCCGTGCTCCCATGGGAACGGGAACTACGCGGGTGAAACCGCGTGACGTCCGCTCGTGCTCAAATATAATAAATAGCCGAAAAGATTGTGGGAAGTCACAATCGGGTAGGTCCACAAATTCAAGATCGTTCAGCGAGCTACGTAAAGAGTTTTATTTGAAATGAAGTGGGACTACAAAAAGTACTACTGCAACATAGTACAAAGAGTAGGTACAACAGTAACAGAGAGCAAAAAGTGATACAGCGCCATCTATGAAACAAAATGAAGAACTAACATCAAAATTCTAAATCGCGCTATTAAAGTAAAATAGAAAAACCCGACAACACCCTGTCGGGAAGTAGCTCACTAGACACAACACCCGTCTGCCCGCGTATCATGACCACCGTAGAAACGTGTTTCTCCGAAGAAATAATCGACAAAATGACTGATGAACAAAATAAATCTGTCATTATCTGTCATTTTGTCGATTCTTTCTTCAAAGAAACCCGTTTCTACGGTGGTCATGCTACGCGGGCAGGATCCTCCCTTTTTAGGGTTCCGTACCCAAAGGGTAAAAACGGAACCCTATTCAGAGACCTAAGACTTCGCTGTCTGTCCGTCTGTCCATCTGTCCGTCAGTCCGTCCGTCCGTCTGTCTGTTACCAGGCTGTATCTCATGAACCGTGACAGCTAGACAGTTGAAATTTTCACAGATGATGTATTTCTGTTGCCGCTATAACAACAAAATAAACTAAATATAGTCAATGGTACGGAACCCTTCGTGTGCGAGTCCGACTCGCACTTGGCCGGTTTTTATAGGGTACTAGCTGACGTCCCGCGGTTTCACCCGCGTAGTTCCCGTTCCCG
Organism: Xestia xanthographa; assembly: GCA_905147715.2. NCBI lineage: Eukaryota > Metazoa > Arthropoda > Insecta > Lepidoptera > Noctuidae > Xestia > Xestia xanthographa. The sequence continues at coordinate 12,048,675 of LR990667.1, read as the reverse complement.
TGGGAGTACGGGAATAAAATATAGCCTATAGCACTCACGAATTATGTATCTTTCTACCAGTGAAACAATTTTTAAAATTGGGTTATTACTTCCGGAGATTACCCCCTACATACAAAATTACAAACAAATGTTACCTCTTTATAATATTAGTATAGATAAAGAACTTTACACCAAGTTCTTCATACCCTAGAAGGATAAACCGAGTCATTGACATAGCTAGAATAAACAAAATGAAGCAGCGGTGGATCAGCCATATCTGTAAAAGAAAAATCATTAGAGCAGATACGTCCTTGACCTGGTAAAGATTGCGGGGATCCGCTGGATGCGAGTCGCACGGGACCGGTCAATGTGGCGACACTTGGGGGAGGCCTATGTCCAGCAGTGGACGTCTTTCGGCTGAAATGATGAAGATGATCATGAGACGTCCTTGAATGCAGACTCTGAATTGACAAGCATATATTGTGACACCCCTAGTTTAATTGACGGCGGAAGGTTGGGACACACTGCGATGCAGAATGCTCAAGGCTTTTACATACGCCGACGACCTTGTGAAAAAGTTGGAACTTTGACCCCCAATATCTCCGTAACTAAAAAGGTCCCAGGTATGGTCTAGAACAAAAAAATGATAGCAATGACGGGGAGAACAAGTCCCTTTTGGCGTCGATATGAATCAGTGCCTGCCGGGGTTGCGGGACTGTTCGAAAGAGATACCGTGGCCCCGGAACACAAAGGGCGATGAAGGGACATGGATGGGTTTTAGTCAGTAAAAGTCTGACACTCCCTCCTGCTCCGCCCAGAGCGGGAGGAGGCATTTGATGATTTCCTATCCGAAAAAAGAAAAAAAAAAAGAATTGATGGTCAGTTTTCACCTTGTATGGTTTTTCATGACAAGCTTAATTTGTTTGTAAGTCTCAGAAACATCTACCTAGCTAGATAGTAATCTACGAAAGATTACCTAACATTGAGAGTGCTACGGTTCTACATTTTGTACCAACTTCCAACTTCCCGCATAGACGCATTTGTGTGTTACGAGAGACGGTGCGTTTACATTGGTCTAGATACTTGCCTAGCACTGGCAGTACAGTACTCCCACAGAAGAAAATGATAATTATTTCTGTAAATTGGTTGTAAAAAACATATTTTGCACTTCAACATTAAATTATGTTTAAAACTATTAACTTTTATGAATTTTGTTTTGTCTCAAGTTCCGTTTTATCCGATAGTTGTTTTTCTAATGATTACTGAGTCATTTACAAGATAACATAACATTTTTTCTGAAATTATTAGGTACATCGAACTCCAATGCGTTGACGTGTTTATAATTAGTTATTGATAAATAAGTAGGTACCAGGAAAAATATATTATAACAGTAGTATCTATTTCGAGCTTTTTGGATAAAAAATCGATGTGTCCTTGTCGCTTGATTTATCATAAATATACCTCCATTTGGATCTGACGCGAAACGTCCTATTCGCAAAATGTCCCCCCATTCTCAAAAGGTCCCATTCTCAAAAGGGGCCATTGTTTTAGCAATGTTTTATCGAAGCATATTTGACACATTATTTCGATTTCGTTGTTAGCCCCATTCAATCATTAAAAGTTGTAACAGTCATTAATTTGATTTCTCCCCGATTAAAAAATTTAGAAGATCTCTACATTCTTTGGAGTTGGACCCTATTTTTTTTTAATACACACATTTATTACAAGCCATTTAAAAAAAAAATGTCCGTTTCCAACCCGAATATCAACACTCTACACGAGAGTAACTATTTCAATAAGTCAGTAGGTCGTCCCACTTACTCTCCCGTGTGTAAGCGCGGCACATCTCCTAGTCCTCCGCTCGGGCGTCGTCGTCGTCGGGTAAGGGCATCGTACGACCTTGTCCTTATTGATTCTATACGCCTAACTGTACGCACGCTTTCTAGTTTTGGGGTAAGCAGGAGTCGTAGTTTTGTAGGTTATAAGTTTTAGGCGTGAAATTAGGGAGTAAATTACAGTTTTTTTGTAACGTTTTCTTTGATGGATTATTTTTTCGTGTAGGTGTTGTGCTGTACCTAATATAGTTGGTCTCCGCCCGCGTGGTAGTCAAAAATAACCTAACGAGATGTAAAATAGGTAGGTACCGCTATACAAATAAATAAAATTGAACTGTCTGTCTGAAATTTCAAAATAACAGCTTGCATGCCGTAATTACAGACAACAATATAAAAGCCATTGTGTTTCGCGTAGGTCTACGTTCGCATACGAGGGGTTAATACATACCTACATAATGTAAATAAGTGTATAAAGGGTGTAAAACACCTCTTAACGAAGCCGAAAGGGACTTGTTCTCCTCGTCATTGCGATCATTTTTTTGTTCCACACCATACCTGGGAACCTTCTAGTTACGGAGATATAGAGGGTTAAAGTTCCAACATTTTAACAAGTTTTTTTTAATACAAGTTTTTATTGTAAGATTTTTACTTGTCAAGTAACACCTCCACTACCCCCGTACTATTCAATCCATCCATCAGCACAATGTTTTGAGTGCATTACATTGAGTTCTACCACAAAACATGATTTTTCACCCGAAAAAAAAGTCGTTTCCCAGCAATAATTTTTGCGTAAAATTACTTAGTTTTATGTACAGAATGCTTGGCTTCGTGATGAGGTCTTTTACACCCTGCATTTATCGATGTATTAGTACATAATTATACTCCTATGGTAATTATTAAAAAATGTCTGTCAGTCTGTCTATCTGCTCGGCGCGACTGATTTTGACGGGATTTTTACTGGCATATAGCTGATATCCTGCCAACCATCAAACGAACGCAAAACCGTGTCTCCTACTGAGAAATTCCTGAACAATTGAAATATTGTTTTTCATTTACATATTTTTTTTGCCGTGTGGTATCCGGCAGAGTAGAATAGAACCAACCCTTTACACTCACGGGTGTCGTATAAGGCGACTAATGTCTGAGGCAGAACACCTTGCGCTTCCGTAGACCAGAGAATGGGCAGCAGCGTTTTCTGTTAGTCTTTCGTCACTGCGATCTCCAATCCGCCTGCCAAGCGTGGAGATTACGGCAAATTCCTCCCATCATGGGAGAGGCTAATGTCCAGCAGTGGACGTTATGGGCTGTTGTAGTAGTGTAGTATTTACGTAATCCTTTTATCAATCCAGTATCCAATACAAATGGCTCCCAACGTGCTGCCGTTATCAAACGTGTCCTAAATCCTACGCCAAGCCTTGTAATAATGGTATTATCCTGCCAAATACAGTGTAGTGGTTTATAAGAGGAAACATTTAACCGGAAGGTCTATTTAATTCATACGTATTATTTTGGAACGGGAACACGAGACGGCCTAGAAAAAGTGACAAGTTAGTCCGGTTCAACCACCTTGAATTCTGCTCATCCTTTATACAAATAAAGCGTGAATTTATGTCCATAATATTAAAATATTAGTATATGATATGACAGCCAATTTATATAGTATATCCGGTAATATTTAACACCTAATTGATTAATTTATAAAACTGTGTCACGGTCATATGAATTAATTTCGCTATGTTTTTATTTATTATACTTCTAAGCTTAGATCTGGTTTTTTAACTATGATATAATATTATGGTATTTAAATTTTAGACCTTGAGTTATAACATTTGGTTTTAGTGACAATAATTTATATCTTAACTGGCTTAAGTTCGCGGCTTCGCCCGCGTGGAGGTCGATAATTGTCCCACAGGATCATACTATTGAGTTGAGTATGATCCCGTGGATCATATCACATAGGATAATTTGTATCCCAATGGATAAAAAGTATCCTATGTGTTAATCCAGGTTATAAACTATATGTGTGCCAAATTTCATCTAAATCCGTTCAGCCGTTTGAGCGTGAAGGAGTAGCACACAAACACATACACAATCAAACTGTCGCCTTTATAATATTAGTCTAATTAGCTTTAGACCGCGACTTCGTCCGTTTTCAAAAAAAAAACATGTCCTTTGGTATTTGGTAATAGTCTAGCTTTGCATCGGTGAAATAATTTTTGAAGTCGGATGAGTAGTTCAGGAGGTCACGTCTTACATCCAAACTTAAAAAAAAAAACGTAAAATATGGCTGAACTTTGAAATGTCATAACAACTACGTATATTGTATTACCCTTAGTTATTTGCAAAATAAAATTCTATTCTATTCTTAGGTACAAACTTCACTGCCGGGGTTGCGGGACCGTTCGAAAGAGATACCGTGGCCCCGGAACACAAAGGGCGATGAAGGAACATGGATGGGTTTTAGTCAGTAAAAGTCTGACACTCCCTCCTCCTCCGCCCAGAGCGGGAAGTATCATTTGATGATTTCCAATATAAAAAAAAAAATGGTACAAACTTCACATAATAATCACGCTTGTAATTCCCGAAGATTTAGGCTGAGGTGACCCATTAGCACACCCATATTTCGCCAGTTATGTTCAAGTCCCTTGAAATAAAGGGCGAGCCTATTGCCATCAACTGGGCACAAATCCAGACTCCGTGGTAGCTACTGAGAAGTTCCTGATAAAAAACCCAAAAACATTTTGCCCGACCCGGGAATCGAACCTTGGACCTCATGCTCAGTAGTCGCACTTGCGATGACTTGACCAGCGAGGCAGTCAGTTTGGAGTTTAAATGGTAGGTACTATTTAGGTTCTAGCAGACGTCACGCGGTTTCACCCGTGTAGTTCCCGTTCCCGTGGGAGTACGGGGATAAAATATAGCCTATGTTACTCAGGGTGAATGTAGCTTTCAAATGACGAAAGAATGTTTGAAATCGGCGCAGTAGTTTTTGAGTTTATTCATTACAAACATACACACAAATATATATAAATCTTTCCTCTTTATAATATTATGTAGTGTACCTAGATGAAATTCGGTTATCAACCGATAAGCAGTATCGATAGGAACTCTATGTTTGTGCATAGTGATAAAATGTAGACGAAAGAAATCTGGCCTCAATTTTTAGTTATCAATCAAAATGATACTCAGTAAACAACCGTGCCTGTAAAAATAAGGAAAATGCGAAAATGGACTTTAAACTTAGCTCACGATGGTAGAATTCCAAATACGATTGATGATCACAGCAGATATGCTGCTAAATCGTTATGACAGTAAGCAACGACACGACTTCAACCAACTTATCAGGTGGGCGAGCAGTGATAGCCTGGTGTAACCATCGTACTGCTAAGTCATAGGTCTCCAGTAATGTTACAGGTGTCCCGATTTGCAAAGGACGTCCCGATTTTCAGGGGTCTGACGACGCGTCCCGATTTGCGCCTGATCGGGCCGCTAAATGTCCCGATAAATCAATAACTTTAATAAAAACCATAATTAGTACCAAAATCGCATTCGAATCACCATGTCGAGAGCGACAATGCGTTCAAAATCGTGCGCTTCGTAGCTTGTTCTCTCTCTTGCTCAGGACCGAAACCGAACCGACATCGACACTCGAACATGTCGAAACGAAAATTCAAAGACTATCTTTAGCATGACGTGCAGTGAATTTTATAACTTAGTGTAAGGTACGTTATAAAAAACAAGGCAATCCTAAAGGCAGAAAAATGAAACGAAAAATATAATTTTAATAAAAAATAAGTTATTTAAACTTAAAAAATAGTGTCAATACTAAATACGTAACTACGATTTTATATTGTAATATTTTGTGTATTAAGATTTACTCAATTAATACTAATAATATTAGTACTAAAAAAAGCTTTAATTCTTTTTTTGTTTGTCCCGATTTAAAACCCTAAATCCCGATTTCTTTTATCATCTGCCCCGATTTAAATCCAATCAAACCTGGCAACACTAGTCTCAAGTACGAACCCAAGACACAGACTTTTCGAATTCATGTGCGTATTGTATCAGGATGTAAACAACCTCATCACGAAGCCGTCAACCGAGCATTCTGTACATCAAACTAAGTAACTTTACGCAAAAAAAATTGCTGGGAAACGACTTTTTTTTTTAGATGAAAAATCATGTTTTGTGGTAGAACTCAATGTAACGCACTCAAAACATTGTGCTGGTGGATGAATCGAAAAGTAAGGGGTCGTAGAGTAGTTTAAAGTAAAAATCTTGCAATAAAATATTGTATTTAAAATAAAAACTTGTCAAAAAGTTGGAACTTTGATCCCCAATATCTCCGTAACTAGAAGGTTCCCAGGTGGAGTGGGAGTGTGGAGCAAAAAAAATATCGTGACGGGGAGAACAAGTGCCTTTCGGCTTCGTTAAGAGGTTTTTTACACCCTGTAAAGTATCACTTGCTTCGGTGAAGGAAATCATCGTGAGGAAACCAGCATGCCTGAGAGATATTTCTCGACGGCATGTAAAGACAAGGCGGAGGCCCATTGGCGATATTAAAACTCTGACGTCAGGTTAGGCATTATAGACATTATATCGTTGCATTAAGGCATTATATCGTGTGGTTAGCCACACGATATAAAGACGTGCAGGCGCGAAAAGACGAACTAAAATAAATGAACCAAGTTTGACATATCGATGTTTTTTTTTCTTGACAATCAGTGCCATCTTGAATTGTCCAAACTGTATGAAAACGGTGACAGACAGCAATGTCGCCAACCATGAAAAAAAAAATACGATAAAAACAATGTGCAAATAGTAAGGGGATCATGGGGGTATTTAAAGTAAATTTATTAACATTAAAACGCGTAGTTAAAAAAAAAAACCAACCAAGTGCGAGTTGGACCCGCGCACGATGGGTTCCGTACCATCACTACATATTATAAAACAAAGTCCCCCGCCCCGCGTCTGTCTGTTCCTGTATGCTTAGATCTTTAAAACTACGGATTTTGATGCGGGTTTTTTAGATAGAGTGATTCAAGAGGAAGGTGGTAGTTTATAATTTGTCAAGCGGGCGAAGCCGCGGGCATCAGCTAGTTATTTACAATATTAGACTAAACGGCAAAAAAAACACACACTAATTGTGTGGGAGAGCCTTTGGGAGCCGAAAATACAAAAAAAAAAATACAATATTATTATTTATTTTTAAAGTGATTATAAAACTAAATGTTCTGTGAATATTTCAAGCGTCTACCTGTTGCCGTTATTATATCGAGCAAAAAACGGCCAAAAAATACAGTTTGTTGTATGGGAGCCCTCATTAAATATTTACTTTAATCTGTTTCTAGTATTTCTTGTGATAGCGGCAACAGACAACTGTCTAGCTATCACGGTTCATGAGATACAGCCTGGTGACAGACAGACGGACAGTGGAGTCTTAGTAACAGAGTCCCGTTTTTACCCTTCGAGTACGGAACCTTAAAAAACTTGTAAAAAAGTTGGTACTTTGACCCACAATATCTCCGTAACTAGAAGGTTCCCAGGTATGGTGTAGAACAAAAAAATGAATGCAATGACGGGGAGAACAAGTGCTTTTCAGCTTCGTTAAAGGTATTTTACACCCTTTATGCTATGGAGAGAGAAGACAGTCCTATGCCCACCAATCTCACTACCAGTACAGTTGCTGAACTTGTCTACAGAAAGACCATTATTATTCTTTTCTCGAGACAAGAAAAAGTCGTACATGATAGCCTGACGGCTGATAGTGGAGAATGGAAGAAAATATTGCGCGACCCTAAATTACATGACAATAGAGCAGGAAGATGACGATGGGAAGGTCTGATTGTCAGCAATGTAGTCTTTGTTTTCAGCCTTTAAACCACAACTTAGCCTTTAGATAATTAATAATTGAAACAATTATAATATTAGTATTAGGAGCTCGTGGCTAAATAAAAAAAACCGGCCAAGTGCGAGTCGGACTCGCGCACGAAGGGTTCCGTACCATTATCTATACATTAGACAATACGGCTTGTATGGGAGCCCCCCTTAAATATTAATTTTATTCTGTTTTTAGTATTTGTTGTTATAGCGGCAACAGAAATACATCATCTGTGAAAATTTCAACTGTCTAGCTGTCACGGTTCATGAGATACAGCCTGGTGACAGACAGACGGACAGACGGACAGACAGCGAAGTCTTAGTAATAGGGTTCCGTTTTTACCCTTTGGGTACGGAACCCTAAAAATCGGGGCAGTCTTTGGAGACTGCCGATAGAAGTGAAAACCAGGCCCCGCCCCAGTCGTAGCACTGGTTACGCGCATGCCTATGTGGTACTACGCCGTAGTGGATGCTACGAGTGCTACGAACGGCTACGAAGCGTGACCGCACGTTACGTTACGTGACGATGAATTTAATGTTTTTCCTTCACCCAAAAAGTGCTCAACGCGCCTAAAGAAGTTTTCACTTCAATAACAGCCACTCGGGTCGATCGGTAGGTTAAGCCATGCTTGCCTAGGTTGGTCTGTGGATGGGTGACCACCGATTACATACCGAGTTTCCTCCGTGCCTCGGAAAGCACGTTAAGCCGTTGGTATCGGCTGTCATTTGTAGATCTTTGACAGTCGTTAGGTAGTCAGAGGCCCAAAAAGTCTGACAACCAGTCTTACCAAGGGGTATCGTATTAGGTACCCGGTACTAACTGGGTTGTTGAGGTCAGATAGGCAGTCGCTCCATGTAAAATACTGGTATTCAGCTGTATCCGGTAAGACTGGAAGCTGACCCCAACATAGTTGAGAAAAGGCTACACAGATGATGACAATACATACATACATTTTACATTTTGCTGGACATTACACACAGCGCCATCTAGTGCCACACTAAGCAACGAGGCTTGTGTCGTGGACACCAGATAGTTGATATACTACATAGATACTTTTTGTTTGTAAATACATACTTATTATACATATAAACATCCATGACTCGGAAATAAATGTCCATGCTCATCACACAAACATTTGCTCCGACCGGGATTCGAACCCGGGACCCTAAGAACGTAAGGTAGCCTCACTACCGCTGCGCCAAACGGGTCGTCAAAATGACAATGATAATATTAGTAAATGAATTCATACAATGTTCACTGTAATGCGACAGGGTTTTCCCTGACGCAATCGGAATTATCAATATTCAATTTATTATTTAAAATTATATGACGTACCTAAATATACTAGATAAGTTACATTATATTAATTATGAAAATCCGATTACTCAGTCATTTATAAAAGGAATCCATTAATCATAACAGATGACCATCATTCTCTTGCTCTTTTGATGATTATTGGTTACCCAGTACTGGTCCCACGAATAACAACAACAAACAACAACAGCCCATAACGTCCACTGCTGGACATAAGCCTCTCCCATGATGGGAGGAATTTGCCGTAATCTCCACGCTTGGCAGGCGGATTGGAGATCCCAGTGATGAAAGACTAACAGAAAACGCTGCTGGCCATTTTCTGGTCTACGGAGGCGCAAGGTGTTCTGCCTCAGATATTAGTCGCCTTATACGACACCCGTGAGTGTAATGGGTTGGTTCTATTCTACTCTGCCGGATACCACACGGCTTCCCACGAATAAAACTTAACATAATTCAGAACTGCGAATGATCGTTAATTTTAAATCCAACTATAACCTCAACCTCATTTCCAAAACTGGCCAAAACAGAAATTAAAAATAATTTAAAAAATGACTGAAGACGTCAAAATTTAGACAGATACACCGTGATTACGGATATCGCCTGTTTTATGAAAAACCGTTGAAATAAAAAGAGAATTATTAAAAAACTTGTACATGAACGTATATTATTTACATCGGGGCGTGCTTGTGTTGTTGACTGTCAAAAATGTATCTGAAAGCGAAATACAAGTGCTTTGGCTGTTGCATTCTTTGATTCTGCATGCATTGACGTTTTGCAATTTCAGAAGAAAAGTGTGATATTTTTTGTACGAACTATTTTGGTAAGAACATTTTTGTAATTAAAATTTCCAGATTTCTCTTTAATTGGTCCTAGAAACCACTTGGTGTGAGAGGTTAGGCTTTCAGATTGAATCAATTAATCCATGTGGTGAATCCGTTGCCGTCAAATGCGGGAAAATGGCCTAGCAACCAAGATGTTTCTCAATGATTCATTTGTCAGCTGTTTATTTAGACCTATTTACCTGAAGTATTATATATCCACGTCTATTTGTGTCCCTAGAACAGCGGTGGCCCAGTGGTGGCGGCCCCGACGGACTGTAAGTCGTGGGTTCGAACCCAGGCAGGCGCATTACTTTGTGTAATTTATTTCATCAACATTGCTATCAAAACGGTAAGAAAACGTTGTGAGGAAACCGGCATGTCCCAGAATCAAAAATTCGAAGACATCCATCAACCCGCGTGGTGGATTAAACATAGCGCTTCCTTCTCATAGAGCGGAGGCCGTGTGTCCCAGCAGTGGGAACTTTAAAGGCTGATTATGCCTATACTGTGTCCCAACTTTCAAATTCGCTTAGCTGAAAGAGATTCTTGAACGAAAACTGTCTTTTGATACGATTCCGTTGCAGTCAAAATAATTTAGTAGTTTGAATTGATTTTTTTGCAGACCGTGGTCTATTTTAAGAAGAATAACTTACGCCACGGAGATTTTTATTTCAAGTTATTTCTATAGGTATGTACAGTAACAATTTAACTTGGTAGTTTAAAGTAGTATTTTTTAATCTTAAAAAAAAAACTATGTAAGCCGTGTGTCTGATCGGCTTTCTCGTCATCAAAAATTACGAAGTTCCACACAAAATAGGTCTTTTGGGTCGTCACTGTTAATAAAAAAGGAACTTTTATGACAAAACTATGCTTCCAGATCCTGCTTTAAAAACTGTGCAGTTTCTGGCAGTGAATGAATGATTTCACTACACTTAGTGAAATGTACTTAAACCAACTGTAACTATGTTAAAACTACAAGCACAGCCACTTCTGCTTGTAGTTTTAATATACCTACGTATAGTCTCAACAACTGACTGATCTTGACTTGAATGTGCCCTGGCGGTTGAGAGTAATGTCATGCTCACTCAAATGTCTCGCTGATGGTAGCGCGTGTGTCGGATCATTTAGTTCCCTTCAAAATTGTTGAGTTGAATGGTGCTGATCCATGCGTCATGTTCGTGAACGGGCGCTGTCAGTTTTGACTGGTCATCTCTTAGTTGCCACGGCTTATTTGAATAAATTTTTCATTTTATTTTTGAATTGTTATTTTGTTTTTACTATGGACACTTTTAACGTGCATATCTTGCTACATCGCTCTCACATAATGGGCCATCTCAACTTTTTGATTTTGATTTATGCATGTTACCATACCATGCAGTTTCTTGCCCATTCTTATCCATAGAGATCTACGCTAGGGAATGGGCAACTACAGTACTTTCACAGTTTTTATGTCTTGTGACTGGGACTGTAGCTACATTTAATTTTCGTTTAGTCTACATTTGACAGATTCTACTTATGACATCATATTCTACATTTGACAGATTCTATATTTGACAGATTCTACAATCGACAGATTCTATGTTTGACAGATTCTACAATCGACAGATTCTATGTTTGACAGATTCTACAACCGACAGATTCTATGTTTGACCGATTCTACAATCGACAGATTCTATGTTTGACAGATTTTGAATAAGTTATTAATTAACAGGCAACAGTCATTTTTATCCCTTTAGGTACATAAAGTCTACTTTACCAAAAATACCACTTTACCAAAATGACCACTTTTTCATAATGACTACTGCGTTTCACAAAATGATCTCTTTACCAAAATGACCACTTTTTCATAATGACCACAGCCCCCACAATGCATATAAATTCTACTTTACCAGAAAGACTACTTTACCAAAATGATCACTTTTTCAATGACTTCTTAGTCAGTGGAAGGGGAGGGGATAGATTTCGGATGACAGCTGTCAAAATTTAAACGGCTAGAGCTCGGAAACTATCGATCTTAGACTAGTTGTGTGTAAAGACAAGTGATAGGTCTCGGTGAGATCTACATTTCGGATGACAGCTGTCAAAATTAAAACGGCTATATCTCGGAAACTATAGATCTTAGACTAGTTGTGTTTAAGGACAAGTGATAGGTCTCGATGAGATCTACATTTCGAATGACAGCTGTCAAAATTAAAACTGCTTTATCTCAGAAACTATAGATCTTAGACTAGTTGTGTGTAGGGACAAGTGATAGGTCTCGATGAGATCTACATTTCGAATGACAGCTGTCAAAATTAAAACGGCTCTATCTCAGAAACTATAGATCTTAGACTAGTTGTGTGTATGGACAAATGATAGGTCTCGATGAGATCTACATTTCGGATGACAGCTGTCAATATCGCGATTTCGTACATCGGGATTTGATGAGTCGCGATAAGGTTTGTCGGGAGATTCCGTGTATCGGGTTTGTGTGAGTCGAGATCTGTCCCACTAACGTGCAGCGAGCTCGCGTGTTTCGAAATTACGTAGCCGACTCAGCGTAGTTGGTAGGTACTTTGCGTGTTGCAGTTTAGTAATTAGCGTAGTTGGTACTTTGGTACGAGCTTGTCTCTTTGCGAAGTTGGTACTATGCGTAGTTGGAGTTTTGCGCATTTGGACATTTGCGTAAGTTGGCATAATGCGTATCAATACTATACGAACAAAGGCAACTTTTAACTAAGGTTTTTTTTTTATTTAAACTTATCATACTAGACTAAACAAAAAGTAACAGTTTAACTTTAACTTAAAATTATGAGCATCTTATAATAAAGTAGCAAAAAATAACAGTTTAACTTAAAACAAACAAAAGACCATTACCATCATTTATACTAAACAAAAAATCTTTTTTGCAAAAAATAAAACCGATTTTTAAAAAAAAAGAAAAGGAAAAACACAAATAAGTTTTTTATAACAAATGAGTATCATTTTTCGTTTTTTTTTTTTAATTCATATCCAACTGTTCTTGTACTTTTATTTCTTATCCATACTTTTTCTCCTTTTTTTTTATTACAAAATATAAGTATAACTTTTCGTTTTTTTCTTTCAATGTGATTTTTTAAATTTTTTCCTTTCTTTTTATTTACAAGTATATTTTTTTAAGTAAATAATTCAAATCCAACTGTTTCTGTACTTTTATTTGTTATCCATACTTTTTCTCCTTTTTTTTATTACAAATAAGTATAACTTTTCGTTTTTTTCTTTCAATGTGATTTTTAAAATTTTTCCTTTCTTTTTATTTTTTATTATTTACAAATAAGTATATGTTTTTAAGTAAATAATTCAAATCCAACTGTTTCTGTACTTTTATTTCTTATCCATACTTTTTCTACTTTTTTTTATTACAAATAAGTATAACTTTTCGTTTTTTTTCTTTCAATGTAATTGTATAAATACCTATGTAACTATGTTACAAAATAATACTATACCTAATAAATATGATAAAAATGACTGTTGCCTGTTAATTAATAACTTATTCAAAATCTGTCAAACATAGAATCTGTCGATTGTAGAATCGGTCAAACATAGAATCTGTCGGTTGTAGAATCTGTCAAACATAGAATCTGTCGATTGTAGAATCTGTCAAACATAGAATCTGTCGATTGTAGAATCTGTCAAATATAGAATCTGTCAAATGTAGAATATGATGTCATAAGTAGAATCTGTCAAATGTAGACTAAACCTTAATTTTCATCTTTGTTTCGTCAATTCAAAAGTGCCTGTAACTGGCCTACTTGAAATAAATGCTTTGAATTTGATTTGAATAGATTTTGACAGCAGGTTTTCTATTATCGTAAATCATTCATGAAATTGACTTATATTTTATTTATGAAACCACCAATTAAACTATTTTTAAACTAATTAAAAATGCGAAAATTGCTGTAAAAATCTTGTTAATTAATAAAAATAATTCTAATTGGCAATTTATATTAACATAGGTATTTTTACGACCTCAATCAATATACAGTTTTGCCGGAAGAACATTATGATTGCAATTATGTAATATTGCATATATTTTGCGTTTATTATTAATATTTATGTGACCTACAGAGCTTTGCAACTATTTTAGCCTTAAACTTGTTAATACCTTGGCATTTTACGATGACATAGAGAATTTTATGACCATTTTTAGGGTTCCGTGCGCAATGGGTAAAAACGGGACCCTATTACTAAGACTCCAATGTCTGATTGTCACCAGGCCGTATTTCATGAACCGTGATAACTAGACAGTTAAAGTTATCACAGATGATGTATTTCTTTTGCCGCTCTGACAACAACAACAACAACAGCCCAAAACATCCACTGCTGGATATAAGCCTCTCCCATGATGGGAGGAATTTGCCGTAATCTCCATGCTTGGCAGGCGGATTGGAGATCGCAGTGATGAAAGACTAACAGAAAACGCTGCTGCCCATTCTCTGGTCTACGGACGCGCAAGGTGTTCTGCCTCAGATATTAGTCGCCTTATACGACACCCGTGAGTGTAATGGGTTGGTTTTATTCTACTCTGCCGGATACCACACGGCATGAACAACAAATTATTTAAAAAAAATAAAGGGGGCTCCCTTACTACGATGGTAAGGCACCCTTCATGCGCGACTCCGACTCGTACTTGGCCTGTTATTTATATTGTTATTGTGTATAAACGGCGACACATGAAACTATACATTTCCAGTATGACATGGCCTCGCTTTGTATCGATTTCCAATACAACGAGAGATCTGCATAACCTGTTTTTGTATAGCTTGACTGGTCGCAGTGCGTACCTGTCATAATTATTATCTGTTCTAAGTTTTATATTTTTTATTTTATACTCTACCGCGTCAGACATGATCCCGCATCGTTGTAAATAAAAAGGCGAACATTTTTTTATTAGATTTTTTCCTATACTCTAATTTGCAATTATAAATTAAAATAGCCTAAAGTAACTATTTTAAACAGTAAAAATTAAAAAGACGAAAAAAAAAAACAAACACAAATAATACAAACAACAATACAATACCAACAACAATACAAACAACAACAAACAACACACATGCACACAACACACACACATTCATACATACAACACACACACATACATACAATATTTTTCTTTTTACCCGACTACGCCGAAGCCAAAAGGAAGGGTTATGATTTTAGCAGTATATGTATGTATAGGTATATGTACCTATGTATGTATGTTGGTATTTATGTATGTTCCTCCGTAGCGTCTAAACATTCATCCGATTTTGATAAATAACATTTCAATCGATTTGCTATTATGGCCCGAATAACATAGACTACATTTTAACCGACTTCAACAATTAGAAGGAGTCGATTTTACCTTGTAAACCCAGAATTTAATTAGAGCGTGATTTTACCGTAGTCGGGTTTTTTATGTGGAAGTATACCATACAAATTCTTGTTTCTCAAAATGACATTTTAATAGGTAATATTGTCCCGCTCAGTAATTCTCAAAATGTTTATCGTGTTGATCGTTTCACGTCCATTCTCATTATCGTGCAAACTAATTCTGTGACGGCACATCTACTTGATTTAAATTTTATGGTTTAACCTGAAATTAGCAACTGTCACTTTTTTTGACAGAAGACTCTTACTTCAACTGACGGGTGTTTGAATGGTGGTCGCCGGTCGGTGACAAAAATTGCTCGCCACGCTCGCTCTTACCACGCCACGAATTTTCCGACTTACGACTCTAAAAGCTGCCGTAAATCCTATTAGCTGCCTGAAAATACTATTATTTGTGTTTATCTACCATTTGAGATACAATACTTTTTGGCCGGAATTAGTTTCTTCTCCTAGGGAACTCGAATCGTCTCCTTAGGGCCAATTCAACCATGCCAAAGTTAACGCGGTCTAAACTCGTTCAACAATTATGACAATATTCGTAATTTCCAATACAATGATGACACTGACAGCTGGAACGACGTGTAAACGTGCTGATTGTGTTCAATTTTAATAATGAAATCGGCTCTTAGACGTTCAAATTTTTTTTTTTTAACTGATTGCGCGACAGCAAATTTTCTAAAATGAAATAAACAAAATCTCTGGGGCCGTGGGGTTCGAGTACTTATATAGCCTGTTTAAGGATATTTTGAAAAGCCTAGTTGACGCTTCCCGTGACCCTAAGGCTGGCTTTTACCTTGGACAGAGGCTAAGTGTTGCCATACAAAGTGGCAACGCCGCCAGTCTCTTGGGCACATTACCAGCAGACAGCGTTGAGGAGGATTTTTTTGATTACCTTTTATTGTTTGTTTATTTTATAGTTTTTAATTAATATAACTATACTAATATTATAAAGAGGAAAGATTTGATTTTTTGTTTGTGTGTTTCTTACGATTTAACTCTGAAACCATTCGACTGATTTTAAAAATTCTTTCACCATTAGAAAGCCACGTCTTTACTGAATAACATAGGCTATTTTGTCTTGATATTTTATCCCCGTACTCCCACAGGAACGGGAACTACGCGGGTGAAACCGCGTGAGCCCGCTAGTAATTTATATAGTTAGTGTACTTTACTAAATATATTTAAATTCACAAGAAAATTGTATTCACGAAATGAATCGTTACTTATTTATCAAGATTTTCTCTTTTCAAATAAAAATCATTCTGTTATTCCTCTTGTATATTTCACTAATAGATTTCTGTTGAGAGCTAAAGAACTTACCTAGTTTTTGCAAACTAGTCGACCTTATAAACGCAAGGATGTATTGTCAATAAAAAACATGATTTTTGGTAACTGTTGCAATAGATATGAAGGTGGAGGTTACATGTGATTCACTTCCTATTTATTTATAAGATGTAGTTCAGATTAGTAAGATTATTATGGTGTTAAAGGAGTCAAAACAATCAGGTTTATTGCTACGAAAATAGATTTGCATTTGTACAAGATCTTGCGAAATTTTACTGGTTTATTAAAAAAACATGTATGTACTACGCCCGTTTATATATTATGTTCGTACAGTTCATCCAAAGGTTGTTTGGAAGATATCGCTATCAGCGATACGACCGCCAGTGTAACCATAGAATTAACGATATTGTACAGTACTTGTGTATCAATTTTGGTGTATAATGAAGTAGGTATATATATAAAGGGTGTAAAACACCTCTTAACGAAAACGAAAGGCACTTTTCTCCCCGTCATTGCGATCATTTTTTTGTTCTACACCATACCTGGGAACCTTCTAATTACGGAGATATTGGGGTCAAACTTCCAACTTTTTGACAAGTTTTTTTTTGAATTGGTACAAGTTTTTAATGTAAGATTTTTAGTAGTATTAGACGACCCCCGTAATACTCAACCCATCCATCAGCACAATGTTTTGAGTGCGTTACATTGAGTTCTAGCACAAAACATGATTTTTCACCCCAAAAAAGAAAGTCGTTTCCCAGCAATAATTTTTGCGTAAAGTTACTTAGTTTGATGTACAGAATGCTTGGTTAACGGCTTCATGATGAGGTCTTTTACACCCTGTA
This sequence comes from Xestia xanthographa, assembly GCA_905147715.2. Lineage (NCBI taxonomy): Eukaryota > Metazoa > Arthropoda > Insecta > Lepidoptera > Noctuidae > Xestia > Xestia xanthographa. Next base: position 12,031,328 of record LR990667.1, on the reverse strand, counting down.
TGTACGTATATATTCTATTATAGATAAGGGTTAAAAAATAATATTTTAATGGGGTCCTACGGGATGACACGTAAGTTCTTGATTTTAAGAGAGTTTTAATGGAGTTTCTTGCCTATTCTTCTCCATACAGATCTCACGCCGAGACGCGACGCGACGCTGCGCGCAGAGTGACTCAAAATTTAACTTTATTTACTACACGAAAAGATACACATTTCATTGTGAGAATTCAGAATACGTTGCACCATGCTGACGTGACCATACGTCCCGTTTTGAACGGGACTGTCCCGTTTTTCGGTTCTCTGTCCCGGTGTCTCCGGAAGAAGCCTCGGGACACAAAATTGTCCCGTTTTCATAAACTGCAAAGAAATTGCGGCGCAGGCGACTCTTATTGGGTAGATTAAAAAAAAAAAGAATTATAAAAAAAAAAAATGTCTTCCTAAAACATTCAAAAAACATTGGATGTATTGATTGAAAAGGGATATATTGACAGTACTAAAGATACAGAAGTATTTGGCGAATTTTCACTGATCACAAACTACATACTTCGCAAAAGCATACCTACTTCGCAAAACTGAACTGAAAGGGGCAATAAGAACGTTGTGACGGAAAATAGATGGGAACATTTTTACACCAATAATTTAATCTCAAACATAAAACCTTTTGTATCTTAATTGAATACATTTATGTCTGCCTGGTACAAATGTACCAGTAGAAATAGTGTTTTCATGAACGAACAAATTGTGTGACTTCTGAAAAAACCCAGAGTAGTTTGATTTCGCTACTTAAAATCGCCAAAATGTATGGAATTGGTGAGCATCAAAATTGAGTATTCTTCATGAATCGGCCTGACAAAAAAAAAAGAAAACCGATGTCCCGTTTTGATTAAAAAAAACCGGCCAAGAGCGTGTCGGGCCTCAGTGTAGGGTTCCGTAGTTTCCCGTCCGTCATAATAAGTGTTCCTACTTATGAGTTTAAAGAATCAGACAAAAAGAAACAGAAATCAGACAAAAAGTTGTACAAAATAATTTCTGGAAAATTATTTTGTACAACTTTTTGTCTTTTTTGTACAAAAACTGTTGTTTCCATCAAGTTCAAAATGATTTTCCTAGAAAGTCCGTATATAGAACTACTTTTCAGATTTTTTTCATATTTTCTAAACTTATGGTTCATAAGTTAGAGGGGGGGACACATTGTTTTTTACTTTTGGAGCGATTATTTCCGAAATTATTGACATTATCAAAAAATGATTTTAGGAAACCCCTATTCATTTTTAAATACCTTTCCAACAATATATCACACGTTAGGGTTGAAATTAAAAAAAAAATCACTTCCCACTTTACATTTAGGGGGCTACCCTAATAAAACATTTTTTTCCAATTTTTAGTTTACCACTTTGTCGGCGTGATTGATATACATATTGGTACCAAATTTCAGCTTTCTAGTGCCGCTGTGACCGTTAGTCACAGAGATTAAGCGAGGACGGACAGACGGACGGACGGACGGACAGACATGGCGAAACTATAAGGGTTCCTAGTTGACTACGGAACCCTAAAAATGGTGACGTTACCATGCAGCACTGCGCCTCGACAATGAAATGTGTATCTTTTCGTGTAGTAAATAAAGAAATATTTTGAGTCGCTCTGCACTCAGCGTCGCGTCTCGGTGTGAACTGACCGGTATTATGTCCACGGCTGGACTTGCTTTGTTTTCTTGTTTTGACTATTTGGTGCTGTAAGATGTTTCTTGTTTGTCTTCGTGATTTCCACAAACTATAAACATTGGCTCTATCAATGAGGATGGGCGCTGATACTCATAATAACAGGATATTAAGTTAGCTTAGTTATTGGCTGTAAGAGCCTTTGTTTATGCTGTGCCGACGCGCGTTTTTGATCAGCGCTTCCTCTGCGCGTTTTCAACACGTTTTAGTAGATTTTTTGTATCGATACAAACGCAAATGTATCGCGCATTTGTATTCGAACGCCTTGCAAATTGTAACATCAACAAGAAAGAGATTTTAAAGACTTTGGGAATATTTTCGTACAAAAATATTGATCCCGAGTTTTCGATTTTAAGGGGATTACCTCGCTCAAATCCTGAAAATACCGTGGGTGTAAAGAAGTTTGTAGATGAATCCTTTTGTGCGTTTTCAATATAAAAAATATATTTTAAACTAAAGGTCATCACAAAAACGACTGTATTACGGAACTCCGAAGTTTAAAACTCCGATGTACGTTATTCAGAATGTTCGTTATCACGAAGTACGTTACTCCGAAAGTACGCTATGACGAATTACATTATTCAGAATGTTCGTCATCGCGAAGTACGTTACTCCGAAAGTTTACTATGACGAATTACGTTATTCAGAATGTTCATTATCGCGAAGTACGTTACTCCGAAAGTTTGCTATGACGAATTACTTCATTCAGAATGTTCATCATCGAGATTCTGAGAGAGTATTTCGCTTTTAGTTTGATAGCTAGTGTATTTACCTAAAGTACATTTTTTTAGGGTGTAAAAGTGTCGAAAAGCACTCACACTAAATTTCTACACTTTTGGTATTTTTTTTTTTTTTTTTTTTGTGGGTGTAACAATACCCTTAACGAAGCCGAAAGATAATAAGGTACTTATTCTTTTCGTCATTGCGATCATATCGATAGACTATACCTGGACTATACCTGGGAACCTTCTAGTTACGGAGATATTGGAGGTCAAAGTTTCAGCTTTCTCAACAGTTTTTGGTTTCTTAATACTATACTTTTTTTAATTACCTCCATGATCCATTAACTATTCAATACATCCATCAGCATAATGTTTTGCGTGCGTTACTTTGAGTTTTACCATATTTCCCAGCAATCATTTTTGCAAAGGGTTACTTAGTTTGATGTATAGAATGCTTGGTTGACGGTTTTGTGAAGGGTCCGTTTACACCCTGTATATATATTTCTTGATTTCGATTAATTAAATTAAGGCGATTACAACAGCTAAATTAGCAACTCTATTTGTGGTGGTTCAAACTTTGACTGAAAGACTATTAGAATAAGGTTCTAATCAGCTTGCACTACAAAGTGGTTGTTACGTCAGTCACTGCGGGCCGAATAGTGCGAAATGACTGGTTTTTTCGCACTTTACAAAAAAACTAATGATTGGACTAAACAAGTAAAACACTATGATGCTAATAATGTTGCTTGTAGAATTATTTGCCAAAAATCAGAATAATCGTATGTACGGTTTTTACTCGTTAAAAGAATTTTTTAGAGATAAGTTCGTGTTTTTTTTCTATCGAATAAAATTAGTTGTTTTATGTTTTTTAAAAACACTATCGTACTAGCTTAGATCCTGTGGAATATCATATATTTTTCTGGTTTTGTTTATTGCAGTGAATCATATGCTTTTTTGCATTATAAAACTCGCGTTTAGCTCATGTAATCACCTTAATGGAAACACGTAAAAAATAATTTAATAGGTATGCATCCAGATTGTTGTGATATCAAAATATACTCTGAACAAAGACCTCTTTAGTAATATCTATGATTAAGTTCTCTTTGGTAAACTGTCCGTGTAATGTCGTTACAGAGGGCAGTGACAGGCCTTCAAACAATTTTCAAATTGATATTACTTAAGCCATTGCGTTTGTGCATTACAATCTATAATTCTGTGTTTTATTCTGCGAACATGCAAGTTCGTTGCGAATTCGTGAAATCACGTAAAAATAAAGACCAGTTGCTGCAAGATGGATTTTAATATACTTTACAGAGCAGGCTAGAAAAAAAAAAAAAAAAAAAATGCGACAATACATATTACTGGAATTGCATTCGAAGAACGTCTTCGAGTTGTGGTGCTGCGGCAGTTACAAAAAAGGTCGAAGATAATCACTACATTAGTAAACTAAACGGCGTCTCACACCTCTATGAAACAAACCAAGATGCTGCGGAGACGAATGTTGTAAGGGCTTCATTAAAAAAAAGAGCTGGGGAAAGTTTTGATCGGCCTGGGCAAATTATCCAAAAAACCCAACAAGAAATACCAACCAAATTACGGACTAATTATTTAATTTTATGTTATGTTTATATTTAGTACAGAGAAAAGTGTTTATTTCGTTTATTACCTCATGTTGGAAGGTACTTAAGCATATTTTGAATTTATTAAACTACTACCTTATTTACATTATGTTTTTTATTTCTGCAGCTATAGACAGACATTGTTGTAGTTCATAATAAATATCCTAACATCCATATACATAAAAACGAAATACTCTCTCAGAATCTCGACGATGAACATTCTGAATAAAGTAATTCGTCATAGCAAACTTTCGGAGTAACGTACTTCGCGATAATGAACATTCTGAATAACGTAATTCGTCATAGTAAACTTTCGGAGTAACGTACTTCGCGATGACGAACATTCTGAATAATGTAATTCGTCATAGCGTACTTTCGGAGTAACGTAGTTCGTGATAACGAACATTCTGAATAACGTACATCGGAGTTTTAAACTTCGGAGTTCCGTAATACAGTCCACAAAAACATTGTATTGTTTAAAATTTTAATAAACTTACTCAAATTTAATAATGACGTATTTAACAATGTGTATTGATTTTTTTCTCTTATTTCTTTTAATATTTTAAAATATTTTATAAAAATCCGAAATTTCGCGAAAAGCACTACGTCACTCCCGCATTCGTCCCTCTCTCTCTCGTCGTTTCGTCGGGCAGCATGCCCGACGAAACGATGTTGTGGGTCATTGGGCAATGTTATGCCCTTAACACACGAATGCTGTCTTTCAAGCGGGCGTATGACACTAGACCAGGGGTGTCCAACCAGTGCGGAACACCTCCCTAGGGGGGTGTAGAAAGATTGTAAGGGGGCGCTGCTAGCTTTGGCACCATTAAGGTACATGACCAGAAAAAGTTCAGGAATAATTTCTACTAATGGGGTGGCTAGGGCAAAGTAAATCTCAGATGGCGCCACCATAGTTGGTCTCAATCTGACCAATGAGGCTATTTTGAAATATAAAATGTCATTACCACATTTTCAGCCAATGGTGCCGATTCCCTTGTTCACAAACTAAACTAAATTTAAGTTGAATGCATTTTATTCTTTCTATTTCATCATGAAAAGGACAGAAGATAAATATTAGTATAATCCTGTCAAATTAGTCAGCACTTGACGTAAGTTGATGTAATTTTAGTAGTCAACTTTTTAATCGCGTCTAAAACTTGTATGGCGCTGATTAATTTGACAGAACATAACTAAATTTTTTCTTCTGTCCGTTCTTAATGAAATAGAAAGAAAAAGATGCACTGAACTTAAATTTAGTTTAGTTTGTGAACAAGGGAATCGGCACCAATGACGATGTTTGGGCACCAAACTATTCTAGTGCCATTATTTCCACAGCTAGCCTCCCCATTAAGGCAGGTTCGGCCATGAAAGATGACTTCCATCTCTTGACTTTGGAGCAGTTTTGGATCAAACGATTCCTTGAACGCTCTTGTTTTGCGTCACAAAAAAATGCTGGTTTGGGGCAATGATATATAAACTACTAGCTGTTGCCCGCGGCTTCGCCCGCGTGAATTTCGGTAACTGTCCCACTGAATAACTAACTAAAGGGATAAATAGTGTCTTACATGTTAATCCAGGTAACAAACTATATATGTGCCAAATTTTATAATCGTCACAATTTATTATTATCATCGAAATCACCATTACTATCACAACCAGCATCACTACCACAACCACCATCACTATCACAACCACCATCACTACCAAAACCACCATCATTATCACAATCACAATCACAACCACCATCACTACCACAACCACCATCATTATCACAATCACAATCACAATCACTATCACTATCACAATCACTATCACAATCACTATCACTATCACAATCACAATCACAATCACTATCACTATCACAATCACTATCACAATCACTATCACTATCACTATCACTATCACTATCACTATCACTATCACTATCACAATCACTATCACAATCAATATCACAATCACTATTACAATCACTATCACAATCACTATCACAATCACTATCACTATCACTATCACATTCACAATCGCTATCCTCGTTATCACAATCATTATCATCGAAATCACAATCATTTTCATCATTATCACCGTCACTGTCACAATCACCATCACCATCGCTATCACTATCACAATCACCGTCACTATCACAATGACCATCACTAACACAATCACAATCACCATCACCATCACAATCACTTTCACAATCACTATCACTATCACAATCACAATCACTATGATTGTTATTGTGTTAGTGATGGGCATTGAGATAGTTCACAATGACCATCACTAACACAATCACAATCACCATCACAATCACTTTCACAATCACTATCCTCGTTATCATAATCATTATCATCTTAATCACAATCATCTTCATCATTATCACCGTAACTATCACAATCACCATCACTATCGCTATCACCGTCACTATCACAATCACAATCACCATCAAAATCACTACCACAATCACCATCATAGTTATCACAATCATCATCATCGTAAAACAATCATTATCATCGTAATAAATATCATCATCATCACAATCATTATCATCGTAATAAATATAATCATCATCACAATCATTATCACAATCGTCATCATCGTTATCACAATCATTACAATAAATCAACAATAACCCTGTATAGAAGTCGAATCCAGCCATCTTCTGGATCTCAAAATAAATGCCATTTTCGTAATCAGCACCCCTGATAATATCGGGATCGACACCCATATTGATTTTTGGACATTTCAACCCCATCGCACCCCAACAGGGAATGATGTTATTTTAGGGCCGCCACATTAAATCTTAAAATCGTTTTTTTTGTAATACACCCAACCCAATTCACCATACAAACAATACCTATGTTGAATTTCAGGCTTTGTTACCCCATTTCCCCCTTTAGGGGTTGAATTCTGATAAAACCTGAAACACAAACGTTAACTCATTTATCGATAGGAGTACTCCTGTTAAGTTTCGAATAAAGTAGTCTAACTAATCTTATTTCCCCATGTAATCTTTGGACTCCCGTTCCATCCCCTAAGGGGGTGAATTTTGCAAAATCCTTTCTTAATACACCCCTAAACCTCATAAAGAACCTTTGTGCCAAATTTGGAATCTCTAGACTCAGCGGTTTGGGCAGTGCATTGGTTTTTATACTTTGCCACCCCATTTCCCCCTCTTAGGGGTTAAATTCTGAAAAAACCTGAAACCCATTTCTACTCATTTATCAATAGGAGCACTCCTTTGAAGTTTCGAATAAAATAGTCTAACTAATCTTGTTTCCCCATACAGACTTTGAAGCCCCGTTAAACCCCTTTAGGGGGTGAATTTTGAAATTCCTTTCTTAGTGCACCCTTAAACTACATAAGGAACCAATGTGCCAAATTTGAAATTTCTAGATTCAGCGGTTAGGGCTGTGCATTGGTTTTTAGAATATGTCACCCCATTTCCCCCTTTTAGGGGTTGAATTCTGAAAAAACCTAAAACCCGTTTCTACTCATTTATCAATAGGAGCACTCCTGTGAAGTTTCAAATAAAATAGTCTAACTAATCTTGTTTCCCCATACAAACTTTGGAGCCCCGTTTAACCCCTTAGGGGGTGAATTTTGAAAAATCCTTTTTTAATGCACCCCTAGACCACATAAAGAACCTACTTGCCAAATTTGGAATCTGTGGACCCAGCCGTTTGGGCTGTGCATTAATTTTTATACTTTGCCACCCCATTTCCCCCTCTTAGGGGTTGAATTCTGAAAAAACCTGAAACCCGTTTCTACTCATTTATCAATAAGAGCACTCCTGTGAAGTTTCGAATAAAATAGTCTAACTAATCTTGTTTCCCCATACAAACTTTGGAGCCCCGTTTAACCCCTTTAGGGGATGAATTTTGAAAAATCCTTTCTTAGTGCACCCCTAGACCACATAAGAAACCTACTTGCCAAATTTGGAATCTGTAGACCCAGCGGTATGGGCTGTGCGTTGATAGATGAGTCAGTCAGTCAGTCAGTCAGTCAGTCAGTCAATCAGTCAGTCAGTTTCTTCTTTTATATATTTAGATAGCTGTTGCCCGCGGCTTCGCCCGCGTGAAGTTCGGTAACTGTCCCACTGGATCATACTAAATGGATAATAGTGTCCTCCATGTTAATCCAGGTTATAAACTATCTATGTGCCACATTTCATAATCATCACAATTTTTATTATCACAATCACCATCACTATCACAACCGCCATCATTATCACAATCTCCATCACTATCACTATCACAATCACAATCACCATCACAATCCCCATCACCATCACTATCACAGTCACCATCATAATCACCAATTATCATCATTAACACAACCACCATAATTACCACAATCATTATCACAATCACCATCACAACCACCACAACAATCACAATCACCATCACTATCACAATCACAATCACCATCACAATCCCCATCACTATCGCCATCACAATCACTATCACAATCACCATCACCATCACCATCACAATCACCATCAAAATAACTATCACAATCACCATCATCGTTATCACAATAATTATCATCGTAATCACAGTCATTATCACACTCACCATCACCATCACCATCACAATCACCATCACAATCACCATCACAATCACCATCACAATCACCATCACAATCACCATCACAATCACCATCACAATCACCATCACAATCACCATCACAATCACCATCACAATCACCATCACAATCACCATCACAATCACCATCACAATCACCATCACAATCACCATCACAATCACCATCACAATCACCATCACAATCACCATCACAATCACCATCACAATCACCATCACAATCACCATCACAATCACCATCACAATCACCATCACAATCACCATCACAATCACCATCACAATCACCATCACAATCACCATCACAATCACCATCACAATCACCATCACAATCACCATCACAATCACCATCACAATCACCATCACAATCACCATCACAATCACCATCACAATCACCATCACCATCACAATCACCATCACAATCACCATCACAATCACCATCACAATCACCATCACAATCACCATCACAATCACCATCACAATCACCATCACAATCACAATCACCATCACAATCACCATCACAATCACCATCACAATCACCATCACAATCACCATCACAATCACCATCACAATCACCATCACAATCACCATCACAATCACCATCACAATCACCATCACAATCACCATCACAATCACCATCACAATCACCATCACAATCACCATCACAATCACCATCACAATCACCATCACAATCACCATCATCGTTATCACAATCATTATCATTGTAATCACAATCGCTATCATCATTATCACAATCACTATCATCGTAATCACTACCATTATCATCGTATTCACAATCATCATCATCACAATCTCCATCCTCGTCATCACAATCATTATAATCGTAATCATAATCATTATCATCGTAATCCCAATCACTATCATCTTAATTACAATCATCATGATCACAATCGCCATCACTATCTCAACCACAATCATTATCACAATCACCATCATTATCACAATCACCAACACTATCACAATCAAAATCACAATCACCATCACAATCACCATCACCATCACAATCACCATCACAATCACTACCCTCGTTATCACAATCATTATCATAGTAATCACAATAATCTACATCATTATAACAATCACCATCACTGTCACAATCACAATCACAATCACCATCGCTATCACCATCACAATCACTGCCACTTTCACAATCACCATCACAATCACTATCACCATCACAGTCACCATCAAAATCACTATCACAATCACCATCATCGTTATCACAATCATTATCATCGTAATCACAATCATTATCATCTTAATCACAATCATCATCATCACAATCTCCGTCCTCGTTATCACAACCATCGCTATCACCATCACAATCACCGACACTATCACAATCACCGTCACTGTCACAATCACCATTACAATCACAATCACTATCACAGTCACCATCATCGTTATCACACTTATTATCATTGTAATCACAATCATTATCATCGTTATCACAATCATCATAATCACAATCATCATCATCGTAATCACAATCATTATCATCGTAATCAAAATCATCATCATCACAATCATCATCATCGTAATCACAATCATTATCATCTGGATCTCAAAATAAATGCCATTTTCGTTATCAGCACCCCTGATAATCTCGGTATCGACACCCATATTGATTTTTAGACCTTTCATTCCCATCGCACCCCAACAGGGAATTCAGGGAATCAGGGTATTTCAGGTCTGCCACATTAAATCTTAAAATCGTTGTTTTTGTAATACACCCGACCCAATTCACCATAAAAATAATAACTATGTTGAATTTCAGGCTTTGTTACCCCATTTCTCCCTTTAGGGGTTGAATACTGAAAAAAAAAACTGAAACACAAACGTTAATTCATTTATCGATAGGAGTACTCCTGTTAAGTTTCGAATAAAGTAGTCTAACAAATCTTATTTCCCCACGTAATCTTTGGACTCCCGTTCCAACCCCTAAGGGGGTGAATTTTGAAAAGTCCTTTTTTAATGCACCCCTAAACCTCATAAAGAACCTTTGTGCCAAATTTGGAATCTCTAGATTCAGCGGTTTGGGCTGTGCATTGATTTTTATACTTTGCCACCCCATTTCCCCCTCTTAGGGGTTGAATTCTGTAAAAACCTGAAACCCATTTCTACTCATTTATCAATAGGAGCACTCCTGTGAAGTTTCGAATAAAATAGTCTAACTAATCTTGTTTTACCCATACAAACTTTAGATTCCCGTTTAATCCCCTTAGGGGTTGAATTTTGAAAAATCCTTTCTTAGTGCACCCCTAGACCACATAAGGAACCTACTCGCCAAATTTGTAATCTTTAGACTCAGCGGTTTGGGCCCGGCATTGATTTTTATACTTTGCCACCCTATTTCCCCCTCTTAGGGGTTGAATTCTGAAAAAACCTGAAACCCTTTTCTACTCAATTATCAATAGGAGCACTCCTGTGAAGTTTCGAATAAAATAGTCTAACTAATCTTGTTTTACCCATACAAACTTTAGATTCCCGTTTAATCCCCTTAGGGGTTGAATTTTGAAAAATCCTTCCTTAGTGCACCCCTAGACCACATAAGAAACCTACTTGCCAAATTTGGAATCTCTAGACTCAGCGGTTTGGGCTGTGCATTGATTTTTATACTTTGCCAACCCATTTCCTCCTCTTAGGGGTTGAATTCTGAAAAAACCTGAAACCCGTTTCTACTCATTTATCAATAGGAGCACTCCTGTAAAGTTTCGAATAAAACAGTCTAACTAATCTTGTTTCCCCATACAAACTTTGGAGCCCCGTTTAACCCCCTTAGGGGATGAATTTTGAAAAATCCTTTCTTAGTGCACCCCTAGACCACATAAGGAACCTACTTGCCAAATTTGGAATCTGTAGACCCAGCGGTTTGGGCTGTGCGTTGATAGATGAGTCAGTCAGTCAGTCAGTCAGTCAGTCAGTCAGTCAGTCAGTCAGTCAGTTTCTTCTTTTATATATTTAGATAGATACGTTGTCCGCACTCTAAAATGACAACATGAAATGAAGCCAATTGGCCACATCGCGCTTAGTTACGCACCAACCTGTCGCGCGACGCTACGTTTGTTTATAATTTAATAAATCCTGTGACGTGACTGAAGATGTATATTTATCTCCCTCTCGCAACAGGCATCCCGCCGTTCGGTGTCATATTTTCTTTCTCTTTCTTCACGCTTATAAGTAGTTCTAGTATTTTCGCCGTTTTTAAGCGCCGCGATGTTGGTTCATGACGTGTCTATATATAATACGTCATTGGTTTGGGGCATGAAAATGTTATTTATAATCTGGGGAGGCACGGCATAAAAAAGGTTGGGCAACCCTGCACTAGACTGACCAATTTGTTACTAAGTAGTAACAAGTATTGCATTACACTTTAAGTACTTACGGGATAATATCCGTGATTTTCTTTTGATTTTATGAGCTCCCGATATTATTACTGATTATTTATTTATTTTTGTTTTTAGGGTTCCGTACCCAAAGGGTAAAAACGGAACCCTATTACTAAGGCTTCGCTGTCTGTCCGTCTGTCTGTCACCAGGCTGTATCTCATGAACCGTGACAGCTAGACAGTTGAAACTTTCACAGATGATGTATTTCTGTTGCCGCTATAACAACAAATACTAAAAACAGAATTAAATCAATATTTAAGGGGGGCTCCCATACAACAAACGTGACTTTTTTGCAGTTTTGTCTAATGTTTTTAAATAATGGTACGGAACCCTTCGTGCGCGAGTCCGACTCGCACTTGGCCGGTTTTTATTATTATTTTGTACTTGTAAGTGTAGTGAAAAACCGTGAAAGTCTAAAACAGTGCAAGTATTGCATTACGATTTTCCTCGCCTTGTCCTGTCTACCGCTCGTAAATATTTGAATGTCTCTGATCAACAACCAACTAACCAATTTCTCTATCTTTCCAGGTGTAACCAAACAACCATGTTAAAGCAACCCGTAACCTGTTGATACACTAAACCAAAAACGAAGAACCTGTGACAAATTCCGCACATGCTTACTGGAAGCTAGTCGAGTTTTGATGTATTTAACAAGTGTTCAAGCGTGATTTAGTGACGGGAAAGTAATTCAAGATGGCGTCGTGTTTGTCTGGTGGGCACTATGTACCTGGGAGTCAGGAGTATGTGCCAGTTGCTGAGTTTTATGCCGATAAGTCTGTTTTTGTCACTGGTGGGACCGGTTTCATGGGGAAGGTAAGGATATCTGACTTTTTTAAACAATTGTATTGTATATATAGTTGGTGCCAGTTAAGAAAGAAAGAAAGAAAAAGCATTTATTAGCCCGCACAGGACAAAACACAAATAAAAATGGTTAAATTAACAGTACTTACAACTAATAAAAATTAAAAAGTAAACAAAGAGAAGAAAAAAAAAAAAACATGAAATGAAATTGGTCCTGTACGAGGCCAAAAGGCCCCTATCTTAAAAACGTCACAGCGCTGGTATTCTGATAGGGCCCAGAGTGATGCCACGGTCAGACACGGATAAATAATAAATACATAAAGTGTAAACGAAAAAATAATACAAATATGGGTAGAATAAATAGAGAAAATAATAATGACATCTTCACTCCACGTAACCACTACTTGACGAGATAAGAATATAAAACTTTGCGTTTAAGATGAGAATAGCGGTCATAGTCATTTCCCTAATATCTCTTCGTACGAACCAAAACAACAAATAAACCATGTATCGTTTTTCATTACAAAAATGTTGAAGATCACGATAGATGACGATTCAAGACTTGAACAGGCTTATTTTTGGGTTTCAAAGTTAAGAAGTTTAATTAATGTAGGTGGGTCAATGACCGCTATTCTCATTTTAACTTGCACCAACTATAACTGAAAGTGGCGCCGGTGACTGAAAAGTTGTTTGGTAATCGGTTGTCGTGGTATGGACATGTGATGCGGAGGGATGAGGAGAATGTCGTGAGGAAAGTTTTGAGTATGAATGTGGATGTGTATAAGAGTAGAGGAGGACCAAAGAAACGATGGATGGACTGTGTGAAGGATGATATGGTGAGAAAGGAGGTGTCTGATGTGATGACGAGTAATAGAGAAGAAGAAGATATGCTGCGCCGACCGAATTTGTGTTGTTTATTTTGACAGATTTATTTTTATATTTTGTAATAATCCACAATAACGTTAATCATTACAAAACTCCCCACCAAGCACCCCCGCTGTCGCTCGCTCTCTCTCGTCGTTTCGTCGTAAGTTAGTACGGGGCAGCATGCTCAAGGTCATTGGGCAATGTAATGCCCTTAACTTAAAAATACATACTAATAATAACAATTTAAGAATGAATGATGATGATTTGAAAATGATGATGAACGGGCTGGTGTCCGCAACTCCACGACCAAAGCGCGTATTTTGCGTACAGTTATTTTTTTAAACACTTACGCCGAGATCTTTAAAAATGATTGTTTCTGAAAAACCAAGTAATTATAAAAACTAAAAAACCCGACTGAAAATGTTGCATTTCAATAAGTCCGCATGCTTTCAAATATGATTGTTTTTTTGCTTTTCAGTCGGGTTTTTTAGTTTGATACGCGTAAAAGTAAGTAATTATAGCTAGTTTTGCTCCAGTTGTGAAAAACAAGCGACATTATTGGTTGGTTTTTAGAGCCCGACCGGAGCTTTGGCTTTGGCTCGAGCCGAAATTATAAAACCTGCTTCGGCAAGAAATCCCTCGGGCATAACTAGTTTCACACACATCCCTTGTTACGCACCCTCGCTCATATTATATCTGGTGAAACGCAAGCTATAATAACTACCGGTATCTGAAAATATTTGTCCGTTCTATTCTATTTTTCTTAATGGCAATGGCCGATGGAAAACCTTTTTTGAATCGATTGTCATATCTATCTATGTCATATATGGTTTGACAGATATTATGACATACTTTGACATCTCCGTTGGTTTTGCGGTTGCAAGCGCTACTGTTGAGCTGAGGTTTTTTTTTTTTCGTATGGGAAATCATCAAATGACTCCTTCCACTCTGGGCGGAGCAGGAGGGAGTGTCAGACTTTTAATGACTAAAACCTATCCATGTTCCTTCATCGCCCTTTATGTTCCGGGGCCACGGTATCTGTTTCGAACAGTTCCACAACCCCGGCAGGCATCGGTCCTTGCGGACCCCTTCCTTTTGCTGACTCTCTTTGAGGCGCGCGTGAAACACGAACGCGCCGTCGACACGGCCTGTCGTCATGTGACAGACGGACGGCGAGCCGATGCCGGCCCCCGACGCCCGGGGCGTCTCCCGCGGTGGCCAGGACGTGAGGTTCTGTCCCTCTCACATTCCGCCACCTCCTTCTCTAGCATTACTGCTTCGCAGAAGGAGGTGACGGCTTCCCATTCCATCTCGCTCCGGACCATGGATTGAACCAGGGTCGGACGCGAGAGGTCGCCGCCGCCGATCGCCACTTCGAGGACACGGCGGTGCTCTGCTTAAGCGGGACACACCTCTACGGTGTTCTCCACGGTGTCCTCCGGTCGATCCTCGCAGTGGAAACACCCGGGCGTTTTCTCCCGCCCGATTCGGTGCAGGAACCTCCCAAAACAACCGTGTCCGGTGATGACCTGTGTCAGGCGGAAGGTGAGGACGCCGTGGCGTCTCTCAAGCCACTCCTCAAAGACGGGACTTATCGCCACTATTGTGGCGTGCCCTACACGGGGTTGCGACAGTCGCTCTCTCACTGAGCGACAATTTGCTGCGGCAGCGGAGTTTCCCCCCGGCGAAGCTCCTCCGCGCGCCATTCATGCAGGCGCGCGAGGACTAACGCCTCCAGATCCCATGGCGGCAATCCGACAAGGAGGCTCGGGCCTCGCGGGAAATCGTGCGGTACCCATGGGTTCGATTCCCAGGTCGGGCAAAGTGTTATTGGGTTTTGGCGTCAGGAATTTCTCAGTAGCAGCTACGGAAGCTTTGTTCCCGGTTGACCGTAAAATCGCCCCTATAACATGGGACTTCAACATGACCGGCGGAATGAGCTCGTGGTTAAATAATAACAGCTACTCGGTTCGATCTTCAGGTTAAGCCGTGCTTACTTAGGTTGGCCTATGGATGGGTGACCACCCTTACATACCCAGCTTCTTCCGTGCATCGGAAAGCACGAAGCTGCCCCGGCTCCCCGACTCCCCGGCCGGCTCCCGGCTGTCATTTGTAGCTCTTTGACAGTCGTTACAGGAAGTCAGTGGCCCAAAAAGTCTGACAACCAGTCTTACCAAGTGGTTTCATATTAAATACTGGTATTCAGCTGCATCCGGTTAGAGTGGAAGCCGACCCTAACACGCATAGCATGTTTGTTGGGTTGCACAGTTGGTTGATCCGAGCGGTTGTTATTATCTAGCCACGAGTTATCACTATACGTAATTAGCCAATAATATTCCCACTGCTGGGACACAAAAGCTTCCTCTACTACGCGAACCCAGTATGGGTCCGAAGATAGGAGACTAGTGTTTAGAGACTAAAGGGGAGTGTGCCGCCTGAATATAAACAAGCCCGAGACCTGGGCGCGCCATGTTCCACGCACGCCTCTTACGCAGCCGCAGACGGCGACTGGGTCAGCATGTTTGCATAATCAGCATAAAATTTTCCCACTGCTGGGACACAGGCAGCGGTGGCCCAGTGGTGGCGGCCCCGACCTACGAGCAGTAAGTCGTGGGTTCAAACCCAGACGCATTACTTTGTGTGATTTATTTCATCACCACTGCTCTCTAAACAGTGAAGGAAAACATCGTAATGTCTTAGAACCAAAATTCGAAGACGTGACAAACTCAAAATCAAAGTATTTATTTCAAGTAGGCCAGTTACAGGCACTTTTGAATTGTCGAAACAAAGATGAAAATTAAATGTAGCTACAGTTCCAGTCACAAGACATAAAAACTGTGAAAATACTGTAGTTACCCATTCCCTAGCGTAGATCTCTATGGAGAAGAACGGGCGCGGACTCAGTGCGGGTTGGTAGATATTTCTTATATCTACCAACCCGCACTGAGTCCGCGTGGTGGATTATTATAGCCCATTCCCTCTCAGAGAGGAGACCTGTGTCCCAGGATATTTATCTGGGCCAAAACCTGGCCGGGAGCGTGATGACTTGAATAAGTACTCCAGCACCCACTGTAGTCGAAGAACACTGTGTGGTTTGAGTCAGTAAGTCTGACAGACCTCTTCGCATACTCCAGGGCGGAGGACACTCGTTTCCCACTCCGATCAACTAAACCGATCAATTGAAACGGATCGACCATTTTTTGTTCCCAACGAATCAACCATTTAGTTGATCCTATAGGAACAATTTCCACACAAAAAAAAACACGCAAAAATCTTCCAAATGCTTGTAATGTTCGCACTGCTTGGACACTGCCCTCCTCTTGTATGAGAGGGAATGGATTATGGTCTCTCAAAGAGACAAAGCCTACGCCCCAGCAATGGGAAACTTGACAGGCTCTTTTTTTTAGCGTGTCTATGGCAATCTAAATTGTGTCGGCCCAGAACTGAGCTACAGCTTGGCGCTTTCGGTAGCGTCCATCAGTTCCTGTAGTTGAACAAACAACAGGACACGCAGGAAACGATGTTAAGGGCCTAACATGACTCAAATGGCTTAGCATGATCCTCCGTTACGCCTTAAATACTGCAGCATTAATTTTGAAATAAATATATGGTAAAGTTAAGGATTAATGCTAGGTACCATATGTAACGAAAACACGATTCCATAAACTTTTCTCGATAGAAAAAAAAACCAAAGTTACCCCCAAATCGAACAATAAACCGCTGAACTAACTATAAAGCAGGTCTTATGTGCTTTATTTTTTTAGTTCAATCAATGGATTTTTTGTAAATCGTAAAAAACCACTCATTTCGCACTATTCGGCCGCAGTGATTGACGTAACAACCGCTTTGTAGTGCAAGCTGATTAGAACTTTATTCTAACAGTGTTTCAAACGAACTTTGAACCACCACAAATAGAGTTGCAAATTTTAGGGTTAGAAGGGTCATAAGTGCCCCACCGTTGAAATAACGGGCTGGATCTAGTGCTATCTATCCATCTTCGGGGCAGTCCCTACCGACCTGATGTTACATCAGCAACAAGATAATTTAATTAATTAGGTTACTAGTATAAAATAAAATACGTATCCCGTTTCCGAAAGCGAAACGATTAGATAAAGCCAACATTATAGTATGTGTTGATAACCGCTTAACTCGTTAATCACTTGAAACTTTCATTGATAAGATTAACAAATTAATATTATATTGATAACAATATCGGTGTTGATAAAATAATGTACGTATTACATAATTGTGTGGTATTTTTTAGACGACCCGATTGGCGCAGCGGTGGTGAGGCTGCCTTACGTTCTTAGGGTCCCGGGTTCGAATCCCGGTCGGAGCAAATGTTTGTGTGATGAGCATGGACATTTGTTTCCGAGTCATGGATGTTTATATGTATAATAAGTATGTATTTACAAACAAAAAAGTATCTATGTAGTATATCAACTATCTGATGTCCACGACACAAGCCTCGTTGCTTAGTGTGGCACTGGATGGCGCTGTGTGTAATGTCCAGCAATATTATATTATTATTATATATTATTTAGTTTGCTGTTTGTTATTCACCACGCGGGCCCAGGCTTTAAAATCAAAATCAAAGCATTTGTATCAAGTAGGCCGGTTACAGGCACTTTTGAAGAGGTATTCCATGAAGCACACCCAAACGAAGCACACCCAGACGAAGCACACCTAAAGTATTCCACTTAGCACACCCGTAGGTGGGCTTCAAATAAAAATTAAAAAATAATAATTTCCTATTCCACGAAGCACACCTACGAATATCACTCGCATAGTGCGGGGACTAAGAAATAAAAATGTCGATAGGAGAAAATATTTATTATTTAAAAGACTAACTAGTTTGTGAGACTTTACTATCCTTGTTTACGTTTGTTCCCGTTCAGTTACACCATAAGAAGAAGAAGACAAACTACCAGGATCCCAGAATCATGAAGAAGTATTTTCTGGATTGATTATGAGATCCCTATTAAAAATATATAATACCTCCTTTATGGTTCTGGCCTCCTGGTAGTTGGTAGATAAATAAAAAATAAAAAACCAATGAACCCGTGCCAAATTATGCAATCACTCGTTACCCGTGGTCCCGGTGGGATATGATATGCTATTATTATGGATTTGTATTTTCTATCGATACGTTCAGAAGTCCAGGAAACAATCCCTAATGCTACGGAACCACGGGTAATTAAAATTACCCATGGACCCGGTAATGGGTCAACCCACCGGGACCACGGGTAACCACACTAACCACCCAATGTAAGTAAGCCATTACACCCTTTTTTAATACACCACCACAAGGCATTACCGTTTTTATAAATCTTGTGTTTACTATATTGTTTCTTATTATACACTAACACTTGTCTCCTTCCGGCCAAGTACGTAATTAATAGATGGGTTAAAATTTCTACTACTTGGACCCGCCATCGTCTCCATTATTATGTTTGAATAAATTGCACGAAAAACAGAAAAAATAACAATAACAAGACCGGTGGAAACGCTCGGCTAAATTCGGGTTGGCTCGGGAATTCAGTGGCGGGCGCACGCGTTGACTATTAGCGCATCATGTATACGTCTTATCTATGGGATTTATATATGAACACTATGAAAATTACAAGTACTGTATCACATTAATATAATGAGACTGAAAGATGTTAGATATTTAAGTTAGTCTTTTAAATAATAAATATTTTCTCCTATCGACATTTTTATTTCTTAGTCCCCACACTATGCGAGTAATATTCGTAGGTGTGCTTCGTGGAATAGGAAATTAATTATTTTAAATTTTTATTTGAAGCCCGCCTACGGGTGTGCTAAGTGGAATACTTTAGGTGTGCTTCGTCTGGGTGTGCTTCGTTTGGGTGTGCTTCATGGAATACCTCCTTTTGAATAGGGATGATTCCTGATTAAAAAATATGATTCTGTTTAGTCCGTCGGTTAGATTATCGAAAAATATTTGATAGGTACGTGTTTTTTGTTTTATCATATTAATAAAAATTGACGAAGATAAAACGAGTCAAAGATCATGAGTGGGCTTGTGACGTCACTTTCCGGTAAAAAATTAACTCATATGTGACGTCACACGAGTTTTCGTATCGTGTATCGTCTTCATTTTTAGTTTACGTAAAAAAAGAAAAATTATGTGTCCAATATTTTTTTTAAATCTATCTGACGGACTAATTAGTTTTTTTTTTGTCATCTACCATATTGTCGAAACAAAGACAACAATAGAATGAAGCTACAGTCCCAATCACAAGGCATTTAATTGTGAAAGAACTGTAGTAGTTGCCCATACCAAAACGTAGATCTCTATGGAGAAGAATGGACAAGAAATTCCATGGACACTCTTTTAAATTAGAATATTGTTAGAAAACCTTGGGTACATTACATCATTTATGTTGAAATCTATTTATGTTCTGGGACATTCCGATTTCCTCACGATGTTATCCTTAACCGTTTTTGAGAGATATTTCTTCTTCTTCTGGTGGTAACTAAGGTTACCTATTAACTCTGAATATTTTTCATTGACTTTTGCGAGGTGGAACAGTTCAGACAAGAGGTTTTTTAAAGCAGCAGTAGTCGTCATCATCATCTGCCTAGCCTTCTTCCAACTATGCTGGGGTTGGCTTCCAGTCTAACCGGATGCAGCTGACTACCAGTATTTTACATAGAGCAACTGCCTATCTGACCTCCACAACCCAGTTAGTACTGTAAGACTGGTCGTCAGACTTGGGTCACTGACTACTTGTAACGACTGTCAAAGATCTACAAATGACAGCCAGGACCAACTGTTTAACGTGATTTCCGAGGCACGGAGGCAACTCGGTATGTAATGGGTGGTTAGGTATACATCCACAGACCAACCTAGGCAAGCGCAGCTTAACCGAAAGATTGACCCGAGAGGCTGTTATTATTTAGCCACGAGCTCCTCGTGTAAAAGCAGTAATGATGAAATAAATTACACAAAGTAATGATCCTTCCTTTCAACATTCCAATATCTTTTAATTTTTTGAACTAATAGGTATCTTGTGGACTATATGTAGGCTTCTATCGAAGCAGAAAATAAAAATTTGTAGAAACAAATTCATTATAACTTTTACCTCAACTTTGGCCGTTCATAATGTACTTATAAATTAAGCATCCTGATAGAAGCCTTGCAAATGTAGTGGAGATTCTAAATAACAAATATTTATTTAACATACTTGTAAGACTAATTCAAAAACACTTATTTCCTGGAACAAGTTTTATAAATTTTCGAACACTATTTTTCGTTTAATGTCCTCGCGTTAGGCGGTATGAGGTGCGCGTAGGGTTGCCATACGTCCGGAATTTTCCGGACAAGTCCGGAAATATAGGTCTTTGTCCGGAATGCGGGGGGAATCTTAAACCGTCCGGAATTTCTACAAATAAGTGAAGAGTGAAATAAAAAATGAAAAAACCAAATTATTTATTACTTAATTATTTTTATTCTAAAACAAAGAAAATCAAAATTATTTTTAAGACAAACGCTAGACTAAATCAAAACAAACAAACTCAAAGCCAAAGCACACGGTGCGCGGGTGTATCATGTGCGCGGGCGAACGCAGGCAGAGAGGCGCTTCCCCCTCACCCCTTACCATTTCACCGCGCGCGTGTCAAAATTCGAACGATTTGGCAATCGATTTGGTTAGTTTATTTGCACGATGCGTAACGATTTTAATAAAAAATTAACAAGATTGTCCGGAAATTTCATGGAATGTCAGTAATTTTCTCCGGATTTTTGATATTTTGATCTGGGAACCCTATGCGCGGGAGACAAGTAGTGCGGGTTCGGGGCTAGGTAAGACAGGGGAGTTGAAATAATATCACCGCTGTAGCTCTGGATGAAACAACAAGCTTTTCGACCATGCTTGCGTTGACGAAAGGCGCGCCGGGAAGGGCCCTCTTAAGTGAGAAATCTTGATTCTGAATTCCATCCGTTGCGCTATTGACGTTTGTAAACGTATTTGTTACACAAGTATCGTCTAACATAACGTAACATCACGCCTGTAATCCGTGAAAGGTTATACAGGGGTGTGTGCAATACCTACCCTCACATTTCGCTATGCTTAAGTCCTATGTCATCGGGGTCGAGCCTATTCCCGTCAACCGAGCAAACATTTACGCTCCGTGGCTGCTACTAAGAAATTCCTGTTGGTAAAAATCCAATTACATACAGAGTGTAAAAGACCTCATCACGAAGCCGTCAACCAAGCATTCTGTACATCAAACTAAGTAACTTGACGCAAAAATTATTGCTAGGAAACTACTTTTTTTTTGGGGTAAAAATCATGTTTTGTGGTAAAACTCAATGTAACGCACTCAAAACATTGTGCTGATGGATGGATTGAATAGTACGTGGAGGTGTTTAAAGTAAAAATCTAACATTAAAAACTTGTATTAAAAAAAAAAAAACTTGTCAAAAAGTTGGAACTTTCACCCCCAATATCTCCGTAACTAGAAGGTTCCCAGGTATGGTGTAGAACAAAAAAATATTTTGCAATGACGAGGACAACAAGCGCCTTTCGGCTTCGTTAAGAGGTGTTTTACATCCTTTATAAACAATATCAACCAATCAATAACAATAAGAAAAAAACAATATCAATCATAATAACAATAAAAAATAAAAAAATCAAATCAATTATCAATCATATCTTTCTTGTTACTAGTAATAGTAACATTTTATAGCCATTTTCTTTACATTGAGTAAAGCAAGTGGTGGACCAAATGACACAGTCTCCACAAATTATTAATGTAAAATTGCTGTAAAATTATTAATGGTTCACCGATGCGTCCTTCATTCGTTCTTCTCCACCATTCGTTCCAATTAATTACAGAAGAAGACTTATATATTGTTTAATGTCCCATTTAGTCGTACTGTAGCTCGATCTACTTCCCCCTTACCGCGTATGCTTACGATACTCAACGTGCTCGTGGAGACCAACCCTAGATTGGACTTATTTGCTGATGAATGTACCTAAGACAATAATGTTTAGAATGTTTGTGGTTCTGTAAGAAGACCGAATGCAAGGATTAACTTTATTTAATTTCAATGTGTTTTGCTGTAGAAACTAAATAAATAAATTGTGTCTTTGTTCCACAGGTGCTCGTTGAAAAACTGTTACGGAGTTGTCCAAAGATTAAGAAGATCTACCTATTGATGCGGCCCAAGCGAGGCCAGGATGTTGCCTCACGTCTAACCGAACTAACACAGTCACCGGTCAGTAGTTCAATCATTCGTTCTTCTCTATTTTATTGAGATTTTCACAAGATTTTTATAAAACAGTCACCGGTCAGTAGTTCCATCATTAATCCGTTCCATCATTAGTAAGCCGTGTGGTATCCGGCAGAGTAGAATAGAACCAACCCACTGACGGGTGTCGTATAAGGCGACTAATGTCTGAGGCAGAACACCTTGCGCCTCCGTAGACCAGACAATGGGCAGCAGCGTTTTCTGTTAGCCGCCCGCCAAGCGTGGAGATTACGGCAAATTCCTCCCATCATGGGAGAGGCTTATAGAGGCTTGAGCAGTGGACGTTATGGGCTGTTGTAGTGTAGTGTAGTAGTTCCATCATTCGTTCTTCTCTATTTTATTGAAATTTTCACAAGATTTTTATAACACAGTCACCGGTCAGTAGTTCAATCATTCGTTCTTCTCTATCTTATTGCGATTTTCACAAGATTTATAGAACACAGTCACCGGTCAGTAGTTCAATCATTCGTTCTTCTCAAATAGAGATCTTTACAAAATAAACATCCAAATTTTTCGGTCAAAAAAAAAGGTCAGAAAAGAGACCAGTATAAAGAGTCTCAATTTACATTATTAAAACAAAATACTTTTTCGTAAATCTTTTATTTATTCAAGTCCCCACGTATGTCAAGCTTTTTAAATTCATCATGCTTTCCTCATTCCAAATATTATCTATGTTTTATTCATGAAATGTAATAATATGTACATCTTTAGAGCTGGCCGTGTGGTATCCGGCAGAGTAGAATAGAACCAACCCATTACACTCACGGGTGTCGTATAAGGCGACTAATGTCTGAGGCAGAACACCTTGCGCCTCCGTAGACCAGAGAATGGGCAGCAGCGTTTTCTGTTAGTCTTTCATCACTGCGATCTCCAATCCGCCTGCCAAGCGTGGAGATTACGGTAAATTCCTCCCATCATGGGTGAGGCTTACGTCCAGCAGTGGTCGTTATGGGCTGTTGTAGTGTAGTGTAGTAGTTCCATCATTCGTTCTTCTCTATTTTATTGAAATTTTCAGCTGAGCTGTAGTATACGTACATCTTTAATTGATTTAGATGTTGTATATTTGGTCTGTCAGCAATTCTGTTAAACACTTTAGCTTCATGCTTTTCTAGACAAAGAATCATTAGAATATTGTAAGTATGTACTTTGAGTATGTACTTTAAAGTCTTTATGTACTTAACATATATTCATCATAACATTATGTATTAAAGACGTGACGACCACTTCAATATTGTTTAGCTTCCTTATTTCTAAGAAATGATTTATTTATTTATTTCAATGGAGTGACATTTGAATTATGTACTTAAGTGTTGTCATTATGTGTCGTTCTTATATGTATTAATGAAGTATTTACTTAATACTAGTTTTTACCTGCGGCTTTGCTCGCGTTAATTTTAGAATTTGACAATCAATTCGGGTTGTAGGTACTCTGCTTAAGACGATTACAAGAGCTAAACGCGAGTTTTATAATGCAAAAAAGCATATGATTCACTGCAATAAACAAAACCAGAAAAATATGTGATATTCTTCAGGATATATGCTAGTACGATAGTGTTTTGGATGCATAATTCAATACATTTTATTCGAGAAAAAAAAATCACGAACTTATCTCTAAAAATTTCTTTTAACGAGTAAAAACCATACTAAAATACATGAGATCCTTCTGATTTTTTGGCAAATAATTCTACAAGCAACATATTAGCATCCTAGTGTTTTACATTTTTAGTCCAATCAATAGATTTTTTTAAAAAAGCAAAAAACCAGTTTTTTCGCACTATTTGGCCGCAGTGACTGACGTAGCAACCACTTTGTACTGCAAGCTGATTAGAACTTTATTCTAACAGCATTTCAAACGAATTTTGAACCACCACAAATAGAGTTGCTAATTTAGCTCATGTAATTGACTTAAAAAAAAGTTATTCCATTGATTCGAAAGATACGTGGCGCCATCTGTTATCATAATAATTAAAGCGTTATAGCTGTTTTCTTCGGGAACTGCTGTTGAGTGCGAGTGAGAGATACGGATAGATCCGAATATACGGACGAAGCGTTATAAGAGAGTAGGACCATTGTACTTTTTTTCGGGATGAAAGGTTAACCTGATAATCGATCGACGGATAATATTAAGTACAGGTCGCGGCACGTAACTCTAGCGCTAAACGAAACGTGGGGGGCCAATCGGGGCAACGTGGCGTGCGTTGCGCCGATTGGCTAGACAAGCAAGGCAAAACATTCTTATTTTTTACTTCTGCGCAATAACAGTCAGCGCTAGAGTTTCGTGCCGCGACCTGTAAATCCCTACTTCCTTACTAATAATATAAATGTTAAAGCAAGTTTGTTTGTTTGTTACCTTTTCACGCTAAAACCAGGGAACCGATCATCTTGAAATTGTGCATATACGTTCTGAGGTATACAGAAACGGAAATTCTGTACCTACACCTGGCAAAGTATAATTATGCAAAATTAGACTTAATTATCAGACTTTCAAGCTTCCTAACTACTCATAACAATGAGAGGTTTTCATTTTGAGGTTTTTAAAAAAAACTTAGTTTCCAAGAACTCTGTAGATGGCGTTGAACTGACTACGTTACTAGGTACCAAAACCAAACCGCTTGGAAAAAAGAACATTGCGTCACGTCACATACGCTCGTTGACTGACACTTTGCTTCCGAATATAACCTAGTTTTCTCGCGCTTTGTTAAAATCCGTTTTTTAGGTTCCGTTCCTTGCAGTAACTTACCAAGTTCAGCGCCATCTATCCAGCGACTAAGGAAGAGCTAAAAAGAAAATCCCTCATTGCCTTAAAAGATTTATGATTATCAGCCGAAACCAATGCCTATCTTTTTTTTTATAAGTGCCAGTTTAACAGTTTTGATCGGATTTATAAGTGCCAACTTAAATTTTTATGATTTTTCTATTACTTATCAAGAATATTTCTTCTCCAGCTGTTCGAGACTTTACGGAGAGAGCGGCCCCAGGAGTTGAATAAGATAGTCCCAATAGTGGGCGACATCACTGAACCGGAGCTGGGTATCAGCGCTGCAGACCAGGCTATGCTTTGTCAGAAGGTAAGATGAGATTCTTTGTATCATCATCATTTGCCCAGCGTTTTGCAAACTATAGTTATTTATGCAACTGTTGTATAATGAGGGGTATTAAAACACGAATGTGGGTTTATCACACGAGGCGAAGCCGAGTGTGATAATAGTATCACATCAGTGTTTTAGTACCTAATTATGTACAGTTGCATACAAGACTTTATCTACATCCATGATATGAATCCTCCATAAAAGGTTCTGAAACCATAGGGTGTTGCAGTGTTCTAAGAAGTCTATGTAAATTCATGGAAAGTTTAATTGCTTGTATTTACTACAAACAAACCGTGTATAGGTAGTAATATAATTATTTACATTTTGGATTGTTCAATTATCAAAATTCACAAAGCTTGTATCACTCATTTT
Organism: Xestia xanthographa; assembly: GCA_905147715.2. NCBI lineage: Eukaryota > Metazoa > Arthropoda > Insecta > Lepidoptera > Noctuidae > Xestia > Xestia xanthographa. Next base: position 12,004,853 of record LR990667.1, on the reverse strand, counting down.
TGTAAACAACAAAGTACATAATGCAATACTAATATCCAAATATCGAACAAAAATGGCGGGATACGACGTAAATTCGAATTAACCTATAAGTTTTTTTTTAAATTACGGCGCTGTGGTAGTGAATCGCACGTGCTAGACGTTCGATTCACTACCATATTCGATGGTCTTTTTTTAAAACGAGTTGCATAATGAAATTCAGTACAACATTATAACACCCGTTTGGGTGTTATAATGGTTATTATGACACTGGCTGTTTTAATGTTGGCCATATTCTAACTGTTTCAGATACCTATAATAGTTATTTATGCAACTGTTGTATAATGAGGGGTATTAAAACACGAATGTGGGTTTATCACACGAGGCGAAGCCGAGTGTGATAATAGTATCACATCAGTGTTTTAATACCTAATTATGTACAGTTGCATACAAGACTTTATCTACATCCATGATATGAATCCTCCCTAAAAGGTTCTGAAACCATAGGGTGTTGCAGTGTTGTAAGAAATCTATGTAAATTTATGGACAGTTTAATTGCTGAGTATTTAATACAAACAAACCATGTATAGGTTATAATATAATTATTAAAACACTCACACACTCACACATTATTAATACAATTATTAAAATGCACAAAGCTTGTATCACTCATTTTTGTAAACAACAAAGTACTTAGTGCAATACTAATACCCAAATATCGAACAAAGATGGCGGGATACGACGTGAATTCGAATTAACCTATAAGTTTTTTTTTTAATTACGTCGCTGTGGTAGTGAATTGCACGTGCAAGACAATGTTCTTTTTTTAAAACGAGTTGCATAATGAAATTCAGTACAACATTATAACACCCGTTTGGATGTTATAATGGTTATTATGACACTGGCTGTTTTAATGTTGGCCATAAGCTAACTGTTTCAGATACTTTTATAGAGGATTTATAGCATGGGTGTAGATAAAGAGGATTTATAGCATGGGTGTAGATAAAATAAATAAGATGTTTCTATTCTTACACGAAATATTTTCAGGGAATCATCTAACGACTATTATATAACCAAGCCATTTCAAGGAAAAAAAAAGTTTTTATCACAGTATATACAAAAAAAAAAAATTACTTGACTCACAAAAGAAATACAGCACTGGCTCTATAATTGTCAACATCCATTACTCTAGTTTACTACGAGCGGCACCGCGTCGTATAATGCTAAACTCACCGGTGATACTACGTCGTAGTAAAATTATTTTGTGAAAAATATCTCAAGAAATTTTGGAATTAAAATAATTTCGTAAAAACAAAAAAAAAATTGGATAAATTTTTTTTTTCGTTGATATAGCTTTGTTAAAGCCGTTAGATGATTCTCTGAAAATATTTTGTGTTTGAATAGATGGGGTCGGCTTCTAGTCTAACGGAAAGTAACCGAATTCCAGTATTTTACGTAGAGCTACTGCCTGTCTGACCTCCACGATCTAGTTACTGGCTAATACGATAGGATACCCCTTGGTAAGACTGGTTATCAGACTTTGACACTTAAAGCCAATAATGACTGTCAAAGATGCATATGGCAGCCGGGATCAACGGCTTAACATGCTTTCCGTCTTTGCGCTCGCGACGTCCAGCGATTTGAATTGTTGCTCTAAAATAACAATAGACTGTTTCAACATTTCAAGAACACTTATTTTTCCTTATATTCTCCATTGTTCTCCGCCAGATATCAGTGGTGTTCCACTCAGCGGCAACGGTGAAGTTTGACGAGAAACTCAAGCTGTCCGTCACCATCAACATGCTGGGCACACAGCAGCTGGTGCAGCTTTGCCATCGTATGCTTAGCCTTGAGGTAAGGAACTTAAGATATTTTGTATTAGCAGGTGATAGTTGTATCTTCTTCTTTTTAGCGTGTCTATGGCAATCTAAATTGCGGAACTGAGCTACTAGTTTGGCGCTTTCGGTAGCGTCCATCAGTTCCTGTAGTGAACAAACAACAGGATACGCAGGAAACGATATTAAGTGACCCATCGTTTGTGGAACAGCATCTCATTTACACTACAGGGCAGAGCCATTAATGAATCTCCACCTGAGCAGGTTTTCCTTGCTGCGGCCAACCTGGATCCGGGGTCTATTTAAAGACTTCCAAGTCAGCCATAGTTGTATAATTAACCTGGATGTCAATAAACAGACTCCGGGTTCCACCACCACAACCGAGGGTCCGGTTCCGATCTGACCTCCACAATCGAGTTACTAGGTAGTACGATTCTCCTTGGTGGGACTGGTTATCAGACTTTCGGGCCACAGACTTCCTGTAACGACAGCCAAAGGTCTATAATATGACATTCGGGACCAATGGGTTAATCTGCTTTACGAGGCATAGATGGAAATCAGTATGAATTGAATCAAATAGACGGTCAACCACCCACGGAAGACTAAGCCGTGCAGCCGTTATTATAAAGCCACGAGTAGCCTACGTTATCATTTACAACTATTAATTAATGGTCTACACATTTATAGCAATAATCAATTACTAATGTGTATAAATTATTTTCGCATGACACATTTTGCGACTTATCTCGCTAGTATTGTGAATCATTTTGGAATGACTCAGCGTCGTCATTATGAAATTCAATGACTGTACCTGTACTGTAACATTTTTTTTCTGTTAAAAGATAGCTTTTAGCGATAAGCCTGGATAGTGATACATCCTAAATACTTAAGTTTTATCATGGGATCTAAATCATGAGAAGTTTATTTGACTAAATTGATTTTCGCCTAGCCTCCGTTTCATAAAAGCCTGAGTCGGTTTTCAAATGTCATATCAATGTCGTTTTGCTCAAAACATCTATTTGAAATACCAAAGACGGAATACTGAATACTGTTTTTCCGGCACTTCCCCCTCAAGGTTCTTTGGAAGACCAGCGTCAGACAGTATCGCCTGTCTGGCATGAATGCTGAAATGGACCTTTTTGGCGCAGCCGTGAGGCACACAGCACATATTATGTTTTCCTCCTTATTTTGTATCTTCTTATATTATTGTGTATGTGCTTTATTAGGTGACGTCAAATAAACATTTTTCTTTCTTTCTTTCTTTCAAAGAGATAGATTCAGAAATCTAAAATGAGATTGAAAGGCACATCTCATTCTTCCGACTCCTCCGCTATTCTTTTCTGATTTATTTCGTTGCGGGATCTAAAGCAGTTAAATTGTTCCATTGGGACTTCGTCAAGTTTCATTGTCTTGGCGTTTTTCTGGTGGTCGCCACTGTTGATTCTGGGTTTCAGAAGTTGCAGTGGTTTGGGAATAGTGTGACTGGCTTTTCACTCTTCCTAGACCTTTTATCCTTCGAAATGTAGGATCTCTTGTTTGTCGCGATCATTCCCTTCAACTTTTTCACCCTTTATTTCTTTTTTTTCCAGGCCCTAGTGCACGTATCGACAGCATACTGCAACTGCGAGCGCGAACGCGTTGAGGAGACGGTATACGCCCCTCCCGCACACCCAGAGCATGTCGTGACACTCGTCCAGACCCTTCCGGATGAGCTGGTTGACAGAATCACACCGGATCTAGTCGGTGAGTGAATATAGAGGAACGAAGAAAATATTATCTTTTATACACTACAAAATGGCGAACGTGTTGGTGAAAAGGTGACAGTTAAAAAAAAGGTGTTAATAAAGGGTATACCAAAGACCTCGAATGTCGGTAGCATTGAGGTTAACAATAACTGCAAGCTACAATGCTGCTGCAGTTTTTATTTAGAATGCGAAATCACTTTGTTGATAGCTGCCTTTTCTTCTTTAGTTTAAAAGGGTGTCCATGGAGTTTCTTGCCCGTTCTTCTCCACTTTCACAGTTATTATGCCTTGTGACTGGGACTGCAACTTCATTTTATAGTTGTTTTTGTTTCGACAATTCAAAAGTGCCTGTAACAGGCCTTCTTGAAATCAATGCATTGATTTTGATTTTAAAAAGTGAAATGTCAATAAAAAAATACTTCTTGTCGCTCTTTTAATGAAAGCCCAGTGAAGGCGCCGTCTGAGGTCGTCGCTCAATTTGCTTGACCAAATTTCCTTTGAGTTTTTTTGGTCAAGGCTTCAGACTTTCTTTGTTATAATATTAATGTGATTTTCTTTTACATTTCAGGTGACAGGCCTAACACATATACATTCACAAAGGCTTTAGCGGAGGATATGCTTATAAAGGAGAGCGGTAACCTACCCGTCTCCATTGTACGGCCTTCTATCGGTAAGATTATCATTTATTATTTTAACATCATCGTCATTTCAGCCTATAATTCCCTAGAATTACCGTAGAATTACCTTAGAATTACCCTAGAATTACCCTAGAATTACCCTAGAATTACCCTAGAATTACCCTAGAATGACCTTAGAATTACCCTATAATTACCTTATCTATTAATTGGTATTGTCCTCTTGGCGATACTTGGGGTTCCAAGTATCGCTAATTAGACCGGTCCTGTAATTCTCGCAATCCATGGTACCAGACCGCACTAGTTCTCCCTGTCATTGCGTTTCTTTTTTGTTCTGGATCATATCTGGGAACCTTCTAGTTACGAAGATATTTGAGGCCAAAGTTCCAACTTTTTCACAAGCTTTACTTTAAACACTTCCATGACCCCTGTGGGTACTATTCAATGCATCCATTCATCAGGTTTTAAGTGCGATACATTGAGTCCTCCCGCAAACCATGAATTTTCACCCCAAAAAAAGTAGTTTCCCAGCCATAGTTATTGCGCAGAGTTATTTACTTTGATGTACAGAATGCTTGGTTGACGGCTTCATCCATTTACACCTTGATATCTTGATAACCCTGTTCATGCTTTTAATAGATTGAACGTATATTTGCCCTGTGAATAAATTGATATGGATGTTTTAGTGTTTTTGTAGTCTCATAAACCTTCAATATTGTTTATTTTATTACCATATTCCAACAAAAGGGCATTAAAAATTATTATGATCATTACAAGTTACTACGCACACGGTTTATTTGAGGAGCTTGTGGCTAAATAATAACAGACGCTCGGGTCGATCTTTAGGTTAAGCCGTGCTTGCCTAGGTTGGTCTGGGGATGGGTGACCACCCATTACATACCGAGTTTCCTCCATGTCTCGGAAAGCACGTTAAGCCGTTGGTCCCGGCTGTCATTTGTATATCTTTGACAGTCGTTACAGGTAGTCAGTAGATAAAAAGTGTGACAAACAAAGTTGTAGAGAATTTTATGAGGTTTTATTATGTAGTACAACAAAATTTTATACGACGCATCGTTTTCGAGATATAAGCAAAACACCAAAAAACGGGACCTTCTTTGCCCCCCCCTCCCCCCCCTCGGGCTCACCTCGGAGGGGTCAGGACTTTTAATATGTTTATCTTCTAACTAGTCCAAACGAAGTTCATAAGTCAGATTTTCTGCTTTCGACTTTTCCAACCACATACCCCTTTTGAGCACTCATTTACCAGACTATAAAAAAAGGGAAACAGCAAATTACTGAACCAGAAACAGTAGATTTTCAACTCGATATCAATAAGTTACATTGTGACTGTTTTATTTCTCAAAATGCAAATTGTGTATATACCACAAAGTTTTAAAGTTTATCACTTAAAATGATATGCATATCAATACGTATATTACAATTTGATAATAGACTTACCTACATTACTAATTAGACGGTTACGTTCGCAGTATCGGATATTCGCCTAAATTGATTATTTTTGGCCTTGGGATGAATGATAAATGTTACGCTGACGTCAATGCAATGCTTTAGTACAGCTGCTAGCCCGATGCATTTATGCAACGCAAAATAATTATTGGGTCTTAATTAGTTTTTTAGTTGTTTAAAGCTGTACTATCTATCTAACTACCCATATTATAAGTATAATTTTTTGACTTGATTTGAAAATATGAATGGGATAGCCATTTGCCTAGGATTCAATCATTGTTAGAGGCATTGACAAAACTTCCGATGACGGATGGTATAAACAATCTTGTAGCTTTGCCACGTTTCACAATAAGTCCAGAAAAATTAAAACTTCTTTGTACGACCGAATCACTTGTACTCCAAGGCCCTAATGGGGATGTGACTAATACATTTATCTAGTAGGTTATAGTGTCATTATTCTCCTGCCCATCATAATAATTCCCTTGCCCATCATAATAATTCTCTTGCCCATCATAATAATTCTCTTGCCCATCATAATAATTCTCTTACCCATCATAATAATTCTCTTGCCCATCATAATAATTATCTTGCCCATCATAATAATTCTCATAATAACTCTTTTCAAACAAGAAAGCTCACACGGGGTGCTGAAATAGTTATTTATGCAACTGTTGTATAATGAGGGGTATTAAAACACGAATGTGGGTTTATCACACGAGGCGAAGCCGAGTGTGATAATAGTATCACATGAGTGTTTTAATACCTAATTATGTACAGTTGCATACAAGACTTTATCTACATCCATGATATGAATCCTCCATAAAAGGTTCTGAAACCATCGAGTGTTGCAGTGTTCTAAGAAGTCTATGTAAATTCATGGAAAGTTTAATTGCTTGTATTTAATACAAACAAACCGTGTATAGGTAGTAATATAATTATTTAGATTTTGGATTGTTCAATTATCAAAATTCACAAAGCTTGTATCACTCATTTTTGTAAACAACAAAGTACATAATGCAATACTAATATCCAAATGTCGAACAAAAATGGCGGGATACGACGTGAATTCGAATTAACCTATAAGTTTTTTTTTTAATTACGGCGCTGTGGTAGTGAATCACACGTGCTATAGTTGGTGCCAGTTAACATCGGAATAGAGGTCATTAACACCTACCTACCAAGTTTTTTATCATAAAGCGATAACGACACTTACTAATTACCTAAATCGACCAATAAGCGATACTTTGCTACATCGCTTTAGTATCATAATACCAGTCGGCTAGACATACAGGGGTTGAGAATCTTGTGTTGTTCCAATTCGAATTTATTATTATTTTTTGCTAGAAAACTAATTTTATGCTTATACATTTACGTGTGACATAAATGCCCCCGCACCGTGACCTTAATGTGCTGCACACCTGACGCGATGACCTCGTAAAACGAAAACGGCATAAGATCAGAATTATAATTTTTTGTGATGAGATAGTTTTTGTGATGTCATAATTATATTAGATAGGTACTTATGGTTTTTCCGTCATGGGTGTCGTTTTCATGGTTTTCGGGGTCGTTGATAACGAAAATGAGCTCAAAATGAAAATCCAAGATGGCGTCCAAGATTTTTTTGGTTTTTCCGTCATGGATGTCGTTTTCATGGTTTTCGGGGTCGTTGATTACGAAAATGAGCTCAAAATGAAAATCCAAGATGGCGTCCAAGATTTTTTTGGTTTTTCCGTCATGGATGTCGTTTTCATGGTTTTCGGGGTCGTTGATTACGAAAATGAGCTCAAAATGAAAATCCAAGATGGCGTCCAAGATTTTTTTGGTTTTTCCGTCATGGGTGTCGTTTTCATGGTTTTCGGGGTCGTTGATTACGAAAATGAGCTCAAAATGAAAATCCAAGATGGCGTCCAAGATTTTTTTGGTTTTTCCGTCATGGATGTCGTTTTCATGGTTTTCGGGGTCGTTGATTACGAAAATGAGCTCAAAATGAAAATCCAAGATGGCGTCCAAGATTTTTTGGTTTTTCCGTCATGGATGTCGTTTTGATGGTTTTCGGGGTCGTTGATTACGAAAATGAGCTCAAAATGAAAATCCAAGATGGCGTCCAAGATTTTTTTGGTTTTTCCGTCATGGATGTCGTTTTCATGGTTTTTGGGGTCATTGATTACGAAAATGAGTTCAAAATGAAAATCCAAGATGGCGTCCAGGATTTTTTTGGTATTTCCGTCATGGGTGTCGTTTTCATGGTTTTAGGGGTCCTCAAATATGAAAATGAGGTCCAAACGAAAATCCTAGATGACGCCGAGGAAAATTTTAGGTTTTTTAATCATGGGTGTCGTTTTCATGATTTTCGGGGTCGTTGATAACGAAATGAGGTTAAAATGAAAAACCAAGATGGCGCCGAGAAAAAGTTTCGGTTTTTCCGTTATGGCCGTCGTTTTCATGCTTAAAGGATAAAGAAAATGAGGTCAATAATTATTTATTTCAATTAGGTCATTCAAAGGTACTTTTGAATGACGAATAGTGAAATGGATTCAATGATTTACCGTGCCTTTGGTCAAATCTGATTTCAACAAATCATTTTTATTTTCATTATCAACGACCCCGAAAACCATGAAAACGACACCCATGACGGAAAAACAAAAAAAAACACCTTCAAGTAATAATAGGCGTGATGTTATGTTTACTCTACAGAGTAAACCTCAGTGGCCATTAAGTCGCGCAAGAGTCCAATCGTGCAAGTGTCCATTCGCGCAAGATTCCTTTCGCGCATAAGTCCATTCGCGTAAAAGTTCGTTCGCGCAAAAGTCCATGTGCGCATGTCTTTTCGCGCAAGTGGGTGCGCGCAACAAGTGTTCTTTGCGCAAATGTCTTTCGCGCATAAGTCTCAGATCCTAATTTTAAGATGTATAATAATATATTTACTTTATTAAAATTGTCTCAGTAAGTTAAAATAGTGTTAAAAACGAAAATAAAGTATTTAAATCAATTAATTTCGTAGGTTATGTTTGCTCGATTTCTTATTTTTTTGGGTTGTGCACTGTGTTATGTATGTGGGACACTGTGGATGTATTATGAGACTCAAGCGATATCAGTTTTGCGACAGGTTTGTACGGATGGAGCGACAGTATCGCTAATATTTAGATATCGGGATGAAAGTCGGAGCAATGACCTCTATTCCGATGTTAACTGGCACCAACTATAGACGTTCGATTCACTACCACATTCGATGTTCTTTTTTTTAAACGAGTTGCATAATGAAATTCAGTACAACATTATAACACCCGTTTGGGTGTTATAATGGTTATTATGACACTGGCTGTTTTAATGTTGGCCATAAGCTAACTGTTTCAGATACCTTTATAAAGGATTTATAGCATGGGTGTAGATAAAGGCTATTTACGGCACTGTTACTAGTGATCTCATCAGACACCTCTTTTCCAGTCCATATCATTCTTAGCACAGTCCATCCATGGTTTCGCCTTTCTCCTGCCCTTATACTTCTATTATTACATACTATACATACTTCTATTACTAGTCATCTCATCAGACACCTCCTTTCTTCCCATATCATCCTTCACACAGTCCATCCATCGTTTCTTTGGTCTTCCTCTACTCTTATACACATCCACATTCATACTCAAAACTTTCCTCACGACATTTTACTCATTCCACCGTATCACATGGTCCATACCAAGCCAACCGATTACCACCCCGATTAATAGTAGGTTATAGTGTAGTTCTATCAAAACTATCGATAACGTGTTCACAGATAGGTAATCTGATATCCACTTCATTTGTTTTTCAATTGGTTTGAGTGCCTATATTGCTTGCATCCTTTTCTCTCCTACGTGAATGTGGACGTCCGTTATTGATACCATAATAGGCCCTAAGTCTTTTTAGAGTTCTGTAGTCAACAAGAAATCCTTATAGTTTCGTGTCTGTCTGTCTGTCCGCGGCTTAGCTCTGAGACTCTTGATACTAGAAAGCTATAACATGGTATGCGTATATTATGAATATGCATATTAACCACGCCGACAAAGTGGTAAAATTAAAAAAAAAAACGAAAAATAATGTGTAGCTAGTAGCACCTATTATATAGTGGATATGTTCTTGTCTTTCTCATGGTTTGGGGTATTGTTTGATAGAACGTTCAAAAGTATAAAGGGCGTAAAACACCTCTTAACGAAGCCGAAAGGCACTTGTTCGCCCCATCATTGCGGTCATTTTTTTGTTCTACACCATATCTGGGACCTTCTAGTTACGGAGATATTGGGGGTCAAAGTTCCAACTTTTTGACAAGTTTTTTTTAAATACAAGTTTTTAATGTAAGATTTTTACTTCAAACACCTCCACGACCCCCGTACTATTCAGTCTATCCATCAGCACAATATTTTGAGTGCGTTACATTGAGTTCTACTACAAAACATGATTTTTGACCCAAAAAAAAGTAGTTTCCCAGCAATAATTTTTGCGTAAAGTTACTTAGTTTGATGTACAGAATGCTTAGCTTCGTGATGAGGTCTTTTACACCCTGTATTATAGATACCCTTTTTTCGATTACTAACTACTTACTACTAGGTACTAATGATTCGGGTCTTTTCCACGTAATTTACTATGATTAACCTGATACCGAATTAGGTATGACTGCCGTCCAGAGATTCTGAATCAGGGGACAGGTGTGGCGCGTTTTTGCTCATTATAACGTTTTCCTTAAATTGTAATGCAAGTGTTGCTACCTGTACTATTATAATAAAATTATAAATGCTAAAGTAATTCTGTCTGTGTGTCCTGTCTGTAAACAGGGTGTAAACGGACCCTTTACGAACCCATCAACCAAGAATTCTGTACATCAAACTAAGTAACTTTACGCAATTAACTAACTAAATTATCGCTGGGAAACGACTTTTTTTTAGGGAGAAATTCATTTTTTGTCGTAAAACTAAATGTAACGCATGGTAACGCACTTAAACACTGTGCTAATGGGTGGATTGAATAGTACGGGGGTCGTTTAAAGTAAAAATCTTCCATTAAAACATGTTTTAAAAAAAAAGAACTTGTGAAATAGTTGGAACTTTGACCCCCAATGTCTCTGTAATTAATAGTCTTTTTACACCATTTAATGTAGGTAGATAGTATCAAATTATTCAATACACAAAAATCCAGGATGTGTTTCATCCAATCATATCTAAACGAGCAAGCCTTTACTGACATAGTTTCCATTACTAAATATTGTTATCTTTATTATATTAAAATTGTGTTACAATTTTATCGCAAAATTCTGATATAATCTGTCTTATCATTGATGGATTGAGTGGGCGTAAGTGTTTTTAGTCTAAGATCTAGACTAGATTATGTAATTTTAGGCTGAATTATGTAGATAGGAATTACGTAATGTGTTTCTGCTGATTATTTGTCACATGAGTTATACTTATAAAGGTCTAGGGTAATTTTATTAAGGACTAGCGGACGTCACGCGGTTTCACCCGCGTAGTTCCCGTTCCCGTGGGAGTACGGTGATAAAATATAGCCTATACGGATTCGGAAGAATCCCTCTAAGTAATGGTAAAAGAAATTTTGAAATCGGTCCAGTAGTTTTTGAGCCTATTCAATACAAACATACAAAAATACAAAAATACAAAGGTTTCCTCTTTATAATATTAGTATAGAAGTATAGATAATAATAAACTTATACTGTCACTTACGGGAAAATAGTTAAATAGTTCGAAAATAAGCTTTGATTTAAGTACTCCTAAATTATACCAAAACAATCATAAGTCTTCTGCAATAGGCTTGTCAACTTAAAAAAAATCTAATTCGTCCGTCAGTTAGATTATCAAAAAATATTTGACCCGTATTTTTTCTCTTGTTACGTAAACCAAAATTGACGAAGATACGACTCTGCCGTGCCGACGCCGTGGTATAATTTTTAGTGCGTTGTGACGTCACGAGCCCCCACTCCGAGTTTTGATGTGTTTAATCTTTGTCAATATTCATTGATTTACAAAAACAAAAAATACGTGTCCATTATTTTCCGCGACGGCGATTTCCTCCGACAGGCGTCCAATGAGTGACGAAGGTGGTGTGACGATCTGACCTCGTTTGCGGGGCGAACATGGCCAGGTGTCACACAGCACCCCTAGCCAAGTTGACAATCTACAATCGTTAACGCTAGTAGAAAACTAGTCAAATGAATGGGAATGACATCATCTCGACGTGAAATCAAGTGATCAACACAAACGAATAGAAAATTCGTAGACAAGTTTACATCGTTCAAAATGATAGAATAGAATGTTATCGTTTCTACAATGTTGATCGCTAAACTCTTTGGTAGGAACGCTCACCATACCTAAAGTGTAGGTTTTTTTCTACAGACATTCGAGAACGAGCGATCGACTCAGTCGTGTTAACTTGGCTACCAATTTAGCGCTTTCTATAATCGCTTACGCCGAGGCGTTTACGATTGTAGAAAGAGAAAGGATACGAAACGTTTGTAACTTGGCTAGGGGTGCAGGATAGAAAGGTTTGAAAGGAGAAAGGCCCCGCAGTAGGACATTCAAACAGGCTAACAAAAAAATATATATATTTTCCAATACTTCACCTGACAGAATAAATAGATTTGCAATTTATTGATGTTGGAAACTAGCCTATTTCAGAGCTTTGATTTACTTGACTGAAGGTCATCATCATCTGCCCATAACGAATGTTACTTGGTTTCTTCTTCCATTCTCCCCTGTCAACCGTTACACAATAATTTACACCTTTTTCCCTCATATCACTCCTCACATAATCCACCCATCGTTTCTTTGGTCTTCCTCTCTGACTCCATCCATCAACATTTATGTTCATCACTCTTTTTTACTTGACTGAGTTTTTTAAATTGTATTTTTGTTTTTTCCAGTGCTCTCATCAGTCCGAGAGCCAGTAAAAGGCTGGGTGGACAATTGGAATGGTCCCAACGGTATCATAGCGGCGGTGGGCAAGGGGATCTTCCGTACGATGCTGGGCACAGGCACGAAGGTCGCAGACTTGGTACCCGTCGATACTGTTATCAATCTTATGATTGTTTGTGCGTGGAGGACGCATTTGAGACGGTGAGTTATGATTTTTAAAATATTAGGAGACTGACTAAGGACTAAGAGTAGAGAGACCAAGAAAGCATTTATAGATAGATTGCGTAGAAGATGATATGGTTAATAAAGGGATGACTAATGAGTTGACAACTGATAGACTTTTGTAGGAGAAGATGAAATACATTCTTAGGACGACAATTATTGCCCCGCCTCGTTTCGCTTCTAGGTAGATCTTTTAATTATTTGAGGAATTGGCTAGGGACCAAAAACCAAAAGTAGAGGAAAAAGAGGAGGAGGAGGTAGATAGAAAAGATAGACGGTAAGAAAGATGATAAGACTAGAAAGAAGGTGACTGCTGAAAGAGATGTATAGAAAAATACATGCTCAGTCCACAAAATGCTTCTGATAATTGCAGCATGATGATGTCTTGGCACGGAAAGCACGATAAACCGTAGGTCCCGGCTGTTAATACTGTAGATCTTTGACCCTCGTAACAAGTAGTCAGAGGTACGAATGTCGTCTGACAACCAGTTTAACCAAGGGATATTGTATTAGGCAGTAGCTCAATGTAAATACTGATATTCAGCTGCATCCGGATAAACTGGAAGCCGACCCTAACATAGTTGGGGAAAGGCAACAAGCAGATGATGATGTCTAGGCTCCTATTGTAATTTTATTGGATCATCAACAGTTACCTGTTCTGACTTCTCGTAGAAGCCAGCGATATTCTAAAACTTAAAACAGGTATTTACTGAAAATCCTTAAGAGCCTATACTACCTCAGATTAGCAACTCTATTTGTGGTGGTTCAAACTTCGTTTGTAATACTGTTAGAAAAAAGTTCTAATCAGCTTGCACTACAAAGCGGTTGTTACGTCAGTCACTGCGGCCGAATAGTGCGAAATGAGTGGTTTTTATTCTTTATAAAATCAAATTTTCGTCTTTTGGAAAAAATAAAAACATAAGACCTGCTTTATAATTAGTTCAGTTAGTATGCAAAGTTTCATGATCTAATTTGAAGTACTTTTTGAATACCAGCGGTTTATTGTTCGATTTGGAGGTAACTTTGGGTTTTTTTCTATCGAGAAAATTTTATGAAGTCGTGTCTTCGCCAAACATAAGACCTAACATTAATCCTCAACTTTACCATATATTTATTTCAAAATTAATGCTGCAGTATTTTAGGCGTAACGGAGGATCATGCTAAGCCATTTGAGGTAGTATAGGCCCTTAATGTGAGGTCTTTAAAGATAAAGATAGAAATATTTAATTTGTTAAAAACATTCGTTTACACACAAATTGAGCATGCACGATCTTAGTAAAGCAGGGTAGGGTAGGTCCGTATACGTTTTATCTGGAGAGGTGTACAAATTTGTTTTTTTTTTTACAATTATACAGATTAGAACATTTCTGTTTAAGCCATTGTTTTTCTGGGTACATTTATAATTGCTAATGTGGGCAAATTATTTTTGAATTACATAATATTTACAAATAGAAATAAAAAAATACAAATTGTTCAATTGTCATGAAAATAGAACTGATCGTCATTATTACAATGTAATGGTACTTTAATCTTATAAACACGATAGGCATAATCTATGACTAAGCCATCGTTGTCAATGTACAATCAATTTGCTAACACACTGATTACTATTGTACTTTGTAACATCAAACCGGTAATCGCCTTATCAAAATTGCTTAGGGTCGCATAAGCGTCATTATTATTTCGTTCAAGGTCACCTGTCTAGTTTCCCAACTATGTTGGGGTCGGCTTCCAGCCTAACCGGATTTAGCTGAGTACTAGTATTTTACATAGAGCGACTGCCTATCTGACCTCCACAACCTAGTTCGCACTGGGCAATACGATACCTCTTAGTTGGTACAGATGTCATCAGTGAATGGACTTTAACTTTGATAGCTCATATCTCGAAAACGTGACACTTTAGAACATTGTGTCTCATACAAAACTCGTTATATACTCGATACCAACTATTGATTAATATAGGTTTTATGCGTGGTCGCAAATTAAAATGGCAAAAGTTAGGCCGGTCTGGCTCCATTCAAAATTTTTCCAAGCCTTCTGCCGCCAAAAATGTCATCTTTGGTAGCGTCCATCAGTTTGCAGACGACAGGAATAGGCCTGTGTCCTGAAAAAATCTAATTAGTCCGTCAGTTAGATTTTCAAAAAATATTTGACAAGTATTTTTTCTTTTGTAACATAGACTAAAATTGATGATGATAAGACGCTTTTAATATTCTCAATAAGTCACGCCGTGCTATAATTTTGAGTGCGTTGTGACGTCACGAGCCCCTAGTCCCGAGTTTTGATGCGTTCTAACTTTGTCAATATTTATTGATTTACAAAAACAAAAAATACGTGTCCATTATTTTCTAATGCTCTAACTGATGGACTAAATAGATTTGCAATTTATTGATGGTGGAAACTAGCCTATTAGAAATGCAAATCCATAATGGTGTGATGGTATATATATTATATTTTCTTTTATTTTTTGTTATTTATAGAGGTGAAGGAGTAGTGGTGTACAACTGTTGCACCGGCCAGCAGAACCCCATCACGTGGCAACGATTCGTCAAGACCAGCTTCAAATATATGCGGAAACATCCGTTTAGTAAGTTTATACCGTAGTTCATTCATTATCATTTTAAACTTAGGATATTCAAACAGGCTGCCGGGGCTGCGGGACTGTTCGAAGGTGATGGTCCTAGAACACAAAGGGCTAAGAAGGAACATGTGTGGATTTTGGTCAGTGCAAGTCTGACACTCCCTTCCACTCCGCCCAGAGCGGGAAGGGTCATTTGATGATTTCCCACCCGAAAAAAAAAGGATATTGAAGCTTGAGATCACCTTTTTAGGGTTCCGTACCCAAAGGGTAAAAACGGAACCCTATTACTAAGACTTCGCTGTCTGTCCGTCTGTCCGTCTGTCCGTCTGTCCGTCTGTCCGTCTGTCCGTCTGTCCGTCTGTCCGTCTGTCCGTCTGTCCGTCTGTCCGTCTGTCTGTCACCAGGCTGTATCTCATGAACCGTGACAGCTAGACAGTTGAAATTTTCACAGATGATGTATTTCTGTTGCCGCTATAACAACAAATACTAAAAACAGAATAAAATTAATATTTAAGGGGGGCTCCCATACAACAAACGTGATTTTTTTGCCGTTTTTTCTAATGTATAGATAAAGGTACGGAACCCTTCGTGCGCGAGTCCGACTCGCACTTGGCCGGTTTTTAATAATTAGGTATTGTGTGAATCAATCTTGAATTCAGCTGTTTGAATTCCACTTCCTACATAAATTATTCACCATGAGCAGGTTTTGATCCTGTTCATAACCAAATTGGAACCCTATGAAATATAGTAATCGAGAATCACCCATGGCGATTACTCCCAGGTATTAAATTTGGCAAGCGGTTAATGCTAGCGAAAGTCACATTTACGTTTTTTTTTTATCTTAAAATGCATGTATTTGTTACTAGTAAAAACCTTTTTTTTCACTTCCAGACGAAGTGTTATGGTACCCAGGAGGAGACATAACAAGCAATAGATTGAAGCACGGCACGCTGTCCCTGTTGCAGCACCGTGCGCCCGCCGCCATCATGGATCTCATTGCCACTGCTACTGGCAAGAAACCCATGTAAGTATATATTGCTATATACTTACCATTAAGTCAATATATCCATTGTACTATCAGGCCAATTGATTTCCTTTATTTATTTCGTTTCGTTACATTTTTAAATATTCCCATAATAAAAACAATAAAAAAATTGGTTGCCTGTAAAGTCGGTATACGGGCGAAAGTTTTACGTGACAACGACTTTGAGTGGTAAAATAATTTTAATGTGAATGACGCGTGCCTTTCACTTTTTATGTCTGTCTCTCTCGCTCTTAGGCGGGCTAACCATGCCCAAATGGAAGGGACGCGTGCCTCTCACTCGCTCTCATTGTGAGCGCATAACGTGAGCGGAGCGTAACGCAGTTTCTTGAAGTGTCACCCGGCAAACCAATTTATAAGACGTTGTCACGTCAAAAATAAAAGCTCACCAGAGCTGGGAACAGGGTCCTAGGTACCGATGATCAGGGCACTTGAGAAAGAAACCTCCTAACGATACGCGCCGTGTCAAGAAGTACTGCTTTCTGAATCAAGCCTTTGATCCAGCTTCCAAGCGAGAGCCTCCAGATCTTGGTCGAAGCTATTGGCTAAGCCATTGGCCGACACGACTAACGGCACAATGACTGCTGTACTCACGTCCCACATGACGTCGACAACCTCGCGAGCCAGATCTAGATACTTGAATTGTTTATCTTTCTCTGCTTTCACGAGGTTCTCGTCATGCGGCACTGTTATATCAACAATCATTGTGCGACGCTCCAATCTATCACCACAATTTCAGGCCAATTAATTGTTGACAAATTGTTACCCTACGTCAATTTGCCATGATAAAACCATTTTAGACTACTATCAGTTTTAATTTGAATATACAGACGAACGAGAACGCATGTTTCCAAACCAAATGAAAGGTAACAATCAAAATGTCATCTATATAAATGACGTTAGTTATTAAGAGTTTTTTAGAGACTTCTCTGTTCTGAGAAAGTTTATGGAATGGCTTTCAATCAAAGCATGTGCTGTTCTATTTACGGCATTAACTTCATAAATCAGTTACCATTTAACTTCATATATCTAAAGGAAGTAGGATCTGATGGTATCCCGAAGGTTAAACCGCTGAAAAATCGATTACGACGATCTTGGATTATTTTCTTACATTAACTAACTTCTTTGTTTTATGTCTTCTTCTTCTTTATCGTGTGGTTAGTGCTTAACCTGGTGTCAGAGTTTTTATGCCACCCATGGGCCTCGTAACTTGGCTTTACATGCCGCCGAGAAATATCTCTCAGGCATGCTGGTTTCCTCACGATGTTTTCCTTCACCGAAGCAAGTGATAATTTTAGAATATGCACATAAATTCGCAAAATCAGAGGTGCGTGTGATTGGTGCGAACTCCAGCCCTATGACTTGGCAGTCTGACAGTCACAAGACCAGGATATCACTGCTTTTTTTATCTATGTCATTCTGTCCATACATCCCATTGATGATTGATATGATGTTATTCAATTCCACCTTTTCTTCCAGGATGGTCCGCGTACAGAACAAGTTAGAGAAAGCAGCTGCATGTCTAGAGTACTTCACTACGCGCCAGTGGGCCTTCGCTGATGACAACGTGCAGGCTCTCTGCGCATCGCTTTCGCCTGACGATCGCAGGTAAGACTAGTGAATTACCAGTAGTGAGAGACTAATGGTGAAGGTAACTGTGTGCAAGTGTCCAAGCATGTCAAATCGTCTTGTAAATTTGGTAATGTCATTTTATATTTCAAAATAGGTCATCATGAGATACGCCATTTACTTGACATGAGACACAATGAGCTTTGACAAACCTTCCCATTGTCCTGCACATTTTTCATTAATTTCTTAGGTGGCTTTCAGATATTTGCATAATTTTTTTGGGGTTCAATGAGGTTCAATGAATCAACACTTTCAAAAAATTCAAAAAAAAAAAAACTTAGTTAACAACTTTTTATGACTTATTCTTTATCGTTGAAGGAAAGATAACCGTGTGATTTACACATTTACATCATCCCGATATAACAGTCGGGCAGTAGTCCACCTTCAACACCCGTCTGGTTGGAATCCTCAAACCTGTCGTGTTTTGTCTCCTCCTGTTTCAATATAAAAATAAATTCCTCTGTGTTCCTGAAATCTCTAAAAAGCTTATACGATGGTCGTGGGGCAATCCAAAGTGTAGGATACTCCACAATTCATCATCTGCTCAGTCTTTTTCCAACTATGTCCGGGTCGGCTTCCAGTCTAACCGGATGCTGCTGAATACCAGTATTTTACATGGAGCGACTGCCTATCTGACCTCCACAACCCAGTTAGTACTGGGTAATACGATACCTCTTGGTAAGACTGGTTGTCAGACTTTCGGGCCACTGACTACCTGTAACGGCTGTCAAAGATCTACAAATGACCAACTGCTTAACGTGCTTTATAAGGCACGAAGGAAACTCGGTATATAATTGATGGTCACCCATCCCCAGACCAACCTAGGCAAGCGGGTTACTCCACAATTGGCTTTATTAAACACATTTCTAACATACAATCTTTCATTTGTCCAGGATTTTCGACTTTAACGTGCGAAACATCGACTGGGACGCGTACATCGAGTCGTATGTACTTGGCATCAGGAGGTTCCTCTTCAAAGAGAGTCCGGACACGTTGCCGAAGTCCAGGTCATTGCTGCGAAGGTATATCTTCATATTTTTCCGTTTAATTGAAGTTCTTGTGTATGAAGGTCTTGGAAAACAACTTCTATCACAGGAATTAATCTAGTTTTATCACACTGTGCAAGTTAACTTAAGTGGCAGCGGGCAACATTGCTCGCAGAACGGATGGCCGATGGAGCCTAAAAGTCCTGGAGTGGCGACCGCGAACCGGAAGACTTTGCGTTGGAAGGCCTCCCACTAGGTGGACCGATGACCTGGTGAAGGTTGCGGGGATCCGCTGGATGCAAGCCGCACGGGACTGGTCAATGTGGCGACACTTGGGGGAGACCCATGTCCAGCAGTGGTCGTCTTTTGACTGAAATGATGTTGATGAGAGTGAAACATATTTACTGTACTAACAGTTTGTGTGTGCAACTGAACTGTACTACAGTTAAGCGTCATCATATTGCATCGGAGATTACAAGCGATATTATGTTATAACAATATATTTTTGTTTACAGATTACACATAGTCCACATTCTAACCCAAGTGGCCACGGTGTTCTTCCTATGGAGATTTCTGTTCTCACGTTCCAACGCGCTGCGCAACGTTTGGCGACGTGTACTAGAACTGTTAACTAGGGCAGCTCGACTTTTAGCCATAGCCTGATGTCATCTGCAAACGAAGCTATCCTCGTTAACGCCTCTTCGTTTCAAGCTTCCAATCACGCCACGATAAAACAAACCAATTTTGGCATTTGACATTCGTTTGACATTTGTTACAAGATGGCGACTCCCGCCAATTCAACATTGACACCAATAGATAATTGTTAAGTACACCGGCAAAAATAATTTAGGTATCTAATATATTTTTCTCTTTAAAAATAAGCTTTTTACGGGGCTGTTATATTTGCTTCGGGATTTACACTGTGTTGTTTAAAAATGTATAATTATTGTGATTGTTGTTATGATTGACGTGGACTCTTTGGAAATACGACGTGAAACATGTATGGCCAGTACTGAAATATAACATTACAATTCCCATATCCTTCCCTATTGTCTTTCATGTATAAAAGTTAAGATAAAATAGGTGTCTTATTGTAAAATAGTATCAGTCTGTAACCCCTGTGTAAAAACTTGTTGAAGTCTGTTCCTAAATATTATAGGGCATTGGTTCTAAACTTGGACGTTGTTAAAAACATCGCATAACGATCATGTTTTCCATAACACAGTGTATCTCAACTACTTCCCAAGCGCTAGGCTGTTAGTTACGGATCGTTATAAGTAATAGTGATTCCAATAATTTTGTACCTTAACAGCTCAATATCTAATGAATTCAAATCTGTTATCGCATAGTTTTTAAATAAACAATAGCGAATTGTATTGATATTCATGTTATAAATTCGTGAGATTATATTTTTAAAGTCATTTAGGTGTGCCAATAATTTCTCCAAGTCTTCGATTTATTTAATAGCCATGCTTCCATGAAATGACATTTAAAAATAATTATTGACCAGCTTTTGGATCGGTGGTTCGCATCAGTAATGTTGATTAACGAATCATTGATTCTATGTAACTGTTCCTTGACATTGAAACTAATATATTCAGAGAGTTTATAAAGGTGGACAGTTTTAAGATAGAAGAAGACAAAAGATTTGAACAGCACTCAACTGACACGATAGTCAAAGTTTGTAAATTTCGAGGCGACGGAAGCCTAAAAAGCAAATGCTTAGTACCATAATGTTTTTAACGAAAATACTTTATTTTTTTCCTCTGAAGACTCTTTCTGATGTTTTAGCATGTTTAAAGGAAAACATTTCGTTAATCGGACGCGTGTATATTTTTCCAAGATCGCAATTAGGATTTCTGATGGCTCAATAATAAATAGAAGTTTATGAACTAGTCAAATGCATTCGTTTTCAAGAACAACTCTTATGTTAGTCTTGAGAATTAGTTGAGCTGTTTTATCACAATTGTTCGTATTTAATGATATATTATATAGTTAATATATTACACTTTGAACACTTGCTAAATACATAGAGTTGTTCTTAAACGCAGAAGTTATATTATATATAGGCACCCATGTAAAATAAAGATTCCAAAATAAAATTGTTAAACAAGCGACTTAGCGAAAATAATATTTATGAAGTGTAATTGTGGCATCTTCTAATTCATTGTCTATTTGTTATATGCCTTTCGCATCTTTAATCTTCTATGTATTAAATGAAAAATTGAGTGAACTCAGAGATTTGCGATCAATGATTGGCTTTATAACATCAGATTTACCAGTGCAATCAGTAGACTGGCTACTGTATGAGTTTCTCTTCAGTGTTCAAGATGTATATCATTTGTAAGATCTTGTTGTCATCATATCAGGCCAGTTTTGTCTACTATTGAACTTGGGTAGAATCCAACAGTTTTTCATAATTTGTTCACAGTTCTTGGCCATCTCATAGACGCTTCTCGAAAGTCTTAGGTAGAAAATATTCAATTTCTAACGATTACTATAGAAATATGATATTGGTAATTTATTAGAAGGTGTCATAAAGTAATGATATAAAGGATCGTGCGATTTGATAGCGGCTAGGAGCGTAGTGGCTCGTGGTTATGTATGAAATGTAGGAACGCAATGAAAAGAATGCGGAATATTCACAGTCGTGTGATATCTTAGAATGGTTTACCGCCAACGCTGAGCAACCCATTTTGAAGAATTAGAGAAGACATTCTCTTATGGGTTTGTTTTTGTCCTAAAAGTTTTCCATTTTGTAATTTCTATTCCCTGCATAGGAGCCATTTGCGGCCGATTGATATTCGATCAATCGTGATTGAAGCTTCGCGATTGATTTCGGCTCCTGCTATTCCTTATTTTGGCTGTAATGAAGCTCAATTTCATATTCTTCCTTATCCACATGCTATTTTAAATAGCTTTTACATAAAGGTGTGTGTATCAGACCATGTCTATTAATACGTAACAATTTTTTGAAAAATGAAGTTCCCATGTCATAAATTTTGAATAATAAATTGCGTGGGAATTTGAAACATAGTAATTAATGCAATTATCAAATTCAACACGCCTGAGGCCTATAAAGTTAAGGAATACACATGATTAATATAGATTTTTATTGCATTGATCTTAGATTTAGATTCAGGATTCTTCCAAATCCCTATAACTTTTGTAATGGATTGCAAATCCAGTTTTCACCATTCAAATGAGTGACAATGAATGTGTTAAACTATTAATGGGCGTTAGTTTCTAACAGACTAGCAGTCCTAACTACAAAAAAACTTCCAATGTTGATTTTATTTTTGTTTACATGGATGACTTAGGTACTAGTTTTACGCGAAATTATATATTTTTGAATATTTTGTCACTCAATAACGACGACATGCAATCCTAAATATTTTGAATTGTTACCATTGTTGTGAATACAAAATATTATTGTGAAAACTCCTTTCTCTAAAGACATACCTCATGAATGATGGATGTGTCTTAGAAATTCCATTTTGAAATGGATAATATTTTCACGTGTCGACTTATAGCAGTCAGCTAGATATTAATTATTAAAAAATAAAAATAAAACATGACATGGGTCCTTCTGAGCGCTTAGTTAACGCAAGCAAAAAATTTTTAAAAATAAATTAAATAAAATTCGTTCCAAAATGACGCTTCCTTAGTGATAATTAACGTAGGTATTTATTAATTTTGATATAAAGTAAAAATTTCAGTTTTGTATATCTATGCTAGGAAACCTGTAGACTACAGGACTTCTGCCCTTCGACTATTCCCAATGCGTACTTATAAATTGGTTTTTCTTACCAAAAAACGCAAGTTATCTTCATAATCCCATAATAATCGGTGTAAGCGGTACTTGTTAAGTAATGCCTAAGTTTATACGACATGTTATTTAAGTGTTAGCAATTTTCTTATTGTATAAGTCTAACGCAGGACTATTTGGCTCTCACTGTTTTTCTTATATCACAATGAATGTAAGTAAATGATGGATTGTTTCCGCAAAGTTGGGTTTTGATCACTTCATTGACGATTTTTGATGGTTCATCCTCATTAGTTATAAATGCATTACCTACTGCTTCGAAATGACATTTCTTTTCATAATCTCTCACTTACCTCATAAACTGTTTGCCTTGGTTTCTAACTAGTATTGCCTTTATTCAAAACAATAAAATAGTGACAAAGTCAATCCCAACTTTGCGAAAACCATTTAAATTTTCTTCCAATGTCGAATTAATTTAAGTTCTCTTAGTGTAAATTTAAAACTTATAGATTCCTAAAAATGGAAGTGAAGAGTGGGAAACTAGAATTTATCAAAGCCATTACTTAAATTGTCAAAGAGATAATGACTTCGATAAATAAATGGAACTAGTGCGTACGTAAATATTTGTTTTGTCTGTAAAGTATATTATATGTACATTTTGAAAAAGAAATACTTTCAGTCATGTTGTTATTATTTCACGCTTTATGTTCAGTAATATTTTGTATTTAATTATGATAAGAAGATATTGTTCGGGAGACTTTAGTTGAAATTGTCCGTGCTGAGTTATAATTGTGTATATAGAATTTAGTTACCCCAAAGTTAAATCCAAATATATACATGCGGGATTTATTTTTCATTTTTTCGCTGTATCTTTGTAAGTAGACATGTTTTGGAGTGGTATAAGATTTTGGCGGTTTTCGAACGAAATTTCAAAATGGCGGTCGATTACGGATTGAGAAAGAATTAATTTCTGTTTTTCACAATTTTTGTAATTGTGTATTTATTAGAAGGTTTGTGACCAACCTGGTGAAACTTAGATGTTAATTCGGAAGTGGTTTCTTCTACTTTAATGGCTGAGTAGATAGTGATAATTCTACCGATTTTAACGTAAATTTTGAACTAACTAATAGTACAAAAAATATAACGAACCATATGTACCTAATAAAATAAAATATTGCTGTTCTTTTATTTACAAGTGAAAAAGATGGGTGTCGTTTAAAAGTTTTATACGACAGCGCTGAAATTTTGACAGTTAAATTAAAATGGCGGCTGACGTTCGAAAACCGCATAATAATGCTTTAAATAAAATTTGTTTTGCTTAGACGCCAGCGGTTTATGGCTATGGTAATTCAATAAAACCATGATGGGATGAAATAAATAGCGCAGAAAAGAAATAATATGCTCAATGTTCGAAGTCTTTGTCTTGACTAGCTGGGTATGGCGTCACATTTTGTATTTGAATGAAATTACTCTTTAAAACATTTGGAATCTTTAAAACGAAATTTGGGGACGTCCAAAATAATAAATTTTGATATTCTAAGATAGTATTTTTTTGCATTTAATTGAATTCTTATGCATTTTCGTCTTGCTTTTTGTTTGTAGGGAATCTAATTAATAAAAAAATATCGTATCGTATCATCAAATCAAATATCAATTAAAACTGCATTTATCGCAAAATTCCAACACCCTGGATAACCTCCAAAGTTCTACCAGAGCGAGACAACGCTATACGCAAATGCCCAGCTAGAAAAGGACGGCGATAGTCCGCAGGCAGGAGAAACGTGTCTCGGTGATAGGTCGGTATATACATGGGGGGGTTTATTTATTATTCCATAATGTAATAAAACGAATGTAAAGTTTATTATGTTTCATTGGTAACTATACCTAGCCTATTGAAACTCCTAAACTCCTATAACCTATTCTCCAAAACCCAGTTAACATAAGAAAACACAGAAATTAAGGGGACTACAGGAGCTAAACGCGAGTTTTATAATGCAAAAAAGCATATGATTTACTGCAACAAAAAAAAAATATATATATACAGGGTGGAATTTTGTAATGCCACCTGGAGGGAAAGTACTCTTAATACTGCAGATAGAAAATTTTACTCAAAGGAAACATTCCTTTATTTTTAAAAAGAAATTAATCTGCATTCAAAGATTTTGAAAATTCACGTGCCACACTTGGGAATCGAACCGGCTAAATTGAAAAAAAATAACATTCTGTACTTTTATGGCACCAATCGATAGAGTCAATCATAAAGATCAAATCCCTCTAACAAACATGATAAATGAAATGAAAGGAATACCATGAAATCTTAACTTATAAATTCAATGGGACAACATAAAGCACTTTTACTCAAAGGTCCGATCCAATTACTTATGTTAGAACCTAATAAACAATTATCTTTTGACTACTTTTATTGATTAAAATGAGAAGAACTATTTAGATAGGAAGATAACAATTTGCACAAACAAACACGTGCAAATTGAAATCTTTTTTCTTCAATTGTAAAGGTCCATCCTTTGAATAAAATTGCTTTATCGTAATAAATTTATCCCATTGAATTTATAACTTTAGATTTAATGGTTTTCCTTTCATTTAATTTATAATGTTTGTTAGAGAGATTTAATCCTTATGATTGACCCTATCGATTGGTGGCATAAAAGTACAGGATGTATTTTTTTGGAATTTAGCCGGTTCGATTCCCGAGTGTGGCACGCGAATTTTCAAAATCTTTGAATGCAGATTAATTTCTTTTTAAAAATAAAGGAATGTTTCCTTTGAGCAAAATTTTCTATCTGCAGTATTAAGAGTACTTTCCCTCCAGGTGGAATTACAAAATTCCAACCTGTATATGATATTCTTCAGGATATAATATGTTAGTATGATAGTGTTTTGAAAACAATACAAATTCTCTAAAAATTTCTTTTAACGAGTAAAAACCATACTAAAATACATACGATCATTCTGATTTTATGGCAAATAATTCTACAAGCAACTTATTAGCACGATAGTGTTTTATTTTTTTAGTCCAATCAATATTCTAAATCGCAAAAAACCACTCATTTCGCACGTATAATGTACTCTGTGTTTCGCACTATTCGGCCCGCAGTGACTGACGTCACATCCACTTTGTAGTGCAAGCTGATTAGAACTTTATTCTAACAGTATTTTACACCACAAATAGAGTTGCTAATTTAGCTTCTGTAGTCACCTTAGCTCAAAGCATTAATACAAAGTGTAAACGGACCCTTAAAGAACCCGTCAACCAAGCATTCTGTACATCAAACTAAGTAACTCTATGCAAAAATTATTGCTGGGAAACGATTTTTGTTTTCCAGCACCCCTAGCCAAGTAACAAACGTTTCGTATCGATTCTCTTTCTACAATCGTAAACGCTTCGGTGTAAGCGATTGTAGAAAGCGCTAAATTGGTAGCCAAGTTGAAACGAATGAGTCGATCGCTCGTTGTCTAAAGTCTGTAGAAAAAACCTACACTATAGTCTATGGTGAGCGCTCCTACCAAAGAGTTTAGCGATCAACATTGTAGAAACGATAACATTCTATTCTATCATTGATAAATGATAAATGATGTTTATTTTGCAAGTAGGTTTTTACAAACACTTTTACACGTCATTTTTTTAAACTAGATGGGGCCGGTGTTTCGTACCTGACTACTCTGAGAAGAAACAGCCGAAACAAACTCAGAGGTCATAGTCTCTTTTAAAGTCCAGACAATCTTGCTCAATTCACATGAGGACTATGCAGATTAGTGTCTGAGATGGTCTTTTGAAGAAAGAACCATACAGATTTGAGTGGACCTGTCCAGTCAGTGCAAGCATTTGTCAGTTAACGTGTAGCTCGACTTATAACTCAAGGAGCTCAACGAAACGACGAACAATACCAAAGAAAGGACATTTGGGTAGGTCGCTTAGAGTACTCAAACTGCCAGACAGTTGTGGGAAAAAATAAACAAAAAATATAAATGTGACCCACATGGTCCCCCATTTTGAACGATGTAGGTAAACTTGTCTACGAATTTTCTATTAGTTTGTGTTGATCACGTGATTTAACGTTGAGATGATGTCATTCCCATTCATTTGAATAGGTTTCTACTAGCGTTAACGATTGTAGATTGTCAACTTGGCTAGGGGTGCTGGGGTGAAAAATCACGTATAACGGTAGGATTCAATTTATCACACTCAAAACTTTGTCCTGGTGGATGCATTGAGTAGGACGCATTTTGTGGAGGTACTTAAATTTATAACATTAAAAACTTGTATAAAGGGTGTAAAACACCTCTTAACGAAGCCGAAAGGCACTTGTTCTCCCTGTCCTTGCGATCATTTTTTTGTTCTACACCATACCTGGGAACCTTCTAGTTACGGAGATATTGGGGGTCAAAGTTTATTTAAAGTTACAACTTTTTGACAAGTTTTTTTTTTTTTTAATACAAGTTTTTAATGTATGATTTTTACTTTAAACACCTCCACGACCCCCGTACTATTCAATCCATCTATCAGCACAATGTTTTGAGTGTGTTACATTGTGTTCTACCACAAAAAAATATTTTTCACCCCAAAAATATTTTTTGCGTCAAGTTACTTAGTTTGATGTACAGAATGTTTGGTTGACGGCTTCGTGATTAGATCTTTTACAACCTATTTAGATAAAAAAAAAACTTGTGAAAATGTTGAAACGTTGACCCGCAATATCTCCGTAACTAGAAGGTTCTCAGGTATGGTGTAGAACAAAAAAATGTTCGCAATGACGGGGAGAACAAGTGCCTTTCAGCACGGGTTCGTTACGGGTCTTGTTACACCTATTATAAATTCAATATTTTACAGGCACTTTTAGGCTGCGTTTCCACCAGAGATTAGCGAGGATGCGTAGCGAGGGATGTGTGTGAACCCAACCAATAATGTCGCTTCTTTTTCCCAGCTTGAGGTATTCTAGCTATGTGATTGGTTAGTTCCACACACATCCCTCGCTACGCATCCTCACTCATCTCTGGTGGAAACGCAGCCTTATAGGGTCTGCACATGACAGACTTTTTGTGCGAATGACTCTGTGGCAACACAGTTGGGAAAAGGCTAGTTCGATTTGTAATGATTATTGCAGTCTGAAAATGTTAGGAAGTTAAGTGTCACTCAGGGAGCGTTTTAGAGGCTTTTCTTAGACCGAAGTTTCAATGAGGAGAATAATATCAAATCATATCAGGCTCGAAGGCACCTAAGAAGGCGATTCCTGCCGTCTTCCCTTCGCAAACAAGGCACTCTACGTAGTGTGTAGGTGTCTACTGTAGTCAAATAGTATATAAACATACACATCTGTGGGTAAACACATCACAGTACAACCATTTAATACATCAGATTGAAAACATTTACAAAATTACAACAATACTTCGCTACTGTGTGTGAGATTTTCCGTGTGGTACCGTGGCGACTTATGTCTGAGACAGAACACCTTGCGCCTCCGTAGTCTTCTGTTAGTCTTTTATCACTGCGATCTGCAATCCGCCTGCCAAGCGTGGAGATTACGGCAAATTCCTCCCATCATGGGAGAGTCTTATGTCCAGCAGTGGACGTTATGTTATGGTTATGTTACATTAAGTTTTTGTTGTTGTTGTTGTGTGTAAGATTTATATGAGACCAAGCTGGGGAGACTCTCTAAAAACCGTTATATCTTTTGAACCAGTGACCGAAAAATTCTGATATTTGGCAATCAATTTCGACTAATGAGCGACTAATTAAGCGACTAATTTTTTGTGTTATAAAAATTAAAATCCCTGATGGTGGCCGTGCCAGTGTCAATGACACGTCACTAACTAGGGTGCCGACCCGACAATGACAGGGAACTTTATGCTTGTTTCAAGTAAGCTTGTGGTTAGATCGTAGCTAACAGATGTAGAATAACTGTGAAATGATCGTAGTACGTACGAAGCATCAAATTCGGTTGCAATAACGATGCTCGCGAGAAACGCATCTTGGATATAGAGACCTTTCTCGCAAGCATCTCGTTATTGCAACAGAATTTTCGTCATTATTTTAGCTATCGCAAGTATTTTGTCCAATAGAAGGATCTACTGATGGAAAGGATCCTGCTGATCGCTTTATAGTGGACAAAAAAGTAGTCAAACACACAAGAAATCTGTCGTCTGTGCTGCCCCGTACACATAAAATTCTTAAACATCATAAAATAATTATACACAAGCGGCAACCATATAATCAGCGCCCTCATAGAGAATTTGCCTTTTTTTTTAAACCGCTATTTCCTACAATAGTGCAATACCTACATGATTACCTGATTTCTGACCATAAGGTTCAGAGCGTTGTGGATTTGAGGATTTGCCCATTCCTCATAGAGAGTAGGTCTGTGTCCCAGCAGTGGGAGAACATGCTGATTATGCTATGCGGGGGGAAATAGGTGACGAGGCCTTTTTTTCGGATGGGAAATCATTAAATGACCCCCCCCGCTCTGCGCGGGACGGAATGTCAGAATTTTCTGACTAAAGCCCATTCATGTTCCATCTTAGCCCTTTGTGGTCCAGGACCGCGGTATCTCTTTCGAACAGTCCCGCAGCCCCGGCAGGCATCGGCCCTTGCGGACTCCTTCCTTTTCTGCCGACATCTGTATGAGGCGAACGTGGAACACTAACGCGCCGTCGACACGGCCTGCCGTCATAAGACGGACGGACGGCGAGCCAGCCCATAGCTCACCGTCCACAGGCCCGTGCCTACGGTGGCCCCGACGGCCGGTGCGTATCCCGCGGTGGCTGGGACGTAAGTTCTCCCCCTCTCCCGTTCCGCCACCTCCTTCGCTAGCATGACTGCTTCGCAGAAAGTAGTGACGGCTTCCCATTCTCTCTCGCTCCAGACCATGGATTGAACCAGGGCCGGACGTGAGTGTTCGCCGCCGCCGATAGGCGATGAGCCCTTAATTCCTCTTTGCATTAAGGGGAGCGCAAGCTGATTTTAGCCCAATATGATAAGCCCAAACCTGAATCGAGCGGAGTGATGCTGAGACGTGCAAGATTCAGCCAATCATAGGAAAACGAGACGGAATATGGATTTGAAAGAATGTGATCGGCCTGAAGGCGCTCCATCACCGGAGCATACGCACCTGTAATGTAACAATCTAACCACTGCATAAACAACTCGGAAGTAATTACTTGAGTAAAACTAATCCTAACCTTTTTTTTCGGATGGGAAATCATCAAATGACTCCTCCCGCTCTGGGCGGAGCAGGAGGGGAGAGTGTCAGACTTTTACTGACTAAAACCCATCCATGTTCCTTTACCGTCTTTTGTGTTCCGGGGCCACGGTATCTCTTTCGAACGGTCCCGAAGCCCCGGCAGGCATCGGCTTCCTCAAGTACCTTGAGGATCCTCACCCTCAAGGCACTTGAGGAAGTACCTTCCTTTTGCTGACTTTCTTTGAGGCGCGCGTGGAACACGAACGGACGGACACGGCGAGATAGCCCATAGCCCACCGTCTACAGGCCCGCGAATATACGATTTTTATTCTGTAGTTCAGCAATTACTTTCAACTGTAATGCTAGAATTCTGTAGCTTTGATTTCTTTGACGGTTCTTACTACGTCCAAATTCTTGTCTATTGCGTAAAAATGGATGACTTTAGATACCAGGTTATAGGGTCAGTATTTCGCAACAAATCATTCGCATTGAATTCGCTTTTAATTCTCTCGGCCAGTCACTTTTGTAGTCTATAGAGAAAAAAAACCGTCCGACCGTCTAAAGGAGAAAGTAAAACGAAAGCAATGAAAGGTAATAATTATATTTAATTCAAAGTTAATAACATTGGAACATGACTATACTACTATTAACACAAAAACATTTCATAAATGGTTACAATAAATAATAACATTGGAACATGATTATACTACTAATAAATCAAAAACATATTGTGTATGGTTACAATTACAATAATTAATAACATTGGAACATGATTATACTACTAAAAACAAAAACATATTATAAATGGTTACAATAATTAATAACATGAATATACTACTAAAAAAACAAAAACATTTTATAAATGGTGACAGTAAATTTAGGAAATTCGAAAAGACTATGACGCCATCTTTGTTTTTTAAATATAAATTCACGAAACTCTTAAATGTTTAACATCGCCCTCTGTGATTGTTTTTCGCTACTAAAGATTCTTATAGCACTGTACACAGTTTGAGGTAGAATTCAATGTTTTTTTTACCTCCTAAATTATTGTGACAAAATTGCGAGAAACTGGCCAGACAAGTTAGAAATGGGAGGCGTTTCGCATTGTCGATAACGTAAATATACAAACCTTTGTGGTAACTTTGAAACTCTAGGGCCGTGGGGTCCGAGTGGTCATAGCCTGCTTAAGTAAATTTCAAAACGCCTAGTTGACGCTTCCCGAGACCCAAGGTCTGGATTTAACCTTGGCCAGAGGCTAAGTGTTGCCATACAACGTGGCAAACGCCGCCAGTCTCTTGGGCACATTACCAGCTAACAACGTTGTGGAGGAGTTTTTCGATGCCCTTTTATAGTTTATTGTTAGTTTAGTTAACTTTTGTTAATAAATTAAAAAAATATAATTATAAAATAAAAACTAATAAATACTAAATTACTAAGGGCAAAAAAAAATGCTATAGCTATATTTTTACTTCCAATATGAATATTGGATTCTCATTCCAGGCAGTGTGAACGATTCTTGTAAGAGTTCCATTGCGTTTAGTTATATATGGTTTCTTGGTATCCGGCTTACTTTATGCTCACTTTATGTTTGGGTTTGACAGCTAAAATATTGTTGTAAACTTGTTAGACAAAAATACTATTAAGTAATTTGATTAAAAAAAACAATACTAAGTTGCGTTATTTACAAAATGTGTGGTGAAACAGTGCTATAGTGCTCAAATGAAAGTTATTCTGCCAAAATGTACCAACCCACATCATTAAGGTTCTGTACCGAAAGAGTTAAATCGGGACCCTATTACTAAGACTCCGCTGTCCGTCTGTCCGTCACCAGGCTGTATCTCATGAACCATGATAGTTAGACAGTTGAAATTTTCACTGATGATGTATTTTCCTATTGCCGCTATAACAACAAATACCTACTAAAAACAGAATAAATTAAATATTTAAGTGGAGCTCCCTTACAACAAACGTGATTTTTTTTACGCCGTTTTGTCTAATGTTGTATAGATAATTGTACGGAACCCTTCGTG
Organism: Xestia xanthographa; assembly: GCA_905147715.2. NCBI lineage: Eukaryota > Metazoa > Arthropoda > Insecta > Lepidoptera > Noctuidae > Xestia > Xestia xanthographa. The sequence goes on along the minus strand of LR990667.1, from coordinate 11,972,851 downwards.
GGAGAGCCCGACACGCACTTGGCCGTTTATTTTTATATTTTTCAGAATTAATTGTAATGAGTTTGGGTAATTAACGTCGATTAATTTCAAATCTGTTGACTAGACATTAGACTGATTTTTCTGAAAAGTTAATATACCACATGACTGCCTAGTTAGGCAAGTAGTCGCAATCGCGTTTGCTGAGCAGGTTCGATTTCCAGGTCGGGAAAATTGTTAATAAGTTTTCCATCAGGATTCAGGAATTTCTTAGTAGCTTAGCACAGATGGCAATGGGCACGCTCCCTATTACATATAGGTACACCTCTACCTGACTCTTCGAGAATTACAGGCGTGATATTATTTTATTTAGAATGTTTGAGGTAGTTTTTGAATTAATAAGAGTTTGTGGGATGGCTCACTATGGCAGAACAAATTCGAAATAATCAATAGTGGGAATCAACGTTTTGTCACGAATAACTTAAGACAAATCTTTCGAACTGTACTTCCATACAGTGTTTATTGAAGTTATAAACAATGAAAACTAGTCTATATTTAAATGGTTCTAAGGCTCAAGTTCTTATTCAGTAATTTTTCCACCTGTAGCGACTTCCTCTTTCGCAGGCGGTTCGTTAACTGAGTAATCGGGTTCAACGTATCTGTGAATGAACAGAAATAAAATCAAAATCAAGTTTGTATGCAGGGGTAATCTCCGGAACTAATGATTCAATTCCAGAATAAGGTAGTTGACACCATAAAGCAATAATTCTAAGACACCAATCTCTAAAAAAAAACAAAGACAAGAACAAAAATAAAGACTTGGACTTGGGCAAATAATTGAAAGTAAATCGGGTTTTTTTCCCAAGTCGATTTTTAGTTGCTTTGAAATCAATTAATAGTTGAGTCATTGAGTTGACCAAACAGTGACGTCACAGCGTGCTATTGCCATACAAAATCTATGAGAGAACCGCGTTTTGAGAGCTCTTAAAAAGTATGTTTTGTAGGTTTGCTTTTTGTGGGTAGTTTGTGGTATGTAGGTTTTCTTTTTGAGGTATTAAAAAAAAAACATAGTTTCCAAGAACTCTGTAGATGGCGTTGAACTGACTACGTTGTTACTTGGCGCCAAAGCCAAAAGGATTGGTAAAAAAAAAAATACGTCACGTCACATACGCTCGTTGACTGACACTTTCGTTTGCTTAAACTTCCGAATATAACCTAGTTTTCTCGCGGCAGTAACTTACCAAGTTCAGCGCCATCTATCCAGCGACTAGGGAAGAGCTAAAGAGAAAGTCCCTCATTGATTGGCGTGTCAACTACCCTATTGTGCTAGTCAAATAATCACAAGAAGAAAGCTACGTTATTCGTGGGTTTTATCTTTACATAGTATAAATCCCGTTGTCTGTACGCTTAGATCTTCTAAACTAGGCAACGGAGCAGTTTTCAGCAATTAATAGTGATTCAAGAGGAAGGTGTATATGTATTTCAGAGAGCAGTGGTGGCCCAGTGGTGGCAGCCCCGACCTACGAACAGTAAGTCGTGGGTTCGAACCCAGACAAGCGTATTACTTTGTGTAATTTATTCCATCACCGCTGCTCTCAAAACGGTAAAGGAAAACATCGTGAGGAAACCAGCATGTCCTTAGAACCAAAAATTGGAAGACATGTGACATCTACCAACCCGCACTGGGCCCGCGTGGTGTATTTAGCCCATTCCCTCTCATAGAGAGGAGGCCTGTGTCCCAGCAGTGGGAACATTAATAGGCTGATGATGATGATGATGATGATATGTATTTCTACATTGCACCGGTGCAAAGCCGGGGCAGCTCGCTAGTAGGCTATATATTTTATTTATATCAGGCATTAGGCGATCTATCACAGTTTTTGTCGACCACGTCGCGGGTGCAGTGCTAGTCTTTAGATATACAGGGTTAAACAGACAAAGCTCCTGTCTGTAAGACTCTTATCTCTATATCCTCTAAGTGCTCAACGCGCCTAAAGGTTTTCTTTAGGCACGTTGAGCACTTTTTGGATGAACAAAAATCATGGAACTCGCATCACCGTTACCGAACGCTTCGTAGCACTCGTAGCCGATCCGCTACGGCGTAGCACCACTAAGGCGTGCGCGGGGCACAGCCCGTAGCAGTGCTACGGCTGGGGCGGGGCCTTTGTTCTTTTTGTTTCCACTTCATCTAAAATCTAAATCTGGGCAGTCCCCAAAAACTGCCCAGATTTATTTTAACTTACTTCTCAAGCGGTGGGCAAAGGAAGTGCCTGATGTTCCTAGGCATCACCATCTCGGCTTGGACCTTACAGACCTCGTTGATATACTCCACGAAGTCCGCTATGATATCAGCGCTCACTGGACCCCCGATACCAGGGACTGCGTATACCATTGTAACCTGTTCATAAATTAAATCATTATCATCATGGCATGAGATCTTGGATGGACCAAGATCCCATGACCACCAGACTTCGTCATTTTATAAAAGCTGGAACGTTTTCTGTGGACCTTACTCTAAGTAAGAACAATTGGATATTATAAAAATTCGGTCGTGGTGGCTTTGACAGACATCGGGTAACTTTATGCTAAATAGCTGCTAGGCTACGTCACACTAGCGTGGATTTTTTAGATTCATTTTAAATGCACTTCAATAAACTGATCATGTGTCAATTTATTTACATCAATTAAATATTTTTTACAACAAAATTACTGATTGCACATCAAAATTACTGGTTTCACATCAATATGACAGAGCGTACAAACGTAATACTCATCACACTTATTAAACTGTTTTTGCTACATTCATCGTAAAAAGGCATTGCAGCAAGTTTACCATAAATAAATACGCGAATATGGATGGGTTCTGTAGATGGACAGCTAGACTGATTTCAGTGCTTCCTAAAAGCTGAGTCAGACCTACAGCTGCACAAATTTGCATTTTCCCAAAATCTATCCTATTCTGCAGCTCCGAAATATAATGTAGTACACAAACGATTAAACGAGAGACAAAATAAATCAAAATATGAATATTCACGAAATACGATATTTTTCCGACAGTAAGATGCTTTTCAAACCAATTCGGCTCGGAGGACCAACTAGAGCTATAAAGAGTACCTACGCATATTATTTTACCTTTTTTGTCTACATTACAGGCTACCATTTTAACTTGGTAACCAAGTTGAAAATCAAGAGTTTTTTTTTCACAAAAACTTATACTAAGCAGATATTATATTTTTAAAACTAACCTTATCATCTTGAATATTCTTCCTTCATTATTCTACTTTTTTTTTTCTTGCCTGCTCTGTCCCACTCCTGGGCAAAGGCCTCCCTCCATTCTTTCCACTTCTCGTGAACCCGCGCGTCCTCCTTCCAGTTCGGACGGAACCTGTCTAGTTCGCCCCGCCGTTCTCCTTCGTGGCCTGCCGCGACCCCGCCTCACTGTGTCAGGGCACCAGTTTCCTGCTATATTCTACTAATAAAGACATTACCTCAGGCAAAGGCTCTTCTTCTTCCTCCACCTCTTCAATTTCTGGGACAATCAAACACATGTTCTCGTCCAAGAAGTCCTCCAGCATTTCTTTAATCATTCTCACTTCCTCTGGCTTTGCCTGTTCAAAAGAAGATAATGATTTGACTGTTCAGCTTATTTAATTTAGTATACTAAATTATCTATAAGCTGAACAGTGAAATCTTTTAGTACTTTTAGCCCAATTCTTAAGGTAGGTTATTAGGTAGGTAAGGCTATTTAGCCCGAATCTTAGGAACCGATCAAAAAGAAAAACGGTGGTTTATTCCGCGGGCAATGCTATTTTAGCGCCCATATGTAAACGAGGACCTGCGTATACTGGTTAAAAGCCTAGTTTTATCCAAACCAAATTATGCTTATACCGTCGTGACAAAACAGTGTTTTAAAAAATCGGGAGGATTTTTTTAAACACTGTTTTGTCCTTGTGATATAAAAACAATTTTTCTACCAAGACAAACATGGAAGAACGAACTCGACTCGTACTGAATGGACATCTTTGTCCACAAGGATAAAGGTCTGAATTCAGTGGAAAAAGGACAGGGAAGACAAATAGACTAGCAATAATCACCTTCTTCTTCTTCAAATCAGGATCTGGCAAGATAGCGATCTGATCATCAATGTAATCCAATATCTCCCTCTCAATTGTCTGGACGATAAATTCTCCACTCGTTGTAGACATTTGACGGCCAGCCACCATTCCTATAAGCAAATTGATATTGTTATACATAAGAACAAAAAAACTTTATTGAAACTAACAAGGATTTGTGTTGTATACTGCAACTAAAAAACCCTACTACTATTGAAAAATCACGCTCTAATTAAAATCGGGGTTCAAAAGGTAAAATTGACTCCTCCTTTATTGAAGTCGGTTAAAATTTAGCCTATGTCACCCGGCCATAATAACGAATCGATTGACACCTTATTCATCAAAATCGGATGTATAGTTTAGGCGCTACGGTGGAACAAACGCAAATACAAACATACATACATAGAAAGATAAAATCATAACCCTTCCTTAGGAAATAGATAAAAAGTCAAAAGGCTCGCAACATGTGTGAGAAAAGTTCTAGATATAAAGGCTGAATCAATAACAGCCTTCATCAGCCTTTTGTGTAAGTAGATGGGGGAGGAATTAGATGGACTAGATTGGATATGGCTAAAAAGATATGGATGAATAAGACATACTGCGCAGATCCCAAATGAGTTGAGATAAGGGCAAGAGAATGATGGTGATAATGATAATGATGATGAATACTCCATTATGGCAAAAAGAAGAAGATTTAAACTACAGTTGATAAGGCTATAAAAGAATGGCAAAAATGTAGTGAGGAGATAATTGAGTATGAATGTGGATAAGAGTAGAGGAAGACCAAAGAAACGATGGACGAACTGTGTGAAGGATGATAAGGCTAGGAAGGAGGTGACTGCTGAGATGACCAGTAATAAAGAAGTATGGAAGTATGGATACTGCGCACTCCGGCCCTAAAGGGCGACTGCTGAAATTACGACTCATGATAATGTAGGTAACGAAAAAGATCAAGTTGCGCCGACTACAATGAAACTGCGGTAGGAAGATTAAATAATGCGGAGAATAGAATGGCAGTAAAATTTGGATCAGGGCAGAAGACTGAATATGACGAATGTAAATACGAAATGTAAGATAAGGGAAAGGACTAACCAAGATCATAGTTAGCGGTTTTGAACTTATCCACAATAAAACGTATTTCATCAAACGTTTGCTCAAGATCGAGTAAACGCTCCGAGCGTGTTGCTGCAATCTGGGGTAGACAGGATAGGAAGGAAGGATTAAAGAAAGGTATTAAACGGATCTAATAACAATATTACTCGAATTATTGAAAAAAATACTACAGACCTAACATTTAACAGCGACAATGCCTACAGTAGGTGCATAGTTCGGGCAGGGTGTGGTGACTTTGCGATAGCTCAGTATTTTTCCGCGGTGGAAACTGATCCTTATTCGCCCCCCTGACGAGCGTCATTGCACACCCGGACCGGATAGTTACCTCAGGCACCGTCTCAATTAAGGTTCTAAGCAGACGATGGACTATTTACCCGCGGGGAGAATTGATCGGTGAAATTAACCCTGCCCATTGGTTGTTTGCAATCCGCGTTTATCCAGCAGTCAAATAGTCCCTCGTCGTCAATGCCTAAATAGACGGTCTGTAGTAAATTCATCATCATCATCATCCACAGCCCGAACTCACCCACTGCTGGCTATAGGCCTCTCTTTTCTTGTGCCAATCTCCACGGTTCTGTGCCAGCCTCATCCAGGTTTTTCCCCCGACGGCAACTAGTAAATTACCGTGAGCAAATTCAAAATAGGTACCCTAAACGCCTAGTCGATCGAAAATGCTTCAAGTAATAAAATTTTGATTGACAAAAAAATAATATTCTATCATCTATCCATACACGGAGCAACAAATGATATCGCCGGCTGCTGTCTAGAAACGAAAGTATTGGTAAAATTCTTGGAAACAAACCCACGATCAATTTCTATACTTAAATAGCCGGATCCACACCAGACGATCCAACGCACTCCGATCGCGGGCGGCAGGAGCACGCTCCATAGGAGCGTTTGATGTAGACTTGCCTCACGCGATCCAAACCGCGCGGCAGGAGCGCGCATTTCTTGCCGCGAGCGATCCGTCAGTTGTCGGTTTTTGTTACTAGCACACAGGTGCCTCAGTCTCTCGGCGCGCCGACGCGGCGGGATCGCAAGAAAACTTAAGTTCGTCCAGACGACACGATCCATGATCCATGCCTCATGCTCCCGGATCGCGGATCACAGGAATTGGCGTTCTATTTGGATCGTTTGGTGTGGATCCGGATAATAAATCGTAATTCGAGTAAACAATGACACGCTTGGTTTGTATGCCACCTTCAGTAGCGACTGCCCTGTGTATTTGTGCTTAGTGGATCTACCAGTAACATCAGTTTCAAACATTACTTCACCTGAGATATTTATGATTCCACAAACACAAAGTGCTAGTGCGATACCCCTGATCAGGTTATTTCCTACCTGTTGAACAGTCCTAAATCTCCATTCACCTGCACTCTTGACGATCAGAATAATACTTCTGAAGTCTGACGCTTCGATAACCGTGGCTTACTGGGACCCAGCAGAGGGTGTAAACAGATCCTTATCAAAGTCTAAAGGCACTTTGGATCATACCTGGGAATCTTCGAGTTACAGAGGTATTGGTGGTAAAAGATCCATTTTTTTCTTTTTTATAATAGTTTTTAAAGTTATAACTTTACTTGTAATACCTCCATGACCCATTTACTACTAATTAAATTTATCCATCAAAAAAGTTTTGAGTGAGTTACATTGAGTTTTACTACAAATGTCACTTACGGGATATCTTCCGTGATTATTTTTTATTTTTGAGCTCCCGATATTTCGACGCTGTTGCAAGCGCTATGATCGCGGGTTAACTCAAAAATAAAAAATAATCACGGAAGATATCCCGTAAGTGACATTTGTAGTATAGATGAACCGTGAAAGCTTAAAACGGTGTTTACATTGAGTTTTACCGTGAGACGTGATTTTTCACCCCAAAAAAAGTCGTTTCCCAGCAAAAAATATTTTGTGCGTAGAGTTACTTGGTTTGATGTACACAATGCTTGGCTCGCGGCTTCGTCAAGTGTCTATTAACACCTTATATACATAAATAGATGTAACGATGTAACGAAAAGAAGAAGAATTACTTCATCCAAAAATTTTTGTACTTTCTCAGCTTCAGTTACAACGATAGCTTCTTCGGATTCCTTGGTATCTTCTTTGGAAGGCTTGAATTGTTCTTTCTTTATCATACCAACATTAGATTCTTCAACTGGTCCTTTTGGCTCTTCTTTTGGCTCTCCTAAACCCGTATTATGAGCTGTCATTGTTTCAGTGTCAGAAAGAGATCACTATACAGCACTAATAGCACTACCTCTTTTTCGCAACTTTAGTACGGTCTACTAGATGTTTTTGTAGATAAGTTAACTTACTTAATTGAACTAAATGATGGCTAGTTTATGGTATCTACGTACTTCTACTTTTCCACCAGACTAGAGTACTTTATGACCGCTTTCACATTTAGGTGATTTTAGCAGCGCGACAGTCGCGCGACCTTCTAAAGTTGCCATCGTAAACTCGAAAACCTTTGAATGCAACTTTGTTTCTTTTAAAAAATAAAGTAATAAATAAATAAATAAATAAATAAATATTGCTGGACATTACACACAGCGCCATCTAGTGCCACACTAAGCAACGAGGCTTGTGTCGTGGACACCAGATAGTTGATAAACTACATATATACTTTTTGTTTGTAAATACATACTTATTATACATATAAACATCCATGACTCGGAAACAAATGTCCATGCTCATCACACAAACATTTGCTCCGACCAGGATTCGAACCCGGGACCTTAAGAACGAAAGGCAGCCTGACTACCACTGCGCCAATCGGGTCCTAATGTTTCCTTTTGAGTAGAATTTGCTATCTCCAGTATTTTGAGTACTTTTCCTCCAGTAGGGCTATTACGTATCTATGTTGACAGCTCGAAATGATAGTAACTGGGCTCAGTGTCCTTCATTAACTGTCAAAAGGTTAGTTTCGTATTATGTATGACCAGTCGCGATCAAATGTGACGTTAATGGTGCTAATCGTGGCTGATGGTCACCGTAACTCATTTTGGCAGACGCTTTTGTATCGATACTTATATTATTTCGATTATGTAAGCATACTGGACAACAAATTGATGACAATTGAGTTTGAAGTGGCTTTTGTGAAAAACGTTACACCGTACCCGGGCTCACCGGGCTGTCACCGTAAAGTGATATCCACTCAGTGTGATACCTACGTAATACCAACAATATGACATTCTTGGTTGTCATCAAAGTTCGGTGTACAACCTATGCTTGATAGTCACTGGACATCAGAAAGATACGTAATAGCCCTGCTGATGAGGATGCGATGTGGTACTGTTCTGTATAGAGTAAGTACAAGAGGTTTTGCTAAAACTACTTAATCAAATTGGTAACGTGACATATCTTTCTACTTCATTAATTTAGACAAACGCAATATTAATGAATTAATGTGCATAACTTAATAATTATAATTACAGATTACATTCCAAATAAACTACTATCTGTTTATGTTACTTCAACAAGCATTAAATTCTAAATATTTTATAATATTCTCATGTTCTTGAAAATATACTCAGCACACTACTTTTACAAAATACTCACTTCAAAAAATGCTTTCTACATGAAAATACAATTTGAAATAAAAGGTAAAGTGTTATAAAAAAACAGGATACCAGTAGCGAAGGGTAAATTTTTGTAAAAGGTAAGTGTTTGTTTTTATAACATTGTTTTAAGCTTTCACGGCTTAAAACTAAACTTATATTGTCATTTACGGGATATCTTCCGTGATTGTTATTTATTTTGAGTTCCCAATATTTCGACGCTGTTGCAAGCGCCATGATCGCGGGTTGCGGGATGGTAGTCAACCCGCGATCATGGCGCTTGCAACAGCGTCGAAATATCGGTAACTATCACGGATAAATACTTAACAATCACGGAAGATATCCCGTTAGTGACAACATAAGTTTATTTGTTTTTTTTTTTTTTTTGTAGGTTTGGTTTTATTTTGTGTGCCATTTTTCAAAGGGAATCCGGTAGGAATCGAGTTTTATGAACCCTTCGCCACTGTAGGATACCATTGTTTCCTTATCCATTAGCAAATTGCAGATTTATTTTATTAAACTTTTCCCATAGATGGCTTGGATGCGTATATTTATGGTAGAATTGTGAGAAATTTCAGCTAAGGTTTCGCTAAACTTTATAGGAGTGTTCATGCCAAATGCAACAGGCATAATGAAATGCCTCCCAAATATTATGCCCAATAAATCTGCAATAAGCGGTAGATTTTTTATAAATAAAATGTTTCAAAACCGTATAGTTCATATTCGATTGGTTCCTCCTTTTCATTATAAACAATTATGTCAATGGTCTTATCTACGTCCTTCGCTTCTTCTTTTTCTAGACAAAGATTAACAGATTTTAATATCTATGGTTTAAAAAGCTATTCTCTAAACATCGCTTCAAAATTCGAACGGTGTCTGGTTGTGAATCCGAGATGAATAAGTTTAAAAACAATCGCCAATGTGGTGTTCACTAGAAACACTAGTTAGGGTTTAGAATAAAACCACCAAATTATCAGTAAGTAGATGAACTCTTTAAGGGTACGTGCACTCGCCGCCCAGGATAAGTGGGGACTAGTCGAACGACGGAACCTTGAGCTCGCGCTACGTTTATTAGTATATTACATCTCTGAGTTCGTTTTCGAATTGTGTGCGCTCACTTGAGTGAGGTGAACTAGTGAACTTTATAGACAGGCACTACATTTAGGCCCTGAGTCTGCCTCTGATTCAGAATGGACATAAACAATGATCATCTAGAAACTAATATTATAAAGAGATCAAGTTCGTAAGGGTGTATGTTGGGGGTAATCTTCAGAATTACTGATCCGATTTAGAAAAAAAAATCACTAATGGGAAGTAACATTATCGTCGAGTGTCCTATGGGATAATTCCTGACCATAACGGGAGTGAAGCCGCGGGCAAAGGCTATTAATGAATAATCCTCTGTCAAAACTCACCAGCTTTTTTGGCGTCGTGCTCTTCCGCCATCATCATTGAACTCATTTCTTTCAGTTTTCTCTGAAAAAATACCAAAGACATTTATGACAGTTCTGTTTGGCATCAACTAAGGGCCATGTTCACCGAAAAGATAACAGTCTGATTAACTAAAAACAGCTGTTTAAAACACATTTTCATGTTCACCAAAGGAAATCAACCGATTAAACACGCTAATCAACTGTTTTCTAAAATCGAGGTGGGAGAGGTTGTTTAAAGTCCCGGTTAGTAGTTAATCGGTGTATTTTGACGTTTGTAAATTGCAAATATAACAAATTTTAAGGTTACAGCCAGACATTATTGTGAGAATTTAACATGCAGTCTACTTTGAATTTTATTTTGGAAGAGGGTGACGTTTTGGATGAGTTTGAAACCGTTTAAAGACTTTTGCGAACTCCTCGTTTGTATTCCATCAGACTACTTTGCACTAAACTAGTGACAATTTATTTTTCGTCATGCGTAAAATTAGCAAGGCGCTTCTTATCCATTGTATTTAATTTAAAAACTATTTCAAACGAAAATGAACAAAACTTCAAACAACACTGATAATTTGATGGTTAAACAACTGTCATCTCAGGTATAATGCAGCCATTTCAAGATGATTCGCATTTGTACGGTTTTTATGTGTTAAGTTACCCACCTTATTTGACTGTATTATAATCATTTGGTCTTTCATTCCTAAAACACTCGTTTACATAACCGAGCTAGAATAAGTTGTGGTGAACACCAAAATCCCAACGTCATGTATAAACAACTGTTTATTTTTAGCGGGCCGATTACGAAACAGTCTGTAATTTTACTGTTGGTGAATTTGGCCCTAAGAAGAATGTCACCATTGAATCTGTACGCGATCAGCACACCTAAAACCCGCCCGCGCTAAAACCACGTTCAAGAGGAGCTGTCAGTGTCAATATTACATAGCACAGACCAGTTTGAATGTGCTTGATCGCCTAAATACGGCCAAATAACAAAATCTAACCAAATATATTTTTCAGCTAGACTATCACTACTAACTATGCTCGCTCAGCTCGCTCGTTCGCTCACTAGCTGGCGGAGTGGCCTGCACAAAAACCGCGTTCAAGAGGAGCTGTCAGTGTCAACATTACATAGCACGAACCACAGTTTGAATGTGCTTGCTTGATCGCGTAATTACGGCCAAATAACAAATCTTTTTTTTATTATTTATTTGATAAATATTATTAAATACCTATATTTTTTTTTTATTTATGGAAGTGCCAGAGTAGCCCGTGAAATTCAATTTTTCTTACGTTTTTTGCACTTTGAGACCGGCAAAGTGCAAATGACGTAAGAAAATTTAAGAAAGTGTGAGGTTGGACGTAGATTAAAATCTGATTTACGGCCGTAAAACGTAATGTATTGATGGAATCACAGTAATCAAAATAACAACCTTTAAGTTCATCTAATCCCACTGAATGACTATTTCATGAAAAAGTCATTCGATGTTGTTATAATTGATGATTATATTGATTAGAACGAAGTAAAGTCATATTGTTACGGCCGCGAATCATATATTAAACTACAACCAGAGGGTGCATTCTAAAAATTGGCAACGTCGCATATAGTTGTCAAATATTTTTCAGTTTTGATAAATAAGTCAATATTACTGTATATACTAATTCTGAAATATTACTGTCTTGTACTCAAATATTGATAATGACTTGCTACTCATTAATACCTTGAAACGAAATATTTGAGTTTTTTGCGACGTTGTCAAAGTTTGTAATATACCGTCTTATAATTTTCAGAGGAAAAGTAAAAACTTCAAATGACTGACAAAAACTACTTAAAAGTTACTAGAACACAGAATGTGAACTAACATTAATTTCTTCATCTTGTTCGGGTCGCCCTGAAAATTGTATGAAGTTAATTAATTTAATTATTAAAAGAGTTAGAGGAGGGTAGGAGGGTATGAGTATCTTTAAGGTGCAAGTTGGCAGCGAGCGACACGAAGCCGTCGCAGACGACGTGTCGCAGCGACACTACTGGTTTCTATGTATTTCTATGAAAATCCCTCCAAAGCAAGCGACATGAAGCTAGCGACGACGCGACGCCGGGCGGCAGACGCAAGTGTCGCCCGACCGCCGATCAGTAGTGTCGCTGACGCCGAAATGCCGGGTTCGAAATTATCACTGCAGCGACATGAGGCGGCGACACGTCGTTTGCGGCGGCTTCGTGTCGCCCGCTGGCAACGAGCGCGTGGTTTTGCACCGTTCGTTAGGCTCGTAGACATTTTAAATATCCACAATCGACAGCAAGACGACGGACGCTTCACCCCTCACTGAGGTTTTTTTTTTGTAGGCCAGCTTCCAATAAAAACGATAGATGCTGCTGTACATGACTAATCGTAGGACACAAAATTATCGACAGTACACTTTTTTGAACAATTGTTCTGCTTTATTTTTTGGGCCACCGGCTATTAGGTACCAACCACTGCAACTCCTGAAAGTCAGAATCAACAGTGGCAACCATCTGAAAGCGTCGAGACAATGAAGCTCGACAAGCCTCGGAAAAACTAAACTCGACCAGTGCAAGTCGAACTCGCACGCAAAGGATTCTGTATAGCACCAACCAATTTAAAAACAATATTTTTACCATCATTCACGTCAATTTACACTCAACGGCAAAACTAAATTTTGTATTCACTGGAATTTTGTGTAGCGGTTCATAAAACACACCTACTCTCCAAATTTCAACTGCGCGATGTCAACCGTCTCTGAGGAAAACGGCTGTGACGTATACGACAGACAGACAGACAGACAGGACGAATCTATAAGGGTTCCGTTTTATGGCAAAAATGGAAAAAGAATAGCGGAGGAGACAAAAGAACACTTGCCATTTCCGTTTAGATAGCAATGGTGGTCATCATCATTATATCAGCCCAGAATTACGCACTTCTGGGTATAGGCCTCCCATTTTTTTTGCCACAACACCCGATTCTGTGCGTCCCTTATCCAGATGTTTCCCGCGACTTTAACGATATCGTCAACCCAATGTATCGTTTCTTTGGCCTAATCTTGGCCACCACTTGGTGTCACCAACGGTGGTCAACAACAACAACAGCCCATAACGTCCACAGCTGGACATAAGCCTCTCCCATGATGGGAGGAATTTGCCGTAATCTCCACGCTTGGCAGGCGGATTGGAGATCGCAGTGTTGCAAGGCTAACAGAAAACGCTGCTGCCCATTCTCTGGTCTACGGAGGCGCAAGGTGTTCTGTCTCAGACAATAGTCGCCTTATACGACACCCGTGAGCGTAATGGGTTGGTTTTATTCAACTAGTCTAACAACACAAAAAACATGAGGACCTGATCTCTCCCTTCTGTAGCTCTCTCTTTCAATTTCCGCCAACCATTCCATGGACGGTGACCTCTTTATCCAGCCTAAGATAGGACGGTTCATTCTGTCACTGATTTTAGATGCTCGGGAAACGTTGTCATTAATCAGAGAAAGTCTTTGAAGTTCTTCATCTTCCCAATAATTGTCGTCATCTGAATCTCCCTGTATTTTGGTGGAGAGGGAGATGAATATTTTGAGGCTTACTGTTTCGATAGCAGTTTGAAGTGCACCCGAGCGAATATCACCAGCTCACACTCAGCATCAGCTGCGTAGCCTACCCCCAATAGGCTTGTGTCCTGATAAAATCTAATTAGTCCGTCAGTTAGATTATCAAAAAATATTTGAGACGTGTTTTTTCTTTTGTTACGTAAACCAAAATTGACGAAGATACGACACTTTTAAAATACGTCGGCTATAAATTTTAGTGCGTTGTAACTCACGAGTTTTGATGCGTTTTATCTTTGTCAATATTCATTGAAAATACGTGTCCATTATTTTCCAATACTCTAACTGACGGACTAAATAGAATTGCAATTTATTGATGGTGGAAACTAGCCTATTATGTTGGGGTCGGCTTTTAGTTTAACCGGATGCAGCTGAATACCAGTAATTCACATGGAGCGACTGCGTATCCAGTTAGTACTGGGTTAAACGATACCCCTTGGTAAGACTGGTCACCCATATTACTATGTAAGGGTGATAACATTCGCATGGGTGATCTTCGAATTGACCTCAATATTGCGCAAAATTTCATACTATACTACTTTTACGGAGTAATACTGATTTTTCTAGCTATTAGGGTTAATTACGTACTTATGGAAATTAAATGAGGATTATACGATGCCCATTATATCTATTTTCACTAATGCGACACCAAAATGAATATCTAAATATCATTGCATACATACATAAACTCATATACACATCACGAATCGTCTCGTGCGCAGGTTTGACGATTTCCAGCCACCCGAACAAGCCGGTTTCCGAAAAGGCTTTAGCACCGTCGACCACATACATTATGCGCTGCGGCAAGTTATACAAAAGATCGAAGAGTATAACCTGCCCCTCTGTTTAGCATTTGTGGACTACGAGAAAGCATTCGATTCGATCGAGACCTGGGCTGTACTGCAGTCTCCCCAACGGTGCCAAATCGACTATACACACATCGAGGTGCTGAAGTGTTTGTACAAAAACGCCACCATTCGGAACCTATCCTCCTGCAGCGAGGTGTGAGACAGGGAGACGTCATTTCTCCGAAACTGTTTACCGCTGCACTGGAGGATGTCTTCAAGGTTCTGGACTGGAGAGGGCTAGGCATCAACGTCAATGGCGAGTACATCTCTCACCTTCGGTTTGCCGATGATATAGTGGTAATGGCTGAGACCATGGAGGACCTCAGTACAATGCTCGATGACCTCAGTAGAGCTTCCGGAAGAGTGGGTCTAAAAATGAACATGAACAAGACTAAGGTCATGTTGAATACCCATGTCACACCCACTCCTATCAAGATCGGAGACTCTACACTCGAAGTTGTAGACGATTATGTGTACCTGGGACAAACGGTCCAGTTAGGTAGGTCTAACTTCGAGAAAGAGGTCAATCGTCGAATCCGACTCGGTTGGGCAGCGTTCGGGAAATTGCGCGGTATCTTCTCGTCCAACCTACCGCAGTGTCTCAAGGCGAAAGTCTATCACCAGTGTGTGATGCCAGTGATTACATACGGGACCGAAACGTGGTCGCTCACAATGGGCCTCATCAGAAGGCTTAAAGTCACCCAAAGGGCAATGGAGAGGGCTATGCTCGGAGTTTCCTTGCGCGATCGAATCAGAAATGAAGACATCCGCAAGAGAACCAAGGTTACCGACGTAGCCCGAAGAATTGCCAAACTTAAATGGCAGTGGGCAGGGCACATTGCTCGCAGAACGGATGGCCGATGGGGCCGAAAAGTTCTGGAGTGGCGACCGCGAATCAGAAGACGTTGCGTTGGAAGGCCTCCCACTAGGTGGACCGATGACCTGGTGAAGGTTGCGGGAATCCGCTGGATGCGAGTCGCACGGGACCGGTCAATGTGGCGACACTTGGGGGAGGCCTATGTGCAGCAGTGGACGTCTTTCGGCTGAAATGATGATGATGATGATGACATAATCTCACGCATTTTTCCCATGGGGGTAGGCAGGAACCACAGACCGCCACCTGTTACGATCCTTACATACTCCTTTCATCTCGTCGCACGCTGGTTGAGAATACTACGCACCTGATCTTTCTGAAAAACGTCACCAATAAGGTCAGTATATGTCCTTCTAGGGCGTCCCCTCCCGGCATTGCCACTCACATATAAAAAATAAATAAATACATTTTGTTACTCGCCTTTCACTCATCCTCTTCACATGACCGAACCATTTATGCAATACTCTTTTCAATTTTTGTAACTGCATCTTCTTTTAAACCGCAACGTTCTTGTATAACCTCATTCCTCGATTTATAATTCGTGGTTACACCACACGTATGCATTATTGTACTGTGGGAATTTTAATCCTCGACGCAGAGCCAAGTGAAAATTCAACAGTACACTTTGGTTCAGGCATTTCTTTAGGTGTCAGCTAGTATAAGTGAAAATGGATATTTTTCTAATCCATGTTCGAGAAATGTATTTAAAATGTAGGTACTGTACATTACTACTACGTATAGAGCAGACAGTGCGAACAAAATCTGTGCGCAGTGCGGGGCGCGCGGGGGGCGGCTAACGCCGTAGATATATATAATGCTGTGGCGAGCAATCGACTGAGTGGGCCCGGTAGGGGCAGCCCCAGCCGCCTCTGGCTGGTCATCATCCGCTGGGCTTCACCCGGGGCACCGGGAGTTCCACCTGGCGGTGACAGACCGCCGAGATACTATTCAATCCATCCATCAGCACAATGTTTCGAGGGTTCCCTATCCATTTGCATAAAATTTTAAGACCTAATATAACTTGGCATACTTTTGTTACTACTAATTATATTTTCGCATAACATTATTTAGGCATAACAGCTTACGCATAATTTTTTTAAGCATAATTTATCTAATCATAATAATGATTAAGCATAGCATTGTTAGGCATAAATTGATTTACGCATAATGATACTAAAACATAATTTTTATAGGCATAACAAAGAAGCATAATCCTAAAATGTTAGGCGTACCCTAATTGGATATACCAATTTATTTTGACGATTGGAAAAAATCCATCTTTTCGAAGCAGGTAATACATAACATATTTGTTTTGAACATAGTTGATAGTGAACATATGGGAGATATTTCCCTGTAAGAAGCATGCAAACAAGCATACACCATGCATGCAGCAAACATGCAGCTTGCAAACATTTAAACAAGCATACACCATGCATGCAGCAAGCATAAAGCAAGCAAGCATGCAGTATGCAAGCAAGCATGCAACATGCACTAGGCAAGCATGCAGCATGCAAGCAAGCATGCAACATGCACTAGGCAAGCATGCAAGCAAGCATGCAACAGGCATGGTTTCTGTCACGGCTCCGGCGCTGCGGGGCTCCGGCGGGCCCATGCGAGCTTATCGTCGCAGATGTGGTTCACGCTCACCACCGCGGCTTCGGCTTGCTGGCCGGCTTAGCCGGCCAGCCTCAGCAGCGGCGGCGAGTGTTAGAACCACCTGCTCCTCAGCTCGCAGGCCGCCTCGCCCCTCCGTGCCTACGCGATTTTAAATAACACTCTAGGGGTGGGGCAGACAAGACTACGTGGAGTCGGTTTTGCAGCGATTCGTTTCTGTCACTAACTTTTGTAGCACAACTTAATGATTTTTAATTCAAAATAAATACGTAAAAATAACTCAAATTTGATTCCGGTATTTTTATTATTTGTATGCCTAAATACTATTATGCTAATAGTCATTATGCCTAGTAACATTATGCAAAATTCAATTTATGCCAAAACAAATTAGCCTTCAAGATGATTATGCCAACATAAACAGTAAGCCAAAAAAAATTTTGGCAAAGTATTATTATGGCAAAACAAATTATGCCAAAACAGTTAAGCCAAAGTATATTAGGAAAAAGAAGATTATGCAAAAAAAGGGATCACTGTTTCGAGTGCGTTACATTGAGTTCTACCACAAAAATTTCTATTCATTATTATTTGATCAACACGTGGACCAAATCTAAATCTATAGTTTTTAAGGCCATTTTGTAAATATTTTTGTAATTCAATTATTTCATTAAACAATTTCAGGGTTCATTTTGAGAGTCTCGTCCGAGTTCAGGAGCATCAAAACCATTAAAATTCTCTATTGTAGTTTTGTTCGCAGTCATCTCGAGTATGCCTCTCAAGTTTGGAATCCCAATTACAACTTATACATTAATCGATTGGAAGGCATACAAAGAAAATTTTTTGAGGTATATTCAATTCCGGTCTAAAACTTATTCTCCCACTTATCTCCTACGCTGTAAAAGATTCCATCTACTTCCTCTTTCTGAACGTAGAAAAATTGCAGACCTGGCGTTTTTATTTAGATTACCTAACGGTTTAACCGAGCTTCCCGAACTGCTGAGCAAAATTGGACTGCGGATTCCTTCTACTTTTCGGCGCAATACCCGTATTTTGCATACTCCTGTGGTAGGAACGAAATATAGACGAAATTCATACATTATGAGGGATTTTCTTTTTAGCCCTTCCCTAGTCGCTGGATAGATGGCGCTAGGAGTTAGTATGATAATGCACGGAACGGACCCTAAAAAAACTTATTTTACTAAAGCGCGAAAAAACTAGGTTATATTCGGAAGGCTAAGCAAATGAAGGTGTCAGTCAACGAGAGTATGTGACGTGACACAATGTTTTTTTCCCAAGCGTTTTGGCTTTGGCACCAACTATCACAGTAAGTTCAACGCCATCTATAGAGTTCTTGAAAACTATTTTTTTTTTAATACCTCAAAAAGAAAACCTCTCATTAGAGCGAGTCATACGTATAATGCGGTTGGCCAGGGCGTCGACATCGATATTTTCAGTACTAGCATCTCAAAATTAAAAAGGACTCTTTGCAATTTCTCTTTTGATAACGTAAACTAAGTGAATGCAATTTGCGCTAGTTGAAACTCATTTTTACCGATACTGCCTTTACAAACACTGTCTGCCTTCTTAAATATTTTTGTTTTTGTTAATAAGCTCTTTTCTATCTGTGAAAACTTTTAATTGGCCTTAATTTTGTTACTCTTAATCATGTGTAAATTTTTAGCTGTAAGTTTTCATAAAACTGTAAAATAAAATAAAAACATGATTTTTCACTCCAAAAAAAAAGTCGTTTCCCAGCAATAATTTTTGCGTAAAGTTACTTAGTTTGATGTACAGAATGCTTGGTTGACGGCTTCGTGATGAGGTGTTTTACACCCTATATAGGTATACTTATAGAATGAGAATACAAAGATTACCTTCCAGAGTAAATGGTTCTATGAGATCCCATACTAATTAACTAATTATTATCATTTACTTGACTTACCGTAAGAGAGATTTCCTACAGAACAAGAGAAACATTAGTAGTACCAGAAAAAAATAAACCGGTGCTTGGGATATCTAAATAAAGGGCGTGAAAAGACCCTTAACGATGCCCAAATACACTTGTTCACCCCGTCATTGCGATATTTTTTTTGTTTTAGACCATACCTGTGAACCTTCTATTTACGGAGATATTGAGGGTCAATGTTCCAACTTTTTCACATTGAGCTATTACTACTACGTATAGAGAAGACAAAATCTGTGCAACAAGCGCGGCAGTGCGGGGCGCGCGAGGTGCGGCTAACTCCGTATATATAGATGTTCTGTAGCGAGCAAGTGCCTGAGTGAACTGCGGCCGCCCGACCGCAGTTAAACGGAGCACAGATTTTGTTTGCGCTGTCCTCTCATACGTAGTAGCAATGCTTTTTCACAAGTTTTTTGAAGTGAAAACTTCTTTAGGCGCGTTGAGCACTTTTTGTGCGAAGGAAAAACATTGAATTCATCGTCACGTAACGTAACGTGCGGTCACGCTTCGTAGCCATTCGTAGCACTCGTAGCATCCGCTACGGCGTAGCACCACATAGGCATGCGTGGGGCATAACCAGTGCTACGACTGGGGCGGGGCCTGTGTACTTTTTGTTTTCACTTCTATCGGCAAGTCCCCAAAGACTGCTCCGTTTTATTTTTAATACAAGTTTTAATGATAAGACTTTATTCTAAATACTTCCACGACACCAGTAATATTCAATGTATCCATTCAAAAGTGCCGTAATGGTCTAATTGAAATAAATGCTTTGAGTTTGAGTTTGAGTTTGACCACCAGCAATTTCCTAATAGAGTCTGAATTAATGTCCAATCGATATCAATTGGCTCATCCTCTACTAATAAGACCCGCGGATAACCGTTGAAATGTTGTTGTGTTGTTGTTCTTACTTCATTCTTTAAAAGAGTCATTCGTCATCTGGCGACTGTGAATCTCGCGACTGGTCGCAAGATGGCACCTTCCAATTATTATTTATTTTGTTGTTGTCACCTCGCGCCGCCTACGTAAAATACGTCAGATGTACAGTCAACTACGTAAACTTCTAATAAAATGTATTGTGCAAATCTAATAATTCCAGTCCGTATCCAATAAGTCCGTCAGCGTTTCGATCGTTTCTTTGAAGTCAACCTACTGCTTATAATTTTACTGTGCCGTGTTTTACTGTGTAATGATTAGTGATAGATATGATACACTTACCAATTCAGATTCTTCTGCTACTTCTTCATGAATAGATTCGGGTTTGGTGCCTGAAACAATGCGTTTCATAAAACAATTGATGGTATCAAATCAAAAAATATTGTGCCCCCTTGTGCAATGCCAAACATTGCAAAGGGTTTAAAAAGACCCTTAACGAACCCGAAAGGTCGAAGACCCTTAACGAACACGATTCGAGCGACAACCCGAAAGGCACTCGTTCTCCCCGTCATCATTGCGATCATTTTTTTGATCTACACCAGTGTTTCCCAACTAGTGGTACGCGTACCCCCAGGGGTACGCGAAGTTGCATCAAGGGGTACGCGCGGCGCCAGTGGACGGTGGGCTATGGGCTAGCTCGCCGTCCGTCCGTCTCATGACGACAGGCCGTGTCGACGGCGCGTTCGTGTTCCACGCGCACCTCAAAGATATCAGAGAGAAAGTCAGCAATGGGAAGGCGTCCACAAGGACCGATGCCTGCCGGGGTTGCGGGACTGTTCGAAAGAGATACCGTGGCCCCGGAACACAAAGGGCGATGAAGGAACATAGATGGGTTTTAGTCAGTAAAAGTCTGACAGTCCCTCCTACTCCGCCCAGAGCGGGAGGAGTCATTTGATGATTTCCCATCCGAAAAAAAGGGGTACGCGCGGCTATCAGTAAAAACTAAACATCGTCACAGACTTCAACTTGAAGACGATTTAAGACTGAAGCTGACTGAAGGACAATCAGATTTTCAAGATCTGTGCAAAGAAAAACGTGCACATTTTTCTCATTAGCGTCTTCGCCATAAATGTTATTTAACCTGACTTATTTTTTTATTTATCATTGGTACAATTATAATAAGGAGTACGCAGGTTTGAGGAATTTTTTGAAGTGGTACGCAGCAAAAACTAATTGGTAACCACTGTTCTAGACCATACCTGGGAACCTTCTTCGGAGATACATAATATGGGTTATAGTTCCAACTTTTTTACATTTTTTTTTTAAATATCCCATTAGGAAGTGATAAAGTTATGTAGGGGGTAATCTTTGGATCTACGGATCCGATTTAAAAAAAATCTTTCACTGATGGATAGCTGCACTATTTTAGAGTGCCATAGGCTATATTTAAAACAGTCCTTTTGGATAATCTGCGATTATAACGAAGCCGCGGGTAGCCACTAAAAAGTTCCATTCATTGTAAGATAATATTCGACCAGACCCCTAGAGCTATTACTACTACGTATAAAGAAGACAGCGCGAACAAAATCTGTGCAACAAGCGCGGCAGTGCGAGGTGCGCGGGGGGCGGCTAACTCCGTATATATAGATGTTTTGTAGCGAGTAAGCGACTGCCCACTCAGATCTAGCCTGTCCCCTTGCTATCCTCTCCCAACGACGCCCTAAGCCGAGGCCCGTACCCCGCAGGGGATGCCCTTAGCGTGTAGTCGTTTAGTTTGTAAGTTTTATGCCCTGGCTGGAGGCCTTACACTTAAGGTACCCACAGGATTGTCCGGTTAAGCAGACGACAACCTCTCTAGGTTGAATTGCGAGATGCCATTTCGAAAAAAAAAAGAGTAAGTGACTGAGTAAACTGCGGCCCGCCGACTGCAGTTGAATGGAGCACAGATTTTGTTCACGCTGTCTTCCCTATACGTAGCAGTAATAGCTCAATGCCTAGACCCGAATAGAGAGCCACGGAAAAAACCTCAATAAATTTTAAAATTACCTTCCCTATACCCGTTATGGTACTGCACGTTCTGAGAAGCATCAATGTCAGCTAGATAGCGGTACATCATCAGGAACTCCTGCACCGGTATAGCAGCTGATCCTCCGTCGGGTTCCTTGGTTAGAGACTCGCAGAGTAGGATCATTGTGTGGGTTAGACACTGTGGAAGGTAATCACGGTAATATTATAAGGTGAAAGTTTGTATATGAGTATGTTTGTTTACTCTTTAACCATCGATCATTTTTTATTAGTGATCGATGTCTTTAACGCAAAAACTACTGAATGGATTTGGAAGAAATTTAGCACACAGATAGTTTATGACCTTGACCAACACATAGAATACTTCTTATCTCGGTAGTATTATCCCGTGGGTTAATTATCGATATTTCGCGGTTTCCCCGCGTGGAGTTCAAACGCGGGGAAACCGCGGGCATAAGCTAGTACAGAATAGATTGAACGGGCGCCAGTACGGTCAAACAACCTATTTGGTTTACATTTTACAATGTAATTTGCATGTTAAAATGTAAACCAAGCTTGGTCGACCGTACATCAACGTCCAGGTCGCAGCTTACTTACGAGCCGCCATAAAGTTTGAACAGAACTCTATAAGTTTTGGTAACAGTGGTAGCCCAGTGGTGGAGGCCCCGACTTACGAACAGTAAGTAGTGGGTTCAAACCCAGGCAGGGGCATTAATTTGTGTAACTTATTTCATCACCACTGCTCTCAAAACGGTGGAGGAAAACATCGTGAGGAAACCGGCATGTCCTAGAACCAAAAAATTCGAAGACGTGTGACACGCACTAGGCCCATTTTTAATAGTTACAGTTAGAGGTGGAGTTATTAAAAGCATGTTAAAAATAAATAAAATACCAACCTTCGTCAGCATCCCACCAGCAACCGCCAAGAAGTGGAAGAAGGGCACCACCTCCGATCTCCTATACACCTCACAGAGGCACAGGATCCTCTTCAGCTCCAAAGAGTCGAGGCAGAAGCCCTGCCAGGCTTGCCGAAGGACATCTGCTGGGATGTCTTTCATGCCGTATAGCTGGGGTTGAAAGAGACCATTTTATAGATAGGTAAGCATATAACGAGTTTCATTATTTATTTGTTATACATTTATTAACATTTTTAAATATTCCTTTAAAAATATATATATACAGGGTGTAAAAGACCTCATCACGAAGCCGTCAACCAAGCATTCTGTACATCAAACTAAGTAACTTTACGCAAACATTATTGCTGGGAAACGACTTTTTTTTTGGGGTGAAAAATCATGTTTTGTGGTAGAACTCAATGTATCGCACTCAAAACATTGTGCTGATGGATGGATTGAATAGTACGGGGGTCGTGGAGGTGTTTAAAGTAAAAATCTTAGATTAAAAACTTGTATTAAAAAAAAAAAACTTGTCAAAAAGTTGGAACTTTGACCCCCAATATCTCCGTAACTAGAAGGTTCCCAGGTATGGTGTAAAACAGAAAAATGATCGCAATGACGAGGAGAACAAGTGCCTTCCATTTTCGTTAAGAGGTGTTTTACACCCTTTATATCATCTGCCTAGCCTTTTCCCAACTACATTGGGGTCGGCTTCCAGTCTTACCGGATGCAGCTGAATAGCAGTATTTTATATGGAGCGACTGCCTATCTGACCTCCACAACCCAGTTAGTATCGGGTAATACGATACCCCTTGGTAAGACTGATTGTCAGACTTTTTGGGCCACTGACTACCTGTAACGACTGTCAAAGATCTACAAATGACAGCAGGGACCAACGGCTTGACGTGCTTTCCGAAGCACGGAGGAAACTCGGTAACTACTGGGTGGTCACCCATCCACAGACCAACCTAGGCAAGCACGGCTTGCTAGAGATCGACCCGAGCGGCTGTTATTACTTAGTCACGAGCTCCTCAAAACAAAAAAAGTATAAAAACATTTAAAAATATTAAAAATAGTAGTTCGCCGGTGTCGGGAGCAGGGTCCAATCTACCGGTGGTTAGGGCTGCAGATACAGGAACCTCCTCACAATGCGAGCCGTATCGAAGAGTACTGCTTCCTGAATCAGACCCTTGATCCAACCGCCTAAATAGAGCTTCGAAAGATGTTCGTCGAGGCTCTTTGCCATAAGACCATTGGCCGTCACGACAATCGGCACAATGATAACCGAGTTCACATTCCACATGTCGACAACCTCGTGTGCCAACTTTTACCCGTTGGTTATACGAAACTCTAAAAAGATTATTACCTGATGAGCCAACACCTTGAGACATCCCCTGGTGAGTCCCCCCTCGGTGCTGTAGATGGGGTACTCCAGCCTCAGCTTGACTGGAGGAGGGCGGTGTTCAGCCAATGCCTTGAAGTATTCAAACGACCAGCGTAGGAGGTCGTAAGGTTGGGTTTTTATTGCAGCTGTCGGAGTACAATGATAAAAGTTTAAAGTCGCCCAAAATTGCAAAAATCCAAATGGGAGCTGTCATTCATCATTTCAGCCGAAAGACGTCCACTGCTGGACATAGGTCTCCCCCAAGTGTCGCCACATTGACCGGTCTCGTGCGACTCGCATCCAGCGGATCCCCGCAACCTTCGGTCATCGGTCCACTAGTGGGAGGTCTTCCGACGCAACGACTTCCGGTTTGCGGTCGCCACTCCAGTAGGGCTATTACGTATCTCTGTTGGCAGCTCGAAATGATAGTAACTGGGCTCAGTGCCCATCAATTAACTGTCAAAAGGTTAATTTCGTATTATGTATGACCAGTCGCGATCAAATATGACGTCATTGGTGCCTATTATGAATGATAGTCACCGTAACTCATTTTGACAGACGCTTTCGTATCGATACTTATGTTATTTCGATTATGTAAGCATAGTGGACAACAAATCGATGACAACTGAGTTTAAAGTGGCTTTCGTGAAAGACATTACACCGTACCCAGGCTGTTAATCACCGTAAAGTGATATCCCATTCAGTGCAATACGTAATAGGTACCAATATTATGACATACTCGGTTGTCATCAAAGTTCGGTGTACAACCGAAGCTTGATAGTCACTGGATATCAGAAAGATACGTAATAGGCCTACAGAAGTTTTCGGCTCCATCGTCCATTCGTTCTGCGAGCAATGTGCCCCGCCCACTGCCACTTAAGTTCGGTAATTCTTCGGGCTACGTCAGAAGAACTTACCTTTACAGTATCTCTTGAGTATGTACGGGTACTTGGGCGGTATCACAATCTGCTGCGAGCAATACATCTGCTCTATTAGCTCCGGCATTTTGAGGTGTTTTCTTCAGATTACTATAACTGGGAAAATAGTAAAATTTTAATTGTTTCACATGCCAGAAGTGTTCAGTTCAAGGTTCAAGCTTGTCAAGAAAAAATGCTTTGATATGTCGACCTTGATACATGTATTTTAGAATATGTTTTCCCGCCTAAACCGATAAATTGGTTGAAGTATACAGGGTTAGTTTTCAATGACCAGCCAAAATTTAAAATTAAGATCTAGATATCGATTATATTGATCATTTGTCAGTGTCTACTTCATTATGCTGTGAACCTGAAGAATGTTCCTCCTATATTAGTGACCCAGCTAAGCATTCTAAGATCATTACCCAAAATATTCGGTCAGTAAACGCAAACTTTGATTCTTTTCTGACACTTCTATGTAGAATCAACCTCGATTGTGACGTTATTGTGCTGACGGAGTGTTGGCTGAGATCTAACAGTGCCGTTCCGTCGATCGAAAACTACTCGCACTACTACTCTACTCAATTTAAAAATCAGAATGATGGAGTCATCTTGTATGTTAAGGATGTTGGCAGCTACTCTGTCGTGGAACCTTAAAAGTAAAGAAAGCATCCTGATAGAAGCCTTGTAAATGTAGTGGAGATTCTAAATAACAAATATTTATTTCACATACTTGTAAGACTAATTCAAAAACACGTATTTCCTGGAACAAGTTTTATAAATTTTCAACAATATTTTTCGTTCAATGTCCCCGCGTTAAGCGGTATGAGGTGCGCGGGAGGCAAGTAGTGCGGGTTCGGGGCTAGGTAAGACAGGGGAGATGAAAGAATACCACCGCTGTGGTTCTAGATGAAACAACAAGCTTTTCGACCATGCTCGCGTTGACGAAAGGCGGGCCGGGAAGGGCCCTCTTAATTATTAAACATTATATAAACCTTCCTCTTGAATCACTCTGTCTATTGCTGAAAACTGCATTAAAATCTGTTGCGTAGTTTTAGAGATGTAAGCGTACAAACAGAGGGAGCGACTTTGTTTTTTACTATTAGTCTAAGATCCCATATAGAACGACCTTCACCGAGCTGGTTAATGGATGAAAAGTATTTTATATCAAATTTAATATGTCAAAAAATATATTGCAAATGGGTTGTCTAAAAAATTTTAGTCCAGAATATGACCTATTAGCAATTTTTTTTTTTTTTTTGATAGCCTACGTAGTGTCCCACTGCTGGGCAAAGGCCTCCCCTTTCTCCTTCCATACCACTCTATCTTGTGCAATCTCCGGCCATGTTAGCCCAGCAAACATGATCAGATCGTCACGCCACCTTCGCCGAGGTCTATTAGCAATTTTTTTTTTTTTAAACGTTTCTCAAAAAAAAATCTCGAATGAAATTCGCAATATATTTTTTGACATATTTAATTTGATATAAAATACTTTTCATCCATTAACGAGCTCGGTGAAGGTCGTTCTATAAGGGATCCTGTACTTTAAGTAAAGAAGAACTTATAGTACATTATGATATAAGTGCGGTAAGAAATGTTGAAAATTATAGCCGAGGCGATATTGCTATAATAAAGCAGAGGCTGTAATTATCAAAGCGCACGTATGTCATACGACGTTTTATAACATATTTGTGAGGAAATAAATGAAACTCGGACTTTCTTAAACGAATAAATCTTTTACTTGTTCACAAATTAGCGATGCCCGCGCATCAGCGCTTTTTTTTAAGGCAAAGACACAAAACAGCCAGTATTACTAATAAAGTAAATTAATATTTTTGTGTTTTTGTTACAGATAAATGGTTGTAATTTATTGTCAAAATTAATGAAATTAAAGAATTAAATGTTTATTTATTATATTTTTCTTCTCCCACAGTTAATTTTATTCATAAAATGTTGACCACTTTTCTGACATAAAAACTCTTTGCTAAGATTTAAAAAACCGGCCAAGTGCGAGTTGGACTCGCGCACGAAGGGTTCCGTACCTTATCTATACAAAATTAGACAAAACGTAAAAAAATAACGTTTGTTGTATGGGAGCCCCCCTTTTTTTTTCGGATGGGAAATCATCAAATAACTCCTCCCGCTCTGGGCGGAGCAGGAGGGAGTGTCAGACTTTTACTGACTAAAACCCATTAATGTTCCTTCATCGCCCTTTGTGTTCCGGGGCCACGGTATCTCTTTCGAACAGTCCCGCAACCCCGGAACAGTCCCGCAACCCCGGATGGGAGCCCCCCTTAAATATTTATTTTATTCTGTTTTTAGTATTTGTTGTTACAGCGACAACAGAAATACATCATCTGTGAAAATTTCAACTGTCTAGCTGTCACGGTTCATGAGATACAGCCTGGTGACAGACAGACGGACTGACAGCGAAGTCTTAGTAATAGGGTTCCGTTTTTACCCTTTGGGTACGGAACCCTAAAAAGTACCGTTCCTTTTTGACGGAGCATCTTGATAAACCGTGCGTTGTACATTACATTACTGCACAAGTACGTAATGAGATACATTATGATATTGAAATGGGTGAAATAAGAGACCCTTTACGAGCAAATGTGTTATAAAATATTGTATTTCAGAAATTAATTTTAATTTTCTTCTCTATGTTCGTAAGTCGACTAACGGCCGTTTTCAGTAACTTACTGACAGGTAACGGTAGGTTTAGACTATTTATCAGAGACAGCATCTCAGATGAACAGTCTACGTAACATTAACTGTTACTGCCGTTTCTATAACTTTATTGTCAAACGTCTATCAAGCGTAATTGGTAGATAGCACTTCTAACCGCTGGTAAGTAGTTCAAAGATAGTCACATAGATGGCGCTAGTAATACCTATATCAACTATGTACAGCCGAAATAAATAAAATATGCTTCTAATCATGGTTCCTCTAAAAATCATCTAGCCTAGCCTTTTCCCAACTATATTAGGGTCGGCTTCCAGTCTAACCGGATGCAGCTGAATACCAGTATTTTACATTGAGCGACTACCTAGTGGCGTAGCTAGGTAACCAAGGGCCCTGGGCAGGCAGTCTCGACATAGATAGCGACAAATTCGCTAACTTTCGATCGCTGATAACTAACGAATAAAATCGGTTGCAATAATGATGCTTGTGAAAATCGCATCTTGGATGTACAGACTTGCATTACTGGCAAGCATCATTATTGCAACCGAATTTATTCGTAGATGCGATTTTCACAAGCATCATTATTGCAACCGAATTTATTCGTTAGTAATTAGCAATCAAAAGTTAGCGAATTTGTCTTTATCTTTGTCGAGACTGCCGGCCCTGGTGCAAATAAAAAAATGGGGCCCCACTGCTATCTATGTAGTTAGGTTTTAGCAAGTAAAAATATGAAATAAACAAATACTTTAAAAATGCTTAGTTACTTTGTCATCAGCTCTTTCGTGCACTGCAGGGTAGGTAATAAAAATATTAAACAGTATAATAACATAAATTACAATTACCTAATACTTAGTATTGGGAAATAAAACGAAATAGAAAAGAGTTTATTTTATAAAGGACCTGTCAACTAACAAAATGAAATTTCGAAAGTTCAGTTCGATCGAGGATTTCAGGTAAGGATTCGAGAGCCCCCTGAGCTTGAGGGCCCCGGGGCACTGCACCGCGTAGCCCCTAGGTAGCTACGCCACTGCCACTGCCTATCTGACCTCCACAACCCAGTTACTGAAAACACGATACCTATAAGCAGGCAAGTAAATATAACTAGTCTAAGTAATATTACATAAGCTCTTTGGGTTGTGCCTAGCTACTCTATTCGAGCACAGAAGAAAAGATCACGACAAATTCCTTTTAGTCAGAACTTAAAGTTTTGAGTATGAATGTGGATGGGTATAAGAGTAGAGGAAGACCAAAGAAACGATGGATGGACTGTGTGAAGGATGATATGGTGAGAAAGGAGGAGTCTGATGAGATGACGAGTGATAGAGAAGAATGAAGAAGAAGGCATGCTGCGACCACAAATACATTGAAATAAGATGATGGGTACTGATTAAACTTAAATACTTTACCTAAGTGTAAACGCACTGTATTACTTCAATAGAGTTAATTTTGCTTCGATTTTTCAACGCAATTTACTAAGAATTTACTGTTTAAAAAACTCACCACATAAAAATGAAAAGTTCCACTTGAGTTTATACAAAGCGTTACTATGGCAACGGTTTTTAAAATACCATGACAAGACTGTTGGCATTTGGTAACCATGCGTTTACACAATGGTTAATAATGGACTTTATAGGTACATAAAAACTCACGGCCCTTAACTGGTGGAGGTAAGCAGAAGCTACACTGAAGGCTACTTACGTTATGATAAATGAATGATGCTTATTCTGCAAATTTTCACGTACTTACATGTAATTTTTTTTAAAACTACACGGGGCATATGTTACTTAAATATAACCTCCGCCTTTTTTGAAGTCGGTTAAAAATAAAGAAAATGACGAATTAAAATATACCTACACCTATTTTTACCACATTAAAATCGTAGGGGTGAGTTAGGGACAAAACGGACCAGTCGTGTTATTAGAGCAGTTAAAAGTATTTATTTTTATTTATTTTTTGTTATTATAGAACTTTCTGAGGCCTTGTATCTACTAACCTAACCAGCTAGCTAGGTTTATTATTTACAAGTTGCACACAGTGGATGATGAACCAACGACAACTAATTCAATAAATATTTTTTTAGTTATTTAGTATACTTAACTTTAAAGATGACCTATGCTAGAACTATTCATAAAACTGTCGAACATTATTTTGTTTATTTGAATAGGTAGGTACCTAGGTACACGAAAAGAAGGGAAATCTTATAGATGTTTCTTAACACATCGGAGTTTGAGCATGAGTTTTTCTGTGTTAGATTTTTTTTAAGATTATAAAATCTCTCGAAAAATAGCAGTTGACCTTAAAATTAACTGTAAACAAAAATCCGTAAATTAGAAGTCGTCGGCCGCTGCGTTATCGCCAATAATTCTAATCAACATAAAAAGAAATTCATTTCATCATTCGAAAATATTCAATAAGCTAATAAAATTTCCACGGTTGATTCACGTGAAGAAATAATCTTTATACCTGCCCGTTGGATTTAATTACTTTTAGGCTTTGATTTCGTACGCCGCATGTGCTGACATCTAGTGAAACGCGGTGGAACTACGTTGGAATAGTCGATACCGTCACGTGGTAAGAACTTGATCAAGAAAAAAAAAACAAAACCTGTTTGACTGTTTAGTAGGATGACGTTTGTGATGTTTTTGTGTCGTGTGTGATTCGAGGAACAAGTACCTATAAGTGATTTTAACGTGAATTTCTAATAGATAAACCTTCAACCATCACTTCAGCTACATAAAAACAAAGTTTTAATAGTGTTTTGAGAGGATTTTCGTCGCAATTCGTAAAGGGAACGCGAGTGATTGTCTTTTCGACCTGCAAACCTCGGGTGAATGAAACCAGTGTGATAGTGTCTAGTAATTTAATCGTAAATACGGAAAAAAATGTACAATCAGTGACATTTTGTTAACAATAACCTGTTATAATGTGCAAACATACTTTAGTTAAATTGGTGTTATGTGTAAAATAGTGTCAAAGAAATGGGTGACAGATTAAAACATCCATATAGAGTGAAAAGAACATTTGTAGTTTGTGCTTTAGTAGAAAAATGGATGTGATAACTGGATTATCCCCTCTAAGTGAGTATGACTTTCTATAGAAAAGGGTCACTTGACTCTTTGATTGGTATTCAATGCACGCTATTAGGGTCTATGACCATACATTGGAATTCGTGGAATTTGCATACGGTATTGGTCTGGCGAAAACTTTTTGTTGTTCTTTTATATTTTTCGCTTTATTTCTCAATAATTTGATGATAGCATCATCAAATTATTCCTAACTTTGTTTAATTAAAAAGCTTTTGTCTTACTTTTTAGATTTAATATTTTTTTTATAATTCTTTTATTTTAGACTCACTAAAGTTGTCTAGATGAGCGTAGTTTTTTTTAATCGTTACTATAACTGTATTACCTACTATGAAAAAAAAAAACAATGTTTTTTTTTTATATGAACCTTGTAGGTATTTATATTACGACATTGTTTATCGAGGTAAACATAAAAGCATGAAAGAAAAAGGTCGAAAAACTTTGTCAAACTTGCACCTTTATCTGATTAATCATAGGTGGCGCCTCTGTCACCGTTGGAGTGATTACATAGCTATGTTTACTATCAATGTCTCAGGTATGAGTTACCTAACGTGATGCCTATTTCTGCACATACAACTGTTATGGTACGAAGAAACCTTGCTGAATCGTTTGTGTATAGAACTTATTATTAGATTAGGTATGACTCACTAGCTTCTGCCAGCGGCTTCGCCCACGTAAAGTGTGATAATTGTCCCATGGGATCTTACTACCAGGATAAAAAGTATCCTATGTATTAATCCAGGTCATAAACTATCTGTGTACAAAACTTCATCCAAATCGGTTCAGTAGTTTTTGCGTGAAAGAGTAACAAACATCCATAAGTGAGTATATTTAAACTTTCGCATTAATAATATGAGTAGGATTAGTAGGATCTTTTTATGAATGCCTCATTAGTCTAGTGGTTGCAAGTAAAACTGCTAAACATGAGCTCCTGGCCCACTTAGCATGAACGCCATAGACACGAAAGAGACTCTACGCCATAGAGACCAAATCTTTTGTTCACCTGTCATTGAATCGACAAAATGACAGATGAACAAAAGATTTGTCGATTCTCTTTCGTTTTTACAGCGTTCATGCTAAGCGGGCTGGGTCTGGTTTCCAAGTCAGATAAAGTTTTATTTGGTTCTTCCGTCAGAAATTTCTCAGTAGCAGTTACGTAGTTTCGATTTGTGCCCGGTTGGCGCAATAGGCTCTCCCCTATTAGGTGCTTAAGAGTCCTATTACATTTTTTAGGCAAATTTTTGATTTTTACTTCCTGGATCAAATTATTTCGGTCGGCGTACACGAGTCGATAATAATAGCGATATTTGGACGATTGTCGATTGATATTGACGAATATTAGAGACGAGACTGACATGAGACTGAGGAGCGAGCTGAATTGAGAATTATAGTAGGTACCTACTTTAATTTTATTTATTGTATTTTTGTCTTATTATATTGACTAACGAAAACTAATGAAACTTATTCATTGTAGATTGAAGTTTTATATCATATTAATTTGTTTGATAAAATTGAGTTTATTTGGAATATAATGGACGCTGAATTAAGACACTTATGGCTTAAATTACTATTTCTTTACGATTTTTTCCGTGAAAACTCAAGATATTTAAAGAAATTCTAAAACTCCAATAAAC
This sequence comes from Xestia xanthographa, assembly GCA_905147715.2. Taxonomy (NCBI): domain Eukaryota; kingdom Metazoa; phylum Arthropoda; class Insecta; order Lepidoptera; family Noctuidae; genus Xestia; species Xestia xanthographa. The sequence goes on along the minus strand of LR990667.1, from coordinate 11,940,265 downwards.
AAGTAAAACATTCAACTTATCTTTTAGTAATTTTAGCTTTTATAAGAATTGAATGTAACAATGTGAAAGTTCCATCGTCGACGGTTTTTCTTGCAAACTGAGTTCGTAAAATATTTATAGTAAATTACACGAAAAGAAAAATGAAAATGTGTAACTCCAACTTAAAAGAAAGAGAATGGCACTATCGTTATTTTTAAGCAGATAATTAAAATATCTTACTGCTGCTGAGAATTACTGCGTCAAAAATCATGAATTTACGTAAAAAATGTAATAGGACTCTTAAACATAACTGGTGCAGTTTGGATGTTCTATTAGGTACACTTCTGCCTCCACCTTCGAGGATCACAGGCGTGATCTTATGATGTTAAGAATCTTCGTAATTTATTTTACAATAATATTGCAGCAACTTACATACGTACAAACAAGTTTAGTTCCGATCAAGATTGTAAAGTCGTGACTGGATTCGAACTTGCGACATTGCTTTAATTTTATTATAACAGAAATAGATATCTGCAAAGTGCAAACTAGTTTTGTAAAGTATAAACTAAAAACCTGATTCAAGTTTCGTAGAAAAATGTATAAAATATGTTATTTAGTTTGAGACACGACACAATGGCATGGGAAAATAGTTTTCAAAAGAAATAACATAAAATTGTGAAGTAATATGGAATGTAATTAATTATAAACTTTGTTGGTTATAAAACAGTTCTTTTTGCTTGCATTTTCGTCGTTCTATGTGGTATTGTGGATAAGTAAACTCACGTGAAAATCAACGTGACTTTAAATCTTAAGACAGTTAATTATACCATACGACTTTTTTATCACTTTCCAAAAAAAATAGTATATTAGGTGAACGGAGTAGAAGCTTATGGCATACCTAGTTATTTTTTATTTTTTGCGCAGCTTAGAAAAAAATTGACCCATCATCATAAAACGCTACAAATTTCAAGTAAACTTTTCATATTAGAACAAAGAGATATTTTGAAAAAAAAAAAGAAAAATCTCGAACTTCGAATCATACGCAACACGCGTATGATTTAAATTTCGATTTGTTTTATTCATTTTTTATTTTTTAAATTTTTTTCGCAAAAAAAAACTTCGTGTCCCATTTGCTTCTACTCCGTTCACTTATTATACCATTTTTTTTTTGGAAAGTGATAAAAAAGTCACCTGTATACAGTAACTTACTTATGTAATTAAACAACATGTTCCATTTGACCCCTACTTCCCCTAAAACCACCCTGTATATTACGATGAAAATTTTGGATTACGGACGCACATTTGTGATTTCCGCTTTTATTACGACATTATCTTTTACCCCTGGCTTCGCTCGCGTTGTGGTCGGAAATTAGATCGTCCTGTTTTTTAACCGACTTCCAAAAAGAGGTTTTCAATTCGTCAGATTTTTTTTTGTGTGTATGTTCAGCGGTATCTTCGCAAATTTTGAACCGATATTGATATTTTTTTTTTAAACTGAACTCGGTATACTTAATGTAGTTTAGTTCTCCATTAGATCAGTGAAAGTTTTTTTTTTAAACCGTATCTATGAATAGTTTCGGAGTTTACCTCCCACATCCAAACTTTACTTCTTTGTCAATCTAGGTCATACTCAATGATCTAGGTACGTACAGATTCGTTTAGGTATCGCGTAGTTATTTGAATTTGCAACAGTGTACCTAATTAAAACTAAATATTTACAAAAAAAGGTCTAAAATAATAAACTAACTGTAGCCCGCGACTTCTACGTTGGAAACTTTGAAGTGTTAAACCAAAAAACCGGCCAAGTGCGAGTCGGACTCGCGCACAAAGGGTTCCGTACCATTATTATCAAAAAATCACGTTTGTTGTATGGGAGCCCCCCTTAAATATTAATTTTATTCTGTTTTTAGTATTTGTTGTTATAGCGGCAACAGAAATACATCATCTGTGAAAATTTCAACTGTCTAGCTGTCACGGTTCATGAGATACAGCCTGGTGACAGACAGACGGACAGACAGCGAAGTCTTAGTAATAGGGTTCCGTTTTTACCCTTTGGGTACGGAACCCTAAAAATAGCCTACGACCTAAAAAAAAAAAACATTTAATTTGGTCAAGTCGTTTTGGAGGTGTTTGATAACAAACACTGTGACACGAGATTTTTATATATTAGAGAACAAGTGGATAAAGTATGTAACTAAATATAAACAACGTAATATACAATAACTAATAACGTGGTTAATAAAATAATCCTAGATTAGGTTATGTTATATCCCAGATCGTTATGCCTGTCGAGAACGGAATTTGACCTCAAAACAACCCACGACAGCCACGCTCACTTACACTATCAAATAACGCAGATTAATTGAATTAACTCTCAGTTGTCACCGGGTTAGCTGGGCAGCGCACACCGCTGGAGGCGCAGCGGAGCGCATTTGAAGACAACAATTTAATACAAACCTTAACTACCTTGTTATACGGTCGCGCGCATGCTCTTGTAGTAGCTTGAGGGCGCTCCGAGTACCGCGTGCGAATTTATTATTATATTGACCGTATATCAAGGTAGTTAAGGTTTATATTAAATTGTTGTCTTCAAATGCGCTCCGCTTCGCCTCCAGCGGTGTGCGCTGGGCCTGGAGAGACCCATGATTGTCTATGGATGGAGACGGGACGTGGATGATACCACAGAGCATCATATGCAGGGTGTAAACAGACTCTTCACGAAGCCGTCAACCAAGCATTCTGTACATCAAACTAAGTAACTCTACGCAATAATTATTGCTGAGAAACGATTTTTTTTGGGTGAAAAATCACGTTTTACGCTAAAACTCAACGTAACGCACTCAAAACATTGTGTTGATGGATGCATATAATAAATAGTAAACGGGCTATTATTATTATATTTAAAGAGTAAAGTTAAGACCTTATATTTGAAAAAAAAACTTGTGAATAAGTTGGAACTTTGACTCCCTAATCTCCGTAACTATAGTTGGTGCCAGTTAAAATGAGAATAGCGGTCATTGACCCACCTACATTTATGAAACTTCTTAACTTTGAAAACCAAAAATAAGCCTGTTCAAGTCTGAAATCGTCATCTATCGTGATCTTCAACATTTTTTGTAATGAAAAACGATACATGGTTTATTTGTTTTGATTCGTACGAAGAGATATTAGGGAAAGGGCAATGACCGCTATTCTCATCTTAACTGGCACCAACTATAGTAGGTTCCCAGGTATGGTCCACAACAAAAAAAATATCTCAGTGACGAGGAAAACAAGTGCCTTTCGGCTTCGTTAAATACTTCTTCTTCTTAGCGTGTCGATGGCAATCTAAATTGTGTCGGCCCAGAACTGAGCTACTAGTTTAGCGCTTTCGGGAGCGTCCATCAGTTCCTTTAGTGAACACACAACAGGACACGCAGGACACGATGTTACGTGCCCCATCGTTTGTGGAACAGCACCACATTTAAACTCCAGGGTAAAGTCATTAATGAATCTCCACCTGAGCAGGTTTTCCTTGCTGCGGCTAACCTGGGTCCGGAGTCTATTTAAAGACTTCCAGGTCAGCCATGGCAACTCATGTCCATGTGAGATCTACACTAATATTCTACTGGGCCGATTTCAAAAATTCTTTCACCATTAGAAAGCTATATTCACCCTGAGTATTTTATCCCCGTACTCCCACGGGAACGGGAAATACGCGGGTGAAACCGCGCGTCGTCCGCTAGTCTATACTTTATTAATATTATAAAGCTGAAGAGTTTGTTTGTTTGTTTGTTTGAACGCGCTAATCTCAGGAACTACTGGAATTTTTAATTGGAATTGAAAAATTATTTTTGTGTTGGATAGCCCATTTATTGAGGAAGGTTATAGGCTATATAACATCACGCTACGACCAAAAGGAGCGGAGCATAAATGAAAGATGTTGCAAAAACGGGGAAAATGTATTCCTTTTGTTAGCTTTTTCTCTCTTATGTGACGCAGACGAAGTTGCGTGGGTCAGCTAGTATAATATAATACTGATGATACAGTCTATTATTAAAAGTGATGCCCAAAATTTCCTCAAAAAGCGGAAGTGGTCATCAGGAAGGATTTTTAATCAGTATGATTATCTCTGATCTAAAGGGATTAAAGTAGAATTTTCAACACAGCCATATTCTTTTCAGTGGTTTTTGAAAATCCTACCGTTAGCAAAACCATTTAATGCTCTCATTTCAATACTTAACTAAATAGATACATTATTTATTTCACCAAAAACCATCACAGTACAAGAACCAAAAAGTAAGAGCTTATAAGGCTTATAACTAGGTCACAATAATTTTAATTCCCTGACTCCTAAATTAGGTGTATGTGCCCGTGTCTAAGGAGTCAGTGATTCTGACTGGAGTCAGTGAAACCATAGTATAATAAATGATTCTACGTAACAAACAAGACAAAACCATAGTATAATAAATCGGGAGCTTACAACAATTAGCAAATGGTGTAAGCCGAGTCTGCGTAAAATGCTGAGTCCAAATAAGGCATTGAAGTTTGTATGGTAATTCGTCAGTTTTGCTAAAGAGGAATCCCAAAGACAACACGGCTCGTTTAAAACAAAAGATGTCTTTTGACTGACAACTTGACAAGACACATAGATAGGACCGAACTTTCAAATTAGACTCGTAAGCATAACATTTTTTTCATGGGAGAATTCCGCCACACTATTCCCAAACCACTGCAACTCCTGAAAGCCAGAATCAACAATGGTGACCACTAGAAAAGCGTCGAGACAATGAAGCTCGACGAAGTCCCAGAGGAACAATTTAGTTAACCGTCATGGATCCCGCAACGAAATTAATCAGAAAAGAATAACGGATGAGTAGGAAAAACATAATTTCCACGCATAGCATAATGATATCTATTTGACGTCATCTTCATAACTTCCTGTTACGTAGTATTTTGTCAAACATTAGTTGTATCTACCTATAAAAACAAAGCAAGGTATCAAATTCCCTAATTCAGTCGAATATTACGTTATCTTCTCGTGTATGTGCGTAAATGTAGACAGGATGTTCTGTTTCGTACTGATGGTGTTATTGATAATATTCCAATAGCTTTTTCATCCCATCTATTCGAAAAGGACGACGTGGTTCGCCTTTAAGTGCACCCAAAGTTGATGTTTTCTATTAGAAACTTTTAGCGGGCAGTAATGAGTTTTTAATCCTCTTTATAAGTGCACTGCAATTATCTTTGCCGCGCACTTTTTGAATTTGAAACATGTTAGTGTTCAACGCCAAAGAAATCGAACACAAATATTGTTTGAATAAAGACTGGCTGACGACGGCTCATAGTCGCGCCGCCGGCTGAATAAAAAAAAAAGAAATCAATTTAAAAACGCGCAAACTACAGCCCGCGTTTTCGTTAGTTTTCACGAATTGATAGAAAGTCATGGTTTTGTTTTGAAAAATGAGTTCTTGAAGTGATAGTGAATAAAATATGAGGTGCCATTTATTTTCTCATAGTGAGTGATGAAAAGTAGAGTGTATCACTCGGGCGCAAATATATTTTTGACTCGGGCGATCGACTTTGAATCCTTCGCTACGTTCAGGATTCTACTGAAGAATCCCTCGCTACGTTCAGGATTCTACTAAAAAATCTCTCACTTCGAAAAAAGAAAAAAAAAGCGCCCTCGCCGTAAAAATATTATTTTGCTCCCCTATGATACAATCTACTATTGACTATAGTTTCTCCTGACAAGGTACCATTTCATCAGGGATAGTCATAATCATCAACTTCATGCCCTTGTCCCATGTTACTTGTGGTCGACGCAACACGTTTTTATCTTCCATTCTCCTCTGTCAACCGTCTCGCTATCATTTACTCATTTTTCTTTTACATCATTGCTCACGCAATCCATCCATCGTTTCCTTGGTCTTCCTCTCTGTCTCCATCCATCTATTCTGTCAGCAATAGTGGTGTAGATAAAGTGAAAAAAGTGTTGCGATTGAATTTAACAGCTGAAACGCTTTATGTACTTGTAGGCTACTTTCATATTTATTACATGTATTTAATAGGTATTTATGTATACAAGATATTTATTTATAACTTACACTAAAACATTTACACACGTATTTATTTACATCACAAATATCGAAATGATATTAATCGGTTGGTCGATGTCGACATCGATAGTCGATGGCTACCCGTTTATCGACACGCTGGACATCACTAGCGTACGCAAAGATAACGGGATTCAACGGCCGCGCGGGGCGGTGCGCGCGGGGGCACGGAATATTCCACGCGCCGGCTGCGCAGGCGCACTCGAGTAACCAGTGGTAACACCTTCGCGACGCGGAGCGCACGCTTCTTTGCTCGCTGATTTTGCCGCCGCGATCTTTTACGCTTGCCTATATTTTATGTTATCATCTTCATTTCTCATTCTGAACTCTTTCTATCATCTTATTTCTACTTCTACGAACTCTTGGTCTGTGCTATTGTGCTTTGTGCTTACGCCTACCCCATTGTGCCTTCTGTATTGCTTTGTGTTGGGAGCTGTGAAATTTGGACAATATACCAAGTTGATTGTAAGTTTGGACGTTTGATTTCTTACACCATACACCCAACCATACTGGTGACCCCGCTAAGGACATGGAAGGGGATTTATTTAAAGATGCACAAGAAAAGGCCACGTTGCCCGGCACTAGTGTTGAGCCCGGCATGTCGATAGAAAACGGAGTACTCAAGGTGAGCGCCCGTATTCCAGGCTTCTGGCCCGAAGAACCCGAAATTTGGTTTGCTCAAATTGAAGGCCAGTTCGCCTTAGCCGGAATTACAAGCGATACGACTAAATTTAATTATGTCATCGGGCAAATAGAGAACCGGCACGCCAAGGAGGTCAAAGATTTGATCATTAAGCCACCGGCCACAAATAAATATGAGAAGCTGAAGACGGAACTGATCAGGAGGCTCAGTACTTCGAACGAGAAGAAGATTCAGCAGTTGTTAATGCATGAGGAGCTCGGGGATCGAAGGCCATCCCAGTTCCTCCGCCATCTTCAAGGACTCGCCAACTCCGAGGTTCCAGATGACTTCCTGAAGACCCTATGGACAGGCCGACTTCCCGTCTCCATCCAGACGGTGCTAGCAGGCCAACCCAGTTCCAGGTCATTGGAGGACCTGGCTGATCTAGCTGATCGGGTGCACGACATTGTTCCGGCAGCGCCGGCGGTTGCCGCCGTCAACGCTGCAGCGTCTGCGCCCAACTCAGCCAACGCTGATCTGGCTAAGGAAGTCGCCGAGCTACGCAAGCAGTTCCAGAAGATGATATCTGGGCGGAACAGCAGGTCTCATTCCCGCGTTTCGAGAAACACTCGAAATTCTTCGAGGCAGCGCTCGCAATCCAATTACCGCAAGCACCCGCTTTGCTGGTACCACGGGAAGTTTGGAGACAAGGCTGCCAAGTGTGTCCGGCCATGTGACTACAAGGCGGAAAACTCTCAGGGCGGTCGCTAATGGCGGCTGACGATTGCCCTTCATTAGCTTCTGGTCGCCTCTACGTCACTGACCAACCATCGAAGACGCAGTTCCTGGTCGACACAGGGAGCGATCTCTGCGTTTTCCCACGGTCAGCGCTTCGTGATCGTCGTGCAAAGACTAAATATAGTTTGTGTGCTGCTAACGGTACTAATATTGCCACCTATGGCTGTATAAATTTAAATTTAGATTTTGGGTTGCGTAGAACTTTTAAATGGCGTTTTACCGTGGCGGATGTAACGAAGCCTATTATAGGTGTAGATTTTTTAAATTATTTCTGCCTTGCCGTAGATTGTCGCCATAAGCGTCTTATAGATACATCAACAACTGTAACAGCTGTAGCTTCATTAGCAAATTGTAATGATGTATTTTCAGTTAAGGTCGTGACCGGTGACACCCGTTATCATAAAATACTAGCCGAGTTCCCCGAAATCACGCGACCAGCTGGTAAGTATCATACAACACCACACAACACTTTACACCACATACGCACGACACCAGGCCCCCCAGTAAGCTCCACCCCTCGTCGTCTAGCCCCAGATAAACTCAAGATTGCGCAACAGGAATTCGAGTCAATGCTGGCCAATGGCACAGCTAGACCCTCCGAGAGCCCATGGTCATCACCCTTGCATCTGGCGCCGAAGAAAAACAACGGCTGGCGTCCCTGTGGTGACTACCGTAAGCTGAATGCCCGCACCGTGCCTGACAGGTATCCGATTAGACACATTCACGACTTTGCCCATAGTATAGCTGGGTGTAAAGTCTTTAGTACTCTGGACCTTGAAAAAGCCTATAATCAGATACCCGTCAGCCCGGAGGACATTCCTAAGACCGCCATAACAACACCATTCGGCTTATTTGAATTTCCGTTTATGACTTTTGGTCTTAGGAATGCGGGCCAGACATTTCAGCGGTTCGTGGACGAGATGACGAGAGGCCTAGATTTCGTTTATTGTTATTTAGACGACTACTTAATTTTTTCGAGGAGCGAAGCAGAGCACGAACATCACCTGCGTGAGATTTTTAAACGGCTCAAAGAGTATGGCATGTTGGTGAACACCTCGAAATGCGTTTTCGGTGTCAGTGAGGTAACCTTTTTAGGCTACTGCATTTCTGAAAGCGGTACTAGGCCACTCGAGTCCAAGGTGCAGGCGGTTAAGGACTTTCCTCCTCCTACGAATGTCCGGCAACTGAGAGGTTTTCTGGGAATGCTTAATTTCTATAGGAGATTCCTGCCCCAAGCAGCTGAGATCCAGGCCCCATTGCATGCCCTGTTAACAGGGTCTGTTAAAGGAACGCAGCCGATTACCCTTACAGGAGAGACTTTAGCAGCGTTCGAGGCATGCAAGGATAGTCTCTCTAATGCCGCTTTGTTAGCCCATCCTGACTGTTCCGCGAAGCTTGCAGTGGTTACTGATGCTTCAGATAAAGCTCTCGGAGCAGTACTACAGCAATTTAAGGATGATGCTTGGCAACCGCTAGCATTTTTCTCCAGGAAATTAAGTACTTCCCAGAGTAAGTACTCGCCATATGACCGGGAGCTGCTGGCCATTTATGAGGCCATAAAATATTTTCGGCATATGCTGGAAGCAAGGCATTTTATAGTCTATACTGACCATAAGCCGATAAGTTTTGCCTTCCATGAGCGGAAGAAAAACTGCTCGCCCAGGCAGTATAGATACCTTGACTACATTTCCCAGTTTACCACAGACATTCGACACATATCCGGTAAGGATAATGTGGTTGCTGACACCTTGTCACGCATTGAGGAACTGGGAGACCCAGTGAGCCTTGAAAATATGGCCCAAGGTCAGTCTTCTGACCCCGAACTTCAGAAGATTCTTGCCGAAGGTTCCTCTTTGAAGTTGCAGGAACTTCATGTCCCTGGAAGCCGAACTCCATTGTACTGCGACGTCAGTACGTCAACTTCCAGGCCTTATGTTCCCAAGGGTTTACGGAGGCAGGTCTTTGAAAGCCTGCATTCCCTAAGTCACCCTGGCGCAAACGCGTCGGCCAGATTGGTTGCCGAGCGATTCGTTTGGCCAGGTGTGCGTAAAGATTGTAGGGACTGGACGCGCGCTTGTGTACCATGCCAGAGGTCTAAAGTCACCCGTCACGTGACTTCCCCTCTTGGCACTTATACTTTGCCGCGTGCGCGCTTCACTCAGATCCATATCGACCTAGTAGGCCCACTTCCGCATTCTCAAGGCTATCGGTATTGTCTAACAGCTGTGGATAGATTTACCCGCTGGCCAGAAGCAATACCGATACCTGACATCACGGCAGAAACGGTCGCGAAAGCCCTTTTATCCACATGGATCTCTCGGTTCGGCTGTCCGACGGATATAATAACGGACCGCGGCCGGCAATTTGAGTCGGCCCTGTTCCAGTATCTATCAAAAATAGCCGGATTCCAACACAAGCGGACAACAGCTTATCATCCGGCATGTAACGGCTTAGTTGAGCGGTTTCACCGTCAACTAAAAGCCGCAATCATTTGCCATGCTAATGACAGGTGGACCGAGTCGTTGCCGTGGGTCTTGCTGGGCGTGAGATCTGCCTTCAAAGAGGACCTTCAAGCCTCTTCAGCAGAACTGGTGTATGGCGAGTCACTCAGGTTGCCCGGAGAGTTCTTTGAACCCATTTCCAGTGGTACTACGGATATTTCAGAATTTACCGCAAGACTCAGAAATTTTGCCGAGAAGTTAAGACCCGTACCCGCTTCCCGCCATTGCAGGACTAAAGTTTTTATTTATAAGGAGCTCGACACTTGCGATCACGTTTACCTCCGCGAGGACGCATTGCGGGGTTCTCTCCAGCCTGCCTACTCTGGGCCCCATAAGGTCATTTCTAGGGGAGATAAGGTATTTAAAATTCTTGTCAAAAATAAAGAAATGACAGTTTCGATCGACCGACTTAAGCCCGCATTCATACTGTCTGTCCAAAACAACGAACCTCCACCAGGCGAATTACCAGGTTATGTTACACGTTCTGGCCGTCGCGTAAAGTTTACTGATTTTTATCGCCCTTGACGGTCTCTGGAGGGGGGTGGTGTAGGCTACTTTCATATTTATTACATGTATTTAATAGGTATTTATGTATACAAGATATTTATTTATAACTTACACTAAAACATTTACACACGTATTTATTTACATCACAAATATCGAAATGATATTAATCGGTTGGTCGATGTCGACATCGATAGTCGATGGCTACCCGTTTATCGACACGCTGGACATCACTAGCGTACGCAAAGATAACGGGATTCAACGGCCGCGCGGGGCGGTGCGCGCGGGGGCACGGAATATTCCACGCGCCGGCTGCGCAGGCGCACTCGAGTAACCAGTGGTAACACCTTCGCGACGCGGAGCGCACGCTTCTTTGCTCGCTGATTTTGCCGCCGCGATCTTTTACGCTTGCCTATATTTTATGTTATCATCTTCATTTCTCATTCTGAACTCTTTCTATCATCTTATTTCTACTTCTACGAACTCTTGGTCTGTGCTATTGTGCTTTGTGCTTACGCCTACCCCATTGTGCCTTCTGTATTGCTTTGTGTTGGGAGCTGTGAAATTTGGACAATATACCAAGTTGATTGTAAGTTTGGACGTTTGATTTCTTACACCATACACCCAACCATATACTTATAGGTTGCGGCACGTAACTCTAGCGCTGAACGAAACGTGGAGAGGATAGCTGCGCATGTTGGACACTGGAGAGCCAATCGGCGCAACGCACGCCCCAAGACATTATTATTTTTTAATTCTGCGCAATAACGGTCAGCGCTAGAGTTTCGTGCCGCGACTTGTAGCTTTATGTTAATCCTGTTGTTCATTCTTTCGTGTGGTTAGTGACCAACCTGGTTTCAGAGTTTTCATGCCACGCATGGACCTCTGACTTGGCTTAACATACCGTCGAGAAATATCTCTCAGGCAGGCAGGTTTGGTTTCCTCACGTTTTCCTTCACCGAAGCAAGTGATAAATATACAATACGCACTTCAGGCTCGGAGGAGCGAGGATCAGAGTGACGAAAGTTGCCGAGAATCGAGTTAAGTGGCGTGCGATTAAAGAGTCCTATGTCCAGCAGTGGACTGCTGTAGGCTGATATTGAATCGAAAGCAAATTAAGTATTTTCAGTTCACAGCCAAAGACAAACTCTTATAACTCATCATCTGCCTAGCGTTTCCCAACTATGTTAGGTCGGCTTCCAGTCTAACCGGATGCAGCTGAATACCAGTATTTTACATGGAGCGACTGCCTATATCTGACAGTTGACGATCGGTACTACGATACCCCTTAATAAGACTGGTTATCAGACTTTTTGGCCACTGACTACCTGTAGCGACTGTTAAAGATCTACAAATGACAGCCGGGACCAACTACTTAACGTGCTTTCCGAGGCACGGGAGAAACTCGGTATGTAATGGGTGGTCTGGTCACCCAACCACAGACCAACCTAGGCAAGCACGGCTTAACCTTAAGATCACCCCGAGACGCTGTTATTATTTAGCCACGAGCTCCTCAAACTTTAATAGCCTATATTGTTTTTATAATGAAAGGTTTTCCTTTTGAGGTATTAAAAAAAAAACTGAGTTTCCAAGAACTCTGTAGATGACGCTGAACTGACTACGTTACTTGGTGCCAAAGCCAAAACACTTGGAATCAGTATATACTAAGTCTATGCTTGGAATAAAAAACATTGCGTCACCTCACATACGCTCGTTGACTGACACTTTCGTTTGCTTCTGAATATAACCTAATTTCCTCGCACTTTGTTAAAATCAGTTTTTTAAGGTTCCGTTCCTTGCAGCCTTGCAGTAACTTATTAGGTTCAGCGCCATCTATCCAGCGACTACGGAAGAGCTAAAAAGAAAATCCCTCATTTTTATTTATTTAATTATTTATGTACACACAGTTAACAACAGAGGAAAATACATTAAAAATATGAGTACATAGGAACTGCTTATTTCTTAAGAAATTTCTGCCAGCAGACCTGCAAAAGGAGATATTACGAAGGGGATTTTTTTTAGTCAAGATTAATCCTTGAATCCAGCTGCCATCTTAAACTTTTATTTTTATATCGCTCTTGAAGATAAGGAAAAGTCAATAAATACTTGTGTGTATTCTTTCAAGTGTGCTGATGGTTAAACAACTGCTTTTCCTGTTTAGTTCTTGCCTTTTTCTATTTCTATTATTAGGAACACGTCATTCAAGATCATCTGTAGATTTTGTTTTGTGGTTTTCTTAGGTTTTAACGCACTGTCAAATCGTATTTTTTTTAACTCTTGCTATTTTTATTAAGTTTATTCAATTGGTATTTGTATCATTACACTGACGGGTGTCGTATAAGGTGACTAATATCTGAGGCAGAACACCTTGCGCTTCCGTAGACCTGAGAATGGGCAGCAGCGTTTTCTATTAGTCTTTCATCACTGCGATCTCCACTCTGCCTGCCAAGCGTGGAGATTACGGCAAATTCCTACCATCATAGGAGAGGCTTATGTCCAGCAGTAGACGTTATGGGCTGTTGTTGTTGTTGTTATTGAATTGATGGACTTATGAATATCAACATCATTCTCTTCCCCTTATCCCATTTCATTTGTGGTCGGCGCAGCATATCTTCTTCTTCCACACTTCTCTACTACTCGTCATCTCATCAGACTCCTACTTTCTTACCATATCATCCTTCACACAGTCCATCCATCGTTTCTTTGGTCTTCCTCTACTCTTATACTCATCCACATTCATACTCAAAACATTCCTCTCAACATTTTCCTCATCCCTCCGCATCACATGCCATACCACGACAACCGATTACCACACAACGTTTCAGTCACCGGCGCCACTTTCAGACTTCCTCTTATGTACTTTCATTTCTTATTTTATCCGACAAAATATGGGTGTAATATAAATATAGTAGATTTTACAACAAGTGCACAAAACGAACCATTTTTATCCAAGACTTTTAGCTGATAGTAATGTCGAGGATAAAATGGCTTTGTGGGCGAGTTATAAACTCTGCTTTATACTTCGATTGCGAGGAAATAAAACAGTAGCATAAATTGAAGAATAGTACATTTTGATACAAGTGGAGAAAGTTTGTTATTGCAATTGAGGCGGAATTATAACACCCGAGCCGCAGGCGAGGGTGTTTTTGAGCCGAGAATTGCAATCGTGTATCAAACGACGTTTTTCAATACACTTTTGAAGAAATAAAATAAAATAACGAATAATATTTTTGTCACGAACTATGAATTCTATGATTTAAATTTACTTTTTTTTTTTCGCGCTTTGGTCTCGCCAGGTTGAAAGAGAGGCAATGGTTTGAAGCCGCTAAACAGCCTAATATAAAAAAATGATTTATTTTATAGTTTTGAATTTAGAACACAAATAAATGTTAATTTGTGTTTAAAAGTAACTATTAGTTTTAAATAATCATGTTTACTATGATATTCTATTTATAAACACAATTTAAATATTCAAAAAATATTTATGCCGTAAAGACGCGTAGTGCTTTGCAAAAATTAAAAAAAAAAAACATTCACCTCAGACTATATTGCAATGAACCAATTTGGACTAAGTTATCTGTGGCAATTTTCATTCCCGCACACGTGCGGGAAAGTGGAAAAAATCGCACGCGTGTGAAATACATTGCATGTTGTACCTAATCGTAGTGCGTTAAGGACCAGTTTTCGAGGAAGTGTATTGAAAATTAATAAACGCACGAAAAAACAAGAGCTGTTTCCCACCGCTTTATTTTTTTTAAATCATACGAAATTGATATAGGCTTGATACAGCCTACTATTAAATTAATTTTGTAATAACAATTTTCTTAAATTAATTAAATAGCCTACCGTAGGTCCTTGAATTTTTTTTTTTTTATTTCTTTTATGTCAAACACATAAGGCAAATAAATTAAGGTAAATATTATAAAATAACAAATTCTATCTATAAACTTGTTATTGCGTTTGGCTGTATGGCTTATTTTCTTTGCCACATTTATGAGTAGATACGTTAATTGCCCTTGTGCACAAAATTATATTTTGTGCAGCCACAAACAAGCACTTTCAGAGCATGAGAAGTGAAAAATACTCTACAGCCTAACCCCTTTGTGGAGATACGTGAAGGCGTGGTGTTATGGTAACATTTCTTCCGTCCGTCATCCAGTCAATTGGATGATCATAAGAATGATGTCAAGGCACGAAGGTACAGAAATTCGTCTGCCCTAACTGCGGCACAATGGCACGAACGCTGGAACCAGATCGGCTATTATCTACTTTGTATTGTGTGGTTGGTTGTGGGCCAAGTTGTAAGAGGAGAGATTTTAGAAAAAAAACGGTCTATGCGATCGTATGCTGCTATTGTAATTTAAGTTTTTAAACTGACGTGTTCACTAACATTGGTGTCGATTCTGTTGTGCACAAACTAAACTTAATTTAGGCTATTGCTATCTTTTCCTCTCTAATAAAACGAGGAAGAGACGGACGTAATTTAGAGCTGTCAAATTTAGTTGGAACTAATATTTCTATAAAAATGAAGGGTGCACGTAAAAACATGTCGACTAAAAACACGGTGAAGCGCAAGGCTTAAACTAGTTTGACATCTCTAACTTAGTTCATAGCTATAGCCGTCCTTTTCTCGCACTGCCTTGTAGTAAAAGATAGCAATAGCCTAAATTAAGTGTAGTTTGTGGACAACAGAATCGACACCATTATCATGCCTAACCTGGTGTCAGAGTTTTTATGCCGCCCATGGGCCTCTGCCTTGGCTTTACATGCCGTCGAAAAATTTCTCTTAGGCATGTTGGTTTCCTCACCATGTTTTCATTCACCGAAGCTAATAGAGGAAATTACACAATAGTCTTGCCATGCTGCCTTTTGGCCTCGTACAGGACCAATTTCATTTCATGTTTTTTTTTTATTTTTTCTCTTTGTTTACTTTTTAATTTTTATTAGTTGTAAGTACTGTTAATTTAACCATTTTTATTTGTGTTTTGTCCTGTGCGGGCTAATAAATGCTTTTTCTTTCTTTCTTTCTTTCTTGGGTTCGAACTCGATACCTATGACTTGGCAGTTCGACGGTTACACCACTAGGCTATCACTTCTATGTAAAAATACTAGGTGTGCCCCGCGGTTTCACCTACGTGGTGGGAATAAAAAATACACTTAGGGGTCTAAAAAATGCCTACGAACAATAGTTAAAACATAAACCAACATAAAGATTTTTATTAAATGTTTTGTGTATATTTGGAGTATTCTCTAAATATACACAAAATATTTCATAAAAATCGTTCAAGCCTTTTTGGAGGAGTTCGATAACAAACACTGCGACACGAGATTTTTATATATTAGAAGAAGAAGATGATACATAAAGAAAATGATCATGATTATAAAGTGGTTTGAAGCTATCAAACAGTATAACCAAAACTTCACTCGTATAGTTTTTATTATTTATTTATTTATTAAAAATCTCCCTTACAACTATCATTACAGGAATGTCCCTAATGCGATAGCTTGCTCTCAAAACTAGCTTAAGTATTTACAATATAAAACTATGAACAACGTAAAACATAAAAATTAATAAATCATCATCTGCCTAGCCTTTTTCCCAACTGTGTTGGGGTCGGCTTCCAGTTTTACCGAATGCAGCTGAATACCAGTATTTTACATGGAGCGACTGCCTATCTGACCTCCACAACCCAGTTAGTACCGGGTAATACGATACCCCTTGGTAAGACTGATTGTCAGACTTTTCGGGCCTCTGACTACCTAACGACTGTCAAAGATCTACAAATGACAGCCGGGACCAACGGCTTAACGTCCTTTCCGAGGCACGGAGGAAACTCGGTATGTAATGGGCGGTCCACCATCCACTGACCAACCTAGGCAAGCACGGCTTAACCTAACGATCGACCCGAGCGGCTGTTATTATTTAGCCACGAGCTCCTCACATAAAAATATAAAAAATAATAAATAAATAATAATAATAATTAAAATATAATAACAATAAATAATAATAATTATAATTTAAATTAATTATTAGTATGTTATTATTATAGCTAGCCTGTATTGTCCCACTGCTTGGTAAAGGCCTCGAACAATAAAACTATTCGGCCCATTTATTATCTTGGATCAATCCGTTGTCGCTCAAACCTTGGACCACGCCCCGCTTATCTGCATGTGTTCAGTCTGTACTCACAGAGAAGGCCAAGAGATACACAAATACCTGGTGTTTGTCTGTCAATACGATCGTTGGGCTAATTTGTCAATAATAATAAGCGATTATAATAATATCACTGTCTATACTAATATTACTAAGAGGTAAAAGTTCGTAAGTTGGGGTAATCTCCCGAACTAATGATCTAATTTAAAAAAAAATCCCTGATAGAAAGATGCATTATTCGTGGGTGCTATACCTAGGCTATAAATAGGCTTGTGTCCTGAAAAAAAACTAATTAATCCGTCAGTTAGATTATCAAAAAATATTTGACACGTATTTTTTATTTTGTTACGTAAACCAAAATTGACGAAGATACGACGCTTTTAAAATTCTCAATACGTCACGCCGTGCTATAATTGTTAGTGCATTGTGACGTCATGAACCCCCACTCTTTTCCAATAGTCTAACTGACGGACTAAATAGATTTGCCTTACATTGGTGCCGATTCCCTTGTTCACAAAACAAAACCAAATTTAAGTTCAGTGCATCTTTTTCTTTCTATTTCATTAAGAAAAGGACAGAAGATAAATTCTAGTTATGTTCTGTCAAATTAATCAGCGCCATACAAGTTTTAGACGCGATTAAAAAGTTGACTACTAAAATTACATCAAATTACGTCAGGTGCTGACTAATTTGACAGGATTAAACTAATATTTATCTTCTGTCCTTTTCATAATGAAATAGAAATAAAAAGATGCATTCAACTTAAATTTAGTTTAGTTTGTGAACAAGGGAATCGGCACCAATGTATTGATGGTGGAAACTAGCCTATTATTATATCATGCGTATTAGTCGCTATCACAATCTTTGCGGACGAAGTGTTAGTTGGCTGGATAAATCAACCAATCATCGAACTAAGTAAGTTTTTTATTTGACGGGTGTTTTGTTAGGTACATTATGCCTTACCATTCGGGGATTACTGCCGTATTGTTGTAATGTTGGCTACTTATCAATCAATCATCGATATACGTATACATTATAATTATAAAGAAGAAAGATGTTTTGTTCATTTGTTTCTTTGTACCGAATTAGCTCTGAAACTACTCGACCGATTTTAACCATTTTTTCACCAGAAAAAAGCTAAATTATCAGGAAGTAACATAGGTTATAAACCATATTGATATCATGCAAATTAGCCGAGCTATCACAATTTTCGCGGACGAAGTCGCGGTCGAAGTGCTAGTTATGTATAAGTTGGTAAGATTGGTGTTTATTTGAATCACAAATTCACTTTAACAACATAAACAGTCCTATTCAAATCCAGAAGCCATTATTCAACAGTTCTATGAAATAGTTATAAGTAACACGACAAGGCGACTAGGTGTAGGGTCTCAACACGGCCCCCTAATTTACGGAAGTAAATTGGATATTATACTTTCTGGCACAAGGGGCCCATAACTATCTTAAGATCTTTAGATTAAGCCGTGCTTGCCTAGGTTGGTGTGTGGATGGGTGACCGCCCATTACATTTCGAGTTTCCTCCGTTCCTCAGAAAGCACGTTAAGCAGTTGGTCCCGGCTGTCATTTGTAGATCTGTGACAGTCGTTACAGGTCAGTGGCCCAAAAAGTCTGACAACCAGTCTTACCAAGGGGTATCGTATTCACTACCCAGTACTAACTGGATTGTGGAGGTCAGATAAGTAGTTGCCATCCAACGTGGCAATGCTGCCAGCCTTCTGGGCACTTTCCCTGTTGAAAGCGATGTGGACGAATTTTATTTAACGCCCTTTTGACAGTTTTACATATTTTTATTCCTATTATAGTAGTTTGTAAATAAAACTGTTATCTTGTAAATAATTTTACTTGGTCACAACCACAACAAAAAGTATGTTGTTATTGGAAATTCTCCTCCTAAATTCCTGTCCTGAATTTTCATCTGAAATCCAGCTGAATACCTCATAACATCAGGTGTTCGGATAGAATCACGTCGGCATATAATCAGCGCACACAATGGCCGTGTCGAGCTCGTTTTGTAGACCATTGTCTTGCAATACGTGGGAAATATTGCGTAAAACAGGCATGCAACAGTAGGACCACTCTTAACAAGTAACACTTCATTAAGGCGATTAGATGAGCTAAACGCGAGTTTTATAATGCAAAAAAGCATATGATTCACTGCAATAAACAAAACCCGAAAAATATATGATATTCTTCAGGATATATGCAAGTACGATAGTGTTTTGAAAACATAATACAACTAATTTTATTCGATAGAAAAAAATCACGAACTTATCTCCAAAAATTTCTTCGAGTAAAAACCATACTAAAATACATGCGATCATTCTGATTTTTTGGCAAATAATTCTACAAGCAACATGTTAGCAGCATAGTGTTTTACTTTTTTAGTCCAATCAATAGATTTTTTGTAAATCGCAAAAAACCACTATTCGGCCCGCGGTGACTGACGTAACATCCACTTTGTAGTGCAAGCTGATTAGAACCTTATTCTAACAGTATTTCCACCACAAATAGAGTTGCTAATTAAGCTCCTGTAATCGCCTTAAAAGAATCAAAAACCGGACTGCAAATTGTTTATGTATTTTTGTAATCCCCTTTTAATTTTCTTCATTTTGATACCCTAGGTACTTGATAGAGTTGGTTAAAAAAAAATATCAACGACTTAATTTGGCGCCAGAAATTCGCCATTTTGTTTTTTTTTTTACTTGATGATAGAAAGACAGAGGGTAGCGCAAGTCTATGTGTCTCTACGGATGTTATGTTACGGAGGTGGTTTTATCGTCGGAGTCGGAGTTTTTAAATTTGGCTTTTCGGAGTCGGAACCGGAACCGGAATCGGAGTCGGAGGAGTCCGAGATGGTGGCACAATAAAGATGTTTTAAGGTCAGGCAATAAAATAAAATAGTACAAACATTAATTAGTCATCATCTTTAATTACCTACAATTAAAAGTAATAAACCTATTCAATATGGTATCACAAATAAAAATAATCACATTTTTATAACAGTTAGCAAATAAAATCAAATGAATTGACTCCAGATAGAAGTAGCAAATTATATTTATGTAACTATCGGACGTCACGCGGTTTCACCCGCGTAGTTCCCGTTCCTCTGAGAGTATGGGGATAAAATATAGCCTATGTTACTCAGGGTGAATGTAGCTTTCTAATGGTGAAAGAATTTTTGAAATCGGCCCAGTAGTTTTTGAGTTTATTCATTACAAACATATACACACAAACATACAAATCTTTCAACTTTATAAATTAGTGTAGATTAGTGTAGATAAACAATAGCTTTGCAGCTTTGTCTCCATCCAATCTATTTAATAACGGGTTATAGATTAGTCCAGCACCACTAAAAAGTTGTTCGCTGTCGACTGTACCTACTGTACCTAGTGGACCTCCGATTAAAACCTCCGATTTAAAAGTACTTATCGGAACCGAAGTCGGAACCGGAGCGGAGGTGTAAGATCGATCGGAAGTTCCGACATATCAGAGTCGGAGTCGAAACTCCGTAACATCCCTAGCCTCGACAGCTATTATCTAGGAGTCATCGAGTCAAGTAAAGAGGCCCCCATACTCCATTATATTGGAGTATTCCATTGTCGACAAAAATAAAAATGTTACGACGAAGATTATTTTACGAACCCTATCTCTCTTATGACCTGGCTCAGTACCAAACTGAACACCCAGACGATAAAAACAATTATTTTATTCATTTAACGAGTTTTTAATAACCGTGAGAAAATAAACACATATAATACCTCTAATATTTTTCCTTAACACACAACAAATAATATTTTATGACGTACTAAAATGCCGTATCCATATAATAAAATATTATAACACTATTTTTATAGCGTCTAAGTGCTTTATAAATATTTTATTATGCCTATGCGACTGTGTTGAAAAATTCTCTATAATATAGTGGAAGGTCCTTTTCTCATAGGGTAAAAAAACCGCGTAAAATTCCATGGAAGTCTGCATTGAAAGAAGAAGAATGTGCCTGGCTTAAGTTTAAAATTCATAGGATATCTTTTCCCATAGGGTAAAAAAACCGCGTAACATTCCATGGAAGTCTGCATTTAAAGAAGAAGTATGTGCCTGGCTTAAGCTTAAAATGAATAGGATATTTTTTCTTTTCCCATAGGGTAAAAAAACCGCGTAAAATTCCATGGAAGTCTGCATTTAAAGAAGAAGTATGTGCCTGGCTTAAGCTTAAAATTAATGGGATATTTCTTTCCCATAGGGTAAAAAAACCGCGTAAAATTCCATGGAACTCTGCATTTAAACAATAAGTATCTGCCTGGCTTAAGCTTAAAATTCATAGGATATCTTTTCCCATAGGGTAAAAAAACCGCGTAACATTACATGAAAGTCTGCATTTAAAGAAGAAGTATGTGCCTGGCTTAAGCTTAAAATGAATAGGATATTTTTTCTTTTCCCATAGGGTAAAAAAACCGCGTAAAATTCCATGGAAGTCTGCATTTAAAGAAGAAGTATGTGCCTGGCTTAAACTTAAAATTAATAGGATATAAGATAATTCAAACTTAACAACAAGAAAAAGTAATAGAGAGCTCTTCCTCTCTCTACTCAGATTTTATCCTTTACATGACTGTGCTGTAAGACATTGCTTCTCGCCATATTTAATTATTCTAGGTCAACGGGAAGTACCCTATAAATTTTGATTTCCTTGAGAGTGTCGAAATATACGTTACTAGCGGACGTCACACGGTTTCACCCGCGTAGTTCCCGTTCCCGTGGGAGTATGGGAATAAAATATAGCCTATGTTACTCAGGGTGAATGTAGCTTTCTAATGATGAAATAATTTTTGAAATCGGTTCATAACTTCCAGAGATTACCCCCTACATACAAACTTGCAAACAAATGTTACCTCTTTATATATTAGTATAGAATATAGATTTGCGGCATAAACGGCTGTATCTTTTTTTAAGTTAATTAAGGAGTTTAATTTTTTCACAGCTCCAAGGGACTGTAGACTTGACTATATGGTTTTAATTTTAACTCGATTTTACCTCCACGCGTTCCCTAGATAAAGGGTCTTGACAGAAAGACGGACGAACAACATAGTGATCCTATAAGGGTTCCGTTTTTTATTTTTGAGGTACGGAACCCTAAAAACTAATCTACATCTACACTAATATTGTAAAGAGGAAAGATTTGTATTTTTGTGTGTGTGTATGCATGTTTGTAATGAATAAACTCAAAAACTCCTGCGCCGATTTCAATAATTCTTTCTTCATTAGAAAGCTACATTCACCCTGAGTAACATAGGCTATATTTTATCCCTGTACTCCCACGGGAACGGGAACTACGCGGGTGAAACCGCGTGACATTCGCTAGTTATTAATAAATGACAAACCTTCTGGCTTTATTTTCATTGTGACTAAAAATAAGTAGTCTTCTAATCGTTTGTGAATTATTAAGTAAGGTGCTGAGAAAAATATCGCTATCTCGTTCCCTCTAAGAAGTAGCTGATTAAATACAAAGATTAAAAAAAACTCGTAATTAGTGTCTGCACTTGGGATGATTTTTCATTAGACGGATTTTCATACCAATTAAGTCGACATCAAAACGTGTCATAATCTGCCTAGCCTTTTCCCAACTATGTTGGCGTTGGCTTTCAGTCTTACCAGGTGCAGCTGAATACCAGTATTTTACATGGAGCGACTGCCTATGTAACCTCCACAACCCAGTTAGTACTGGGTAATACGATACCCCTTGGTAAGACTGGTTGTGTGACTTTTTAGGCCACTGACTACCTGTAACGACTGTCAAAGATCTACAAATGACAGCCTGGACCAACTGCTTAACGTGCTTTCCGAAGCACGCACCTTTGCGGAGCACTAAGGAAACTTGGTATGTAGTGGGTGGTCACCCATCCACAGACCAACCTAGGCAAGCGCGGCTTAACCTGAAGATCGACCCGAGCGGCTGTTATTATTTAGCCACGAGTTCCACGAGTTTCCAGCAAACCTATTGAACTACAATTTGTGCAATACCACAATACCTGCCCTACCTTTAAATGTCATAGATTCACAGCATTGCGAAAAACTGTACGGTTATACTACTAAAACTATAGACTACGTTGATACTGTTAATTAATTGAGGAGGGAAAAAGTTTTTGTGTGCCATTTCAACCTTCATGACTGTTGAAATGAATCCAACATGGCGTCGTGATTATTGGCGCCAAGGTCAACTAAGATAGAAAGAAAAAACGTTTAGGTCTTTTAAGAAACCATTAGTAATAGACCTTGTGTATTTATAATATTTAGACAAGAATAATTTAAAAGATTAAAGGGAAAAAAATGCATTATCTTCCTCATTATTAATCTAGTATAAATCAATGCGATTTCGCGTCACCAGAGGACTGACTCTTTCTTTGGCCAAAGAATTAGCATTTCCCTTCAACGTGGCTATGCTGCCAGTCTTCTGGGCATGTTTCCAGATGGCGTACTTTGACCTCTAAGTGTCCTATTAAATTATCGCGTTGTATATTATGTAGTTACTTACTTTTAGTCTTATTTTTGTAATTATTTTAGTTCTATTTCTAGTCTGTACCTACAAAATAACTTCAACTATTTTCAATGTCAAGTACCCAAAAAATCGTGCTAAATATAAAAGATTTCACACTTAATCTCAATCTGCTCAACCGTTTTAGAGATACAAGGGTACAGACGAACAGACAGATTGCACAAAAACATACAATACAGCCTTCAGTTACAACTATTCAATAGTTTTGCGACAGAAAAACGCGAATAAAAAATCTTAATCGTCATGCTGTGATAAATTTCGATTTGCAAGTTTAGAGGCTGCATAAAATGTGCCAAGTCTTTAGTTATCGTGGTTGAATTTGTAATTGAAGGTTGACCAATGCTAAGGTTTTTCATTGTGAAAAAAGTTTTCCTTACAATTACTGTTATTTATGTGTATACCGACGATTTAGGTTTTATGTGTGGTATCCGGCAGAGTAGAATAGTACCAACCCATTACACTCACGCGTGTCGTATAAGGCGACTAATGTCTGAGGCAAAACACCTTGCACTTCCGTAGACCAGAGAATGGGCAGCAGCGTTTTCTGTTAGTCTTTCATCACTGCGATCTCCAATCCGCCTGCCAAGCGTGGAGATTACGGCAAATTGCTCCCATCATGGGAGAGGCTTATGTCCAGCAGTGGACGTTATGCGCTGTTGTTGTTATTGTTATACATTTTTTATAGGTTTTCTTTAAGTCACTCAATCTACTTAATCATCATCTGCCTAGCCTTTTCCCAACTATGTTGGGGTCGGCTTACGGTCTAACACCAGTATTTTACATGGAGCGACTGCCTATCTGATCTCAACAACCCAGTTAGTACTGGGTAATACGATACCCCTTGGTAAGACAAGTTGTCAGACTTCCGGCCACTGACTACCTGTAACGACTGTCAAAAATTAACAAATGACAGCCGGGACCAACGGCTTAACGTGCTTTCTAAGGCACGGAGGAAACTTGATATGTAACCGAAAACCATGGATCCACAGACCAAGCTAGGCACTCAATCTACTTAAGGCGACTACAGAAGTAAAATTAGCAACTCTGTTTGTGGTGGTTCAAACTTCGTTTGAAATCCTATTAGAATAAAGTTCTAATCAACTTGCACTACAAAGTGGTTGTTACGTCAGCCACTGCGGGCCGAATAGTGCGAAATGAGTGGTTTTTTTGCGACTACAGGAGCAAAACGCGGGTTTTATAATGCAAAAAGCATATGAGTCACTGCAATAAACAAAACCAGAAAAATATATGATATTCTTCAGGATATATGCTAGTATGATAGTGTTTTGAAAACATAATACAACTAATTTTATTTTATAAAAAGAAATCACGAACTTATCTCTAAAAATTTCTTATAACGAGTAAAAACCATACTAAAATACATGCGATCATTCTGATTGTTTGGCAAATAATTCTACAAGCAACACATTAGCATCATAGTGTTTTACTTTTTTGGTCCAATCAATAGATTTTTTGTAAATCGCAAAAAACCACTCATTCCAAACGAAGTTTGAACCACCACAAATAGAGTTGCTAATTTAGCTCCTGTAGTCGCCTTAAGGTTGATTGGGAAAGGGGTTGGAAGATTTCATATGAAGCCCTATCTTCCGCCATTTTTATTCTTTTTTTTTATAAGTTGCCATTCATCATAACAGGTATATTAATCAATAACTGGTATCAATACAAACCAGTTCTGTATGAGACAAAATGTTCTAAAGCGTCACGTTTCCGAGATATGAGGTGGTATGAGCTATCAAAGTTGTGCCGAAGATGCCTTCAGTGAATGGACTTTAACTTTGATAGCGTATCTCGGAAACATGACACTTTAGAACAGTTCCTAGGTATGGTCTAGAATAGGGTTACTCAAAGTGGGGTTCGCGAACCCCTAGGGGTTCGCCATGCGACGATAGGGGGTTCGCGACAATATTTACGTAATGGCGGCTGGGTGACTGGCAGGCGCGTGCGGAAAGCATGAAGGCGCGCACGCAATTATGGCTTAAATTGTTCAAAATTATTCCAAAAATTGACTCAATTTGTGACAAAAAACAAGCCCATCCATCGCATTAACATTAATAAGATATTTGTTTTTGGCCTGTATTTGTTACCTTTTATTCAATTAGGTAGTAAACTTTATTTTATATTTTGGGGGGGGGAGGTTGGGGGTTCGCTGTCATCTGGAAACTTGAATGGGGGTACGTGGAGCCAGAAGTTTGAGAAACCCTGTTCTAAAGTATCACGTTTCCGAGTTATGAGCTATCTTGTGCCGAAGATGCCATCAGTGAATGGACTTTAACTTTGATAGCTCATAGGTATCTCGGAAAACAGAAACTTTAGAACAGTTCCTAGGTATCGTCATTAATCCAGCCGAAAGACGTCCACTGCAGGACATAGGCCTCCCCCAAGTGTCGCCACATTGACCGGTCCCGTGCGACTCGCATCCAGCGAAGGTAGTTCCTAGGTATGGTCTAGAACAAAAAAAATATCGCAAAGACGGGAAGAACAAGTGCTTTTCGGTTTCTTTATGGGTCTCTTTACACCCTTTATATTTTATTTTCCGTGATGAAGAGAAGAGTGATTCATCGTCTAAGAAGGGTCTATTCTTTTACACACATCAATAGAGGGGGTTACTATGGCAGTGGTTGGCCATTGAATACACGCTTATTTTTAGGTCGTTCCATAACCGAAAGCCATAAACTTGATCATCGAACTAAAAAAAAAAAAAACTTCTTGAATTTTTTTTTTAACAACAATTTAAAAAATATTAAAAAATCACGAAAAAATAAATTGGATTTTTTTAGTTATTAAAAAAAAAAAACCGGCCAAGTACGAGTCGGACTCGCGCACGAAGGGTTCCGTACCATTATCTATACATTAGACAAAACGGCAAAAAAACACGTTTGTTGTATGGGAGCCCCCCTTAAATATAAACTTTATTCTGTTTTTAGTATTTGTTGTTATAGCGGCAACAAAAATACATCATCTGTAAAAATTTCAACTGTCTAGCTGTCACGGTTCATGAGATACAGCCTGGTGACAGACAGACGGACAGACAGCGAAGTCTTAGTAATAGGGTTCCGTTTTTACCCTTTTGGTACGGAACCCTAAAAAGTCCCAATCGTTCAGAGTTCGATGATCGAGACTATGGCTTTCGGTTCAAGAATACCTAAAATTAAAGGTGTATAATAGCAACCTATATTTTATGTCGAAGAGATAATTCGTATGATTCTAATCGTACGAATTAACTCATTCCAATATAATTATAATATGTAGATAGAGAACAGCGGTGGTCCAGTAGTGGCGGCCCCGATTTACAAACAGTAAGTCGTGGGTTCGAAACTCGAAGTTCGAACCCAGGCAGGCGCATTACTTTGTGTAATTTGTGAAAGAAAACATCGTGAGGAAACCGGCATGTCCTAGAACCAAACATTCGAAGACATGTGACATCTACCAACCCGCACTGGGCCCCCGTGGTGGATTATAGCCCATTCCCTCTCATAGAGACGAGGCCGTGGGTCCCAGCAGTGGGAACATTATAGGCTATTTACGTGGGGTACATCCGTACACCGCTGCTAACCCCTTTGAGGTACAGTCGTGACGAGTAAACAAAAATGTCCTTCATATCTCAAAAAAATCTTACAATTAGTTTATTTGTTAAAAACTATGGCTGTTATTGTTATAAATAAATAATTTATGTCGTTTCGTGTGTACTATCGTCTTTTCACGACATGGCAGTGAAAATTTATCATGCTCTGATGTCATTAGCTTCTAGAGGGTGTTGAAAAAATATTTTTACTTTTATTTTCTTTAGTAACAGTTCGGCCTAGCCTTTATCCAACTATGTTGGGGTTGGCTTCCAGTCAAACCAGATACTTTTTTATATATACAATGTGGGCCTACTCTTGACCTCGATCACGCCTGATGAAAAGCGATGGATGAGATCTATTATGGAACGAGCGTGCCCAGAAGATGCCTGTTCACTTTTACTTTGAAGGCAGGCGGGTTAAATGTGGGTGGGAACACAGACGCAGGCAGAGAGTTCTACACTTTGGCTGTGCGCGTAATAAAAGTGGAGGAGAAGCGCTTAGTACGACACGTTGGGATATCTACCAAGTGCGGATGGTACGCCGCAGTACGTCTGTTAGTCCGGTGGTAAAAGGGTGATGGTGGGATCAAGTCGTGGAGCTCCTGCGCACACTCACCGAAGTACAGTCTGTAGAAGACCGACAGGCAGGCAACATTACGCCGATGAGCTAGGCCGTGAAGCAAAACTAACAACGTCTCGTCGTTTATAAGCCTTTTGGCTCTGCGTTCCACCGAGTCAAGTGCAGCAAGCTGGTATTTTGCTGAGCCATCCCACGAGTGACTGCAATACTACATACAAGAACGATACAACCGAATACTAGTATTTTTACATGGAGTGACTGCCTATCTGACCTCCACAACCCAGTTAGTACTGGGTATACTATGCTTGGGTGCTTGGTTGTATCCTTGCAACAGCGACGAAATATCGGGAGCTCATAGAAACAAGAGAAAATCACGGTGATTATCCCGTAGGTACTTAAAGTGTAGTGAAAAACTATGAAAGTCGAAAACAGTGAATTGGCTATCAGACTTTTGGGCCACTGACTTCCTGCAACGACTGCCAAAGATCTACAAATGACAGCCAGGACCAATGGCTTAACGTGCTTTCCTAGGCACGGTAAAAGCTCGGTATGTAATGGGTGGTCACCCATCCACAGACCAACCTAGGCAAGCGCGGTTTAACGTGAAGATGGGCTAATATTATTTAGCCACGAGCTCCTCTACGATCAACTAAACTGCGCATGTTTATAATATAAACGCTCAGTTAAGGTTTGTTGATATACAAAGACAGTCGCTCTCCTTGACATTTAACTTCAACCATCAGAAAGTACCCGCTTGTATTAGTTTTGCCTTTAGAGAGGCAGAAAGTTCTCATTCAAATAATTGAAATTTATTTAACAATCTTTACATAGTTAAAAACAATGACGTATTATATATAGACACGTCATGAACCAACATCGCGGTGCTTAAAAACGGCGAAAATACTAGAACTACTTATAAGCGTGAAGAAAGAGAAAGAAAATATGACACCGAACGGCGGGATGCCTGTTGCGAGAGGGAGATAAATATACATCTTCAGTCACGTCACAGGATTTATTAAATTATAAACAAACGTAGCGTCGCGCGACAGGTTGGTGCGTAACTAAGCGCGATGTGGCCAATTGGCTTCATTTCATGATGTCATTTTAGAGTGCGGACAACGTATCTATAGTTTATATATCATTGGTTAAAAACAAGGTTGTACACTTTTCTGAAGATAAAAGTTTAATAGAATTTTGTTTCATATATTTTCTTTACCCACTGTCTTAAAGACAAAAGTATCATAGAATTTCGTTTCATATATTTTTTTCTCATATTTTCATTTCATAGAATTATCAATACGCAGAATACTTGCTTCTAAAAAAATTAAATCGCAGGGAAGTCCCTAATGTTAAACCGATGTAGTGGCAGTACAAAAAGTACTATCGCGCCATCTATGACACGAACGAAGAACTAACTTCAAAATTATAAATCGCGCAGTAAAAGTTATCCGCCACTTAAGACCCAACAGAAACCCCATTTTTGACTGCTCTGACTCCGCCCTGAGCGGAGTAGAAGGGAGTGTCAGACTTTTACCGTCTAAAACCCATCCATTTTCCTTCTTAGCCCTTTGTGTACCAGGGCCGCGGTATCTCTTTCGTACAATCCTGCAGCCATACAGAAACCCCTAACAACAACTGTTGGACAGTAACCCACCAGACACAACGCCCGCGTAAGAAAAAAGAAGAAGAAGATCTTCCCTTTTCCATAAACCCCTTTTCGCCCCGACGTGATTACACTTGACTAACCTAGGAATCGAAGCCAGTACCTTCACTCAGACACGTTTAAACTGTAAAACTACAAACTTAATCACCCTGTATACAACTGTTTTGGTTTTGACGATACGTCAATTTTTGACGTTGTAAAGTAGCGACGCATCGGCACGCGTTCCTAATTTAAATCCTTGCGCCCTATTGGCTGAAACCTTACAATAGGGAGGGGATAAACCCCGCCCATCTATAACTACGGAAAACTACCTTTATTTGGTCGATGATGGTATGGTTGTCAAATACCTTGAATTTTAACGATTTTAGCCGAGTTTACACGAAGGAACCCGATCGGAAGATCAAGTACAAAGGTAAAAATACGTTTTATAGACTTCGGTTTACTACGAACCATTTTTGGGGTGAATACCTGAACAAAGCATTTACTGGGTTAGATGTCGGACAACTGGGTTTTGAAAGCTTTCCGAATTGACGTAACATCACGCCTACAATCCCTGAAGGAATAAGCAGAGGTGTATCTAATAGTACTCCACATATCACCAGTTTTCTTTAAGTCCCATGTGCATGCGAGCCTATTACCATCAACCGGGCGCAAATCCAGACTCCGTAGCTACTACTAAGAAATTCTTGATGGAAAACTAACCACACGATAACCAAAGTTTTTATGCCGCCCAATGAGCCAATGACTTGGCTTTACATGTCATCGAGAAATATCTCTAATATTGTCGACCCGATTGGCGCAGCGGTAGTGAGGCTAACTTACGTTCTTAGGGTCCCGGGTTCGAATCCCGGTAGGAGCAAATGTTTGTGTGATGAGCATGGACATTTGTTTCCTAGTCATGGATGTTTATATGTATAATAAGTATGTATTTACAAACAAAATGTATCTATGTAGTATATCAACTATCTGGTGTCCACGACACAAGCCTCGTTGCTTAGTGTGGCACTAGATGGCGCTGTGTGTAATGTCCAGTGATATTTATTTATTTATTTATCTCTCAGGCATGCTGGTTTCCTGCCGGGTTTGCGGGACTGTTCGAAAGAGATACCGTGGCCCCGGAACACAAAGGGCGATGAAGGAACATGGATGGGTTTTAGTCAGTAAAAGTCTGACACTCCCTCCTGCTCCGCCCAGAGCGGGAGGAGTCATTTGATGAATTCCCATCCGAAGAAAAAAAAAACAAAGGAATGCTGGTTTCCTCACGATGTTACCGATGAAAAAAATGTATGTGGATGGAGGGGGGTTTCAGAATGATGTACCTGCCGTTTGTGCGCTGATGTCCATTCCATACCATGACAACATACGAGAGGTCTTATAAACACATGCACAGGGCGAAAGTGATGCCTTGCCTTTTGAAGTCACTTTCACTAGCTTATCGAGTCCAATGTTGTCCATTTCTTAACTTGTGGTTCTCATATCAATTAGAACAACGTTACCAGTCTGCCCTAAACCTCATTGCTTAGCATGAGGTCCTTTTTTTTCGGATGGGAAATCATCAAATGGCCCCCTTCTTGCCTTGGGCGGAGCGGAAGGGAGTGTCATACTTTTACTAACTAAACCCATCCATGTTCCTTCAATTTTCTTTGTGGTTCAGGGCCGCGGTATCTCTTTCATGAGGTCCTGCCTATACAACAACAACAACAACAGCCCATAACATCCACTGCTGGACATAAGCCTCTCCCATGATGGGAGGAATTTGCCGTAATCTCCATGCTTGGCAGGCGGATTGGAGTTCGCAGTGATGAAAGACTAACAGAAAACGCTGCTGCCCATTTTCTGATCTACGGAGGCGCAAGGTGTTCTGCCTCAGACATTAGTCGCCTTATACGACACCCGTGAGTGTAATGGGTCGGTTCTATTCTACTCTGTCGGATACCACACCTGCCCATAACTTAGGTATATTTGTACCCGATTGATGAAAGTAAGGCTTACATCACATTGGCCTGGCTAATAATCGTCCTACTGTTTTTACGCGACTATGGCCCAG
Organism: Xestia xanthographa; assembly: GCA_905147715.2. Taxonomy (NCBI): domain Eukaryota; kingdom Metazoa; phylum Arthropoda; class Insecta; order Lepidoptera; family Noctuidae; genus Xestia; species Xestia xanthographa. The sequence goes on along the minus strand of LR990667.1, from coordinate 11,909,171 downwards.
CTAAAAGGAAGGGTTATGATTTTAACAGTCTATGTATGTGTGTTTGTATTAACGTGTGTTCCTCCGTAGCGCCTAAACTATTCATCCGATTTTGATGAATAAGGTGTCAATCGATTCGTTATTATGCTCCGGGTAACATAGGCTACATTTTAACCGACTTCAACATTATTAGGAGGAGTCGATTTTACCTTGTAAAACCCGAATTTAATTAGATCGTGATTTTTCAGTAATCGGGTTTCTTAATGGTAGTATATCACACAAATTCTTGTTTTTCTCTTAGAGTGTTAATCACCACGGTTACTAATGCCATGTCGGCAATTTCAGATTCCGAATGAGTGTCTCTTTAAAAGTTCCTTTCATGATTTCTTGATGGCGCAAAAAGAAGCTTTTCTATTTATATGTAAGCTTGTAATACCTATTGATTCATTCCTATTATCTACTACTAACTGGACAATGATATAGTTTTAATGCAAAGATGGAGATTTTTATTGAAAATCAGTCAATTAGGTTCCTAGTTTTCAAATTAGTCCCGATACGTTGGTGGAACTTTGAAGTAACTCAGGTTAAGCCGCGCTTGTCTAGGTTAGACTAAAAGCCGACCCTAACATAGTTAGGAATAGGCTAGGCAGAAAACGTTGGTGGAACCTCAACTAAAGTATCCTCCAGTAGAGTCATATTTCTTCTGACTAACCTACAAAGTATTACTTTTCTTTTTGAAGATAGGTAGTATAAATACCTGGAGCAGCACTGGCCTATTGGTGGCGGCCCCGACTTACGAACAGTAAGTCGTGGATTCGAACCTAGGCAGGCGAATTACTTTGTGTAATTTATTTCATCACCTCTACTCTCAAAACGGTGCGCGGTGGTGAGGAAACCGGCATGTCCTAGAACCAAAAATTAGAAGACATGTGACATCTACCAACCCGAACTGGGCCCGCGTGGTGTATTATAGCTCATTCCCTCTCATAGAGAGGAGGCCGTGTGTCCCAGCAGTGGGAAAATTATAGGCTGATAATGCTATACCATGAATACAAATGTCTAAAATATCATAATTTTTCACCCCAACAAGCAGGCAAGCACGTCTCCTAAAATGTCATGGGCAAAAACATAGTACCTCAACCTCGTATCGACCAAACTGTACACCAGCGAATAGCAACCGTTTCGTGTCCCCATGATGACGTGGCTTGCTATCAGAGTTAACGTTGTAAAGCGTAGCTAATGTTGTGAGCAGTTGGGGGGATACTAAGGGCTTTGTGTAATGAGAAAATGGAAGACGTCTTCGGAATATCAAATCATTAAGTCTTGACGAAAAATTACCCTAAAATGTTTATCGCATAAGCCGTGTGGTATCCGGCAGAGTAGAATAGTACCAACCCATTACACTCACGGGTGTCGTATAAGGCGATTAATGTCTGAGGCAGAACACCTTGCGTCTTCGTAGACCAGAGAATGGGCAGCAGCGTTTTCTGTTAGTCTTTCATTACTGCGATCTCCACTCTGCCTGCCAAGCGTGGAGATTACGGCAAATTCCTCCCATCATGGGAGAGGCTTATGTCCAGCAGTGGACGTTATGGGCTGTTGTTGTTGTTGTTGTATATCGTCATCATTCTCTTTTCATGTCTTCTTCTTTTACTCTCCATCTCAGCAGTCACCTCGTTTCTCACAAATATCATCCTTCACACAGTCCATCCATCGTTTTGTTATATCTCTACTGTTATTTCCATCTACATTCATACCCAAACTGTTTATAGTCCATTCAATGGGGATGATGACTGACTAAAAAAAATATGATTCTCTTTAGTCCTTCAGTTAGATTATCGAAAAAAATTGGATACATGTTTTTTGTTTTATCAAATTAATAAAAAATTACGAAGATAAAACGTATCAAGTGGGGGCTTGTGACGGCACATTCGAGTAAAAAAATGTACTCAAATGTGACGTCACACGAGTTTTTGACGCACTGTATCGTCTTAATTTTGTAATTATGTGAAAAAAGAAAAAATATGTGTCCAATATTTTCTGGAAATCTATATGACGGACTAATTCGATTTTTTTGTCATCTACCCTATTTTGGGATTCAAAATTGTTTATCGCGCAAAAAATCAAAATTTAATTTATATTCACAATCTAATTATGGCTTTGACAATTTTTGTCAATCTAGAAGAATGGAAAAGTAATCTTTTTGGATCATTAAGTACGTCCAAAATCGGGCACAAATCCAGATTCAACAATAAAAAATGCGAAATGTAATCATAAAATACTTATACAAATTCTAGATTGGTAAAAACTAAAAGCTGACCTTAAAATGACATTAGATAAGGCCTCAGATTAAAGAAATAGGCAGATGGAACGCTCAGAACACGCGAGTGGTTCCACCAAAACAAATACAAAATCAAAAGCAAATACAAACTCGCGACAGTACCAAGCTACGCATCGTCTCGCTCACACGTCACTAGTGATTTGTCATTTTAGGTCAAAACATGCCGTCTTGTGTGTTAAAACACTGCAAAAGTTGTTCACAAAAACTAAGAAAACAAGATGGAATATCTTTCCACAGGTAACTCTTGTTATTTTTATTGTTTTGGTATTTATTTTCCATCAAATATTTTCGGCTCACTTGAAACACAAAACCTCAACAGTAAGTCGTCTGTGTTGCTAGTTTATGACGGGAAAATTACCCTGAATTAGGGGAAAAAAAATAATCGATATTTTTTATGCACAATACACATTATTGTGCATAAAAAATATCGATTAATTTATACATACGTAATTGCGTATAAGGAAATATTGTATCTAAAGGGTGCATTTAATTTCATGACGAATATTTTAACCTCCGGCATTACTAACGATACTAATTGTACTACGCAACTCAAAAACATTATTAAATTATTAATGCATATTAGTATGCAGTATTTAAAACCTCACAACAGCTGACTTACACATACTACATCACAGTAACAGTCCACTAACACTGCGATCCAAATTATCACTACGAGTGGCGCGAGCGCCGATCACGTCACGGGACAAATCGATGAAATGCGTCAATACACCTGCGCAGTCGTAATGACACGAGGTCACTAGTTAGTTCCGTCCGGGTCGTAAAGACTTCGGGTCTCGGGAGGGCACCCCCGCGCGCGGGGCTGTATTCGTATTTTTGCGTGAGAAAGAGGGACGGAGAGCATGCCTTTAAACTATTTGGTACTTGTAAGGATATGCCGCGCTCGCGCCGCTGGATTATTTTATTATTTCATGTGCGTTTACTTTTCGTTCCGCGCGCGGTGTACTGCGCTTTAAAATTTTAATATTTCAAGACTTATTGGGGTTTATGAAGTATTTTATTATTACTTTTAGTGTTTAATTGCAACAATTAGCCTTTGCCATGTGACATGCTACATTTTAAAGGTTAGGTTAAAAGTTTAGGTAAATACATTTGCTTAAATAGTTTATTAATCAAATTACCAAAAACCGATATAAAGTGTTATGTTGTCTGATATAAATTAATTAAATAGTTAATAATTACGCATATTTAATTTTTATGCTCTTATTATTGTTCTGTTCGAATACTACACGCTTTTGCTATCTGGGTATAACCATAAAGCAAAATCGCGTTTCCAATTTAAAAAAATAGTAGTACAATATTTGGGAACAATTTAACTGAACAAAAATATGGGAGTATTTCTCAATATCTGGCAACCGTAAACGCACACAGACGCGCGTGTCCCTACACGGCGCCTCTTGTCTGCCGCGCACACATAAATAAAAACCGGAGCCACCTTGTTTGTCGCGCATGTTCTATCTGCCTATTTCTTTAATCTGAGGATAAGGCAAAGAAAAATTAATCTAAATCTGGAAGACAAACTCAAACGATAAAACAAGAAACTGTGATTTTATAGTGATAAGTCCTTTTCAAATTCTCATTTCAACTCGAAATATTAAACTCAATCAAAGAGTAGACCTCCTAATCAAAATGACTGATTGTAATCGTGTATTAATTTTGTTCCATAATTTTGACCTCAAATTACGTCTTCTTTTATCGTTGACAATTTATAAATTAGTTATGCAAATCTACATGAAATAATACCGAAAAAAATGGCTAAATACTATCGCTCGTAGCTTACAATTAATTTCTGGGACTTGTATAGCAGTTAAGCATGAAAGAGTTTTTATGTCAACTGCGTTAGATTAAATCGATGTAAGTTTTGCCTTGCGGCTTCAGCCGTGTAGTATACGGCAGAGTAGAATAGAACCAACCCATTATACTCACAGGTGTCGTATAAGGCGACTAATGTCTGAGGCAGAACACCTTGCGCCTCCGTAGACCAGAGAATGGGCAGCAGCGTTTTCTGTTAGTCTTTCATCACTGCGATCGCCAATCCGCCTGCCAAGCGTGGAGATTACGGCAAATTCCTCCCATCATGGGAGAGGCTTATGTCCAGCAGTGGACGTTATGGGCTGTAGTAGTAGTAGTAGTAGTGTAGTAAGTTTTGCCTTTCTTATTTTTATTTCTAGGTACTAATTTGGCGCTTTCAGTCTAACTAAATACGCTAAAAATGTAAAGAGTGTCCATGAAGTTTCTTGCCCGTTCTTCTCCATAGAGATCTACGCTAGGGAATGGGCAACTACAGTACTTTCACAGTTTTTTATGTCTTGTGACTGAGACTGTAGCTACATTTAATTTTCATCTTTGTTTCGACAACTCAAAAGTGCGTGTACTTGGCCTACTTGAAATTAATGCTTTGATTTTGAATTTAGAGTACAGACGCTTTCACTCCAAGGTACCCGAAACAGACAAATTTTCTCAGTTAACCTCGAACCTAATGCCTCAGTAATAAAGTTGAAAATCTATCAAAGAAATTTAGACATTGTAGTGGTTTGTTTTACTGGCGTCTGTACTTTAGTTTACTAAAATAAACGATTAGTTTTAAAACATGGGGGGTGAAACAATTAACGTAATTACTGTAATGTAGTAATGGCTGACAGGTCAGTCGCACGGCCCCGTTTGACGCGTATATCCGTTTATAATTGGTGACACCCCTAACTCATGATACTGGGGTTATTGGGGGAGATAATTATGGGATCTGGGATGTACGTACTTACGTCAATATAGTTATAAATTAGCTTGTAGTTAGATTTTAGTCGTAGCGCCCTGTATTGTTAGAAAGAAGTGTTTAATTGGCATTAAAAAGAAAAACACCTCAAAATTATACAAAATAAATAAAAAAACAAAACTAATCATTCCAAAAGGGCCTCAGCTTCGTCTCCTTTCTCACCATATCATCCTTCACACAGTCCATACATCGTTTATTTAGTCTTGCTCTACTCTTATATCTACATTCGAAATTCAACTCAATTGTATTCAGATTGACGACTTTATTTGAGTAGCGCAAATAGACTTCCATCTTCTTTTAACCCGATTGGGGAGAAGCACAGAATAGGTTATGATGACTGATTTAAAAAAAATATGAGTCTGTTTAGTCCTTCAGTTAGACTATCGAAAAATATTGGATACGTGTTTTTAGTTTTTTTTTTTTTCAAATTAATAAAATTTGACGAAGAAAAACGTGTCAAAGATCATGAGTGGGGGCTTGTGACGTCACATTTGAGTAAAAAAATGTACTCAAATGTCACGTCACACGAGTCTTCGACGCACTGTATTCTGTCTGTGTCTTCATTTTTTCACACAAACAAAAAATGAATGTTATTAGGGGTAAATGTTTTAGATTACATTTCAAAACACCTAGTTGACGCTTCCCGTGACCCAAGGGCTGGCTTTTACCTTGGCCAGAGGCTAAGTGTTGCCTTACAATGTGGCGACGCGACGTCGCCAGTCTCTTGTGGACATTGCCAGTTGACATCGTTGAGGAGTTTTTTGGCGCTACTTTTGCTTTTATTTCATTGTGAAGTTAGTTATACTTTAGGTTATTTTAATTTATAAATGTACATAATATTGTTATGATTTAACTTAAGGCGATCACAGGAGCTAAATTAGCAACTCTATTTGTGGTGGTTCAAACTTCGGTTGAAACACGGTTAGAATAAGGTTCTAATCAGCTTGCACTACAACGTGGTTGTACGTCAGTCACTGCGGGCCGAATAGTGCGAAATGAGTGGTTTTTTGCGATTTACAAAAAATGTATTGATTGGACTAAAATAGTAAAACACTATGATGCTATGTTGCTTGTAAAATTATTTACCAATAAATCAGAATGATCACAAATGTATTTTAGTATGGTTTTTACTCGTTAAAAGATTTTTTTATAGAGAAATTAGTATCGAATAAAATTAGTTGTATTATGTTTTCAAAACACTATCGTACTAGCTTAGATCCTGAAGCATATCATATATTTTTCTGGTTTTGTTTATTACAGGGAATCATATGCTTTTTTGCATAATAAAACTCAAATTTAGCTCCTGTAGTCCCCTTATTAAACCTATTTTCCTAAAGGTTCTTTCTTTACCCAATCAGAAACAATTACCCATCAATAACTCATCTGCCCAAACTACAGCCCCTCTGAATTTCAATAACATACATTACAAGCCAAGCTAAACGCGTCACTACAAAGGTCATCTGCTGCCCAGCCCTCCATTGTGTAGTACTGTAGTCGTTATAATAGCCATCGTGGGAACATGGCGGAACCACTGATTGTTTTTTATAATTACTTGTTGGAACAGTAGGTAGATGATTATTTTGTGGAGGTACTAGCGAATATGATTCGGAAATGATCGGGTGTTTTCGGATTTACACGTAGGTACCGTTGCAAGTCGTACTTCTCTTTTGTTGAGGTAGTTTGGGTTTAATCCAAATTGCAGCTTATGATTGACAAAATTCGATTGGTTTCTCTTTGCAAGAACAATTTTGTTGTACGATTTACCACTAGACCAAAGACGCAGTAATTTTTATTATACTCTACAATTATGACATGCATTTAATCAACGGTTTTTTTTTAGTTACGGTTCTATATTTAAAACAAAAGAAACAGCTGGTTGTCACACTTCATTGATTTGATCACCACCTGATATGTACCCTAATTTATGCCGATACACTCGTGAGATGTAACGCACCATTGACTCGAACCGGTGAACTACTGGTGGGCGACTTATTGATCACTGAGCACCTGTGATACGGTCTGGTAGACATGGTTGATGCAGTTCCCGAGAACTAGATGTGTGGACGTTGTAAGTAAACAATGAAAAAAAACTCCTCAACGCTGTCAACAGGTAATGTCCCCAAGAGACTGGCAGCATTGCCACGATGACAAGCCCGCCACACTATTCCCAAACCACTGTAACTCTTGTAAGTCACAATCAACAGTGGTGACCACCAGAAAGCGCCGAGACAATGAACCTCGACGAAGTCCCAACTTGCTTCTCCCCTGGTAAACAGAAGATCCAAGTCTACTAGGCTTGTGTCCTGAAAAAATATAATTAGTCCGTTAGTTAGATTATCAAAAAATATTTGACACGTATTTTTTCTTTTGTTACGTAAACCAAAATTGACGAAGCTACGACGCTTTTTAAATTCTCAATACGTCACGCCGTGCTATAATTTTTAGTGCGTTGTGACGTCACGAGCCCGCACTCTCGAGTTTTGATGCGTTTTATCTTTGTCAATATTCATTGATTTACAAAAACAAAAACTAGGTGTCCATTATTTTCCAATACTCTAACTGACGGACTAAATAGATTTGCAATTTATCGATGGTGGAAACTAGCCTATTGCGCTACTCAAATAAATGTCGTCAATCAGAACACAATTGAGTCGAAATTCGAATGTAGATGGGTATAAGAGTAGAGGAAGACCAAAGAAACGATGGATGGACTGTGTGAAGGATGATATGGTGAGAAAGGAGGAGTCTGATGAGATGACGAGTAATAGAGAAGTGTGGGAGAAGAAGATATGCTGCGCCGACCACAAATGAATTGGGATATTGGCAGGACCAACCCATTACACTCACGGGTGTCGCATAAGGCGACTAATGTCTGAGGCAGAACACCTTGCGCCTCCGTAGACCAGAGAATGGGCAGCAGCGTTTTCTGTTAGTCTTTCATCACTGCGATCTCCAATCCGCCTGCCAAGCGTGGAGATCACGGCAAATTCCTCCCATCATGGGAGAGGTTTATGTCCAGCAGTGGACGTTATGGGCTGTTGTAGTAGTAGTAGTAGTATTGGCAGGAAAATGAAGATCATTTACGTTGTAATAACATTGATCTTTCCAAAATAATTAGTGATAAAGTGACAATCTTTTAGCAATAACAATGATGGGAAAGTCAAAAATGTATTGGATGAGCTAACGAAAACCTCATATCAATTCTGTTGAAACTCGTTGTAGGAAATACGAGGTTAGGCACAGATTACCTAATACACTAATTAATTTACACTTTATACTATAAAGAGGAAAGATTTGTATTTTTGTGTGTATGTTTGTAATGAATAAACTCAAAAACTACTGCACCGATTTCAAAAATTCTTTCACAATTAGAAAGCTACATTCACCCTGAGTAACATAGGCTATACTTCATCCACGTACTCCCACGGGATCGGGAACTATGCGGGTGAAACCGGGTGTCGTCCGCTTGTATTTAATAACATCGATGCTTGGAAACTCGCTTGCCCGAATACTGAAGAACCCGACCATTTTCCCAGAGACGGTAGTTTAGAACAAGCTAATGGGAATAGGGCAGGAAGATGATGATGATGACATACTCTACCTTTTTTTTTTTTTTTTTCATTTGGGAAATCGTCAAATAACTCCTCCCGCTCTGGGCGGAGCAAGAGCGAGTGTCAGACTTTTACTGACTAAAACCCATCCATGTTCCTTCATCGCCCTTTGTGTTCCGGGGCCGCGGTATCTCTTTCGAACTGTCCCGCAACCCCGGGTGACATACTCTACCTGACCTGGTAATCGAACCTTGGACACTAAGGCCCGGTTTCCACCAAAGCCAAGACGAGCGGAGCGGAGACTAAGCTAGGAGCTTCAACCAATCACAGGATAGACGAGAGACCTGAGGCCCAAGTCTGCTATTTTTATAATAATTCGTCATTCCAACACGATCCCATTCTCATCCCATTGTCATTTTGCTAAAAGTTCGTCATCTGCTAAATTCATAATGGTCGATCATTGGTCGGTCAATGGTCTTGCAATAGAATTGTGTTATGATGATATTCTTTTATTTTATTCATGCTATATTTCATTTATAATTATATTTTTACATATTATTAATTTATTAGTGTTATAAGCAGTCTGAAGGAGTAAGAAGTTCGGACCGCCCAAGTCAGTCATTTATTTGTCATTATGTACGAGATTACCATTCTATGCCATTTCTTTCAATGGAGTGTCAGTGGTTGACCATTGGAAAGTCATAATGACACCATTATATTAGTAGATTACCAAACTCGTCAAAATCAACAATTATGAAATCAATGATAGACCATTTTGACACTATTGTAATAGCAGACTTGAGGCCCGATGTAGATTTCAACCACGTGTGATTGGTTGTTTTGTATAGTGTCGGACATAAAGAATATCACCATCCCATATCTTCCCGTGGGTGTCGTAAGAGGCGACTAAGGGACTTACCAGAGAATGGGCAGCAGCGCTCTCTGTGGTTTTGTAACAACCGCAATGCGATCGCCAATCCGCCTGCCAAGCGTGGTGATTATGGCAAAAACCCCACTTTGGGCTCCCCCAAAGTGGGGGCCTACGTCCAGCGGTGGACGTCTTTCGGCTGAAATGATGATGATGATGATGACATGTGATTGGTGGGTTTCCGCACATCTCCCCGCTCCGCTTTGGTGGAAACCGGGCCTAAACCATGGATTACCGTTAGTTTCTATAGGTAATAATCTAATAAGACCCAGGTCATAAATATTTATGTTCCAGCAAGTGATTTATGTACTATTTTGATATTCAGTACATGAGTTTATTCACTTACCTCTTTGTGTATCTACAGAATTATAATTGGGTACATACAAGTTTTCTTACTCAAGTACAGTTAGTGTTTATTACAAGCAACTCATAGCTAAATAATAACAAACGCTCGGGTCGATCTTTAGCCGGTTTGTGGATCACAGATGGTGACCACCCATTACATGCCGAGTTTACTCCGGTGCCTCGGAAAACACGTTAAGCCGTTGTCAAGGGGTATCGCATTACCCAGTATTGACTGGGTTTTGTGGAGGTCAGATAGGCAGTCGCTCCATGTAAAATACTGGTATTCAGCTGCATCCTGTTAGACTGGAAGCCGACCACAACATTTATGTAATTCAGAAAAGTCTGAGATGCTGAAGAGGCACTCCCAAATACCTATAAACAAACGTAACTAATGAATTCCATAGAAAATATCTGGAAAATCTCTGCAAACATGTTAAAATAAGCAAATATTATTGTACTTGTTCCACACGCCAAGTAAATAATCGTCCACCCCTAATATTCAAATTACCCAAAATCATCCCCCTACCGTTTACCTCGTAAAAGGAAAATCACGCTATTGGTCAACATTTTCCCTCCAAACCACCAATGTTTTCCGTGGAAACCGTTAAAAGGCAAATATACCTGTCCCTTTCTACCTCACCGTCACGCTCATTGAACTTTCTCTTCATCTCTTTCCAACGCCAGGGGTGAAACGCGATGTTGACGTTTGTTGTCAGTGCCTTCTATGTTTAAACTAATGACGGACGTACCGTACAAACAAAAGAGGTTTTAATCTAAGTACAAAAAAAAGTAAATACAAAAAAAGAACGAGTGTTACAAGTGTTAAAAAGAAGTGAATAAATACTTTTTTGTCCTATTTAAATTCGCTACACACTGGCTGAATCGTGACGGTCCGACGCTCATACTAATTTCGCTGTGAAATGTGATTTAAAAGTGAAAACGAAATTCTATAAAAAAAAAAAACACTAAAGGCACGTGATGTGGTAACAATTAACTTCATAGCGGAAAAGAATTAAATCCACGCAATATCCGTTTGAACAATATTAAGAAAAAGACATTAAAAAAAGACAATCATTTGACGTTTCTCGCGATGTGTCACATTGGGTTCGTTCTCGATGCAACGTGAAATCAAAATACAGATAAAAAATGTGTGTTTACTGAACTAAGATGGAATATACTTGGCATATGGAGGACGCGGGTCAGGAATCGAACTCACGGACCACACGGTCGCAGAGCAGAGGCCAAGGTAAATAAATCAATTCATTTATGAGGTTATTCAAGTTTCTGCGACTTTAAAATATACGGGACACCGTCATCTTCTTGTTATAGCTAATTGGCAATTGCTTGCTCATCGTATTTTAGTGTAACTTGCCAAAATTGAGGCACGGGACCACAGGTATACAATATAAAATAAATTAAGGCTTTCCTAAATTCCGAAAAAGTTGTGTTTTTACTTGAATAAATATACTAATACTTCCTTCGTTCGCAAAAATTGTGATAGCTCGGCTAACTTGTATGATAATATAATTTTTAGCTTACTAATACTATCAGATCCTGCGGCTTCGCCCGCCCGCAAATTATAAAGTAAAACCTTCCTCTTGAATCACTATGTCTAATAAAAAAACCAGCGTCAAAATCCGTTGCGTAGTTTTAAAGATCTAAGCATACATAGGGACAGACAGACGCGGCGGGGGACTTTGTTTTATAATATGTAAAGATCTTACTTCCTGATAATTTAGCTTTCTATTGGTGAAAAAATGGTTAAAATCGGTCCAGTAGTTTCGAAGCTTAATCGGTACAAGTAAACAAACAATCAAAAACTTTCCTCTTTATATTATCAGTCTAAATAAAATCAAAAGTCAAGCCGTGGCCGCCGTAAGCCGTGTGGTGTCCGGCAGAGTAGAATAGAACCAACCCATTACACTCACGGGTGTCGTATAAGGCGACTAATGTATGAGGCAGAACACCTTGCGCCTCCGTACACCAGAGAATGGGCAGCAGAGTTTCCTGTTAGTCTTTCATCACTGCGATCTCCAATCCGCCTGCCAAGCGTGGAGATTACGGCAAATTCCTCCCATCATGGGAGAGGCTTATGTCCAGCAGTGGACGTTATGGGCTGTTGTTGTTGAAATAAAATCATCTTCCTAGCCTTTTCCCAATAGGCTACTTTCGACCATCAATAAATTGCAAATCTATTTAGTCCATCCGTCAGATATAGAGAAAATAATGCACACGTATTTTTTGTTTTTGTATTGACAAAGATAAAACGCATCAAAACTCGAGAGTGGGGGCTTGTGACGTCACAACACAACGCACTAAAAGGGATTTGCTAAAACAAGAATGCGTTGTGTTTCAAAACGACCCATTCTGATTCCAAACAAAAGGAATACCTATGTTGCACAACTTCGTTATTATGATTGCAAAGAAAAGTAAGACATGCGAGACAAAGAATAAAAAAAAAACAAATAAATTAAATAATAAAAAATAAAAAAAATAATTTTGTTAAAATGATATAATAACAAAGATAAAGAAAGAAAGTATAGATAGTTCCATAGTAGTTTAGATAGATTTGGGCTTACGTATAAAATCACATCTCTGATTTTTCGGATTCATATGCGTATCAGTGGCGAAGGTTCCAAACAACTCGATTCCTACCGGATTCCCTTTGAAAAACGGAACAGTCAGTATTCTATAGACTCATCATATAATAATAATAATAAATCCTTTATTTTCAGGCTACTATGACATATGACTATATGACATTAAAGATGTGTAGGTACTCCGCCTTACCTCTTACAAAAATTGACCCTGCGCTACTGGTGCGTATTGTATAATTATCACTTGCTTCTGTGAAGGAAAACATCGTGAGGAAACCAGCATGCCTGAGAGATATTTCTCGACGGCATGTAAAGCTAAGTCAGAGGTCCATGGGCGACATAAAAATGGCTATGACATAAAAACTGTGACACCAGGATAAATAAAGATAAAATGAGTGCAAGATTATAGTTAGAATTTTTATCATGGATGTATGAAACGCTTGTGGCTAAATAATGACAGCCGCTCGGCTCGATCATCAGGTTAAGCCGCTCTTGCCTAGGTAGGTCCGTGGATGGGTGACCACCCATTACATACCGAGTTTCCTCCGTGCCTCGGAAAGCACGTTAAGCCTTTGATCCTGGCTGTCATTTGTAGATCTTTGACAGTCGTTAGGTAGTCAGAGCCCCAAAAAAGTTTGACAATCAGTCTTACCAAGGGCTATCGTATTACCCGGTACTAACTGGGTTGTGGAGGTCTGATAGGCAGTCGCTCCATATAAAATACTGGTATTCAGCTGTATCCGGTTGGACTGGAAGCCAACGCCAACATAATTGGGAAAAGGCTAGGCAGATGATGACATGTTTTGATGTCGACTTAATTGGTATGAAAATCCGTCTAATGAAAAATCATCCCAAGTGCAGACACTAATTACGAGTTTTTTTTTATCTTTGTATTTGATCAGCTGCTTCTTAGAGGGAACGAGATAGCGATATTTTTCTCAGCACCTTACTTAATAATTCACAAACGATTAGAAGACTACTTATTTTTAGTCACAATGAAAATAAAGGCAGAAGGTTTGTCATTAATTGATAACTAGCGGACGTCACGCGGTTTCACCCGCGTAGTTCCCGTTCCTGTGGGAGTATGGAGATAAAATATAGCCTAGCCGACCCCAACATACTTATTTAGGAAAAGGCTAATCAGATGATGAAGTATGTAAGCCAATTACATGTGTCTGACATGAGAATGCTAAGAGGAATATGTGGTGTATCACAATGAGTAGAAGGTAGACCAAAGACACGCCTCAAAGATAGTATAAGATCCCTTTAAGAACGACCTTCACCGAGCTGGTTATTGGATGAAAAGTGTTTTATTTCAAATTAAATATGTCAAAAAATATATTGCAAACGGGTTGTCTAAAAAATTTCAGTCCAGAATATTTTTTTTTTTTTTTTTTTTTTTTCAACATTTTACTGGTTTGGCTAATAGACGAATTCCATACCAATCGAAAGTATGAAACCTGTAAAATATGCATGCATATAACATGTGCAAATGTTAGGTTAACCTAACATTTGCACATTCTATAGGCTGCATAACTTTTGCATAATCTATAGCCTATAGAATATGCAAACGTTAGGTTAACCGGTCAACCTAACGTTTGTATATATTCTATAGGCTTCATACTTTCAATTGGTATGGAATTTGTCTATTAAGCAAACCAGAGAAAAGTTAAAAAATATATTTAAAAAATAAATTGATAATTAATCATATTCTGGACTGAAATTTTTTAGACAACCCATTTGCAATATATTTTTTGACATATTTAATTTGAAATAAAACACTTTCCATCCAATAACCAGCTCGGTGAAGGTCGTTCTTCAAGGGATCTTAGACTAAGAGAGTCAGCAAAAAGTAAGGGGTCCGCAAGGGCCGAAGCCTGCCGGGGCTGCGGGACTGTTCGAAAGAGATACCGTGGCCCCGGAACACAAAGGGCGGTGAAGGAACATGGATGGGTTTTAGTCAGTAAAAGTCTGACACTCCCTCCTGCTCCGCCCAGAGTAGGAGGAGTCATTTGATGATTTCCCATACGAAAAAAAAGGGCAGGAGATTGAGGATTCTTTGATGGAGCTTGGATTGGAGCTTCTTTGATGCTAATATTCTTTCCATCAAGTTCCCATATATATCACACGATCACACTAATATTTTAAAGGCGATAGTTTGTATCTGTGTATGTTTGTTACTCTTTCACGCTAAAACTACTGAACCGATCTGAATTAAATTTAACACACAGATGGTTCATCATCTGGATTAACACACCGAATACTTTTTATTCCGGAGGAATGATCCCGTGGATCATTCCTCCGGATGAATTATCGAACTACACGCGGGTGAAGCCGCGGGCATAAGCTAGTCATGGATAATTGTTCTTTAATCAAACTTTCAAAGTTAATTGTTCATTAGATGAATAGCTGTTAATGAAACATTTTTAAATAGGATTTACACCTCGTTGAACGTGGACGTATTGCGATTTGAATAATGATAGCTATTATAACTTTTGATGACAGCTTTTAATTTGGCTTTTTTAAATGAAGATTGGCTCTATTCAAATATTGACCGATGACCTGGTGAAGGTTGCGGGGACCCGCTGGATGCGAGTCGCATGGGACCGGTCAATGTGGCGACACTTGGGGGAGGCCTATGTCCAGCAGTGGACGTATTTTGGTTGAAATGATGATGATGATGGATCTACTTAGCATACAGCAGTGCAATGTTGACCCTAGGCGTCTACCAAATCGCGTCTCAATTTCAGTTTTACTTTATTTGTTAATGAAAAATGAACATTAATTATGACATGAGCATAGCATCATGCTGCCTAGCCTTTTCCCAACAATGTTGGAGTCGGCGTGCAGTCTAACCGAATGCAGCTGAATACCATTATTTTACACTAGCGGACGTCACGCGGTAGTTCCCGTTCCCGTGGGAGTACGGTGATAAAATATAGCCTATACGGATTCGGAAGAATCCCTCTAAGTAATGGTAAAAGAAATTTTGAAATCGGTCCAGTAGTTTTTGAGCCTATTCAATACAAACATACAAAAATACAAAGGTTTCCTCTTTATAATATTAGTATAGATGGAGCGGCTGCCTATCTAACATCCACAACCCAGTTAGTACTGGATAATGCGATACCCCTTGGTAAGACTGGTTGTCAGACTTTCTGGCCACTGACAGACAAAGATCTGCATAGGACTGCCGGGATAAACGGCTTAATATGCTTTCCGATGCATGGAGAAACTCGTTCACAGACAGGCTTTGGCAACCTTGAAGATTCACCTCATAAAACTATGGGCACACAAAGCCATCGAAGAAAAAGTTAGAAATATCATTACCGATACAGCTAGTTAATCCAATTACGACATAAATACAACGAGGAAAAGGTAGAAAATGCAAAGATCTGAGAAGTTTTGTGTTCACTGGTAATCCCGCTAGAATCATTTGTTGCAATTATCCATTTGACTGACCATGACAATACGTCTGTTTCTAGGAGGACTGATTGAAGTTCCGTTGTTAATCTGAGGGGATATTCCTGTAGTTTTTTCGAATGTTCGCGTTTTAATCTAAATCTGTCAAAATTACATCAAATTTCTGGAACTTTTTGGCAATAAAATTGTCGTAGATAGTCGGTCTTTGAAGTGTCAAACCATGTTTTGAATTCTGTGTGCCGTGCGGTACAGACTGCCTTGCATACGATTATGGTTCAATTGGCAAGTTGTTATGGTGTGATCGTATAACAACACCCAATTTAAAAATCATAGCTTTTTCATTTTCATCTATTTTTGTTCCTTGTGCAACTCCATCTGCAGCTTGACTTGAAGCCACTACTAACGGCTGCGGGACTATTCGAAAGAGATACAGCGGCCCTGGAACATAAAAGGCTAAGAAGGAACATGGATGGGTTTTAGTCAGTACAAGTCTGACACTCCCGCTCCTCCGGGAGTCATTTGATGCTTTCACACCCGAAAAAAGAGTGAGCTTCTTTTTCCTGGTGGGAAGCATCAAATGAACCCTACTAACACTATTGAGGTGGCAGAATTCTGATAGTAGCTTAGTTAATTTTAAAAGAAGATTGAGTTTCGATAACCAAAATCAAAGCATTTATTTCAAGTAGGCCGGTTACAGGCACTTTTGAATTGTCGAAACAAAGATGAAAATTAAATGTAGCTACAGTCCCAGTCACAAGACATAAAAACTGTGAAAGTACTGTAGTTGCCCATTCCCTAGCGTAGATCTCTATGGAGAAGAACGGGCAAGAAACTCCATGGACAGACACTCTTTTAAATCAGAATATTTTTACAAAATCTTGGTTGAGTGAATTTCCCGGGACCGAAAATTGCGTGGCATCAATGAAATCGGTACTAAAAAACATAGTTATAATGTTCTCACATTTTTTTCCGGTTAGGTGAAATAGTAATCTATGTGTAGCACTAAATATTTTATTTAATTGGATTATGGATACTCCAAAAAAAAAATTAAACCTCGAAATCTTTCATTGCCGTGTTTGTCCACACTTCACCTTGTTGTGTATTATTCCTCATTGATAAAAATCTATTGGTTATTTATATTAAAACCTAGTTTTATTTGATACATGAATAGTTAAAGTATTGTTACGGAATACATTTATTAAAATATTTAAACAGTACAACGAATGGTTAATAAAAAATCATTTGTCCCAGAACTACCGTTCATCGCCGTGTCCTAATCATGTTCAAGGATATTGTTTTACCTACGACTTGCGTCCCCCCTCCCGGTATGCTAAACGTTGCATATTAGTGCTGTCTAAGTGCTCAACGTGGAAGGACGTACACACGTGCCTGCGTTTTCGCGCCATAAATATAAGTATCCAGTTTTTATGTTACTGGACATTTTTTCTTTCATCGCCGTGGATAGGTATAACTATATATTTGAATAAGTTTGTCTTCATGCGTAAGCATTCGATAGAACACCATTTCTCATATGTTAATTTGTGAAGTGTTTTTTTCTTCGAATAGTTAATGGATTTTTTGTTATTTATTTTTTTTTGCCTTGATTTTCATCGCCGTGCTTTCATTGCCGTGGTTTTCGTGGCCGAAATTTGCTATGGCAATGAAAAAAAAAGACACGGCAATAAAAAAAAATTCATTGCCATGCCTTGTAAAACAATTTAGTTTCATTGCCGTGGCCAGGTATTTCATTTCCGTGACTTGTGTTTTCATCGCCATGGTATGATTAGGAGAAAAATTTAGTACTTGTTATTTTGAAAATGCATCTTACTTGCTACAGATCACAATATATTACGTTTTCTGAAGAAGCTATTTTGTTTTGTCAAGTGCAAAAATATATCTGATCATGCCTGTCTCCGAGAGGTAAAGGCAAACCCAGACCGATTGTGTATGGGAGTAAGATTTGGATAGATATTACAAAAGGAAGAATGGGGAGTATGTATAAGAAAAGAAAGACTGTAGTATTAAAGTCTCTAAGTAGTGTTGCGAGTGTAATTCAACAGTCTTTGTTTACTTATTGTACTCTCATTCTTTTTTTGTAATATCTCCTTACCCAAATTTTACTCCCATACAAGTGTTGGAATCAAGAGCTCTTATAACCAGTCATTTTTATTCTATCTATCTGTCTATCTCATTAAATAAAATATTTTTTAATTTCCGTGGATTGATTCTTTCATTGCCATGGCACAGTTCTTTCATTGCCGTGGACGCTTGTTTCATTGCCGTGCACGCATGTTTCATCGCCGTGGCACGAAATTTTTAATCCTGATAATATCGTTTGTTTTTTAAGTTATCTGCTAGACATTAAGCAAGAATTATATACATTATCAAAAACTTTAATAAAAGCGTTTTTTTTTTTAAAAAAAAAACTTAAGATGAAAAAAAACACGGAAATGAAGATTTTATAGGACCTGTTGAAATTCACCCGGTTACATCATTCATGTTGAGATGGTACATTATGTGAGAACAATGTAGCAAGATGTGCACGTTAAAGGTGTAACATCAGAAGAATTGCCTTACAGCACCCAGCAGCGAATTGTTTTCAAAATCTAAATAGTAGTTTAAGCAGTTACGTATAACTTACGCACACATAACACCAACAATCAAAGAATGGATACTCAATATTGTTGGTCTTATGTCTTTCTACAACTTACTATCACTGACACGATGAAAACGTTCAACAGTCACATGAAACGAGCGGAGTTAACTCGATCGTTAAGACTGTCTCATTGCCAGCAAGGTTACGAGTGCAAAATTACGTGCATTAAACGGTGAAGGAAAACATCGTGGGGAAACCGGCATGTCCTAGAAAAGAAAATTCGATGACAAGCACCTATCAACCTGCTCTGGGCCCGAATGTGCTTGGCTTTCAAAAAGGAGGCCTGTGGCCCAGCAGTTGAAACCTTCATTATACCCTGATTTTGTATTGTAATAATAGGGACACTTCATCTGCATCTGCCTAGTCTTTTCCCAACTATGTTGGGGTCGGCTTCCAGTCCAACCGGATGCAACTGAATACCAGTATTTTACATGGAGTGACTGCCTATCTGACCTCCACAACCAAGTTTGTACGGGGCTATACGATACCCCTTGGTAAGTCGGGTAGTCCGACTTTTGGGCCACGACTACCTGTAACGACTGCCAAAGATCTTTAAATCACATTAACGTTGGTTTCCGTACTTTGTTATATCTCGGAAACGTAACTTGAGAACATTTTGTCTCATATCCAGCTATCGATTAATAAAGGTTTAAAGCATGGCCGCAACTTTGAAAAAAAACATGGCGGATGTTAGGCCTTTTGTTTTTTTTTTTTTTTTTCGGATGGGAAATCATCAAATGACTCCTCCCGCTCTGGGCGGAGCAGGAGGGAGTGTCGGACTTTTACTGACTAAAACCCACCAATGTTCCTTCATCGCCCTTTGTGTTCCGGGGACACGGTATCTCTTTCGAACAGTCCCGCAACCCCGGCAGGCCATACCATTAAATTCAAACCCCTTTGACATATCGATGCAAATTTTGTGACGCCGCCTTCAACTGCACACTAGTGATACTATAAAGCAAATTTAAATATTAGTATCTTTCATGCTGAAATACAGTACTTAGCCAAAACAGGAAGTTCAAATGCCATTAGAATAAATACCGCAATGAAATAAATCTTAATTCTTAACACAATTTATAATCAAGATCTAACTTTCAAACTTCAAAATTCGAACTCAAAACTTAATTCTGCAAAAATATCCGCCATCGCTGCGTTTTTACCGCAAAATATTTCAGAATCACGCTGCCTAGCAAATGGAGCGTTGCCCGCTTTCGTACTGAGTATTTAAATAGAATTATTAATTCGTACATACATAGTTACATACCGGTTTCGTTAATACGCTCGATATGACTAGTGTGCCGTGTAAATGGAATCTGCGCAATTTTTTATTGAGTTTACCTTTTTAAAAGTCATGCTCAGCTTATGTTAATTCTAAAGGAGCTCGTGGCTAAATAATAACAGCCGCTCGGTCGATCTTCTAATTAAGCCGCGTTTGCCTAGGTTGGTCCATGGATACATGATAAATGATGTTTATTTTCCAAAAAAAAACATCATTTATCATTTAAAACTTGATGGGGCCGGTGTGTCGTTCCTGACTACTCTGAGAAGAAACAGCCGAAAGAAACTCAGAGGTCATAGTCTCTTTTAAAGTCCAGATAATCTTGCTCAATTCACATGAGTACTATGCAGATTAGTGTCTGAGATGGTCTTTTGAAGAAAGAACCACACGGATTTGAGTGGACCTGTCCAGTCAGTGCAAGCATTTGTCGGTTATCGTGTAGCCCGACTTATAACTTGGATGAGTGACCACCCATTATACGTACTGAGTTTTCTCCGTGCCTCGGAAAGCACTTAAGCCGTTGGTCTCGGCTGTCAGCCTGTCATTGTAGATCTTTGAAAGTCGTAACAGGTAGTCAGTGGTCCGAAATTCTCACAACCAAACTTACCAAGGTATATCCTATTACCCAGTTCTGAGTCGCTCCATGAAAAATACTGGTATTCAGCTGCATCCGGTTAAACTCAAAGCCGACCCTAACATAGTTGGGAAAAGGCTAGGCAGATGATGATGATGTCAGGTTATGTTAATTCTAAACGCACGTAAATTAACAGCCAACACCTGATTATTATTACGTTACATTAACCAAGCCAATCAATTTACTTAGTTACGTTAATTACACAGTTAACTTTAACTGACACGGTTCAGTGTTTAATGTTGATACTGCAATAACATTATTACGGTTACCTGAATGTTTGATTGAAGTTAATTGAAATTGTAACTATTTTATTGAGGTTCGTCTTGTATTTTATTTACTGGATAAATTCCACAGCCACTCGGATCGATCATTAGATTAAGCCGTGCTTGCCTAGGTTGGTCTGTGGATGGGCAAACGCCCATTACATACCGAGTTTCCTCTGCGCCTCGGAAATCTCGTTAAGCCCTTGGTCACGGCTGTCATTTGTAGAACTTTGACAGTCGTTACGGTAGTCAGTGGCCTGAAAGTCTGACAACCAGTGTTACCAAGGGATATTGTATTACCCAGTACTAACTGGGCTGTGGAGGTCAGATAGGCAGTCGCTCCATGTAAAATACTGGTATTCAGCTGCATCCGGTTAGACCCCTACATAGTTGCGAAAATGTTAGGCAGACGATGAGTTGACCAATTCAAAAATTCACTAGGTCGACTGATCCCGCGGGATCTATCTGTGTGGGACCAGTTTACTAAACACCCGATCCAGGCTTGTATCCACAAGAAAATGTGTCGCGTCGAAAGCCGCATCGCATCTTAATTTGTAACTCTATTTTTAGATGCTTAACAATTTTTACAATTTTTGCGTGCCTATTTTGAGGCAGAATGTACAAGGCTCACTCCTTCCTACTCCACCTGTATTTTAATGTAACCTACATTCATTGCAAGTAAATGACTTTACTTGATTTGACGCAAGTCGTGATTTGGGCCTACAGAGGCATATCATCATCAGCCTATAGCAGTCCACTGCTGGACCAAGGCCTCCTCAATCGCACCCCACTCAGCTCGATTCTCAGCAACTCACATTCAGTAGCTACCAGTCACCCTGCGAAGATCTGAGGGCGACCTTACGTTTGCCGATTCGCGGTCTTCGCTCAAGAACACGTCTACCCCAAAGGGTTGCCGCCTGTTTTTAGAACGAATAAAGTATTTTTTTAATTTTGGTAGAACAAAAATAAAGTACAGAGCATAAAAAAAAGAGTATTTATTATTATTTTTCAATATTTGTCATTAAAAACGTATTTTTTGTTGCTCTATGCGACATTTAAGTAACAAATATAAAATTTGTCTTTTTTTTAAGATATTTACAGCCTCTTTGCAACCAAAAAAATCAAAAACCAGTTTATTTAGTCTCATAAATGTACTCATAACCAGTAACAATCAATTTTACGTCAATAGAGTATTTTAGCGTACTTTATTGGTGTCGTAGATTATAAAGTACGCCTACATGAAAAAGAGGAAAATACTCTATTTTAGAGTACGGCTGGCAACCCTAACCCCAACGGTCATCAGTTCTACGGAAAATATGACCGGCCCATTGCCACTTTAGCTTACTTTTTCTGAGGCACATCGAACGATTCAAATTAAAACTACATCGGCGGCAGTATGTAGGTGACCGGTTACGATCGCCGCCTGATGAAACTTGACATGTTGGTAATTAAATAATTAACCGCTTGATTACTGGGGCGTTCATCTATCGTAGACTAACGGGTACACAGGTGGACTGGTCAGTGGAAAGTTTAACCTTAATTAAAAGATGTTTTACGTTGGTATACATACATGTCTTGAACAAAAAAAAATATAGTAATGACGACTTTGTCTTGAACAAAAAAAATATAGTAATGACGACTTTGTCTTGAACAAAAAAAAATATAGTAATGACGACTGTCTTGAACAAAAAAAAATATAGTAATGACGACTTTGTCTTGAACAAAAAAAAATATAGTAATGACGACTTTGTCTTGAACAAAAAAAATATAGTAATGACGACTTTGTCTTGAACAAAAAAAATATAGTAATGACGACTTTGTCTTGAACAAAAAAAAATTGGGTAATGACGACTTTGTCTTGAACAAAAAAAAATATAGTAATGACGACTTTGTCTTGAACAAAAAAAATATAGTAATGACGACTTTGTCTTGAACAAAAAAAAATATAGTAATGACGACTTTGTCTTAAACAAAAATAATATAGTAATGACGACTTTGTCTTAAACAAAAATAATATAGTAATGACGACTTTGTCTTGAACAAAAAAAAATATAGTAATGACGACTTTGTCTTGAACAAAAATAATATAGTAATGACGACTTTGTCTTGAACAAAAAAAAATATAGTAATGACGACTTTGTCTTGAACAAAAAAAATATAGTAATGACGACTTTGTCTTGAACAAAAAAAAATATAGTAATGACGACTTTGTCTTAAACAAAAATAATATAGTAATGACGACTTTGTCTTGAACAAAAAAAAATATAGTAATGACGACTTTGTCTTGAACAAAAAAAAAATTGGGTAATGACGACTTTTTACACCCATAATTAAACATTTATCACGGATTGTGTTAGAAGAGTTATCTACTCGCTAATCGATTATCCTACCCAAATGTCCTTTCTTTGGTATTGTTTGTCGTGTCGTTGAGCTCTTTGGGTTATGATTATAAGTCGAGCTACACGTTAACTGACAAATGCTTGCACTGACTGGACAGGTCCACTCAAATCTATGTGGTTCTTTCTTCAAAAGACCATCTCAGACAATAATCTGCATGGTCCTCATATGACTTGACCAATTAATGTCTGGACTGTAAAATAGACAATGACCTCTGAGTTTGTTTCGGCTGTTTCTTCTCAGAGTAGTCAGGTACGAAACACCGGCCCCATCTAGTTTTAAAAACATAACACACACATTTACATGTCACATCGTGACACATAAAATATCACATCACATGGCTTGGCACGCGTCGATGGCAAGAGACCAGATGGTATGACCATAATGCCATGGAAGTTGGGTAGGCTTTTGGTGTGGGACGCAACTTGCGTCGACACCCTTGCGCCATCCCATCTTCCTAGCACAGTGTGCTGCGCTGGGGCGGCTGCTGCAGGTGCTGAAAAACTCAAACGGCGCAAATACAATAATTTAATTGGTAATTGTGTGTTTGAGCCGTTTGGGGTTGAAACACTAGGGCCATGGGGTCCGAGTGGGCCCACCTATAATTTCGAGAAATCGCCAAACGGTTGGTCGACTTTTCACATGACCTGAGGGCAGGCCTATTTTTTGGCCAAAGAATCAGCATTGCCATCCAACGTGGCAATGCAAATGCTGCCAGCCTTCTGGGCACTTTTCCTGTTGACAGCGATGTGGACGAATTTTTCGACGCCCTGTAACCCTTTTTGATACTTGTAAATATTTTTATTTCTATTAAAGAGTTAGTGTGTAAATAATGTAAATATTATTAGTCTGTGTTTAATAAACAAAAAATAAAGTATTTTATAAAACTAATTTACGTTTTATGATTTATTAGACAGGTGACCGATTGACGTACTACACACAAAGTATTATCTTCACTCGTGGCTGCAAATCTACAATTATACACTTTACTGCTCCATAACAAACACACTCTTACTTGCTAATTGTTAATCATCATTAATTCAATAATAATAAAAACTCTACTATTATTTATTTGCGCGCTACTGCGCAAGCGCAAGATTATAACGCAATATTTGTGCACGTGTCTACGCGGCAATCAAATTCTCATAATAGATAGGTTGTGTGTGAAAATATCGGATAGCTTGTGGTTCTAATTGTGATAATATTTCTTTGATTTTCATAATCATTTTCTCGCCCTTATCCGCATTCATTCAGGGTCTTCTTCTTCCATCCTTGTCTATTACTCGTCATCTTTTCAGACACCTCCTTTCTCACCATATCATCCTTCACAAAGTCCATCCATCGTTTCTTTGGTCTTCCTCTACTCTTATACACATCCACATTCATACTCAGAACTTTCCTCACGACATTTTCCTCATTACTCCGCATCATACCCATTTCTTGGATTTTCTCTAAATATTATTGAGAGGTTTATAATCATCGAAACTACTGAGGCCCTACTCGTCGTAACGCTTCGCCCGTATTTTCGTATATTCGGATCTATCCGTCTCTCTCACTCGCACTCATCTGCAGATGTGCGCGGAAGAGACGCATAAAAACGATATCATTCAATCAATTATCAATAAATGCTATACTACTACTACAACAGCCCATAACGTCCACTGCTGGACATAAGCCTCTCCCATGATGGGAGGAATTTGCCGTAATCTCCACGCTTGGCAGGCGGATTGGAGATCGCAGTAGTGATGAAAGACTAACAGAAAACGCTGCTGCCCATTCTCTGGTCTACGGAGGCGCAAGGTGTTCTGCCTCAGACATTAGTCGCCTTATACGTTACCCGTGAGTATAATGGGTTGGTTCTATTCTACTCTGCCGGATACCACACGGCTAAATAAATGTTATATCCTTAACCCTTATATCTATATCGGGTTATTCACCAACTGGACACGAGAGACTGAACACACGTGTGTCCAGTTGGTGAAACTCACAATTAGTATCACTTATTATTTCGTCATCTGGACACGCCATAATTTTTACGCGTGTCCACATAGTGAAACTTAAATTAAATCACTTTTATGTTTTCACCAACTGGACACACGTCCGCATTTTATCTGAATTCATCAGAAAGTACAGTCACGCAGATTGATATCACAATCTGATTCTGTATCACAATCATGTTCAGCCACGTTCCACTGTTGAGAACGGGTGATTTTGACAATTTCTGAATAAAAAAATAATAATATCAGAAATGGTGAATATTTTACATTGACATACAAAATCAACTGTTCCCAACAGTGGAATCTGGCCGAACATGATTGTTGTTCGCGACGAACGTCACCTAATCAGCATATAGTGTATTTGTTATAGTAAAACAGTGTAGAGTCAGTGTATGGGCAATATAGTGAGTGACAAGTAATAAGTGCCTTCAGTGATTAGAATAGTAAAAAACAGTAATTTACATAAGCGCTAGACTCATATAAACTCGCAAGTGGAGTTTATAGTTTAATTTAGTGTTTTAGTAAGATCCAGGTAACCTATATAGGTTGCGACCTAGGCCTGGATATAGTCTTTTTTAATAACTTAGCCCTTCACGAAGACCACTTGAGTATGACAATCTAGCGCAGCTATATTTGTCAGTAATAGGAAAATTTGGTCTAACAGAATAACAGTTAAAGGATCGTTACAGGCAGAAAAATACAGACACGACAAAATAAGTAACAGTTTTCGATAGGCCATTGTACTCGTCTAGTAAATGGCAATTAAATACTTACGTACAGTCACAGCAACAGTTTTCGTGTAATTCAGCCTGGAAGATCCTTCAACCAGCCACTGTTGGAAAAGTTGTCTGGTTTTTTGGAAATCATTTCCTAATTACAATAAAGATTATTGTGATTTTAATGTTTGTACATAAATAACTTTATGTAGAAGTCACACAAAATTGTAATTTTCCGAAAAGGTGCATGTATCGATAATCAAAATTTTCATTAAAATTTTCCAAAATCAGGAAGCGAATCAGGGTTCTCGTTACAGTAAAGTTCCGGAGTACCTTAGTAAACACAACATTTCTAAGAATTGTAGTCATCAGTACGGCAAATATATTATGAAGAAAAACAGTGAAAAAGTTGTGCGCGAAAAGTCCTGAAGCTCCGAATCGCGTCCTGAATAGTTATGAAAGTTTATCAGTGTATTATTTCTCAGTAAACCCCCCTGCCCTCGTTAGGTTCTACGCCTGAGATTGCGTAGATTGGCTACAGTTAAATAGGTGTAGGACGTCAGCGCCGTCTGAGAGCGAAGTATAGTGTATGCGTGCGCCCGGTGTAGAATGGGTATAGGCAGACCGCCAGGTACACGTTATACATCCACGCCTTCAGCGGATCACGCCCGTTTGGCACAATTGTGATACAGAAAATCAATCTGCGTGACTGTACTTTCTCATGAATTCAGATAAAATGCGGACGTGTGTCCAGTTGGCGAAAACATAAAAGTGATTTAATTTAAGTTTCACTATGTGGACACGCGTAAAAATTATGGCGTGTCCAGATGACGAAATAATAAGTGATACTAATTGTGAGTTTCACCAACTGGACACACGTGTGTTCAGTCTCTCGTGTCCAGTTGGTGAATAACCCATAATTTCGCGCTAAATTTATGTACCAACTGACAGCAACGGGAACGCATTGTCTCAGCGGCCAAAACTGTAATGATACTTATTACAAAAACTGTCAGTCCATTTGTTCAAGCTAATCTCCAAAACGGCAGAACCGATTTTGACGGGACTTTTACTGGCAGATAGCTGATGTTATGGGAGTAGCTACAGCTACTTTTATTTTTTTTTAATAATTAGGATTCCGTGCAAAAAATTAAAACACTTGAAATTGTTAACAAAATCCGATTCAGAAAACGAAGTGTTATTTTTATAATAATTTCACGCAAACCAAGGTCATATGCTTTGTTTTTGCAATGTGTTTTCTAGTTTTGCACACCCGGACTTTGGCCTCAACTGGTATATCATTAAATCATATTCATTTCTGTAAATTGGTATTAAAAAACACTTTTACACGTCACATCATGTTATGTTTTAAAACTACTCTGAGAAGTCTTTTTTAGGGTTCCGTACCCAAAGGGTAAAAACGGAACCCTATTACTAAGACTTCAATGTCTGTCCGTCTGTCCGTCTGTCTGTCACCAGGCTGTATCTCATGAACCGTGACAGCTAGACAGTTGAAATTTTCACAGATGATGTATTTCTGTTGCCGCTATAACAACAAATACTAAAAGCAGAATAAAATTAATATTTTAGGGGGGCTCCCATACAACAAACGTGATTTTTTTGCCGTTTTGTCTAATGTATAGATAATGGTACGGAACCCTTTGTGCGCGAGTCCGACTCGCACTTGGCCGGTTTTTTCTTTATTGTTTGTTTTATTTAATTTTTGAATTCCATTTTGGTTAAAATTTGTATGCCTTCACGGCAAAACATAGCGCTCAAATATGTTAACTTAGGTATCACCTTTATTAAATCATCATCAGCCTATTAATGTTCCCACTGCTGGGACACAGGCCTCCTCTCTATGAGAGGGAATGGGCTAATCTACCACGCGGGCCCAGTGCGGATTGGTAGATGTCACATGTCTTCGAATTTTTTGGTTCTAGGACATGCCGGTTTCCTCACGATGTTTTCCTTCACAGTTTTGAGAGCAGTGGTGATGAAATAAATTACACAAAGTAATACGCCTGCCTGGGGTCGGTGAAGGAAAACCCTTCACCGTTTTGAGAGCAGTGGTGATGAAATAAATTACACAAAGTAATGCGCCTGTCTGGGTTCGAACCCACAACTTACTGTTCGTAAGTCGGCGCCGCCACCACTGGGCCACCGCTGCCTTTATTAAATACCTATGTTTAATAAATAAAGATTTCTGATTCTGATTCTGATGTGAACGCAGGATTCTTTTCTTTCTTTATCGTGTGGTTGATTAGTGGCTATCCTGTCAAAGTGTTTATGCCGCTCATAGTCCTGTGAACCCGGCAGAAAGCCGTGTGGTATCCGGCAGAGTAGAATAGAACCAACCCATTACACTCACAAGTGTCGTACAAGGCGACTAATGTCTGAGGCAGAACACCTTGCGTCTCCGTAGACCAGAGAATGGGCAGCAGCGTTTTCTGTTAGTCTTTCATCACTGCGATCTCCAATCCGCCTGCCAAGCGTGGAGATTACGGCAAATTCCTCCCATTATGTGAAAGGCTTATGTCCAGCAGTGGACGAGTGTTGTAGTTGGTCTGTGACTAGGCTTTACATCTCGCAGGCATGCTGGTTTCTTCACGATGTTTTTCCTTCACCGAAGCAAGTGATAATTATACAATACGCACTTGAAACCGAAAAACCAGAGGACTTGGCAGTCACACTACTAGGCTATCATTGCTTATAACACAGGATAAAAAGATATATTACAAAAACCTAACAAAATACAGATTAATTTTACAACGATCGCGATGTACTTGACGTCATTGGCGCCCATTCAAAACTGTGTAAAAAACGTTTAGATAAGACAAAACAATTTAGAGCCTTATCGAAGACCAGATTGGCATTTTTGTGACGTATTTTGCGCTATTGGAATTCCACAAATATGTGTCATTGTTGATTAAAGTTGTGATATTTAAGCTCGTTGCACCAAACGAAGTTATAATAATATTTAGAGTACTTTAAAATTATTGAAGAATACGTCGTGAGGAAAGTTCTGAGTATGAATGTGGATGGGTATAAGAGTAGAGGAAGACCGAAGAAACGATGGATGGACTGTGTGAAGGATGATATGGTGAGAAAGGAGATGTCTGATGAGATGACGAGTGATAGAGAAGTGTGGAAGAAGAAGACATGCTGCGCCGACCACAAATGAATTGGGATAAGGGGAAGAGAATGATTATCTCTTCTGCAGGCCTATTACGTATCTTTCTGATAGCCAGTGACTATCAAGCTTCGGTTGTACACCGAACTTTGATGTCAACCGTGAATGTCATAGTATTGGTATTACGTATCACACTGAGTAGATGTCACTTTACGGTGATTAACAGCCCGGGTACGGTGTAACGTCTTTCACGAAAGCCACTTCAAACTCAGATGTCATCAATTTGTTGTCCACTATGCTTACTTAATCGAAATAATATAAGTATCTATACAAAAGCGTCTGTCAAAATGAGTTACGGTGACTATCAGCAACGATGACCACCATCAATGACGTCATATTTGATCGCGACTGGTCATACATAATACGAAACTAACCTTTTGACAGTTAATTGATGGACACTGAGCCCAGTTACTATCAATTCGAGCTGTCAACAGAGATACGTCATAGCTCTGCTGATGTTATTAATCGAACGGAAAACTTCTTAACTTTAAACTTCTTAACACAGTCCATCCATCGTTTCTTTAGTCTTCCTCTACTTATAAAGGGTGTAAAACACCTCTTAACGAAGCCGAAAGGCACTTGTTCTCCCCGTCATTACGATCATTTTTTTTGTTCTACACCATACCTGGGGACCTTCTAGTTACGGAGATATTGGGGGTTCCAACTTTTTGACAAGTATTTTTTTAATAAGTACAAGTTTTTATTGTAAGATTTTTACTTTAAACACCTCCACGACCCCGTACTATTCAATCCATCCATCAGCACAATGTTTTGAGTGCGTTACATTGAGTTCTACCACAAAACATAATTTGTCACCCCAAAAAAAAGTCGTTTCCCAGCAATAATTTTTGCGTAAAGTGACCTAGTTTGATGTGCAGAATGCTTGGTTGACGGCTTCGTGATGAGGTCTTGTACACCCTGTATCCCATCCACAATCATATTCAAAACTTTCCTCACGACATTTTCCTCATCCCTCCGCATCACATGCTCATACCACGACAACCGATTACCACACAACTTTTCAGTCACCGGCGCCACTTTCAGACTTCCTCTTATATACTCATTTCTAACTTTATCCATTCGCGTAACACCACACTTCACCCTTAGCATCCTCATCTCCGCGACATGCAAATGCCTTTCATCCCTTTGTAGCTCAACATTTCTGATCCATACAAGACAGCAGGTCTAACCATTGTTTTATAATTTTTGGAATGCGGGAGTCGCCGATTGTTACCGTGACCTGCCGCCAGGAGAGATATTTGTGCAAAATAACGATAGTTACTGACCATATAGTAAAAACCTAACAAATACGTCATCATCTGCCTAGCCTTTTCCCAACTATGTTGAGGTAGGCTTCCAGTCTAACCGGATGCAGCTGAATACCAGTATTTTACATGGAGCGACTGATCTGACGTCCACAACCCAGTTAGTACTGCGTAATACGATACCCCTTGATAAAACTGGTTGTCAGACTTTGTGGGCCACTGATTACCTGTAACGACTGTCAAAGATCTACAAATGACAGCCGGGACCAACAGCTTAACGTGCATTCTGAGGCACGGAGGAAACTCGGTATGTAATGGGTGTTCACCCATCCACAGACCAACCTAGGCAAGCATGGCTTAACCTAAAGATCGACCCGAGCGGCTGTTATTATTTAACAACTATAGTTACTGACCTAGCCGACTCCGACAGGCTAGGTAGATGATTATGATAAGTTACTGACCATACAGGGTGTAAAAGACCTCATCACGAAGCCGTGAACGAAGCATTCTGTACATCAAACTAAGTAACTTTTTTTTTTGTTAAAAAACATGTTTTGTGGTAGAACTCAATGTAACGCACTCACAACATTGTGCTGATGGATGGATTGAATAGTACGGGGGTCATGGAGGTGTGTAAAGTAAAAATCTTACATTAAAAACTTGTATTTAAAAAAAAAAACTTTGTTAATGAGTTGGAACTTTGACCCCCAATATCTCCGTAACTAGAAGATTCCCAGGTATGGTATAGAACAAAAAAAAGATCGCAATGACGAGGAGAACGAGTGTCTTTTGGCTTCGTTTAAGGTGTTTTACACCCTTTATAGTAAAAACCTAACAAATGCATTATATCCATAAAAATCTGTTCGTACTTGCACCTTCTAATCTAAACTGTAGGCCAGTACATCGGCACGGCTCTATCACCGGCCAGACGGATCATATTACTGGCCAGATCGTAACTCCGGGAGATATCGGCAGATTCATTGTTACTGGCTCGTACGCAACTGGTTATTCGTTGTTTTGATGGGGAAAACCATTAAATTATAAAGTCTTTTTGGCGGTTATTTATAGTATCAATGCCTTTTTATATACATATGCTAATTAGGGTTGTTTGTCCGCAACTCGCTTGATGAAAGCGATGATGCGGCCTAGGGTGGAGCATGCTTGCCTAGAACAAACTGATTCACTCGAATTTTGCATTTGTAAGCAAATCAAAATTAATTATTTACATTATTATGTACACACTAAAACTCTGTAATAGTAATAAAAATATGTACAAGTATCAAAAACACTTAAAATGTCACTTACGGGATATGTTCGCTATTTCACTAAGCGCCATGATCGCGAGTTGTCCCGCGATCATGACGCTTGCAACAGCGTCGAAATATTGAGAGCTCAAAAATAATCAATAATCACGGAAGATATCCCGTAAGTGACATTTTAAGTATAGTTATGAACTGTGAAAGCTTAAAACAGTGAATGAAGTATCAAAAAGGGTTACAGGGTGTCAACAAATTCGTTCACATCGCTGTCAACAGGAAAACTAAGTGCCCAGAAGGCTGGCAGCATTCCCACATTGGATGGCAATGCTGATTCTTTTGCCAAAAAATAGGCTCGCCCTCTGGTCACGTGAAGAGTCGACCAACTGCTTGGCAATTTCCCGAAATACCTGGTGGGCACTCGGACCCCATGGCCCAGATGGCCCTAGTGTTTCAACCCCAAACGGCTCAAACATAATTACTTATTTAATTATTGTGTTTGCGCCGTTTGAGGTTTTCAGCACCTTTAACCACCCATAACAGGAACAGAGAAACTGGCAGTGAATTGAATTCCACAGACTAGCGATTGGCACAATAAAAAGAATACGACATGATTGGATAGGAATACATTTATCTAAACTGAATGATGTCAAAATCCTTTTAAAAAACTCACTTACATGCATACTTACTTACGTCAATGGATCTGCATAAATTATAGAATCAGAAACAAGTGCGGAATGGCGTGTAGCCGCGGGGAATACCATCTTGGTTTTTTCGAAGCGCAATGGTTAAACATCTAATCTTTGCTGTCTTACTTTTTGAAGTTTTGGCTATTCAATGTTTTTACTAATTGATAGCTATGTTGAGTGTGACTTCCAGATAACCATCCATTTCATAGCATACGAAACATCGTAAATACAAACATACATACACTACTACTACTAGAACAGCCCATAACGTCCACTGCTGGACATTAGCCTCTCCCATGATGGGAGGAATTTGCCGTAATCTCCACGCTTGGCAGGCGGATTGGAGATCGCAGTGATGAAAGAGTAACAGAAAACGCTGCTGCCCATTCTCTGGTCTACGGAGGCGCAAGGTGTTCTGCCTCAGACATTAGTCGCCTTATACGACACCCGTGAGTGTAATGGGTTAGTTCTATTCTACTCTGCCGGATACCTACCACACGGCTAGACTACAAACACGTACAAAGACTGCTGAGGGAATGATTCCCAAAATCATAACCCTCGGGTCGGTAAAAATACGGATGGGAAATGTTTGTCAGGATTGATTCGAGCGGCAACACGAGCGATATTTTTTCAAGAATCGTATTATTGTTATCAATACGTTCGTTCATAAAGGTCAAAATGTATCAGCCTTTTAGGCTTTAACAAACATGACAGAATACCAGAGAATCCGCTGTTTATCAATGAATGTTGATGTCCATTCATAAAACGGTTTACAAAAGACGAATTGACCAGTCACAAAGTAGTATCAACTTGGTACCTACTGTGAATTGAAATTGATGAATGGATCTTACAATATATGATACGGCCGTCAAAATTTTGATTTGTTAATAATGTAGTTTATTTGTAGGTAACCAACAGCGAATACATAAAATTTTACAAAATAAGCTTGTTGTAGTTATTATGGCCAATTATAGTTTTCCCTGTATAACTGGGATTATTATAACACATGCGAACGGATTAATGCCAGATATTTCCTAAAATAAAATTACAAAACAATACAAAATAAGTTTCAAGTTAAATTTTAACACATGCGAACGGATTAATGCCAGATATTTCCTAAAATAAAATTACAAAACAATACAAAATACGTTTCAAGTTAAATTTAAATTATTATAACACATGCGAACGGATTAATGCCAGATATTTCCTAAAATAAAATTACAAAACAATACAAAATAAGTTTCAAGTTAAATTTTGAAAAATTTAAAACAAATAGGTTGAATAAAAGATAGTACAAGAAGAAGATTGGTTGCCTTTCGTTTATCTCCGTTTATAATGTTTACTATTCGTTTTTTGAACGTTGGTTTACTATAGTTAAATAAATCAACTTCCGAGAATTCCAAGTTATAAATTCGAGCAATGCGAGTCAGTACACAGTTCTTAGCATAGTTAGCAGAGTGCCTAGGAACGCGCAACATTGGCGTGTGACGAGTGCGCCGTAGGGGAGTGTTAAGGCGCTGTCAACACCAAAATCGCGCACACTGTCTATTTGTATGGGAGAAAACGAGACGTCACTATTACTGGGCCGCCAGGTTTTAGAAGAAAATAATGAATAAATATTTATATAAAAAAAAGGATGGATTATTTGTGAAATATGACTCGTTAGCGGTTTAGGTATGATGAATATGTTGACTTCATGTTTTTAATTGCAGACCCATACGTCAAAAAAATAAAGACATAGGACCGTTAATGATGATTTTAAGACCAATCTTTGCAGTTATTTTCTATCGAGCCGATTTCGTCGAAATATATATCGAGTCCGTCCAAGGTCTTTGAAATATGATCAATATTAACATATATTTTTTTTGCCGTGCTAGAACAAATAGTTTGTCTTAAAAAACTGCTTAAATAACATCAATTTCAACAAATTAGGTGTTGTCAGCCCCTGGGCAATCAAGGCGTCCATTGAGAGTGTCATACAGCAAACACATGTCCATCACTTTACGCCTTTCTTCGAGTGTTAGCAGACCATAGGTTCGACAGCTATCTTCGTAAGACATTGGAGGTTATTTAGCAAATTATCATTATGCTTGTAATGCTCAAGAGGTTATGCAGAGGTATAGGTACCCATTAGTACACCCTCATTTCGCCAGTTATGTATAATCCCCTGTGATAGCAGGCGATCCATCTTTTGCCTAGGTTGGTTGAATGGGTGACCATCCTTACCTACATACCGACTTTCCTCCGTGCCTCGGAAAGCACGTTAAGCTGTTGTTCCCGGCTGTCATTTGTGATCTTTGACAGTCGTTACAGGTAGTCAGTGGCACATAATAGGCAGTCAGATAGGCAGTCGCTCCATGTAAAAAACTGGTATTCAGCTGCATCCGGTTAGACTGGAAGCCGACCCTAATATAGTTGGGAGAAGGCTAGGCAGATGATAGGAGGCGAGCCTATTGCCATCAACCGGGCACAAATCCAGACTCCGAGACTGCTGAAAAACCCAAAAACACTTTGCCCAACCTGGAAATCGAACCCAGGACCTCATTCTCAGCTGGCGCGCATGCGACCACTAGTCGGTCTCGAAATGCAATGATGGATACCCATCCACAGACCAACCTCGGAGAACGTTGCTTAACCTTTGATCAACGTGCGGCTGTTTAGCCACGAGCCCCAACAACATCAAACGAAAATTATAACGATTAATACCAGATGCATTTTCATGGATCACTAGTTTCCAACCCCTAAGTGGGGTGTACATACATAATTTAGTTTGTAAATTAGCGTGGGGTGTCCACAATATTAGCCTGCTCGGTCAACTGTGTGATTTGCTCAAATAAAACATTGTTTACCCTTGTAAAGGGTAGGTTTGGAGGGGAAACAGGTGTTCTGTTCGTTATGGTTTGGTAAAAGTAAATGAGATTTGTAAATAATATATCTGCCTAGCCTTTTCCTAGCTATGTTGGTTTCGCCTTCCAGTGTAACTTGATGTAGCTGAATACCAGTATTTTACATAGAGTGACTGCCTATCTGACCTCCACAACCCAGTTAGTACTGGGCAATACGATACCTCTTGCTAAGACTGGTTGTCAGACTTTCGGGCCTCTGACTACTTGTAATCGGCTGTCAAAGATCTTCAAATGACAGCCAGGCCAAGCGTGCTTTCCGAGGCACAGAGGCAACTCGGTATGTAATGGGTGGTCACCCATCCACAGACCAACTAAACACCAGTATTTTACATGGAGCGACTGCCTATCTGGCTTCCACAACCCAGTTAGCACTGGGTATACGGTACCCTTTGATAAGATTGGTTGTCAGACTTGGTACCGAACCATTAGTAAGACTGGTTGTCAGACTTTCATGACTTCACCAATGTCTGGACTTTAAAAGAGAATTCTCAGAGTAGTCAAAGAAAGAAAAGCATTTATTAGCCCGCACAGAACAAAACACACAAATTAAAATGGTGAAATTTAACAGTAGGTACAACTAATTAAAATTAAACAAAGAAAAAGAAATGAAAGTGGTCCTGTACGAGGCCAAAAGTCCCCTATCTCCTCAAGGTGCTGTAACATTAAGAAAACGTCACAGTGCTGGTATTCTGATAGGGCCCAGAGCAGAGTGATGCCACGTCAGAAACGTACAAAGCACCATCTAGTTTTAAAACAGGAGCTCCAAATAACCACAAGACTATCCACTGTCTGCTTCCAGCGAATTCTTAAGTATTTTGGACATGTCGCTCGTAGAAACCCTAACAGCCTCGAGAAGCTGATGGTAGTTGGCCAAGTAGACGGGAAAAGACCACGCGGGCGCTCACCTACCCGTTGGTCAGACCGAGTAAAGTCGCTCACTGGCCTATCAATAGCCGAAGCTTTTAAGACCGCCGAGGACAGACAAACGTGGAAGAGCATAGTGCACCGAGTGATGAATACCTCAGACACAGACTAGACACGACCTTCAATAATGAAGATAACGACTTGGATGATGTGAGTTTTAAAACAACGTGATGTGATGCATCCGGTTAGACTGGAAGCCGACCCCAACGTTGTTTGGAAAGGGGCTAGGCAGATAATGATGACTGGCTTACAATTTTAACCACAACATGAGTATGAATGTGGATGGGTATAAGAGTAGAGGAAGACCAAAGAAACGATGGATGGACTGTGTGAAGGATGATATGGTTAGAAAGGAGGAGTCTGATGAGATGAGGAGTAATAGAGAAGTGTGGGAGAAGAAGATATGCTGCGCCGACCACAAATGAATTGGGATAAGGGGAAGAGAATGATGATGATGATGCCTTTCTTCTCCATCTTTCCTTTACTCGTTCCGCCGGCTCCAGATAACTTATCTCGTGCCGGGCACACGAGTGTAGAAGATTCGTACCATCTTATTGTCTTTATTTATAGAATTTTGTTGACTGACCCAGAAATTAATTTTAAGTGCAAATTGATAAGAATATTCGGTCAAGGATAGCTTATTTATTTAGTGATAACCTTTGAATTTTAGACCCTGATGATGTTTTGTTAAGTTTGTTTATTGTTTACGGTAAATTCTTGAGGATAATTGCAAATCTGAGATCTTCTAAGACGAATCCAACGATATTACATTAAGAAATATTATTGGACGAATCTCATTTATGACTACACCCTTGCGCTATCCCTATCTTAGACATAAATGAGATTCGTCCAAAGCGTCGTAAAATGCGTCCTGCTAGGAAGACTCCTAGCACGACGCATTTTGCTGGGCTGACTTCTGCAGGTGCTGAAAACCTCAAACGGTGCTAATACAATAACCTCATACTGGGGCATTGGATGGGCCTACATGCCACTGTGGCGCATAATTAATAATTGTTTTGTTTTTGTTCTTCGGGTAGATAGGTATACAAGTACTAACACTAGTTTCTAAGTTGTGTGTTGAACTAACCAAATGGACTTAGTCTGAATAAAGAGCATTTTTTATTTTTTTTATTGGTAGTTATCTGTTTGAACCGCTTTTGAAAGACCAAATTCGTTTATTGCGAATTAGTGCAAATTATTTAAACTTACCGTATACCAACATTTTATAAATACTTGATATTCTATTTCGTATACAGTTTTAAGCTATTGAGTTTGTTTGAACTAAACATTTTTAATTATGATGTTATGATTCATTTGGCAGTTGGTATTTATTTACAAGATAACAGTATTATTTACAAACTACAACTCCATAATAGTAGGAGCTCGTGGCTAAATAATAACAGCCACTCGGGTCGATCGTTAGGTTAAGCCGTGCTTGCCTAGGTTGGTTTGTGGATGGGTGACCACCCATTACATACCGAGTTTCCTCCGTGCCTCGGAAAGCACGTTAAGCCGTTGGTCCCGGCTGTCATTTGTAGATCTTTGACAGTCGTTAGGTAGTCAGAGGCCCAATAAGTCTGACAACCAGTCTTACCAAGGGGTATCGTATTACCCGGTATTAACTGGGTTGTGGAGGTCAGATAGGCAGTCGCTCCATGTAAAATACTGGTATTCAGCTGTATCCGGTAAAACTGGAAGCCGACCCCAATATAGTTGGGAAAAGGCTAGGCAGGTGATGAACTCTATAATAGTAATAAAAATATGTACAAGTATCAACAGAGTTACAGGGCGACAAACATTTGTTCACATCGCTGTCAACTGGGAAAGTGCCCAGAAGGCTGGCAGCATTGCCACGTTGGATGACAATGCTGATTCTTTGGTAAAAAAATAGGACTGCCCGCTGGTCACGTGAAGAGTTGACCAACCGCTTGGCGATTTGCCGAAATACTAAGTAGCAATCGGACCCCATGGCCCTACACGCTCTGTACGGCTCGATGGATTTTAGCTCGAGAGGTGTCGTTAGATTCGAATTTAGAGTGACACTGGGTATATCAAAATAATAATAAAAAAAACAAAATGGCGGATTTTTGGCGCAAAATACAAATATTTGGCTCGCTCTGCAGCCTGAACGGCTCGATAAAGGGCTCATCATGAGAATTTTAAAATGGTATATGTAAGTAACTAAAAAGTGTAAAATAAAAAAAAATAAAAAAACCCGACTGCGTATAAAATAAATAATAACTTTAAATAAAAACTGAAAAGAAAAAATGGATGCAATGATTTTAGTCTAGATTATTTAATGGGTCCCGACTGTTGCAGTCAATATGTCCTGTTTCCTGAACTTGTTTTTTTCTTTTCAGTTTTTATTCAAAGTTATTAGTTATTTTATACGCATATGTTTTTTTAGTTATATTTTTTATTATTTATTGGTGCCGATTCCCTTGTTCACAAACTAAACTAAATTCAAGTTGAATGCATCTTTCTCTTTCTATTTAATTATGAAAAGGACAGAAGATAAATATTAGTTTAATCCTGTCAAATTAGTCAGCACCTGACGTAATTTGATGTAATTTTAGTAGTCAACTTTTTAATCGCGTCTAACACTTGTATGGCGCTGATTAATTTGACAGAACATAACTAAAATTTATCTTCTGTCCTTTTCTTAATGAAATAGAAAGAAAAAGATGCACTGAACTTAAATTTGGTTTAGTTTGTAAACAAGGGAATCGGCACCATTGTCATCTCCGCCTTGTATATTAAATTAATGTCTATTTATATTCACATATCAACAACAGGTTACAAACACAACTACCAATGAGTAATAGTATCTTGGTCATCGTGTTTTTCTTTATCGAATATCTATTGGCCTTCATTCGCAGTATTCACTTCCTGGGTAGCTATTATCTTTTACACATTTTACTCTTCATCATTATCATCTTAATTTAACTCAACCAGACGAAAATATAAACATTTTGATACAAAAGCAATAATTTATTGCCTGACGCGTGTCAGAAGTCCCCTTGACCTGAAATCTCTGGTGATATCATACTTCGATACCAGTTTAGTCAGTTTTTAGTAACTAATGCTAATGTGTCTTTCAAATTCTCCTAATTATGTTAGTTAGGTATTTTATTTTTTGTTTCAACTTTTTCGCATAATACATCTATACCATTATTATAAAGAGGTAACATTTGTTTGTAAGTTTGTATGTTTGTTTGTAGGGGCTATATTATCTGTGGTAGGGGGTAATCTCCGATAGTAATTAACCGATTTCAAAAATTCTTTCACCATTAGAAAGCTACATTCACCCTGAGTAACATAGGCTATATTTTATCCCCGTACTCCCACGAGAACGGGAAATACGCGGGTGAAACCGCGGGACGTCCGCTAGTGTAATTATGGGCAGATCTCCTAGAAAATGTATGCCCTTCGTGAATCATCGTCTATTTTCGGAAATGCGAACGGTCAAAGGAACTTCTAAGTTAGAACAGCTGAGCAATGGTGGCACAGTAGAAACTTTATCAACTAGCTCAATATCAGCGTAATTCTGTAATTCTCCTCTTCTCCTAACCGTTTGCGAACCCAGATTGGCCGCTGTAGAAGTAATCTGACCAAATGGGGTATCATTGACCCGTCCCGAAGATAATGTCAGTGTGGAGCCCCTCTGCAGGATATGACCTTCTATCTTGCCCATCCTGCACAGCCACCTGTACCTTCCAGGATTTAAACGAAGCCAACGACATAGCTGTGCAGGTGGCAATAATTATACGATTGATCTGAAACATCTAAAGGCGTATTGTTCTGTATGGTGTCGGACGTAAAGAATAGTACCATCCCATATATTCCCGTGGGTGTCGTAAGAGGCGAAAAGGGATTTACCGGAGAATGGGCAGCAGCGTCCTCTGTGGTTTTGTAACAACCGT
Source organism: Xestia xanthographa (assembly GCA_905147715.2). Lineage (NCBI taxonomy): Eukaryota > Metazoa > Arthropoda > Insecta > Lepidoptera > Noctuidae > Xestia > Xestia xanthographa. The sequence goes on along the minus strand of LR990667.1, from coordinate 11,869,124 downwards.
ATACTGCGATCGCCAACCCGCCTGCCAAGCGTGGCGATTAAGGCAAAAAACCCCCCTTTGGAGGAGGCCCATGTCCAGCAGTAGACGTTTTTCGGCTGAAATGATGATGATGATGATATGATCTATAGGCGCGGGTAAAACCAAAAAATGGCGTGGCAACGCATGCCCTGGCGACGTGTCGCCAACTGTCAAGTTGTCAACCCAGCCCGAACAATTCCGAAAATTACCGACCTGTTGAAGCAGTATAAGATCTACATATTCGCCACGGTTTTCAGCAAGCCAGCTGGTCTCGAGGCACAGCGCTGGGTTACAATCTCGTGACTTCGACTTCGGTCCCATTTCCCATTTATTTTATGTTTGTTTTTTTTTTCATTAAGCCATTTAGTTCCTAATGTTTTCTTTTATGCATATTACTTAAAATAATTTCTATGTAACACACCTGCCAGGCGTCCCGTGACGACTCACATTTTTTTTTAGTCTATCGACACTCAAAAAAGAAGAACTGTAATTCTTGCCCTTTTAAAATTAAGCTGGCTAAATAATAACAGCCGCTCGAGTTGATCTTCAAGTTAAGCCTTTATATAACAGTCTTTTAAAGTTTTTTGTGTCATTATTACTACCCTTAGGCCGGAATTCCTCCCAGCTAGAAACTCCGATAACAGCAATGACATTAAGGCCTGAATTCCTGCTACGCTGATGTTGGTCGCGTACGGTCGGTCGCGTATGTCATGGATAAATGCAGTAGCAACGTACGCGCCACTGACATCAGCGTCGCAGTATAGTCATACATAGAACACAATGTATACTGATACGCGCGACCGACGTACACGACCGACATCAGCGTAGCAGGAATTTAGGCCTTAATTTCATTACTGTTAGCGGTGTTTCTATTGATAGTGTACAGTTAACTGGTAATATAACAGAGAAAGTAAAAAGGCAGCATTCGGAGATGCATACGATTGAATAAGCTTGAGTGATCTGCAAAGAAGTATTTACAAAAAATTAGTTCGGCGCCACTGGTGGAGAATAAGTCAGATCATCAACACTCTGTCACATCGAGAGCTACATCTTGTATAGTACCTATATACAATAGGTTTACAAAAGCTTTCGTCAGAGATGTTACAATCTAGACACCTAAGGCACCGGCCACACAGAACAGACGCAAGGCACGCACCCGTCGCAGTCGCGGCGCCCGTTTAGTCTACTTGCATATAAAATGTATACAGCCGTCGCGACGTAAAACATACAGAAAAGACGGGACGCCGTCACGACGTTAACTCGTCGGCGCTCTATTGAAAAACATATAGAAAGGACAGGGCGCGGGCACGGCGCGGGCCTGCACGGGCGCAAGCAGGGGAGCGGAAAGGGCGCGGAGGGCTGGTTTTCACAGCGCTCGCGCTCGCCCGCTCGCCATTGTGCATCTTGCACCATAAAAAGTCGTGACGGCGCCCTGTCTGCGACGCGTCCGTGTCTTTTCTATATATGTTAAGAAGTTGTGACGGTGCCCTGTCTGCGACGGGTCCGCGCCCTGCCCTTGTCTTGCGTCTTTTCTGTCTGGCCGCTCGCTTAGAAATTGCAGACGCCAAATGAAAGTCAGTATGATCCTAACTATACTATCGGATGCCTAGTCACGACTTCACGAGACATCGTAAGCTTGACTATTAATCATGCATTAATGAGTTTCATATCATAGATAAATCACAAAACATAACTTATTATTTGGTGTTGAGTTGAGCAAATTGTATTCTACGGAACGTTTTAAATGTAGCCTGTGACTCTCGGGGATAATGTATGTAGCTTTCCGTTATTGAAAGAACTTTCGAAATTGCATCAGTAGTTCCGAAGATTACCTTTAAACTTACAAACAAATTTGACCTATTTATAACATTACTAGCTGTTGCCCGCGGCTTCGCCCGCGTGAAGTTCGGTAACTGTCCCACTGGATCAAAATAAAGGGATAATAGTGTCCTCTATGTTAATCCAGGTTATAAACTATCTATGTGCCACATTTCATAATCATCACAATTATTATTATCACAATCACCATCACTATCACAACCGCCATCATTATCACAATCTCCATCACTATCACTACCACAATCCCCATCACCATCACTATCACAGTCACCATCATTATCACCAATTATCATCATTAACACAACCACCATAATTACCACAATCATTATCACAATCACCATCACAACCACCATAACAATCACAATCACCATCACTATCACAATCACAATTACCATCACAATCCCCATCAAAATAACTATCACAATCACCATCATCGATATCACAATAATTATCATCGTAATCACAGTCATTATCACACTCACCATCACCATTACTATCTCAATCACCATCACAATCACCATCACAAATCACAATCACCATTACAATCACCATAACAATCACAATCGCCATCACTATCACAATCACAATCACTATCACTATCACCATCACCATCACAATCACCATCACAATCACCATCACAATCACCATCACAATCACCATCACAATCACCATCACAATCACCATCACAATCACCATCACAATCACCATCACAATCACCATCACAATCACCATCACAATCACCATCACAATCACCATCACAATCACAATCTCCATCACAATCACCATCACAATAACCATTACAATCACCATCACATTCACCATCACAATCACAATCGCCATCACAATCACCATCACAATCACCATCACAATCACCATCACAATCACCATCACAATCACCATCACAATCACCATCACAATCACCATCACAATCACCATCACAATCACAATCTCCATCACAATCACCATCACAATAACCATTACAATCACCATCACATTCACCATCACAATCACAATCGCCATCACAATCACCATCACAATCACCATCACAATCACCATCACAATTACCATCACAATCACCATCACAATCACCATCGCTATCACCATCACAATCACCACCAGTCTCAGAATAACTATCACAATCATCATCACCATCACAATCATCATCAAAATCAGTATCACAATCACCATCATCGTTATCACAATCATTATAATCGTAATCACAATAATTATCATCGTAATCCCAATCACTATCATCTTAATCACAATAATCATGATCACAATCGCCATCACTATCTCAACCACAATCATTATCACAATCACCAACACTATCACAATCAAAATCACAATCACCATCACAATCACTACCCTCGTAATCACAATCATTATCATAGTAATCACAATAATCTACATCATTATAACAATCACCATCACTGTCACAATCACAATCACAATCACCATCGCTATCACCATCACAATCACTGCCACTTTCACAATCACCATCACAATCACCATCACAATCACCATCAAAATCACTATCACAATCACCATCATCGTTATCACAATCATTATCATCGTAATCACAATCATTATCATCTTAATCACAATCATCATCATCACAATCTCCGTCCTCGTTATCACAACCATCGCTATCACCATCACAATCACCGACACTATCACAATCACCATCACTGTCACAATCACCATTACAATCACAATCACTATCACAATCATCATCATCGTTATCACACTTATTATCATTGTAATCACAATCATTATCATCGTTATCACAATCATCATAATCACAATCATCATCATCGTAATCACAATCATTATCATCGTAATCAAAATCATCATCATCATAATCATCGTCATCATTATCACAATCATCATCATCGTAATCACAATCATTATCATCTGGATCTCAAAATAAATGCCATTTTCGTAATCAGCACCCCTGATAATCTCGGTATCGACACCCATATTGATTTTTAGACATTTCAACCCCATCGCACCCCAACAGGGAATGGTAGTATTTCAGGTCTGCCACATTAAATCTTAAAATCGTTGTTTTTGTAATACACCCGACCCAATTCACCATAAAAATAATAACTATGTTGAATTTCAGGCTTTGTTACCCCATTTCCCCCTTTAGGGGTTGAATTCTGAAAAAAAACTGAAACACAAACGTTAATTCATTTATCGATAGGAGTACTCCTGTTAAGTTTCGAATAAAGTAGTCTAACTAATCTTATTTCCCCACGTAATCTTTGGACTCCCGTTCCAACCCCTAAGGGGGTGAATTTTGAAAAATCCTTTCTTAATGCACCCCTAAACCTCATAAAGAACTTTTGTGCCAAATTTGGAATCTCTAGACTCAGCGGTTTGGGCTGTGCATTGATTTTTATACTTTGCCACCCCATTTCCCCCTCTTAGGGGTTGAATTCTGAGAAAACCTGAAACCCGTTTCTACTCATTTATCAATAGGAGCACTCCTGTGAAGTTTCGAATAAAATAGTCTAACTAATCTTTTTTTACCCATACAAACTTTAGATTCCCGTTTAATCCCCTTAGGGGTTGAATTTTGAAAAATCCTTTCTTAGTGCACCCCTAGACCACATAAGGAACCTACTTGCCAAATTTGGAATCTCTAGACTCAGCGGTTTGGGCTGTGCATTGATTTTTATACTTTGCCACCCCATTTCCCCCTCTTAGGGGTTGAATTCTGAAAAAACCTGAAACCCGTTTCTACTCATTTATCAATAGGAGCACTCCTGTGAAGTTTCGAATAAAATAGTCTAACTAATCTTGTTTTCCCATACAAACTTTGGAGCCCCGTTTAACCCCTTTAGGGGATGAATTTTGAAAAATCCTTTCTTAGTGCACCCCTAGACCACATAAGGAACCTACTTGCCAAATTTGGAATCTGTAGACCCAGCGGTTTGGGCTGTGCGTTGATAGATGAGTCAGTCAGTCAGTCAGTCAGTCAGTCAGTCAGTCAGTCAGTCAGTCAGTTTCTTCTTTTATATATTTAGATAGATAACGTCTAGACAATCGTTGAAAGTTGCGCCAGTTACAGAAAAGTTGAAAGGGAATCGACTGACTTGGTTAGACACGTGATGAGGAGGGAAGAATCTCAAGTGACTAAAAGAGTGATGAATATAAATTGTAGTTGGATGGAGAGGGTGAGGAGGACGACTTCAGACTCTCTCCCGCTTGGAATCCAGTGATCACTAAGTGTACCTACTCGTCAAGTGAAATCATCTCAGTATGCGGACACTGTTAGTGTAGTGTGCTGTCCTAGTGTGAACCGGCTCTAATTAACATTTATGAAGATCAAGTGAGGGTAGTTGAATAAACACCTTCGCTTTGCTGTGGCGGTACCTCCAATATTTCAATCTTCCCGCGACCACGGCTGGTGCAATCCGGTCGAAACGTCGGGCTTATATTCAGTAATAATTCGCGAAAATACCCGTTTACATGCGTATTATAGGGTGAGAAAGACCAAGGAGACGATGTAAGGATTTTGTGTGAGGAATGATATGAAAGAAAAAGGTGTAAATGATTGTGTGACGGTTGACAGGGGGAGTATGGATGAAAAAAACGTGTTACGCCGACCACAAGTAACATGGGATAAGGTCAGGAAGATGATGATAATACTTACATAAATTATATTATTCTCATCCGCCTCAGCCTTAAAGGGGACTACAGGAGCTAAACGCGAGTTTTATAATGCAAAAAGCGAGGTATTCCATGAAGCACACCCAAACGAAGCACCCCTCACTCGCATAGTGCGGGGACTAAGAAATTATATTCGTAGGTGTGCTTCGTGGAACAGGAAATTAATTATTTTAAATTTTTATTTGAAGCCCACCTATGGGTGTGCCAAGTGGAAAAATTTAGGTGTGCTTCGTCTGGGTGTGCTTCGTTTGGGTGTGCTTCATGGAATACCTCCAAAAAGCATATGATTCACTGCAATAAACAAAACCAGAAAAATAAAGGGTGTAAAACACCTCTTAATGAAGCCGAAAGGCACTTGTTCTCCTCGTCATTGCGATCATTTTTTTTGTTCTACACCATACCTGGGTACCTTCTAGTTACGGAGATACTGGGGATCAAATTTCTAACTTTTTGACAAGTTTTTTTTTTAATACAAGATTTGAATGTAAGATTTTTACTTTAAACACCTCCACGACCCCCGTACTATTCAATCTATCCATCAGCACAATGTTTTCAGTGCGTTACATTGAGTTCTACCACAAAACATGATTTCTCACCCCAAAAAAAGTCGTTTCCCAGCAATAATTTTCGCGTAAAGTTACTTAGTTTGATGTACAGAATGCTTGGTTGACGGCTTCGTAATGAGGTCTTTAACACCCTGTATATGATATTCTTCAGGATATATGCTAGTATGATAGTGTTTTGAAAACATAATACAAATAATAAATTTTACTCGATAAAAAAAAATCACGAACTTATCTCTAAAAAAATATTTTAACGAGTAAAAACCATACTAAAACACATGCGATCATTCTGATTTTTTGGCAAATAATTCTACAAGCAACTTAATAGCATTAAAGTGTTTTATTTTTTTAGTCCAATTAATAGATTTTTTATAAATCGCAAAAAAAAACTCATTTCCCACTATTCGGCGCAGTAACTGACGTAACAACCACTTTATAGTGCAAGCTGATTAGAACTTTATTCTAACAGTATTTCAAGCGAAGTTTGAACCACCACAAATAGAGTTGCTAATTTAGCTCCTGTAGTCGCCTTAAAATAAAATAGCCAGAAATTAACATGAATCTACCATTACTGGGAGCTGTATGACAACACACCACGTTTTAGATTCAGTAATAAGTAGATTCTGAAGAAAACACAGTAGTACTACTTTATGTGACGTTTGAAAGAAATACAAGTGTGAAAAAATCTTTCTATGACGTGTGGTGAATAGTTAATAGTTAGTACCTAACCTGGTGTTGGAGTTTCTATACCACCCATGGGCATCTGACTTGGCTTAACATCCCGTCGAGAAATATCATCACAGGTCTAACGTTTTCCGGGGTTGCGGGACTGTTAGAAAGAGATACCGTGGCCCCGGAACACAAAGGGCGATGAAGGAACATGGATGGGTTTTAGTCAGTAAAAGTCTGACACTCCCTCCTGCTCCGCCCAGAGCGGGAGGAGTCATTTGATGATTTCCCATCCGAAAAAATAAAAAAAAGGTCTAACGTTTTGAGTGCATTTCATTGAGTCCTACCGTAAAACGTGATTTTCACCCCAAGAAAAAAGTCGTTTTCTAGGAATAATTTTTGCGTAGAGTTACTTAGTTTGATGTACAGAATGCTTGGTTGACGGCTTCGTGATGAGATCTTATATACCCTGTATTTGCGTAGACTTAATTTAGTTTTATGTACAGAATGCTTAATTGACGGCTTTGTGAATGGTTACTTTACGCCTTGTTTAATTGACGAAAAATAAACTGTCGTTTCTGTGATATTTATTGTCGTTACACCTGGATTGCGATTGGGTTGCTGCAGTGTTGTACGAACATATTGGCCGCTCGAATCGAGCGTGCGGCGGGGCGGCGCGTGCAGCGTTCATGTCAAACACATGCATTTATACGTGAGTGGCCACAGTAGGCGCTCGCCGCGCCGGTCGGCAGCTCGACGACCCGCAGAACGCGCCGCCTGACGCTATTACACTGTGTACGAACACAGTGGCCGCTCGAATCGAGCGTGCGGCGGGGCGGCGCGGGCGCATGCAGCGTTCATGTCAAACACATGCGTCGAAAACTCGTGTGACGTCACATTTCGGTACATTTGTTACCATAAAGTGACGTCACGAGCCCCACTCATGATCTTTGACGCGTTTTATTTTATTTTCGTAATTTTTTTATTAATTTGATAAAACAACAACAACAACAGCCCATAACGACCACTGCTGGACATAAGCCTCTCCCATGATGGGAAGAGTTTGCCGTAATCTCCACGCTTGGCAGGCGGATTGGAGATCGCAATGATGAAAGACTAACAGAAAACGCTGCTGCCCATTCTCTGGTCTACGGAGGCGCAAGGTGTTCTGCCTCAGACATTAGTCGCCTTATACGACACCCGTGAGTGTAACGGGTTGGTTCTATTCTACTCTGTCGGATACCACACGGCTTACAAAAAAACATGTATCCAATATTTTTCGATAATCTGACTGACGGACTAAACAGAATCATATTTTTTTAGTCAGTCGTCATCTCCCATTATCACTTCGGTGAAGGAAAACATCGTGAGGAACCGCTATGTCCTAGAACCAAAAATTCGAAGACATTTGATATCTACCAACCCGCACAGGGCCCGCGTGCATGGTGGATTATAACCCATTCCCTCTGATAGAGAGGCCTGTGTTCCAGCAGTGGGAACATTATAGGCTGATTATGCTAATAGTACTTCTGCGCGTACCTTCACAACATGCCAATCGTGTACAAGCCATTCACCCCGATCCTTTCACTCGATCATCACTTAGTCATTCAGCCAGAGTCGATGACTTTAACTAAACATGGCTATCGGCAGGGTTCCCTGAGGTTACGATAAATTGTTTTTTATATCGTAATTAATGTTGTGTTATGTCACTTTTAATTAATGTTGTAGTTTAGGTATTGAGGCGAACAAGATTGTTAAAGCTATCTTTGAATTTATAAATACGGAACGGTTTTTTATCGATGCTAAATGCTAACAGATAGTAACTTTCGCATTTATAATAAAGGGTGTAAAAAGACCCTTATTGAGGCCGAAAGGCACCTGTTCTGCCCGTCATTGCGATCATTTTTTTGTTCTACACCATTCCTGGGAACCTTCTAGTTACGGAGATATTGGGGGTCAAAGTTCCAAGTTTTTCAAAAGTTCGTTTATTTTCAAGGTTTTAATTTTGTATCTTTACTTTAAACACCTCCACGACCACCGCACTATTCAATCCATCCATCAGCACAATGTTTTGAGTGCGTTACATTGAGTTCTACCGTAAAACATGTTTTTTCATCCCAAAAAGAAAAGTCTTTTCACAGCAATGATTTTTGCGTAAAGTTACTTAGTTTGATGTACAGAATGCTTGGTTGACGGCTTCGTGAAGAATCTGCAGAACACATGCAGAACCTCAACTTTAAAAACACAACACCACCAAGTTTTTCCCACATACATAATTAGTAGCAATAGGATTTGCAAATATCCAGATAATTGATGCAGCTACTGCTTGAGCCGGTCACGCATTGCCGCGTCGTGAAACTATAAGTACAGGCAGAGTATTGATGTTATGTGTAGGCTACCGATTTATGATGACAGGTGGGAGAAAATGCGAGAAAATTCCAGGCAGGTAAAATGAGGAAAACAAGAGATTTCTGTTCAAATCGATAGTAAAGGGCTCGTGGTTAAATAATAATTAAGGCCAATCGGGTCATCAAGAGCAGCCGTGGCGGCCCCGATTTACGAGCAACAAGTCTAGGGTCCGAATCCAGGCAGGCGCATAACTTTGTGCAATTTATTATAATAAATATTAATATATTATAAAAAAAAATGACATACTTGACACGATTAGAAACGATATGTTAACAAACACTTGACAAGACTTGAAAAAGTCATTCGTATGCTTGAACAAGAACATTACTTGAGGTGACACCATCCACAACCGGGGTTGCGGGACTGTTCGAAAGAGATACCGTGGCCCCGGAACATAAAGGGCGATGAAGGAACATGGATGGGTTTAAGTCAGTAAAAGTCTGACAACCCTCCTGCTCCGCCCAGAGTGGGAGGAGTCATTTGATGATTTCCCATTCGAAAAAAATAAAACAGATGACACCACAAAGAAACATTTCTGACGTTTTCTGCATCTGTCATATTGCAAACCTGTCATTTTGGTAAGCAGTCTTTCTACGATTCTGACCATTTGTGACAAAATACCACTAATACTAACACCTGACAATTCGCTAATCTGTCATTTTGCGTTTCTGACGTTCTTCGCCAAAACCATACCAAGGGGTATAGTGATTCCCATTATCTGGGTTGCAGAGGTCAGATAGACAGTCGTTTGATGTAAGATATTGGTGTCTGGCTGAACCTGGTCAGACTGAAAGCCGACCCCAAAACATAGTTGGGCAAAGGCTAGGCAGGTAATTACGCGTGCTAAGTTTTGATGCGAAGAAAATGAAGTTACCATCAGTAAAATCTCCAAGGCTTGGAACTTTTCCGGGAAGATGGGACGTCTTTTTATCCGACTGCCAAGAAAGGGTTATCTTTTTCGCGCGTATCTTGTATGTTTGATGTATGTTTGAAATTTCTTTGTAACCTTGTATCTTGAACAACAACAGCCCATAACGTCCACTGCTGGACATACCCTCTCCTATGATGGGAGGAATTTGCCGTAATCTCCACGCTTGGCAGGCAGATTGGAGATCGCAGTGATGAAAGACTAACAGAAAACACTGCTTCCCATTCTCTGGTCTACGGAGGCGCAAGGTGTTCTGCCTCAGACATTAGTCGCCTTATACGACACCCGTGAGTGTAATGGGTTGGTTCTATTCTACTCTGCCGGATACCACACGACTAACGGGTATCTTGAACGGCTTGATGGATTTCGACAGTTATCTTTATAGTCGTCTTAAAAACTCAAGTATTCTTATATTAGTAAATGTGTTTGGAAAAAAAAAACCAAGCGGCGATTTTTAATTTAATTTAAAAAAATAACCGAATCTATCGAGTATAATAAAATAAAGGATATTAAAAAAATAATAAAAGATATGTATATTTTTGAATTTAATTAGGAATGTTTCATCAGTCGGGTTTATGATTTTTTAAATTATATTATTTGTTATGTCTTCCTACTAGCTATTTCTTTTATTTGTCTGGTACAACTGCACTTACCTACATAAGGAACTCTTGAACGCTACGCATAATTTATTTTTGAATTTAATTAGGAATGTTTGGCCGTGTGGTATCCAGCAGAGTAGAATAGAACCAACCCATTACCCTCACGGGTGTCGTATAAGGCGACTAATGTCTGAGGCAGAACATCTTGCGCCTCCGTAGACCAGAGAATGGGCAGCAGTGTTTTCTGTTAGTCTGTCATCACTGCGATCTCCAATCTGCCTGCCAAGCGTGGAGATTACGGTAAATTCCTCCCATCATGGGAGAGGCTTATGTCCAGTAGTGGATGTTATGAGCTGTTGTAGTAGTTGTAGTAGGAATGTTTCATCAGTCGGGTTTTTGATTTTTTAAAATTATATTACTTGTTATGTCTTCCTATTAGGTATTTCTTTTATGTGTCTAATACAACTGCACTTACATAAGGAACTCTTGAACGCTACGCATAATTTTTATTATTCCGTTATGTCTAAACATGCAATTTCGGTTGCGTGTGTCAATTGTAGATGTTCACGCATCATCGAAAGTGTTGTATACGCATGATTGTCGATTAATGACAAAAAATATTGTTGTTCCCGATTGAAGACTTATTCATGTGGTGACAGTCGCTATTCCGGTGAGTAGGAAAATAAATAAAAAAGCTAAAAGCAGCGTTAAAAATTAAGGCTAGTATGGGCCTACGCCTCAAAACTGTAGGCGACTACAATGGTGGCAGGCATGCTCAACACCAGGGTAGTTCGCGCTAAGTTCATTTAAGGCTGATGCTCGAGGATAGACACAAAATTCAAATTTTCTTACGTTTTTTGCAATTTTCAGGCCAGTGCTAGGTTGTATGTTGATTAAAATATTGTTCGCGATTGTTCTTACAATCGCAAACAATATGTTCCCAAGTATGACGGGGAGAACAAATGCCTTTCGGCTTCGAGGTTTCTAAAAAAAAGCGCGTGCCCTGTACGCCAAACGACACAAATATGTGACAAAAGGGTAGGTGAAATTGTGACTTGGCGTGGAGGGCGGTTGCGTTTAACTTTGGCGGTCAAGAGGTTAAGCAATTTAGTTTCATCAACACAGCTCTCATAATAGTAGAGTAACATATCGTGGGGTAACCGGTATGTCCTAGAACCTTAAATGCGTCATAAAGACGTGTAAAATCTACCAATCCGTAGCTAGGAATTTCATGGCTATTTTAGCAGAATCATATAAGAATACTAATACAGGCTTATTTTTGGTTTTCAAAGTTAAGAAGTTTAATAAATGTAGACCGGTGGGTCAATGACCGCTATTCTCATCTTAACTGGCACCAAAGTAGACAGTTTTTAACCGAAAAAAAAAAAAAAAAAAGAATACTAATATGAATTTCTAATAAATAAGGTTAGTAAGTTAGTATTGTGACAATTCATAATATTAACTGTGTCTGTGACCGTTTAATTATATAATAATATTAAAATTTAAACCTCTTAATAACATTACGAAAATGAGAATGGAGACTTTTTCTTTACGCTCTTACTCAAAGGACTTTGATCACACTGCCTAAGTTCACAGGCAGAAAGATCTCAATCTCATATAACACTGTAGTCCGTATCATGCGCGTGCGCACTCCATAGGGGAGGGTGCGGAAGCACTGCACCAATGCGTAAACAATTGCGTGTATTTCGCAAGCATAGACAGGCAGTGTCTATTGTCTATCAAGCCGCGCAAGTTGTGCTATGTGTATTAAAAAGTATAGTATTTTATAATACTGTGCGTGTGTCTTGAGTGAAATGGTCTGTCTTCTGTAATTCGAATTTAGAATTTGTTGTGATTGATTGGAATCTTACAAAGTGACGTTTCTTTTTGTTTTTCTTGAGTCCACGGAGGACGAACTTATAGAGTCCACTTCTATTGGTGCATTTCCATGGAGGACAAACGCTTAGAGTCCACTTCTATTGGTGCATTTCCACGGAGGACAAAACGTTTAGAGTGCACTACTATTGTTACTTTACGAAGAATACAGATTATTAATGTTAAAGTGAATTTTTTATACACTTTTAACAGTAGGCCGAAGAAATTGTCATTCATTTCTTCAGCTTCTATGGTGGTTAGGTCATTTAGATATACGTTTAAAATCGTATTGAATGACACGTATAAATTCTGTATGGTTTCAGTGCTTACAAATTAAGTTGCGTAAATCTGACCACATTTATGTAGGCCGGTAAAAATTTTGTGTGACTCAAAAACATTGTTAAATATGAGTCAGACAAATACCTAAAAGATATCTAGTTGAAGTCTCATTCAGTTGGTTTTTACGAACTATTCATTAATAGAATAGAATAGAATACTCAAAAGCAAAAAGCAAGCCAATAAGCTCTAAAATAAAGCAACAAAGCTTTAAATGCTAAGTTTTGATCTCCAAAAAATAATTACACATAAATTCCTTTTCTTCCATTATGGCCGAACGTATAGAACTCCAAATAAATCAACCAATCGTCTTTAGTTTCGATCACGTTTGAACATAGCAACCAATTCTATTTTAAATGTAGCTTTTTTCCTGTGCGTCATTTGGACCAAGGGGATGGGCAAAATAAATTACAAAACACGTAAGTGAAGTATACAATAACAGTACCTTACATAACGTAACATAACATTACACCTGTTTCCCTTATGGGGTAGACAGAGCTGTATCTATAGAACAATCACATATCAGTAGATCGCGGTAGGCTTATTGCCACATATTCAGTCATCATCATCATCTGCCTAGCCTTTTCCCAACTATGTTGGGGTCGGCTTCCAGTCAGAAGCAGCTGAGTACCAATATGGAGCGACTGCCTATCTGACCTCCACAACCCAGTTATCACTTTTTGTTTTTGCGTTATCAGACTTTCAGGAAACTTACTACCTGTAAAATCCAAACCCCGTGCTACTACCACTTTGCCCGACTTGGGAATCGAAGGCAAGACTCCATTTTCATCAGTAGCGCTTGCTAATACACCAACAAGACATACACAGTGCTGTGTTTATAATTAAAATGCACTTGAGAAAGTGATTGGCGGAAAATGTAAAGTTATTGACTTCCAACTAATCGATACAGTTTCGATGCATATGGATCGAATACGTTAAATATCAATTTTATTTGGTTTCCGCACTTAGTCCTTAACGTGGACCATTATGAGTGAGCCATGGTGATTTCAACCAGCCCACCTCCCTCCAGAAGCAGATCAAACTTCCCGGTCTTCTCAGGACATCCGCAAGGGATCTTGGTGTTCCAAGAGTCTCCTCGCGGATCTGGGTAACGCCGGTGCACTCAAGGAGCATATGCGCTACCGTTTCCTCCGCCTCCATGCACGCTCTGCACAGGGGACTGTCAATGATACCTAGGGTGTGGAAGTGTTTGTTCAGTGAGCAGTGTCCAGTGATGGTCCCTGCCACCAGTTGTAGACTATCTCTATTCAGGCGCAGTAATCGCTTGGTCAGCTTCGTATCCAAGAATGGATTTGCATACACCCTGGTGTCGAGGTCTACCATTTCTCCGCTTGTATAAACGGGAAAGGGTGTAAACAAGCAAGAGTTTTGCATGAATTACTGTTCCAATGGATTCTTTCATTTTGAAGCTCACCAGGGGCGCCGTGTTCCTACCCGACTAGAACTCCATTCCTACCAGCTTCGCTTCGGTGGTCCAGAACTGCAATTGTACATACCTACCTAATCAGAGAGGTCCTTATCTCATTCTGCATCCAAACTAACAGCTTCATCTGTCTTGTTCCAGGTCCGGGCTTCCCCATCGAAGAGTTGGACATAGAGGCGTACATGAGCTCCGTGGGCGAGGGCTGCTATGCTCCCCAGACCATCGACCCGCGCCGCACTGGGTAAGTACTGCATTTATTCGATAAGGTGGACAGAAGTAACAGAAATAAATAAAGAATAGCAAACGAGGAATACCAAGGAGTTGCGTTGTGCGGCCTCCCACTAGGTGGATCGATGACCTGGTGAAGGTTTTGGGAATCTACTGGATGTAAGTCGCACGGGACCGGTCAATGTGGCTGCACTTTAGGCCTATGTCCAGCAGTGGATGTCTTTCGGCGGAATACTTAATAGGGTAATTCCTATTGCGGTAGGCAATGTATAGGTTAGTCGTCTGGTGGTGCTGAAGGAGGCCCGGAATAACCAGTAAAGTTTATAGAAAGACGCATTTCGTTGCCCCGCAGCGACCTGGGGGCTCTAATAACTGGCGTTAGATATTATTAGAAGTCATTTGCTTGCCCAAAAAGCCGCTAAGCTAAGTGGGACTGGACCGGCCATGTCTGCCGTATGCCCGACGAGCTTTGGGCCAAAATAACCACGATTTCGAACCCTGACAAAACCAAAAGGCAACGCGAGACCTCGCAGGAGATGGCGGGAGAAGCTGGACAGAACCATCAACCAGTGGTCCACATCAGCCCCAGATCGAAAGATATGGAAATAAATTTGACTTGATTAATTTTCTTTTAGTTTATAAACCTAAAAAAACTGTAAGCTGTCTAAGGAAATTTCAAAACACCTACTTGACGCTTCTCGTGACCCAAGAGCTGGTTTTTACCTTGGTCAGAGGCTAAGTGTTGCCATACAACGTGGCAACGCCGCGTCCCTCCCAGTCCCTTAGGCACATTACCAGCTGACAGTGTTGAGGAAGAGTTTTTCGATGCCCCTTTATAGTTTGTTTTTAGTTTATTTAATAGTTTTTAATTATGTATTTAAAATCCTTTTTTCCAATTTCAGGGGCCACCAACTCCCAGAAAGCCCACCAGACTCAGGATCAGAGAACCCCTACAGTCCATCAGAGACCCAAGGGACCCATGCTATCGCAGTGCCCCAAACAGTCCTCTCCTCAGATTACATGCTAGTCCACGATCATATACCTACCCACGAAATCCTGCAACAAAATGGAGACTACATCTACGAGGAGTTGAAGACGGATAACATTGACCATGAGGTGTTGAGGAGTAATCTGAATGATGTGGTGGTACTGCCCCAGGATTCTAATATAGTTGAGCTGGGAATCAGGACTGTAAGACATGATTTGGGGTTGGGAGATGTTTATCAAAATAGGTGAGATATAGAATTTATAATTTTGCTTCCATCTGGATATTATTCAAACATAGGTACAATGATGCTACAAAAGAAAAGACTTCAATAATTCGGCATGCCCTCGCCGCATTAGGTCGCGCGAAAGAATGAGTAGAACATTAAAAGAGTTTTTTTCTAGACCAGCTTCCACTATAAAACGATAGATGGCTCTGTACACGAAAAAAATATTTGGCTGTATGGAGCGGGCGTTTATTGCCTTTCTAAAGTATTCCTTCCTAGAAAAAACATTTTTTTTTTACAATGAATCATGTACAGCGCCATCTATCGTTTTTTTTGTGGAAGCTGGCCTAGAAAAAACCTGATTTTCAAAATTAGTGAGAGAGGCAAATATTACTTTTTCTAGACCAAAATAGTAGTAACATAAAGTAACTTTTTATTCTGTGGCTTTTCCTCTATAACATCATTAGCTTTTCAAACCTTTGAACCTTGACGTCCCGAATGGCGCAGCGGTATTGAGGCTGCCTTATGTTCTTAGGGTCGTGGGTTCAAACCACGGTATTAGCAAATTTTTGTGTGATGGACATTTGTTTCGGAGTCATGGATGTTTATATTTATAATAAGTATATATTTACAAAAAAACAAAGTATCTATGTAGAATATCATCAACTATCTGGTGTCCACGATACAAGCCTCGTTGCTTAGTATGGCACTAGATAGTAAGTGGGTAAGTGTGTAATGTCCAGCGATAAAATTTTTGATTTACTTCAATTCAACCAAAATCTGCAACTCCATGCATTTTCCCCAGATACAGTCAGATGAGGGTAGACATGCCGGAGCTGGAACAGGGGATGATAAACCCGCAACTGGTGGCGTTGGGTCATGAGACCCTGGCGCCAGTGTACACCAGTCTGCAGGAGCCCAGCACGAAGAAGAGGAAGCATTCACAGGATACGAACTCGCAAGTCAAATGTGAGCCTGGTAAGAATCTATGTTACTAGAACATACAGGGTTAGTTTCCAATGACCAGCCAAAATTTAAAATTAAGATCTAGATATCGAAACAAAAGTGCATTTTAAATATTATTGTCGAAAAACATAAAATAAAATAATAGCATTCATTTGAAAGTGTCCTAAAAATGTCCTAAATCATAAACCTAGTGTGACCTTGTGTGCGTGTGCATGCACCACCAAATGTATGTATACTAACTGCTACCTATCTAGGTTGTTGAACTGAGCTGTGCTGTTGCAATGTCCACACGTTCGCTTTTTAGTGACGGACAGGAATGAAATTTAAAAAATATTTTTTTTTTTTCATCATATCGAAAATATTATCGATTCTAAACCATCTCTGAAAATTTGGCCGGTTATTGAAAACTAACCCTGTATAACTTGGCAAAATAATAATAAAAAAAAATCAACAGAGTCATAATAAGAATTCGAATAAAACTTGTTTCGTATTTACAACTTCTTTCAACACATTATAATTTCGCCCAAAACTCAGCCACGCGAACTTCACTCGCTCAATGAAACTTTGTACTCCACTATTAGGCCACCTCAACCAGATATGCGGCCTACTTGACATGCAGTTATCGAGTAAGACAAGTAACATTAGTCAAAAGAATCAAAAAACCGTAATCTTCTTTTAATTTTCTTAATTTTGATACCCTACTCGATTGGTTCGATTGAAAAAAAAACTGACGACATACAATTTAGCGCCAAAAACCGCCATTTTGTTTTTTTTTTTTTAACACCTGTCTAATGACCCTTGGGGTTTTTGAGACAAATCTAATTATACTTAAATCGTCGAAATCATTAATCCAGCCATTTGGAAGATACGAGATTACAAGAAACGCGCGAATAACATAACACTTGCTTGGCAGTTCGTGTCAAAAAACTCGAAAGACCAACCACTTTTTTGTATCTAGCTCATAATCCTCCTTCCCCAGCGGCTTTATCTCCGGAGAGTGTAACCCACGTGCCACGCCCCGCGCCCCCCTCCGTGGACGGGTCGGAGGCTGGCGACGATGCTCCTCTGCAGTGCATCAGGTTCGGCTCCTTCCAGCAGAACGTCTGGCACTCGCTGTATGACTGCAATTTGAAGCCACTGTGAGTATTTTGAAACTTTAGGCTTAAGTGAATGGCGTTTAACTGAGATGGAACTGAAGAAGAAGGCGTTAAAGAAGAAGCTTCTGCAGTACGAGAAAGGTGTTGTGACATGTTACCACCGCGCAACTATCTCAGGCACAGTCTCAATTAAACGCCAAGCCTCTTATTCCATGCAGATTTCGATCCATATCCCGGCGACTCTAAATTAAGTTCAGGACTTATTTAGAACTAAAATAATTATAAAAATAAGACTAAGTAACTACATAATTATACACAACGCCGACAATAGAACACATAGGCGTCAAAGTACTCCTCCGCATCGCTGTCATCCGGAAACATGCCCAGAAGACTGGCAGCATTGCCACGTTGAATGGCAATGCTAATTCTTTGGCCAAAGAAAGATCCAGCTCGCTGGTCACGCGAAGTGTCGACCAGTCGGTGAGAGATTTCCTTAATAAGGAGACGCGCACTCGGGCCCCATGACCCGAGCTAGCCTTCAATTCAACCTTTGGGGAACATATAGAAGCAGATTAATCTTGCATAGAAAATCTTGTCAAGACAACCTGTTCTTTTCCCCGTTTCTTGGTTTTTTTAGCTACTTACTTCGACATCTTCCTGTTTAAACAGAAAACCAAGTCACTGCTCGTAACAGGATATTTAAATAATGTTAAAATCGTTTACGTGGCGGCTAGATCTACAAGTTATATTCATCATTCATATAATCAGCCTATAATGTGCTCACTGCTGGGACACACACCTCTCTATGAGAATGAATGGGCTATAATCCATCTCGCGGGCCCACTGCAGGTTGGTAGATATCACATGTCTTCAAATTTTTAGTGTCGAATTCCTCACCATGTTTTCCTTCACCGTTTTGCGAGCAGTGGTGATGAAATAAAATAAATTACTCAAAGTAATGCGCCTGCCTGCGTTCGAACCGCCAACGCTAGGCCACTGCTGCTCCCTGCAACTTATAATACAATGTTCTTATTAAATTGTTATCCAGAACCATCAAATGGTTCATTTTGATGGCTATTAGCATCTTTTTGAACAGGTCGATTATCGAGTATGATTAGGTCAACCATTTTCAAATTCTCTTCCAGTCAACCACCTTCCTACGTCGTGGGCGCCGACAAAGGCTTTAACTTCTCACAAATAGACGAAGCCTTCGTCTGCCAAAAGAAGAACCACTTCCAGGTGACCTGTCAGATACAGATGCAAGGTGACCCCCAATATGTGAAGACTGGAGAGGGATTCAAAAAGATCAGCAATTTCTGTTTGCACTTCTATGGGGTCAAGGTGAGGAAACCAGTATTAAAGATAAAGAAAGCGAAAGATACAGGCCTCTCACTAGGTGGACCGATGACCTGGTGAAAGTTGCGGGGATCCGCTGGATGTGAGTCGCACGGGACCGGTCAATGTGGCGACACTTGGGGGAGGCATATGTCCAGCTGTGGACGTCTTGCGGCTGAAATGATGATGATAATGATGAGGAAAGAGTGAGTGCGAAAGAGTAATAGAGTACAATACAATGAAGAATACTGATACGGTTAGCCTGCTTCATCCCACTTCTGAGCAAAGGCCTCTCCCAATGACTTCCAGTTGTATCGATCCAGGGCTAATGTGGACAGAGGTGTATCTAATAGTACACCAACATTTTGCCAGTTATGTTTAAGTCCCATTGGATAGGGGGCGTGCCTATTGCTATCAACCGGACTTCCAGGCTTCGTGGCTGCTACTGATACAGCCCTAGCAGTAGTTATTACACATAGTAATTTTTAAAAGGATCTCGTTCGAGGAAGTCCTATCACGTCTTATTTATTTCTACAGACACGCATAGACGCACCAAATGCATCACCAATGCACCGATGCCTCTAGTGTTGTTGTCCAGTATGTATTTGGATTCATACATCATCATCATATCAGCCTAAAATCACCCATTGTTGGGTATAGGCCTCCCCTTTTTGCTGTCACACTTCCCGGCTATGTGCGTCCCTATCCAGGTGTTTCCGACTTCGACGATATCATCGACCCTTAGGACCTGGTTTCTTTGGCCTAATCTCCCGGATTTATACGAGCATGTTCATTTCAGGCGGAGGACCCAAGTCAAGAAGTGAGAATTGAACAAAGTCAATCAGACAGAACAAAGAAACCCTTTCATCCTGTACCGTGAGTATACCTCTGATCTAAATTTTAATTAGTTCATTAAAACTGAAGGCACATCTTGACCACCAAGTATTTAATGACGACTATTATACATCCGGGCATTGCGGCAATAGGAAACAAGAGCGAGCGAAGCGATCTCGGGACTTGTGACACCTTGACTCGAGCAAGTTACGTTTGAAGGGGATGGCGGGGTCTACAATCTATCAAATCTTGTGGTTACTACGCTGGTTTTCGTTTTTTTTCCTTGTTGAGTCCTTGAATTATCACACTGATCGTATTGAACAAATAGTAACTCAAATTTGTATTTTCAAGTTGCCGTCCGCCGTTTTAAACATATGTATTCGCCCACGAATTCAGTATTTTGGGCAAGTTATTTACTTTACTCACTGTTGAGACAAAGGTTTTCTCCCTGTGAGAGGAAGTGGCCCAGTGCGGGTCCATGGTGGCCTAATCCCCGCAAAATATTTATTTAAATCTAAAACATTTATTTCCAATCTATCTACAGAGTCGAAATCCGCCGCGAAGGAGCCAAAGTGACAGTCGGCCGTCTTCATTTCGCTGAAACCACCAACAACAACATGAGAAAGAAAGGCAGACCCAACCCTGACCAGAGACACTTTCAGCTGGTCGTGGCTTTAAGGGCACACGTGGGTCATACTGACTTCATCATTGCTGCTTCTGCTAGTGACAGAATTATTGTGCGGGTAAGTCATGTTAGTTATTGATCTCTTCTATTTTTTTAACATACTTACTTATTATACAGGGTATAAAAGCACCCTTCACGAAACCGTCAACCAAGTATTCTGTACATCAAATTAAGTAGCCCTACGCAAAAATATTTGGTGGGTAACGACATTTTTTCTGGGCTGAAAAATCACGTTCTACGGTAAAACTTAATGCACCGCACTCAAAACATTGTGCTGATGGATGGATTGTATAGTACGGGAGTCGTCGAGTTGTTAAGTAAAAATCTTACATTAACATGTATTTAATTTTTTTTTTTTTAAAGTTGGAACTTTGACCCCCAATATCTCCGTAGCTAGAAGGTTCCCAGGTATGGTGTTGAACAAAACAAATATCGCATTTACGGGGAAGAAAAATGCCTTTCGACTTCGTTAAGGATCTTTTTGCACACATTATCGTTAATTTAAAAAAAAAATAGCAGCCGGTATTGGAAACAGGGTCCAAGCTACCGGCAGTCAGGGCTCCGGAGACAGGAATCTCGTAACAATACGCGCCGTGTCAAGTAGTACCGCTTTCTGGATAAGGCCCCTGATCTAGCTGCCTTACGAGAGCTTCCTCAGGTGTTGCTCGAAGTTTTTGGCAATTATCGGCACAATGAGCGCTGATTCCACAACCCCCAGAATGCTACAAGGGCCTACCTGAAATACATTTTTTATTTATTTTAGTTGCTCGAGTGGTTTTGGTTAGAATCAATGTAGAACATAGACTTGTAGTGGCTTTAAACTTACGAATCTCTATCTTTCATTTCATCCCTTAGGCATCAAACCCGGGCCAGTTCGAGTCAGACTGCACCG
Organism: Xestia xanthographa; assembly: GCA_905147715.2. Taxonomy (NCBI): domain Eukaryota; kingdom Metazoa; phylum Arthropoda; class Insecta; order Lepidoptera; family Noctuidae; genus Xestia; species Xestia xanthographa. The sequence continues at coordinate 11,847,518 of LR990667.1, read as the reverse complement.
AGAGCTGGTGGCAGCGAGGAGTTTCAGACAACAGCGTCCATTTTACTGGGAGGGTCGGCATCAATACCGACAGGCCAGATGAGTCCTGTGTTGTTAACGGTAAGGTTCCATTTTGAGTATTTCTAGAAGTCGTTCCAAAGGTGCTTCAGTCGGCACTTCGGATGTATTGAAATCCAAACTTGTTTTTTGGTTTGCACAGGTTTTTAATTCAGTCACCTGCAGTTTTTATAGAAACGTTATCTATTTACTTCTTTAAAGACCCTCACAACATAAATCGCGTTTTTTTTTTACCATAACACTAAGTTATGCCTGATGCACATATAGCGGCAAAGCAGTCTGCGGACTGCTAATAAAAATAAACTTATAGTAACAAGGTACAACTGCTTAATTCCCCAGGTAACCTCAAAGTGATGGGTCACATACTGCACCCATCAGACGCTCGTGCCAAGCACAACATTCACGAGTTGGACACGGAGCAGCAACTGAAAAATATACAGAGCATCAGAGTTGTCAAGTTAGTAGCTGATACAAAATTATACTCTTCTTCCGCATATATAATTTTTACAGATTATAAATAGAGCAGGCCCTAAAACGCTTCCCTTGAGTACACCATATTCTGACTTGTATATTAAAAATAATATTTTTGATACTTCAGCTTATTGTTTCCTGTTATTTAAATAAGATTATATTAAATTCAAGACATTACCTCTAATGCCGTAAGCGTCCATTTTATTTAGCAAAATATTATGATCCACATAACCAAAGGCTAGTCTCATGTCACAATATATTAAGCACACTGGTATTTTTTTGTGAACATAATCTAAATTTTTTAATGAAATAAAGTATTATCTTTGTGCGGTTCATCAGTATTTTTTTCCTGTATGTGTAAAATAGCCATATTAATAGTTTTACATTAAGGCTTATTATAAATACAACACCCAAAAAAGCCTCGAAGGCGGAAGCCTTCGAGGCTTTCTTTTCTTTTTACTCTTCTGACTAGGTATCCAATACAAAACCCACTTTTCGCCAGTGTTGTTGAAGTCCCAAGTAACAAGAGGTTTACCAACAGGCTCTAATGGTCTTTCTCTCCCTTCAGATTCAACTACGACCCCTCATTCGCGGAGCATTCCGGCCTACTGGGCTACGACCCGTCTCGCGCCACGCCTCAGCTGGACACCGGCGTGATTGCACAGGAAGTGCGTCGCGTCATACCGGAGGCCGTGAAGGAAGCGGGAGACGTCACGCTGCCCAATGGGGACACCATACACAAGTTTCTGGTGGTTAATAAGGTGAGGACTTTAGTGACGGTGGATGAAAATGTTACTAGTGAAATAGGGATTATGACTGGCTAAAAAAAATATGATTATTTTAGTCCGTCAGGAAAAATATAATATTGGATACACGTGTTTTTTGTTTTATCAAATTAATAAAACTTGACGAAGATAAAACGTGTCAAAGATCATTAGTGGAGGCTTGTGACGTCATATTTGAGTAAAAAATGTACTCAAATGTGTCACGAGTTTTCGACGCACTGTATCGTCTTCATTTTTTGTTTGTTTCATTTTTGCTTATTTTTTTAAAAAGAAAAAATATGTCCAATATTTTTTGGAAATCTATCTGACGTACTAATTAGATTTTTTTGTCGTCTCACAAAATTGGAGGCAATAATCTTATATGCTGCAAGGATTTTATTAATGAATGCATCCAATGAAACCATGAAACTAATCTAAGTTTCTAATACCATACTACCTGAGGTAGATCTCCAATCCGCCTGCCAAGCGTGGAGATTACGGCAAATTCCTCCCATCATGGGAGAGGCTTATGTCCAGCAGTGGACGTTATGGGCTGTTGTTGTTGTTGAGGTAGATTAAGCTGGACCGACGAAATCATTATGTATCATGTCTGTTGTATCACGTAGAAGATTGAACTTTAATTATGGAGTAGGCAAGTAAAAAATCAGTTTAACTTTATGTTGCTAAACATAATTGAACTAGGGACGTTTTTGGCAAAGATGGTCAGCCGTGACGTCTACTAAAATATGTCATCATCTGCCTAGCCTTTTCCCAACTATGTTGGGGTCGGCTTCCAGTCTAACCGGATGCAGCTGAATACCAGTATTCTTAACCGACTTACAAAAGGAGGATGTTATCAATTCGTCAGATTTTACATGGAGCGACTGCCTATCTGACCTCCACAGCCCAGTTAGTACTGGGTAATCGGATACCCCTTGATAAGACTGGTTGTCAGACTTTCAGGCCACTGACTGTTTGTAACGTCTGTCAAAGATCTACAAATGACAGCCGGGACCAACGGCTTAACGTGCTTTCCGAGGCACGGAGGAAGCTCGGTATGTTATGGGTGGTCAGTGGTCACCCATCCACAAACCAACCTAGACAAGCACGGCTTAACCCACCGGCCATTGTGTCACCCCTTGTAAAATGTTCTACATTTGTATCTCTATTTTTTATGCTGTACATAATAAAGAGTATTCTAAATCTATTCTTAACCTAAAGATCGATCCGAGCGGCTGTTATTATTTAGCCACGAGCTCCTCCCACACTACTAAAATATTTAGGAGAGGAAAATGGTCTAAAAAAGTCTTTTGCTGCCTCAAAATACTGTTTCACTGCGTAACAATATAGTGTAACAAAGAACTACTTACAATCTGTCTATAGCTGCCTCAAAACAATGTATCTCTGCGTAAAAATAAACAATAACTAAGAACTACGTAAAATCTTTAACAAATCTTGTGGTCTTGTCAACTTTGTCCTCATCATCATCATCATCAGCCTATTAATGTTCCCAGTGCTGGGACACAGGCCTCCTCTATGAGAGGGAATGGGTTATAATCCACCACGCGGGCCCAGTGCGGGTTGGTAGATGTCACATGTCTTCGATTTTTTTGGTTCTAGGACATGCCGGTTTCCCGACGATGTTTTCCTTTACCGTTTTGAGAGCAGTGGTCATGAAATAAATTACCCACGATTTACTGTTCGAAAGTCGGGGCCGCCACCACTGGGCCACCGCTGCTCTCCAACTTACTAACTTTGTCATAAGTGACATTTAATAATTAAACACTTGCCTCCAGGATCGAATCTTCATGGAAAACCTAGGTGCCGTCAAAGAGCTGTGTAAAGTGACTGGCAACCTGGAGTCCAGGATCGATCAGCTGGAGAGGATCAACAAGAAGTTGTGCAAGATCAGCGTGCTGCAGAGAAGAGATAGCTCACGGTCCAGTGTTAGTAACGGTAAGTTGTAAGCAAAAAGAAAAATATCGTTTCTAGCACATACTGTCTATACTAATATTATAAAGAAGAAAACTTTGTTTGTTTGTTTGTAATGAATAGGCTCAAAAACTACTGGACCGATTTAAAAAATTCTTTCACCATTCGAAAGCTACATTATCCACGAGTACATAGGCTATATTTTATCCCCGTACTCCCACGGGAACGGGAACTACGCGGGTGAAACCGCGGGACGTCCGCTAGTAGTTAATATAGATAGAATTTACTTTGATGTACTATCGAGGACACTCCCGCCTGACCACCACTAAGCTTATTTTTGCTTGCACTCGCAAAATAGAAACGCTCTCTAGCCCCGCCCCGTTGACTTTGTTTAGAAATAATGAATAAAAAAATACCGAATCGGCCAAGCACACGGACGACGCACGCCAAACGAGAGTTATTGTTATTTTGCGCGCCAAAGTTGAGGCTTTCCTAATAGGCCCAAACTTTAAGGGGGCGTGGCTCGGCGCCTCCGCATGTTTTAAGCGAAAAAAAATTAAAACGGTCAGGCGGAAAAGACCCCGACTGTACACCAAAATCGTTGCATAGCTATTTTATAATACCACTTTTATGGTATTTTAAAATAGCTATGCAACGATTTTGGTAAAGATTATGGCAACGATTTTGGAAAGAGCATTAGAACGCGGTTAAGACCGGGGTGAGACTCACATAAGCATAATCTGTGTATAACATTCCCACACTTCTGGTACACATGGCTTCCTTTCTATGAGAGGGAGTTGACCAGACGGGGCCAGTGAGAGTTGCTGAATGTCACACTCACATGATATTACAAAGTCTTAATACTCAGCCTGCAGTGGTTGTAAGACGGCCATAATAATAACTATCCAACGAAACTATTAGCCTTTTATAGAATCACACAAATATTATAAAAGCGAAAGTTCGTACGTGTGTATCTTTGTCACTCTTTTACGCAAAAACTACGGAACGGCTTTGGATGAAATTTAGCACACAGATAGTTTATAATCTGGATTAACACATAGGATACTTTTTATCTTGGTAGTATGATCCCGTGGGATAACTATCGAACTCGACGCGGACGAAACCGTGGATACAAACTAGTATTACACAAAAAACTTTTTTGCGTCTTTTATTACGAAAACATCATAATTTTAATTCATAAAACGACGCGGGCATAAGCTAGTTAGTAATATTGTCACAGTTTATCATACCTAAGTCATAACTACATCTCCAAAACTCATGTTTCACTCACACCTTTTTCGTTTCAGATTCCCGCTACTCAGCAATATCAAACTCATCAAAATCCCTCTACAGTGACGGCAACATCTCCATAGACCAAATCAGGGACATAGCACGCAACATAAGGAAACACGAGTGTTGTCACAAACTAAGCCATAACTCCCCGAAATATACCAGAAAACAGTGCAAAAACTGCCACGGAAACTACTCGAAATATGGGAAATACTACAATTATAATAAAACTTGTGTTAGATACCACTCGAGTAAACTCGAAAAGGCCGAAAATGTTGAGAATCCGCCTTACGCAGAGCCTATTCAAAAATACCCGGACGAAAGCTATGAGAGTACGATGACAAAAAAGAAGGATACTTGTCTATGGTTGAAAAGTGACGATAATTTTTCGTATGGCAACTCCAAATATGGTATTTGCTGTCGGAAAGAGTATGGGGATACCAGCAGTGAACTGATTTCTAATAAGTTTCTGCAAATTGTAATTACGATATTAATTTTCATTATGGCTGTTTGGTAAGTGCATATCAGAGTATTTATTTTTAATTATTATTCTAAATGCCTCAATACACAGTCTAGTAGTCTATTGAGCGTGGGTTCAATTCCTGTCAGTATTATATATGATGCTCTGTGATTCTTGCATCTCATCATCAGCTGCCTAGCGTTTTCCCAACCATGTTGGGGTCGGCTTCTAGTGTAACCAGATGCAGCTGAATACCAGTATTTTACACAGAGCGACTGCCTATCTGACCTCCACAACCCAGTTAGTACTGGGTAATACGATACCCCTTGGTAAGACTGATGGTCAGACTTTTTGGGCCACTGACTACTTGTAATGACTGTCAAAGATG